>OX637891.1:7280000-8725583 GCA_951802675.2 Boloria euphrosyne
AACTTCAATCAAAAGTAAACCATATTATATGTTGGGACATTATTACAACAGCGCCATCTAATTCCGTTTAAACTACGATGCTTGTGCTACGGATACTAGATAGTTGATAAACTACACTTACAAATTTTAAATACATACATACTCGTATTATAAATATTAACACCCATTACTGGAGTACAAACATTCGTGCTCAACAAATAAATGCCCCCAGCGGGATTCGTACCCGTCAACGCTAGCGCAGAAAGTAGGGTCACTACCAACTGAGCCAAACGTGTCGTCAAAAATAAACCATGTTTGTACTTACTGACCATGAAACCTATTATTCAAACAAAAAGCACTTCAAATATTTTATTAAAGTAATACCACTTGATATAGTCCTAGCACGAGTTAGTTTGAGAGTTAAAGTTTATACTGTGGAACTTCTAAGACCGCTTTAAAGGAGAAACTCTGAATGACACAGCCATCCAGTGTTTCATACATTTTATGTAGCGATCAGGTTCATTAAATTGAAACTTTACGTTTTAGTGTTGTTTGTATGGAATTGTAGAAGAAATAGTTTAAATCTTGGCAAATCTGTACATTTTAATACCATTCTATCAGTTATGTGAACATTCAATATTTTTTGGAAAATATAATTGTAATAGGCATAGCTTTTAGAATGTTTGTCTGAAAAACCACTAGACAGATTTTAATGAAATTTATATCCACAACATCAATGACACCTTTTTATCGTTGAAACATATCTCATCCCTGAGAAATTTACATTAACCCTCAACCACCTGACGCCGGTCTCGCAATTTATTCAACGTAAAACTGATAGCAATACTTCATAGAATGTTTGATATAACTGCAGCGAACGTGTATGCTATCAATAATATGAGCCAAGCTTAGGCAAAGGTGCCAAGACGAAATTTCATAAAAAATTTAGCATAAGATCTTATAAGGTGTTATATGGAATGCTACATGCACAGTTGTGGTTTTCAGAAGGTACTTCAGTGCACCATTCGTCGAATTCCTAAAAAAGATCAAATTCCCAGCATTTTAACAACAGAAAATTCTGAAATATTTAGTGTTATTGAAAAACAGGTCAGGTGGCTAAGGGTTAACCATTAAAAGGTACCTAGGGGCAACCCTGAGCGGACAGAGGGTGAGTTATCTACTAGTATCTATAAAATCTAACACTTAACAGAACGGTGATGTAAAATACGTAAGTAAAATATTTGAAAAGAAAGAATTTGTATTTGCTTTGCATTCGTAGAAGATATTAATGGTCTAATAAATGTCTAAGTACTCTATTGTTTTTTCTGTCTGTATACAAATGTATCTTATTAGATGATTCAGTTAGGATGTACTACTATATTTATTAATAATACTAAAGCCATTGATAGTAATATTTGGCAAAAGATGGCGATATCTGTAAATATATTAATATAAAAAAAACTCCTAGGCACGTCCGTTGGCCGACATAGGCTTTGTTACAACTATGGCCCTCAGTGGCCCTCCAACCTGTATTAGATTTTTTACAAAGACCTTTATAAAATGAGCATTAAGAGACCTAAGATAAGTAAGTGTAGCATCTCTTTGTTTATAATTTGTAAGAGTTTATCATTAAATTGTTAAATACTAAACAAATATTGTGTACAAAGTACTTATGTTACGTCAGGTCGATGGAAGATGAAACGCTTTGTAATACGAAATCGGAACCCCCGAGGACTGGCAAGGTGAAAACGTCTCGCCCTTAAAAACACGCCTTGAAATTTAAATGATCATAATATAAAATATTCTATTTTGTATAGCAGTTAGTACATAGTGTTTAAGTTCACGGGAGAGACTCATTGCTGTAAAGCATTAGAAACGTCGAGAACCAAAAATAAAAATAAATCCGCGACAAAATTCAAAATCTATAGTTTCATTTTTAAGCATTAATTTTAAAATATGTATAGGAAAATGCTCTATTATGAGAGAGCTACATCATTCCCCATTACACAGATTGATAAATTTGTAATAAAAAAATATTTTATTTACGTTAAAAATAAATAAGAAAAATGCTTATGTTCGCTTATTACTTAGATATACCTTTGGATATACGTTCAAGGTATTTCTAGGAAACCCTGGGCTTAGAATTTTATATAAAATTAAAAGTCTTAAAAGATAGTTGTTACCTAGAATCAAAACAAAGTCACTTCTTGGTGTCTGTCCTTATGTCTGCTTAGATCTTTAAAACTACGCAACGGATTTTGATGCAGTTTTTTTTAATAGATAGAGTCATTCAAGAGAAATGTTTATAATATGTATAATACATTCATAATGTAGTAGAGAAACACTGATAATTTTAGAGGTTTCTAATGTGATGTCGTAAATAAACATATTCTTTGCGCTTACATTGCAAACGCTGGCTGAACCCTACAAGATAGATCAAAATAATATAGTACATAAATGTACACGTTGAAAAGGTCTACAAAAAAGTCCGCGAAAATATATGTCTATCTTTTAGGGATAACCCACAATAACCATTTTTTATTCACCGCCGACTTACGAATCGCCTCTCTTCTCCCCCGCACTGTCTAGGAACGAGCCCAAGCAAAACTAGGGCAAGTCGCTAGTAAAATATATTATGTATAATAATTTTCATATTTACACATTTTCCCTTATAAAGAAGGACTTTTATGTCATTGAAAATATTTTCATAAATACGTCAGCAATTATTTTTCTTATAAAAGTTAAACTGTATGTTTAACATGTAAAAGTTTTTATGAAAATATGTTAATTAACACTTAATTTTAAATATACATTGTAAATATTTAAACACCTATGACTGGAGTACAAATATTCGTACTCAACAAATGAACGCCCCCAGCGGGACTCTTACCCGCGGCCGCTGGCGCAGATAGTAGTGTCACTACCAACTGCCAAACGAGTCGGCAATTGCCTGAATGGATATAAAAAGAAAAATTTTTAAAATAAATTTTTGAATTTATAAGTTTATTTCTCTAACATATTCTATGATGAAACGTATTTATGTAATTCTACCTTTGAATATGAGCAAGAAGAGGGTAGAAAGTATGTCACGTAATATAAATTTTAATTTATAACTCGCCTCAGTGTCCTCGGGCAACTTTTAATTTTATTTTGATAATGAATAATGAAAAATTAAGCAAACTTGTTTCCAGACACAAAAAAATCTACTTACAGACACTATGAAGTACAAAAACCTAGAAGGGACCTTTTATTATAAATACCTAATTAAGTCGGTGCTAACCGATGCATATAAATCAACTTCGATATATATTATGTACTATTATGGCAATTAGTTTTATTTTAAAGTATTGTTGGATGTAAAGTTCTTCCTTTTTGGAAGTCGGTAAAAAAGGCAAGTATTTATATCAATTACTAGCTGACCCGGCAAACGTTGTTTTGCCATATAAATATTTTTTTATTACTTAGGGGACAACCCTTATTACTTAGGGGTATGAAAAATAGATGTTGGCCGATTCTCAGACCTACTCAATATGCTCACAAAATTTCATGAGAATCGGTCAAGCCGTTTCGGAGGAGTACGGGAACGAACATTGTGACACGAGAATTTTATATATAAGATAAATTATAAATAATTTTCTACGGGTAACTATGAAAGATGACTGAAGAATACGGTTACTATAGTTGAAGCTTTTTATTTAAATAAGCTAAGCTATAATCTTTGAAAATGTAATTTATATCATATTGCTTAGGATAACGCTCTTAATTACAGTATTTATACATTTTATTCATTTTAATACAGTTTTACCCCCGAACGCTAGAATGTTATAAGTTTGACGTGTCTGTGTGTCTGTGTGTGTATGTCTGTCCGTGGCATCGTAGCGCCCGAACGGATGAACCGAATTTGTTTTTTTTGTTTTGTTTGAAAGGTGAATTAATCGGGAGCGTTCTTAGCTATGTTTATGAAAATCGGTCCAAAATGGCCGCCGCCACCAAATGGCGGATTACATATTTTTTCACAACTCCCTCAATATGGGTATCAAATGAAAGGGCTAGCAGAATACTATTTTTATTATTTTATTTAACGAGTTTCTTTAATTTTTAATTTAATGTTCTTAAACTTCTTCAAGAGAGATAAAGAGAGAAAAAAGTAGAGAATGTTCCAAATATAATAATATCATTGAAATGACTTATATATTTATGAAAATTTTAAAGCTATAATATAGCAACAACTTTAAAAGTAAACAATACCTATAAAAGATATAGAATAACCTCAAATAATATATATTGTATTAAAAAATATATATTTATGACTCATTCTTACATTTCCGCTCTATTTACCACAACCCTCTGTAAATGTGTCAAGGGCGTCCATAAGTAGGTTATCCTGATATTGAACTTCGAAGAAGTGTTCCGTAATGAAATATTTTTGAAATGAATGGAAAGTTTAATGCTATTAGAAAACAATAGTTATACTGATTGTTTTGTTAAGGCTTTTCAAATCGTTTTATTTATAAAGTATGCTTTTGTGACTTCTTAAATTACGTTCTATGTTTCTTGTTGTTCGCACATTTTTTTAACAATAATCTTGATTTCAAAAGTTAATATTTTTTGAATTATACACACATAAAAACTTTTACATATAGATGTAATAATGGTGTCATATTATCTAGTAAGAGCGCTAAGGTCGCCTTTAAAGCGGACTACATTCACTTCCGCCCTACCCCGTATATTGGGGGGGTAGGGCGGAAGTGAATTAAACAGAGTAATAAAACTATATTGCTTCCTCTTTCCAAAATAAGTACTATGACAAATCAGTACCTATAAATGAAATTGAAGTGTCTGATTTTAATATCAATGAAAGTATATACGATACTTACATCAAAAAAGTCAATTTTTAACATGTTTGTCTGTCTGTCTGTTTGTTTCAGCTATCTTTGAAGCGGCTGTATCAATTTTGACGGGATTTTCACTCGCAGATAGCTAATGCTATAAGGAATAACTTAGGCTACTTTTATTTTATTAGAAAATTATAAAATTATAAAAACCATTGAATTTAATGTAACTTACGCCCAGCGAAGCAGTCCGGGCTTGCTATTAAATAAATAATACACAACAGTAAAGAGCAGAAAAGGCTTTCACGCTAAGTTAAAATATGTGTATGTAAATTATAGATTACCCCAATCATGTGTACATTGACATTGAAACAATGTCACGGCTAATTGATAGAGGTCAGCCACTGATTGATTCGTCACGCTACATGAAATATACACTGTACTGTGGATCAACGAGTACATATCGATTTTAATATTGCCATGTCACGATGGAGTTAAAATTGTACATGCGTATTTGTGTTTTATTTTTTCATTTTTAAGGGATATTTTAGTTTTTAAAGAGATTAGATGATCAAAGGCAATACATATATACAATTGTACCATTTTCTCTTGGTGATTAGTGGATATCACATACGTCTGCATATCCGAAAGTCGTTGGTATGCGTCCCGGACTTTTTCAACAGGTAAAAAAGTTTCATCCCCCTGTCTCGGATAGAACATTATGGTGTTGTTGCCTTAACTCTCACTTGTCGTGTCAAGCAACTTTTGTATATGGTAATGGCAAACTTAAAATAATGTGTTTATATAATATTCCAATGTATTTAATTTAAACTGCATTTTCAAGAAAAAATAGAGTTAAGTAAGATCTATAACGAAAAAGAGCCAATTTTAACATCAGTAGGTATTAGATAACTAGTGCTATAATTAATTTAATGTCCTTTAAAAATTATTTGCTACAAAAATCCTTGACTACAGTTGCTATCGTTATACAAAGTTTGAACCCAGACAGAATCCAAGACCTCCAGTACTCGTACAAACTAAACTTTTAATACTCAAAGGAAATCAAAAGGAGCAAAACTAGTAACGAATTTGACTAACAGTGTAGAAAATGAGAAGATCTGCATTATATAAAATTTATAATCAAATATAGTATAGTAATCTTGAATGTAACTTTCATTTATATTCCATTTTTATGGACTAATGAGAGCTAATATTTTAAAATGCAATATAGACTGACTTTTCCTTATAACTACGACGCGTTTGGCTCAGTTGGTAGTGATTCTACTTGCTGCGCCAGCGGTCGCGGGTTCGAGTACTCCAGTCATGGGTGTTTATATTTATAATATGTATGTATTTAAAATTTAAATTTGTAATATATCAACTATCTGGTATGGCGCTGTAGTAATAATGTCTCAACATATTTATTTATTTACCTTGACCAGTGAGCCTACTCATAAATTTTTCGAACATGTAAAATAATAAAATAGATGGAGTAGGGCCAAGTTACTTACTGACTTTCAAAACAGACATTAAAAAAACGACTTGTCCCGACCCGGGACATGAATCTAGTACTGCATACTGAATCCCCTATATTTGGCAGCCAATAGACCACCGAGACAGTTGAATATGAATCAAAATAGGAAATTCACAAATCTACAAAAACATTTTATTATAAATGGTAAAGAATGTTGATAAATCAATACAAAAGTAGTGTAAGCTATTTTCCACTAATCATTAAAATTTAAAACAGTCTGTTAAAAAGCCAAGTTGAAGGACGTAGGATCGATTCCGACCTGTTGTATCCATTTACAATTAAAGAAAGAAATTTTTGTTCAATCTGATTCCTTTGTTTCTTATCGATTTTTTTAATAAATTATGTATAATTTGTATATATTAATACAATTTGTATTTATATATAATAATATTTGTATAAAAAAACTAAATGCATAGAGTAAAAATAATAGAAAGTTAACAAAACTGACTTTTCTAAACCTGGCAAATCCTACCTAGACTAGGTACCTTCCCAAAATCTCAACTATTTACAACTTATTATTGTTATTTTTCAATACTTTGATTCCATTTTATTTAGTATAATCAATAGATTCCGAGAGGCAGTTTCAACTTTCCATTCTAAAAGCTTTAATTTTAATAATCTTGGATCAAATAAAAACAGGCAGTTTTTCAAGTGGTAGTGCCAAGCTTGTTACCTTTGAGTAGCAGCCGAATGGGCCGGCACGCCCGGTATAGTACCACTCTCTCACAGAAGACCGGCATGAAGTGGCAGCTATGCTGTCGCGTTTCGTTCGGTAAGTGAGAGTCCCGGAGGCCCACTCCCCGTCCCTCCCCCTCATCCCCCCTCCCTTCTACCTCCCTCCCCTTCCTGAAAGGCCGGCAACGCATCTGCAAGCCCTGTGGTGTTGCAGATGTCCATGGGCGTGGTGATCATTTACCATCAGGTGAGCCTCCTGCCCGTTTGCCCCCTTTGTCCCATAAAAAAAAAGGCGAGCAAAATCGCAGTAAATTACTAGTAAAAACTAAAAACTTGCAGCATAAAAGTCTAAGCCCACTTATTTATCTATACGGCGCAGGTGTTCTATATACTGCTACAGCAGAGTAATTGGATTGCATAGTTCAGACAATTTAGGGTCCTTTATACACTTTTTACTTTTAGTTACGTAGTAGACTTTCAAAACAGTTTTGTACTTTTTAGTGAGACTTGTAATAAATTATAAACGAACTTCAAAGAGGAGGGAAACCGGCATATTTATTTATTTATTTATTTTATTTGACGACTCGTTTGGCTCAGTTGGTAGTGACCCTACTTTCTGGGCCAGCGGTCGCGGGTTCGAGTCCCGCTGGGGGCATTCATTTGCTAATCACGAATGTTTGTACTCCAGTCATGGGTGTTTATATTTATAATATGTATGTATTTAAAAAAATTATATGTTTAGTATAGCAACTATCTGGTATCCGTAACACAAGCTTAGCTTACCTTGGAACTAGATGGCGCTGTGTGATGTATGTCCCAACATATTTATTATTATTATTATTTATTAAATACGAAGCCAACGTTGCACACAATTATTAATACCTTTCTCTAGAGAACATTTTGAAATATTATCTATATTATAAATTGTATACCTCACTTATAGGCTAACTCAGCATTTCTAGTGGAGTCCTTCTTAGCAACTAGGAATTTTAAAAATTTACATAACTAAAAAAAGAAAACTACAAGAAAAAAAATAACAACAAAAAAATAATTCAAAATCAAAACAACTTAAAATAGAAAATAATCAGCATATACCATTTTGAAGTCATTGACAGCCATCTAGCCTATCTCAAGTTGAGGCCAAAGAAAGAGCTCACACTGTCACAGAAGAAAAAAGCACGTGTATGAATGTAGTATTTAAATTTCCAACTACTAAAAAAACTTTTAATTCGATGGCAAAATAATTCGTTGGCATAAGAAAAAAAAGTAAAAATGTAAAATTAGTTGATCTATATCTACGAGTATTATACGTAAATGGCTAGTTTCACTAACAGTGGTCGCTTAACCTTTATCGGTCTGAAGTAAATTTGTCAAATTAACTTCATATCTGATTGAACGAACTTGTTAATGATATAGGTAGATATGCCAATTATTTTGAACTAGAGACTCACCCTCGCTTCGCTCGAGTTCGCCCCTAGGTACCCCCTTTAGTATAAAATTTTAACAAACTTAGAATGTCTTACTTAGTTATATCTAATCAAAAGCCTAAAAAATAAGTTTCAAGTTTCTAGCTTTAAAAATGACGTAATTTCCATACAAACTTTCACCCTCTATTTTTACCTCTTACAGCCCTTTTTTCTCCTTGAAAAGTAGTCATTGTCCTTTCTCAGGCCTGTGAGAAAGGACTATGACTTACTTCTGTGTACCAAATTTTATTTAAATCGGTTTAGTGAAAGCGCGTCAGACAGACAGACAGAGTTACTTTCGAATTTATAATATGAGTAAGGATTAATTAATTAAGAATGCCTTTCCTATTGAATTAAAATTGTAATTTAGAATTTTAAAAGATTTCGGACAATTCTGAACTAACGATGCAAAAACTTCTACCTGTAAAAAGAATACGTTGAACAACCTAAATGTCCAGCATTGAAGTAACTAATGCTCATGTATTATTCATCTAACGAATTTGCAATAGTTGTGGAAGAAACATCAAGCCTAATGTTAAAATAGCTGTAAACTAAAGTTTAAAACTAGACGATAGTTTTAGCTCAGTATGTTGCCATACTTGATGTGTCGGTCGCGGGTTAGAGTCTCGTTGCAGTCATTTTTTGACACAAAGATCAGAAAAAGGTACTTATGTCTATGCCTATTTAGAGATGATTTTTATTATAGTTATAACAGATGAGCAGGAAGCCAGCCACCTTAGCACATCCATCAGCTTTTCAAGAAGATTATGCTGCCAGCGTTCAAGCTCATTGTAATGAAATCAAATTGAAAGCAATATCAATTCTTATTTTCTTTGCTTTGTATGCAAAATTAAAAAGAAATAGTAGGTCCATACCCGTTTATTAATTTAAGGTCAAAACTAAAAATAATTTTAAATTTTTAATTCATTGTATACTTATAGAAATCTTAATGTTCACAAAATATAACACAAAAAATCAAAGAAAGTTGGTTAAAATGAAAAAAAAATAGTCATAATATTATCCATATTTTATAATTTTATACCGAACATGTTATTCAATACTGGCATGAATGAAATACTCGTATATATGCATATGAAATGTTATAGTTGTAAAAACCACTAGTGCATGTCCATATGAATTATTACGGTCGCTTTGAATAATATATTACAAAGGTAACGAACGTGACATGATTACATTTATCAGACGCAAATACGCTTTTTTGTTCAAAATTCAAATATAGTGTTGAAAAAATGCATACCCAAAAATGGCACAAAAGTTTTCTTCGATATTTCTATTTGAAGCTCGTGGGTTTAACCGACTTTGTCGATGGCTAGAACAGCCAATTTGTAATTTGGCTAAGCTTTTGGTACATCGCCATTTTATAACATTTATATTATTATAATACTATCCGTTTCGTTTACTACTAATTATGTTAAATATATTTATCTTAAGCAGTTAGGGTTATTGACATAACAAACCCAACATTAACTTATTACTTTTCAATTATAATAGAATAACTCGAAATTTTGTTTAAAATAACACGTAATATTAAAGAATAAGTAAATTCCTCTCATTCAAACGTATTTCATAACTTCCTTGACCAGACGTGTCCTCCTTACAAAGGACCTTCCTCGCAAAACGAACGGAGGAAAGATATCATCTGGAACAACAGCACTAGAATGTGTCCCTTAGAGCAATTTTAACTAGTTTATAAGTTAAATTTAATAAAGATAGCAAAGTCGACAAAATGTCAAATAATAATAATTAAAATTATAGTTAATTAGAAAGACTTGGGTTTCCCGGGTAGCTCATTTATTGATACTATCTTGATAATTATATTCTTTATGTTTATCTGATGTATAAGCTATTTAACTGTTAAGTTTCATCAAAATACGTTCAGTATTTTTCATGTGAACGTGCACTATGAGAAGTATACTTTTTATCAATTTACCTAAAACGCAAAAGGCAATATGTAAAGAATGTATGCGTTACATCTTATTTATTTAATTATTTAAACAAAATCCACAGGTACGTACAAAAAAAACTACTGTTTTTTTGTACGTACTAGTACAAAATAGTAGGTTTTATTTTTGTACTTACTAGTATTTACCAATTTCGAACTTTCATTATTTAGGCAATATACTCGTAGATAGGTAGACTAAGTTTACATTTATTTAAGAAAAGGCATAAAAACTATCATTTATATAAAAAAAAAACAAAATTGATAACACAAAAAATGAATGCCTATACCTACTTAATTAATTAATATTTATATATAATACTTTTAAGTACGCAAACTCTAAATGTATTAGAATATTTTTACTAAAATATGATTATGTATGTCTCTCTGCTGGCCATCGGCCTCTATTCTATTCGAGGGGGGTCAGCCCATAATCCACCACGCGCGGGCTGGCTTAGTGTTTTGGCGTTGGCAGACTGTACAGTGCACAAATGTTTTTCAAAAACTTGCTAGGTTCTCTCAGACATGTAGGTTTACTCACGATGTTTTCCTTCACCGTAAGACAGGTGGTAATCACGTTACGAATGATAGCAAATATAAAATGTGCGAAACCCGGATTTGAACCCGTTTCACTCAGTTTACCAAGCAAGCGTGTTACCACTTATAAAATATTTATGTAAATTATAAAAATATAATGTCGGCTCCACTTTTTCGATACGTATACATATAATATTTTTATAACAAAATTAAATAAGTAACCAAGTACGCTCGTCTAAATGGAACTGATTATATTCCTATTAGGATAATTATTCATTTAAAAACTTCAAAGAGGCCGGAAAATTTATTTACCATCATAACTTTCCAAAATGGTGTAATAATTTTAACAGGATAAATAAACAAATAATTTTAATTAGTATCCTTATACTTGAATAGATGTAATATAACGTACACATTTTAATTATTCCCATATTATAATTTATTTTTATAGTTTAAATACGAGTTAACGATTCCTATTCTATGAGCTAAAAACAATTTGGATATTTCATTGTTTTACGGTTCCATCTTATTTATGTTTAACGGGTAACTGAGCAACTCGTAATACTTTCTTAGACATGATTGCTGTAAAGCATTATGATTGCTGTCTCTCCCGTGACCATGATTGCTGTAAAGCATACGAAACGTGGGGAACTAAAAATCAAAATAAATCCGCGACAAAATCCGAAAAGGTAGTTTCATTTATAATGAGCAACCCGTGTTGACCCGGAACCAGCTATCATCATACCAAATTTTATCAAAATCTGTATAGTGGCTTTGTCGTAATGCGCTCACAGTCACAGATGGACAGACAAAAATTCTAAAAACTATATGTAACAATAAGAATTTAAAAAAAATATTTGATGTACAAATTCGACTCAGAATTTTATTATATGTATAGTCAAGTACGAATTGTTAGATCATTACTTATATTTAACCAACCTGAAATAAATTACCATTCTATGCCAAAAAAAACTTTTAGAAGTAAATATTTCTTTGTAAACAATAGCTACATATAACGCTAGGTGCCCAGACAATTAATGATATTAAAGGTAATCTTATATATATAAATCTCGTGTCACAATGTTTGTCCTCAATGGACTCCTAAACTGCTGAACCAATTTTCATCAAATTTTGTAAGCATATGTAATTTGGTCAAACTTACGAGATAGGGTAGTTTTTATCTCAATTATTGATCTCAATATTAGTTATTACAAATTAAATATTTATTATACGACTTTAGTGTGTATTTAAGATGGCGGCTTGGCATCTAAGTTGCACAGATTATAGATGGCGCGTTTGAATATAGAATTTAGAAATAAAATAGTAAATAAAAATAAAATATTTTATTTTATTGTAATATATATTTAAATTTATATACACTTTTTATACTTTTTTATTTTTATTGAAGTGAAACTTCTCATGCGACTTCCGCGTTTAACGCAACCAAGTACCAGGCCCTCAAGGACGGGGAAGAGTTAGCGCCACCACCCCTCAGACGGTCAAGGTGCGCAGGTCGGGGATCTCGCCCACCGTCACAAGTCGGTGATTTTTAATGTGATTTTAATTTTTTTTATGTGTAGCAAAAGTATTACAATAGACAGCCTAACTTGTGACGTTGCTGCTCATGCTGGGAATCGTGAGGAATTATTTTTGAAGAGAAATTACAATATCAATAGTGTGTAATCAGTGAATTAAATTTATAAAATTAAAGAAGTTTCACTTCTGACATGTGCACGTTGTACGCACGCACTTTTTTTTTTGTTTTTTTATTATAAATTACAAATTTTTATTTATATTTATATACATAATATGTATATTAAATCTTATATTGTTATTTTAACTGGATATGATATAATATAATACATTTAAAATTGTTTTAATTGTTACTTATATTACATATTTATTTTTTGTAATCGTAATAAAAGTATTTATTTCATTTATTTATACTAATACATTTCGAGGTAATCTATTTGGCTGTATGTGTGCGTACCTTCGGTTGTAATTACGTGACACTTTAAGAAAACTCTCATTCAAATATTGAGCGGGATAATGTCTATATAATAACCATACTATTACAATTTTTCGTGAAGGATTTTTATAATTGTATTGTGTTATTATTGTGCAGTGTTCAGTTTGAATATTTTTTAAATTATAAATAATAACATAAAATTTTATTGATTACTGTTTTTGTCTATCAATTTTCATATCACCAGCTCGAAAAGCTGTAAGTATTTCTAGATTACCTTTCATTTTTTTATTTTGATTTTATAATTTGATAGTTGTTAATTTATTCAGTCGTAAATTTTGATCTAATTTATTTATATAAATGATAAATTCTAATTTTTTTTTATTTCAGTATAATGCCGCGGAAAAAAACTAACTTAAGATAAGATGAATAAAATATAAAGTGTTGGTTTGTGCTTAATTTCAACATTTCGTTTTATTTTCAATCCCATATGAATGAATCTATTTTTAATTTCTTTAGAGAATAGTAATTTGATTGTATCAGAAGAATTAGTAAAAAAATTATTCAATCTATTATAATTACTGCGCCACAGCAACGCG
Organism: Boloria euphrosyne; assembly: GCA_951802675.2. Taxonomy (NCBI): domain Eukaryota; kingdom Metazoa; phylum Arthropoda; class Insecta; order Lepidoptera; family Nymphalidae; genus Boloria; species Boloria euphrosyne. The sequence goes on from OX637891.1 coordinate 7,293,549, forward strand.
TGGCTGGGTCCGCTAGTTACTATATAATACTTTATTATATATATCTTTATGCCATTTGTTTAACCGCTTAAACTTAAAAACGGTTGCACTGATTTGGATAATTCTTTTTTATCTTGTTACGGATATTTCAGGAGAGGTTTACGATTAAGTATAAACAATAGGTAAAAGCCAATAAAAAAGCTAGATAAGTTTAGAACGTTTCGTTTTGTATAGTAATCAATAACCAAACGTACCGAGGTATGTAAGCGAGAGTAACTTACTGTTATATTATAATAAATCCAGTATATCCTTATATTTTTACTTTACAGTGATATATGCAGAGAAGTGGATGCTGGACATATTCGATGATATATTAAATGATAATCAGCAGTGGCAGTGGTAGCCCAGCGGTAACGCGTTGCTTGTATAACCGAGTGATGCGGGTTCAAATCCGGGTCTCGCACCTCTGATATTTTCATGTGCAAATCATTTCTATCATGATTACCACTTCTCTTACGGTGAAGGATAACATCGTGAGGGAATCTGCATTTCTGAGAAAACGTAGCAAGTTTTCGTAAGACATGTGAAGTCCGCCAACACGCACTGGGCCAGCGTGGTACTGAGGGAGGCCCAGCAGTGGGACGTTAAAAAAGGCTGATGATGATGATTAAATGATAATTTGTAAATAAAATATTGCGTGTATGATATTTCGAAATCTATAAATCTAACTTTTCATTTCAAAATAAAAAATGCTAGGAATGTCACAGCGTATTAATATGCATTAAATTTTTGTAGCGTGAATGTCAAACAGGTCACATTCATTTGGATATTACTGACGCCTAATCCCTGAAACGAGAAATGAAAAATGCTCTACATTATTTAATATTCATAATTCGTTACAACGGTTTAATAATGTTTAGTAGTACAAAAAATAATATTAATGATGCGCAGTAACGGCGGTATCCGTTGTATTCGTAGTAACAAAAAATCTTTACAGAAAATATATCTTATATAGAAAATACTTGTGCTAAATGCTATAAATTAGAAAAAAACATACATTTTATAGAAAATAAATAGTAAAAAAAACCATTAATATGATAACCATTAGTGTAAGCGTTCCATAACATATACTCGTACAAAAAAATGAAACCATTTGAAGTCGTTCAAAAACTAAATTCTTTTAACGATACATAGCAATACAATCATTTAGAGTACCAAGTATTTTGTCTGCGTACATTAAAGGTATGAGAAACATCAACTACATACTTTTATATACGACGTTAGTGAAAATACTCAAAAGATATAAGACGTATGTACTAGATCAGTCCGGAACCTCGAAGGAAACCCTCAATCCGGATAAACGGTACAGCATCCTTCGTGTATGGCCTTGATCTTTGATCTTTTAACAATTTATCCTAAATATGAAGATATTGGTTTTTTTTTGTACAAAATTCTTTTTCTCTTTTTTAGTATCTGTATTCTCCCAGGTGCGTCCTTAGGTGCTAAAAATATGTGCATGTAGCTTTTTAATTCAAGGTTTTAGTCTACCTAGGCAATTGGCATATTCAAAATTCCATTCAAATTTGTCCAGTGTCCATCCGTGAAATCGTTTAAACGTAAATTAACCACGTAAAACACTAGGCAACACGTGAAAATCTAATTTTGAGGAAAATGGGGTCAAATATTCCATGTTCGCATACGAATTTTGTTTAGACTTTACACTATCAAGACTCAAAAGATTATAAAGGACTCTATACTAAAAACGAATTCCCTATAAATTACCACGTCTATAGATGATGATTGATTTTCGGGAACGACGTGTAAAACCTATTGTGTCACCCTTACGTAAAAGCGTTAACATAAAATTGCGTACATAAAGCCGGATTGGGGTGAAATAGTGAACTCTCAAAAGGATTTTATTTTTGCATCTACTCACGGCTCGCAAATGGTACTTGTTCTACTCGCTTTCTAGTTTCACGTGAAAATTGAGTTTGATATGTACAGATTGCTTATTCTATGTTGTTAAATGTAAAAATAATTTTATGAGTCACAATGTGGTAGTTAAAGATTAAATTTGGTAATAATTTGTAGAAGAAAATGATTCACTAATATTACATTAAATTCATTGTAATAAAATAACCGTTGTCGATTATATTTTTTAAATGTATCAGTTTATTTAAAAAAAAAAGAAAAAATTGACACCCTTAAGTAAGTTATTAATGATGGCTAGTAGGTTTAAACTTAAAAATGTATCTACGAATTAGGACATAAAAGGACAGATAAAATGTAAATGATGAAAATGCAAAACAGCCCCAGCATCTGTATCCTGAAAATCCACTACAAATACACCCCTGCAACGTATACACTAAAGCTGTCGACATAAAAACTGTAATATACGGATACATAAAGCTAGACCAGGATGAAATAGTAAGGGGATTAAAGGATTTTGGGGCGCAATGTGACTAATGATTCTGTGTTACTTTCAGTTTGATTTTTTTTTCCATTTCGTATGGCGGAGATATTTTAGAAGAAGGATTTGTTTCGCGTAATTTTGTAAAATACTATTTAAACAACCTGACTTCGCCCAAAAATACATATAAATGAAATTGAAGTGTCTGTTTTTAATTTCAAGTTAACAGCTTTTCACTAAATGTATATGAAATTATATACGATTCTAACAACAAAAAAGCAATTTTTAAAATTTTTGTCTGTCTGTCTGTTTGTTCCTAAATCTTTCTTACAAGCAACGATTAAGTTACTAAAGATCTTTTAGAATACGTTACAAATAAACAAATCATTACCTACTAATATCCATAAACGATCCTACTGCGTTCCATTGATAACGAGGTCCGATGGGTTTTAGTGGGTCACTCCGAAGTTAACGTTATCGTGGTAACCCCTCGAACTTCTTTAATAGAAGAGTGGACTGTTGGAGCTGATTCAGGATTGTTCTGCTTCGGCAGACCTGCCACCGCGGTGTCGTGATTGAGTGCGACGACCCAGTAAGATGGAAAAGGTTCCTTTGGGTTTAAGTAGGTAGCAGTGGTTTTTCCGGTGACTCCCAAATATCCGTAATATGATGGTCTAAATGCACTTCAAAACGCCAAAAAAGTATATATTTTATAATTTTGTATGTATTTGTACATCTAAGAAATATTATAATCTGTTCGTTTAATACTTTATTGCAGATAAAAGTTATAAGGTCAATAAAATCTCTTACGATCTTCTATAAAGCAAGATAGAAAATGAAAAATCGTTGAAAATGACATCGTAAAAATACCGAAAATAATAAGGTATTTCTTAGGAAGTAAATAAAAAATTCTTTTACATTCTTCATTTCAATTAAAATCTAGGGTAGAGGTTAATGGAGGAGTTTAATAAAAATAATATTTGTTTCATTAAGTAAGTTTTTAACCTCTTTTACTCTAAGACACTTAGTATCTCAATCAATCAGACTATTGAACGTATTACTTGTAGAATTACTGCAAATAGAGCGTCAACGTATTTTTTGATCAGTTGTATATACGTGCACTATCATATTGTAAAATTGGTCACTTTAGCCGAAATCGGTCTGGAGGACATCATTCTTAAACATATCTAATATATTATAATGCATACATAGGCGGGCATACATACATACATAAGTATTATATACAGATAAACTTGTCTCGCCCGTGACCATGATTGCTGTAAAGCATTCGAAACATTAGGAACCAAAAATCAAAATAAGTTCGCGACAAAATCCGAAAAGATAGTTTCATTTATACTGTCAAATATTAGCGTAAACCTAAGAAAGTATTATAGATTAACTTCATTATAAATGTATATTATATCACTATAACAATATAATTAAATATTGTCTTATATATTTACATTACAAAACAATTGGTTACGAAACCCATCAATTGCGGCTGCACGTAATGGGGTGGAAAGCGAGCCTTTCATACGGCGGGCGTCGAGCCGTCTGATACGATTCAACTTAGGCGTTAACAGATACACAACAATAGGCTTGTAATAGATAATAATTAAACCTTCCTTTATATAATAAACTAGCAAATTCGACCCATTTCGCTGGGCGTAAGTTAAACTAAATTAAACGGTTTTTATAATTTTGCCTATTAATAATGGAATTGGTTACATTTTAAGCATGCGCCTCATGGAATTTTCAGTTGTTGACAGATTCCACACGAAGTAATAATGAAATGACATTCGCACATGGAAATTTTAGAGGTGCAAGTCCCGGTTTTAGACCCACTTCACCCAAATTTAGGCGAATACTAAGAATACGAGTACGTATATGAAAATGATTAATGCTTATTAGTCACGACCGTAAAGCGACAGGGGTTTTGAGAAAGGACCATTAATAGGGCTGTACAGTCCATTGAGACTTAAATGCAAACCATCGACGTTACGATTAAGATGGTAGGACATTTTAAGATCTACACAAATAACGAAGTTACTTTACGTATACAATACATGTCAATGCAAACCCCGCTAAATCTGCATTAGATTGGTGTAGTAACTTGTATCTTGGAAGATTGCTTGGCATACTACAGAATATATCACGTTATCAAATCATACCAAAAGCCCTAAAAATTATGGTGTATATAATACCCATAGCACTATCTAGCTCTATGGTAGCCAGTGGGTCAATTGGAACTCTGTACATATTACTTTGTCGCTCAAATGAATGCCCCCAGCGGGATTCGAACCAGAAACCAAACAAATTGAACCAAACATCTTCAATATTATATTTCCAATTTCCATTTCTTATAAAGTAAGAAAGTTCTTAACTCATGACAAGAATGGGTATTGAAAATTTACCATAAGTGAAAAAGAAATCGAATAATTTTCAAGAAGAAATCTGTCCAATTCTGAAAAATTTTCCTTATTTGTAGAATGTTCTTTGTTTCATGTAAATAAAATACTATAGTGTGACGAGCGTTCAGAATGATTCAGTTAAGTGAAAAATAAAACAAAGCCAAGTGATAGTGTTAGTTAAACTGAGGGTTATTATACAGCAAAAACCCTGTAATGTAATAATGTAGAAAAAGAAAAACTTAATTGTGAGTGACCTTGTAAATCAAATCTAAGGGCCCAAGTTCCTATACTTGTACTACCATGATACTAAGATGTTTGATACTTTAGTACACTGATAGAAAACAACTTGTAGTAACATAAATGTTCCAAAAAGTAATAAGTGAAGCGAGGGTACATCACTAGTTCGTACATAAAAAGAAAAAAGCGTTAGATCCATATTAAATCAGGTTAAAAACACTCACTTGTTATTCCAAATCTATCTTGTATTCGGTTTAAACAAAGAAACGTCAAACTATTGCTGTTAAAATACCACCGATATTTTATTTCGCTTTGACCGCTACGATATATTTATTTGCATAACGAGATTTTTTCAATACAAAGACCTGTTCATTGTTTGGTAGAGAATGGAAATTTGCGGCTGAACTATAAATATTTAATATTATAAACACATGTATTAAGCTTTCAAGTAAGTTTTCAATACATGTACGAATAAAGTTTTGGGTTATATTGTTATTTACTTGAAATGTAATCAATATTAACTATTGGAAAGTAGGTGGGCTATGTATTAATAGCAACAAATAACGCCTTGTAATAATAATCTTGACTAGCGTGGTGGATTATGGCCTAATTCCTCTCGGATTTAGGGAGGCTCGTGCCCAGCAGTGGGCGTTAAGACAAGGCAAAATTCATACATAGTATATACATAATTCATACATACATACATACATACATACATACATACATACATACGTACATACATACATATATACATACATACATTCATATATACATACATACATACATACATACATACATACATACATACATACATACATACATACATACATACATACATACATACATACATACATACATACATACATACATACATATATACATACATACTGATTTACGATCCAGCTAGTTAATATGTCTTATGTTTTTACGATATGAAATCAATGTCTCTGAACATGTGACCAAAAACTAGATCTGAGATTTATTTTTGGAATACTCAGCGTAGGTCTGATAAACTTCGATTAGGCCTAAGTTGTTTTTCGCTTAAAACAGCTAAGTTATTTAGAAGAACGTAAAGCAAATATTATCTTACTCGACTGAATTAATAATTCTAAATTTAATATAACTTATTTTATAATAAGAAGCTATATTTGGAATTATCGAAATAGAATAATAATATATTGGTATCACGTCATATACTAACTGAAGTCTGTAGTTTTCTTGCATTTGCATTTCTGTTTAGTCATTTCGCCTATTCACTCCAAGAATAATTATATGCCTACATACAGCCAAATGTAATTACAACTTTTTGTAAGTCGGTTAAAATAATCTTCTTGGCTTTTATGAGAGCGTATTATAAAATAAAAAGCTGTATCTTTGAACATACTTGAATAATTTCAATGATTATTAAGAAGAACCAAAATTACAAAAAATATGTACTTAGTACATGCACAGATGGACATTACGGATTTATGTCACACAGAAATCTAACGCAGTTGACTGTGGAATAGCTACAGGGACTGGTAAAGCCTAGACTAGAAAGAAAATTGAAGCATTTTTTATTTTTTTAGAACTGACTTCCGTACCAACATCAGCATATTTTTTACATAGTCTCTGCTACACAAATCATAGAAAAATGTAAAACCTCGTGTACAATTAAAAATATTTCAACATTATAAATGAATCATCTTTTCTCCGCTCCTAGAAGTCGTAGCATGATGCTATAGCCTATAGCCTTTCTCGATAAACGGACCATCCAACAAAAAAAGAATTTTTCAAATCGGACCAATAGTTCCTGAGATTTGCATGTTCAAACAAACAAATAAACAAACAAGCAAACAAACAAACAAACAAACAAACAAACAAACAAACAAACAAACAAACAAACAAACAAACAAACAAACTCTTCAGCTTTATAAATAGTATATAGATTTTATTACCATATAAAAATTACCTAGCCTACTACTATGCCAGCGGGCACGGATTCGAGTTCCACGGGGGGCGTTCATTTGTGTGATAAGAATGAAACTTTGTGCTGCAGACTCAAATATTTATATGTGTATATAAAGTTGTGTTTTGTTGTTTTATGATATCTTAACATATCTATTTATATTTTGTATTAATTAGCGAATAGCCAATTTGGAAAAACTTCTTTTTAAGACAGTAACAAAAAATGACTACTTACCGGAATAATTATAATTTTAATGTATATTCTTAATGCGCGGTACAATAAGGATCCGTTAGAAAAAAGTTATTTTTTACCACCTTAGTTTTTTAAGATAACAAACGAAATTTTATGGCGTCTGACAACAAAAAAGTTATAGGAACGGGTACTAAAAAGAAATTATGAGGGAAACGCCTTAAAATGTTTTATTACAATATCTTAACCTATAGTAGTATATGTTGTAACAAAAAGTAGGGAGCTTAGTTTTATAGGGATGTAGGGATTTCTGTGCAAAATGACTTATGACTAATTGAATTACTCTTTTTACTTACGATATTTGGATGCTTAATTTTATAAATTGGCAAAAGTATTTCAAAACTTAAATATGATTTACACAGAGGAAGGGAGCAATTCTTAGTACTTATATTGTGGTAGTGCTGGACTGCTGAATAGCGATAAAAAAGAAGTTACATCCTAACTAACAAGTACCTATTTTAATACTTTCTTAGATTTACTCGAATATTCGACATTATAAATGAAACTACATTTTCGGATTTTGTCGCGGATTTATTTTGATTTTTAATGGGGAGAGACTCTCCCATGGCCATGATTGCTGTAAAGCATTCGAAACGTCAGGAACTAAAAATCAAAATAAATCCGCGACAAAATCCGAAAAGGTAGTTTCATTTATAAAGTACCTATTTTTTGGAAGTCAGTTAAAACCAAAAATAACCAATATTCGACAAAATTTACTACATCAAACCAACAAAAATTGAAAAATTTTTATCTTTCAATATTTTTTGGAAAATTAAATCAAAATAGTAATTATTATTATCGATACAGACATCATGTATATATTTTATTATTATATATTCATAGAATTTTCGTCGGTCTGTCTGTGCTTCAATTTTTGTTTCGGTTAGGTTAGACTTTACCGTAAGACAAGTGTTAACGTTAGAAATAATTCGCACATGAAAATATTAGAGCTACGAGACCCGGATTTGAACCCGCATCACTCAGTTATCCAAGCGAGCGCGTTACCTCTGAAAAATACACACGAGAAAATGTGTAAGGATGACACCGAGCGATAATTATGATATTTGTTATTTTAAATATACGAGTATTATATTGCAAATAACTATCATTGTTACACGTGTAAACTTTTATTTTAATTTTTGCACTTTTTTCATCTTGTTAGCTGAAAGCTCCGGTGTCAAAGGGTAGTTGTTTCTTTTCAAACAAAGGACAAACCTTGAATGTCTTCCAAAACAAGCTATGAAAATATCATATTCTAGTAACGTAATATTTTTGTTATAACTAAGGTGTCTTAGTAATTGTACATCACAACTAAGGTGTCTTAGTAATTGTACATAACGATCCGTTTCGGGTTTTACACGAAGATTGCATTATTTTCACTATTATTATAATTGTTATAAGATTTTTCTTGTAAAAATCCTGAACAGATTTAAAACAAAAGTACATAGATATGAATGTATTTACATAGAAACCTTCCGATGAAATATCCATCTATTAACGAAAACCGAATGAAAATCCGTCGCCTAGTTTAAAAAAACTGAACGTGTATTTTAAATATATATTTTTTTCACCTTTCAACACCAAAAGAGCACACACACCTAAGTTTTAATACACTGTATACCTACGCGTGACACGCGTAATTGGCTATGATGCTATGCACGCCGTCCATTACGCTGTTATGCATAGGCTCTTAAATTCCATTTGTGACATTGATCCGGATAACTATCGAATTTCATCAGAATCGATCCATTAGTTGCCTCGTGATGTTTTCCCCGATAGATTAAAATTCTATAAACACAGGCATAAAATTTTATATATTTTGATATTACTGCAGGTACGCAAAATCCATATCTTTAAACCCATTTTTTCAGTTTATTATTCATACTCATACTTCAAAAGTTAGTGTGGAGGGTGACACTTTCTTTATTACCTTAGAAGCCTTATCCAGAGATAATACACACGTTTATGTGCACATATTTTCTCACAATTGCTTTACGGCCTACATGAAATACTTATCTACTCAGCAATGTAGTTCTAATATTCTTAGTAGATACAGATGGACAGAAAGACAAGAAATGTAACCAAATTATAAAAGTTCCAGTTAGTAAATTTACCATGGATCCCAAAATTGTCATATTAATTAATCAGAAATAACTTTAAGAACAACGTAGGTGTTAGTAAATGAGATGATATTTTAAAATTAACCTTCTGGGAAAATCAAAGAAAAACTTTGATTCAATGTCCAAAATAACTTCTAATAGATGCCGTCCTTACATATTATTGCATCCCACCTTAAGTCCTTTTTACAGGCTAAAAAAAACAACAATTCAAAACAACATTAAATAAGTTGTATTGGAAAGTACATAAAACAAAAAAATAAGTATTTTAAAAAAAAATTATCGTTCATTCACGGAGAAAATTATTTACATATTAAGTATTTTTGTCATTTTGTTTAGCTTAAAGTTAGCTGATCTTTAAAGCTTAGACACAATTTTCTTTTCAACTACGTGAATTAAAATGTCCAGCTTCATTACGTCCAGAGAGCAGCGTACCAACTACCTGCTCAAAGTAAGCAAACTTAAGATCGAAACACACTCAAATATTTAAAGAAAGGGATTTAAGAATTAAATATAAATCTATTAATGCTAAGTTTTTTTTATGTTTTTTTTTGTCATTTTTGGTAAATATACTTCTTAATGTTAATTTTAAAAACTTCAAAGCCAAAAAAGACAATTTAAATGCATTACAATTTTGGTTTTATCTCAAAATTTCACTTCTATATAAAGTAATTAATTACAACAAATATTGTGGGAACTGTAAGCAGCCAAAAATATTTTAAAATGAATAAACATTATATTTTAATTTATTAAGTGCAGCACTACCTTAACTTTTTCATTGGAATCACAGAAACGTAATAAGCTACAGCCTCTTTGAAACGGCGGACGGACAAATCTTAGTTCCTGATCATTAGCTGACTAAGTTGAATCCTGGCTTCTACGTTAAAGCTAACGGCGGTCTATTAGTTACTTGGATTTGAAATCTATTTTTGCCTAACTTTTATCTCGTGTTTTATTAAATACTGACGACTGACTCGCTTTCGCTTCGCTTTGAATTTGTGCCTCGTTAAAAATAAAAATCTTTCCCCATGGAAACTGATCATTTTCCGGGATAAAAAGTAATCAGTATGCTTTTTCAGAATATGATCTATCTCTGTGGCAAATTTCATCCAGATCCGTTCAGCCATTTTGGAGATTGCTTATCCATCCTCTCGAACTTTCACATTTATAATATAAGTAGGAAAGATGGTGTATTAATAAATAAAAGGAACACCATATTAATATAGTTTATAATATTTATATAATAATACGATTACTATATATAAATATTTTAATTGAAAATTCATGTTACATACAAAAACAGTCGTGAAAAATATAGTAATAATGTCCTCCCGGCCGATTACGGCCACGGCGGCCAATCTCATTGAGACTAGCCAACGGCGCGGGACATATTATAGTGCACGAGTGTACGCGCAAACACAAGTGCACTCTCTGTTCCTTATCACTCTCATATTCCGGTGGGACGAATGCTCGACACGACCAGTGAGAGTTAAGGCGCAGCTGCGACGGCTTTACGTGCTCTCCGAGGCACGGGGGTGAAACACCGCCAACTTCCCAACTCCGGGCTGTTACTGAGCCTTCGAAACAGAAAGACTCAATAACTAAACTTGGCCCGACCCGGGACTCGAACCCAGGACCTCCTGGTGTGTGACCGTACGTGCTAGCCACTACACCACCGAGGCAGTTAAAAAATATAGTACTAGTATAGGCAAATGGTAAGAAATTAGAAACCATTTTACTTGGATAATAAAATGAACATGTTACCGAAAGGTTACCAATCTTTGTCCGTCTGTACTAAGATAAAAATTTTAATATGGGCTTACAATAAAATCTGAAGTACACGGTACTAGCACTTAGACATTTACAATATTTGTACACAAAAATTTTAAAATAAGTAGTGACTTGTCAAGTTAGTGCTGTTTTTTGGCACGCAGTGATTTCTTTCGGAGTTAGGTCAACATTTCTATTATTCACTACATTTGCTTTAATATAATGAAAAAAACTGCCATTCACTTGTCAAAATTCACAATAGATTTATCGAATACTTGAGTAAAAGCAAAATTCTAGTAAATATATAGCATATAACATATTTATTTCTAATATTAGTAGTTTACTGTTACATATCATATTAGTATCTTATGAATAAATCAATATCGAGAATCGACGAACATTTTGCCTCGCTCGGGCCTATTGTTTCTAGAATATTAATGCATAGTTGAGAGTGTAGAACTTTACACCAAAGTATCACGCCTGAACTATGCTTAAGTTTGCTGTGAGAGTTGTCAATATACGACAATATTCATCGACAGGAACGTGATGTATATTGATACAAGTTAAAGACAACAAATTTCTGGGAAGGTTTTTAAATTTCTTGAACTAAATGGAATTTTTATACACTGTTGAGGGTTTAAAGAACATTATTATGGCGGCAGACGTATATAATAATTTAATATAAGAAATATATCGGTGTGTCGAGTGAACGGTGAAGAAAAGGTAGAATGTGAAGTTTTAGTGTAAGTGCAATTAGTGGTCGAAATATAGCATAAAATACTGAAGTAGGACTGAAGACCAGTACAGAACTGGAAGTGTGGACTGCATAATATATAAGTGACTCATTAATGTAAGACAATAAACATGTAGTAAAAATCCTTGCTCATTTTGGCAAATGTGGTAAACCGAAAACTTTTAGCGAATTTTCATATTTACAATAACCCATGTCTTAATCATATTAAAAATCTATCTCTGTACCAAATTTCATCAAAATCATTCCAGCTGTTTAACAAATAAATAATCAAAGACACACACACACACACGCCCGCCCACTCATACACACGCCCACACATACACACACGTACACACACGAGAAAGATGCTATCACTAACGCTAATTATGTCACTGAATATACACATGCTCGTAATAGATGTATATCATACACTTATTATGATTACATCAGGCACGTGTTATGTTTAGGCTTCCAACAAAATAAACAAATAGTAAGATAGTGACATCGTATTCTGTTTTGTTTAACTTGTAGATAATAATTTTTATACTTCGTTGTACTTTAACTATGGGGATTACATAAAATATTACAGTTCCTTTTGTTTCGCTGCAAATCCGAGATTCGAGTCCCGGGTTGGGCCAAATATAGCTATCAAGTTCCGTTCTGTTTCTGTAAAGAAATTCTAAGTAACAGTCTTTCCTATCTCCAGGAAATGGTTAAAACCATAAGCTTTTGGTCGACTCGCAATAAGAAAGCAAGACATTTCATTTCACGGCAATAAAACACAAAGAAATAGAACTCGTAAACAATCTACTTATGTCGGACTTTTACTTTAAATGATTTGTTAGAATATTCGCCAAATTAAATATACATGTGCTTTAAAAATATTAGCATTCAAAAGACAGCTTTTTAATTTTGTTGAATTTCATTTCCATACTCCACGTCTAAATTTAAAATCAATGAAAAAATATACAGGACTTTTTTATGCCTTTTATAAGAAGCATACTATTTTTGCCAGGTGTTTTCATTTACACCCAACCTAATTAGTTAAAGATACGCTTGTTACTTTGGAACTTAATGTTCACGACGTCGCGTCGCGTATTGCAAAAGTTGTACAGCATTCATATTTTACTAGTAATTTATTAATTTTGCTTAGTACTATATATCTAACATATCGTCTGAGAACTCCTCATCGTCATATTTACTCAAAAAATTGTTTTAATTATGATATAAGATGTAAGTACCAACTACACATTTTTTTAAAAATTATTAAATTAGAATAAAATTGTTTGTAAGTGGATAGAAGATTTCATAATTTCACTTTATCGAATGCTGGTTTTATAACTGGTAATATTAATCTGTATTTGATTGATTAAGTTTAGTCATTTAATACAATTTTCTTATGCGATATATTGACAAATGGCAGTGATGTGTGAAAATGAACACCGCTAATAAGCTTTCGAATGAATATTACGTATCCAAAATGATAAATTAATTCCATACAACTCAAGTATTTTGAATTTCATTATATATATATATATATATATATATATATATATATATATATATATATATATATATATATATATATATATATATATATATATATATATATATATATATATATATATTCCTTATATATTACAGTTACATTAAATATGTATAGTATATTATAAGTTTAAACAAAATGTTTAAAAATTTTATGAAATTATCTGTTATTATAAAACTTTAAAATATTTAAGTAACTACAAAATTGTAAGACCACAACTTCTTCAGGAATTTCAAAATAAGCAATTTAAGTTATACCAAAGGATAAGTGTAAATAAAATCCACATATAAAAATGTCAACATTTTATTCATAAACCAGTACAAGTACTTACATTAGACAGATTTACAGTATAAAGACTAAAGTACCAAGTCTATTCCATACAAAAATAATCTCTCGTTTAGCCACAATTGTACTTTCAATACCATATTATAGGAAACAGGAAAGAAACACAAAGAAATACAACATCTATGCGATAAGATACATTCATTTTATAAGTCCGTAGAAGCTCTAATAGCTAACTCTGCTTTTACTACGGGCGTAGACACAAAAATAACAATTTTTTTATTGATATGCTAATTAATATATTACGATTTAATTATTATACATACATACTTTCTGATATCAATAACACTTTTAACTACACTATCGAAAACATGGATATGTCGTCGGAAGAATAATGCGCCATCTATTATAATTATACACTTACGAGTAATTAGTAAATGTAATTATTATGCCATATTTGATTAATTAAACATTAATGCATAAAATATTAAACTCAAAAACAATTTCAGTTGTGTAAAAGTGTTAAACAGAAAGTAAAATATTACTGCGATTCCACTGAAGCGACCTTTTCCGAACAACATTTATCATTGTGATTGAGTTAGCATTGCATCAAGCGTGAAAAATTAAAAGTCAATTTATAGACGGAAATATTTCATTTCCACTATTGTTTATTCAGATTTCGTCTTTTGTATGGAAATAGTAATTACTGCTGTTATATTTTAAAGGACTTTGGTGCCTATAAATGGTTAGTTGTGCACCCAAGCCTTATATACAGTGTAAAATAATTAAATTTAATGCCTATGACGTTATTTAGATGGTTCTTAATTGAATTCGACTTTCTTTTTTATGACTTCTTAAGTTTCCAGTATGACATTTTCATAGTTTATTTTAGAATAAAGACGTCATACTCGTAGTAGGAAATTATTACTTCATACATGAGCCTTAAAATTCAAAATCGTTTTTAATTTATATTGTATTTCTTAACACTTGACAATACATTCAGTCAAGTCAACATTTATTTATTAGGAATATTATAGTTATACTTAAGTTACTTCGCCATGTTTGTATGTCATGATAAATCTACGCAACAGTTTTTGATTCAACAATTATGTTTTAATATAAAATCGTATATGCATTTCTCTCTTCCCCATCTGTAAATTTTAAGTGAAATAAACTTATAATATGATTGCTTTTACAGTATCTATGAATAATAAATTAGTATTCATGGTAACTCAGAATATGCATATTTGAAACGGTTTTCGATGGAAATGCATAACATTCAAGCTGTTTACTAAAAAAGCAGTGGCTAGATTTTAATGCCTTTTTTACAGTATCTTAATACGAGTATTTTATATTCTTGTACAACATCACTTTCTACTGTTAATACTATTAAAGATACGCCATTTTTACCTTGGCGAGAATAGAACCAACTACCTGCATTTAAGTAACTTCGCTTCCATCGAGCATAGAGTAATTTTTTACCTTATATAGTATAATATTTTAATTTGCTACCAAAAATATCATCACATTTAAAGCATTATAATATTTCTATTTTATTATTCTGTGTAACATTAAACAACTGGAAGAAAAGTAATATATTGAAAAAGAATTCGAGATTCGATAAGTAATTTAGTCATTGAATATACGTAATCTGTCCAGGTAATTTGAATAGAAATACAAATTACATTATGAAATTCGGAATAAGCTTTTAAATTAAGGCCTAGCGAATACATACTCGATTACTTATTTGATAGTGATGATTAAACGAAAGCTAATGGATTGCAAATATCAAAGGAAAAATAGCGAGCGAGATTCACAAAATTTTACTATTTGAATAGTTGGAATTTAAACAATGAGAGCTCCGGTCATTTGCTGGAATTTAATAACAAACTTTATTCCATACATACTCGTAGTAACATAGATTTTGGTTGATTTGTAATGCTTTTGATAGATATTTGAGATTAATAAAACGCTAATAACTGTTCTTTCGAATTTTCTTCTCTGTTGCCATATTTTTTAGTCTAGTTTATACAGCGAGTTAACTGACTTTCTTAAATAAATTTTAACTAACACGTTACTCCAAAACACTTAACTTTCACTCGAAAGTTAAATATATACTACATTACATCTTTATATAACATGAATAATGAATATTCCTAGAGAGCGTTTTCTTTTGAGCGCGCTCGTCATAAGATTGTCAACAGCTCGAACCGGTAGAAACCGGTTGTGTCAACAGGCAGCACATAAGTCAACTCTTCAAACACAACGTATAAAGGCTTAAGTGACATATTGTGTTTTTCATACAACATAGGTGGTTTTGTATACGATTAAAGATTAATACAGTCGTTAGAATAGGAAACAGTAGAGCAAAACATATAAATTATGGTCGCTTATATTATACATGTTAAAATTGTATACAAACACATATACATTAAGTTGAAATATATTATATATAATATATACTTAAAGTAAATTCCATTGATATTGATAAATAGATACTTTAAAATACCAAATTACGTTACCACGATTTAAAGCTTCATTTCTTTATCTTATAAAAACTTTATACGAAAGCTATTTTCAGCAGAATTATTAAAGAAACAGATATCAGAACTAAAATGCAAATTTCATCTACTTATTGTCAGACACTAAAAGAATGTTACACCTACATTCAATATACAGTATCAACGAAATGTAATTTTCGCGGACACGCCGTATAAAGCCGATTGAATTCATATGAGATTATAAAAACTAATATCCATTATGTAAACACGATACAACATTCAATAGTAAAGATCAAGTCTTGAATTGAAATGTGCGTTTAATATAGTAACATGGTGTAAAAGAGCTGAAAGCGTTATAAAATATTATTAAAATATTAAAAATACAAAGTACAGGATAGGTACAATGGGTGACTGTAAGAATATGTAATAAACCTGGGTATACATTTAAAATCAAAACATCTACTTACGATAATTCAACTACTTCAACAAATATCTATTCTATTCAATAACTTACTTCATCACTTAACATTCATTTTCTATAGTAAATGGACTTACATAAACATCTAATCTCATTTACTACTATATCTTTGGCATCCTGAGAAACCGTGGTTTCCTTAACGTATCTTGTGCTCGGTCGTTTGTAAGTATAACCACTCTTGATTTAACTGTCTCTTCATCTGCGAAAAAATAATTTTTTAGAGATACGAGTATATGTTCTTACAATTATTATATTTCTTTAAATTATTTGGAACCACCTTGTAGCCACTGTGCCAAACCATTAAGAAAATAATCATAAAGAAACCGATTTTTCACAAAACTTTAAATGTAAGCTTTGAACAAAGTAAAAAAAATAATTAAGCTCTTATTATCTTACGAGAGTGTCATAAAATCCGTCCTTAGCGGACATCTATTAATTTCGTCATTAGTGAGTGACCCATTACATTATATATTTACTGAACAATATTTTACTACAACTTATGTATGTACAAAATTAATTTTACCTTCCATTTAAGCAGTTCAACGCAGAATTCTGTTGATTATTCGCAGGCAGGTTGACGTTAGTGGGAGGGCTCTTGTTGAGCGGGTACCACTGTGCGACCGGCTTCCTGGCGTTGTCCAACATCTCCAGCCAGTGGTCGCGGCCTATACCGATCAGCGTCGACCCTATTGCTGTGCATCCGATGAGCTCATTGGGCCCAATCCTAGGTAAAAATTAAAATTATTATAGTGTATTACAATACTAGCGATGTTCTCTCGCTGCGCTTTACGCACTAGAAAGTTTCCTTTATATATGCACCGAAAAAAACTTCTCAATCAAAAACAATTATTTTTATGGGATTTTTCCTAATTTAATTTTCAAATTATTTTTATTAAATTTCAATATTTTAAGCATTCTATTATTCTAAAAAACAATTTTAATAGTAAATTCTTCAGCGGTCTTTATATTACACACTAGGTAGTAGAGTATATTAAAATCAAAGTCCTCGCGGTCGATTTTGACGGTGCCCAATTGCATTGAGATTATCTGCGCAGGAAACATGCATGAGTGTACGCCCAGACACAAGTGCATTCTTTGTTCCTGTCACTCTCATACTCCGGTGGAACGACTACTCAACAAGACCAGTGGAAGTTAATGCGCAGAAGATACGACACGTGCTCTTTAAAGATAAAGCACCGCTAACTTACCAACTCCAGTCTGTTACTAAACAGAAATACTCAATAGCGAAACTGGGCCCCACCTGGAACTCAAACCCAAGACCTACAGATATAGAACCGTGCTAACAATTATATGTGCCAATGCAAGAAATATACTGTAATATGATAAAATTAATAATTGTGTAACCTAGCGTCTTAAAAGTATTAAGGAGAACTATTAACATATTTTAAAAAATGATTTTGATGACTATGAACGTTCTCATTGGAAAATAAAAAGCAGTTTTACATAAAAAGAGCACATATAATCTGGGTTTCATATTGTTAAAAACGGATCATCCGCTCAAAGTCGATTACGGCATTCACTGGTAATGGGCACTAAGCCGCAGTGAATCTTTTTGATAACATAGATTTACTGTGAAAGTTCAATAACAAAAAGAGTAAGAATAATAAATGACAGAGGTCGTTTAAAGGGAAAAGCATTTGGTAAACGGTGAAGGTCCCAATATTTTATAGACTGTTTCAAATATCTACGAGTTATATCATTTTTACCCTATAGGAGATAAAACATCTTATCTGTAAACTACTTTTATTCATTCATCAGAAGGACATACCAATATACTTACTAACAAAATTAGTAAGAATTTACGTTTTGAGAGTATGTAAAAATATATCGAAAATGGAAAATTGAGGAATTATATATTTAACCCATTTTAACGTCCTACGTCCTGGTCACGGAATTTTAATACGAGAAGTATCAAGGTCCTCACGTATCACGTATTGAGTTCTCTCAGACAGGTTTCCTCAAAATATTTTTCGTCTCCGTCACGCAATTATTCCCATCTAAAAATATCAAGGTGCGAGACCCGGAATTCAAACCCCCTTCACTCGGTTTTCCAAGGGAGTGAGCTACGATGCCTTAAATTGGGAGATGCGCCTCACTCATCTCTGTCAACTTCACAGCATTTAACGAATGTTAAAATTATAAAAATAATGTTTGTTTCTTTTTCCTTCTTTTACGTCGCAGCTGAGTGACGAATTTGTGTGAGAGAGCAGTTTAAAATAAAAGTAAAAGAAAATATTAAAAAAATCTAATTATACATAGCTGCCTGTAAAGACGGATTGAGGAACGCAAATAGCTATTCGATTAACAGTTTCAAATGTAACCAACCCAATAAATTTCTATTTATTGGATACGTTCTGCCTCACAAAAGGTCAAGGAGAATTTTAATTTAGTAACGAGTATTTGTACAATTTGGCGTACCAATCTTGTGACCTCGTTACCTTGAGCTACATCTCATACAGCCGTTTAATCATTGACGTCTGTGTGGTTCGGTTTTAATTCCCTATTATATGGTTCAGAAAACTGGTTTCCGATACTATATATTATGTTTAGTAGCCTCCTATATATAATACCATATTATGTATAACATTATTATGTTTAATACTATTGGTATCCTCCTAACACTATTGTATATTGCCTAAGTAATACTATCGAGTATTTTGTTTATTTTCAACCTTTTTTTTAAACTTTATAAAATGTAGTACGATGCGTTATTTACTCAAATATTTGATTATTTGTAAAATTTTACAACAGTTTACTTCGTACATATTATATAACAGCACTTCCATTGCACTAGAATGTAGAAAATCGATATTATGTTAGAGATGAAAGCCCTGGATAGTACTAGGCATTCAGAACCGCTTTATTACAGCCATTTGTACAAACTATATAGATATTATTAAATTGATACAAAATTGCCTATACTGGGAATTAAACTAGTAATATCCTCCATAGAGACAGAGACATTTCGAGCTTATAGATTGAAAACAAATTATATGAATACTTACAAATCATAATCGATGACTTTCACGAGGAGTGTGACGTCGTACACGTTTTCCGCCGGCAGATCAAACACCAAAGCTTCATTGTAAACTGGACTTAATGTGTTCTTTTTAACGGTCGTCTTTTTCTTCTTTATTCGCTTTCCTTGACAGATCAGGCAGATTTTCACGTACGGATCTATTAAAAACAAGGAGATGGTATGTTTGTTAGTCTCGCTAAAACTCAAGAACGGCTGGACCAATTTGAATGAACATTTTTAATTTCGTATGGGGTTTGTCAGGGGTGGTTTCAGTATATAAAATGAGAAAAACCAAAAAAAAAAGCTGGAAAACCGTTTATAATGTACTCGTAAAGTACATGTAAAAGTAATACAAAAAAAATTATGTATATCAAAGGTACATGTACAAGTTTAATTGTATTTGCGAAGTTAAATTAATTCATTACTAGATATTTACAATGCATCTAATCTAAGTAATGCGTTGCAGGATATTAGTAATTTATACGGTATCTTGTTTAGAGTAGGATAAAGTGGGTCAGGGGTTTTCGCTTCTGAGTCCGTGGAAAGCAACTCAATATGAGCGTAAATGTTAGTTTATGAAGTTGCCTAATAAGTTTCGTTGCGCTGCGGCAGATAGTGCAACGGCGTTTTGTTATGACTAAATTTAAAACCAGCACCACTAGCATATTTTGTTTCCTTCAGAATATAAACTTGTTCATACATAAATGTGCGGTGAGTAAATAAAAAAATAGATTACTAAATTATAAGAATTGTTATATATGTATTTGGTTTTTATTTAATTGCGGTATCGGCTAAGAAATTTTCCTTTAACCTTGCATAAACTCTAAAAAAGTCTTAACTATTCGTTTTTCTTCCTAAGCTTATTGTATTTTAATTTAGAAGCTTATCGATTTCAAAATTTTAAATAGAGTTTTAAGTTCGACTTTATATCGCTAAAACAAAGATCTACTTTTTAAGTATTTGAAAATTGTTTTGTCAAATACTTAAAAGTTAGTCAGCGCATTTTTTTTATTTAAAAAAATAAAGACTATTGCTATATATTTTATTATTTACTGATTTTATAAGTAAAACAACGAGTTTCAGCAATTCCACTTTTATTTAATTACTATTACAGAATGCACTACAAAATGATTATCACAACTATTTAAACATTATGTCCCCACCGTTGGGTGTAATGTGGCGCCATCTGTCTTATATTGATTGCACATTACCCCACGGTGGATGACAATACTTTTAAAATATTAATATCTAAAATATTACAAACTCATATCTGTATTAAATTACAAACTTGTAAATAATAAAATATAAATAATGAACATCAAATTAATATTATAAAATATTAGAACTAACAAAGTCTAACAAAGTATGAAGAATCAATATGATCTATAAATAATGAACAATAATCAATTGAGATACTTTAATTAACAAGAATCAATTGAGCAACTATAACTAACACTCGGCCTTTCCTGATTTACACATTACGACCTCGTAATTTTACAGCTTACTGAAAAGTTCAATTTTTCTAATTAAGAATTACCTATTATAGCACAAAATACATTTTACAATTCCTATTTTTAACATTTTTTTAATTGTCCGCTTAACACAGTAGCAATGATAGAAAATAAAATTCGTAGAGTAAACTTATGATTAAACCAGTCGGCCGTCTTGATATTTAGATTACGCCCTCGTAATAGCTGTACACAATACACATACAATTGTTATATTGACATGCACATTGAATGCTTTTTTCTATTTTTATTTTATAATGCCAAGACAATTGGACACACCAAGATAGTCTTATAATACCACCGGACACACCAGGCGAATAAGTTCATATGTAACAACCGGACACACCATGATTGTCACCTTACTACTACCGGACACACCAGGCTAGTAGGTACTTTCTACATATATGACTAACGGACACACCAAGATAGTCACCCAAATAATTACTAGCGGACACACCAGTCTAGTAAATTCTATACGACTATCGGACACACCAATATAGTCGCTAAATAAACACCTGGTGAACAATTTGTAACTTTACACAACTAAAACAAAAATATTCGATAATTACTAAAAGCTCATGTGTGCACCTCAATCAACGAAAATTACATTTAAAATTTAAATAATAATAATCTTCACACAATTCTAATAACTACACCTCTATAACATATATAATTATTATTTTTAAAACACATTAACATAAAATTTAAATTTCAATTTTAAGCTTTTATATAATTTCAATAACTAAACTTTTATAAAACATTTTTTAACACATTAATCATCAAAATAAATTTAAATAATAAGCTTCACATATTTTAATCACTACACATCTATATTTATTAAACAAATTAACTGCAAATAACTTGAAGATTTTTAAGCCAAATTAATTAATTAATCACTTTTGTCACTCTCATCGTCACTAAGGGATTGGACTAAGAATTTTTTCATTTTATCTGCAGCTATTACATTATTATATTTTCTACCTCTTCTATTTAAAGATACTACTCTGTAACGATCATTATCATACACTTTTACAATCTTATACGGACCAGCATATTTATCAACAAGTTTTCCACTAGTTAAACCTTTTTTAATTATCCTTCTTTGAACCTGTACAAGATCACCTATTTTATATTTTAAACTAGGAATTCTATTCTTGTCATATCGTTCTTTACATTTATTAGATACATTTTTATTACTAGTTTGGGCTTGAGCTCGCAGTTCAGATAAGTCTGGGGGCTGGGAAGGTATACGAATAAGATCTATTTCAAACCGCGGCTTAAAGCCATATAATAATTCATAAGGACACTTTTTAGTGGAACTATTTATAGAAGTATTGATACCTTTTTCTACTAGAGGAACAAAATGCTCCCATTCATTATCATTCTCTCCTGTATAAGCGATTAAAGACTGTAAAATTGTGCGATTAAAGCGTTCGACTTGCCCGTTCGCTCGAGGACAGGCAACCGCATTCAATATATGTTTAATTTGCTTGGAAATAGTATAATTTCTAAATTCTTGACTAGTAAAAGCCTTACCACGGTCTGTTATAATTCGCGTAGGTAAGCCAAAGACACGAATAAGAAAATCTATAGTAGTTATGACATGATATGTGCAAGTATTAGGTACAGGTTGTAACCAAACAAATTTACTAAAACCATCTACAATTACTAATAAGTAACTATTCTTATTTTTAGATATACAAAAGGGACCTAAATGGTCAAGGTGCCAAGTATGCCACGGAATATTACCTTTGTCAATAGGATAAATAAAACCGCGTTGTATGCCTGCAGGTTTTTTAGAAAATTGACACGATATACACGCTCTGACATATTTCGTTATAAAACGCCTAAGCTTTTCAAACCAATATTGGCGCTGAACTAACTCAATAACTTTATTTTCGCTCATGTGACCATTGTCATCGTGAAATATTTTAGCAATTCTCCAACGTACCGATTTTGGTATAACAATTTTATACTGATCCCCTATCTTTCTATGCAGAATATCGTCTTTTAATATATAGATGTCTTTATATTCCGGTTTTTTAATATTTACTATTATGTTTTGTATCTTTAAATCATCCTTCTGAACAGCTACTACCCAATTTTCCTCACTAATATGTTGCAAAGGTAGGGCATTACGACTTAATGCATCCACGTGCTGCATTCGTACACCCGGCCGATAATGTACTTCGAAATCAAAACTTTGTAACTCTAGCCACCATCGCCCTATCCTTGGCAACATATCTTTTTTTGTCCATGTACTACTTAAAGCTTGACAATCTGTAAAAACTTTAAAGTGTCGTCCTAACAGATAAACCCGAAATTTTCTTATACTTAAAACAACGGCCATTGCTTCCAGCTCATACGAATGATATTTTTGTTCTACGTTTGTATTCTGTTTACTAAAATAAGCAACGGGTTTTAATTCACCGTTTAACTGTTTTTGAAACAATATACCGCCAACGCCATGACCTGACGCGTCTGTGTGTAATTCGGTCTCAAATTCAGGATTGAATATTGCAAGAACTGGCTCAGATACTAATACAGTTTTGATGTCATCAAACGATTTTTGTTGCTCATCGCCCCAGTGCCATACTTGATTAGATTTTAGCAACATTGTTAAAGGGCGTATCCTATTAGCAAATGATATAATAAATTTCCGAAAGTAACTAGCTAAGCCTATGAAACGTCTTAATTCATGAACATTTGCTGGTTTTGAAAATTCATTAAGTGCTTTTACTTTGTCAGGGGATGGACGAATCTCACCACTAGTTATGACATGTCCTAAATACTCAATACTCGTTTTTAAAAATGAACATTTATTCCGACGTAATACCATCCCAGATTCACTAATTAAGTTTAATATTATTTCTAAATGTTTAAAGGCCTCTGAAATAGTTTTGGAAAACAATAGAATATCATCGATAAACGAGGCTGCAAATTGAAATCTATATTTATTTAGCATAAGATTCATATTCCGCTGAAATATGGATGGTGCGTTGGCTAAGCCAAAAGGCATTCTTTTATAATGAAATTGGCCAAATGGTGTTACAAAAGCGGTATATTTACGACTGTCAGGGTGCACTTTTATCTGATGATAACCAGCAGCTAAATCTAATTTTGAAAACCATTTTTCTCCACTAAGCCTATCTAACTGGTCTTGTATAATTGGAAGTGGATAACGATCTTTTTTTGTGATTTTATTTAACTGTCGGTAATCAACGCACATTCTATACTCGCCCGATTTTTTTGGGACAAGTATTACTGGACTCGCATAAGGCGAATTACTGTGTTCGATTATGTCTTTTTCAATTAAATCTTGTATGATACCGCGAGTGATTTCTTGTTCTTTTAACGACATTCGATATGGACGATGATAAAATGGTACTTCTGTAGTCAATTCTATTTTCATCTCTAAATCACATTCTCCTACCCTTGTATAATCATCAAAGCAATGGCTAAATTTTTGCAACAAATTATCGAGATTAATGATATTGTCGTCTCCTAAATCAGTGTCAATATTTATTTTATGTTCTATAGGCAAACCACGACCTATACAGTTTGTGGAATAGAGCATGAGTGACTGATATTGTAAATTTATTACATTTATATAACCAATATTTCCGTGAATTTTTGTAATTTGTTCAGGAATATCTATTTCTTTACCCAACGACCTATGTTCCGAACGTTGTATGTGTATGCTGTCTGTGTCTTTAAGTTCGTCTGTACAAATCATTATTCTATTTAAGCCATGAAGTAACGTTGTGTCGTGAGGAACTATCAGTTTAATTTTTAACAATGAAACTTCTTCATCATTATTATAAAATGGAAGTTCTTTATTTAGGTTATTAATATTTCTGGAAAAAGTGAGGTCATCACATGTTTTGATTAAACATATACCTGGTAACTCACTAAAAGCACGGCCTACTATCATATCAGTTTCTTGAAGATCGTTACTAACCACTAAAACTGACGTATTAGCACTAACTCCATCTATACTCAATTTTAATGAGCTTTCACCTTTTGGTGTTATAACTTGACCTCCATACCCTTTTATACTAGTTTTACACTGAATATTATACGATAAGTTAATTTTATTTGCAGCCGATAATGTAATAGTATTACAAGCACTACCTAAATCGATGTACGCGCTTAGTTCAATACCGTTTGCAATGACAGTCTTATGATATTTACGGTCACCTATATCAATAGGATGAATGTGAAATAGTTTAGATTTTTTCTCTTCTGTTTTAGAATTTATTTTTATATTTGATGTCTTGGAGGTATCTGAATTTTTTAAACTATAACAATCCGAACGTTCGTGACCTACTTTTCCACAATGATCACATTTTTTTAAGAATCGACAACTATCCACTTTATGACCTAATTTATTACAGTTATTACAACGTAAGCTATCTTTACACATGGTTGAAACGTGACCTCTACGACCACATAGAAAACATTTATTTCTATTGAAGTCTTTGTTAATCAGATAATTTTCTGATCGGGACGGTAAGGGGTCAACGGCAGCGTCTTTTAAATAACCTAAGAGGGAACGTGTGTCTCTACAACCTGCACCACGAGCTCCCGCCTTTAACAAAGGGTCTCCTAATGTATATATGATTACGTCACATATCAGATGATCACTCAAACTACAAGATTTACCTATTGCTAATTTCTTATAATAAAAATCTAATACCTGTTCTTCTCGACGTTTAGTAGTAGCGACAAAATCGTGTAGCTTTGCAGCGAGCCCACGATTAGCGGGAAAGTAGTCCACAAGCAGCTTCTTCCAATCTTGCCAGCTGATATCTATGTCCTCTTGATGACCAAACCATAATAATGCGTTGCCTTCCAGGTTGCCGGTCATATGGTAGATTAATGTTTTCTCATCCCAGCCGTATATTCTCGCCAGGGACTCCAATCGATGTAACCATGCGTGAACAGACAAAGTATTAGTACATCCATCAAATTTAGGAACGTTTTCCGGCTTTCCTATAAATCTCATAGTATTTTTGCAGTCTACAATAGGTATATAGCTTTGTGATACTGCCGATAGGGTTTCGTTTATTGCCCTGAGGTTGAGGGTATTTGTTTATTAATGCTGACTCGGTCAGATGTTAAACACGAAATATTGCCATTTGATGTAGCGGGTACTGGACATGAATCATTGAGGGTAGCTTGTTGGGGCATATGTGACGAAAAAATATCAACATTTTGGTTACCTGCTGTAATTCCGACGTCTTGAGGATTATGCTCTTGTTGAGGTGGAGCACTTGTTACTAATTCGGTTTCGTTTCCACATGGAGGTATTATTGAATTGCGTTGATTGATTAATTTTTCCAACATTTCCTCCAATCGGTTTAGCCGTTCACCATTATTTGGACGTCGTGGGTTACGTGTTTTACGGGGCCTTTTTGGTGGCGGTAAAGCCCGTACTTCGTCCTCCGAATCGCTCGACATAATTCTTAATTGGATATGCTAACGGTCTATACTGGCACGTGGTATTGAAATAATTTCAATTCGAACACTTCTGACTATTATTTACTGATTTTATAAGTAAAACAACGAGTTTCAGCAATTCCACTTTTATTTAATTACTATTACAGAATGCACTACAAAATGATTATCACAACTATTTAAACATTATGTCCCCACCGTTGGGTGTAATGTGGCGCCATCTGTCTTATATTGATTGCACATTACCCCACGGTGGATGACAATACTTTTAAAATATTAATATCTAAAATATTACAAACTCATATCTGTATTAAATTACAAACTTGTAAATAATAAAATATAAATAATGAACATCAAATTAATATTATAAAATATTAGAACTAACAAAGTCTAACAAAGTATGAAGAATCAATATGATCTATAAATAATGAACAATAATCAATTGAGATACTTTAATTAACAAGAATCAATTGAGCAACTATAACTAACAATTTATATTCAAGGACATTTAATATCCTAGTAAGTTAACGTCACTACAAATTGAAATCAATTTCAAACTTTTCAACCTTAAAAGTTTTTAAGGTGTCAATATTACTTAATATACCAGTGTTACTGAAAGTTTCATCGTTATATCACAGCAAAGCAGTTAACTTTACACTTCGTGCAAATTGAAAATAGTTGTTCCCTCGTTATATTTATAGTATCACTAGCGACTCACCCTCGCTTCGTTCGGGCTCGTCCCAAGAACATCTTTTTTGGTTAGTTTAGATTTTTCAGAAATGAAAAAAGTATCTTATATGTAAAGTATCTCGCTGTAAAAAGTATCTTATATGTTGACCCGGATATTAGCTATCATTATACAAAATTTCATCAAAATCTGACCAGTGGTTTCCTCGTGATGTGGTCACAGACAGACAAAATTCTATACATTTGGACTCTGTATCGAAAACAATTACTATTTCGAAAGGGTTTTTCCAGAAAAAAAAATATGAATTATTATATTATATTAAAAATATGAAAAAAAAAGTATAGATTCACCTCAGTAAGATTTTTTTTAATAAGTATGACATATACATTTTATTCATAAGATAACAAACAATAATGTTTCATGGAAGAGAGCTCATACTTTAGTGACTTTAATATAATTTTAATTACGAAATATGTTTTTTTTTTGTAAATTACGTGTACTTAATTTTTTAAATAATAAACGGTTTCCTTAAACCAATAGCTCTAAATTAAGACCGAAATTAAATTATTGTTGAAACTTGTAACAAAATATTTTACAGAGCAATAATTAAATGTAATCAAAGACTTGATCTTGGGCTAAGTTTTGTTTTAGTTACGTAATTAAATTTTGCTTAAATTTACTAATTTAGACTACCTTTTTACACAATAGAACGAAGGATTTTATAATCCTACTATAATATTATAAATGCGAAAGTTTGTGAGTATGGATGTTTGTTACTCTTTCACGCAAATACTACTGAACCGATTACGATGAAATTTGGTATGTAGGTAGCTGAAGACCCAGAATAACATATAGGCTACTTTTTATCCCGGAGTTCCCGCGGGATTGACTCGTAATATTTAAAAAATTAACGCGGGCGAAGCCGCGGGTACTGTATGTATGTATAATTTGTAGTAATCATGTAAATGTTTTTGCAAAACAAAAGAACTTCGAAATTTCTATTTTAATTGTTTACAATTTTTTGAACCATATTAGTATTTTTATCTGAGAAGGTTAAATGTCTATATTACTGTCACTCGTCGCTGGAAGTCGTTATCGAAGCCACTTAGACGAAGCAAAGGCTATTAATAAAAAAAATACCAGTTCCAAGGTAAGACATAGCCTAAGTATGGAATTTGGGGCAAGAATGCTGATATACAGTGACAAATGATCATGAGCGCTTAGGGATGTTTTTTTAATACTCGTCTTCTTAGAGTAGGAGGCAAATTACTAAGATGTTCGCTTTTTGACATTAGAAGACGGAAAATTATGATTTAGTATCTATTATATTGCCGAAGGAAAATTCAATTGCAGATGAAGCTATGGATAATGACTGCCATTAAAATAATAAAGCCGTACCTGATGACCCATTTATGTCCATCGCTTTCAGATTCCGCCCCTTAATCACCGTCACTGTCAGTCGGCCGGCGGTCGGTAGGTAGCACAGAGAAAGCATAAGCTCTCCTAGATCCTTCTTTTCCTGTACACAAAAGACAAAATAATAAGCAATAATATGTATAAAAATTATATTTAAATTCATTTTTATATTATGATTATGACTATAAATTGAACTTAAATTAGGTAATATATTTTAAGAACTTTTTCGTAAAGTTGTTTATAAAGTTTTGATTTATAGTTAAACTGTCTTTAAAAGATATGTGACAATTATTATTAATTAACTATAACGATAAATTAAAAATAATAATTTTAATATTTTTTTAATAAAACTTAGCATTATACATTATACATCTAATACAATGAAACTCGATAATTTTACTAGTAAAATTTAAGAGCTTGCACTGTTTGTACCTGGCTCTATGATCTAGAGCTCGTAATGGATGGTATTTAAAATTAAATTTTAATGTAATATAGTTGAAAATCGGTACGACAATCATTAGATATTGCTTAAATTTGATTTCTATAGATAGATATAGTTTAGGTCTTAGGGAAACTAACAATTTCGGATAAAAAAAATTAAAAACAAAAAATGCAATAAGCATTTCTTCTTACATATAATTTCATTTTATTCTACCTTCATACTGCATTATTCACTTTTACATCAATCATTTCCTATTTAATTTGGGCTTAGTAGTCATTAATCACTTATTGATTTCACGAAGAGTACAGATTCCAAAATTCTTAAAAATGTAAATTTCGTAAATTGCGCTAAATTTCCTTATAGAAATTTAAATAAAAATTTAAATCACTGGATTCCATATCAACGACGTTAGTCATAAACGTTGAGGCAACAAATAAAGATAAAAATATAACAGTAAAATGTTGGTTGAAAATGTAATATTTGAATGTTAGTTTCGTAACATAAATGAAATATGAACGTTACTCGACAGTTGTTCAGATAACCGATATTGTTCGCTTTTTAGGTTCAGTAAAAGCGATCGGAAAGCCAAGCTTTATTGAATTTAGACGTCCCGTATCTTTTACTATCTATTATTGCCTTTTAAACATACGGAAATATTCCCAATTTTGACGACATGTTTCGCTCCATTTCTAGTAAACTTCCTTCTGTGCCAGCGGTCGTGAATTCGAGTCTCGCTGGGAGCATTCATTTGGGTGATGCATTACTATCAATGAGCACTATTAAATGAGAGAGCACGATGTCAGTAATAATTTTTATAATCGTTTTTAAGCAATCCATTAAAATAGTTACTGTAACTAAGAGGCCGTGGTAGCCCAGCGGTAACGCGCTAGCTTGGATAATCGAATGATGCGGTTTCGATCCGGGTCTCGCACCTCTGATATTTTCATATGCAAATCATTTCTATGATGATTACCACTTGTCTTACGGTGAAAGAGAACATCGTAAGTAAACCTGCATGTCTGAGGTACTAGGCCAGCGCGGTGGACTATGGCCTGATCTCCCTCGTACTGAGGAAGGTCAGTGCCCAGCAGTGGGACGTTAAAAAGGGCTAAAGACATTAAGTTCTACTTGAATCGTAACTCATTTAACTTACATAATATAGAAATTCAGAAAAATCTACATTCCCCATATTTTTAAAATAACTTCAAATATTGTATTTGTATATGGAATACTAACAAAATAAGGAAAAGCATTATTTTTCGCTGATGTTTACAAAAATACATAATTATTATTTCCATCACGTATTTACGTATCTCATAAATATAAGCAAATAATCGAACAAACAAGTTAGCATATAAATAACAAAAGTTTGCGAAGAAATAAAATGACTTAGAAATCTCTTGTAATATGAATTTCGCTAACTTCGTCTCATCTACTTTTAAAGAGAATCTGTTCGCTTCAATTGGCAGTGGAAAAGTGTTTGAGCCGCGCACTTGTTATATAAAAGCTAACTGGCTAGCTTATAACTTTTAAACTATACTTCTTTTTTTATTAAAGAAACATTTAATTAAGCATGAATATGAGATTAGCCCAAAATACAATAAATTTCATTTTTGTCATGGATTATTTAAATATTTAGTATTTTTAAGAATCGATTTATAATTATCGTATAACATTTTGCTATAATTCACGTTACTTTTACTAGGATATCTAACACTCGATAATATAAAAATGTTGTATTGTACCGCAACATGTGTCTCTTAAAAATTGATGACCCGAATCAAACCGAATCAAAGAAAATCGGAGGAGCCTATGACTAAAAACATTAGTACCTTTTTATAATCACTGGATCTAAAAGGTCAAATTTAAACTGCGCATTTCTATAATGACAGAAATACGTAAAGGAAAATAACATTTCTTTGTGTTTTATATTTAAAGAGAAGACACAGCGATGTCAAGATATTATTATTATTAGCTCTTAATTTATAATGTACTATTATTTCCCGTGGCTTCGGCCGTGTTCAGAAAACCTATTATTAATAAATTATGAACTTTCAATGAACATTTATTAAATACTAAAATACCAGCAAACCCGGCTCGCTTGGCGTAAGTTAAAATAAATGAAACGGGTTTTAAGTCCTAAGTCCTTATAACATTAGCTGTCTGCGAGCGAAAGTCCCGTCAAAATCAGTCCAGCAATTTCAGAGGTTAGCCGAACAGACAGACGGACAGACAGACAAAAATTTCAAAATTGATTTTTTATGTAAGTATCGTATATAATTTAATATACATTTTGTGAGAAGCTGTTAATTTGAAATTAAATCAGACACTTTTATTTTATTTTTATATATGTACTGATTTCATTTTTATGTTATAAACTAACCTGTGGAGGTGCGAGAATATTCATCGTGTATTCAATCTCTTGATGCAAATCAGCAGACTCCAGAAGGCCTTTTAAAACCACATGGCCGATGAGATCGTGTCGACTGAAGCGGTCGAAGTCGTATACAGAGAATTGTAGATAACGCTGACGTAGTTCTTCATACGGTACACTATATAAACAAATGTTAATTACTTTTTAAAATATCCTTGTAATCGACTTATGCTGTTTCTTTGGATGTAAGGCTATGTGTTCTAGGTTCTAGTTTGTCTGAGCACTAAATTATCCAAATATATCCATTTGAAAGTGAAAGAGAGAGAAACACACATATATTTTTTTTTGTATAGATTAAAAAATATCCTTGTACTTTTAAAAGTAACATCTTTGCCTGATTGTCTCGGAGAACGTCATAATATTGTTACGTTGCTAATGGAAAGTGCAGTCTTGCGAAACTTTTTAATCTAGCTATAACATTTCTTCCTTAAGATTTTAATGGTAGATTACAGAAGCCGACTCCAGCTTTCCTTTTTATAGTTTTTTTTTTATTCTTTTATAAGTAACAAGTAGTTTTTATCTTAATTGGTATTTATGACTGTATGATATAATGTTGTAGTTATCAAAATATCTTATATGGCTCCTATACCCGCTTTAAAATCGTTTACGACATGAGAGTACTAGATGACGAAGTAAATGGTTTCAATCAAGCTTTAGCCACATGATTTAGAATTGGATAGTTGTTTTGAAAGCAACCAAATATCTAATACTATTATTAATAATTTATTAAGACCCGAGTGATGCGGGTCATCCGTGTCTTGCACCTCTGTTAATTTCATGTGCGAATCATTTCTAATATGATCACCACTTGTCTTACGGTGAAGGAAAACATCGTGAGGAAACCTGCATGTCTGAGAGAACTTTGCAAGTTTTCGAAAGACA
Organism: Boloria euphrosyne; assembly: GCA_951802675.2. Lineage (NCBI taxonomy): Eukaryota > Metazoa > Arthropoda > Insecta > Lepidoptera > Nymphalidae > Boloria > Boloria euphrosyne. The sequence goes on from OX637891.1 coordinate 7,326,080, forward strand.
TGTGAAGTCCACCAACCCGCACTACTTAAAATAATTTAGATTTAAAACACGAGCTTTAATGACAGCATCTGTTTTTATTTCAAAGCGAAAGACTCAAAGGCATTACTTAATTACTTTTGAGTCGGTTGAGTAAACACAATCGAATTCCGATTTTTTACGATCCTATATGAGAAAGGAACCTTTAGAAGCTAGGCAATTACTTAAATTAGAAAGAATACGAATAATATTTTATATATTACAATTATAAAGAGAAAAGGTTTGTTATTTTGTATGTTTGATGGTATTGATGAAACTGAAACACCGCTGAATCAAATTAGATAAAAATTTGTTATGAAGATAGATTGAGGGAAGGTCATAGGATAGCTTTTATCCCGGAACTAATTCTTTAAGGGATTGGGATGGGAAAAGTATACATGAGGAATCAATCATTTCTTAAGTAAAATACGAGTCGCAAGTATTAAATATGTACAAAACGCTGAAGTACTATGTTATAAGTTGTATTCTAGAAAAAAATTGCATGTTAGGGAGACCTAAATAAATTTCTAAAGACCCGCACTAGACCTGAACAGTGGACTATACAGTATACAAGCCCCCTACAATTAGGCCCTGCAGTGCGATTTTAAATTTAATAGCGAAATAGCGACTTTTTGAAAACTAATAAAGTTAACTATATGCCGAAATGATTTTTGCATGAAGCTTATTAATTATCATAATAGTTATATGAACTTTCTTATATTTCGGCACAAACACAAGTTCGAGTACTATATATTATGTACGTTTTGCAAATTAAGAACATTTGTCTAGTAACGTGGGGTGAAGTCACTAGTAAATTATTACGTAGAGGTCACTGACCGTTATATAACTTGGGAGTATTTTATAAAGAGAATCATTTATTACATATTTAATTATAAGGTATCTTCAACTTCAGTAAGTACCGGCCGTTGAACTCTATTCATCTTTTATTTAAAAACTTCTTTTATTGCGAAGTATTGTCATTGTACGCTTATTATTTGTATTTTGCTGATAATATATTTAATTAAAAGGCAGTGGTAGCCCAGCGGTAACTTGTATAACCGAGTGATGCGGGTTCAAATCCGGGTCTCGCACCTCTGATATTTTCATATGCGAATCATTTCTATCATGATTACCACTTGTCTTACGGCAACTTAGCAAGTTTTCGTCAGACATGTGAAGTCCGCCAACACACACTAGGCCAGCGTGGTGGATCCCCTGATCCCCCTCGTAATGAGCGATGCCCGTGCCCATCAGTGGGACGTTAAAAACGGGCTGATGACATATTTTATTTCAAAGTTCGTTAAGTTTCTTTTTGTTAGATAAAAAAATATTATATATAATAATATACATCTTAGTATGTTCTTTTAATCGAAACGGTATATTTGTTTTTATAATTAAATAATTTAAGTTTAACTTATTAGCTAATATAATAGAGATAGATTAATTATAATTTGCAACAGACTTCTAAAAAGGAATTCTCAATTCACACAAAATATTTAGCGGTTTCTGTGAACTAACATAATATTTGCAAATAACAAATCTTACCTGAATAGGAAGGTCTCGTTGAACACCGGGTTTAAATTTTTGCGGTGGACTTTAGTTTGGAATTTTTTCTTGCGATCTGGTAGTAGAAACACCTTGATGTAGGGGTCGCTGCTGCCCGACACGTCTTTTATTGGTAGATCACGAGCTTCAAAAATCTGTTCAAAATAAAAAAAAAACCTTATGAAATAGTCTACGTATAATGCATACAACATATCCTATGCGTTGCGGATGCGAAATCACGCTATCTACTAGATAACACTTTCTTAACCAAATTCCAGTAATATACGCCAATTTCACTAAGTGTGTGGGCGATATTGTTGTTCTAAACGTGTGCGCAAATTAAAGTACCGTATATTTATGCTACTAACCCTCGTTCGTCACTATGTACATTTTAGTGGTTACTATACATTTCTCAGACATGACATACTTTCCCGCAGTAAAAAAGTATACTATATGATGATCAGTAAACCAGCTATCAACATACCAAAGTTTATCAAAATCTGTCCAGTGGATTTTTCGTGATGAGGTCACACACAAACAAACATATCCACAGATAGATAGACAGACAGACAAAAATTTTAATAACTATATATAAGACCTCCGTATCGATAATAATGATTATTTCAATACAATTTTTCAAAATTATGATGTACAGATTCGACTGAGTTAGAATCTTATTATATCTATATATATTTTTTCATGCTACAAAGGGGGCAAACGGGCAGGGCTCACTTGATGGGAAGTGATCACCTCCGCCCATGGGCATCTGCAGGGCTTGCAAATGCGTTGCCAGCCTTTTAGGAAAGGGAGGGAGGGACGAGGGAGAAGGATGGGAGGAGGAATAGGGAATGGGGAGTATTATTGTAACTAAGTAGAATCTGGATAATATTATGGATATAAATTAATAATGTTTCATATTGTTTTGATAGTAGGTTAAAGATTAATAAAGTTAAAAAACATAAATTGATAATAACTACAAAGCAATTAGTGGTTCAATAAACCCAGTTTACGCGAAGCACTCTCAAACACGTGGCATGCGCCGTTAAGCCTAATTATGATAATTAACGTAATTATTGGCATCCCATTGCGTATGTCGCGATTACCACACTATTATGCAAATTATTATTCACTGGAAATTGCCTTATCGTTAGGAATATATGTTTCTTTTCAATATGTATTTACTGATTTATGTTTAAAACACGTACATTAACTTTTTTTAAACATAATATACTACTCGACAACTGTGCCGTTATACCTTCCTAGTTTTAGCATGTAACTCAGCTCGCTTAATTTACTTATGATTAAATCTAAATCCTTAGGTTAATTCTAAGGCTTAGGCAGCAACAACCTACTAACCTTACTCAATAGTGGAAAGCATAAAGTGTTTGAAAAGACAGTGATAGCGCTATGGTAACTTGGAACTTGGAAAACCAAGTGAAGCAGGTTCAAATTCCGCACCTTTTATATTTTCACGTACGAATCATTTACTACATTATTACCACTTGACTTACAGTGAAGGACAACATTGTGAAGACGCCAAAGAACCTAAAAAGTTTCGAAAGACATGTACAGTCCACCAACCCGCATATGAACAGCGTGGTTAACTATGTCCCTCGTATTGAAGGGATGTCCGTGCCCAGCAGTGGGATGTTAAAAAAAACAAAGGGTTGAATACTAAGTTTTGTGATATTTGATTCTAATCAATTTTATTAAATAACAGTAAAATTAAATCAATTTTGTACACCCACAGAAGAAGGAAAAGTTAGTTTACCTAGTAGATAATTAATTTGTTTTAGGTAACCTCAAGGTGTTGGAATTGCTCAAGTGTAAGAGGAAAAGTGTGTGAACAATATAAATTATAAGAACAATAACAAACGCATAGTATAAAATTTAGATTAAAAGTTATTTTCGTAAGCTTCGCAGCCCACACATAAATGTAAGTCAATAATTTGTACTTCAGCGTATGTGAAAGAAAATCTCTTAGCTAGGGACGAATAAATAAAAACTAAATCAAAGCATTGCGATTGTGGTTTGACATATTCTCTATTTGCATACTAAGGATACAATCAACCGATATACAAAATTTTAGAAAATTAATTGAGTTAAGCAACACCTTTAATGTTCTGTACGCTTTATCTTTCACTACCTTTACTCTGAGAGTAGATCTAAACCTTTATACCGATAATATTTAAAGAAATGATTAAAATGCTTTCTATATCATGTTAGCTCAGTACATAATTGACTTCCCCATGGCCTACTGAGCCCACCACACATTGAGGGCCCACTTCGGTGGGCGATGTGTCTTGCTTGTTGCTCCTGGTATTTCGCTGAATAGCAAAGTGGACTGTGGAGCTACCCTTTTGACTGCGTGGTCTGCTTTGGCAGACCTGCTGGGCCATCGAGGCGTTGTAGTTGGATGCGCAAGCGATCCTGCGACCCATTAGGACGGGTGAGGTAAGTTGGGTTTTAGTGGGTAGTACTGGTTTTAGGCCAGTTAGTCCCAAATAAGAACCTGTTTTCTACAGGTGGTATGCGTTAATGCATTTCCAAACTATTAAAAAAATACATAAATTGACTTGGTTTGTTTGATTTATATTTCACACATAAATGTTAATACGCCGGCTTGAATTTATCTACAAAGGTTATATTAGTTATTTGTTTATAGCTTTAACTATAATTACTGCTTAATGATAGTTAAGTCTTAACTGACAGAGTTAAATTAACTTAGTTGAATACTGAATTATGAAAATAAAAGAGAGTCGTCACTAACAGTATGCTAAGTAGAAACATTTTCTTTTGTTTTAATTAAACTCCCGACATTTCACCAGTGCGCTGAAGTACCGCTTTTGCAGAAAATATGCAAAAATACAAATTTTTCAACTCTACAGATGTATGACCAAAACATAAATGTTAGCTAGAAAATGCATGGCATTTTTTACAACCATATATTTAATATATAGCAAAGGTATATTGATTTAAATAGATATAAATTATAAACACAACAGGTTAGCTGATAGTATAAATGCTTCTGTTTCTTTGGCAAATTTTCAACCTCCTGACTGGTGATCACTCGTATTACTTAATTATTACAAATTACGAGTACTAACAATGTTTTTAAGCCTAAACTGTTCATATAAAATTTAAAATTTTCCAATTGGCTGTGAAATTGTATACTTTAAAAAGGAAAACAAAGTGTAAATGCTACGAGTAGTATAATTTTAACTAAGAAAGAAGCAAGTCAATCGTCCAATAAGTAAAAAAATCAAACGACAAACAAAAAGAAACAGATACTTAAGTGTTTTTTCTCTGCCTTTTATAAAAAAAAACTTAATAAATCAATATCATATGATCATATACCTTGACAACAAGCGCCTCTACTTCTTGATCGTATTTCAATGAGAAATGCAATTTCCCACAGAACTCCAATTCACCACTGTCCGTAGATGATTGACGAACCAATTCATTCTTGTACAGCTCCGGCTAGAAAAATAAAATATTGGTTAGAACATATAAATACATTTTATTTCAATTCAATTCTTTTTCTTCATTGTTATCAGACTGTTTTAATATATATCTATTGTGAACAAAAATCAAAGTTTTCGTATTAATTTTAAACATTTGCTCTAAAGTTGTCATAGTTTGTTTTTTGTTGAATTTTCTGAAAATGAGGCTTTTTAGTCCCCAGTGACATTCACAGTGGGCGCTCTAAGGCATTCTAAAGCGACAAAGATGAGTTTAAATTGAGATCGGAACCTAATAACTGTTATAAAAATATTTGATATTGAACCATCAAAAACTCAATTTGGGAGTCAAAGATAATTAGGGAAGTTAAAATAACTAACTAAAGTAATGATCAAATTCAATATATAAAATCATTTTTAGTTGTATAAATATTAAGTGCGATATTAATATTAGACACTTCATATAATTTAATAGATACAAAGAAATTTATTAATAGATATTATTCGCAGAATTCAGAAGGCCTTTTTATTAGCTCGATATAAGAAATATAATAAAAGTGAAACTCTTTGTCGAGCATTTTCGGGAAATCCTATAGCGGAGCTTGTAAATATCAAGATCAGTGAACCTTGTAGGATATCGGCAAAGATTCCGGACATATTTAACAAGCAATATTAATTCAACAATGTTATAAATTTCCCAAAAATGTTTATAGAATAGTGATATACGGTACTTATACTTAAAAGATTGTAAAATTTAATTTTTTATAAGGTGTTCTGTAAAAACATAATCGTAACTCGAAAATAGCGGATCTTTGAACTTATTTGTTACAGGTATGAAGTAAAACAAAAGTTTTTACAGAACGCCACTACCCACTAAAAGGATTTTTTTTATATTGAAATTAAATATTGATTACAACTCAACGTTTCTGGCACTATATTGTCGTGGTGTCAATTTTCTGGTTTGGCATTTGAAGACTCAATTTCCCGTTGCGTAAAATATTAAGACGTTATTTATAGCATCGTATTTATTAAGAGAGGGCTATTCAACATTAAGTAATATTTTTTTTATTTATTTATAGTATTTATACGAACGTATCAAAGGACTACGTAGCTTCCGAACTGATGAACCGATTTTAATGTTATTTTTGTTTTTTAAAGGTGAATTAGTCGGCAGTGTTCTTGTTTTATGAAAGCTATGTTTTATGAAAATCGGTCCAAGATGGCCGCCGTTACAAGATGGCAGATTACATATTTTTTCACAACCCCCTCAATACAGGTATCAAATGAAAGGGCTTGACTAGTAAAATACTATTTTTATTACATTATGTCGTTTTTTTTTTAGTTTTTAAAATTAAAAATAAATAAATAAATAATTTTTTAATGTTAAATTTCTTGTACCTCACATTAACTACATCAAATTAAATAAGATATTAAGGATTTCCCGACAGTCGAAAAACGTGATATCCAAATAATATATCAATAAATATTGTCACATTTTTATATAGAAAAGATACGTTTTCTTCCATTACTAGTATACATAAATCTCTAAGCGGTTTAGTGGGTCGGTGCGCCCATTGCTCATTGTTACAATGGATTACAATCACGTTAAGGATTGATGGGAGATTACTTCGATGCTACTTGTCCGACAATTTTCCCTTCAGTGGTATATAAACCATTGATTTTAATCAGGAGTATAAACTTATATAACATTGTATAGTTGTGTATAGACTGAAAAGGAAGAAAATAATTGATATGTATTTTATGTGTTTTACGATCTATATTATACGAGTAATATATAAAAATCTCGTGTTCGATAACAACAAGCGCTTTGTTGTGATCGAACTCCTCCGTAACGGTTTGACCGATTTTTATGTTTTTTTTTGTATATATTTGGTAAGTTTAAGAATAGTATGTAGGCTACTTTTTATTTCTCTATGTGTACCTTTCGACGATGAACTCAAGCAAATCAAGGATGAGACGCTAAATATAAATGATTTTTTAGTTGTTGCTGTTTTTACTTAAGAAGCCATTTTTACTTAAGAAGCCAATTGCTTAAATTGTTTTTTGTGTTTGGATTTTCTCCATAGGTTTAATTTTGATTCGTTGAGTAAACAGATTTTAATCACTTTTTTAGTGTGTAGATAGTCCAAATAACAATAATAATAGTGTAACTAAAGTAATAAAGTAACCCGTGACAAAAAACTCAGTAAAAAATATGAAATTAACCTTTTAAAACCCCCGACAAAATAAAAAATAGTATTCTATTAGTCAATTATAATTATCCTTTCATTAAAACCTATATTGAGTTAGTCGTGAAAAAAATTTGAAATCCGCCATCCTGTAGCGGCGGCCATCATGGACCGATTTTCATCAAACATAGCTAAAACCATCTTTCAAACAAAAAAAAACAAAATCAAAATCGGTTCATCGGTTCGGTATGTCGGACAGACATACAAACACACGCGCACACACAAACATGTAAAACTGATAACACCCCGTCGTTTTTGCGTCGGGGGTTAAAAAACTCTATTAGACAAAATTTTCATATGATAATTATATTCTCCACACAGGTATATAGAGTACAGATGGATGCTTTATTTATTATTTTAGACACCCTTTTAAAGGACCCTAATGTTTTAACAAAAATAGCTGCTACCCTCTGATCATTATTAAAACTTAAAATATATCTTAATTAGTGAATATGGTAATATTAAAATGAATATAAATAGACAATACCTATGATGAAAAAAAAATTGTAAATACAGTTTTATTTATTTATTTTACTTTTACATTACTACAACAGCACCATCTAGTTCCATGGTAATCTACGTGGCTTGTGTTACGGATACCAGACATTTGATATACTAAACATATATAAATTTCAAATACATACATAATATTATAAATATGACTGGAGTACAAACATTCGTGCTCAACAAATGAATGCCCCCAGCAAGACTCGAACCCGCGACCGCTGGCGCAGATAGTAGGGTAAGTACTAACTAAGCCAAACGTATCGTATAAAGAAATGAGGTATTTTATCGGGTTTCTCTACTATAATATGCATATAATATATAAACCTTCTTCTTAAATTACTCTGTTTATTGATGAAAACCGCATCAAAATCCGTTTCATAGTAAAGATCAAAGCTACAGACGGCAGGAAGCGACTTTGTTATACTATAAAGAGATGTGAATTTAGTTAATCTTATAACTGATCTTTATTGTTAATAATATGTACAGATCAAAATATAACCTTTCCTTCAAAATCTAAATCATAAATGTAGGAGGGATTTGAACTAAATTAAATGAACATATAAAATGTATTGTACAACCTAACATGCCTTAATAAGCCCAACAGATTGAACGCAATATCTTCCTAAATAAACAGCTACAACGATCGTTATTCGCATAAAAGCTTCTATTAGGTCCCAATATAATTCTCAACCTTGTTTGTATTAAGTTAGAATGTTTATGAAATAAAAAGATTCACCAGAAACTAATTTGAAATGGTAAGAGAAACTCAAAGTAATTTCAACTAAATCGCGTTATGTAAAGTGGAAAAATATTTAATGAGTGACAGCAGTGATGGCAAATTTAGTAGCTCCATGGTTTTTTATGGTGATATTAATACAAAATATTAGAAGGGAAATAAAGAGATAACTGCATCGTTGGTTTAATGGCTAACATTGTGCAGTATAAGATAAGGATGTCCCGGATTCGAGTCCGTATCAAAGAGAAAATTGTGTCTGCACGTACAGTTATGTACTATATCTCCGAGGCACATGGCATGGCATGTTTCAATGATACTGGCCGCCGAAATCGATAAACCGACATCATACAGAGGCATATACTATTCAAATAAATATCATATCTACGTATGTTATATACTTATATATATACGTTTTATCAAGTTGTAATTTTACCATCGACACGATGTTATGTTTTAACCTTAATATTAAATGGATGTTAAACAACATAGTTAGAGTTACTATTAGTAACGAACTAGTTCATACTTGCATTTAGTGAGAGAGCTTATGCCTCAGAAGCTTATATTACCTTGTGAAAGCACAAGGCGGGTAATAAGTAATTATTTTAGTAATTACGTACATATATGACATTAGCTTCCTTGTGAGAGGATTGAGTGAACTAAGTGTATGATATACGCTATTTGGATAATAAAATAAGTATATTACCTAATATTTATGGTTATTTATAAGCAAATAAGTTTCATTCGTAGTATAATACAAGCTAGCGGCATTTAAGGCGAAACACTTTCCACAAATTCAATTAATTCTACGAAAAACGTAGTTTATTGTGCTCCCTGGCTTGTTTCTATGTAGCTTTTTCTTAATTTTTTGATACTTGTAAGGTTTAATACAAAATGTACATTTATTTAGCGTATTTAATTAACAATAATCACTTATTTTAATTATGATTGAAACACATAATATTTTTGTTTGCATGATAACATACTCGTAAAAGTCCGACATTTGTAATCGGAAATAACTATTAAACATTTCCTTGCGAAAAGCGAAAATATCATTAGGAAAACTCATTACAGTACAAAAATATTATCTAATATATAAAAATCTCGTGTCACAGTGTTTGTTATCGAACTCCTCCGGCTTGAGTGATTTTTATGAATTTTGTTGTGTATATTTGTTAGGTCTGAGAATAGGTCGTAGGCTATTTTTTATTGCCCTAGATAGTAACTCTAGGCTGGCTCTTTGGATGCGAAGCTGCGGCTCTTTAGTTCCATACGCAAGTAATATTTATTTTATAAATAAAAAAACATTCGAAAGTAGTTTTGAATTGATTAACGAGTATTAGGCACCATTTCTATCTTTTAGCCACTTGTACTTGCTTTTCACCGCACCCCTCCCCGCGACACGCGTCGTCACTGTCGTTAATTCTAATTTTTTGTGAAAAAACACTGCTTACATATGAATAAATATATATTTTTCTTATGAATAAATAGATTAGTTTTTTATCAAAACTTTATTTATGCAAGTACTATTTATGGTTAGCACAAAAAGAATTTGTATCTCTTTAAAAACTTTGAAATTTTGTAAATTGTAATTTTTGACTCTTCCGACCACCGAAGGGTGGTCTTTTTTTATTTTTTTTATGGTTTGGCATCAAAAAATACTTATCACCCTAATTTTTTCCTCCTACAAACGCGGGCGGAGCCGCGGGGACAGCTTGTTTATTTATATTATGATAACAATCAGGCTATATTTATCATCTCCATAATATATACACAGCACGTGCATGTCACTTCCAGAATACATGCTAGTGAAACGGTGAATTATATCGTCATAACTCATATTTTTAGACGCTCCTGAGTGTTGTGTCATGTAATATAACATGGGTGTTCTAGAATGTTCACTTTCATAATATTATAATACTAGTGACTCTACCCCGCTCCTCTCGGGTTCCTTCCCAAAGTACGGGTATATAGATTTCTCTAAGATGTAATATGTGCGTGAAAAGTATCCTATATGTTGATTCGGATAACTAGGTATCACCACAGCAAATTTTATCAAAATCTGTTTAGTGGTTTCTGTGACACAGACAGACAAAAATTCTAAAAACTACAGATTCGGGCTCTGAATAATGACTGTTTCAATAATATTTTCCTAAAAATTCACAGAGTCTGGACTCAGTTGAGGAACTTTAGCCGTTTTAGAAGAATTAACAAACTATTACTATATTACTATGTTATTTGCAAAGCATCGCACTCACGTTCGCATCAATATAGAAAGTCCAATGGTTTTCCTTAATTTCATTCAATTTTCCTTAATTTCACAAATTTTACTGTAAAGTTTAGCATTACATCTTCCCATTTCAAGTTTAAATTTGGTAAAAGCCTGCTAAAGCTTAAAGATAGAGGCAAATATTGAAATAATCTTTTAAGTACACTGATTATGGTGAAAAGATAAATAACAGATTAAGTTGATTTAAATTATCATAAGTATTATTATACTCTTTATTTTGTTATGAGTTTATTTTATTTCATGTTAATGCGTACTTGATGTAATTTTTAAAGACACTGTCACTCTTTTCTATACTTTTAAACGAAGTTTGAAATAGGAAAAAAATTAAAAGAATGAAATGGAAAAATTAATAGTTTTTTCGTACTCAACAAAATTTTCTGAACATTTAAATTAACTACATAAAAATACAAAACAAATAAAATTGAACTGTATGTCACGCGGTGTAATATAAGAAATTCTATGACACTCTCTTCCCGCTTGTGACAATTCCATTTTAAATAGATGAGACCTTCCTGGAGATTGCTACTTATTAGACAGACATACTAATAGAAACGAAATTATATATTAAATTAATTATAATACCAAGTATATGATCATTAATTTTCTTCATATTTATACTACAGTAAAATAAATAAACAGTAAAATAAATTGGCATCAAAGAAAATCAATTTCCCATCAAATTAGCATAGTCATGTATAGACAATCTCACTCGATGTTTACTTTCTCTCAACCGTGAAACAGATTTAGTATTTGTACAGCATCCTATTGTAAATATTACTAGGTCTATGAAAGATTAATTCGTTACAACCCACATATCCACTGATAGACCAAAGGCCTCCCAAAAAGTTTTTTACGGCAGCCGATTCGCATACAATTGGCTCCAGTAACTTTAACCATGTCGTTGACCTTGTGCGTGGCGGGGTATCGTAGTCGAATGCGTAAGCGATCCAGCGACGCCCTATTAAGACGAAGGGGAGTTTCATGGGTTTAGGTGAGTAGTACTGGCTATCCTAGCCGATGAACGTCACTGGTTTTCTATAGGTGATATGCTTAAACGCATTTCCCAAGTTTAAAAAAAGTTATTTTCGGAATTGGCATTGTACCTTACCTTTATCAATCCAATAGAAGAATCAGCCCGTTCCAAGCTGCAGATGCTGAACTGTATCGATGGTAGGTCCAAGCGATGAGAGAGCTGACGTTGGAAGGTCTGGTGACGGTCTGGCACTATGGGGAGCGTGGTTTGACGAAGCACCTACGACAAAAGCATATTATTTTAATTTAATTAATTAGAATACTTTTCCTTCCTCTTGAATCAACCCCTGTTTAACTCAATACAAATAGCCCAGTTATTTAGAGTACGTATTGTAGCTTTTAACTAGTGAAAGTTTCATATAGCAAAAAGCAAAATTTACCTTCTATATTACTGGCATCTCTAACAACATTTTAAACAAAGAAATTAACCCAGAATTTCTAACTAGAAATCATACAAATATTCCACAATAGGTGACAAACTTTCTGTAGAATATAAAAGTTAAAAACTAAGTATAGTACTACGAGTAGGTAAACTAGTATGAAAATATTTAATTTACTTTATTTCGTAACTAGGTTTTATTTAATGTTGAGATTCATTTCAAACTCCTTTTAAAGGGCCAGAGTAAATAGCCCGAGGTTCGCGCTTTGTTAAAATATCAAACGAATAAAATTAAACGAAGTAAAATTATAAGATGTAACGGTTAACCGTTAGGGTGTACTTTGTTAAACGGTAACTTCTTTTAATAAAAAATTCGAGTAAATTGTAAATAATAAAATTCCGAGTCATTATTACGAATACAGAGACGAATTTATACTTTTTAGATTTTTACGTGTGTCTGACTGTCTGTCTGACGAGAAAACCATTGGATAGATTTTGGTGCAGTTCGATAAATATTATACATATAGGAATATCATCATTCATTCATCATCAGCCCTATTTAACGTCCCACTGCTGGGCACGGGCCTCCCTCAGTACGAGGGGGATCAGGCCATAGTCCACCGCGCTGGCCCAGTGCGTGTTGGCGGACTTCACATGTCTTACGAAAACTTGCTAGGTTTTCTCAGACATGCAGGTTTCCTCACGATGTTTTCCTTCACCGTAAGACAAGTGGTAATCAGGATAGAAATGATTCGCACATGAAAATATCAGAGGTGCGAGACCCGGATTTGAACCCGCATCACTCGGTTACACAACCGACGCGTTACCGCTGGGCTACTAATATAATATAAATATATCCGAAAAAACAGCTATCAATATGGTTATCCAACATAATATAATTCGAGAGTACTTTTTACTGCAGGAAAATATCTCAACTCGGAGAAGTCTATAGTAATTGTTAAAACATACCGAGCCCGAGCAGAGCGAGAGGAAGTCGCTAGTTTTTTTTATTAAAAATGTAAGTGTTTAGTGGTTGGTTTTGATGAACGACCTAATTTAACATTTTCTGTTTGATCCATAAAATAATTGATCGATGATACTCGTAAAATCTATACATATAAATTTGAAATTAACAGCTTTACTGCATAATATGAAAGTATATACGGTACTAACACCAAAAAATCTATTTTTAAAATTTATGTATGTCTGTCTGTTTGTTCCGGCTAATCTCTGAAACGGCTGGACTGATTTTGACGGGGCTTATACTTGCAGATAGCTAATGCTATAAGGAGTAAGTTTTTTATTTTAGAAATTTTATTTATTTTAAATAGCGGAAACCGCGGTTACGCTAGCGCTAAATCTAGAGACGAATCCGAGCGAAGTGATGGTGAGTCGTTAGTTAATAAATAATTTATTAATAGGTAATATCCACAAAGACTTGACTAAAGAAAAGTTTTTGAGGTATAGATCTGTTTACAAAGTTTCTTGTTAAACAAATAAGAAGGCCCTTTTTCCTTTTGTCGTTACAAAGACAAAGGCAAAGTTTTTAAAAATATTAATTCACTTTTTTATGAACTCACAATAAAATGTTTACGAACAAATCAACTTATAGAAAGTATATTTTTATGTATAATCCTTTAACATATAAAAATCTTGCGTCACAGTATTTTTTATCAAACTCCTCCGAAACGGCTTGACCGATCATTATTTTTTTTTGTGTATATGTATTTGGTAGGTCTGAGAATAGGTCGTCGTATCTCTCTGGATTTTTATTTTTTTATTTTTATACCAAATTTTTAATTTTTACTTTCATATGATTTGGCATCAAAAAAATCTTATAACCTTAAATTTTCATCCTTCGGGCGCAAGCGGAGCCGCGCGAATCGCTAGTGTTTATATACATATGTTTAATATCTTACAATTTCACTATATGTATGTGAAACAGTATTTATACATGAATTCAATAAATAAATAAATAATAACATAGAAAATATAACAGCACTGTGTTTTGGTAAATTATATTTATAAGACGATACATTATTATTATTGCGAGAACGACGAGAGGAAAGTTAAGTCAACAATCAGATGTTGTCCAATCTCATTAATGTCACAGAGTCGATTGATATTGGGTTAGTACGTAAGGGAACTTGATTCGTCTGAATGTAATAATAATTGATAAGTAATATTTTATACAGATACTAGCATTTCACGCGGCTCCGCCCGCGTTTTAGTCGGGAAACTAAATTCTTAGATTTTATACACCGTGTCATGTTTTACAGATGGTTTTTAACGGTTACTTTGAAATGAGATATTTTCTAGCACTGCTAGAGGCCGGATTTAGGGGAGGGTAACCGGGGCGAAAGCCCCGGGCCTCCACATACGGGGGCCCCCACAATAGAGTCTTCGGAAAAAAAAATCTTTCAAATTCCAACTAGTAAACATCTTTTCAATTGATTTTTTTTTTGCTCTTTTACCTTTACCTACAGCCTACAGTACTTTGTACATACATGATTATTTGATTATATTAATCTTAAATAATAGAAATCATTGATCTATATTTGTTCACTCCAATCAGGCAATCAGTAAAATATCAAAATCTTATATGTGTTTGTTCAATACTAAGGGAAGCTACTTGGTTTCACAATAAATTATTTATTGAAAAACTCGACTGAAAAAAAAATTGTTTACTTTATTTGGAAAATAATTTGGGGCGAGGGGGCCTTCGCTCCTTTGTTGCCCCGAGGCTTCTGGACCTCTAAATCCGGCCCTTAATAAGCAGTAAAAAGTATCATCATATCACATTTCATCACAATCTTTCCATTGGTTTTCTCTTGATGCGGTCACAGACAGACCGACGGACAGACAGACAAAAATTCTAAAAACTATAGATTCGGCCTCTGTATTGGTAATAATGACTATTTCAATAGGAATTTCTACTGTTAACATTTTATTATATAGGGTAAGGATGTTGTTAAGTAAGTTGCCTAATATGAGATAGTTAGGTTTTGGCGAAACTAATTACCGCTGCTATTTGGCGCTACTGTCCCTAGAAGCCACGTGGAAAAAGATCGAAACGTATGTTAGTGCTTCCCAGTCCGAGGCGAAGTTAGGTAGTGTACACGCGGGTTTTCACGAAATCTCAAGACCGAATTTTTGTCATCAAATGTTTACAATGTCTGCTACAATTGTATTGTTACACTAAATGATTTTAATCTACAGTATTGTATCAGTTGAATCATGAATTTACGAAACATTTGTAGTTGTATTGCATTTTCTTTACAAATAAATAAAAAAGCAGTAATTTTGTTGAATGTAGATGATTTCCTAATATGAGACACGCGGGGGCTCCTTAAATGAGATATCTCATATTAGGATATATAAAAATATGTTTCTGGATGTCATCGATCAAAAGAAAATCTTCGGACCACGATACTATGATTCGGGTCAGTAATCCAATGCGTAACAAGCAAATGGGTTACTTAAAAGTGTCAAAAAAGCAACTAACAGAAAATATTGGAAAGAATTGAACAATCGATTTTATGGATTACGCTTTAGACGTATGTATATAGATATCAAGTACATAGCGTTTCAATTGGTAATTAAAAATAATCTCAAGCACACCTTCAGCTTGAATTAAGGATTTGTTGGTAAAAAGTACCACCACCACCTGAAGCAGTTTCTGCTGCAAGAGTAAATGGATTTAATCAATTTGTTGAATTGTATGAGCTAGAAATTAATAAAATAAAATCGCCTACATACCGAGAGTACTTATAACGTTGACGAGAACTGGATAACAGTGATTGTATTCAGCTGTTATCCAGTTACATGTAAAATATAGCCAATAAAAAGTTTAAGTTGATACCTACTATCTCATATTAGTAACCCTCAGTATCTCATAATAGGAGACCATTTTTTTTTTAATTAACTTTATTATGCAACAATCTTACAATGTATGACCAAGCCGGTACGGAAACCTCTAGGGTTTATCTGTACCTGACTGAGTCGCCTTACATACTATACATTATTATATCTTATACATAGTTATTGTTTATAATAATATACCTATACTTCATACACTTTCCTTATTTATTATTAGTCGGATAACATCCTGGTTGGTGTTCTATGTAGTGAGACTTGAGTTTAGACTTATATTTGTTTGAGTCGGTATACAATTTTTTAAGCTCCTCCGTGAGCTCATTCAAGAATAAAGGTGTTTGACAATCGAGCATTCTTGTTCCATAAAAGTTATTACATTTAGGTAGTATGTACGACTTTGAGCCACAGTCTTGCCTCAGATTCTGAGGTCGCCTATTCATAACTAAACATTCAGGTCTATTCTCTTCGGTGAGTATGTTGAATTTAACTCTGTCATATACATTAATTACCCTACAGTAGCCAAACAAACCACGGTCATCATTTTCGAACCTTTTTTTTTATATACCTAGGTACAATAATTTTTAGCATTTTACGTTGTAACTTATATACATCATGTAAGTAGGTTGCAAATGTCCTACCGTAACTGCTTATGCCGTAACCGATGACAGAGTCCGCTAGCGCCATATATAATAATCTAAGTACTTTGTAGGGCATCTTGTACTTTAAGACTAATAACTTGCTTGAAATAGATCGAAGTTTAGCACATACGTGTTCTATATGTGGCTTCCAGCCGAATCTATCATCAATTACGAGACCAATATACGTGTGCTTATTAACATTTTCTATGGGTTTGCAAACACAAGGAGTAGCTAAGTGTAGGCATTGATGGCTATGGGACACGATGATCGGAGTGGTGGAGGCAGTAATGTGAGACGAGTGTATATGCACAAGCTTAGTTTTTTCAGCATTTATCACCAGTCCGACATCATGAGCCCATTTGCATAACATGTCATAGCTGGTCTGCATATCAGTTTGAGCGGCTGTTATGTCGCGGTTTGCTACCAACAAGCAAGTATCATCTGCAAACTGATATACAGAGGCTTTCGTAATTAAGTTACTCATATCATTAACGTAAAGTAAGTACTCTATTGGTCCGAGGATCGAACCTTGAGCCGTGTCGGACCCCGTCGGCATAAGGTTACCGTTAAGGTTTGAGACTCTGACCGTGGTGTAACGATTGTAATGATAATTTTTGATTAGCTCTAATAAAGGACCTTGTATACCGCAATTTATAAGTTTGTTATAAAGAATATTAAAATTTAAAACGTCAAAAACTTTGCCAAAATCAATAAAAACAGCCAAGACGTGATTTTTATTATTTAGATTTTTATTTATTTCGTCCGTAAACAGTCGCAGAAGCTGAGTTGTGCTCTTGTTTTTATGAAATCCGAATTGCCTAGAATTGATAATGTTGTTATCATATAGGTATTTATTTAATTCGTCACCTATGTATCTTTCAATTATTTTGTCTATGCATGATAAAATCGTTATAGGTCGGTAGTTATTGTATTCATTATATTTACCTTTTTTGTGTATCGGTCGAATGATACCTACTTTCAGTAAGTCAGGATAGGTAGAAGTTTCAAAGCATCTGTTAACGAGGTGAGTAATTAAAGGAACCATGGATGTTGATGCATTTTTTATATCGCAAACACGAATACCATCATAACCAGGACTTTTTTTGACATTCATTGATTTTATAATCTTTTCTATCTTTTCCTCGGAAGCTTTTTTAAGTCGCATAGTTTGTTTAGGTATATTTTCGTATGAGGTTGGATCTAATAAAGGTAAGTTACAAGGTGTGCATATTTTTTTAACATTGTTTATGAATTCTCGGCCAAAGTTATTTGCAATAGTCAGTGGATCTTCCTTAAAATGTTTTTGTAATACTTCATCAATACATTTCACAATTTTCCCAGTAAGTCGGTTTATAATTTGCCATAATTTGCTTGAAACGTAATTTCTGACTTTTATAATATTTTTTTATATAGAAAAAAAAGTATTATACTTAAAACTAAACGGTCTCTCAAAAATGAACTTAATTAAATTCCCTATCGAATATTGCAATTTTCATAGTAATTAGTGCGATAATATATGTTTTATGGAGAAAAATATAAATGGTATCTCATATTAGGCATCCTTACCCTATGTATCTAAAGATGGCTTCTACTGCAGGTAAAATAGGTCTCGGGTGCCTCCCTAGGTTTGTAATAGATACTACAGGAATTTTAGGATCAACAATTACGTAGTACATTATTTTGATGACCACAAAAACACCGTTCTAGTTCAATCATCTTGCATCGAATATTTATTTTATTAATTTATCGATAAATCAATTAGTGAAAAAGGAATCAAAATCCGTGGTTTAGAAGTTTGCGGAGAAACAGACAGATACAGACAACGACTTTGCTTTTTTCTATGTATAGGTTACATATGTATAATTGGATAAGTGAATTACACTCAAACTAAATTTTACACTTGCTAATAAAAACATTAGAATTTATCGCACTAAATTATTAAATTAAGTTATTATAACATTTACATTTTTGTATGAAGGCAACTCGACCAGTTATTATTTTCCCGTGGGCATGAGAGATTTTGTTATGGATGGTATTTCTAAACGTTGCCCGAATAATAAATTATCAGTACACAAAATTTAATTAAAATACGCTATGTTATTTTTACGTGAAACAGATATACAAACAAACAGAAAAAACTTCAACGAATATTGTTTTGGATCTTGTATTCCTTACCTTTTATAACTTTTTTATTATATAATATTATATTCCACCATGCTTTTTAAACCTCTCACTATTGAGCATGGGGTAGCTTCTCCCTTTAATAGGCCATAGTCCACCACGCCAGAAGCCCAACACATCTTACAAAAACCAAAATATCTTACAAAATTATTATATAAAGTCCTAATAGTAATTAAATCTTCTTATTCTTTTCCAAGAGAGAAAGAATGTAAACATCAAGACAATAATGTCTAGTTGAAAGATTCCATAATCCTACTAAGTACGATGTTGAAAACCTTCATCGCTCTTGACTTAAGAGATCTCAAAACCCGAATAAACAGCTTTAGCCATTTAATAGCTATCTTCCCCACTTGTCAACATTTTCTTTTATATTTTTTAATATTAATATATATTATCCTTACTAATATTATAAATGCGAAAGTAACTCTGACTGTTTGTCGCGCTTTCACGCCAAAACTGCTGAATCGATTTAAATGAAATTTGGTACACAGATAATCTAGAGCCTGAGAAAGGACATAGGCTACTTTTCAAGGCGAAAAAAGAGTTGTAATGGGTTGAAATACGAGATGAAAATTTGCATGGAAATTACGTCATTTTTAAAGCTACAAGCTTGAAATTTGGTTTTGGCTTTTTTTAGATATAAATAAGTGAGACACTCAAAGTTTGTAAAAATTTTATAGTAAAAGGGTACCTGGGGGCGGACTCGAGCGAAGCAAGGGTGAGTCGCTAGTATTTTCTAACATTCCAATAAGTTAATGATTTACATTTGCACTAAGTAAATCGAGCCGACATTTTCAATAACAGTAAGTTTGACCTAAAAACAGTACATAACTAAACCCACGTTGTATATAAACCACCAGTCTGTTAAACCTATGGCACATAATGTACTGACGTCATAAAAGCTTTTTGTTGTCACGGTTTAATCGTTTCCACTAAGTGGTCTAATATTTTCTTCTGCAATACTATTCGAAATAATAAACATTTCATCGAAGTTCACGGGAATTTTGAAATATAGACGGCGCAAATTGAAAGCTATTACAACCATTTCGTGGAAAGGACAAAATAGTTTTCGGATTCATAGAAAATATTTATATGTTCATGTAATAAAATGACGTGTTACATTAATATAGGTTTTTAATCAATAATTATTAAATACTAGCGACTCACCCTCGCTTCGCTCGGGTTCGCCCCTAGGTACGTGTTGTATATTATATTTACTTCGCACCGCCCGGTATATATTTGAGTTGATTATATGAATTGCACGCACCATGGCAACGGTCATAACATGATACGTCAAACGCCGTTAATTGTATAATGTTGTTTTAAATTTCCTTTTTAACAATAAATATTTTTAAAAAACTTGACAAATTATATATTAAAACCTTCCTGGAGAACCATTCTATCCATTGGTCAAAACTGCATGAAAATTGGTGCAGTAGATTTTGAGTTTATCGCGAACAGACGTCTGTCTGTCACAGACAGACAGACGCGGCGGAGGACTTTGTTTTATAATATGTATAGATATAGATATTATTTTATATAACTACAATACTTATCTCTTGATATTATATAATATATTTTTTTAAAAAGTAATTTATCATTTGTATGGGAAAATATTTAAAACTAGGCAGTGATGGCCCAGTGTTAACGCACTCGCTTTGATAACTGAGTGATGCGGGTTCAAATCCATGTTTCGCACCTTCTGATATATTTCATGTACGAATCATTTTCTAACATGATCACCACTTGTCTTACGGTGAAGGAAAACATTGTGAGGTAACCTGCATGTCTGAGTGAACTTTGCAAGTTTTCGAAAGACATGTGAAGTCCGCCAACACGCACTAGGCCAGCGCAGTGGACTATGGCCTGATCCCCTCGTACTGAGCGAGGCCCGTGCCCAGCAGTGGGACGTTAAAAAGGGCTGAATACATTTAAAACTAGCGACTCACACCCGCTTTGCTCGAATACATCTCTAAGTATTATTTTTTTCTCAAACAAAAGTATATAATAGTTTATTTTTCATAAATAAAAGCAGCTATAGCTATGATCCTTTTACGAAAATTCAATAAACATGCAGTAACTCAATATTAGTTTAGCGAAGTAAGATCTATCACTAAATACAAACAAATGACCAGCTATCGCCAAAGATTAGAAGTCATTCATTAATCAATACTTATTTTGATAAGGGTTGGCACAAAGAACAAAAACGTTCAAGGAACCCTTTTATCAAAAGGTTCTAATAAATCTTAATCAACTTATTCAACACGAATTTAATGCATAAATGTCAAATAAACTAAATATTGTAATAATACAAAATTTTGTCTCTTATGAAAATTTAACGGTAATTTAGCGAAATCTAATGAATTCTACTTTAGTTTTCACTAGTTAAGACACGTTGTAACTGAGAACGGGTATTAACTGTAACATATATAGTTAAAAACTACTACAATCACATACCAGTTTCAATCCAGGAAAGTTTCTTAAAAAAATTATAAATATAACACAGCTAGACTAAACATTAATTTAAGTTTAGTTAAAACGAAAGAAGAAATAAAAGTTGTATAAAACACCGCCGCACTCATAGTTACTTAATGAACCATTAAGTCGAGAGTCTCCATACTAAAGAACGGTTTAGAACTTAAGGGTTCATTAAGTGACTATGAACGCGGGCGTTAGTAACTAAGATTGTGGAATAAAGTATATTTACCTTCTTGCCAGCATCCTTGTGCTCTTGGACATACTCTTGCTTCAAGGGTTCGGTTTGCAGATCTGGTAGAGAGTGGCTTATGCGGATAGCAGCTTGTCGGGATAGGGAGTCACAGTTACTGTCTTCCGAATCACGCCGTGTCCTGAGCGAAAGAAATTAAGTTTAATTTTATAGTTATCTCAAATTTTAACTTACCTTTATAAAAAATTTAACTACGAGTATACTTTACAAACTTCAAATTAACGATTAGTATAGGTTTCTGAGAAATAATATTTTCTCCGCTTTTTTTCTATTAAAATGTGCGTATATTGTACCTAATATATAACCCGTCCTCTTAAATCGCTCTGCCTATTGTTAAAAACCGCATTCAAATTTGTTGCGTAATTTAAAATATATTAGGGTACTAAGAGCGGGAGCAACTTCGTTTTATATTCGTACTACAAGCATATAAAGAATAAGCATTTATGGTGTGTTTTTCTATTGTGGACGAACTCATTTTATTTTTATTAAATAAACGATATCTCGATCATGGCTTTTGCCAATTATATAAAAATAAATTTTTTCTTGAAATATCACTACGACTTTTAAAATGACTTTCAGAAATCTTTAAAAGTAGGTAATTATTTTTGCCTTGTAATTTTCGGAGTATTCAAATAAAAAGTTTCTGTACTTATAATATTATTAAATGAAGACTTTATAAGTTAGAAGTTTTGTAAAATTTGTTGATGAATGCACGAATTAATTTTGGTTTAAGTGAAGTCAAAATAGTCTAGTTAGAAACACAATTTTAAATAAAATAAATACTTTAATAGCACCAAAATGGATAAGTGTGAATCTTAGCACTCAGTATACAGGCCTCTCTAAAAGGGATAAGCTGTGAAATCTGTCGTTTCACTTAAGCTTGACATAAATAATTTTGCAATCTCAATCTTTTATTTTTATAGCAAGTATTTTTGCTTTAAATCTATTAATTATCTGTACATATAATAAAATACCGAGTCAAATCTAATTGAAAAATATATTATTATCAATACTGAGGCCGAATCTATTATTTGTAGAATTTTTCGTCTGTCTGCCTGTCTGTCTGTAATCATTGGAAATAAATCGGATACTGAATATATTATTAAAAAAAACATGAAAATTGTGTGATAAATATGTATCTTATATATACTAAGAAACCCATTATGCTGGGAGATTCTGCAACCATTGAACCTGGGATTGTATTGAAATAGTATATTCACGTTGTTTTCTACCATCTTTTAGAGCTTTTATCGAAACTGCTCATCCCTTAAGCCTATTATTTCAAGGCGATTTCCTCCCTACGAGTATGAGGCATAAAACCCGATAAGCTATAATACAGTCGACCTATTTCACATATCTAGATTCTAGAGGTCAATAAACCTATCTTACTATTAAATTGTTTAAGAAGACACTTTATCAATAAAAGTATACCAACAACCCTGTGCTGACTTCAAAATCGCCGTATGTATTATGTGACAAATTCTAAAAGTTATTTATAATAATAATATGTCATGTCTCCCTTGGAGACAGTAGGTAGTAGTACCAAAGCCTATGAAACTTATAGTCGGCCAACGGACGTGACAGCCCAAGCTGCTATACACTAATGTCCCAAGCGAGTATGGCAGCTTGGGCTGGCTGTCACGTCCGTTGGCCGACTATATGTTTCATAGTTTTTGGTAGTACACTCACTTGGGGAACCAAGTGAAGAGGGATCAAATCAGATCTCGGGTGCTAATCCCTTCTAACATGATTACCACATGTATTACGGCGAAGGAAATCATCGTGAGGAAACTTGCATGTCTGAGAGAACCTAGCAAGTTCTCAAAAGACATGTAAAGTCCGCCAACCAGCTCTTGGCCAGTGACCAGACCGACCAGGACAATTGCCTGATCTCCTCGAATTGAATGAAGTTAAAAATGGCTGAATACATATATCCCATACCTGCCCATGATCCACCGCCACGTGGCCGCACACTGGTAGCCGACAGCCGCTAGCAGTACCGCCGCCATCGCTGCGAGCATCAACGCCGCCGCGTAGTCTACCGAGCTGCCTCGCACTGAGCTACTTGACTGAGCCTCTAACCCTTCTGGCCACACTTCTGTAAACAAAACTTTAATTATTTATTGTTTATAATTCTTGCTTACAATTATGCGAATATCTATGATTCAGATTTTTATGGTGCATCCCTCATTCTTTCTCACCAAATATATGCTCCTGTCTATTTTTAATTAAAAAACTTCGAGGATGTTTTGGTAAAACAACCTTATATAATTGATTTTGTATTGACTATGATACTTAGTTGTTTACGGAAAATAATACGAACAATTATTAACTGCTTCAATTTAAATTTACCAAAGCTGTGTGGTAACTAAGAAGCAAAATTGCGACCACACCAGACAGCCAAAATATTGGCAGCATTTTTTAGCCATTTAATATACTGTACTACTCATTGTTTTAGGTACAAAATTCAATGAAAATCATTATAAGTATGTCATTTACCTAACAACATTTCTTCTTAAATCATACTCGTAATTACATAACTTAACTTCAATAAACATAATAAAATAACTCAACACAGAATAAATTAACTTCAGAATTTCGCATTATTCCTTCACCATTAACATAGACACGAGTGTTTCTATACCTAATCTAAAATTATACAATATGCCTGAGAAATATCGATTACGTTACCTTGCCTTTGCACTATAAAAATCAAACATAAACACAAAGTAGAAAAGGCAAGTTTTTTTCTTGTTAAAAATTTCTAAGAGCCTAGATTAGAGGGAATAAAGTCAATTTAATTAAGTGGTCTCTAAAATGTAAGAGTTTGTACGAAGGCTCTTTACATTTAAGCATTATATCACCTTTTAATTTACTATATTATTATCCTAAATCCTTAATTTATATCCGAAATTGCTCGCAAAATAATCTCTTCGTTATTGTATACGTGAGAGCCATGACAATTACCATTTGTGAATAGGTTTCAATCGTTAATCATTCTCGTCGTTGTTGAGAGGAAATTTCATTAATCATACCTAAATAGATCGCTAACACTCTATTAATTTATAGTATTTTAAATACGTATTATTTTACTTACATTTACTACTTTTTTACGTTATTTACTCGCTATTTACTTTTAGAAGGGTTAACGCGCTGGTTTGGAAAAGTAAGTAAAGCAGATTTAAACCTTCGCACTTCTGCTCTTTTCATGTACGAATCCTTTTTAATAAGATAAGCCTTATAGTGAAGGTAATCATTGTAAGAAAACCTACACGGCTAACCTAAACTAACTAATTTTCTAAAGACGTGATAATAATATGTACTTAGTCTATTGACATGACAATTTAGAAATTGTTGTTTGGACTCACTTTGGTTGTATGAAACTAATAACAATTTATTTTCACCGCTCTACGATTTATTATTGTAATTTATTATTTTCATTTAAACTTTAACGCCCTTTCTTACCGAAGTTTTTCAATTTGACGACACGTTTGGCTCAGTTGGTAGTGACCCTACTTTCTACGCCAGCGGTCGCGGGTTTTAGTCCCGCTGGGGACATTCATTTGTTGAGCACGAATGTTTGTACTCCAGTCATGGGTGTTTATATTTATAATATGTATGTATTTAAAATTTATATGTGTAGTATATCAACTATCTGGTACCCGTAATATACGCCACGTAGCTTACCACGGAACCAGATTGCGCTGTAGTTATAATGACCCGACATAATTACCTATTTATGGATATGGCCATAAAAATTATTTTTAACTCAATAAATTTTAACTAAAAAGTTACATCTATTTCAACCATTTAAGATTTTATATAATTTAAATAAAAGTAAGCCCTTCATTAAAATGTGATTTGTAATTCATTTAGGTTAGAATTTGTTTTTGGAATACATGGTCCCATATCCATTTCACGAGCCTGTTGGACCCATTTATTAAAAAGAGTTATGAGAGAATTTGTTTACAACATGTACGCTAAAAAAACACTCGTTTTAAAGAGTCTGTTAAATTCATTGAAATATAATTATATTACGATCGGTATTTTATACTTTAAGCTATATTTCTCTCTTATGCGTATTTGAAACTAGCGGTGCCCGCGGCTTCGCTCGCGCTAAGACTGAATAAAATAAACATTTTTGTTTATATACTGTTACTTATAATGTACCAAGGACTGATTCCCCATTTATAGTTCTGGCCCTCTTTTCTGAAAACTATCAAATGATAGCATTTTCTATTTCATCTACAGCGCCAGTTATTTTGTAATCCTGTGAGATGTTTCTCTTAAGTTTTAGCAAGAGTTATCTATATAAATTTGTAAGAACTCTATAGAACCTGTAATTGTGTTTTCACTTAGGAATGAAACAAAAAAAAACATCAAAATTTTAAGTTTAATTAAAAAATACTTAACCTAATTTTGCACATTAAATACATTAGTCATACACAACTGAATATTGTTTTATTGTTCCGCAAGTGGCTTG
This sequence comes from Boloria euphrosyne, assembly GCA_951802675.2. Taxonomy (NCBI): domain Eukaryota; kingdom Metazoa; phylum Arthropoda; class Insecta; order Lepidoptera; family Nymphalidae; genus Boloria; species Boloria euphrosyne. Next base: position 7,352,197 of record OX637891.1, read on the forward strand.
CCCGCGCGCGCCCCGCACCTGCCGTGCCGCCACTGCTGCGCTTTCTAAAACTTTTTTCCTATTTTTAACCAATTTTGCTACTATGTGTATCATAATTTCTTTGTGTGTTTTTCGTTAATGATAAACTGATGTACGTGGTTCATTGTTATGGACTTATGGTAAAAATTACTGTTAAATATTTTTCCTACGCAAATTGTGCCACCCCCGTTAACCCCCATAGGGGTTGATTTTCAAAAAACGCTTAGATATGTATCTTATAATTTGTATTGCAGAGCATTATTTCAGTGTCACGCAAAATATTTCAATAGAATTAAATTTCCCATACAAACTTAGCCACCCCCTTTAACCCCCAATGGGGGTGAATTTGGAAAAACCCTGAAATACGTGTTTCATCATTTGTACTAAAAAGCATTAATTCAAAGTTTCATGCAAAAATGTGCATTAAAAATATTTTTCTCATACAAACTTTGCCACCCCTTTTAACCCTTTTAGGGGTTGAATTTCCAAAAAATAATATGCCTATGTTCTTCTCATGAATGCTGAAACTATCTACATACCAAATTTCAGCAAAATCGGTTGGGTGGTTTAGGTGTGAAAAGGTAACAGACAGACAGACAGAAAGACAGAGTTACTTTCGCATTTATAATATTAGAATGGATTAGTAGGCAGTAGTTTGATATTTTTATGCGCGAATTATTTGCAATATCTGCTGCATGTCTTTTTATTATTATATTTTTTATTGTTTATTACACAAGTAAACGAAAGAGATACGAGTATGTACTTCGCTAACCCGCACTTGGCCAGCTGGTCTGATTCTCCTTTTTAGAAAGGAAATAATGACCGTTAAAAGGAGATGAGTAACAGATATACATTACACCATTATTATATATTATCCTCTGTATGTATATAGTTGCTGCATTAAATTTCGGTGAAATTTAGAAAATTTGAAACTGAACAATAAAACTTGCGAAACGATGGCGAATGTCTGTACCTAGAGGCGAATTATAGTTATATAAAGGCTTGTATAATGTATATATATACATTTAATTAAATTCTAACTTAGTAGAATCAGTAGGTACATTAAATATTTTTCGGAAAATCTTCTTGAAATAGTCATAATTACATCTACAGAGGCTAAATCTGTATTTTTTAGAACTTTTGTCTGTCTGTCTGTCTGTGACCGCATCACGAGATAACCACTAAACAGATTTTGATGAAATTTAGTATGATGATAGCTGATTATCCGGGTCAGGATATAGAATACTTTTGACGGCTGGGAAATATATAATTTCTAAGAAATTTGAACTAACCGTTACAAACCGGCTATAAAACGTCACATGGTTCGTGAATTCTAAGAATTTGGTTTCCGTGCTTCATAACGCGGGCGGAGCCGTGGGTAATGCTATAATAGTAAAAATATAATTGACAAAATTACAAAAGGCACTGAGAGACGCACCTGCCCGAAGCGATTTTAAATTGTTAGTTAAAAGATAAAATTGAACAGTATTGAAGAAAAATTGCTAAAACTCCTATTAATATTCATCTAAAATAAAAAGAAGCAGTTTATTCCTTAATACAAAAGGGCTGGTAACAATTTAAACATCGTCAGTGGAATCCCGACGAAATCTTTTGACAAAAAATATAGGTAAATATTGCGTGCTGAAAGTGGGGAATATAGAAAGAAAATTGCTTTTTGATCGTGAGATCAGTTGAGAAATAAAATAGTGGCGACTTAGCCAAATTATGGTAAAGTTGTATTATACTAAAAGACTCACGGGATTTTTCATATCCATGGAGATAAATGAAATTGTATGTTTGCAACGTCAAAATAACTGCTTTTTATCAAATGCATATGGAATTATATACTGTAGAGTGTACTTATAAGAAAAACACAATTATTAAAATATTTTAATAATTTTGCTTTTCTAGCTAATCTCCGAAATGGCTGGTCCGATTTTGACGGAACTCTCACTAACAGATAAGTAATGTTATAATATAATTGTATTTCGACGACACGTTTGGCTCAGTTGGTAGTGACCCTACTTTCTCCGCCAGCGCTTTATATTTATAATATGTATGTATTTAACATTTATATATTAAATATATTAAATAAAGTATATATTAAATAAAGTGATAGAAAGAGCCAGAAAATATAATGTTAAGTTTAATAGAAATAAAATACAATATAAGTCGGATCATGTTAAGTATGTGGGATTAATAGTATCACAGGAAGGTATACAAGTTGACCCCGATAATGTAAAAGCTATATTAGAGTTGAAGGAGCCTAGTAATGTAAAACAGCTACAAAAATTTTTAGGCATGTGTAACTATTTGAGTAAATTTATACCTCATTATTCTGTAAATACAGAACCTTTAAGAAACTTACTTAAAAAAGATGTTGTGTGGGAGTGGTCTGAAACACAAGATAAAGCATTTAAAAAATTGAAAAACAAGTTAAGTAATACACCTACATTAGCTGTCTTAAACAGTAAAGGTTCTATAGTGTTGCAAACTGATAGTTCTAAATCTGGCATGGGAGCGTGTCTGTTACAAAATGGTAAACCTATTTCTTTCTACTCGAGGGCTTATACTGAATGTCAAACTAGATGGGCACCAATAGAAAAAGAATTGTTCGCTATCTGTGTTGCATTAGATAAATATCATCAGTTCGTGTATGGCAGGAACATAACAGTGGAGACTGATCATAAACCCTTGGTCACAATAATTAATAAAGATATAAGTAAAATAAGTGCTAGACTACAGCGTATGATCTTGAAATTAATAAAATACGATATAAATATAAAGTATATACCGGGTAATAAAATGTATATTGCAGACTATTTGTCAAGAAATTATATAAAAAACAATGCAGAGATAGATCCAACAACACAGGAGTTAGTGCATTGCTTTGAAACAGATTTAGCTATAACAGATAGTAAATTAGAAATGTTACAGAAAGAAACTGCAAATGATATAGATTTAATACAAGTAATTAATTGGTATAAAAATAGTTGGCCTAAAAATAATAAACTAATACATAATAAAGAATTAAAAATATACTATAGTTTAAAAGAATATATACATGTAAAAGATAATATAGTGTACTTACAGGATAAAATAGTTATACCAAAACATATAAGAAAAGAAATGCTTATGCTTATTCATACTGGACATACAGGTATAGTGAAGTGTAAAAAGAGAGCTAGAAATGTTATGTATTGGCCGGGAATGTCACAAGATATAGAGAGGTTTGTGTTGTCGTGTAGTTCTTGTGAAAAGTATAGACCGTCTAATAGTAAAGAACCTCTTATGTCCCATGATATTCCTAGCTTACCGTTCTACAAGATAGGTATGGATATATGTACTTACAGCAGAAAAGATTACCTAGTTGTTGTTGATTACTATTCTAAATGGATAGAAGTAAAATATTTAAATGATAAAACAGCTGATAGTGTAATTAAAAATTTATTGACTATTTTTTCTACTCATGGCATACCAAAGTATATTGTTAGTGACAATATGCCGTTTGGAAGTTACTCTTTTAAAAAGTTTGCAAATTCATTAGATATTCAATTAATTTATTCAAGTCCTAGATATCCTCAGAGTAATGGTTTAACTGAAAAAGCAGTAGGAATTGTAAAAAACATGTTTAAAAAATGTGAAAACAATAATGATTATGATTTTTACTTGTCTCTGTTACATTATAGATCTACACCAGTTGCAGGATTGGATTATAGTCCATCAGAATTGTTAATGTCTAGACTTTTGAGAACTAACTTACCTTGTACTAAAGATCATTTAAAACCTAAAGTTGTTAATGTGCAGGAAAAAATGTCATGCAACAAACAAAAAACAGAATTTTATTATAATAAAACTAGTAAAGTTAGAAATGTAAACTTCAAACCAGGTCAAAATGTTGTCGTGCAGAATAGACCAAACAGGGTGTGGTATCCTGGCAAAATTATAAAGCCTGAGGGCCCGAGATCTTTTGTTGTTAAAAGGGAGGATGGAACAGTAGTCAGGAGGAATCAAAAGCATATAAATTATTCACCTAACCAGTTTTTTTTTTTTTTTTTTTTTTTTTTTTTTTTTTTTTTTTTTTTTTTTTTTTTTTTTTTTTTTTTTTTTTATGGGACAAAGGGGGCAAACGGGCAGGAGGCTCACCTGATGGTAAGTGATCACCTCCGCCCATGGACATCTGCAACACCACAGGGCTTGCAGATGCGTTGCCGGCCTTTTAGGAAAGGGAGGGAGGGAGGAGGGAGAAGGACGGGAGGAGGGAGAAGGACGGGAGGAGGGATGGGGAGTGGGCCTCCCGGACTCTCACTCACCGGACGAAACGCGACAGCATAGCTGCCACTTCACGCCGGTCTCCTGTGAGAGAGTGGTATCAACGGGGCGTGCCGGCCCATTCGGCTGCTACCCGAAGGTAACAAGCATGGCACTACCACTTTAGAGTTTAATGTTAAATCAGAAATACTTGATACTCCGTTGATTACTCTTCCTTTACAAAGTAGCAAGAGTTCTGAAAATGTTGGTAGTCATAAAGTCAGTAGGTATGGTAGAATAATAAAACAGCCCTCATATCTCAAAGATTACGTCTTGTCTTAAAATTATAAAATATGTATAAGATATGGCAACACATCTCGATGTATATTAGTTTTAATAAGTTTGATGACTGGCAATGTTGTTAGTAGTTAAAAAGAAAGAACATGATAATAAAAAGATGGCTTATAAGAAGAAGACTTTTATTTTAAAAAACAACATATAAAACAATACGTATAACCGTAATACAAGCCTCGCCCTCTAGTTCCGTGGTACAAGCTTACCACGGAACTAGAGGGCGCTGTTGTAATAATGTCCCAATAATAAATTATATAATAAAAAGTTATATAGTAAAAAGATTTAGGGTATGGCTCAAAAAAACATAAAACATACATAGTGACAAAATCAAGTTCAGAGAGATAGTGAATGAAAAACTTTTATTATCTATTTAAAACTCTTGCATTAACCCAAATTGTTTAACCTACACGTCTTCAGCCAGTGTAAGAATCTTAGTAGATAATTAAACTTTTATACCGCTAATATAAGCATCGTTCTAAATTCACTGAGCAATACACATAAAAGCGATACCTTCCTACTGTTTCCGAAGAATTACCAAATAAATTACCAGTATTAAACGCGTGTATCATAATCCAAGCCGTATTATATAACACCCTAAAATTGATTAATAACTTACAAACGTTATTACTCGTCTCCCTCAGTGTCTCAAGGCCGTCTACGATCAATTAAAATAGCCATTTGCAAGTACAGACCGTATTTTAATTGACTTAAACTTTTTAGATAAGCTTAATTTGTGAAACGACGATTTCAAACGCCCTGGACAAGTCCAAATGTTTGATGAGTATTTACAACAAACTGACTGATCTTCTCTTCTAATATATAAAATTCTCGTGTCACAGTGTTTGTTATCGAACACCTCCGAAACGGCTTGACCGATTTTTATGATAATTTTTGTGTATATCTGAGAATAGGTCGTACTTTTCAAGTGGTAGTGCCATGCTTGTTACCTTCGGATAGCAGCCGAATGGGCCGGCACGCCCCGTATAGTACCACTCTCTCACAGAAGACCGGCGTGAAGTGGCAGCTATGCTGTCGCGTTTCGTCCGGTAAGTGAGAGTCCGGAAGGCCCACTCCCCATCCCTCCTCCCGTCCTTCTCCCTCCTCCCGTCCTTCTCCCTCCCCCTACCTCCCTTTCCTGAAAGGCCGGCAACGTATCTGCAAGCCCTGTGGTGTTGCAGATGTCCATGGGCGGAGGTGATCACTTACCATCAGGTGAGCCTCCTGCCCGTTTGCCCCCTTTGTCCCATAAAAAAAAAAGGCTATTCTTTATTTCCCTGAGTGATGGGAGTGGCCCTCTCCAGGTTTTTATATTTTTTATTTTTAGACCAAATTTTTTATTTTTACTTTTTTATATGATTTGGCATCAAAAAATACTTATAACCCTTAATTTTCATCCTTTTACCACCAATCCTTATTTTCAATAGTGATTAGAACGCGGGCGGAACCGCGGGAATTACTAGTCCTTGTATAAAAGACAATTGGAACAACTAAATATAATGTGATAAAACAAAAATATTGTATACTAGCAAACCTGGTCCGCTTCGTTAGGCGTAATTTAAAATAAATTAAACTGTTTTTATTATTTTACAATAAAAGAAGTAGCCTAACTTACTTCTAATAATATTAGCTACTGCGAGTGAAAATCCCGTCAAAATTGCTCCAGCCGTTTCAGAGATTACCCGGAGCAAAAAGACAGATAGACCAAAAACTTTAAGAATTGATTTTTTGATGTAAATACCGTATATACTTGCATATTTATTTAGTGAAAAGCTGTTAATTTGAAATTAAAAACAGACCCTTCAATTTTATTTATATGTTCTGACTAGGGTTATCTCGTGGCTCCACTCGCGTATTTATTTTGTAGTACATGCTTCCGTGTTTTCTTAGGTATCCGATTTTCTTCACATTTTTATGGATTTTAAGTTTTTGCATGAAAATGCTTACTTGCCTTGTACTATGATATATGATTTTATACGTAAAATTTCCATATCATATTCCTTTCATAATAACACTATCCGTACAAATTATTCTAATTTACAACTGACTCAAGCGTAGACCGTAAATAACGTAGGAAGAACGTTCAACTAACTTGAGCCATTTCATTTAAGGCTGCTTCTACACTGTGTGATGTGCTTAGAATTATTAATTAGTATATATGTACTTACATATATTTGATAAATATAAATAAAAACAAAATAAGTATACATTTTAAAGTTTTCAAACATATTCTGTTTTGTGTGTGTGCGTGTAAGTTTGCGTGTGTGCGTGTGTGCTTGTGTGTGTATGCGTATGTGTGTTTGTTTCTTCGATTTTGTATTGATACATTATACGGATTGGGAAAAGTTCACAGAAAGACGTTTCCCTAGAAGAATACATAAACTACTTTTCGTATTCAATTTCGCCAAAAAATTGTATGGAGCATTCGCCAAAATGTAAGTATGTAGGTACTTATATTTTATGCATATGAAGAAAAGTCTTCATAAAAGGCACCGAGGGACCGAGCGACACCCCCGAGTAAAACTAGGGTAAGTTCTAGTGACGTAATATCGCTAATGCTATATACTCTATGCAATAGACAAAAGAAAACTTGTTTCTTATTAATTGGATTTGAAACCACCGTTAATGACACACCGATTACTTTACAGAACAGAAACGTCTCGCACTGAAATGTCGTAGCGGCTTTTTATTTGCCTATACATTTAAAACTATCTAATATATTTTATATACTATCTTCTACACATCTATAAATGAGTCAAAAAATTTAATTGAAGTAGACATTATTATCGATAATGAGGCCAAATCTATTGTTTTTAGAATTTTTGTCTGTCTGTCTGTCTGTGACCGCATTACGAGAAACTACTGGACGGTTTTGTATGAAATTTGGTATGATGATAGTTATTCGAGTCAGAATATACAATATTTTTTACTGCTGGAAAATATCTAATTTCTGAAAAAAATCATTTAACCGTTAAAAACTGGCTGTAAAACATCACACGGTATGCGAATTCTAAGAATTTTTAGTTTCTTTAAAACGAGAGCGGAACCGCAGGAAATGCTAGTACTTAAGTAATAAATATAAAAATACAAAATATGTTTACCCTTAGTTTTTACCAGAATTATAATTAAGAAAGTATACCTTTGATGTTATTTTCTCCTTCTTTTGATCTTTTGATATGTTTATTTCATAGACTTGCCTTATTATCTTTACTGCTCGAAGAAATAATAAACTAGATAGACATTATAACAAATATTGTTATATCAAAGACAAACAAAACAAATAAATATGGTTCTTATTTTCCACTTAGTAATATTAAATGTGAAAGTTTAGATGTTTGGATGTTGGTTAATCATTCCAGAAAGGCTGAACGGATATGGGTAAAATTTGGTTCACAGATAGATTACCTGTTTGTCAGGACTAGCACATAGGTTTTTAATCCCGATAAAATACGCAATTTCCGGTGGGATAGATTTAATTTGATTTTTACTAAGAACGATCAAAAGATTCCGAAAACCGAAACGAGGTTAAGTTGCTAGTATTAAATTTTGTAGGGAAAATCTTTAAAATAATTAGGAAGAGGAACCGAATCAGTCCACTATTGGTTAAAATGTCAGTAGAGAAAGTTTTATGGAGCTTAACAAAGCTTCCAGATAAGTACGTGCTTATATATGTTTAATATGATCTATATAAAATGTTCTCGTGCCCCAACTACGTTCCCAATGTCCTTTAACAGGAAAGTTCCTGCCAAACCCCACTCGACAAATTAATATAAGGGAGTCATCAAAACGAATCAAATACTGGGTGTATTGTATATAACTCAAAGGGTTACTACTACGAGTATTTACATACTAAAATAATTGTAATATTACAGCATAGAAATAATTTAGTACTTGTAAACTAATTTAAATAAATAAATAACTTAGTCTATAAGTTTGAAGCATTCCGCAATATTATTGTGGTGGATAACAATTAATAATCGTTAAGGACTGTTCAAGACTCTTACACATTGCTACCCTACAAGCAGGTCGTATACAGAGCGTTCAACCGAAACTTGGACAGTTTCAAACTAACTAACTACTGTTGGTTTTCATACTTAGTCTAAAGTAATATTTGTCCTCGACGATTAGTGCAGCTGTGTAAGTGAGGAATGAGCTGTGAAACCACTTAATTTCGCCTGATATTAAGTTAGCTTAAGTTAAGTACGTAACATTCGTTTCGGGTTCCGCAGTCCTCTGTGGATTTCAGTGAATAGAATATTAATAGTACCCTGTCCCTTGACGGCCGGCAAGGTCCCAATGATAGGTTTTCCCGGCGATGCCAAAAGAAAATGTAAAGTTTATTGTTGAAAAACCAAATTATATTCTTATTATTATATAATATATTAGTAAGTAATTTGGTCGAGAAAAATTCAATTTTGTATACCTTTTTTATGTTTTTTTAATCAGGTTTGTTTTTAATTGAGTTAATCGAACTTCAGACTTTTGTCTCTCTCCTGCTTCTAGCATCAGATCAATCTTAGTGTATAAATTAAGATACTATCAAATCTCATAAAAATATAAAATGAAAGTAAAACCTGTCATAAGCTACCTACTTACTACTACGAGTATAAATGTTATATAAATAATTCAACTAATACATTGAAAATGGCTTTAAAATGACCACCTGTACCCATTATTAAGACCCATGCTTATTACTCAGCAACATGGATTTATCAACAAGCGTTCCACGGAAACTAACTTGTGCGAGTTTCTTGACATCGTTATTTCTGCTTTAGAAACCGGATATCAAGTGGATACTGTATACACAGATTTTTCAAAAGCATTTGATAAAATTTCGCACTCATTGCTTGTCTACAAACTTGAACAAGCCGGCATACATGGGGATCTACTCAGGTGGTTGAATTCCTATCTCCGAAATAGAACACAGGCCGTAGCTGTCAAAGGTTTTGTTTCGAGTTTTGTCCCCATAACATCAGGGGTTCCCCAGGGCTCTCACCTCGGACCTCTATTATTTAATATCTTTATTAATGATATCCTTGAAAATTGTCAGCTTTCAAACTCACTTTTATACGCAGATGATATTAAAATATTTAAAATAATAAAGTGTATGGAAGACTGTGAGGATTTGCAAAATAATATTAATAAAATTAAAAATTATTGTATAGCTAATGGATTACATATTAATGTTGATAAGTGCTGTGTTATAACTTTTTCAAAAAAAAAGAATCCTATTTCATTTAATTATTCTATTTTAAACAAACCCCTTAAACGTGTAACAGAGGTAAGAGACCTGGGAGTACAACTGGATTCACAACTTATTTTTGATAAACACATTTCTAATATTACAGCTAAGGCTTACAAAATGCTTGGATTTATTTTTCGTCAGGCAGATGATTTTAAGAACATACAAACATACAATCTACTATATAACTGTTACGTTAGATCCATTCTTGAATATGCCTCAACAGTTTGGAATCCTCAGTATCACAAATATATTAACGCTATCGAGGATATTCAAAATAAATTTATTAAGAGATTACATTTCAAATTTGGAGATATTGAGTGTAATAACCTAAACTTGTGTGCTTTGGAAAAAAGAAGGGAAGTAAGAGATCAAATTTTTCTTTACAAAATCATTAATAACCATATCGATTGTAATTATCTTTTGTCTAATATTTTCTTTAAATGCCCTCGAACTAACAGCCGATCCAGAGATACCTTTTCTGTTCCCTCTCATAGAACCAAATATGCCAAGAATTGTTTCCTGAGTAGAGTCTGTAACATTTATAATAATTACTACAAGCATCTGGATATATTTGGATATAATTTAAAGAAATTTATAGCTGAACTTAAAAAAAAACACTAGAGTCTGATAAAAATTATTTTTATTTATTTCTTTTTATTTTGTAGCTACACATTTTATTTATATCTGTTTTTATTTTTTTGTTAGTAAGTTTACTCTGCTATATTTATGTATAAGTGGAAACTTTATTGGCTAAGTGTATTATTTCTAATGTATTTTGCATTTTATATTTATATATGCTGTCTGTTTTCCAATTTTCAAAATAAAAAAAAAAAAAAAAGTAAAATGTATCAAGAGTATTATATGACCTGTCCAACTAAATGTAAGACAAAACCACATTTTTACGACATAGTCACGTCTTTTTTGTCCGACATATCCATAAAATATGTTTCGAATGTAACGCATATTAAATATATTGTTCGATCAAAAATATACTCTCACGCGTTAAGTTAGCGATTATTTTCCACTGCACGAGGTTAGCGCATTAAGGTAATCTATACAGTAATATTCTTAGATATTATCACATTTCGTATAAGTTATCATTCATCTTCGCTAGAGCTATGAAATTTCCAATATAAAGGCATAATATTTATAACAGACAATACACCCTTATTTCTACATACATATATACATACTCAGTGGTTCTCACTCACTCGGCTTCGGTGGTGTAGTGTCTAGCATGTACGGCCACACACCAAGAGGTCCTGGGTTCGCATCCCGGGTCAGGCCAAGTTTGATTATTGAGTCTTTCTATTTAGGAAGCTTCAGTAACAGCCCGGAGTTGGGAAGTTGGCGGTGTGTCACCCCCGTGCCTCGGAGAGCACGTAAAGCCGTCGGTCCTACGCCTTAGCTCTCACTGGCCGTGTCGAGTAGTCGTCCCACCGGAATATGAGAGTGATAGGAACAGAGAATGCAGTTATGCATTATAAATACATACATACATACATACATACATACATACATACATACATACATACATACATACATACATACATACATACATACATACATACATACATACATACATACATACATACATACATACATACATACACACACACACATACAATTACAAAAGTAAGTTCAGCCAGTTGTAAACATTTTCAAGGAAAGTAATATTTAAAAAATGATTACGAAGTGTAAAAATAAGTTAGAACTTAAAATAATTAAAAGATTTTTAACCTTTCATTTTTACTTAAAATTAAATATTAGATAATGCTAACGTTTTAACAAATTACAATCTCTCTGAAGCAGACAAGTGAAAAAGGGAAATAAAAATTAAAGCCATTTCACAAAGTAGATGTAATGGCTAGGATTAAATTATGGGTAAATAATTTTTGATCAAGAAAATATTCGTGGAAGCTTTACAAAAGCTACATTAAATAAAACTAATAAACGTATCGCATTAATTAAAATAACTCGGGCACTCATTAAGTACATATTAATAACGTCATTCTTAAAATTAAATATTTCGAATAATATAAGAATTTTCGATCCAAAGTTATGTTACTAATATTAAAATACTTTCACGCATATTTGTTAATGCGGTATGAACAATTAAATATTCATAGTAAAGAATAATACAAAAAAACCTGAACTAGAATTTACTTTGGCTCCCGAAATGTCCGTTACGGAGAACCGTGTCGTGTAGCGTCCAGCAAGCCAGCCGAGAGCGAAGCTAAGAATTGCACAAGGAGATGGTCCACTTTGGTGGGCGGAGTGTCATGCGGGTTGCTCCTGGTACTTCTCTGATAGCAGAGAAGACTGTGGAACAACACCTGGTACTTCTCTGATAGCAGAGAAGACTTTATATTTTTTTTTATACTTTTTACTTTATACGAACAACACCTTGGCTGTGTGGTCTGCTTCGGTAGACCTGGGGCATCCTGATACGTACGTATTCATACGTAAGCGGTCTCGATTAAGACGCAGGAGGGTTTGTTGGCTTTAAGTGGGTAGTACTGGCTTTTCTAGCCTACAGGTGGTAAGCGTAAATGCATTTTCCAACGTTAAAATAAAAGAAACAAAAAAATTAACGATGTAAAAAAAAAAGAATTAATCTATTTTAAATGTTAGTTTAATATCAAAATAATAACAGTTACTTTATATTCTTGTCCTTAGATGAAATATACATTATAACGGCTAAAACACTTTTATATATATTGCCAATATATTGCGTGTTTCTAATCAAACTTACAAACTATTATAGCGCGAACAAAAATTAATTTATCCATATAGAAGTTACTACAACAGAAACAGATATAATTATGAGAGAGTAAAATTTTAAATGACCATAGTTTTCATCAATAATTAATATCAATATATTTACATACGTACGAGTATATAAAGTTTGTTGGTTCGAACGCGAGATTTCTGTTTACTAGTACGATTTAAAAGTCCTTTTTGTCTTTTTTGCATCTTATTTCTTATACTCCCTATACGCTGCATTATGCGAAAATCCAAGTTATTCTAGAAATTCAAAAGGCATGAGTAAACCCTTCAAAAAACGCTATTATTAATTCTATATAAATTAAAAAAGATAAGTTTGTGATCCGGCTAAAGCTGTGTCACGTTAGTTTTAATGGAACGACAATGTAAAAGGCGCTTTATGAACTTTAATATGATAATTATCCAATAATTACCGTATGAATTTTAATCATATGTAAATTTTGAATATGGTCATTTTAATATAAGTGGTAGTTATTAAGAGCATCATATTATATGTAGGTATATTTAAACACAGAACTGATGAGTATTTTATATAGGGAAATAAGATATTCTTATAGAACTAGGCAGTGGAAGCACAGTGATAATGGGCTCGGTTAACCAAGTTAACGGGTTCAATTGCGGATCACGCAATATTATCCTATGATATTTTCATGCATGAATCATTTCTAACATGATTACTTGTTCTACTTTGAAGGTAAACATCGTGAAGAAGTCTGCATGTCTAAGTTAACCTAGCAAAGTTTTCGAAGGACATGTCAAGTTCGTCAATCCGCACATGGCTAGCATGGTGGACTATGGTCTGATCCCCATCGTATTGATAGATCCAGCTGTGGTACGTTAAAAAGTGCTGAATAAATACATATTAATGTGAGAAAAAATATATTTAGAATAGAGATCAACATTTTAATAACAAACTTTTTAAACAACTGTGCTATACATTAATAAATAAGTAGGTAACGACGTGTTTCATGATCCATTACCATCATGTACATGAATTATAAGCCAAATCATTGTTTTGTTATATGGTAGGCATAGTATTCATTTAAAAGGTTTCGTGTGGGCGCGTCCAACGACCGTCCAACAATCGCAACAAATCAAAACGAACGTTCGTGGTCTTTTTAATTTATATTATTTAAAGTAATTAATAACGAATTTGATACTTTTAAAGCAATTTTGGAAAATGTTTTCAATAAATTACTTAAACTGCGTACTTTGTACTTTATGTATTACAAATATTTGTATATTTTTAATTTTACTTCATAAATAAGTTGGAATGAGAACATGAAGATTACAATTTAAAGGAAGTAAATGTCAGTAACACATCTATCTATAAAAATTCAAATGCTGTTCGTTAGTCTTGCTAGAACTCAAAAACGGCTGGAACAATTTGAATATTTTTTTTTGTTTTATTTGTATAAGGGGTTTGTCAGGGGTGGATTAAGTTAAAAATAAACAGGGAAAGTAAAATATCTGCTGGAAAATCCAAAAGTTTCACTGTTCCATTTAGATGGGAACCACACCATTAGAGGCGAGGATGAATCGCTAGTTGATTATATTAAAGAACTAGTAACTTCAAATTCACATTACAGCTATTGCTTGTGATTATGATCCTTCGAAATCGTGAAAAATAAACACATAATAACATATTCAATGAAATAAAGTGCTTTTCTTTTTTTTTAGGACACTATTACAACAGCGCCATCTAGTTCCGTGGTAAGCTACGTTACGTGCTTTGATATACTACACTTAATTTTTTTATATACATACATATGATAATTATTAACACCCAAGACTGGAGTACAAACTTTCGTGCTCAACAAATGAATGCCCCCAGCGGGACTCGAACCCGCGACCGCTGGCGCAGAAAGTAGGGTCACTACCAACTGAGCCAAACGTGTCGTGTAGGCTTTTAACCACATGATTGAAACTCTCACGGTAGCTTATAACAAATAAATTACAGAAACTTTTTATCCGTGATAAGGTTTCAGGATTTTAGCAAATGAGGCCATTTGTCACTGTCAGAGAGAGAGCTTGGGACAATGCCTCTCTATACTTTAGACAAATGTTGCGAGGGTTTTATATTTACATTACATTTCTTCCTTCCTTGTTTATTTAATGGATACTCCGTACAGGTGTGTATTTCCATATATATTCTAGCCTTATTTTTATATGATAGTGCTCTTCTATGTAGTGCTATTAGTAGTAGTGTAAGTACTTGAATTCGAGAATATACGTAGAACAATTTGTTGTATCGAAAATATCCATTCATAAATTGTACTGAGAGTTAAGTGACTAAAATTATTGAAGTTAAGTGGTTTGTTCTAGTCGAATAAAAAAAATCGCTTACGTGGTAACAGGTCCTTAGGACGCCTTTTGACTGATATTTGCTAAAGTAGACTGATGGACGTGAGGAGACAAAATTAGTGGTAGTTTGTCTTTTTAACGGCCTCAGTTTGTATTTATAAGCTGTCGATTGTCTTGAATAACATTTCATATTACTTGTGTTTCTATAGTATAGAGAACACAGTTTTTTTTCCAAACTATCATTGAGACAATCGTTAAGGAAAGATAAATTTTCTTCAAAAACTCTGGCTATGGATTATTTAGACTCAAAATCGTGTCATTTTTACATAACGAAAAAATGTTCGCATTAAATTCTTTTTATCCCAATAAACTTGAATACCCTTCATGGCTCGTTTGAGCGAAGTGATTGATAGACTAGAAAATTTGCAAAGGCGGCGTTAATCCAGATAGAATTATTCCTGTTAAAATAACACCCACTTAGAACTTAGAATAAGGCATTGTAAAAGCTTTGAATTAACTTCGAAAAAAACGGGAATAACATTATAATATATAGATATCTGTGCTATTAGCTAGCCTATTTTGTCGTCTTAGGTTCTAATAATTACACTATGCACACCATTTTTTGTATGTCTGTTTGTTATCTTCCCTCGCTTGAACCGTTGAACTTATTTCTATATTTTTAGACATTTGAAGGAGGTTAATATAAATCGAGGCCTAATATAAATCTGCTGAATGTTGTAAGTAACAAGTTTAAAATTAAAATTTGTCAAAATTCTGAGATCAAGTGAAACAAATTCAATATTCTTTCGCTTGAAATTACAATCTATTACGTCCTTCTTTTCTACTTTCAGACAATTTCACTTACGAAGTCGTTATTGCAAATTTTCATGACGGCGGCTATTAAAAACAACCTTGGATAAAGGTTGTAAGTAAAATGAGTAATATTCATAAATTCTATTTCAAGTTGGCATTGAAGGAATGCATAAAGTGAAAATTTTTACCTTACTAATGCTATTGTTTTGTTGGAATTTTAATACAGTAACGAATCTATGCAATTTTTCCTAGAGAACGTTTATAAGCCGTAGAGGGATTTAAGACTTAAAAAAACATGTTTTTCAGATTGTTTTAATAACTTTTATATTTTTTAATACAATAAACGACTTTTGCGAAACAAAATCAACGAAAAAACAAAGGCTTTCGAATTTTGACACTTTATCTTGTTTTTGTATCGCTTAAAATGAAAATGTAACGTAATACAGATTAAAAGATTACTTTACAGTATATTTTGATGTAAAAGCTGAATATCGCTTACTGAAACGAATTTGGTCCCTGCTTTTTACTTATAAAACCAATTTCTATCCAAATATACATTGTACGAGTATATGACAAACTGATCTTAGGCTGAATCAACAAATGTTCCATAAAACCTACTTGCTATTTACATAGAGGGCCTATAGGGATTAAATGAGACGTGTAGGTAAAGCCAATAAATCGTACATAAGCCCCGCGATCTGTAGAGCGTGATCGAGCCAGGCTCGTCAACACACTGGATTTGTCGCGTTTGGATAAACCACTGATGGGCGAAAAATCGTTATATACTCGTACAAGCATCTACCCTCACTTTGACGGAAAAGTACTGTTAATGTCAAATTAATTTCGATATTAAAAAATAAACTCATTTTCCAGTTGTATAATATTGCATATATACTTTTAAATAAATAAATTCATTCGACATTAGTTAAATTAAAAATAGAGAATGTAATAATTAAGAGCAAATTGCCCAATTAGACAAAAATTTAAAAGGAACAAATCCGCTTTTACGACCAAGCGCTCGTCTTAATATTTCAATTAGTTATGCAGCATAACCTACAATTTGTATAGTTTTATATACATATTTAAGAAAATAACTTAGTCAAATTTGTACATTAAATAGTCACTATAAAGATATAGTATCTATATAGATTTTAGAAGGTTTTCTGTTGCTTGTCTGTCTGTCAGTCTGTGACTGCGTCAAGAGGAAACTACTAAACGAATTTTGATGAAATTTGGTACCGTAATAACTGGTTTTTCGATGGTCGGATCAATGTATAGGATACTTTTTATTGCAGTAAAATATTTCATGTCTGAAAAATTTCTACTAACCGTTAATACGTGTATGTAAGACCCGAACGGAGCGAGGGTAAGTCGTAACGAATAAATCATTCGTTATTTAACAAAGAATAATAATATTCTTGTAATAAACCACTTAGAATTCATCTAACCATTGAGTATGAATAACAATCTACTATATAAAAATAAGTCGGGTTTTCCTTCCTGACGCTATAACTCCAGAACGCACGAACCGATTTCCACGGTTTTGCATTCGTTGGAAAGGTCTCGGGCTCCGTGAGGTTTATAGCAAAGAAAATTCCAACAGAAAAGCGGAAAAATCTTAGGTTACACCTGGGGACGAACCCGAGCGAAGCGAGGGTGAGTCGCTAGTAGTTGATAAATTGCTACTGCATGCAGTCGGGATAAAGAATTACTGACACTAGCGGTACTTCCATTATAATAGATGACCTCAGGAAATGAAATATAGAAGGTATGTGCGACAAACAATTTGAATTGTGTGTATTTTAGAAATCAAATTACACATGCATTCCACGCTCATTTTTCAAATAACACGTAAGCCTAGCTGCCTCGCGTATACTACCACGTCGATTACCTGCTTACCATTATACGGATACCTATAATTTGACAGACAGACAATAAATTCATTTATTTCTCTCTTTACATATACATCTAATCACTTTTTGTAGTGTATTTAACAAGTGGTAGTGCCATGCTTGTTACCTTCGGGTAGCAGCCGAATGGGCCGGCACGCCCCGTATAGTACCACTCTCTCACAGGAGACTGGCGTGAAGTGGCAGCTATGCTGTCGCGTTTCGTCCGGTAAGTGAGAGTCCGGGAGGCCCACTCCCCATCCCTCTTCCCGTCCTTCTCACTCCTCCTTCCCTCCCTCCCTTTCCTGAAAGGCCGGCAACGCATCTGCAAGCCCTGTGGTGTTGTAGATGTCCATGGGCGGAGGTGATCACTTACCATCAGGTGAGCCTCCTGCCCGTTTGCCCCCTTTGTCCCATAAAAAAAAAAAAAAAAAAAACTTTTTGTAGTGTATTTATATATAGCAATATGTATAAAACTCGATTTGTGTTGTATGTTCCATATAGGTTCCATAACGGCTGAAGCGAGTTTGATAATTTTCAGATCCTTCAAGTTTGGTAACGATTCGAAGTATGAGTACAGGCAAAACCGCTGGTACTGCTAGAAATTAACAAAATATAATATAATTTGTTTAAATGTATTATTTTTGTAAATGAGTATTCTCAAAATACAGTGGTAGCCGCGTGGTAACGCGTTCGCTTAGATAACCGAGTGATGCGGGTTTAAATCCGGGTCTCGTAACACTGATATTTTCATGAGCGAATCTTTTCTATCATGATTACCACTTGTCTTACGGTGAAGGAAAACATCATGAGGGAACCTGCATGTCTGAGAGAACCTAGCAAGTTTTCGAAAGACATGTGAAGTCCGACAACACGCACTAAGCCAGCGTGCTGGATTATGGCCTGGTCCCCCTCATATTGAAGGGAGGCCCATGCCCAGCAGTGGGACATTAAAAAGGGCTGAATACATTATCAAAATGGCGATAAATAATAAACAAGCATATTTAAGAGTAAATTGATTAAATTCGTTGTTAATTCTAAGAAAACGGTAAACTTAGCTCTACATAAAATCGCAAATCTTATCCGTTGATCCATACAGAGTGCGAGGCTTAGTGAACTGTTTACGCTTTAACGTTTTGACGAGATACGAGTAGAATATATTTTGACGAGCATTGATTATGGTATTATCGCGCTTACTTTATTTAAGTAATGAATTAATCTCTATCTTATAGGAATTCATCTGAAACTATAAACTTTGTATAAAAGACAATTTGAAGTAACTAAACACAATGTGATAAAAAAAATATTGTATATACAAAGCAAGCCCGGCCTGCTTTGCTGGGCGTAAGTTAAAATAAATTAAACAGTTTTTAAAATAAAAGTAGCCTAAATTACTTATTATATTATATTATTTGCGAGTGAAAGTCCCATCAAGATCGGTTCAGCTGTTTCAGAGATTAGCCGGAACAAACAGACTGACAAACAGACACACAAAAAATTGAAAAATTGATTTTTTGGTGTAAGTACCGTATATACTTTTCATATGCATTAGTGAAAAGCTGTTTAGTTGCTTCCTATTAGCGCATCTATGTGCTTGATTTGTATCTATAGGTAGGTATATAAATTAAATTGAGTGAAGTGTCTGTTTTTAATTTCAATTTAACAGCTTTTCACTAAATGCGTATGAAATTATTTACGGTACTAGCATCAAAAAATCAATTTTTAATTTTTTTTCTGTCAGTCTGTCTGTTTGTTGCGGCTAATCTTTGAAACGGCTGGAGCTATTTTGACGGAACTTTCATTGCAGATAAGCAATGGTATAAGGCGTAACTTAGACTACTTTTTAACCGACTTAAAATAGGAGGAGGGCATATTTTAGAAAATTTGTTTATTTTTACTAGCGGAACACGTGGTTTCGCTGACGCTAAACCTAAGTCATGAATTTAAGAAACTCTACTCTAGGTATTTACAAAACTAAATTTCTATCGCATGAATAGATGCCCTAAAACTCTCTTCACAATATAAATAAGTTTTACCAATATTTGGATACAAAGCAGCCTTTATACATTTCACTATTGGTTACTATCAGTATGGTTTGCACGAGGATCGTTTTGGCAAAATGTAGGACGTGGAAGGAATAAAGGTTTTATTTTCTACTTTAAAAGTACATTATATGTATACTAGGGTCTCACCCTCGCTTCTTTCGGGATCGTTCCTATGGTAATACGGAATATATAGACCTAGATATATTATATCTTCTTATATAAATAGAAATGAATGTTGGTAAGCGCATAACTCAAGAATGGCTGGACCGATTCGGCTAATTTATTTTTTGCATGGTCCTTAAGGTAAACGGAAGATTTTAATACTAAAAAAAATTCTAAGATTGTAAAAAAACTTATACTAAAGGTGACTCGCTAGTTATTAATAGGTATGTTAGTTATATACAAGCCGGGTGTAATTTAAGTTAAGTAATGTTTTCCTGTGAGAATGACTATCTTCTGCGTTAAAACTGACCTATGATACCCCAATTCGTCACTCTGTTGCGACGTAAAAGTAGGACATACAAACGAAACAACCTTCCACTTTTATAGTATAAATACTACGAGAAGAGATATGGATTTAAGTATATTTATATGATATAGGTAAAATATCTAAGTACATGATTATGATATATATTACTATTTCCCGCCCGCGTTTTAAAGTCCGCAAACTAAATTCTTGGATTTTTTACAGTCAGTTTTTAACGGTTACTTGACATTTCTCAGAAATGGATACTAGAAAATATCTCATTTTCCAGTCGTCAAAAGTATCCTATATCCTGACCCGAATAACCAACTATCATCATACTAAATTTCATCAAAATCTGTCAAGTGGTTTTCTCGTGATGCGGTCACAGACAGACAGACAGACAAAATTCTAAAAACTATAGATTCAGCCTCTGTATCGATAATTATTATCGACTATTTATTGAAATAGTCGATATAATTATCGAAGAACTGCCAAAAAATATTCAATGTACAGATTCGACTAAGTTAGAATTTTATTATATGTATAGATATAATACCTACGTCTAATCTAAAAATGTATATCCTATACACAGGCCCTTCAAAATGTAATTAACTTAATATTTACTTATTAAAAGTATCTCTGCTCATTTCACTTCAGAACGTCTGTAATAATTTTTAATTAACGAATGATGAAATGGAATGCCGACGTAATAAAGAATTTATATGAAAGCCATTTACAGTGTACAGTGTACACTCTTACCTTTTCGTAAATGAAAATAATTTCTTGATTAATTAAAACTTGTTTGCGACAAGAAGTTAAATAATGTGAATCAATTGTATTCTATATCCATTTATATTACGATTTAAATGCCCTGCTACCCTATGACAATCTTTGACCAAGGTATTTAACAAATTACAAGCTACCCTCGCTTTGATGGACGCATCTGACGTTTTAACAGTTATTTCTACATTAGTTTAGTTAGTTTTAATATAGTATATATACAGTACATATTAATAGTTTTAGACTAGTACATACGAGTACAAAGACAAAGGATTGATGCATTCGAAATGTGGTGCTGGAAACGTATGCTTAGAATACCTTGGACTGCAAAACGCACCAACGCATCGATCCTGGCCCAACTTTGCATAAAAACTCGCTTGTCCACTATGTGCATGTGTGCTTGTCAACAACGCATTCTTTCATATTTCAACCACACAGTGCGTAGAGGCGACGAAAATTTGGAAAAATTAATAGTACATGGAAACACCGAAGGAAAAAGATCACGCGGTCGCTCACCAATAAGATGGACCGATACTCCGACGACCGAAAACTCGTCGTCCTCTAACTTCTATATGATTGTAAGAGACGCGCAAAACAGAAACTGATGGAGGCAGATCATCCGCTCCAGATGCAACCTCGATGCTGACCACGATCCTCAGATATGAGGGACCGACCAAGAGAGAGAGATACGAGTACATAGGTAAAGTAATTTCTTAAAAAATATATAGCCTTACTTGAGAATAATTTATTCCCCATAAAAAATCATTACCTTATTAGAGATGATTTCCGAGATAAAATATATCGTACGTCCTTTCCGAGGACTTAAAATAACTTTTGAAATTTCAACTAAATCAATTCAGCAGATCAATCGTATAAGGTGACAGACAGACATACAGAACTGAATTACTTTCGCATCAGTACATATAAATATAATTGAAGTGTCTGTTTTTAGTTACAAATTAACAGCTTTTCTCATGGTAATCATGTTAGAAATAATTAATAAAAAATATCTGAGGTGTCGAGACCCTGATTCGAACCCGCTTCACTCGTTAACTCAAGCGAGCGAGTTATCACTGGGCTACCACCATGTCAGTGGATGCTCTATACGTATATGTATACCTTATTTTTTAAAGACGAAAGCTTAATTTTTAATATCATTCGAATTATCAAAAGTGAAGCACGAGCTTAGTACAAAGGTAAGTAATTTTTATTGAAGAAAATGAAAGAAAAAATATAAAATAGAAAAGGAACTTCCTTAATGTAAAATGATTTACGAACTACCTTTGCCACGTTTTTTAATTTTTATATACCATTTTTAGTGCAAATACTAGTTCATTCTGTTAAACTGGCAGAACGAATAGTTAACATATATTGACATGGAACCATTTTCATGTCCAGTCATAGTGAGGTTAAAGCAATCAAATCACTGGTCGCTCTTTTACAAAATATAGAAATGTTTGAATACTTTAAAGCATTCAGTACTATTGTCGTTGGAAGACAAATATCAAGCTGCTGCTGGAATGGTTTCTTTCTTTATATAATTTATCTTTTATTAAAAAAAATATTTTTGATCAGAAAGGGAGAGAGAAATCTTATATGTATAGAATGTTTTCTAAGAAGAAGTCTGCCAAACCGTACTTGGCCTGATCCCCGTCGTACTAAAGGAGCCCAGAGCAAGCCCAGCAGTGAAACGTTAAAATGGCTGAATTCATACATTTCATATTTATATAAAAACACAATAAAACAATAAATAAATTATTATTTATATGAAATAAATAGGATTTTGAGATAATTAGTTTTGATTGTGGTCTTGTGTTAATTATCTTTGGTCCAGTAAATACGAATAAGTTGGTCATAAAATATTTATTACTGGGAATTTGGGCTTATTGGCAAACTTTTTACTTGAGGCTTTTCAAAGAGAACCGATGTGGCTAGCTTTATTTGAAGGTACTGTATTTAAAATAATAGAAGTATATTATGTGTTTTTAAATATATACCATATAATATGTAATGTAAAACTTGCGATAAGGTAGTTGGAAATTTAAAAATTAATTTGTTTGCCATTTAGAGAAAAATCTGAACGCTTTGAATTACTTTAAAATCGTTTCAATTGAAGTACAAGATCGATGGACTATATATTATTATTCAACGTCACATTTCCTCTCTATAGAAGTACTCAATTTCCAACGCACCATCCGCTTTTATAAAATGCTTTTAAAACTAGGGATAACTGATCGAGGAGTACTACATACAGACAAGGCAAACTTTATATTTCTATTATTATTAGTAGGAAAAATTTCAATTAAGTTGACCATCAAATATCGTATTACGTATTATGTTCAAAACAGCACAGTTGCTTTGTATTGAAAATTTGTAAAAGTAAAAGGATTACAAAATTGTGACAATTAATGCTAAAATTTTGTGTGATTGTATACTTATCTTTCATCCAAAAAGTGCTGAACTCATTTTAATGAAACTTTACTGTTGAACATTAGAGTAATACAAGCGTTATTATGTATAGAAATATAACACATGTAGTATGCGGACGGAGATGTGGGGAAAACTGTAGTTTTCATTACATATTCTAGGGTACGATTAGACGCCCAGAGACTCCCCTAATATTTTATAATCATAATATATGTAATTTAAGTCATTAAATGTAAGGGTGTATCTGTATACTGTATAGTTATTGGCTATTGCTAAAAAATGCCCATAAATACTGCGGTCACGGCTTACATTGAACAGTTCAATGGCTCGGAACATCGACCTGACATTTATCTCTGCCAATATAAGAAATTCACCAAATTTGTGTTGCTAACAATGAAAATGATAAATTATCGGTTATTCTATTATGAAACGAAATCCTTAGATTCCTAACAATAAAAAGGTTATCCACCATTTATATTGTTAAAGGCTAATTTCTTCTCCTTTGTATAGAATTTTTTACAGCATCCATAATTGTATGATAAACAGAACCTTTAAATATATTAAAGTCTTTACTACAAATCATAAATTAAACTATGTTTTCTCTGGAGAGACTCTTACGTGAATATATTTGTTGTAACTCATTATAACAAGCTCATTAGAAGTACGAGGCTTGTGCTACAGATACCAGATAGTTGATAATATACATATTATAAATATAAACACTCATGACTAGAGTACAAATATTCGTGCTAAAACAAATGAGTGCCCCTAGCGGGACTCAAACCCGCGACCGCTGGCGCAGAAAGTAGGGTCACCAACTGAGCCAAACGTGTTGTCACTACCAAATTCTGAAAATATATTAAAAGGCAAAATAATTCTATTCTGGTTAATTTCAGAGATTACTTCACGGATTTTCATAATTATTATGGTTTTCACAAATAAAAAAATATATATATTAGGCGTATGTCTTTAATACAACATTTTGCAAATATAAGCTTCAAATATGATTATATTTCCTTATTTTACTTTTAAAAACACCTATTTATTACCAACACATACATAAAAAGAATATTATAAGCCTTTGTAGTTACGGCTAATGATTATTTCGAACCGGAGTCTGGTTTTCAAAGTCCAAACAAAAGAGTTAAGAAAGATTGATGAAGGTGAATTTGAGCGGTAAGAACTTTTCAATAATGTATAATAGTATTTGATTAATCAATGTTAGAAGTTATAATAATATAGAAGTAGTTAGGTAGACGTCGCTTTGTTAAAAAAAAACATTTTTATCTTAAATATTGTTATATGCCTAATGCAGTATCCGTTCTGACTTAGCTTTTCTAAATAACTAGGTTAGTACAAAAATTTGTGCTCATCATAAATATGAATGCCTCCAACGGGACTTGAACCCACGACCACGAGAAAGAACAAACTGAATTTATTTGCATTATTTTTTTATTTCATTATTGTTATACTTGATTTAAGTAAAATGTTTATGTAACGGATCAGATTTTTTGTTATTTAAACTACCCTTAGTGACTTTTCACACGAGCCGGTTGCCGCGTAGCTGGCACCGGGTAGCCGACGACGAAATATTTGGCAATGTACGTAGCTTTCACACATACCGGCGTAATTTGCCCGGTACATTACATTACACTCCGGATACCCAGCGCCGGCTACCCGGCAACCGGGTCGTGTGAAAGAACACTTATCCTTAAAAAAATTTTTTATGGAAAGTGACAGTACTTAATTTAGAATGTATCCATTACAAATGTTATCTAGCTGACAGTTAATCCGCTAATCCCTGGAATGGTTTGAATAAAACTTCACAGAAAAATGATGACGGGTAAAAAGGCTACTTTCTTCCAGATATTCAAAATACACATACGCTTTCACATTTATTAAAGTAACTTTCATTTCAAAACTTTCTACTACTCGTCTAGACGACTAATACGAGGTTCTATGATAATCTCATGGGATCTATGAGTCTAAATAACGCTTCTATTATTCTAATAAAATATTATTTTAGCTATTCAATTTAACGTTATTTCAAAGAAAAAAACTAATAAAAGTTTTTTATTGTACATTTTTTAGCGCAAAAACGATTGTCTACATAATTTTACATAATTTTATAGAGTGAATAGGTATATCCCTATATTTTTTTCTTATTGAACATCTAATTTTTATTCAAGAAAGTGCTTGTTAGTACATGTGACAGCACGAGGGCACTGTCTATCCCTTTCACTTTCAAAACACTGTCACGCATACGACTTTATATATTTTATACCGCGAACTTTAAAGCTATTAAATTGTAAAATTGTTGACCGAACTATACAACTCAGGACTCGAACTCAGGACCTTCAGATCGACTATTTCGTATAAATATATTTTAAAGGTTTCGTATACACAGCAGCGTTAATAATCTTTATAAACAAAATTAATGTATTCATCATCAATAAAGCGATATAATGGAATTTTGAACGTTTCCGCTAAATGGCGGCTGAATAACAGCCATTTAAGTTTGCTAACTCACTTAGAGCAAGCGGAAGTCATCCTTTTACATGATTGATTAGTGAAATAACAGAATTAAATGTTAATTATTAGGAGCATGCTATTAAGGAAGATAATTCAAATTTTAATATACATAATATGCAATATGCATGTAATATAATACATCTTGCAATGGTCATGGTAATAGGAAACTAATTTATTTTTAAAATAAATCTAAAGAAAATAAACATAAATATCACCTTATTAAGGAACAAATGTGTAACCAAAAAATGCTATAAACAGAAATCAAAAGAAATATGTCTATCTTTCTACTAAGAAAAAATAATTTATATTCTTAGAAAACCTCCGTATTATGTGTTGTGTCTTTAGTAACACAACATTATTTTGCCTTTATATTGTGCTAGTGACACAACTACGCTTCGCTCGAGCGGCGTTTAGTATGGAATAAAATATGGACTATAAACTTATTATATACATAGTCATTAACCCTTTCTTTTTTTTAAACGTCCCACTGCTGGGCACAGGCCTCCCTCAGTACGAGGGGAATCAGGCCATAGTCCACCGCGCTAGCCTAGTGCGTGTTAGCGGACTATTATATAAACTCGTAGGTATCATCATAATTGTTGTGAGTCCTAATAAATAGCTTTCTCGTGGAAATAAGATAATTTCCCAGTTTAAAAAGCCTATATCATTTTTCAGCCCTCCCACTATCTACACACCAAAAAACACGCCAATTTGTCTCTTTGTTTTGACGTGAAAAACAAACACACTTTTAAATTCATAATATATTAATATCTATTGAATCAAACGGAAAACGCACTCGACAGATACAGACGATAACGTACTCGTACGTGTGGAAATGGCTTAGGAAAACGATTTTTTCGAAACAATGGAATGCTATTGCCAATATAATATTTACGTAATTTATATTCTGATCTTGAGCATTTCTTGTTACTTTAAAAAATATTTTCAACCCTTATATCATTACTTAGTGCTGAAAACACAATATGTTTCATAGGACTAGTAAGAATTTACAATTTAAGTAATTGAAAATTTATTTATTAATATTTAACTAAATGAAACAGTAAAAGAGCAAGTGATTCTGGTTCGATTGTGGATTGCATACCTTTGAGATTTTACTTACGAGTTACGTCTCACTAAAATATTGTGAAAATAGCAGCATGTCTGAGGAAGCCTAACTAGTTTTTCTAACAAGGCTGCTAAAAAGCATTTCGCATTGATCCATATCTTGGAACTCTCTCTTTTGAGAGTTTAGTTTTTAGTTTAGAGAATTCCCACCTCTCTAAGATCGCGAAAAAGCTGGATTACTATCATTTTTTATTTAACGGGCATAAACTATGTTATATTTATCTTAGCTTCGTGTGATTGTTTATTGCAAGACAAATTGTACTGGTACATGTAGTATGTCTCACAGAAAGCGATACTATTTGATATCTGACAAAAAGTCTACGATGTACTCAATAGTTGCACTCGAGTACCATCAGCTTTTTGCATTGAATATAATGATACTTATAAAGTAAATTGAAAGATAATTCTATTTTACAAGTACTTATCTTGCTAAAAATGAAATTTATTTATCTACATATTGTTGAAACTGTTCAATTGAAATTGATTACTATCGAATAATAAAAGTAATATTTTTTTGTATGTGATTTTATAAAGGTTAAGTAAAAAATATATACTTGACAATTTGAATTCTTATATTGAATACCTCTTGATATTTGACTGCGCACTTTTGATATCGCAAACTTGTAATATTTGATAAAAGTCATATTCCTATACTGAAGGTTCTCTCGCACTCAGTAGGAATATTTAATATGCCTACAACTATAATTGCGAGAGTTAATGTTATTTGTAAAAGGATATTTATATTAATTCGGATAACCATATACGGCTATCATCACAAAAAAAATCGTCAAAATCTATGCAGTAGTTTTCTCGTGATGCGGTCACAAACAGACCGATAGGCAAAAAAATCTAAAAGCAATAAATTCAGCCTCTGTATCAGTAATTTTGAATATTTCATTTAAATTCTCTAAAATATATTCAATGTCAGATTCAACTAAGTTAGAATTTTACAAGACATGGAAATTCAGTACATTGATACACTGTGATTTTGGATAACACAGAGCGAAGGATCGTATCCGAACGAAGCAATGGTAAGTCTGTGGTATATAATTAAACAAAATGTAGGGCAAATGCATCGCATCGGGTTGTAATTTATGCCCGCTTTAAGAGGGTTGAAATAATAATTTATGATAATGATGGCAACATTATACCGATCCCATTTAAGCTAAGACGAAGGATCGCGTTTAATGGAATTTTATTAATTATAATATTTTTTGTAATAATGCTATTTTAGTCTATAAAATAATATCTTTTACATGATATGTACATATTATGTATTGCCCACTCTACCCGCAAAGTTTCCTTATGTCCTATGCAAGGCATTCTCTAACTATTCTCAATTAAGTAAATTCAATAATTTATTAATTTAGTAAATGCAAAATTTAAGTAAATTCTACCAATTACGTTTTAAAATTAGGCATTTGCGTAAAAAAATAGGTCAAAAAATGCACACATTACTGCGGCAAAGTACAGGTTGTCATTATAATAAGAAGCATACTGTTTTATATAGAGTATTCCTGTCAGTTCAAGATCCGCATCCCGCGTCCGGGCGCGTCTCGTTTATTTTGACCGGGATTTGGGTCATGGTCACACGACATTACCAGTGAAATTTGTAATTAATCAAGTTAGTTGATTTTCATTGTCTACAATACAGCTACAGGTATTTAATTATGTACGCATAATTACTCGTATTATTTTACTGTTCTATTACTATATAATTTAAATGAAGGTGAACAGTGTAATCAGTGAGCAATTTGCGGTACACTTTACTGAAAAACTATCACGCCTATAGATTTGTGCTTTAACATAGTCATTTAACTTCATATCTAGATGTGTTATCAGTCAAAAAAATATATAATTCTATATACCCTTAAAAATGAACATGATTTTTGGATAGAATTTTTTGTACTACTACCGCTATCTGTTAGAAAACCAAAGAATTAACATCTTAGCAAAACTACGCGAGTCCTCACATAGCTCAGCTTTTTGCTAATAAATTTTACACAAAAACTTTCTTTATCTCCGAAATATGGCAACTCAAATATCATTTTTTTTTCTTCGTGACATAGTACATTACACAAAACTAACTCATCTAATTTGTTCCACCTTTCAATTTGTTTTTTTACTTATTTACATAAAAAATCAATCAACAATCGTTTAACAAAATATTATAAAGAGAGCTAGCTGACCTAAAAAGCTGGAATTTTTCATAACTTAAAGGAATACCGTTAATTGCAGTTATTAAATATGGACTTGCATTCTTCATCACTCGAGCATTCCCGAGGGAGGATGCCAGCTCCCTAGTTAGGTCACGGTCAGCTCACCGGGAAGTGCGCGCGCAATAACCCGGATATCCCGGTTAGATAAAGTTACGATGTGTTTTTGTAACCCCTACAGGCCTATTGAAGTTAAACAAAGATGACAAGGGCGGGTTAAATTTGCTTTTAATATTACATATTCTATTTATATTATAACTAACGATATTTTAAACACGTCCTAACTTCAATTTTATAAACATGAACTTTAGACATTTTTATTAAAACTATCTATTCAATTTTTTGCGGATTTATTGTAATAACTAAGACTCAATATCTTCTATGGCCTGATTGTTTTAAAGCATTCAAAATGTCGAAACCAAAAATCAAAATAAATTCGTGAAAAACGCGAAAATGCTATAAAAATTGATTTATTTAAAATATAAATATTTAGTTTAGGTCATTGATTCTGTGTATCTAACAAATGTTATCCCAATCTGTCCAATCGTTTGAACCGATTTTAAAGTAGTCCAATGCAAATAATTACTAATGAATATGATAACAGACAGTATTTGATAGTGTGAAATGGATTTCTGCGCCGAATTAAATTTGCTGTGAACTTTGATTTATAGATCATATCAAATTGAGGCAAAATAAGGAAGGCATTAATTAAAGCGTAGTATTTACCTTTAAGGTCAATAATGTAATGCTAAAAAGATAAGGTACGCAAGCCCCTAGAGGTCTAGTTCATAAGTAACTTACATTTCCATTATCATATCAATTTAAATATACCCTCGTTCTTCATCACTCAAAAACATTTATATGAAAGGCGAATAAAGTGAAAATCACAGGAAGAATGAATTCTGGGTACTTCCTTTATCAATCACAATCTTTACTGCGACAAGGGTTTGAATTCTTACGGGAAATTTGATACGTATGTATGTACATTGATACGTGGCTAAATAATGTTTCAAATATTATAGGTATTTCTGCTTAAAATGCATCTTTAATAACAGCTAGCAAGGTTTAAATTTATGTATATCAAGTTCAATGGTCGATTATGACTTGAAGAAGAACAATGTTTACTTTTAATACTCGTCTTTTTTTAAACCGTAGCTTTGCCTATGTGAAGTCGATAATGATCAAATAGTTAAATACTTGTTCATTTAAATCAGTTAATTAGATCCCAAGATACAGACTGTGTTTGATAAAAAATATAAAAATGTTAAAAGCATCTACAAACGTCATAACATTTGAAAAGCAAATGAGATATCTGAATTAAATTATTTTATCCGGTTTATTTTCCTAGTTAAGTTAATTAGAGTATATTATACTGTGACTCGCGTGTACGGCTGCAGATTCAAAGGTCCTTGGTTCGAGTTCGAGGTGGAAGAAAGTTTAATTTCTAAGTTTTTCTGTAAAGATATCTTCAGTAGTATGACGACCCGTTTGGCTCAGTTGGTAGTGACCTTACTTTCTGCGCCAAACGCGAAAATACTATAAACATTGTTTTAATTAAAATATAAATATTAAGTTTAGGTCATTGATGTTGTGTATCTAACAAATGTTATCCCAATCTGTCCAATCGCTTGAACCGTTTTTAAAGTAGTCAGATGCAAATAATGATTAATGAATATGATAACAGACAGTATTTGGTAGTGTGAAATGGATTTCTACGCTGAATTAAATTTGCTGTGAACTTTGATTTATAGATCATATCAAATTGAGGCAAAATAAGGAAGGCATTAATTAAAGCGTAGTATTTACCTTTAAGGTCAATAATGTAATGCTAAAAAGGTAAGGTACGCAAGCCCATAGAGGTCTAGTTCATAAGTAACTTACATTTCCATTATCATATCAATTTAAATATACCCTCGTTCTTCATCACTCAAAAACATTTATATGAAAGGCGAATAAAGTGAAAATCACAGGAAGAATGAATTCTGGGTACTTCCTTTATCAATCACAATCTTTATTGCGACAAGGGTTTGAATTCTTATGGGAAATTTGATACGTATGTATGTACATTGATACGTGCTAAATAATGTTTCAAATATTATAGGTATTTCTGCTTAAAATGCATCTTTAATAACAGCTAGCAAGGTTTAAATTTTTGTATATCAAGTTCAATGGTCGATAATGACTTGAAGAAGAACAATGTTTACTTTTAATACTCGTCTTTTTTTAAACCGTAGCTTTTCCTATGTGAAGTCGATAATGATCAAATAGTTAAATACTTGTTCATTTAAATCAGTTAATTAGATCCCAAGATACAGACTGTGTTTGATAAAAAATATAAAATTTTAAAAGCATCTACAAACGTGATAACATTTGAAAAGCAAATGAGATATCTGAATATAATTATTTTATCCTTTTTATTTTCCTAGTCAAGTTAATTAGAGTATATACTGTGACTCGCGTGTACGGCTGCAGATCCAAAGGTCCTTGGTTCGAGTTCGAGGTGGGAGAAAGTTTAATTTCTAAGTTTTTCTGTAAAGATATCCTCAGTAGTATGAAGACCCATTTTGCTCAGTTGGTGACCAGTGACCCTACTTCCCGAGTTCGAGTCCCGCTGGGGGCAGTTATTTGTTGAGCAAGAATGTTTGTACTCCAGTCATTTATAATATGTATGTGTAGTATATCAACTATCCGTATCCGTAACACAAGCTTAGCTTACCACGGAACTAAATGGCGCTGTGTGTAATAATGTCCCAACATATTTATTTTTGAGAGTAAAAGGAATGGAGAGTGCACTTTTAAAGGCTTACTGTCAACTTTTACTTAGCAATTAATTAATTACCGATGCAGTTGACGTTAAGTTAATAAATTATATTACGTTGAGATTCTTTTCAGGTTTGGTTCATGCTGTGTGTGTTACCTGAACTGCACGCAGTATGATCAAGTTCATAAAACAAAATGCCGAAACGTTTCATTTGGGTCGTGATTAATTCGCAATTCTATTGGAACTCAATTTGCGTTGATATAAAACCCTCAAAACATTAAATTGATACATACTTGTCTTGTATTAAATATACTCGTGAGAATAATGAATATTTTGAAAAAACTATATATCTTCATTTGTTTTTTTATTAAAATCTTAGTAATAACACACAATTTCCTTTTGAATGTACAATATTTTGATGGACTTTATCTTACTTATAAAAAGCAAAGACTATTATAGTAACAAATTGCACTTTAAAGTTCATTAATTTCAAAATGAAGTGTAATATGTTACATAATATTTATACTGTTCTCTCAAAGGAGCAAGCCGGGACGAGGTGACTGACACACGAATGTCTTAGTACAGGTACAGTAAGCTATATTGCGAAATTGGAATATTTTAATTATATGAACTGAAAAGTGAACATGTATAAAGTGATATACATGTAATAAGTAAAGCGATTTTACTATTATATTTCCAGTTTCCTTCTTATTCTTCGTTCATCAAAGACGTTTTTTAATTATTTTTTTAAAGAAATTATTATAATAGGTTTAACTTAGTGTTTCATAAATTTCAGTTTCAAAAAATACACAAAATACCCAAAAAATAACTAAGTCTGAGTGAGTCCGTAGCTAAAACGATGTACGGATCAAATATTTTCACGTCACAGTTTAGTATATATGAAAACGTTATTCAAAAAGGCGGAACGCATTTTGAGCGATCTTCTTATAGAAGTAACCTAAATTAGTCTTTATAACATGAGCTATCTGCCAGAGACAGTTCCATCCAAATCTTTCCCGCCATTGAGGAGATTAACGGGAACAAACAGACAGACAAACAAAAATTGAATTTCCCTTTAAATACCATACCTCTATATAAATACATATATCTGTATTTAGTAAAAGGTTGTTATTTTGAGGTTACGAACAGACATTTCAGTTTTATTTAGCTGTATTAAAAGATATTTTAAAAGTTAAGAAACAAAAAGTGCTTCCTTAACAAAAAAACATTTGACGCCACATCATACTTTACTCTGTGCGTTTTCCTCGTCGTTACAAGGTTTCTGCAAGAGCAATGTTATCTTTTTAACTGCCGAATTTACATAAATGAGCATTTCTTTATTCGCATAATATTTCAAATGTATTAAAAAGAAAATTATTATTAAGCACATTCTTATACATATTTAAGGGAAGGAAAGTGACTCAAATTTTTGTGTTATGATGTGCAGATGATCGTTAATTGAGAATAGATTATTATTTATTATAGATTATACTTCAGCGGTAACTCCATTTAACATGGTTTTTCAAGTGAATGTTAAGTTTTATGAAATATGAATTACTATTTACTACCCTCATTAAAGTAATCTACATCATTCATTAACACCATCGATCAAGTATGAATATAATTCAAATCCCTATAGTAAGCCGGCTTACACATCGATAGTAATCATTCGATCAGTTATATCTCAATAAATGTTGCTATTTACCAAGAATAAGTCTTTAATACTTTCTTAGATTTACGCGAATATTCGACATTATAAATGAAACTACCTTTTCGGATTTTGTCGCGGATTTATTTTGATTTTTAATTCCCGACGTTTCAAATGCTTTACAGCAATCATAGTCACGTGACCATCAAAATCCGAAAAGGTAGTTTCATCTATACATATAATAAAACTGTAGAAAAGTCGTTTTTGTACATCAAAAAAAAATTACAAAGTAATAGCCAGGGTGTTAAAGAACAACCAATAGAACCCATTTCCAGCATTTTTAGAATTTTTGTCTGTTTGTCTGTTTGTCGATTTGTCGGTTTGTCTGTTTATTTATCCGGGCATCACGCAAAATCTACGAAAGCAATGTAGATAACTTTTATACACAACGATTGAACGTAACTTGAAGTAACATTTAGTTTTTGTTTCATTGCAATCGGTTCAGTCTATCAAAAGATATTTGAGTTTAAAGTGAAGAAGTAGAGAAATTCCAGAAGTAAAATTAGGGTTATGTGAATTTGGTCTTACTTATCTACACACCTGAGTGTAAATATGCGTGCACAGTTAGGAGGCTGCGAAAATGCACAGGAGTTTTCCAATTTATTGTTACAAATTGGCGATGGCACATACCCCGTACAAGAAGATGGAAAAGTTATTTTGATTGATAATGATTTGAATTGATGGTTCCATAGCTAATGTTGTTTTAAAGAAGCACTAGCATAAATAAAAAAAAATGATTTGTATCGGTATCCTCCAACAGCGCTTCGCACTAAAAATACATTGTTAAGTTCCGACATCCACGCGAACGAAGTCGCGGGCACAGCTAGTTTATAATAAGTCTTTACTTATTATTGGTAAATAGCCGCTGAATTTTTTGTTTGTTTTAACGATAATATCTGTGAAACGTGGAAAAATCTTTTTGAAGTATAAAAGAATGACTAAGCTGTGTGAAACCGTGGAGAGCCATATAAGAGCCAATTTTAACATTGTATGGATAGTGGAATTAGTTAAATGCGTGTCACAGACAATTTAACATATAGACGACGCTTTACAGGGGATATGCTTTCGCCAAGGTTTGGCAGTGACACTGCATAACAGCCGGCCCCGCCCCTTTTCGTTCCTCAGTCCGCCGCCGACAATGACAGCGATAACATTGTCCGAGTTACAGTTATAATGCCGTATTGTTCAGTATATCGGTGTAGAAAGTGTAGTACAACGTTTAGTCTCACCAAAAATGCTATTATATTTCACATGTAAGTCAAAAAAATCATTAATTACCCAAAAATAAAATATAAAAAGAGCTCGCGTCTTCTTGACACTTATGTCATTTTAGTTTTTTGACATCCCTTTCTTTCATAGATAAATTAACATAATATTATCTCGTTCTGTCATTAGCACGTGTCAACTAGTGATGAGACACATTGTAAACATAAAAATTAAGTTTATCGACAAACATATGTTTATATAGTTTTTAATATGAAGAAGATGTGAAGTTACCATTCGCATGAATGATTTAAAAAAAACTAAACCAAGATGCCGTCCTATGATTTTTTTTTCAAAAACATTAAATTCTTTCGAACAATTATTTTCCGGCTTACTGCAGTATCAGATTGATTATGAAAATGTAAATCATTTATTTAATTTAATAAAATGCGTATTTAATAAATATATTGATATCCGATTGGCTTATTTAGCAAAAAAAATCCGAATCAAAATCAATAAAAAGACTTTATACAAAATTATTACATTTTGAGGGTCAATAGTCGACATTGAAGTGAAAACTTCTATAAGCAAGTTTGGATGGAGAGTAAATTCATGTAAGTCGTCATCGACATGGCCACTAACACTCAAGAGTGCCGATAGATGTCAAAACCAGGTAAATGTAAAAAGTTTTAACAAATTTTAATTTAAATTATAACAATTCATGTGATTATCCAAAAATAACAACTGTTTGTGTATAGTTTTAAGAAAGAAAAATTCCTAGTGAGCTGAATTTTTGTACACACCTTTATTACGGAGTTGTAATTAAGATGTGAAAAATCAACATTAATATCGTGCCGGCTAAAAAAGTTATCAAGGTCAAAAGGTCGCGAAAATCTGTTTTTTGCAAATATCTCGTTCTCTCTCAAATTTGTATAACAATTAACATGTCTTTTTATTATACAATAATCGATTCGACTCAGTTATCGATATCGATAAATGAGTCTCATCCATCACTAGTGAATTGTCACTAACATTGTTAAGTTTGACATGAGTTTGAACGAACCAATGAAAAATAGACAACCTCCCCTGCACCCCGCCACGTTTTGGCGATTTTGTTTTCGTACTAAAATTATTGAAAGCGGAGTCTATTAGGTTGAATTGTCTGTGATGCGTGTAAACCACTAAAAAATGTATGTACATTACCTAAAAATATATATTGTACAGGTATACGTCATTGAAAATAATATAACAAGTACGTTTCTATGACAGTTAATTTATTCACATCTTTTTCATTTCTTATATATTTTAACAATACCATTGTACCTTGAATACAGCTTGAATTTTGCCTTTAGAAGTCAAATGAATATGGATTGTAATGTCTGAAATTGGAAGAAACCTCTTACAAAAGTATCACAAGTACTTAAGTATTTATGATGCTTTTAAGGATTATTTTCAACAATGTGCTGACATAATTATACACATACTAGCAAACCCGGCCCGTTTCGCTGAGCTTACGTTAAAATAAATTAAACGTTAATTTGAAATTAAAAACAGGCACTTCAATTTTATTTATATGTTTCATTTCACATTAAACTTTGTTTTTTTCTTTTCTAATAAGTGTTTTCATTTTTAAACAATTCAGATAGTGTAACAATCATAGCTTACATATTACGAGTACTTAAAAGTTTCTAAGAAGGGCTTAGTATAATATATTTGTCGTACTTTATATAAAGTATAAATTAAAAATGAAATTGCAACTTCAACTATAAGACTTATTTTACTTACACTTTGTTATTTATTTTCTAGCCTTATAATTGACTTCAAATTCCCCCTTACGTTTTCGTGGAGAAATTAAGCCTAATATATAAATTCATGTGCGAATCATTTCTATCATGATTACCACTTGTCTTACGGTGAAGGAAAACATCGTGAGGAAACCTGCATGTCTGCGAAAACCTAGCAAGTTTTCGTAAGACATGTGAAGTCCTCCAACACGCACTGGGCCAGCGCGGTGGACTATGACCTGATTCCCCTCGTACTGAGGGAGGCCCGTGCCCAGCAGTGGGACGTTAAAAAGGGCTGATGATGATGATGATATAAATTTATAATTAAAAACATGTAAAGATTTTAAAGAATAGTGAAAGCCAATACAAAAAATACAAGTAAACAAAGTTTTTATTTAAATTTTTTTTAAATTTCCCAACCCCATTCTCGTACCACTAAAATGCAATACACAGACGCGGTGATCATATATTTTTATTTCTAAGGAAAGC
Source organism: Boloria euphrosyne (assembly GCA_951802675.2). NCBI lineage: Eukaryota > Metazoa > Arthropoda > Insecta > Lepidoptera > Nymphalidae > Boloria > Boloria euphrosyne. The sequence goes on from OX637891.1 coordinate 7,389,391, forward strand.
AACCAAAATGATTTTATTTCATTCACTGAAACATCCCTTTTTAACCATCAAGGCTAAATGATCCTTGATGTCCAAAAGGAAAAGCTGCAAAGAATGTACGACGGCATTTTTTATTTCGTATATTAAAACCTCTCTCAAGGACTCGTTTGTTAATTATGTCTATTTTATTACGCAAACAATTATATTTGAAAGAAAAATATTGTTAAGAAACTCACTTTATTATGAAAAATGCTCGCATTTCTAACTTTTTAAATAATACGTAGGTATAAGTAAAACAACGTATAATGCAGGGCAGGGATTTTATTTTAATGCTTCCGTTATAATATTCTCACAGATCTTCAAAGGTCCATGTAATCACCTTCTAAATATGACTAAAAAACTCGTCTTCTCATCTCCACCCATGTTACGAGAGATTGGATTTGTACACTATGTAATATAAATATAATATTTGAAGTATTTGTTTTTATTTCAAATTAACAGCTTTTCACTTTATGCATATAAAAGTACATAATACAGTACTGACATCAAAAAAAATATTTTTTTTGTCTGTCTGTCCGTCTGTTTCTTCTAGCTAATCTCTGAAACCGAAACATTAATTTTGTGAAAAGTAAATTAAATTATACACTACACCCTATATCAGTACTTATAAAACCAAATTACGTTCTAGTCTAGAGCAGTAATAATTTTTCATTTTATATCCCTTACGGGTATGTACAGAAATATTAACCATATCATTACAGTTCAAAGGAAAAACACCTATAAATTCTTGCACGAACACTACCCTGTAGCAATGTTTTTTAGCTTAATCACTATACAGAAACAATTCACTTACCCTAGCAGGCAATACACGCTAAGATTATCTAAAAATGCTTTTAGTGAATTAGGTGTGCTATTATTATAGCTTCAAAATTATTTTCAATTAAATAAACATAAAACCTATAGGTATAAATTTCTAGTTGAGTTTAAAGAACTAACACTTTCCATAATATCCGTATATCTAACGTATTACCTAACATTCATAAAAATACTTATTAGGAATGGATTTTTCGAATTTTCGAGCCAAAAAATAAAAAACAGCATTTTACAATAACATAAATTGAATTTGACTTTTTGAAAATATGTAATAAAGACATTTAGTTATATTCTCTTTGAGATATCTAAGAAATTATATTTCAAGGAATTGAAAGCGAGGGACGTTGCTTATTCAATCAATATTAAGCTTAAGATATATATTTTTTCTGTTTGTTTGAACTCAAATCTCTAGATTAACAGTTCAATTCGAAGAAACGATTTATGAGGTTAAGCTCAGACTTGAGTAAAGCGAATTAAATCAACTAGGCACGTGGAGCCGAGAGACAACAGAATATACCTACTAATAAAAAAAGGCAAAATAAATATGTATATAAACATAAAATTATTAAGTTTGTATACATAAAACCTTATAATGTAAAAGATAACAGCGTAGCTTGGAATTCTCAAGAAAATTGGTGCCTATGAAACATTAATGTACTGTACTAGCATTTCCCGCGGCTCCGCCCGCGTTCTAATCACTATTAAAAATAGGGATAGAAACTTGGTCTAAGAATAAAAATAAAAATCTGGAGTGGGCCATACTTTTTTTTTTGTTGGGACATTATTACAACTGCGCCATCTAGTTCCGCAGTAAGCTACTTAACGTGCTTGTGTTGCGGATACCAGATAGTTAATATATTACATATATAAATTTTAAATACATACATATTATAAATAAATATAAATATAAACACCCATGACTGGAGTACAAACATTCGTGATTAGCAAATGAATGCCCCCAGCGGGACTCGAACCTGCGACCGCTGGCGCAGAAAGTAGGGTCACTACCAACTGAGCGAAACGAGTCGTCTTATATACTTATCACCCAGGAGAATAAAAAATAGCCTACAACCTATTCTCAGACCTACCAAATATACACAAAAAAAAACATAAAATTCGGTCAAGCCTTTTCGGAGGAGTTTGATAACAAACACTGCGACACGAGATTTTTATATATTAGATTGTTATTACTTATTTACGTAAAAGTAAATTAAAATTTAAAATAATAGAATCGTAACAGTTTCTTACTTAAAATATACAAATTAAATTCACGGTTCATTAAAGAATAAATTATGCTAGAAAGAGTGCTAACTGCTTTTCCCAGCAGAACTGCATTACTAATTTGTTGCGACGAAAAATGAGCGTACCGTTTTCAAGTGAAGGTTTAATTATTAAGCTTTTAATACGCTTAATACATTCATTTTCAGGTTTTTGTTCGTATTGGGGTAAAATCTGTACTGGGATTTACATTAAAATCACTGTAAAAGTAATAATTATTTAGCTAAGGGCGTTTTTTTTTTTCAAAAAAAATAATATAAGTGGTATACTTAAATATTACATAGACTATGCTTTTCAAAAGGATTTATTTGATTTACACTAAATGAGGATATCACAACTATCTTCTCGTTTTGAAAGCATTTTCTTCACTTCTAGAAATTAAATTCACAGCCACAAAATGAAAAAAACCGTACAATCTTTGAGTTTCTTGAAAATGTCAGGTCATTTACTCATTCATTCACTTAAAATGCATAAATAACTCATTCATAATATCAATCAACGTATACCTATTGTAACGCGCATGCGCCTGACGTCATAAGTTGGTCTTGACCCGGAAGTGGGTCACAATATGATCTCGCGCACTGACCTTGGGCTACTTCTAGAATGTTTTAGCATTTTCCCGGTTCCGGATATCTTGCGGGCGTGGTTCATAAATTATTTTAGATTAAAAGAAAAGTGTACTTACTCTTTACGTTAGGGATAGATTGATAAATAGAATAATCAAGTTAATAATTAAGTAATTTTCTTACATGCCATAATATTTTATAGTATGTATTTTATGTATGTACGAGTATGTATTTATGTATGTATTTAGCACTTTTTAGTGTTCCTTTGTTGGATACAGCACTCCCTTCAAAATGAGGGGGATCACTGATCAGGCCATAATCCACCCATGTTAATCAATACGGCCAAACGTGATTTAGCGGACTTTACATGTCTTTTGAGAACTTGCTAGGTTCTCTCAAACATGCAGGTTTCCGCACGTTATTTTTCTTCATCATGGTAATCATGTTAGAAATGATTTGCACGTGAAAATATCAGAGGTGCGATAGTTGAACCCGCTTCACTTGGATTACTAGCGAGTACGTTTCCACTAGGCTTTAACTTTTTCATTGTCACATCTATCCAGGTGAAGCTCAGGGCGCGTGCGTCTGACGTCACACCTCTAGATGATCTTGACCCGGAAATAGGTCACGATCGGGTCTCGCGCACTAACCTTGACTGTGTCTGACCAGTCTAGATTAAAATAACGAAAATCGATTGTACTTACTCTTAATTAAAATATATTCCCCATACTCTTTTGCTTATATATTTAGAGACTGTGTTCCTAAAGTTTTATCGTCAAAATTACAACCAATAAAAACATAAAAGTCTAGAAAGTCTATTATCTCTAGTTCTAGACCTATATCATCTTAAAAAACGTACTTACATAATATTTACGACAAAAAAGAGGTACAATTATATAATAACTATATAGGATCATACATATTATTGATATCTGTCTAATGTATAGATCTATGAGCTTTCGTACCACGCATGCGCGATCATGTACTAAATGAACTTGACCCGGAAGTGAGCTACGATCGGGCTTTGCGCAATGAACTTGGGCTACTTAAAAACTTGTAAGATAAAAAGACAGACAAAATACAATGCTTTTATTTTATTTAAACATGATATAAAGTAGAGCTTTAAAAATTTAGTTTTATTTAATTCACAAGCAGTTTATTATCACGGTTCAAAATATCAATGCTTTATGATCTTTCCTCTCTGATAAGTGACTGTAACTTTTGTAATTGACTTCAGATTGGACCTTTAAAGGTTAAGAAATAGAAATACAGCATTCTTTAGGTTTTAACTTATTTTCTTCTTAAGAAGAGATAAAATGTCCGTAATAAAATTTTAGCTTAAAATATGAATTAACTTCAATTAATTATTATTCATTGATTTACATTATTAGGCTTCATTATGCGTATGACGTCACCATTTGATCTTGATACTGATTGATATTCATCACCCACGCACTCTACTTCCAACCCCGACCTTGCATGATATCCTCTAAACGGCCATTCTATAATAAAATGCCTATTCTTTAATGTGCAATAATCGCTATTCGTTTTTACAACCTATTAAACCGAATATTTATAATTAAAAAGCATATAAGCAAGTAAAGTTATATATTTTTCCGAATACGAAATTTAAAAATTATAATATTATATTAATCAATCACAATCTTATACCTATCTACGAAGGTAAATTTCGCTGTCATCTACAAGATTATAATAGCTCAGATTGATTTTTGAGAAAGTTCAAAATGTATGGGTTTGGCATATGACTTAGTTATGTCACGTGATCTGTTGTCAACGAATAGATGATGGTAGACAATGTACATTCATTTCAATTATTAGTGATTTAAAGTTCAAGATGCATACGCTGCGTTTAAGCGATGACGATTGTAGAAATCGAATCGCTTCATAACGAATGCCTGTTGTCTATAGGCCCAGAAGTCCTCGGTTCAAATCTAGGTGTTTCCAGTCCGATTATTATTTTTTTTCTTTTTTTAATTTTTTCCAAAAAAAACTCGAGCGAAGCTCGGTCGCCTGATATTATTAGTTAAATAGTCATTTAATTAATTTTTATAAAGTACAGATCTTAATCGATGAAGTAAATAAATGAATAGAAATAAATATTAAAAAAATTAAAGAACTGTAGAATCTAATATATAATCAGTCACCATCTAGTTCCGTGGCAAGATCTAAGGTTTTTATGGATACCACATAGTTATACATTATTACACTACACATTAGTATATAAATTTAAATATACATGGAGCAAATGCTCACGAACCCCCAGCGGGACTCAAATCCTTGAGCACATCAAGTAGGTTTTATACAAAATGAACCAAAAGTGTCCTCAAATCAAAATTTTGTATGACATATTTTATCCAAAAAGATGTATCCAAAATTATTGAGAAATAAAAAATGCCTCAAAAAGCGCATGCTTGTATTATGACATAATCAGGTGATCTTAAAAAAGGATCAGGTCACGATCGGGTCTCGCGCACTGGCCTTGGTCTACTTAAAGATTCAGTGAAGAACTCAAGACTATGTAATATACACATATTCCCTGTATTTAAAATAAAATTTTCTGGGTTATAGTTTCGTTTTTTTTTTTATGAAGTTGGCTGCTTCTTAATACGAAAGTTTTTATTAAGTTTGATTAAATATACTGAGACTTGAACGAAGTTTCATCGAATTTCGTAGAGCTTGAACTAACATAGACTTAAGACCTCGGGACGCTATAACATAGTGATAATAATTAATAAAATAATAATCCAGAATAAAAAAAAATAGAAGTGACATACAACATATTGATACGATCAATATGGTAGGCAGTGGTGGCCCAGTGGTAGCGCGCTCGCTTGTATAACCGAGTGATGCAGGTTCAAATCCGTGTCTCGCACCTCTGATGTTTTCATGTACGAATCATTTTCTAACATGATCACCACTTGTCTTACGGTGAAGGAAAACATCGTGAAACCTGCATGTCTGAGAAAACCTAGCAAGTTTTCGTAAGACATGTGAAGTCCGCCAACACGCACTAGGCCAGCGTGGTGGACTATGGCCTGATCGCCCTCGTACTGAGGGAGGCCCGTGCCCAGCATTGGGAAAAAAATAATATAAGTGGTATACTTAAATATTACATAGACTATGCTTTTCAAAAGGATTTATTTGATTTACACTAAATGAGGATATCACAACTATCTTCTCGTTTTGAAAGCATTTTCTTCACTTCTAGAAATTAAATTCACAGCCACAAAATGAAAAAAACCGTACAATCTTTGAGTTTCTTGAAAATGTCAGGTCATTTACTCATTCATTCACTTAAAATGCATAAATAACTCATTCATAATATCAATCAACGTATACCTATTGTAACGCGCATGCGCCTGACGTCATAAGTTGGTCTTGACCCGGAAGTGGGTCACAATATGATCTCGCGCACTGACCTTGGGCTACTTCTAGAATGTTTTAGCATTTTCCCGGTTCCGGATATCTTGCGGGCGTGGTTCATAAATTATTTTAGATTAAAAGAAAAGTGTACTTACTCTTTACGTTAGGGATAGATTGATAAATAGAATAATCAAGTTAATAATTAAGTAATTTTCTTACATGCCATAATATTTTATAGTATGTATTTTATGTATGTACGAGTATGTATTTATGTATGTATTTAGCACTTTTTAGTGTTCCTTTGTTGGATACAGCACTCCCTTCAAAATGAGGGGGATCACTGATCAGGCCATAATCCACCCATGTTAATCAATACGGCCAAACGTGATTTAGCGGACTTTACATGTCTTTTGAGAACTTGCTAGGTTCTCTCAAACATGCAGGTTTCCGCACGTTATTTTTCTTCATCATGGTAATCATGTTAGAAATGATTTGCACGTGAAAATATCAGAGGTGCGATAGTTGAACCCGCTTCACTTGGATTACTAGCGAGTACGTTTCCACTAGGCTTTAACTTTTTCATTGTCACATCTATCCAGGTGAAGCTCAGGGCGCGTGCGTCTGACGTCACACCTCTAGATGATCTTGACCCGGAAATAGGTCACGATCGGGTCTCGCGCACTAACCTTGACTGTGTCTGACCAGTCTAGATTAAAATAACGAAAATCGATTGTACTTACTCTTAATTAAAATATATTCCCCATACTCTTTTGCTTATATATTTAGAGACTGTGTTCCTAAAGTTTTATCGTCAAAATTACAACCAATAAAAACATAAAAGTCTAGAAAGTCTATTATCTCTAGTTCTAGACCTATATCATCTTAAAAAACGTACTTACATAATATTTACGACAAAAAAGAGGTACAATTATATAATAACTATATAGGATCATACATATTATTGATATCTGTCTAATGTATAGATCTATGAGCTTTCGTACCACGCATGCGCGATCATGTACTAAATGAACTTGACCCGGAAGTGAGCTACGATCGGGCTTTGCGCAATGAACTTGGGCTACTTAAAAACTTGTAAGATAAAAAGACAGACAAAATACAATGCTTTTATTTTATTTAAACATGATATAAAGTAGAGCTTTAAAAATTTAGTTTTATTTAATTCACAAGCAGTTTATTATCACGGTTCAAAATATCAATGCTTTATGATCTTTCCTCTCTGATAAGTGACTGTAACTTTTGTAATTGACTTCAGATTGGACCTTTAAAGGTTAAGAAATAGAAATACAGCATTCTTTAGGTTTTAACTTATTTTCTTCTTAAGAAGAGATAAAATGTCCGTAATAAAATTTTAGCTTAAAATATGAATTAACTTCAATTAATTATTATTCATTGATTTACATTATTAGGCTTCATTATGCGTATGACGTCACCATTTGATCTTGATACTGATTGATATTCATCACCCACGCACTCTACTTCCAACCCCGACCTTGCATGATATCCTCTAAACGGCCATTCTATAATAAAATGCCTATTCTTTAATGTGCAATAATCGCTATTCGTTTTTACAACCTATTAAACCGAATATTTATAATTAAAAAGCATATAAGCAAGTAAAGTTATATATTTTTCCGAATACGAAATTTAAAAATTATAATATTATATTAATCAATCACAATCTTATACCTATCTACGAAGGTAAATTTCGCTGTCATCTACAAGATTATAATAGCTCAGATTGATTTTTGAGAAAGTTCAAAATGTATGGGTTTGGCATATGACTTAGTTATGTCACGTGATCTGTTGTCAACGAATAGATGATGGTAGACAATGTACATTCATTTCAATTATTAGTGATTTAAAGTTCAAGATGCATACGCTGCGTTTAAGCGATGACGATTGTAGAAATCGAATCGCTTCATAACGAATGCCTGTTGTCTATAGGCCCAGAAGTCCTCGGTTCAAATCTAGGTGTTTCCAGTCCGATTATTATTTTTTTTCTTTTTTTAATTTTTTCCAAAAAAAACTCGAGCGAAGCTCGGTCGCCTGATATTATTAGTTAAATAGTCATTTAATTAATTTTTATAAAGTACAGATCTTAATCGATGAAGTAAATAAATGAATAGAAATAAATATTAAAAAAATTAAAGAACTGTAGAATCTAATATATAATCAGTCACCATCTAGTTCCGTGGCAAGATCTAAGGTTTTTATGGATACCACATAGTTATACATTATTACACTACACATTAGTATATAAATTTAAATATACATGGAGCAAATGCTCACGAACCCCCAGCGGGACTCAAATCCTTGAGCACATCAAGTAGGTTTTATACAAAATGAACCAAAAGTGTCCTCAAATCAAAATTTTGTATGACATATTTTATCCAAAAAGATGTATCCAAAATTATTGAGAAATAAAAAATGCCTCAAAAAGCGCATGCTTGTATTATGACATAATCAGGTGATCTTAAAAAAGGATCAGGTCACGATCGGGTCTCGCGCACTGGCCTTGGTCTACTTAAAGATTCAGTGAAGAACTCAAGACTATGTAATATACACATATTCCCTGTATTTAAAATAAAATTTTCTGGGTTATAGTTTCGTTTTTTTTTTTATGAAGTTGGCTGCTTCTTAATACGAAAGTTTTTATTAAGTTTGATTAAATATACTGAGACTTGAACGAAGTTTCATCGAATTTCGTAGAGCTTGAACTAACATAGACTTAAGACCTCGGGACGCTATAACATAGTGATAATAATTAATAAAATAATAATCCAGAATAAAAAAAAATAGAAGTGACATACAACATATTGATACGATCAATATGGTAGGCAGTGGTGGCCCAGTGGTAGCGCGCTCGCTTGTATAACCGAGTGATGCAGGTTCAAATCCGTGTCTCGCACCTCTGATGTTTTCATGTACGAATCATTTTCTAACATGATCACCACTTGTCTTACGGTGAAGGAAAACATCGTGAAACCTGCATGTCTGAGAAAACCTAGCAAGTTTTCGTAAGACATGTGAAGTCCGCCAACACGCACTAGGCCAGCGTGGTGGACTATGGCCTGATCGCCCTCGTACTGAGGGAGGCCCGTGCCCAGCATTGGGACATTAAAAAGGGCTGATTACATTTAGTATTAACATACAATATGTTAATTTTATTGATATTAATTCAAAAGGTAAACAAAAATAACTTAATGACTTCTTCCATTGTCAATAGCTTCAAAATTCCAAATCGATTTGGAGACAGTAACGACACCGGCTTACGACAGCTCGTTGAACTCCAAAATTAACATTGAAACTTGAGGACTTACACAACACTTCATCCTTTAATCGTTCACGAATTATGTTGTATTATAATTGTATGACTGAAACTTGTAATTTCAAATTCATTTTTGATATATTTTTTTAATTTTCATTCGTAAATATGGCAGAATCTGCATGTAAAAACAAAATGACCGCTATAAAAAATAAAAGTCAAAAAATTTGCATTATCAAATTGCAAAGCTTAATCCTTAGTATATCTAAATATATATAGCCTTAAACAAAACAATTGAGTACATTATTCTTTTCTGTTGTCAACTGTTTTTTTATATTTATACCAGCGACTCACTCTCGCTCCGCTCAGGCTCGTCCCTAGATTTAGCGTGAGCGAAGCCTCGGGTTTCGCTAGTAAATGTGTACAAAATCTTGACAAATTATACACTAAAACCCACTGTATCGATTGGTGAAAACAGCATGAATCGATGCAGTAGATTTTTAGTTTATCGCGAACAGACAGACAGACGCGGCGAAGGAGTTTGTTTTATAATATGTAGTGATATAGCTATATAAGAGTTAAAATTATGACAAATTTTTCGACCTCTGGAGAAACACTAGTTTGAGTATTGCTAAAATATTGACAGATTCCTAAATGATATGGTAATCGCTGAACGAATTTATTGAAATTTAACCCCTCAAGGAGTAAATAGGCGTGACAAAATTATATTGAGAATGTACCCCGGCGAAGCCATTACAAACAAGATATCGATATAAGAAACGAAAAAGGTCAGTATACTCTCACTGTTAAGTATAAAAGAGCGTGATAGAAATACGATTTCTAAATGACCTTGATCGACCTAGACTTCCATGTACTTTTAACCTCATACTTTCTTAAATAACGCAATTAATGTAAAATTTATTTCGAAAATATTTCGTTATCGGACATTGAAATATACAGGTAATTTATGCGTGGATAAGCAATAAGGTATTAAGAAAAAAATTAAATTAAAATGTATTTAGATTATGTTACTATTATGGGCCTACCGTGAACTCTAATAGCATGAATATGACCTTTATTTTTTGTTGGTCATGAAACAAGAAAACAAATAGTCAGACGGTCGTGAAGTGAATAATGTGTTCCGAATTTTCATCACGATCTAGCGATAATTTATTTTGGTTTCTACAGTTTAAAAACTGCTGAACAGATTTAAATTTATTTTTCATTGTTATAGTTTTCTTAATTTTAAGAAGTAAACTAAAAATAACAACGACAAGGATAGCGCTACACAACTTATTATATTGCTACTAGGAATCCCGCGGCTCCGCCCGCGTTAGTAGAAGGATGAACATTTAGGTTTATAAGTTTTCTTTGACGCCAAAACATAAAAAAAAAAAAAAATTTGGTCTAAAATTAAAAAAATAAAAAAATCTGGAGAGGGCCACCCTTATCACCTAGGGGAATAAAAATAGCCTACGACCTATTGTCAGATCTACCAAGTATACACAAAAAAATCATAAAAATCGGTAACGCCGTTTCGGAGGAGTTTATCAAACTCCTCTAAACACTGTGACACGAGATTTTATATATATAATATTTCTTTTTTTTTATAGGAGTAAATTCCACCTAGGCAATAAACAATTCATTCGTTATGTCGCATCACTAAGCAATTACGAAAGTTGCTCTTCAAAGATCACGCTACGAATAAAAGTAACATTATTGTTATGTTGAAACAAAACAGGCTTCCATGTATTAACTATAGCTCAGATGCCGTATGGAAACAGACAGACGAACTGTAGATTCATATAGATAGAGAACGTCTAAAGTGTTTACCAGCAAATTGCAAGTTCCACGGTAATGAAGCTTTATAAGCAAACAAAGCCTTGGAAAGATCAAGGCCAAGATAACTAACATTCTCCAATAGACGACCGAACACTAACGTTAATTCGATTTGAGGCGCAATTAAATAAATGAATAAAATGAATTAGAATCTTGTACTAATATACTTTAATACATAATGATTATATATCTTACTTATATATTACAAAGAAAAAGTATATAGACAAATACATATAATTAAAATTGAAGTGTCTGTTTTTAATTTCAAATTAACAGCTTTTCACTAAATGCATATAAAAGTATGTACGGTGTCTGTCTGTCTGATTGTTTTTATTAGAAGATCAAAAACCGTTTAATTTATTTTAACTTAAGCCCAGCGAAGCGGGCCCAGTGTGCTAGTTACGAATATTTATTTATAAAATTTTAATTGATTAATTGAGTTTTGAAGTTTAGCTTTTAGGTACATTATTTTTACAAGCTAATATCTAAAGATCATGATAGTAATAAACGTAGTATATAAACGTAAACAAACATTATGTAATATTCGCGAGGGATGCCGCACGCCAGACACACCCACGCGCTCTTCTAAGTAAGATTAACTTGGGAAAAAATATTGAATTACAATTTCTTATTTTCCTTCGTTCGATGACTATTATAAGAAACATCTGGAAACAATTATTATTACATAGAATATTTAACAACGATATATTTAACTCGCATATACACGTGACTAAAAATATATAATTTCTTTCAGATTTTCCATGGAAATTTTTCACATTTTCAGTAAGAAAATAGTTGTACTATAAATCGTATTCAGCCATTTTTAATTTGCCACTACTGGCTCAGATTAGACCTTAGTCCACCACGCTGGCGAAGTGCGGGTTGGCGTACTTCACATGTCTTTGGAAAACTTGCTAGGCTCTATCAGGCATGCAGGTTTCCCAATACGATGTTTTATTTCACTGCAAAGCAAAGGTAATCATGTTAGAGTTTGTTAATTATGTTTTAATAAATTATACTCGTATGTAAAACGAGCGTCTATTAAGTACATTTAAGAATGATGATGATGATGATGATGCGTGTTGAATAAAAAAAAACATTCTAATATTTCAAATGTAAAAGTATTTCCTTTCTGTTACATTTTTACACTTAAACCGCTGAACAAAGTTCGATAGAGGAGGACATAAATTGTACCCTGGTGAGAGACATAGGCTACTCTTGATCCCCGACCGAAGCCGCAAGCAAAAACGATCTATATATTTACTTCGTACGGAAACCGAACTGGCGATCTTTACGATTGTAAGCAGTGTCAGACATACTACGCCCCAAAGATTATCCGATGTTCAATCAATCAAAATCAAATTACATTGGTGTCCAATGAAATAAATTATTGCGTTCCACCTCAACAACTGGCGATATCGGCTGCCCTAAAAATTTTAAATATTTTTCCTTGGACAATTTAGACCTTTTTTCCAAAAAATATTCTCGTTGAAAAGATCTTTTAGCTTCATATTTCGCTACTTACCTAACTTTGTACATTAATAATAATTATATAGCACCTTTTTACCATTATTACGCATTAAAAAAGAAAAAAAATACGATAATTATAATTTTTAATCGGTAAAATCTAAAAACAAAGTATAAAACTGAGATATGTCTACAGTTTATTACATAAAATTGATATTATATCGATATAGAAAGCAATAAACATGAAATATAATCTATTTGCAGATATTTCTGTTTGTATTGGGGGCATCCCCCAGTCCCAGACACGCCTATGCAAAAGCATCGAAAATTAATTGGATAATTTATACTAAGTGAAAACTGTTTGTTGTTACAGTTGTTTGTTTATACAGCTGTTACTAGATTCGATGGACTCACCTCCATCGAATCGAACTTTGTGGACATATGTTTACTTAAGAGTTTACATGAATAGAAATATTAAATGCTAAATTTTGTTTTTCATTTGCTTGATAAAGGCACGATTTAAAGTGTGTAGGATAACTATAGCCTCTTTCTGAGACTCCGGCCTCATAATTTGTTTAAAAAAACTTCTTCCAGACACTAAAAAGTGAAACAACTAAACGGGAGATTTCATTTGCCAATTAAATAAATTCGGTTTAATTAATATGTGTGTAAGGAACATGGCGTATAACTTGATGAGTATACCTTTATTATAAAGAAAACAAAATTGTATATTATGTATATTTTTAGTAATGGATCAATTAAAAATCTGTAAAATCGAGTTTGAGACCCTGGGAACGATATAGGACAGTTTTTATCGCGAAATTATCTCCTGAAAAAAGGATATGGAGAATCAATCGCTTAAGCGATACATAGTCTAAGTTTTCTATTCCACACCAACTGCTCAAAAAGTACTTCGGGTTAGCTATAACTACAGTCGCTAGTATTGTATATAATGTCCGAAAATTATTTAAATTTAAGTAATAAATTCAATAAATAAGCGCCTTTAGAAAACAAAATTAAAATAAACAAACTCCTCTGACTTATTTCATAAGTCCTTTAGATAAGAATATTATAGCGTCAATAACTTTCAGCTTCTACGACGACGCCTAAATCGATACCGATTAACTTTTTATCTTACTTTGTAACTCAATGTGAATACAAATTAAGCATTATAGAAACTGTTCTTAGAAAAAAAAATTTAAGTTAGATTCATTTATCACGGATTCAACGGCTTAGATTTGCAATGAAGATGAATATTCATCACTGCTTCACGACCTAACTACTGAACAATTTTTAATAAAACTTTACAATTTAGGTTATACAAAAACATAGCAAAATTTTTATCAAGATATTATTGCAAGAACCGATGACGACATAAAAGTACTGATTTAATACATGAATATTATTTATTTGGTGAATTTTAAACCTGAGCTGTGGTGGTATTCTAGGACTGACTTTTTATAATTTCATAAACTCCGCTAGCGTACTTTTAGTTAATGAAGAGTTAGTTAAATAAAAGTCCCTACAGAATTCTCACTAGGAAACTTTGAAAAATATTTTATGTTGCAGCGTAAGATATTTTTTTTAGGAATACTTAGAAATAAGATTTTAAAATGTTATTTAAATTATATTTTTAAATCAATGTTACAATTACAAAATTGATTTAAAATTATAATTTGATAATCATTGATGTACAAATATAATTTTTATTAAGTCAATAAAATCTAAATTATGATGAAAAATAAAATAATAAAAAGTCTTAATATGTCGATATGCTAATCAAAAAAGTGTAAAAAAAATAATTTTATTTCAAATATTTTACTAAAATGTAACTTTAAGAACATATGATTATGTAAAGACATCCTAATAACTCACACAGCCACTCGAGTGAGCGATGGCGTCTATCTCATTGTATCCCATTAAATTATCTTTATGTCATAAATAAAACACATGGTGGACACTTTTTGACTGCATGAATTAAAAAATTACTCTTGAATTCATAGCAATAGTAAAAATATATACAAGTTAGTACCACAAATGCTTCTCATTTTGTTTTCAATATAAATTTCAATTTAGTTACTCGTATGGCCAAATATTATTTTATTGTTATGATGATTTACTTAGTCTGAATTAGTTATTTTACAATTCAAGACTTTGGCTTTGGACATTAGAGTATGTTTTTATAGGCTTCCCTGATATTACGGTTACAGACCAAAGAAGACGAGAAGGAAAAACTATACTCAAGTAATAGGCTAATTAATATACCTACAATTAATTTAATTATTATAAGAAATAAAATATTCACCATTAAAAAATAAATTTATACCGTTTTTCTATTGTTATAAAATATTGACTTACCACTTATAAAATTACACAAAACCACATTCACAACCACACGATTAATGGAATCACAGCAGAAATCTGCATACGTCTACACTCTGTTCCATAAAAATACGGAATCACGGAATAATAACACATATTGTAGGTATACGAAGGGCATCGGCAAGGGAAGTCCGTTTCCGTCGGATGAGCTGTTGTGCTATAGTAGATTATTCAAATGTATATAATATAAATATAAAACTTCTTTCTATATTTTAATATACTTACATCAAAGCTTATGCTTTATTTTCTATTTCAATAAAAAAAATAAGTCAACCTATCAACGCTGTACTATAGAGAATAAAAGCCCACAGAAGCAGACCACACTACCTACTAACCACACAGCTAAGTTGTTTCTCCATAATGCACTCTGTTATCAGAGAAGTACCAGGACCCGCAGGAGCAACCCGCATGACACACTGCCTAGCACGAAGTAGGCCACTTCCTTGTAGGCACAAAGACAGCTTGATTATAGCATCAGAACCTACACTCACGTGCTTACAATCTAAAGAGGTTAAAAAGAAGAAATAATCTTCTTTTGGGGTAGAGGTAGAAGGTGATAAAAAGAAAGCAGCATGATGGTGATGGTGTAATAAACTACTGGTAGTGTTTATACTTTAAATGTATACAATATATTTGCTGCGCCAGCGGTCGCGGGTTTGAATCCCGCCGTTGAGCACGAATGTTTGTACAGTTATAGGGATTAAATTTATAATATATATGTATTTAATGTTATATATGTTTAGTGTATCAACTATCTGGTATCCGTAACACAAGCATCGTAGCTTGTCACGGAACTAGATAGCGCTGTGTGACAATGTCCCAACATATTTATTTATTATTCAGTAACACATTCAGTACATGAATATTCTGAAATAAATTCTCATTAGAACCAGTCCCTTAACGTCCCTTAAAAATATCGATCTTCTATTACACTACACAAATGTGATAAACACAACATGCATATAGATTTCTTAATTGCATCATATTTCAATATAAAAATTACACAAAATATTTTGCTAGTAAACATATTTCATACATTATTATAAATGTAAACAAATCAATACCACATCATCACTCAGCAAATACTAGTTAGCTTTGTAATATTTAGTGCATTCAGCTGGTATAACCTTGACCTCTTCAAATCACAAATAATTATTAAAGGTCATGATATCCCTGAGTATAATAATTAGTAATTATAGTTGAAGTGAATGCATAATTTGAAAATATGTATAAATGTATATGTATTATGTCGGTACATTAATACACAGCGCTATCTTGTTCCATGGTAATTGACAAGGCGTACCATGGAGGGATATAATATAACTTTAAATATATACATTATAAATATAAACATCCATGATAAGAATACGAAAATTTGTACATCCTACGGTACATACAGCGGAACTCGAACCCGCGACCGCTGGGACAGCAAGTAGTCTACAAACTGAGCCGAACGAGTCGTCATGTCATCGCCGAGAAAATGTAAACTTACAATACTTTTTCACAATTCATGCTTTCGACAACATTAAAATACGACAAATTGCGAATCGAACAAACAGAAACACAGACAAAAATGTTTTGTGTTTTTCTTATAATTATCGAATAAAATTAAATATGCATTTAGTAAAACGCTGTTATGTTTATGTTTCAAACAGATAATATGTATAGATTATTTTTTATATCTTTAAAACTAATATTACCAAAAATCTAAATTTGGGTATACTTATTATTGGCAAAATAACTATGAAAAACTTATATCCATAAACCGTATACTTAAATTATGAGATTCACATGAAACTTTTAAAAACTCAATTTCCCTTCAATGCTTTTTAAAGTCCAGACTAGTGCAGCTAAAACTTTCTAACAGCGTTTCCAAAACTTTCATCCCTTGGGCCAAGTCTTATATATTTTAAATTTTGTATACGAAGACGAACTTGCATAGCAGATTTGCTAGTTTTAAAAGGAACACCATAACTTAATATTACGATAAAACTATGCTTATCTAAATAGAAGAGAAGATAAAAAATCTAAATATACATTATATCTAAAATATATTAAAACATGAAATTAAAGATAATACCTATATATTTCTATTTCCATTCATTCAACTTAATAGACATAAAAAATATGTATTTACTAAGCGTTTCATTGATTGATTGATTTAATGAGAGAAATGAGCACCAGAAGAATAGCTTAACCGACAAGGTGTAACGCCACTGGCGCGCAAAACATTTAATTATTTAAACACGTCAAACTTGCTATATGAGTTCTAATGAATTCCTTTTATTAAATTTAAAGAAAGAAAGGTATTAAGTAATATAAATTAGAAATGAGAAAGTGGAAGATTTTTAGTGACCTATTTTGGTCCGAATATCTCAAACACGTTTCGCTTTCTCTATATGAATATCTTAAACACGTCTAAAATAATTGAAATGCAATGAACCGGATTTTATATAAAACATATGCGCTTATCACGTGCGTCGCTCATTTAATGTCCATGGGAGATGTATAACAAGTATTCAACTAATCCCGATAAGTCCAAGTTCTACAATTTTTCTTCAAATTCTACAATAACAATCAAGAAAATTGAAAACAACAAATAAAAAAATAAAAAAATATATTTATGTATATACTATAAACTAACTGTTTATATACTAACTGTTGTAGTATATCATAATATATGTATACCTATTTTGATGATGATGTCCTCCTGACCGATTCCAGCCACGACGGCCAATCTCATTGTGACTAGCCATCTGCGCGGGAGATATTATAGTGCACGAGTGTATGCACAAACACAAGTGCATTCTCTATTCCTTTTCACTCTCATGTTCCGGTGGGACGAATGCTCGACACGACCAGTGAAAGTTAAGGTGCAGGACCAACAGCTTTACGTGCTCTCCGAGGCACGGGGGTGAAACACCGCTAACTTCCCAACTCCGGGCAGTTACGAACTTCCCAACTTAGCCCGACCCGGGACTCGAACCCAGGACCTCCCGGTGTGTGACCGTACATGCTAGCCACTACACCAACGAGGCAGTATACCTATTTTATTTATTATATGTAAAGTATTATAATACTAATATGTTCCAATAGTCCGAAGATATTTACCAAATACATTTAAACCCCTTTAGAACGTAGTTAGTTATAGAAGTTAATTAAAATTAGAGCCGGAAATTAACTTAAGTGTTTCGAATTCTATTAATAATTTAACGGAAGTAAGTGCTATGGATAACCTGACTTCATTCTTTTAGCGCCAATTACTAAATAAATTGATATTTAAAAATCATGTTTAAAAACAATGTAATATAATTCAAATTGTGTAATAAATGGGTTTGATTTAATTTAAAGTTTTTAACCGTTTCATATCATTGATACGATAACATTGATTGATAGTCTGTTTGATATTGGATTTAAAATGACATCACTTCAAGTACTAATGTCACCCAAAACTAAACATGTATCCGAGATTTCAGCTTAATCCATTAAAGATAAGTGCTTTAAAATTCAGTCAAATTCAGACCAAAAAAAACATTCAAGTTAAATAAAAGCTTGTAATTAATATAAGTGAGTAAAAACAGAGAGGAAGATACGTTACACGTATGTAAATATCGTGGAAGATTTGCTAAAAAATATACCTTTATATATTACTAAATTATTATATTAATTTATGAATGAAATGTATGAAAAATACGCTATTTTACAGAAAAGCCACCTGAGCCCGGGAGTAGGCCTAGGTAAAAAAACTTATGTTAAATACGTAATGTTAAATTACAAATATGCATACCGGTTTTTACATTGATATACTAGGAAAAAAGGTGTAGATAAGTCATACGCGCTCAAAAAGCGGCACACCAAAACTAGGCTAATTGGCCCACCTGAACATAGACACGCGTTGACGACGCACTGTCGCGAATTATATTTGTCTCTTTTCACTGGCAATACTTGAATCATGCTATCCTATTTTGACAACTAATCGTAATGTAGTGTGTTCAGTGTTATTGCAATATTTTTAGTTATTCATGTGTGCGTTAGTGTGCCGTTTTTGAAGGTAGAATGTCGTTTAGGTAATGTATCTACACCTTTTTACTTATAATATCATTGGGTTTTTACAAATAATACATACAAGCTATTTGTCATATAAAACATAAATGGGTTAAAATAAAATACAATTATTTTAACTTTAAACTATTCACTGTTTTACTGAACAAATACGCCATTATTTCTCATGTCGATCCCAATTAACATGCATGAAATAACTGACACACATTATTTATATTATCGAGCAATACCCGCGGCTCCGCCCGCGTTCTAAAGACGTAAATGCAAGCGTGGTTTTAACCAAACCTACATTTTATATTATTCTCAGAGATGAGTTATTTCCCGCAGTAAAAAATATCCTATATATTGACCCGGGTAACCAGCTAACATGATGTTAGATTTCATCCAAATCCGTCCAGCGGTTTTCTCGTGATGCGGTGACAGACAGACAGACAAAAATTCTAAATATAATAGATTTGTCCTCTAAATCGATAATAATGTCTATTTCAATTAGATTTTCCAAAAAATATTCAATGTACAGATTCGACTCAGAATTTTATTGTATGTATAGATAAAATATTTAAAAATTATAATTGCAATAACATAGAAAAGTTTGTCTAAAGAGAATATTTAAGAAGAAAAATAAAAAGCGCGTTTACTTAAGTTGAAAAGTTTTCGTCTATATTGGTTTTTATTAGTTTCTTAGGAAAGAGTAAAGACCTCCCTAATGTAAACATCTTCTACAAATGAAAATATGGTCCTATTTAGAGTAAGACACAAAAAGGCTTTGGGCTGTTTTGTTGAACAAAAAATACATACAATAATGTATTATAATATGGTTAAGTTTGATGGTTAGTTTAGTGATTAATAAAAAAGTGAACTAAAACTGTTAAACTATACCCTGTTTGAATAAACTTGTACTTACATTTACTATATTATAATTATTAACAGTGTTATAAGTTCATACGGAAGCATCCATCAGGTTATAATGAACTAACCTTAAATTAAATACTTTATTTTATAAAAAAGTCAAAATCTTTGGATTTCCATATTACATAATGCAAATCAAAGTTAACTAAATCAATAAACACATTTTAACCCCTATAATATTAATGCCTAATCGATATCGGTCACGGCAGCAATCACGACAAGTGGGGTGAGACAGGCGACAGTCGACACGACCGGTTAAAATCAGGCGTAAAACCGATGATTTGACATACTTTTTAGAGATTAAGCATTAAAACCTCCTTAGACCCCTAAGCTTTTCATTTCCTGTACTATTCATTTGTGTGTAATAAAAAAATTGCCTCTCTTTCTATCTACATAAATGTGTAATATTCGAAGCACGAGGTCGCAACGTAGAGTAAGTGAATTTGTTATTATAGAGGTAATCGTTTTAATATCATGGTAATAAGAAATATCATGTAAAACATTAATAATATTTGTATAATTGCTTCGCCTCGAAATCGAACCCGCAATATGCGATGTAGTACTTTTATACTACTTAGAGAGAACTGTCTCACAGTGAAGTGTAACATTACAAGTAAAACATATTTTTATAGCTTTATATAGCTTTTAGTTTTAAATTTACGCTAAAACTATATAGGAGGAAAGCCATAAAATGTTACAAGTTATAATTGCGTGTTAAACGTACATTAACTTCTATTTCATTTTTATAAAAAAATCTGAAAAATTGTTGCTATTACAGGCCTCTTCTAATTAACATTGGTTCATAATAACATTCATATACATAATTGTGCTATCAATCATTAATTTCTTTCTATTATTATTTTTTTGCTGGTCAGTACAGAAGTACCAGGAGCAACCCGCATTACACACCGCCCACCACGCGCGTTTCTTGGCTTCACGCCCGGCCGGATTGCCGGACGCTACTGAGCCGTAGGGGGGAAGGGGCTGTTAGAATAACACCGCTTAACTCCCCCTACTTTACTTTAATTATCAGTAATAGTTAAAATATCTTAATTAAACCCTGCGCGTCTTTGGAATACGAACGGACATTTTACGGAAACTAATCAATACTTTAAACCCACTTTTTTTATAGAAAATAATTATTTCAACCAAAACAAACAACACATAAAATTTGCATTTATCTTATAATATTGAGAAAGTCTTGTATATTACATTTATTTCGTGTATCTCACTAAGTATCGATTTGGATCGAACTTTGTATTTAAAAAGATTTTGCAGTTTATCAATAAAACACAATTTCAACGTAAAACTTAGACACTCAAATACTTTCTATATTAATAAAGCAGCCTCAATATTTTTATATATCAATTCAATCATAACAAGAGCTTATAAAGTTTTCACTGGTTATTGTAAATACCGACTCAATAAGCTTTTCAGTCCAAAGTGCTTTACCGCAAACGCTACCTTCCGTCCATTAGGCAAATACCCATCATATTTTTGGAGAGTATAAGCAACTATGTAATCTTAGTGGCGAAGTAACATATTTTCTACCTTTTTTATACGCTAGACTAAGTACAGCCTTTCATAGAAAATATTTCAACGTAAAATATATATTGTAAAGAAAATCATCAACCTGGAATAGAACCAACTACAATATTAGTTTGCCTAGTAAATTAATCAAAAAGTATTCAATAATATTAGTTTATATCATAGATGTATAGTTTATTATGATATATTATTTTAATATATTTTAAAGACTCAGGAACCATCTTTGTAGACTTAAAGGCGTTACTTTGTTTTTAATTAAAGATGACGGTTTGTTGAGTCTGCGCCAATTTTCTTAGCAGCTGTTATTTAAAAGTAATACGATATTGCTATCTTAGCCCTTTTCAAATTAAATAATTTAAATATAAAATTAAAAAAAAAACCGAAGGCGCGATTCGTCTTGTTTTTATTAAACTCATGAAGAATCGAATATACGTTGAAGGACTGACATATACAGTATAATGTTTATACATCAAAGCCTATAAAACATATAGTCAGCCAACGGCCGTGACAACCCCAACTGCCATACACTAATATCCCAAGTGAGTGTATGGCTGGCAGCTTGGGCTGGCTGTCACGTTCGTTGGCCGACTATATGTTTCATACGCTTTGATATACATATTATTATACAGTAAGAATTTATCAAACGACGATGGCACATCCCACAACTATACATCATAGAAGGTAAACTATATGTAATATATGGAAATACATTGATTAATAAAATATTTGTTAAAAACTGTTAAATGCCTTCAAAAAATTAATGATAACAATATTAAGTACCATTCCGTTTACAAATAAACTAAATGGCATTGTAATTTCAAATATTATAATCGGTTATTGATCCAATCGTACATTAACCATTTACAAATCAAAACACATTAAGCTTTTAACTTTGCCGCTGTTAAATATCACCTATCATGATAAATTACCCTTCAAACTCAATCCATACAACACTCATATCCCATGGATACAGCTAGACAGCACGATCGAACATCATATATGACTTACATACAATGTCTCAAAAAAATTCTAGTAATTAAATGATTTAATCACTACATCACTACATATTATACAACAAAGTCCGCCGCGTCTGTCTGTTTGTTCGCGACAAACTCAAAAACTACTGCACCGATTTTCACGTTGTTTTCATCTATATATAGAGTGTTTTTCGAGAAAGGTTTTAGTATATAATTTCCCAAGTTTTTGTATACATTTACTAGCGAAACCCACGGCTTCACTCGCGCTAAATATGGGGACGAGCCCGAACGGAGCGAGGGCGTATTTAATAGCACTTAGAACTTCGAGTGTAACTCTACGTAAGTACCTTATTATTGTTTTAATAACATTGCTCATAATTTAGATTTTAAACATATGTATGTAAAAATAGCTTTAAAATGTAAAGTATGGATTGTCACATAGTATAAAGTCAAGGAGATTTTCATGAGATCTATCCAGTTAAATTGATATTTTATTGGTTTAGACACAACTACTACGTTTCATTTAAATCGGTTATGCACACTCCACTTGACCTCTTTATAGGTGTCGCGTGTAATCTTATGATCGATCGATAAAATACAAAAGCATGTAAATTTATAGCAAGAATTATTTTTTTAATATTTTATAAATTAATAATTATATAGTCTTAAGTAAGTCTGTAAAAGGATAACTTGAAAATTCGTTCGGTACTTTTTAGCGGAAATTAATATAGCACATTTATCATCAATAAAGCACAATTGAATTTAAATAATAACTATTGCGTTTATTGAGAAAACAATTGATTGACCATTCTGGAGTACAAAAATTAGTTAGAAATTCTCAATTCTTTAAAAACTTGAACAATTTTGAATAAGCTAAATAGTAAGGGAGCTTTTAAAAGTTGAGCCTAGTGTTTGCACAAATTGAGCAACTCCGAGCATCTGCATACATTGACGAACATTATTATAATCACTTATTTAATAACAAGAATATCAGGTAACTTTTCTTGGTTTTACCACGTATTTTCATAAAACTAATCGTAATATCGAGGGAAAATTATTTTTTTTTCTATTGTGCCTAATTAATCAAATCTAAATAGGAATCTTCGTGAGTTTAGTATAAAACAATATTACCTCTTATTAAATTTTTTACATACTTATTATATGCAAATAATGTAATAATTTTAAATTTAAAAGTAAGACAATCATTTATGTAGACGATTATTGAAGAGCCTTATTAAAATTTAGTTATTAATAAATCATTTAAAATATTTAACTAATAAGAGATAAAATAACAATAAATAACTGTCTCGTTAACATAAAGTTACTTCACAGTTAAAATAACTACTATCATCAGAAGACCAATATTGAAGCACTCCGAGAATTAATTAAGTGCTATCCGAAGCCTCAATCGAGTCATAAACAAATTTGCGTTTTGAGAGAATAATAACAGTCATGAAAATCATTATACGTTCATAGTAATACTATAAAGTTTATACTATGTACGCTACGGTGTTAAACATGATATATTTATATATACGTTGTCACAATATAATTTTATGTATTTCCTGTAGATATAGAGTCTGTTTAATTTTCATTTTTAAAACAATTGTCACTTCTGTAAAAATCCCTAGGTACAATATATTGCGTCATATTCCACACTAATTAATTAAAATATTTCACAACACAAAAATAAATCGTCATTTGTACATAATTTTACGAAGGACACATTTAAATTTCCATACAACGAACGGGCCTTAAATTCAACGCGAAAAATTAGAAATTGGATAAAAAAATTAAACGAAAAAATTTAATAAATCGTACAGATTCGAAAAATATCTAGAAAAAACGTAAAAAAAAAGGAAAATGAACCTAAATGAGGGCACTAACCTCCAGTAGCGCGCGTTTCCCTCGAGTCGTCGACAATCAACAGGTGGGGTCGTACTCGGAGCTCGAGCTCCGGCGCGGTGCTAACTCGCGGCACGCCCATCGCGTCCGGCGGTCTGGGCGCGAATGAAAGCCCCTGCGATTGCGAATGCGATACAGGTGTAGACCTCGGATTCCTTTGTAAATATACTATAGTTGTATATTATCTGTGGTAGTATTATATAGAAAGTAAGTCGTTTGATATATATCAAATTTTTCTTGAACTTTCTGTTTCAATTTTGCAGTCCTCTCTTTGTGTTTGTTAGTGATTATATTATTCCATTTCTTTACGGTTATTTATTTATTATTTAAATCTATCTTAGTTTTGTGTGCCAAATAATTTAAACTAAATAATGTAATTTTAGTTTTAATATCCGGCTAAGTTTTTAATTAAACTGGACCCCATAGGCTTCATAGCTATGTATTTTTACGTCCTTCTCAAATAATTCATGCATGATATTAGTTAAATAAATATTCTCGGTCTCATTTAACTGCATTAGGAACGATATAGGGCACTACTTTCAACACATTATTTATGTATATGGAAAAGTATATTGAGTTCAATATTCATGTTAAATAACAATTTACATAAAACTTGCTGCAATTTTTGACAAATAAAAACTATCTCGTGATTTACTTTCAAAATTTACACATAACGGAAATATTTCTGATTAATTCATCAAATTGCGTTCTTAGCAGAATCATTTTTGAATTAAAACAATTGCTAGATGCTAAAGACTGGCTGAAGCGGAGAATGGTTTTCTATAATTTAACTATATCTTATACCATTTCTGCCATTGTACTTATAACAATAACATTATAATAATAGCATAACATATAATTTAAAAAATAAAATTCAAAGGCAATTTATCCAACATTTTTTTTATTAGATATCTTTGTGGGCCATTAACAGATTCTTTCAGGTTACCGTAATGTGTTGGTACTTATCGTTATATCTACCTTATTTGCTCATTTTAAGACTGTTTTATAAACAACGTGGGTAATAAACATAGAATCTAATGTTTCTTATTAATAAATATATTATGTAAAAGCATATTCATATTTCAAATAATATTCCGTATAAACTAATACTCGTATTATATGAAATATTTATTTATTTACATCGTGGATTTATATCGTTACCTCAAATAGAAGCCAGTAAAATAGCAACATCACTAGACTACAAGAGAATGTATTAATAATATAATTATAGGTTTTTGCGATAATTTTGAATTTCGTTTCCTATTTAAATTATCGAGTTTTGAAATACATTTGGTTTTATATCATATTTTTACTCAAATAATAAGGTTTTAATAATGTAAACTGCGTGAAATATTAATTTATGTTAATTCTGAGGGACTCATTAGAGATGCACGTTATTCACAAATGAAAAATATTTCCGTTATAATACGAGTTGATATTTATTTTAAACCCGTTTCGTAAGCGATAGAAACTACATATTATATATAATAGGGCTTTTTCTTGTAACATATATTTTTTATTCTTTTTATTATCAAATTGATTTAAAATATAGAAGTATATTGTATATTAATTCGGATTTTTTCGATCTTTATGTGTGTACTTAATATCTATGTAGATACATATACACAAAATATATAAAAACATACTATATCTAAACATGGTATGAGATAAAATTAATGTACAATTTAGATTATATATCAACATCAAAGATTTTCCATATTGTAGCAATCTTTACTACTTATTATTTATAAGCACAATGTTCTACGTACTACGACGTAGTATCACGTAGCATGTTGCTACGACGACCGTCGAATATTATAATAAGATACCGACCTCATTTTGCTTACCTTTCTTAATTTTCATGGTAATATTTGTTATTATTTTATTATAATTATAACATACGAGTATATCTAAAGTTAACATTGTAGTGGTTTCCTTATAATCTTCAAATAAAATCTTCTGTATCAAAAACGCTTCGATCCCAAAGATGTGACTTACCAGACAGACAAATAATGTTTTACATATATAATCCTAGCGATTTACTCTCACTTCTCCGGGTGAGTCCCTATATAATCTATAGTATATTAATATAATTTTTTTGAACGAGAACGCAACATTTTTTGAAAAATCAAATCAGAGATTTAAGCAAGACAAATAGATATTTAGACATATTATATAATTTCGTGTCTCGGAGAGCACGTGAAGCCGACGGTCCTGCGCCTTAACTCTCATTGGTCGTGTCGAGTAGCGTCAGAGTAGTCGAGTAGTTTCAGGAACAGAGAGTGCACTTGTGTCTGCGCGTACACTTGTGTACTATAATATCTCCTGCGCAGTTGGCTAGTCACAATGAGATTGGCCGCCATGGCTGAAGTCGGTCGAAGAACATTATTGTTATTTAAAAAAAACTGTCATTCCGACAAACAATCATCAATTTTATGTGGGTTTTGACGTATTGTTAAGGATACATAAACTTCACTTCCTATACAATATAAGCTTTTACGAGCGTATATTGAATTTTAAAGTAATTTATAGAAATTAGATTAAAGTCAGAGCATGCAAGGAAGGACCGTTAAACTAAGTTACGTCAGGTTCTTTTATTACGACGTCGTAGCAGCTGAGACCTTGCTGGTTACGTGATTAGAAAAAGGGGAGTTGTTGTTTTGAATTAAATAAGATTAAACTGGACAGGTAAATGATTTTTTGTTTATTTTTGTCAACAGCTTAGAAAATTTATTCAATTAGTTTTTTTATCGATACAGAAGCTGTTTCTTTAGTTTTAGGATTTTTTTCTCTCTGTCTGTGGGTCTGTCATGGGGAAAACACTTGCCAGATTTTAATGAACTTAAATAAGTTGATAGCTTACTACTTTTAACTCAGAATAGAATATCTAGCAAAATTATTGCCTACTTCATAAATAAATTAACGTTATAAAATAATTATTATAGAAATAATATTTCTATAATATTTCTTTAACAACTATTATTTCTAAGAAAACATCGTTTTTACAAAATCAACAAGTTGTGGCCGCGAGGGAAATACTCACAAGGCCGCTTTCTACGTCACTAGATGGACCTTCATAAGCTTTTAAAGGGAATATTAGGAACAATTGATTTTTGGTTTCTGATACTCTTGTTTTCCTCATACATTTTACTTTTGATATTAAGACCTTTTAAATTGATTATATTTGTTTCTAAGATAATGTATAAAACAATTTTCCTGTTATCTTATAATTCCTTTAAAGGCGAGGCTTTTGGTCGCTTTATAAAACAAAAAAAAATACAAATATTTCCAACAGTTTTTACTTTGTTCGCAGAATAGAAAGTATTGATCTCTACGCAACAAATCCCGTAGCTCTGTTGCTACGCGAATCAACGTTTGTATTCTAGTTTGTAAATCTTGAGTAACAGTGAACAAAAAACAAGTACGGTTTGCTTCGGGGTATCTAAGAGTATTTAACATAAACATGTATAAATGTATAATATTAAAATATATTATAATAAAAAGCCATTTCTAAAATTACATATTTCTCAATCGACATATTCGTTTAATGCTTATAAAAGTAGTGTCACATACGTCCATGTATCTCCTAACGGAAGTCCGGGAGAGTATTGACAGGTGTTCGTTGGAGACCTTCAAGTGAATACACTGTAGTCTGAATGCTTTTTGCCTTGAAAATATATTCTCTATTACAAATGACAGTATCGCAATAATTTAAAAAATATATAATATTTAAAATTTCAGTGAAAAAAATTAACCTAGGCATCCTAAGGAGAAAATAACTTGGTACGAGTATCTATGTTATTAGTGTAGTAGTTGTAATGTAGTTACGGTAATGAAACATCTTTTGATATTATCAAGAAACAAGAAATGTCTTGCTTCTATATTAAATAGTGAATGCCGAAAATTGAATACACGTGAGTAAATTATTCTATTTTACTTTCCCAGAATTCACTTTGTTGAAAAGCTACGTCTTGAAAAATGCAATTATCGACTTTAACCTTTTACATTCCTAGTATTCTTTTGTACACAACCATGGTTTCAATATATGGAGACACATTTTTAAGACTTTGAAAACACAAATGTTGCATGTACTATTACGTAATGTTCATATATTTTATTCAGCCCTTTTTAACGTTCCACTGTAGGGCACGGGCCTCTCTTCATTGCAAGAAGGATCAGGCTATAGTCCACCAACACGCTTGCCAAATGCGGGTTGGTGGACTTCGCGTCTTACAAAAACTTGCTAGGATCTCTCAGACATTCATATTTCATAGACATTTTAGAAATAATAGGTGCGAGACCCGGATTTGAACCCACTTCACTCAAGCTCAAGCGAGCGCATCACCACTTTATTATATAAAATTAAACCTAATGAAATAAAATAATATAAATGTAACAGTGATTTTTTGTTAGGAAATATCCGATTTTTTGTTAGAAAATTTCCTTACTAATATTCGAGGTTTAACAAGGGAGAAAAAACTTAACGGCCGGTATTTTTCCAATTTTAAATAACGTTGTTATGATTTCTTCCGCTAAACACATTTTTTGAAACAAAAATATTACTTAATATACTGTGCTTACTTTTGATCACGCCCTGTTTAAATTTCTGCGTAGAGAGGCTTTGTACTAGTCCAAATTAATACCTTTTCAATTACGTCGACGACGTAGATCTAATGATACAGATTGAACGCCATTTGATATATAATTGTACTAGATTAAAGTAATGGGTAAGAAAAAATATACTCATAATGACGACACGTTTGGCTCAGTTTGTGGTGACACTGTTCGAATCCCGCTGAGTACATTACTTTATTGAGCACGAATTTTTGTACTCCAGTCATGGATGTTTATATTTATAATATGTATGTATTTATAGTTATATATGTAGTGTATCAACTATCTAGTATCCGTAACAGAAGCCTCGTAACTTACCACGGAACTAGAAGGCGTAATACTCTGTGTAATAATGTACCAACATTGTTTTTATTTATTTTATTTATTACGAGCAATTCCCGCGGCTTCGCCCGCGTTCTAATCACTATTAAAAAACAGGGATTGGTGGTAGAACGTTGAAAATTCTTCGCTTCTTGTAAGAGCTATTAGTTAAACAGTAAGCAAGACGATACTGGATAGGGTCGGCGATTGCATCAAGCGAAGCGGCGCTTGAAGCAGCGCTTGCAATTTATTCTCGCGTCCGTATTTTTTTGCGATTACTCCTAAGATTAAATTGTATGGTGTAAAAGAGTAAAATAATTTAGCCTCTAACTTATTTAATTGATAAGGATTAATACAGTATTTGTGTAAATAGCTTTCCAATTACCGCTTTATAATTGCCCATTATTTAAACTATTAAAATGGATATAGTATGTTATTCTTAATAGATAGACATATGCCATCGCAAACTTTTTTGTAGACCTATATAAGATACAAAATTCCACCATACATCATTTTGTTATATCTCAAAGGGTTTAGGCAGCGTTTTCGTTAAAAGCTACCAGACGGCTTATTTTTTCCGACACCTCCAACAGATATCATTATATTTTAGTCAATGTATACAAAAACTTGACAAATTATATACTAAAACCTTCCTGGAGAACCATTCTATCCATTTCTGCATGAAAATCGGTGCAGTAGTTTTTGAGTTTATCGCGAACAGATAGACAGATAGACACACAGACAGACGCGGCGGAGGACTTTGTTTTATAATAAGTATACCTGTTTATATACAGCTCTATTCTAAGAAAATATATTGGCCAATTAGCAACACAGAATCGATGCTTTCATATCAAAATAGGTTTGTTACACAATAAAAAACGTGTAAAAGTTGAAAAGGTACAGTTTGTATATACATTATACTTATATGTAAGCTTGCCAACAAGCTAGGTCGCTTCGCACCTTGAATATATCACAATTAGAGAAATATTCTACTCATTGTTGGTAATTCTACCCACGTGTAAAATGCAATTCATTCTGAATCCAATACATTTGAGTTAGACTTTGCAATATCACTCGCTCCCTTATGTAATGGTTAGTTCGAAACTAGATTTCAAAAAGAGTACTTCTTTTTTCTGCTATGAAATATTCTAAATTAGTACTAAAAATATCAATAATAACAAATATATATTTTTTTATTTACTTTATTAAATGTTTCTTCCCATTTTATAGATAATCCTATATTAATACAGCAATCCATTTTTTTTTCATACATATAATTGAGAAGCTTATTTTCCAATATTTTTGTTTAGAGTAGAGTGGAGTAGTATTTTTTAGAGTTCCGTACCCCAAAAGTAAAAAACGGAACCCTTCAAGTGAGGATCACTTTGCTGCCCATCTGTCTGTCTGTCAAGACCCTTTTTGTCAGGAACGCATTAGGTATTAAGCTGAAATTCAAATCAAATACTCAGATCTACTGTCCCTTGGAGCTGTGAAAAAATAAAACTTCGAAGCCAACGCAATCAAAAGATACAGCCTAAACGGCTGCTGCAAATTTTCGACACTCGCAAGGGAATCAAAACCTAAAGGATACTTCCAGTCGACCTAGAATCTTGAAAGGCATAAAGCAGCGTTTTATAGCACACATAAAGGAATTTTTGAAGATTGAGTTGAAAATTAAAAGATGTCCCCATAAATATATAGTTGACCGAGTGTATGGGCGCTCTTACAATTTAGAGGACTTATTGTTATAGATAATCGTACGGCAGCCGGGTGCGCGAGTCCGACTCGCACTTGGCCGAATTTTTTTTTATACCCAATATTATAATCTAATACAAAAGTCTAAAACACTGGAAGAGACGAGACCTAATTCGTCGATTTAATTTAAGTTTAGCTATTCATTTGAACTTCGAGTATATAGACGCTCTACGCAGCAATTTAGAGGACTACAGTCAAAAAGCTCATCCTACGCGTATATTCTAATAAGAAAATATAATATACTAAGAAATAAAATTTATAAATAGCAAAGTTAACCTTTTGAATCGGAACTACGTCTTATGTGACGTCATCATTACACGTGATCTCTGTGCCAGACGTTCCGCGTTTTTGCTTTTATTTTCACACTTAATTCTTACCGCAATTATGTAATCTGCCAATTCATGTAACTTTCAGCAACTAATTATAACTCCCAATAAATCTGTATGTAATAAAGGCGAACCAAACTACAATAGATTAAGAACTTCGTTACTCTTTCTTCGAAATGCGTTTTTGAACAGATAAATGGCTTAAGAAGTAATATAAAATAAATTATACCTAACAAAAGGAACGTAATATAAAAAATAATTAAAGTGTTACCTTGTTTTAGTTTTGTTTTTTGTTAACAAATATATTTTTTATACTTTAGGCTCAGTTTGTAGTAGCCAAGTAGGCTACAGCATTGCCAGCTGTAGCTGATTTGAGTCTCGTTGGGGGCAATAATTTATGTAATGAACACGAATGATTGCACTTCAGTCATAAGTGTTTACATTTATAATACGTATCTATTTAAAGTTATATAGCTATCAAAACAATTTAAATGACTTTTTTACTAAATTATTATGAATCTTACATTGAAAACTAAAATATGTAAGTAGATAAGTGTTGGTTTTGTGTGATGCGCGCCAATTATATACTTTTATCGTGTAAGCTAGTAAGTAAGTAAATATTTTAAGCAGTAATCACATTATACTTTTAAAAAATATCCACGAAATTCGGAAAAATACATAATTTGTAATATCATTTACGGCCTGTCTTAGTACTATTACGTTGTGAAGAACGCAGTGGAAAAACACCCTCATAGTACGTGAGCGAAGCTAATGCTACGTATGTGAATGTAGGCATAAAAATGATGTTGACATAAAAGTAATTTTGATTGTCTTCTCAATTAAATGATGTGAAAATATAGGATAAGTATAAAATCTAGAAATAATTAAATTAAACAAACACTGTTAAAAGACTTTTATCATAATTACCTTGAGAATGTTATTTTATTTATTAGAAGTTAAAAGGCTTTATAGTAAATGCAATATTATTATTTTATAAAAAAATAAGTATCTTAAAATATATTTTCTTATGAAGTCGCAATTAATATTGAAATACCATACATCTTTGGTATAACTGTTAAAAAAACAAATAGTGGATCTTGGATGATGGATCTTATACATGTGAATATATAGAAAAAAATAAAGGGGCCACCTTTATTAACTGAAAGTTCACTTCTTTATTAAATGAACTGAAATAGTATAGTTTCCTGTAAGTATTCATATTATGTCCATCAATTAAAAAAATATGCTTGCAATCAAATTTCAATTGCGGTCATATTCTTATTAAACTCACTCTTATAATAGTCAATAAAGCGTCTTATTTAATGCTTAAGCTAGTCCAATAAATATTTTAGGTAGAAATGATAATATATTCAACACATATGAACGTCATATAACAATGGTTATTGTTAATGGTACCTAACGATGTCATGTTCCAAATATTTTTATGATAGCTCTTACCCGGTACGTAAGGGTTAATATCAGCGTTTTCCGATACTCGACTTTTTCCACTTCTCGTCGACACGACCAAATTACGTCGACCCTTTGTTATTTCTTTTCACAAAACAATATTTGACGAATAAAGTATATTTTGTTCACCGCCAAGGTCTTTTATAAATGGACGTGTGGAATGTTTGATTTCACTGATTGTAATGGAACCGTTTTAATTAGGTTTTGGATTCGTGGGCATTTTACCATTGTTTACTTCATAACGCCGACTTATTTACCTCAAACACGATTTTTTATAATTATATTCATTTTTTTGTATTTTTTAAGTAATTATAAGTAATATTTTAACGAATAAAGCAATATCAGTAAAACATATATGTGACTCTATCACAATAATTAAATTACCAAAAGTATTAATTCTAAAATTAAAATATAAATTATATTTTTATTTATATACAAATTAATTTGTGCAAATCAGTTTTTAATGATGACACGATTGGTAGTGACCCTACTTTCTGCGCCAGCGGTCGTGGGTTCGAGTTCCGCTGGGGGCATTCATTTGTTGAGCACGAATGTTTGTACTCCAGTCATGGGTGTTAATATATCAAGTATCTGGTATACGTAACACAAGCACGAAACGTAGCTTACCACGGAACTAGATGGCGCAGTTGTAATAATGTCCCAACAAATTTATTTATATTTATTTAAAGTTCTTCTAAGAAGACAATATCTAGAAGTAATTCTGCATACGAAGAATACTAGATGTTGTCCCGTACCCTTAGCAATATTGCATTGAAACAAATATTTTATTACTTCCTAGAAATACTAAGTATAAAAGCGTAACATTTCCGAGAACCATGTTATAGCCTAGAATAGAAATGTCTAGACCTTTTTTTTTCAATCTGAAACGTGATTGATTCAGTGCTACGTGCCGCTACATAGGTTCTACGCAGCTACAACGCCTACGACGCGACGCGATGTTTGTAGATGACAATTGTGTGGGAGTGTAAGCAATACGAATTTTATTGGCATGTTACTGAAACGTGACAAATAATATGTATGATGTTACTAATATATTTTTTTTTATTTCTCTCTTTTTACATAACAAAATCAAACTCGTTTTAATTAAATTATAAGAAAATTAGTTTTAAAGGCAATTATTCTAATTTAATTTTCACATGAAATGTGGTAATATGATCTTTATAATAATTTTACATTATTACATTGTAGCTTTGTGAGAGTAGCGTCTATATTTCAGTACGATGTGCAGTAAAAAACAGAAATTAATAAATCCACATTATATAATATTTCAAATAAGTAAAGATTAAAACAAAAACGTAAACAAGACAATTATACTTTAATATTTGTTTATTTCTACTTTTACGTAATAAATTATTTCTAGGTACGTATTGATTTTTTGAGGGAACCCTAATTCTTTTTTTTTAAATAAAAGCCTATGTTAATCTTTACAAAATCAACTAGTGTACGAGTATAAACAATATACGATATTATTAATTATGAGAATATTACTTATTACACTAGTAAGAAGTGGTATTTTTATAGTTTAAAAGAGCATTCAGTTCCAAAAGATATTTAACTGATAAACAACAGATCTTGAGCGAGACTTCTGGTAATAGTTAGTAATATTATAAAAACATCCCTCGCTTCAAAGTGCCATAGTTGAAAAATTGCTCACACTTTTTACGGTATAATGATATAATTATAAATGGTTGGCTTGAAGCTATGCTTCGCTAAACAACACGCGTACGATGCTATGAAGTATGGAATGCTTGCTTATAATAGTGTTAAAAAATAAGAGTCTAATCGCAGTAGACTAGAGGATAGGTCTAATTTAGTCCAAGGTCACAGCTACATGTTATTAACTGTATGACACATGGGTTTGCATTTTATTCATATACTAGCAATTCCCGCGGCTCCGCCCCCGTGGGTAGAAGGAAAAAGTTTAGGGTTATAAGTATTTTTGATGGCAAATCATAAAAAAATAAAATATTAAAATTTTGTCCAAAACTAAAAAAATAAAATCTGAAGAGGACCACCCTTATTCCCCTAGGTAAAGGGTAGTAAACAATAGCTTACGACCTATTCTCAGACCTACCAAATATACACAAAAAAATAATAAAAATCGGTCAAGCCGTCTCGGAGGAGTTCGATAACAAACACTGTGACACGAGATTTTTATACATTAAAAATGTATAGAGTATATGCCTATTTCACACTCGTCAAACTAGGGACGAACGAGATCGAAATGAAGTTAACGAATTTCTAGTCCTTACTATAAAACAGCACTACAGTGCATATCATAAATCATAACGAAAATAATACGTAGAGTGGTTGCTGTCGCTTATACACAAGTGTTGTAAAATTTCAACTCTATTTAAACATTACTAATTGATATCTGTATGTAAAAACGATGCAAGAATTAAGTATGAAGCAATATTAGAAGTTAGAAGACAATAAATAGTACCATACCAAAAT
This sequence comes from Boloria euphrosyne, assembly GCA_951802675.2. NCBI lineage: Eukaryota > Metazoa > Arthropoda > Insecta > Lepidoptera > Nymphalidae > Boloria > Boloria euphrosyne. The sequence continues at coordinate 7,424,804 of OX637891.1, forward strand.
TTAACGAAAAAATTTAATTAAAAAATTAGACGCTCTCAGACATGCAAGTGATAATTTAATTATACGTAATAGATTCATGGTAATCTCAATGGTGCGTCCGGTATTTCATTCCGCTTTACTCTGTTTCCAAAGTACGCGTGCTCCCAACGGGTTGCCACTATTGCAAACAACGTGCGATTTGCTTTGGCTCAGTAAACGATATACGTACAGAACTAATTTACTTTAGTCATGGAATTCTATTAAGACTAATTAATAATTTTCAAAAACTAGTACACAATGTAACGTAACGGAGAACGATATTACATGTAACGGAAATATAAGTTTTCTTTTTTTATAAAATACTAACTTTTGTTATATACATTACATATACCTTTGGTCTACCTATCCAAAGATAATGTAAATATCATACAATCAATATATCCAAACGTTAATCATAGTTATTCCAAGCAAACATGACTTACACTTGCTAGGTGATAACTCTCGCACTACCTGTTTTTAACATCTCGAAGAACACTTCATAAATTAAAATCGTTCTAAAAATCAAAACGCTTCACATGATATGTAAATGCTAAACCCATACTAAGATATACACAACCCTGTCCCACTGTAGAGTGTGAATAAAAATGATTTTGCTAAGTAAAATATTGTCAGCCTTTAAAATTCTTTTTCTATACATTAATAGCCTAATTTTGTTCTTGCGGTCGATTTCACAAGGGCGTAGTCCGCATGGCTACCTTTAAACAGATTATACAAACAACCTAATATAATATAACCCTTATTTATAAATTATTAAGTTCTAATTTCCAATGTCAAGAACTCGTTCTGCTTATTTAGTCAAATTGTTGCGGGCTTATATTAACTTGACGCTACGACTTGAGAAACTTCAGTGAAACTCGAAATATGAAGTTTGATAAATATTACCTAAGTAATAAATAACTTTATCTAAATACAATAATTTAGAAACTTTCATCAAAGTAAGACTGTGTTTGAGTTGAGTTACGGAGAAATTAAAGAATTTATTTTACATTTAACAGTGTTCAAGTAAAATACTCTGCAGATATATCTTCTTTTGTTTTTTAACTACGAACATTTTAATAATCATGCGGAGTAATATGGTTAACTTGAAAAATCTTTCCTCCCACATGTGGGTGCTAACCGGGACAAATAACAACGAAAGGTTCATTAATGTCACTAAAATATATAAGCAACTTGGTCCACTACTAGTGAAAAGCTTAATTGGTTTTGTTGTCAGCCAGATATTTACAACCGGTAAAAATGGCAGCCATGTTTATTATAAGCTCAAAATAGTTTGATAAATAGCATATATAAATTGCATAAGTCGTAAAATACTTTAAAAATTCACCTAATTTTCGTACCTGTCCTTCATTTTTTTTAACGTTGGGAAATGCATTGACGCATACCACCAGGTGGTTATGTGGGACTCACCAGCCTAAAATAAGCCAGTACTACCCACTAAAACCCAACGGATCTCACCCGTCTTAATAAGGCGTCGTAGGATCGCTTGCGCATTCAACTACGACGCCCCGATGGCCGGGCAGGTCTGCTGAAGCACACAGCCAAAAGGATTGCTTGGTCTGCTTGCAGACTGTTCTGCTATTCAGAGAAGTACCAGGAGAAACCCGCCTGGTACACCGCCCGCCGAAGCTACTAAGACCAGACCCCTCCCTCCCCCACGACCAAGGCTCGGAAACGTTATTTAAAATAACGTTTTTAAAATGTTCCGAACAGTTCTTTGAATTTTTTATACAACATTTTGTTCGGAACGAAACCGATACGAGAACATTTTCAAAAACCGGTTTATTCCGCAGGACGCGACCGCGCATGGACAAAATTGTCCAGACTCAGAAAAAGTTCTGGCTGGAGGGTGGAGTGGTAATATACATGTTATTAATAACATGTACAGAGGGCTTGTACTCGTTTTTTGAGATTTTATTTACGATATTTTGAATGGTTTGGCACTGGTCTTTATGCCGTATTTATTAAAGTGAAAAAAAAAAATTAAAAAAGGTTAAAAACGTTTTATTAACCGAAAACGATTTAAATTTTGTTCCACTTCAAAAACGTTTTATATAGCGTTCTGTTCTAACGAAACCATTACTAATCCGTTCTTAGGTTTTTAAGTCGAAAACGTTTCGAAAAATATACCGGTATCCGAGCCCTGCCCACGACAAGGTCAACGCACGTTAGGGTGAACACATCTGTCCCTCATGAGGGAAACTAACCACGGCCAGGCGTAGCTAGTGCCCATTGCTTGTTCAGGGGTTATAGCAGTATAGCTGGACAAAGTTTCACGTATCGTTAAATATGTGTTGTCAGATTTAAGCTGGCTCCGCAGCTATGGATGTAACGAACACAGAACACAGGTCTTACCTTGATGTGAGGTCAGAGATCTGCAAACTTTACATGTTTCTCCTAAATTAGTTAGTTCCTCTTTAGCATGGAGGTTTCAATTTCTTCCTCCACCGAAAGGTGCGTGCGTTCTAATTAAAGCGAGAGCTTAACTTCATTTTCTAACCAAAATATAAGCCATTATGGAAAATGTACATAATGGCAAAGTAAAGTTATTAATTAGGGCCGTGTTTTGAATAGTAAGAAAAAGCTTCTAATACACTTTTCATTTTTATAGCACATCTTGGCATTCCCGACGGTTTCTTCAAAATAAACATTTTTACCTATAGTTAAGCAATTTATCACGATATCTGTACTAAAATAGCAATATTGCATCTATGATCCTAAAGAGACATTCAAGATGGTATTATAGTTCTTATTGCCCATATAACATGAACCTCTACCACGATACACTCTTTATAGTATAATCAGTTTTGTGTTAACACAGTTTTTAGAGAAATAAGAAATTATTTTTATCTCTGAACCCAAACGTAGAGTCGGATAGACTTGACTGTAAAATAAAAAACTAGACTTTCTAGCCTCGTCTAGAATGTAGCGATTAGGAAATTTTTGGAGTGCAAGAGAGTTAAAATAAAGTAAAACACTGGACTTAGACTATATATTTGTACTGTCCTTACTAAAAATTTTAAAAACTGCATTGAATTGACAATTTTTAAAATGCTACTCTTCAACACTACTCTTTGTGCCTAGGCCCTAGGCTATGTAAATAATATTTCAATAGTAAAGATTTGTATTTTATTCAGCCCCTTCTGTTCCGGAAACTTGCTATGTCCACTTGAACATGCAAGTTTTCTCGAGTTGATAATTATTTTTGAAATGATTCACAAATGAAAATATGAGAGACCTGAAATTCAAACTAACGAAATTCAGTATCCCAAGCGAGATCTAATGTATACGACATTTTTATTAAAAGCTCTAATTTGTCTTCATTTTTAATTAATCTCCTACAAAAAGTCTAATTTTTGTATTATATTATCAAATCATATGTTAAACTAAAATATTTAAATATTTTAGTTACTACAAACGTGTTATACTTATTAATTTGTATGTGTACATGCGACTGACTATTTCAAAGCCCGTAGTACCTGACACGCGTCCATATATAATATGATCTCGAGTACGTCGTAAAGCTAGTGCCACGGCCGCCGTTAACTCTATATTATCTCATACACTCTCCTCAAGGTCTACCGCCTTATGCTGCATTTGATACCACCATAAATGGGCCACTGTAATATTTACATAGATAGTTATAACAGTTTTATTAAAATATTTATTTATACTTATATACAATCTTAGTAAAGGTTTTCAAATGAAGTTGATTCCAAAAACCTGCAATTGGCCAGCGTCGTGGACTATGGCCTGATCCCCTTCATATGGAAGGGAGGCTCGTGCCCAGCAGAGGGACGTTAAAATGAGCTGAAAATAACTAATAAACTCTTATATAACTTAAATTCAACTTTAATCCGGGATTTAGAAGTAAAGAACAGTAACGTTTATAAAATCTACCGAACCTTCGTATTACATCTGTATGGATCTTATAGATCTTAAATGTAGAAGTAGTTAAAAGGAAAATAAAAAGTAATACTTCATAACAAGAAAATTCTCAAACAGCCTTATACGTAAAAAATTAAAAATAAACTTGAAGAATACCTTTTAAAAGTACACATTCGAAGTTGCTCGATACATCCCGTAAAATATAAAAGAAACATAAATAGCAGTGTAAGCTTATTAAGCCGACGATACATCTCGTATGCGAGAGGAGTAAAAAAGCATCGATTATGTATAGTAGATTGAATCGCGCCGCTCCGATAGCTCCGCAGGAAATAGAACTCATCTAGCAGTACATTCTGCATACAAAAGCATACTTTGTAAAGAGACAATGTATTATACTCTTGTGACTCGTTCTTAGTAACATTGAGGATAAGGTAGAGATTGTTATACACTAAATAATCGTAATATTATTCCTTAGAGATACGTTCTTGGGCAGTGCCATCATTGATTAGTTCACAAGTTAAGGGTGCTCGTTTTAATGGGACTTTGTTAAAAGTTTTACAATTTCATCGCCTGCATTTGCAATGGTACTAGAGAGAAGATAATTTAGCTAATATTATAATTAAACATTAATAATATATCAAGCTATTTTAAAATTTGTTTAAACTTCTATAAAAAGTATGACTTAGATCAATTTAACTGTTCAGTGTAATTTTATAAAGTGTAAAAAATTATATTATAAAAATTTTAAAATTGGCTTAAATTTGACTAAATCGCCCTCTTTTTTTGAAGTCGTTAAAATATTTAGCATGTATGTATATAATACATATTAGTGAAATTTACAGAATTTAGCATCTAAATGTCTTGAAGTTTTATAGAACCTTTTATAGTTTGTATTAAAACATAAGTTTCATTTATAGTCCACAAAGTGTACTAAATAACGGACGTCTGCCAATTCTAAGCACTCGTGACCATGGATAGCTTTATTGAGCCACGCCTAAAGCCTATAAACATAAAAATAATCTAAACTTTCGCACTCGACATGCCACTATCAAATTAATATTATTATAAGTAAGAGAACACTTCAAGTATATTGTGATGATTTTAGATATATGTAAACTAATAGCGCCTATTCTATTATTTGGAATAAAAGACAAATTAAATCAAATAATAGTGCTCTCATTAACCCGACGCCAAAAGTCACGAAACATATTCTAAGACATCACTTTTTGTGGCATTATAGTATTGTATAGTCAGCAAATTAAGAAATTCTTTACACAATATTATGTAATATACAAGCCGAAGGCGATAACAATACGTTATTTTTTATATGCTGGCCCAAAATTCTTTTCTAATCTCTTGCACGCGTCACAAGTTGGGACGCGTGCAAGAATCGGAGGTTAAAGGTCATGAAAATCTGTTGTATGTAAGGTTTTGTTTTCTTTGTTCAAAATGACATTTCAAGTTAATCGTATGAAATATTTATAACTGTTCCTAGGATAGAGTGGGAAGCGCTTAGCCGAATGTGCAGAACTTTTCTACTTAGAATCTATGAATATTTTAAACGATATCCATACAATAAGTAACTATAACCTATTTTGTTCCGATATACCACCCAAAGAACAGAAAATAACCATTAGTTTAATAAATATAAAAATTTCCTTACGTCAATTATACTATGTATGTGTGTATATTAACATAATATATATTTATCTAAAATATATTTACTCTAAAAGTTTTCTCAATTATTAGTCTCTCATATTTATTTTACCACAGTTTAAGCATAAGTTCATTTTGAAGCTTTAATAAACATAGTTCAAATAACACAAAATAGTCTAATATGTCTCGAGAGATTTTAGATAATTTAACTAAAGTAAAACTAAACGTATTAAAAGTTCGATAGTTAGGCAATAAATGAACGCTTCTGACCGTACACCACACCTGTCCCGGCAAACAAGCGACCGACGTTCATTATCGGAACAACCGCTCAACTTCAAGCAATATTGGGACTATGAAAACTGTAGAGATGTCTCACTAACATTTACAAACAAAATAGTAGTTTTATACTATGTAAAAATCTTATATTATATTCTTCTTATGATCAGATGAACTTTGAACACGTTGACTCGATACTTTTTTTTGCGATGGATTAACACGCCAAAGCTACAAGAAAAAGCAAGTGAAGCAGATTCAAGCACAAGATTTTGTGCGAATAGTTTTCACGTGATTTTTTGAAATCTGCATGTCTGAGAAAGCGTAACTAGTTTTCGAAAGAGATATGATACCGCTAATCATCCTATCCACAATGTGAGGGGACCGTGTCCAGCTACGTTAAAAAGAAGTCGAGTGATTAAGATGTAGAAGGCATTGTGAAATTACGTGAAAAAACTAAAACTAAAGGGTCCATGTAGGAATTGCAGCACTGTATCATTAAATAAAAAAATATATTATTAAAACGACTCCACGTCTTTCTCATGATATGTATCTAAGAAAACGATACAAGCATAGTTGTTCTGAAAAATTGGTCGCCACTAATGAGATCTGAGCAACGTCCTCTAAAGCAGTCACATACTGTTGTTTTTTGTCTGTAATAAGATATAGTAAATCATAATAAATAATCACCATAAGAATGCTGGTATACAAAACATGAATAAATTGTTTAGTAGTAGGTAGGTATTATATGTTATTTTAAAGGTAAACAAAAAATATGCGTTTTATTATTAAATTCAAATTATTATTCGGAATTAAAAGGCAGTGTTAGTCCAAGTGCAGTGGTTGCGCTCGCTTGGATAACCGAGTGATTGGGGGTTCAAATAGCGGGTCTCGCACCGCTGATATTTTTATGTAGCAATCATTTCTAATATGATTACCACTTGTCTTACGGCGAAGGAAGACGTCGTGAGGAAACCTGCATGTCTGAGAAGTGAGAGGTTCTCTCAAGCAAGTTTTCATAAGACATGTGAAAGCCGCACTTACTTATATTTATAAAATAATCGCACTATTAATTGAAAAATATACATAGAAAGTACATCCTCTTTTGAATTGATCAGAATAATATTTCAACTTCCATTTACATTTACATGAGTGTTCCTTTTTTTATATTTTTATTTGATCTTTTATTCGAACAACCTAAGAACGAGAGCTTTAAGCTTAAGAAACGAATTACAAACCGAATGCAATCTGATGTTTTACAAGATAATGTGTTCAAACTAATCTTACTCTATTAAAGTATGTGTAAAAGTAAAGTCCAGCAGTTAAGTAGATTTAAGATTTCAAATATTTGAAGATTCCCTCAGTATAAAAAAAAAATAATATTGTAAAGTTTTCTTACTTTATTAAAACTGTTACTGTTAAAGTCAATAAATTACAAATAGGCTTTAACATTCAAAATGTTAAACTATTCAATATCAGTAATTATTAAGCTTTTTACTAATTAATACATAACCTGTTCATTTTATTGAAATAAACATCTAGATTTCTTTCAAAAACGAATTAAAATACGAAATTCAAACAGTATCGTTATTCACAACCCGTAAAACAAATGAAAGTGTAATAAAACTAACTTGCCACGATATAACCGAAGACAATAAAACGTCAGTAACAGTATAAGCCGCGGTGTAAAAAGCCAGTCGGCCGCTAACTACTACGTTTTATATGACCAGTGCTAGCGCCAAAACGTTTGAAAACTAAAGTTTGTTGTTAAAAATGCTTTTAACCTTAGGCAGAATTATTGTCATAAAACATAAACACAAAAATAATGGGTATACGTTTTTTGACTGACTTAAACGACATCTGCATTTTATGTATATTTTACGAATTATTTTCGCTAATAGATACCTAATTAATTTTCATAACTACCCCCAGTCTAGTGTTAGTCCCCATACAAAATGGTGTCATCATCCCATAAGCCCAAAAAAGTTAATAGGTGATCATATTATATTTATATAAACCTCATCAGGAAAACGATTTTTCACTGTACGATTTGCCATTTCATTGGAATCAGTTCAAAAATCTAGAAGAAACTTCTTAAGTGTTATGAACCCACATGGGACTCACGAACTTGGGAGGATAAAGTAGTGTGAGCCCACATTGGGGTCACCGGACTGTGACACGTTCACAGTTAATTAATAAATTATTTCATAGATATGATTCTTTAAAACTGATGAAAAAACGTTTTGAGTACGTCTCCCCGAAGTGAATCAAATTGAAGTAGTCACTTTCGTCGTTACAAAGGCCGAATCTATAGTTTTTATAATTTTTGCTATCGCATCGCAGGAAAAGCACTGGACATATTTTGAAAAAAACATTGCCAGTACGATGATAGCTGGTGTTCCGGATCAACATTTAGGACATTTTTACTGCGAACGAACTTACGAACGATGAACCCGATTAGAGCGTGGGTGTCTCGCTAGTAACATATTACACCATGTTCATTTTTTTTATCACACGTAAATAAACATTATAATAGTTGTTGACAGAATGTCGTTTATTTTCAAATCGTTCTTATCTCTCTTAGTAATGTGAGTTTCATTACTTATTTTTTAACAAGAAATACGAGTATATTCAATAATAAAATATTTCTTTATGTTTATTTGTTAGAGGTTCTTATAAAGTACAATCTTTATATATATAATTCTTCTGTGAGTGTGTATGTCACTGAACTTCTCTCAAACGACTGGACCGATTTTGATGAAAGGGGATCTGGGAATGGTTTAGATTCACAATTTTGTCCGCTGGACAATGTTTTTTTAATTAATTTTTAATTTATTAGTAGTTGTTGATTTTGGAATGTTTTACATTGGATCCGACAGACGGCGCTACCATCGCAGTGTCAAATTTTAAATAATACTAGCGACTCACTCTCGCTTCGCTCGGGTTCGTCCCTAGATTCAGCGCGAGCGAAGCCGCGGGTTCCGCTAGTAAGATATAAAAGTCAACATTGGTACTTGCCTTGTCGATTCTTGCCCTTTACCCTTTAAGGTAATTTCACTTTCCGATTCAATCTATAACATAAATAAAACTTCTATTTTGCTTTACGACGTCCTAAAGTTAAACATTCGGTTTACAACGCCAGCTCTTAACTAAATTCATTACAAATATCAATCGGCATCTTTGGTTAAGACAAACAGGCTTGGTGGAAAGATACAGATCGTAAAATTAATGGGCCGAATACATTTCGCTTTTCACGATTAATAATGAAGTCAACTTAATTTAGGGATTTTATACTCACAGTTAATTTACAAGCAAGTGGGCGGTGTTGTTTTAAGCATGTAGGTTGTAAAGCTTCCAGAAGCAAATTAGAAACATCCTCTCGACGTACCCTTTATATTTCTTTTTTATTTTTAATATAAGCATTTGGACACATTGGGAGCACAAAATATATTATTTAGTATATCTATTTTACTACTCACTCTTTTGTTATAATAACAAATTGCTAGCATGACGTAATCTACTGTTCGTGTCGTTATTTATCATGTATTACATATTATTATGTATCTATTTAGTTTATATGTAAGCACTAGTTGCTTACCCTTTATTCGACGCGTCCTTTTATATATTTATAATATTATATACAGTTAGCAGTGCCATCTTTGTTCAAATTTTATTTCTCGTCATAAAGTCATATTGTGTGTACTCAATTCCATCGTTACAAACAATAATATTATTATAAAGAAATCTTATGAAATTCTGTTTAATGATTGTTCTCTAAATACACAAACAAACATACACAAATGACAAAAGTAAGTAGATATGATGTACCTATAAATAAAATAGTGATTTTAAGATTAATCGATGGTAGAAGATTCGTAAACGCTGCTACCAATTCAAACTTAGTGCCTATTTATGTACGTAGGCACTCTACGCCCACTTGTCGCGTGCCTTCTTTCAAACAATGACTTAGCTCAGATTTTACCCGATCTAAGTAATTGGAAAACTTTGTAGTAAATTATGTCACAACATTCATTATATCATCTAAAGACAAAATAAAAAGTTTTAACGAGTTTGCTGTTACTTGAGTTAAAGAAGATTAATTTATTTATTATTGGAGGCAGCCCAGCGATACTGGTGTAAAATTTTAATTGCACGCTATAATACTTGCAAAAGTGTCGTTTTTAAATTATAACTAGGCACCTGATAGACGTTGGTATACACAAATTCGTAAAACAAAATTTTGTTGAGTTTGTCAAAGATCCTATTTTAGTCTTAATTCTATAAAAAAGCATTTTCACTTTCTCTAAACACAATATATATTTAAGTACTTCTTAATTTTTCCTTCATAAAAATCTAATATTAAGAATCAAATTAGCCAGATTAATCCTGTGAGGACTCTTCAAGTTATTTGCATACCAACAACGATGTACATTGTACATACAAATGAAGTCGGTTAAAAACAGCATTTCATGTATATTTATACAGATCTATAATAGATAAATTTCGCATCTTCAATTTATTTATGAATTTAAAAACATATTACTAAAAACTCCCGTAAACTCATTTCAAGTTAATCGTTACCCTTGCTCCCCACGCAAGGCAGGGGCTCAAAAAGTCAGTCAACTGTAAACAATATTTTATATTTAAATATATTACAAATTCGGCTTAACAACTTTCAAGCTTAAGAAGCTATGTTTTAATGGAATCTGTAAAAGTTTTAATTTATATTTTAAACTAGCTGACCCGGCAGACTTACAGGCAGATAAATAAAAGACCTAAGCTTTTCTTTTACATATTTATTCACCTTCTCTGGACTTCCACAAATAATTCAAGACCAAAATTAGCCAAATCGGTCCAGCCGTTCTCGAGTTTTAACCTGAAAAATTATACCTTAGTAGTTAGTTGTTTATAGTTTTTTTATCGAAATATATCAAAATTTTGAAAATCTAATTTTTTCTCTCATTTTGCCCGAATTGGAACGAAATTGTAGAATCGACCGTACGATCCACGTATGGGCATATCATTTAAGAAAAGGTTGGCATTATTTTAAAGGTGCCATAAAAAATCAATTTTGCGAAAGAAGTGCAAGTTCGACAGACATGTGAAGTCCGGCAAAATTACTCGTGCCGAGCAGTGATGAAAAGGCTGAATACAACAAACACCCTTCAGATAATGTCCGTTGTATACAATACTCATGAGTCTCGAGATCTCTCAAAGAATTTAAAATAAATATAAAGCACTTATTGTAAAGACAGAGTTGAATCTGTCACCAAATACAAAAAAATAATAATGAAAAGTATAATTAACATTCGTCACCTTGGCCTAAAATACGAATTTTCTTTATCAATGACATTGAAGTAATTTATATATTTGACGACTCGTTTGGCTCAGTTGGTAGTGACCCTACTTTCTGCGCCAGCGGTCGCGGGTTCGAGTCCCGCTGGGGGCATTCATTTGTTAATCACGAATGTTTGTACTCCAGTCATGGGTGTTTATATTTATAATATGTATGTATTTAAAATTTATATTTGTAGTATATCAACTATCTGGTATCCGTAACACAGGCACATAACGTAGCTTATCACGGAACTAGATGGTGCTGTTGACTGTTGTAATAATGTCGCAACATATTTATTTATTTATTTATTTATTTATATATGGGTATTTGAGAATAGACGATAAAATGGTTCGTGAATATTATATTATTATTATTAAGTCGGTCACTATTTATTTAAATTGTATCGTATTTAAACCACATGAAATCCTTAGCTATAGGTACATTCTACCGCTCTTTACTATTGTATTTCCGCACTTGGGTTCAGAATATAATCCGTATTGACTTCCGCAGACCTGCGTGTAGTCAGCAATCAGCATGGACCATTTAACATTAATGGAGCCGCTATCACCCATGTTTTGAAACCTCGTTTAGTTTTCTCATTTACGACTAAAAAAATCCTATCATAGAATGTATAGGTATGTTTTATATCGTATCTACTTATTTTTTATTATAAATGGCTATTTTGCGTCTGTAACTGTGTACTTAATTTTTTATAATATTGTGTTGCCATTATTTATAAAATATTAGAATATTAAACACTAAAAATTAACAAATGTAAATATGATAAGTACTTTATAAGTACGTCTATTAGTAGATTTATGATATTAAAAAAAGATATTAAAAAATGCATGTGCCCTTTGCATTTTTTTTTCTTCTAGGTTTTACGAGAGCGCTACAACAAATTGTTCCACAGTGAGTCTCGCATTTCGGTAATGCAGACACCAGTAATTGTGCTTTCCCGTAAGAATTATCATTATTCATTACACATTTAGTTAAAATCGTTTCAGTACTTTTTGTGTGAAACGAAACACCCAAACAGATTGCTTTGAGAACTTTATTCCGTACACAATACAGTTGTTTCTAAAAAATATTTCGTGTACAATGTACAGATCGTACAGACTTTGCTATGCTACTGTTTTGTTTTATGTAGGTATCTATAAGTAGATGAACTAATGGATATTGAAACAGATGCTGATGATGGAAAAACAACTACTGGAATTAATGAAAAAACTTTCATTTAAATATTTAATTTCGTGTAATATTTTACGCTCTAATATCAATGAGCGGCGCAAAATATTCATAAAAACGACAAAATTTTAAGAAGTATCGTTAGCTTATAAAAGTTTATCAAAGTAGGCGCACGCTAAAGCTGCCTGGGAAACGTAATTTGTAAGTTGTTGACCTTTGGACTTAAGAAAGGGAGAAGGTATGGATTATGAGTATAAATTAAAAGTTCTCTCCTTCCGACAATATTAATATTATTTGCACCTTTTACTAAAGCCTTAGCCTTCAGCGATTTGACTACTTATTAACCGTTTCTAAAAAGAGATGAGAGTAGGTAGATAAAAAATCAAGTTTTCTATGGAAAGTGTTAGAGTAAACATTATTGGTTATTTATACCTATTTTGAATCTGTAAAATTAAAAAAAAACAATTATTAATAAAAATTATTTTATCTGTCTCCTTGTATTCTTACATATATGATATATCGCAAATACTGTTAGGTACTAGTCTCAAAAAGTAGAGTTTCCGATTTAAATTCAAATCAAAATATGATGATAAAGCATAATCATTTGAACCCATTACCAAAAATATAACAAAATTAGTAAACATAACACCTGTCTACCCCTAAGAGTGGAGTCCCGAATGTTATTAATCGGTACACACACAACCCCTGCCCTGTCTAGACACCTTCATTAGTTATATATTTATGTATTATCTATAGCTAGTTTATATAGATCTCCCTGGTCTAGACGAAATCGACATTTCCGTCAAGATTAAAAACGATCACTTACTGAAAAGGCTTTTTATATTTTACTCTAAATTTTCTACTAGACATTGCTCCGCGGTGATAATCGACGATAATTCATTTAGTTTGAACGTAGTTGAGGTTCTTTTATCCAACTTAATAGCCTATAATCTTACTTAATGAATAAGGCTTTGTGTTCGAATAAGACTAAATAAAATAATAATAAAACCTGATAAAAACGTAAACTTTTTAGCATTTTAATTATTCAATAATTTATATATAAAACGCCCTTGGATAAAAGCAGATTTCCTCAAGAAGTGATAATCATGATACTATTCAAACATAAAAATATCAGAGGTGCATAACCTCATTTGTAAAGTTGATACTTGATAAGTTTAAACTAATTACAAACAAAACAGCAATAAAATAAAGTTAGGGTGCAGATACACATGCTCATAACTAGCACGAAAGCATGCCACTATTGAGCAATTGCTACTTAGTAGCATGTGTGTCGAAACATTGCTAATAATGAGCATGCTTATTTCGAGCATGCCCAAATTTCGACGGTCGTGCGATTTTTGGGCATGCTACTGTCAAAGTCTACTGGAAAATTCACTTGGTTTTCCATTTTTCACTTGTACACTGGCAGAGAACTTGCTAGAATGTCGAATACCAAAGAACCAGCCCGTGCTTAAATAGCATGTGTGTTCAATTTATTGCGTCAGCGTTTTTAATTTATAATGTGTCAGTCAATTACATTTATAATATGTCAGTTTGAAGAGCATGCTTGTTTTAAGCATGCTAACATCATGCTAATAAGCATGACATTTTATGAGCATGTGTAACTGTACCCTTATTTGATCTGTTACGTATGCCTCGTGTATGCTTCATCAAACGTTGTTACGAGAATTGTAGTTTATATGTATTTTTTTAAAATCAGTTTTCTGATTTTCTTCAAATTCTTTTTTTACGTATTTGTAGTTCAATAATAAATGTTATAATTTTTATTAAGTAAAATAATTTGAATCTAATAAATATTCTATATCTGTCACATCTTCAGCAAATAACTTAAGTGCTAAAGTATAATACCAAATCTTGTTAATCAAGTTAAATATGAACCGCAGATTCGAAATAAAATAAAACACTTTAAAATGATACATTAATTTATTCAGGAAATAAGCCCTAAAAATCAGTGTCAATGTATGGATCCATACACGATATCTTACAACTAGGGTTCTAACTAACATCTATGTAATTAGAACTAAACCATTTCAATTGAACACCACTCAATAGAAATATACATTTACAACTCTTATAAAATATATTCCCACACAAATATATTAAATTGGTGACGTTCAAAACTCGACTGTGGAATGTTGTTCTTTTCCATAAAGAAGTCACTTGTTACAATATTTATTCAGTTACTTACTTTACTTCTAATATTGACTTATTTTGCTTCAAATATTATTACGAATGATATTTACCATGCAATGTTACTTGCATGGTAAATAGTTTACATGTTTAATTAATTTATACATTTATACTGGAAACATACTGAAAATACCAAGACAAAGTGTTTCACTACAGACAACTTATTTTTTTTTTCCAAATATCATAAGGCATACGCACAAGTTTTCCATCATTCTTAACCAATATTTAGCAGCAATAATTAATATACACACATCGATAGCTTAATATAACAAATAACTGTTATATTACGATATGTGTATCAAAATTATATTACTTTCGATCACCAACAAATTTTATTTAAGATATTTCAAAACAAAAAGAAAGAAACAGTATTTTCTACATGGAAATAAAAGACAAGGCTCGTATTACTTTTCTAATAAGACAATTATCTTGAAAAGCGAGGCACACTTCAATCTTTACAGTTACTTCACAATTCTTTATATTAAACCCGTAATCAATATTCATTTAATATTATTATCCATTAAAAGTAATCAGTACGTAATAATTTTATAACGTGACATTAAGAAATTATTGTTTGTTATTTTTTGATTTCCTGATCTAGTTCTGAAAATGTTTTTAAAATATTATTTACTTGTTTTAGAAATACATTCATGCAATTAGTGATGTCCTTTCAATTTTTTATACAATATTTTTTTGTTTTCAAAGATTATTGGTGCGGTATAATATATAACCATTTAATTTTTTTTTCAGAAACCATAAATTCTTAATGGAAATTCAATACGTATAGTTATCGCTAAGCTTTTTGACCGCGTTGAATCAGATAGGGTCGCAAATAAGATATTAGCTTTACTTTTGCGTTCACTATGTCTTATTTTTATTTGATCTGTTACGTATGCCTCGTGTATGCTTCATCAAACGTTGTTACGAGAATTGTTTACATAATTTAGTTAAAAGTTTGTGGTTCAACATGTACAATATGCATTACTTTAGCAAAGTCGAATGTACCCCAACACATGCGTTTATATTGTACAGGTATCAATTCACTTGTCATAAATAAATATTGTCTGTATAAATGTATGTACATTTACATGTGTGTACACATATATATTATGTGTACATGTAGAATGTAGATACATGCATGTCTATATGCATACTCTATGTGGGCACATATCAATCTGTGCAGAGGTAAAGCTTAATTTTACTGTGCAACGATAGGCACACTAGGCATACTATACACTGCCGTTAACAAAACCGATTTTTTCTGGTTCATCAAGTTAAAAACAAAATGCATACTGTCACCTAATATTTTAATACATAGTTATATCGATGAAATGTAGTAGATAGATATTCTAGAAAACCAGTGTTGTGACACCTGATTACACAAACATTTTTTTTATCATATATAAAATTAGACATTCAATAATGAATGACAGTTAAAACGTCACACAAAGTATTATCCAGTCATCACAATATCTAGCAATGCCACATTATAGTGCAGTAATATACCTAACGTTCCACAGTTGTACGCTTTACTTCTATCCATTTATATTAACCACTGACCTCTATAATACTACTGAACTGGCTGTTGTCAACGTGCTTTTGTGGCTGCTTGATATTCGGCATTTTGGCGCTGTCCGCCGCTGTCGGACGTAGCGAGAGTTCGTGGTACTAAAACTAATGATGTCGATATAAAGATTTTTATTATTTTATTTTTATTAATCAATAACCGTATCATCATAATTACTACTTATGTTATATTAACAACGAAAATGCAAAATTACTTTACAGTAAACGAACACTTCTCGCTGTCTTTTGCAATATACGTTAAAATTAGTTCTCAGGACTCTCGCTAGTGGCGCTTCAAATGGACACAAAGAAATTGCTGTCAAACGCTTGGAACAGCCAGTCCAGTGGTATTATAGAGGTCAGTGATATTAACTCAAGTGATGTATCTAGTGTCGCGCGTCCCGGCGGTGGTCGCGGTCGCGCTCGCGGTCGCGGTCCGCGGGCGGCGGGTCGCGGTCGCGGCGCTCGCGGTAGCGCTCGTCGTAGTAGGGCGCGGCGGCGGCGCGGCCCTTCGCGCTGCTCGCGTCGCCCGCGCCCGCCTCCGCGACCGGCTCCACCGGCGACTTGCGCGGCCTGCGGGATTAAATTTTAGTGACTACTATTATAAATATGGCAGTTAGTGTGTTTGTGTATTATTATTTATTTATCATTTAATTTTGCATAGAATGTTAAACTCGTAATCTATGGGTTTTTGAAGTGAAACTTCTTTAGAATCGTTGTGATTTCAAACTCGATGAAACGAAAAACTAAGTCCATAGAGACACAAACACGTGAATCAAGTACCAGGCGCTCAGAGACGGGGAAGAGTTAGCGCCACCAATGACGGCTGCTCACGCTTCTGGTAATCGTGAGGAATTGAAAAGAAGTTTTACTTCTGACATGTGTACTTTGTACGCACGCACTTTTTTATTTTATATTGATAATACACTAAGGAGACATACCATTAAAATATCAAATCCTATTTAAAACAATATTATGTTCAGTATTTTTTATGATCCCACAGCTCGGCATGGGCCTCCCTTCTATACGCTAACCAAGTGCGAGTCGGCTGACTTCACATGTCTCGAAACCTTGCTAGTTGGCTGATATGCGAACATGTCACCTACACTAGGCTGCCTACTACTGCCTATTATAATTCGCGTCACGTAAAAAGAACGCTGGAAGAAAGTAATGGGGGTGTGTTTGCGCATGGGTACATTCGCGCACGAAAGGCCTACTCTTTTATTTTTGAACTAGGCTTTCGCTAGCGACGTATATTGGTTATTGGTAGGTACATTGAAAAATATATTAGATAGAATATAAATAAATAGATTTTCAATTACATTTTATATCCCTTACCTTTCCTCTCGGCTGTGTCCTCTGTTGTAATGATCGGTGCGTTCACGATCTCTCGACCTGGAGCGATCACGTTCACGCTCACGATAGTCTCTATAATATCTAAAAGACAAAGAAAACACATTAAAGTAAATTTAGAATTAAATATAAGTCCAATGGATACCAAGAAACGCTTCGAGTTTTAACTCGTTTTTATACGTTTTCATGATAGAGATGCGTGTTTACTTTTAATTCTCTACTACATTTTTCTATACATATTTACAAATCGTTATGATATGAGCCTTACGTATCACGGTCGCGTTCACGATCGCGTTCCCTCGACCTTTCCCTGTACCTGTAATCAAGTGATTACATTCAATGTACTTTTCTAAACTACATATTATAGCGACCAAGTAAATTTAATAAAAACTTAACAGAAGAAAAGTAAAAGGAATTCGCGAAATAAAATATACTGTACATATAAGTAACACGTGATTCGTAGGTAAGAGGGAAGGACTATCTGGGTTTTGTTTAATATAAATACATGCCAATATGCTAATAATATTGTCATCTTTAAAACAAAATTAGCCCCAATCGTTGGTCAAGGAATAATTATTTTTTAGGCTTTATAAATAAAGAGTAATAAAAATATTATTATATAACATAAAAAAGATTATAGTAAATATATAAAATAAGATTTGTTTTTAAATCATAAAATATTTATCATACAGATCTATACATTCAATCAACATCAAATATTCAAAATTCTTATTTCTTTTCAGAGAAACTGTCTCTTGAGCTTTTATGGCAAATATTTCTAGTGGATGTAGAAATTATGTTTTTTTTTTGAAGTGAAACTTCTTTAAAATCGTTGTGATTTGAAACTCGATGAAACGAAAATGCGTCACGATAAAGAAAGAAATACATAAAAGTATAGGATTAAGTCGGAGAGAATGAGATAGAATACATTCCCATGTTGCCATGGTAACCGTTGTTTATTTTTTGACATTTCTTTTTGTATATATTCATCTCATTCTTTTGTCGATTTACTGAAGTTTCACTTCTATCGTGTGTGAATCGCACACACACCTTTTTTTTTGGAATGCTGTTGCAGAATACTGTATTTTAGTCATAGAAAGTACTCCTTTTAAACAGCGCACATCGAAAGGCAAATATCTCATAGCGAATATTTGCAACGAAATAGCTTATTTTCAATCATCTTACCATGTAGGTAGGGTATTAGTAGTGCTAATAAACCAGTAAAACATGAAATTTTTATTCAATCGATGTGTCATAAAAATTTAAATTTCAAATTTTCATTGTGACGAGAACGCTGAACGCAGTGGACGCTTTCCTCTCTGTGGTCATGACGTCAGTTGGCTTTGTAAACAAATGCGCTAATAATTTGTGTGAAATTAATTATAGAAGTCACAGTTAGGGGATGCAAATGAAATGTAACTCTACTTATAAAATACTTTAATAAAACTAATTTTACAAACTAATTATCCTAAGGTGATTACACCGTCGAAGTTTGACGAATGGAATGATTGAAAAAGTCTTTACCAATCTTTTAAAAGGGAACTCAGATATTACAACACTGTCACTTCACAAAAGTTATGTCGAAATATGAAAGACTCGGTGCAGATGCGGGATGCGACGTTGGTGGTCGCGCGAGGTGGTCCCCAGGCATTAGGGTTGCGTAACAAATTGATAATTGTTTATTATTTAAAAATGAGTTATTATTCTCTTATTGTTGGTGTGCTGTTCCTGAGTGCATGAATACTTGTGTAAAAACATTGAACAAATTATAGATTCATTTATGTTTATAACAAGGCGACTAATATTCCATGGTGTTTAAAAACAATAAATAAACTGAAAACATTAAATTTAAAACTTATTTTGTTACTTTATGATTTTTTTTTAAATGAAGTAAAAAGTAAAATACACTACTGTGGGCGAAACGATATATCTAAACGACCAAATCAATTATGACCTAAATACATCGAAACTTCATATAATTTATTATTTGCCGACGTAAGGAAATATAATGTTAACTCGAAATTCCTCACTCACCACACCAACACCTAATATCAGTACATCAGTACATATAAATAAAATTGAAGTGTCTGTTTGTAAATGCACAATATTAAAATATATACGCTACTTACTTCAAAAAATCTGTCTGTTTGTTCTGGCTAATCTCAGAAACGACTGGACCTATTTTGACGGGACTTTCACTCTCAGATAGCTAATGTCATAAGGAGTAACTAAAACCGTTAATTTATTTTGATATACGTCCACCTGGTTTGCTAGTGTTACAATAAAGCCCACCAACCCACCTGTCTCTATCATCCCTGTCCCGCGACCTGTCCCGGTAGCGGGAGGCGGAGCGCTCGCGGCGGCGCGGCGCGCGGTGGTGCGCGCGCGCGTCGCGCTCCCGGGAGCGGGAGCGCCGCCGCTCGCCGCCGTACGACTTGGTCTCCACACCGTGCAGCGTGTCCTGGAGGGACGAGATGAGGATCTTGCAGCGGTCGTCGTGTGCCACCTGTTCAATGTGATATTAGTTAGTTGAATTTGTTACGATTATAAATGTTTCGACTGAATGCTATATTGCCATTATATATTATTATATATTAACCTATCGAATTTAAATGGTGATATATTTATAAGTTTTACTTTTTGTTGAATAAGATTAAAATGACGTCATTTCATTAACTACAATTTGAAAGAAAAAAATGGTTAGAAATGATTATAATTTATTATATAAATATGATTGACAAACGTATTTATCGCCCCTCTGCTTCCCCTTAGAGTAACTCTTGGCTGTGTGGTAACATTGACAGACCCATCATCGGAGCGTCGTAGTTGAATGCGTAAGTAGTAATTCTACAATCTACGGTTTTATTGGCTTTTCTTGCGTTTGCTGAGCCTACGCCACATAACCACCTATACAAGTGGTATGCGTAAATTTTCCAACATTAAAAAAGGGTGCCTTTATAAACAGTCACAATTAAAAGAAACGAAAACGTAAGCCATAAATTTAACAGTTGTTAACAACTATTTCGTCTGTCTACTGTATTATTTTGTATACAGTTTTGTATGGTGTTCACAAGAACATCCTGGAGATGTCTGGGGGTTTCGGAGGTGTCCAATCAACACCAACAATCTCACCTTACTCTGCTTGATGAGTGATATCGCAGTGACGAGCGTCTCTATAGCGGAGGCGTACTCGCCGGCGGCGGCGTCGCTGACGGCGCGCGCGATGGCGGACGAGGACACGGTGCGGTTGCGGCCCATCACCTCCTCGAACTCCGCCTCGCTGATGGCGGGCAGCGCGTGCGGCAGCGCCGCGTGCGCCAGCGCCGCGTGCGCGCCCAGCGGCGACGGGTGGTGCGCCGGCCGCGCCTCTGCCGCCGCGTAGCTCTGTCATAACAGCACATAACATAAACCCAGTCTTTATTTATATACTAGCTGTTACCCGTCCGCTTCGCTGGACGTTTTAAAATGTATGTAAAGTTAGTTTTTTATAATACAGTAGACATAGTTATGCAGACCAGAACCAACCCACAGAATGACTGATTTACGATATGATCAATTTTGTTTTAAGATATGATCGATTTTCATAACGAAATGTGCGTTGGTTGGTATTTGTTGACAGTGTCTTTTGCATTCAAAAAATCATTAGATAGCTTAGATATTTTTAGCATATATATAAAACACGCAATTTTGGACCTATCTGTGTACTTAACTCAATTTCACCCTGTTTGTGAGTTGGTTCTGTTCTGCATAACTATGTCCATTTACATATTGTAAATGTAGGGGACGCGACCTACTACTAAATGCTTGATAAATTAAATACAGTCTAAGATTGTTGTAAAGTTTATTGATTTAATAATATAATGATAATTGATGCTAGTTAATAATAATAAATACAACCGATTTGATTGCTGTCCGAACATGCACTGACTGTTTTAGATGTGTTTCGATGTATTTATAACACACCTACGAAGCATTATTGCTTAGGTGTTTGGGGTAACAGCCTTTGGCCCGAACACATATATTTATGTACATATTTCTATATATTATTCTTTATTGCACATAAAGCATAGGTATTTCATTTGGGTGCCCAATAAGCATCGCATCCTATTTAATAATATAATTATTGGTATGTTTGAATAGGTAGTAAAATATTATGCCTCTTATTATAATTTAATGTGCAAATTTCGCAATATTAGTATATAATATATAGAATTAGACAAAAAACTCGTAACTTAAAACATAAATAACAGATATCAAATATTGTTTTAGGTATTTAAAACAAACTTACCGTAGGTGGTCTACCATACGGTTGTCTCGCGCCGGGCGGCGGCCCCTGCGCGGGCGGCGGTGCTCCGTGTGCAGGGTGACCGTACGGAGCCCCGGGACCTAACATAATGAATTCATTAAATTATATTATTATGTAATCGACATTTTGTTATTGAAGTGAAGTCTTATGCGACTTCCAACGAGGTTGCGTTAAACGTTTAACGCTACCATGGACGGGGTATGAAAGCACTGTTGCATAAACATACATGTAAATCAAGTACCAGGCACTCAGAGACGGGGAAGAGTTAGTGTCACCGCCCCTCAGACGGTCAAGATGTGCAGGTCGTGGGTCTCGCCCACCGCAATACGGTAATTTTTAATGTGACGTTATGTGTAGCAAAATACAATATACAGCCTAACTTATGACGTGGCCGCTCCTGCTGGTAATCGTGAGGAATTGTTTTTGAAATGCAATTACAATATCATTAGTATATAAACAATGTGTAAAGAGTGAGTTAAATTTATAAACAAAGAAGTTAGACTTCTGACATGTGTACTTTGTACGCACGCACTTTTTTTAAATAATAATTTAAACAGAGATGCTTCAAGGAAAAAGAAGAAGAAGAAGTATGTAATTTTTACCCTGTGGCGCGGGCTGCGGCGGCTGCACGGCGGGCGCGGGCTGCACCGGCGGCTGCTGGCTGAAGAACGCCGGGTTCACGTGCGGCGCGGGCGCACCACCTGCTGGTTACAATCGTATGTAAAAATTACACTGTCGTAATTTATGCTTTGGTTTCTATACATACACTAATTCTAACAATGTAAGTCTTTATTATGTTTAATATATTTCAATAAATTTATTATCATCATTATTATAATCTTATTTTTTTTACACTTGAATTGACTATACTGTGTAATTCAAAATGAACTTATATAGTGAATTTGATATGTCCTTTATGTCACGTCACTATTTTAATAAAATACTCAATATAACATGCATTAGTCATGCGGACTACGTAAAGCAGTATTATCACACACATTTTTAAAAATGTTAGCTTATTTTAAATATTACCTCTTATTACGACTTAAACTAAACAGTAATTTAAGATTTAAAATTAATCTGTTGCTATTCGATGTATAATAAATAAGTATCACTACATATTATAAAACAAAGTCCTCCGCTGCGTCTGTCTGTGTGTCTGTTCGCGATAAACTCAAAAACTACTACATCTATTTTTATGCTGTTTTCACCTATGGTTAGAGTGTTTCTCTAGAAAGGTTTTAGTATATTATCTGTCAAGTTTTTGCATACATTTACTAGCGGAATCTGCGGCTTAGCTAGCATAAAATGTAGGGACGGGCCCGAGCGGAGCGAGGGCGAGTCGCTAGTTTAAAAATAAATGACTACAACTACCAATAAATCTATATACATACATAACAACAAATTGTACAATAGAACTAACACTATAAGTCAGATAAATCAAAAATTAGAAAGTCACAATAAATACTGAAAATATGAATGGATATCGGAAGGTATATCGAACTTTCGAATATTCGCTGTTTTAAGCATAGATATCTCATATCAGTGTTACGAGTTCATAAACAATTTTAAATCTTAAAACAGCCATATTTTTGACTATTATAGTTCAGTTCACGCCACTTGACAGCCATTTTATGTATACACTCACACGTATACGTTCATATGTTCACACAAACATTGAACTAAATTTCCTCGATAAAATAATTTTGCGACATCACCTTCATCCATAATATCTTCAATTATGTTAGTAATGAATACCTCACACCCTGCATGCCACAACCCCGTGATGTCAAACATAAGGAATAAAGGAGTGTATTACCAAAGTTACCTGGATGCTGCGGGAGCGGCGCGGGGCCGCGCGGGGGGCCCGCCTGGTGCGGCGGCAGCTGGTGGTGCGGCGGCGGCATGCCTTGGCCGGGCGGCTGGTCAAATATATTATTTGTTAGTGAAATTTCGAACAATGCGAGGTTTCACGCTAAGCTCGGCTCAGATGGCGCTACCAGCGCATAACGTCACCAACGAAAACCTCAATGCCGCCTATTTTGACAGACGCGTTTATTATTATAGAATAGTTTAGTTAAGTTTTGTAAAATCAAATATAAGATGGAAACATATGGTGTTTTAACTATTGTTGAATTAAAAAAATTGACATAAAATAATTTGACATACACTACATACATACTTGACGTTGTTTACGTTATGCGCTTGTAGCGCCACCAACGGCTAAAACTCGCAGTGAGACCTCCCATTCAAGTGAAACGTATGGTTTTATTTAATATTTTTCATTTGACTTCACATTTCGAACACCGACAATTAGCTTTCGCTCTCAATGAACTACAATAACTGGCATATCATAAGGATCAAAATATGAGCCAATATTTAAAGGTCTTTATTGTTCAAGACTTTAGGCGCAGGACAGAAACGACGCGTCCTCCGCGTGGCATGGCGGTGAAGAAACAATGATTTCTTGGTAGTCCAAAAAGGGACTCGAATCCAAGATCTTGAGATTTGCAGCCTTGACTAGCCACTTAAGTCTAAACCACAGAGGTATAAGTGTAAGAAATAACAAATAAGCAACGACATTAATAATATGCCTACATCCATCACACTCACAGCATGCGGCGGCGGCATCTGATGTGGCATCTGGTGTTGCGGGGGCCCGTACTGCGGCGCGGGGGCCGGCATGTGGTGGGGGCGGGGCCACTCAGGCCCTCGCTGGGGGCCCGGCCCAGGCCCCCCTGGACCAGGACCGCCTGGAGCACGTTGCATCTGTGGCGGTCCTTGGAACTAGAGAAAATAAGACAGTTTTCATGACCTTGAAATAAATTATTTCAAATTAATGTAATTTTAAAAATTGCTATTTAGTATATCAGAGTATTATAGTTAAATATATGAACTTTACAATTATCAGTTTATGTTATAAAGGGTTTTAATCACCTTTTCGATGTAGTCCAGAAATGCCTTCAATAATAAATAAACAGATATTAGTGTTAAAGATATACAATTATTATACGTGAGTAAACGAATGTAAACCATGTAAATGAATACTGCCTATATTCATATATTGGTTAATTAAAATAAAAATATATATAAAGGTTATTCCAAACATACATATATTTACAATATCACAAGATCCTATTACTAATAAAACTTTATATTCAAATAAAAACTAAAACTTAATTTTGAATGGTAGCTTTCCGAATTCGCCTTTGATAATAAAACATATTCGTGAAATAAATATTTCGATACCTCAATTTTCAAGATAAAATTAATTAATAAAATATGAATAGACCAATGATATTATAAGTAAAAAGGTGTAGATACGTTACCTAAACGACATTCTATCTTCAAAAACGGCACACTAACGCACACATGAATACAGAATAACTGAAAATATTGCAATAACACACTACATTACGTCGTCAAAATAGGATGGCATGATTCAAGTATCGCCAGTGAAAAAGAGACAAATATAATTCTCGACAGTGCGTCGTCAACGCGTTGGTAGGCCAATAGCCTAGTTTTAGTGTGCCACTTTTTGAGCGCGTATGACTTATCTACACCTTTTTTCCTAGTATATCAATGGAATAGACCAATGTAAGGCAAATTGTGACGTCACACGCAGTCAGTCACGTGACTGTTAGCAGGACTCGTTATTTATGCGAACTTTGAATGCAAATAAAATCATAACTACTAGGTATTTTTAAATAAAACAAAACCTAGTGTATCTGTATATATTAAAGCATTACTGTAACAAAGTTTCAAGTTATATTACATGCCTAACAACTGTAATTGACAAAAAAATGACTTTAAAAGTAATAATTTTTTTATAGCAAAGATCAATATTTAATATCAATATAATATGTTAATGTATAAAACTCAATAAAAATTATTAACACTCAATTATTAACCTGCATTGGTGGCCTATGCTGGGGCGGTCCCTGGTGAGGTGGGGGTCCTTGATGAGGAGGCATATGGTGAGGGGGAGGTCCTTGATGTTGCGGCATGTGGTGCGGCGGTCCATGCGGGCCAGGAGGCGGTCCACGCAGCTGGTGATGTGGACCAGGGCCTGGCATCATCATACGTGGTCCGTTCGGCCCTGGTCCATTCGGTCCGCCTCCGAAGAAGTCTGGGGAACGGCGCATTGCTAACATTTTGTTAGTAATTTGTCAAAAAAAAATTGTACTTTAATTTATAATACTATTCTATAATTGCATAAAATCTACACAATTTAGTAAAAACCTTTTAACAAAAACCATTTCAATAATATTTTGGATTCAACTCAAAAAGTAGGTACTTGTTTTAAGTAATTGCCAGGATTATTAAAACTGCATCACATTATTAAAATGTCCTATTTATTTCAGTTTGACAGTGGCAGCCCAGTGGTAAAGCGCTCGCTCGGTCGCGCGGATCTCGCACCACTGATATTTTCATGTGCGAATCATTTCTAACATGAGTACCATTTGTCTTACGGTGAAAGAAAGCATCGTGAGGAAACCTGCATGTCTGAGAGAACCTTGCAGGGTTTCTAAAAGACATGTGAAGTCCAACCCGCACTTGGCCAGCTTGGTGGACTATGGCCAAATACCCCTCGTATTGGAGAGAGGTCCCGAGCCTCACAATGAGACGATAGAAATGCTGAATACATTTATTTATTTTTATTTTATTTATAAAGCAATAACAAGAATTTAAGTCAATTTAACTTTATTAATAATAATAACTAGTAAAATATGATTTTATTTTAATTACCTCCAGGGTGTGGTCCAGGCGGGCCGCCAGGATGAGGAGGACCGCGCATGCCAGGATTGGGTCCCGGCGGAGTTGATCTCGTCTTAGATTGACTTTCAAATTGATTAAGTGCCTGTGAAATATACCGGATATTAAAAAAAAACTTGCACTTTGCATCTTTTCCAGAATAAAAAGTAATTCTCGTGCTAATTACAGTCTATAATCTTTGTGACTTTTATATCAAAATGAATGAGTTATTTAAATATCATACTCATTGTTTAGTACTAGTTAGTAGGTATTTTATAACTTTACATAAAAGTTTAAAAGATGATCTTATATTTCGTTAGTAATAGGTACCTTTTTTGGTAAAATGTATTTTTTTTAAATGTCAGTTATTCATTTAATTTTCTAAGACACAAAACTGTTTATATATGAAGTGTATACAAAGTCAGGGGGCACTGCCGTGCCTCTGCCAAGTATGCTTGACAAAATCTAATAATATGAACTAGGCAATTCGGGAAGGTTAGTACTTAATGGTCAGTATGGAATAGACACGTACATTTATTTGGATTAATAGTTTCAGAGATTAGGGTGTTCAAACTAAGAAACTTTGTCACTTTATAACATTAGACCTACTACAAGTATTTATGTTAAACTCTCTATGACATAATTTCCCTAAAAGATAGCAATTATTTTTATATGGTTTCATTTACATGGAAACATTCAATTACATGGAAACTTATGAACTTAAGGTTGGCTTTTTATTTTAATAAATTTATTGATTAGCTGAAGAAACTTAATCATTAGTGTGAATTTTCAGCACTATATTAGATATAGCAGTTAGCAATTAAAAAAACTAGTTTCTGCTATAGCTAAAATAAAAAATATTCTAGCAAAAAGCCGAGGTTTGCGAGAGCTCGCGTAATTTTTTTAACAAGTAATATTGTTATAGCGATGTTATTTCTTTGGTTATCTAACAGATGGCGTTAGTAGTACTATAACATTCTATTTAATGAACACAAAATTGTTAATGTTCATTTTTAATTATTATTTTTTTTGACAGATAACATAGATGTGAAGTTAAATTAGTGTGTTAAAGCACAAATCTATAGGGTGATAGTTTTTCATTAAAGTGTACGACAAGATGCTGTTTGTGGGATAGTCTAAGGTCTCGCTTCGCTCGCCCTAATAAATATTATTCCGCCTAATGTTGAACCGATTTTGATAAATTTCAGATAATTTAAACGGGCGCTCCGCTTAGCATCAGACAGCAACGCGAACTAGTATTTTTCAACAAAATATTGTATATTTATATTGTATTTATTAATTACCTGTTTAGTTGGTAGTGTCACCATGGGATGCTGCCCATGGATATCTTTCTTAGGTAGCCGGTCCATGACCATCCTAATGGATTGATCTGAACCGAGTGAAATGACGCAGAACCCCTTGGACTGTCCATTTGCCCTGTTCTCGAAGAACTTGACATCTTGAAAGTCGGTTACGCCGATATCGGCGATGGCGTTAGCAATGTCTTGGTCGGTCGCCCACTGGAAAATGTATCCAAAACTCAGGGAAACGCTACCTCGTGAACACGAAGCGATATATTATAAAATACATACTTGACTGTGCCTTCAATGCCCGTGTCGCATAACCGAACTTTTGTTACCTATAGGCGCCCGAAAATCGTTTTATTTTTATAATTGCGATAGGAACTGTTAATTAAAATCCAAACGACATCCTACATTTCTATTTACGCGTATTTAAACTCGAAACTACTCAGCATTCATAGACATTCATACATTCATACGGTCCTTTAAGTTATATATTTTTTAATATTTTTGCGATCATATTTTTCCACCAAGGAAACCATTGGGTCGAAAGGAAACAGTTTTATTTTTAACCAGACTTTTATTTTCATATCACATGTTTTGTCATTAATTGTCATGTTAAATGGTAATAGATAGCATAGAAAAAGCAGTCAACATTCTGCAATTAAACAAAATCGGACAAAATAAATGGGATCGATTCGCAACAGTAATGAAGTAAGAATATAAACAATTCTCTAATAATAACCAAGCTTATGTATAGTAAACATTTCAACTTTTGAGATGTATAATGTAAAATTAATTATATTAGTTTATCGTATTATCTATAAAATACGATTTCAGCAAAAACAATCTTTGAATTTATTTAATATGTTTGTTAATTAACTAAGTGCATTTAAAATGATACAATTTATGCATTGTTTTAACGATCAAATACATAAGTCACAAAGGAATGCAAGTAGTTTTTTCGATACAATGATTTTTAAAACTTAATATTTACACCATAATATTTGAGTACAAATTGTATTTACTACAATTTATTTACGTCATATATTTAAGCTAATTTTTACAAATACCGCGAGATATGAACAAGCCAATATTCGACCGAAAATATATTTCAATAGCATATAGATATTAAATAAACGTACATGTCATTAGTAACAACAGTTAATTAAAGTACATTAAAATCATTCACGAGATTTCATAGCAACAGTCGGAGTTACATATAAATAGTTTTTTTTAAATTAAACACCGAGGTTAAAAATTATTTATAATAAGTATTTAGATTGAAAATATCCTAAATTATCGCAAATACAAACTTGAGATGACTCGCAAAAAAAAATTATATACAATCAACGACATTATATCAGTCAAAATGCAATTTTCGACGCTACAACAATAAATACAAGCTTATAAATAAATACCTTACCTTGTTATAACCTGATAGAAAAAATATATTAGTCAAAATAAATAATATAACAATATATAAAATCAGAATTTTGGTGCAACTTTTGTAAGATCACTTATCAAAGCATGCAATTTAGTCCAATATTCTGATCACAAAACGAAACCTATTTTAAGGAACTGCATTTATTTAACCCTATTCAATGGTTAAGATACAACATGTATCAATATCTAATGAATCTATTAAACAAAATTTAAAGTATCCGGTCTCTGGAGACAATACTTACACATTAACATGAAAAATTATTATTATTAATTTCAGCTTAATTATATTTTAGTGACAAATTAAATGTACCGATTTCCAAAATTCCGGACAAATACTAAATTTTACTTACTGTTTCAAAGTGATCAAAAGCTCCAGAATTTTAGACAAAACCATTAAATTTTAAAGTAAACAAATTATCAAGTTTTATAGGTGTAATTTAGTAATTAAAACAAAAAAATGTCAACTGACATCAGTTTTAAAATATTAGACAACTAGTGAAATTAATTATACACTATTATTATAATAAATGAATTCATATATAAATATATATTATATATAAGTAAGTAATACCACCATTCATCACAACACTCAAAATATCTTTTATCACTCACATTTACTTTCCAGAACCTTCATTTCCTATTTCTCAATTAACATCAGGATGATATACACTAATAAGAGATATTTATTTTTTGTTAAGGTTTGTATAAAACATATGAAAGCTATTCAATATTATTTTCTTGGAAGTATAATATGACAAATTTATTATCTAGTCTTGATCTATTTACATTTAAACCTGCATAAATATATAATAAGGATCAGTTAAATTTCTAATTTTTACAAAAACCCTTGGAATATAATTTTAACCTATAGAATGGTTTATACAACCCATAACATAATACTACGAAGTTAATACATAAATATCTCCATCTTTTCTTTATCATTTGTAATCCATGAAATAAAATATTAAAATAAAAATATACTCGTAATCTACAATTTGCAAAGTGCATATTTTCATAAACACAAAGGCAATAAATAATTTAATCTTTATCAACTAGAAAAAAAATTAAGTATGGTAGATCTAAGAAATTAATTCCCACGTAAATATTTGTTAATTTAATAGTGATACGACAACAAAATATTAAAATAACTTATCATAGTACCATGGAGATTCATATCTTGTAATTATTGTAGCAAAAACAAGTTTTAACAAATTCTTAATAAATAAACTATGACTTGGAGCTAATTTCAGTATTATAACTAAAAAAATTGTGAGATTACAATTTAAAAGAAATATCTTATATTAAAGTGATTGTGTGAACAAAATTGTAACACGCTATAACTAACACACTTATAAACTGTAGTGAAATGTGCAGTCACATCTTGATACAACTTGTTTTTGCTTATAATAGTTGATATAGCACCATTATAAGACATGTTATGCTTACCTTTCTAAATATCTTATTATGTTTGTTTATGTATCAAAACAAAATAACAATAAAAAGCTAACTATTTTTAAACATAAATTATTGTCTCTATACCTAAACATACATTGTCCTATATCTACATTTTTCTACAGATTAACAGAGTACTCCCTTTGTTGCTATAAGTATAGCATTTACTATATTTTTTTCCAAATAGTATATTGTAGTATTGTATAAACTTCTTTAATTTTTTTTAAAAAGTTCCCTAGTACTTACTGTAACATTATAATGTTGCTATACCAATATAATTATGTTGTGGTTTAAATAGCATTGTTTAAGTAAATGTATAGCCCCACAAAATTTTTGTATATAAAAAGGACCACAATGTTTTATATTTCATTTCATATAAAACAGAATGGCGCATCTACTATTATTATAAATAACCAAATGAAACTTTCAAAAATTAAAATATTGCATACTGTCTTGTAACATAAAACAAATTAATGATGCTATTAAATATATTATATTATCATAATAATCTGAACAGCTATATTTAACATGGTCTTACATTGCATTGATAATTTCCAAACATCAAAATAATATGTAACTATGTGGATTTAGCAGTTCATAAAGCTTACAAAGACTAATACTAAACCACAGACAGTTTTTTGTTTCAAACGATGTACAAGGTAAACCTAAATTTATGTATAAACTCAGTTTTTTGAAGGTTCAATTAAATCTAAATTTTAACAAAAGAAACAATGAAATTCATGTTACAAAACAATATCTGTTTCAACATACAAAATAGAAATTTGACATGACTACAAGTCACTACTATTAATATATGTACATGTTGAAGTTACTCTTTCATTTGGCCACTTAAAAATAGGACTGCCATCCACCATGCTTTTCAAGACAGGTATATTGTGTCAATCTTTATATAATGAACTTTATCAAAATACTGTTAAAAAGGTACAAACACTAAGAAAAAAAATTGACAGCTAAAATAAAAACGCAATCCAATGAACACCACTAATTATTGACAAAAATCAATATGAAGCGAAAATTCAATCACAAGATGGCTGTCCTATAAAATATCCGTTTTACTGCAGTAACAGATATTTGTATAATTAACGGATAACTGTAAATCCTATATTTACATATTAATTCTAAAGAGAAAATCAAGTACAAACCCAAGTAAGATTGCCGACGTAAAGTTGGAAGCGGCGGCCATGATGCCCGTGGCTAGGTGCGTTGTGATGGTAAGGAGCTGAGCCATTTGTCTCTTCTGGTGGATGTGAGTGTTGAGGACCGGAATTTGGTGGTCCGTCATCGTCGGGCTTCGATGTTGGTGCTGCTATAACGTCGTCATATAAGTCGACATTTTCTCCTCCGAACTCATCCTGAAAGCGGCGTTATTATACAACTATTATGAATGTTTGAAAGTAAACGAAAAACATAAATTTTATCATTTAAAACATGATGTATAAGTAGTAATCTTTTATTTCTTTTACTTACCTGTCTATTAAAATCAGGTTCAATATCATCGGCGTATAAATCTATATCCACGCCTCCATCCGCCATTTTGCGAATTGAAAAACAATGGTCAATGGCGGCGAATGGCGTTGTGTGCACGACAAAGAGTATAGATAATATACTGGGAAGTGCACGAACCATAGATAAATAGAACTACAAAGTACAAACTGCTACAATAAATATAATAAAGATCGATATAATTTATTATATTGTTGTTTGCACTAAAATGTACCAAACAAATATTTGTCAAAATAAAATTAAAATGTAGATTACTTCATTTATCAAATAAATAAAGTCAAATAAATTATGTTAGGTCACTGACCTCTATAATACCACTGGACTGGCTGTTGTCAACGTGCTTTTGTGGCTGCTTGATATTCGCCATTTTGGCGCTGTCGGACGTAGCGAGAGTTTGTAGTACTAAAACTAATGATGACGATCATAGATGAAAAATAAAGATGACGATATCAGCGAGCAAATATCGATAACTTTTAATAATAAGTTTTTATAATCAATAAAACTGTTTTTAAAAGATTTTTATTTTTTTATTTTTATTAATCAATAACCGTATCATCATAATTACTACTTATGTTATATTAACAACGAAAATGCAAAATTACTTTACAGTAAGTAAACACTTCTCGCTGTCATTTGCAATATGCGTCAAAATTAGTTCTCGGGACTCTCGCTAGTGGCGCTTCAAATGGATACAAAAAAATTGCTGTCAAACGCTTGGAACAGCCAGTCCAGTGGTATTATAGAGGTCAGTGGGTTGTATATAGCCAATGTCTAAAAAAATATGATATTATAAGCTTATAATTATTTAATATTTTGCTTATTTTTAAAATAATGATAATTTTTTTTATTGTTAAAATTAAATTCCGTATCACCAACCTTCAAATCTATAACAGCGACATCTATATTAGTTTATTGGCTTCTCTGATAACTTAGTGCTGCCATCTTGTAAGCAGTTTCTAAATATTTCTTACTAGATTATAGCAGGCGCGGGACGAGCGGGGAAGCAGCAACTATCCCTCGGCCCTCGCCATTTTCCGTCAACCTCAATCAAGTTTGCTTCTGTCACTCGCGGTGTTTGTGTGTTGTGTTATGAAAAATTATTTGTACCGATGAATCTCAATGGGAAATTGTGCTGATTACGACGCCAAACGATGGCTCGGTTGTTGTGTTTATGGTTTTAATGCGACGTTCTGTCTGTGATGATGGTCGAGTGATTGATAAAGTGAAGTGTTTTGTGTCGTATGCTGGGCTGCCGCAGCAACATTGAGCTCCTTTCTTTGGATAAATCGTCATCAAGACGACGTCGGGTAAAGAGACTGGAAGGTGACGCACCATGTCGGCGAAAAACATTCCAGGAGACAAGGTAATTTTCATATAATTTGATTTACCTATAATACTTTTTGTTTGTTTCTATATTCCTAATATTTGCCCCTGTTAATGCTCAACCGAAAATCATCAGAAGCTGCTTTGTGTATGTGGAAAATAATAAGCCTCAGGAGTGAGTGACTCCTCACTCAATACAACATATTACAATATTATTGTTATAATGTAGTCTAAGACCTAAGTCAGTTACACTTGGCCTACTAGTAATAACAATAATATCAAAGAGACATAATATTTTTAAAAAGCTATAATAATAATTTTCTATTACAAATATGTAAGAATATGAGGGTATTTTAAAGAAACTGAACATTCACTAAAATTGTATGTGTATTGAATTTCCAACACATTATTATTAATTTTATTAATTTTATTGTTGTGCTCTCTTTATAACATACATAAAGAATTGTATTCAACATTGAAATTAGTTCAAAATAAGTTTGTATAAGATATTAAAAAAATATCGATATCAATTTTTTTTAATAATTTGGGGTCAACAATTATAGGCTCTATATGTTGAATTATTTTCTTGAAATAAATATGTTATGTAAACCAAACAACAAAGGCCAAAAACTTTTATTCATTCAGTACACACATTCCATACCTACAAAAAATTGTACCTATTTGTCCTTAAAAACAAAATATTTGTTTTACAATATTCTCTTGCATTTTTTTTGTTAGATTAGAGAATAGAATAGATAATACTGAAAAATTATGAATAAAACAGTATACCATAATGTATAAATCATAAAAAAACCTACTATGTAATTCCTAATTAATATTCATTAAATATCTCATAAGATGTTATAATCGGAGTAATTTTTGATTTATAACTAATAAGGAAAAATCCTTACAATATGATTACAACAGCTGTAAGAAAACTGGTAGAAAACAGATGTTAATTAAGAATTACATTAGTGCATAGTTCATTTATTATAAGACCATAGATGTATATTGCATATCCAATATTCATAGTACTAAAACAGTTAAACACCGATGCTTATCCAAAATTGTAGCTTAATTAGAAAATATGGTGTAATGCATAACAATAAATAGCCTATTTCTTGTTTTTTTTTGTTTTGTCCCATAAATCAAATGTAGTGGCTTTAAGTCTATACATTTCTATGACAAATAATACGTAATATTTAACAATAATAGATTGCAGTTGTTTTTGTTTAATTTCAACACAGTACTTGCAGACAGAGCAATTTTAGTTACTTATACATTATAATTAGTACAGAAAAACTAAAAAGAATAAACTCAGTTGACAAAGGTGGACTTTTCCCAGAATGAGATCTCTTCCAGTCAACCTGTGGTTGTGGAAGAAGATATCTGCGGGCAATATGGTGCAATCTACTATCTTCTTATGATATTAATCACTCACAGTATCTATTATTGTGCTTTATATTTTATTTATTTTAAATACTTAACATTCTTTTTTGCAATGATTAACAGTACCATACATGGGAGTAAAGAGTAATAAATATAAAGCAACCTACTATCTAGATAACAGCAATGTCATTCAATCAAGACAAATTGCTTTTACTTTGCGCTTGTGATTCTCCTGAGTAAGAATAGTCCACACCTCAAAGGACGAATGTGATTGGATTCGTGTTGGATACGAATGATAAAAAATAGGCAATGGAGCGAGACTTACAATTTTTTTCTCATCTACTTCGTTTATTATTGTGATTTCAGTTTGACATGACGCGAAAAATCGTAAAATTATCGTAAAAAATGGACATGTGCTCTTAAAACCCGCACACTGAAAGTTTCGAAGCGTGTAAGATTAAAAAAGTTTATACCTAATAAGCATTTACATATTTTCCTTAATTTGTGCTGTAATTTATGACCAATTTCATGATTGTAGGTCAGCTCTGTAGGATTTGAATCGGTGGTTAGTGTCGTACTATGCGGAACAACCGTATCTTTTGATTGCGTTTCCATAGCTCCAAAGTTTATAGACAATTGAATTAATGTTCTGAACTGATATGTATTTGATATTAATTTCAACTTGATACCTCTACGCGTTCATGAGAAAAAAAGTCTTGAGTCTTGATTAACAAACAGACAGACAGCAAAGTGATCCAAAAGACTATAAAGGAATAATATTCATTAAAAAGGAGTGTTTCCAAGTATACACATATATAATAACACAGTATTGTTTTAAAAATACAAATACTACGAAATCCATGCGCTTACCTACTGACTACCGTTACTGATTTTTTTATATACGGTACAGACCAAATGTACCGGATAAATAAATATTTTGGGATATTATTTCAACAGCGCCATCTAGTTCCGTGGAAAGCTACGAAGCTTGTATTACGGTTACCAGATAGTTGATATACTACACATATAAATTTTAAATAGATACATACATATTATAAATATAAACATTAAACACCCATGACTAGAGTACAAACATTCGTGCTCAGTAAATGAATGCCCCCAGCGGGACTCAAACCCGCGACCGCTGGCGCAGAAAGCAGCAACTGAGCCAAACGTGTCGTCAAACACTTTTACACAAATTAAAAGCATTTTTTTTACAAGTTGAGATGTCTATATTGTACATAAACCTTACCGTTTATTTAAGAGTTTAGGTTAACAACAATTGATTCGAACCAAGATTTAACCGACATCTTGTCCACCACGAAATCAATAAAAGACTATTAGGTACCTACCGTGAGTTGTAGTAACCTTCGAGCGGATAGACATTTGTCTCGTATGATTTGGACTTAGCTGGAAAGCTAATATTGGGTTTATAAGTAGGTATTAGTTTGGTTCAATGGTATATTTTCTCAGTACCTCGCAAGAATATTTCGAAATTACTAAGACTTTCATATCATGTAATGTATAAGTTTTTAACAAGACAAATATTTTTATATATATACATTATATTTATTAATATTCTTTATTATAAATTATTAATCGTTTTTCGTTTTTATAACTAATCTCACTTTTATAATGGTTATACAAGGAAGTGATTATATTATATTAGTACAAGTTTTGAAGTTAAATTCCTAAGATTTTTTATGATGCATTTGTGACAATAATATGCATGTAAACGAATTCCGCCCATTGTTAATTTACGTTTTCATTTTATGTACATTCACTAATAGTATTAATGCGAAAGTTTTTAAGCGAGTGAGTGTACCGCTTTGTTTGTTGCTTATTCATACTTTAACAGCCTAACGTATTTAAATGGAAATACAGAAATGAAGATAACTTACATCTTGGAATAACACACATGCATTTATCGATTTTAATACTTAGCAAGTGAAATCTCTGGTAAAAGTTATTTCCTAATTTAAAATTATAAATATACCTACATGTTTCAATAATCCACCGAGGTATATACTATATTTTGTAAAAGATAAATAAATTCAGGGTCAATAAAACAATATAAAAAGACCCAAAACGATAAAAAATTAATATAAAGGAATATTCAGGCGACAAAAAACGAGAGTAGCTTATTCGTGTATTTTTTTGTATTTTACTGGTTAGTAAATTCGTATAAAAGTACCTAATTGTTAAATACGATAAAACTCGTATTAGAACAAAAAGTACCTAATTAGCCTGAACATTTTCATATTTGCATGAACTAAGATAATTATAATTATATTTAATAAATATAATAATGTCTACATTAACACAGCACAGCACGATAATAAAAAAGTATGCGCAGCGCACTAAGTTCGTCTCTCGTTTTTGATACTATGTTTCTAAAAGCTACTCGTATAATTTATGTATGAGAATGTGCTGAATACACATACAGCTCTTTTTAACGTTCCATTGCTGGGCACGGGCCTCCCTTCAATATGAGCCGGATCAGGCCAAGTGCGGGTTGGCGGATTTCACATGTGTTGACATGGTGAAAATATCAGATGTGCAAGACCTTAACTATCAGCATTTTATTTCTTTTAAAAGTATTTTTTAATGTTTTGATTAGCCATATTTGTGACGATCAACTCACCCTCGCTTCGCTTCGGGTTCGTACTTAGTATTAGACAAAAATAAATTTACCGCAAGGGAACCGTATTTATTTTTGATACCATAAGGTTTTCGGTAAAAAAAGATAAAATAGGACTACCAATCATTCCAAAAAATGCATGTTAATATGCTTATCCTCTATGCGTTACTGACCATTAATCTGATTGTGTTGAAACTCCGAGCAAAGCAAGGATAAGTTGCCAGTATATTATATTGGTTTTGATTGTTTTAATTGTAGTTCAATGTGAAATAGGTACATATTCGCGGAAACACACACAGGAAGATTTAGTTAGTAGTATAAGGAAATATAACTGATATATTATGTACCTACTTTAGTTAAGCTTAATAGATGAAAAGTAAACATTTTTATTTCCTCTCACTTAAATTGTGTACATATTTAAAGATAAAGAATACATGTAAAACAATTCAATTGTTTACTTAAAACTCATTATTTTAACGTTTAGACGCTATTAAAATTAATGTTGTAATATTCTTTTTTATATTCAGGTCAAGGAATTCTCAACAAACTCATTTACAACTCTATTTATTTTGAATGCTAATTATATGAAAAGTATTAACAATTTTAATTTTATTTCTTAATTGAGATATTTTAATTATGAAACAAATAAGTCTTTATTGAACTACTAGCGACTCACCGTCGCTTCGCTTGGGTTCGTCCCTAGGTAAAAATGACTTAATTTCCATACAATCTTTCGTGCCCTATTTAAACTCTTTAGCCCTTTTTTCGCCTTGAAAAGTAGCATATTATGTCCTTTCTCAGGCTCTAGACTATCTGTGTACCAAATTTCATTTCAATCGGTTCAATAGTTTTGGCGTGAAAGCGCGACAGACAGACAGAGTTTCTTTCGCATTTATAATATTAGTAAGGATGGATAGACATGTTTAAGTCCAATAGAAACAATAGGTACATGTATATATTATGCCATAACGTATCAATCTATTTCGTAGAATATAATATTATCTTGTTCAATATTATTATTTATTAGCTTTGTAATACAACAACAAAACTTTTAATAAATTGTGTAATATAATATGAAAATATCAGGCGACCGGTTTTTTTTTTGGAAAAAAATAAAAAAAGAAAAAATAATAATCGGACTGGAAACACCTGGATTCGAACCGAAGACTTCTGGTTAGAGACCGCCCGGTTTCCGCTGTCAATCAATCTGAACTATTATAGGTAATCTTGTGAATGACAGCGAAATTTACTTTCGTATTCTAATGGTATTTTAGCTTTTTTTCATTGCCTGAAAATATTGATAAAATAACGTTTTCTAGAAATAAAACCTAGCTAGATCGATTTATCGCCCCCGAAATCCCCTGTATACTAAATTTTTTTATGAAAATCGTTGGAGCCGTTTCCGAGATTCAGATTATATATGTAGATATAATATATATGTACAAGAATTGCTCGTATAAAGGTTCAGATTATATATGTAGATATATATATATATATATATATATATATATATATATATACAAATATACAAGAATTGCTCGCTTAAAGGTATAAGACTAGGACTATACATAAATTATAAATCCTACCGCTTTTTAAAGTTTTAGCGATAATCACTAAAAGCAATAGATTTTTTTTTGCGCTAAAATAAAACACTAAATTATGATTCGTTACGATTTTATTCAAGTTGTTACAAAGATATCCATCCGACTACTACATGCTAAATTATATAAATTTTTTTATTAAATTCATACCTACATAACTAAGTGCATAACTCCTTGACATTACCTAACTGGTTTTTATATGTATGTACCTACTTATGTTCATTTGAATAAAATTATTAAAATATCAAATATACGGTCTTAAATTAGTAAAACTGTTATAGTGTTTAGCTATGCATATAATACCTACAATAAGCGTATTAGCTTTATAATCCATTAAGCCTGCCAGTTAGTGCTTATTAGTAGACCTGTACAGAGGTTAACGATCTTACGTAGGACGGGCTTGAGACATGATGAACACAATGCAAAATGCAAATACATAACAACATATGTAACATATTATTATATATACCTACGTTTAGCTTATCTCTTAGACATTTTAATAGCCTAATTTTCTTATACTAATCACTAAATCTTTACTTTAAAATTCCGCTTCTTTTTTGACCTCAGCAAGTTCTATTTGATAACCCCATCTCATACTCAGGTTTACTTTTTAGATCTCTTACCCAAATATGTTTAATACCTTTTATAAAACTATAGGGAAGCTGAAAACATTTTTGTAAAGTCAATTTGTCGAAAAGTGTTGTTGACACTTGTAAAAAAATTTTGGCATACCTACTTAATACGTAAATTGTTAAAATTGAAAAATATATTTTTACCCCGTAAAATTTTTAGCTTCGGTATTTAATGCATTTTGTATCTTCCTCAAGTGGTAATGTATTAATGCATTGAAAAAAAATAATTTTGTAAATAAATATCAAAAAACACAAAAGTAAAAATTATGAAATTATTCATTAATTCATTTATCGAGTTGAATAACAATATTATTTACGTTTCTACATATGACTACAACGATTTTCCTTAAAAACTGCTTCTTTATAAAAACCTTTATAGGTATAAACCTTTTGATTGACTATAATACATAATTGGTGAGCATACTGAGGTAATAGAGTTTAAGGGAAACGCATTACCTACCTCAAAAAGCCATGATAAGGTAAAAAAAGTCGCTTCATTGTATTTGTTTTTATGTATTATGTATTTTAAAAACATTATCACATAAATTAAGTATAATACACGAATATATCTCTACATGACAAAGTTATAAACTAATAGTGGGATGACGGCTCTTTCTTAAAAGCGGACCAGGAAACTTACCGCAACTTTCTTTGGCAATATATGAGGTATTGTGGACAACCTTTGACGAATATTCTAATAAAACGATGGCGTTGAGATTCAAAAAGGAACTATATTAAGATATAACACAGATAATGTAACATATTAATAACACAGATAATGTAATAAAAATATACCACAGATAAAGTAACAATTATTATTTTAGATACTTTTCCACAACATGAATCTAATAAACTCTTGTGCCATAAGAACGATTAAATTTATTTCAATACATTTTGTTTTAAATCTTAAATGATTTTATCTATATGTATATACCTGCATGCTATCTATCCCATTATGATTATAAATATTTTACAACAAACTGATCTTAATACATTTAAGTATAATTAATTTAAAAGTAAAATTAACAACTTACTTAATATTTTCGTTTAGCATATTAAATATTCAAGTATACCTACTAATTTCAATAGTAAACACGTTTCATAATTATATTATAGTAGTGGACCCATTTCCGCTGTTACGTAATGTGCGTTCTGTACCGACGTAGGTACGTTCTGTACCGACGGATAACTGTTATTTTTTACATCCACATATTGTAACAAATTGCAGGCTGTACTTATTGGTCTTTATAAGACTGATGGAGCGAGAGATGAATTGAATCTAACCGTGTTATCATAACATATGTAGGTACTAGGTATATATTTTTACATATTCGTATATTTGTATATATATGTGTATTAATAACAAATTTGTATTAATTTACATATTTGTTTCTGTCTGTATTTTTATGTTTGCTCTCAAGCTCTTGTCTCGAATGTCCATTTTGAATGTTCCGTTTTATTTTATAATGCTTTTCTCTTGTTAATTACTATGCTCTCACAGCAGTAGTTATCGCTATACTGATATTTTAATTAAAGAACACGCCTTTTTAACTTTTATTTTAAATTTTAATTTGGATTTTTAATTTTCTATTTTTCTTATGAATTTTTAACACAAGAAAATATAATTGGAGCTTTCGCCGACCTTAATTTCAAAAAGTCGTAAGAAATTACGAGTGTTAAGCTTAAAGAAGTATCTCCAGTGGCCCGTAAAAGTTCCTTTTCGCGACACTTTTTTGTGAAAAATTCTTTTTCTTTCTCGGCACTATGACGTGACGACGCGGGTAACAGCGCTTAAAGCGACAAACTCTACGTGATAATGTGCGTAACCGGTACCCACCGTTATACTACTCATTCCATCTATCAAGTCCGTCACTCTATATAGTCGTAGTTCATAGCATCAGTATAACATTAATTTAAAACATTGCTAATTCTTTAATAATATGTATAACCGAACTTTAGACGTGCAAATATTCAAACTTTTATTACGGAATTTAATGACGCTTATAACGACCATACCTTTATATTACTTGTGTCAAGTGAACTGTGAACATAAATTCAAAATAAAATATAAATTGCCATCATAAAAAATACCATCAAGAAGAGGCTATTACCACCTATTACAATCATCAAGAAATTGTAGTTACTTTCACAAACAATAAATGACAGGTAAGTGACAAGTGTGGGTGGGTACTAGGTACTTGACGCAGTGTTGAAGACTCATTATCTCGACCATTGATCCAGGGCGTTCACATCACGATACAATACTCTGTAATGACTGCTGGAATTTCAATTGTTATGAATCGAAAGCATTCTAATGTAATTTTTTTGGGTCTGATACTTTATACGTTTATTCGTTTTCGTGTTTATATTAAACAGTATTGTGCTTTTACTTTTGCAGTACCCGGATTGCACTAATATTTTTACTAGGTACACTCATTTTAAGGTTTTTAATACGACTTGGCTACATTTCAAATGTAATAAATATTTACCACAGCTTTAACATAGGTATATCAAACATATGAAATGAATTATGATTAACGTTCATTAAGTATCTATAAAAGAGATACATGAAGCTCTGAATGCTCAAAGTGACCAACTTGATAGTTTCGAGAATTGCTCGAAAATGTCACGCCGCGCCGCATTGGCCAAGTTTGTTTTCCTATTTTGTTACATAATATTTCCTTAACAAATCCTTCATCTCGGAATTATATCATTCTTTTCATACAAACAAATGTTGCTTGATTGAAATTCAAAACTATCCATATTTATTCTTACGAGAGTGACATTTCCATTTCACGATGCAGCAAGTAATGTGAAGCGTTTTTTCAAATGCGAGCGTTTGTCCGCATCCTTTTCTCTCGGAAATGGATGGACGAATTGCACGGTGCTATATTAAAGTGTTTGCTAAGGAAAACCTCCTAGTACCGAGTATCTCCCTAGAGGGGTGAGATGGCGCGGTGCAGCCACTCCGACACAACCTTTATTACACAATAAATTGGTTCCTTTTTCCCTCTACGACAGATCGTGATGGTTACGTGTTAAACACTTGACGAATATTTGAAAGTTGGCCTGTGATATAAAGTGATATTTCCAAAATTAGATATAAAATGACAATATTGTAAAAGAACAAATACTCGCTAACCAAATGTATACTAATTATCATGTAGATGTAGAACTTGACATTGTACTTGAACTGTACTGATGTGCTTAATAAGCAAGACTAATTACACTCTCGCATACGATAACCTGTAATAATAAATTTCATTGTGACGTTAAATAAAATTTTAATACTACGGTCTGATATCGCATTGTTATGTCCTTGCATTATGTTATCTAGAAGAGTGAAAATTTATAAAATATCCTGATATTATCCTGATAAATTATATTTGTTCTCTATGACTAGGTATAGTATATACATTTTTCTTTCAGGAAGCGTCTTGATTTCTACTTTCACATCCTTAAAATTATACTTAACTCTTGGTAAAGTAATAACCACTTTGTGGGAAACCTTATTTCTATATATTACGAAGGTATATTTTTGGACCTATTTGATTGAACATTATTTTTCTAGATATTATTGTACGATGTATCTATATATTGTATATAATGTATTGTAATTTGTATACATAAAGTAAAAAGAATAAGTATTTTTCTTTGTGACTCTTACATTAAAATAATTTATTTTAAATTAAAAATTGAAAGAATAAAGATAGCAA
This sequence comes from Boloria euphrosyne, assembly GCA_951802675.2. Lineage (NCBI taxonomy): Eukaryota > Metazoa > Arthropoda > Insecta > Lepidoptera > Nymphalidae > Boloria > Boloria euphrosyne. The sequence continues at coordinate 7,468,399 of OX637891.1, forward strand.
GTAGGATAAGAATTAGTATTATAGGGAATTCATTGATATACACACTAACCTTGTTAAACACCAACAAACAAAACACTTATACCAAGGTCTCGCACATTGATCAATTCTACTTCTATATATTTTAATAAATTGTAATGCTACTACATTCGCTTGGAATACGTTGAATATTCGATTACGATACGAGGCACATTACTCAGGACAAGAGGGAACATTTTTGACACAAAGTTAATAAGAAAAATTGCGCCCTTGTTAGTTTACACTCACCCCTCTCAATATTTCGTGTATGGGGAATATGTACGTGTAATAGGTTTTCTGCATTTTTGGATGAGCAGCATCTAAGATAATAAATATAATTTTATCTAAGTAATTATTAGAAAAATGTTGGATTCATTCGTTGAGTACTTTTAATTAATATATGATGTACTTGTATATCATATAAAAATATGACTACAGTTATAGTCCACGCATGGACGTTTTTCATTATAGACATACAATGACTTCACTCACGCTATTATCACGCCAAGGCCTGACGTCTTGGATGTTATTATGATTTTACTTTCTACCTTGAGTATAATTCAATGCAAATCCGAATACTTAAACTAATGCTGAATAATTCTACGATAAACAAAAGCAGAGGTAATGTGGCATTGATCACAAATCTTTCAGGTATATTTATTTCCTTGGACTAAATCTGTTCAAACGACTATTTACACAACAAAAAATTTAACAACACAGTAAAGTTTAGAATCATTCATGAATAATATTCAACTAAGCTAGCGTTCCGTTAGAAATTGAATAACGTGGGCCGTAATGAAAGCCACAATTCTTCTCTTATACTTTTCTAAGCATTGGTTTCGGAATGATCCCCTATACTTTTATAAAGCCGATGAGCGTTTCATTGTAGGTAGATAATCCGATTATTCTATCTTATTGGTGGGCCCCATATTTTCCGATGCAGTCAAATTGCCTCACATTTAATTATATAAGTATAGAAGGGCGAACAGTCATAAATTACAGTCAATTTTTCAGAAAATTTTTGTATGTACGTATTAATGGTCTGTGTTGAAATAAATTTGACTTTAGATATGTACTTCGATTTTTTATTAAATATCCCAAGTACGTTTCCGAAATAAAGGAATCTTTTCTAAATCTATCTTAATGAAAGTTTAATATTCCGATTCTTGGTTAAAGTGAGTTTTAAATTAAATTTGTTTATAATACTCCTTAAAATTTCAATATAATCTGAAGTTTGAACAGCTTATACTTAGGCTTAATGAAATTTTGCCCCTCAAACTATCATTTGAGCGTGGAATCCGACAAGAAACTAATTGACATGGGCCCACTCGTCATGCGAAGTCGTTTCTCTTTTGAGTCATTGGAAAGCGGAGGGCTGTGCGTAAATAATTTATTATCATGCCAGATGACCGTTACTAAACTATCCACTTTACGAACTTTGACACAAGATGTTGCGGGTGCTTAAACTTATTTCATGGGTTTGTAAATCCTGTTACATCTCTTATATGATATATTCAATTATTTTATTATACCTATGTTATATTTAACTTCTACATTTGATGAAGATAGTTTAACGACTATGTTATTTATATTATTATATGCACGAATGTTTAATTAGAAAAATAATTTACAAAGATGTATTGTGAGGTAAATTAAGTTTACCTCAGGTGATATTATTTTTTGCATAATTAACACGCACCGGTAACACTTCAATAAACATTCGAATCAATGGATAAATAATTAAATATACACAAATACATTATTCACATCTCTACCAGAATATAGGATCCCCTTAACAATATAGACAAAAACAGTTGTAAAGATTATGGCGGCTTATCAGGAAACCTAACGCTTTGTAAAGAGATATACCAATAATCCCAAGCGATACCAAGGGGTTCTCGCCCTTTACCAATGTGTGCTGTGACATTTTACTTTTTTTCATTTTCACTTTTATTCAGAAAGCCACAGAGTCAGTATTGACATGACATTCATAATGGCAGGGGTGCATTTTCAAGTGCAGAAATAATAATCCTCTATAACTAGACTGTCTCGTGCTATTCGAAATATTGCGAAAAATGTATATCATCGTTTTTTTTCTGTTGTAGTTTAATTTAAAATCAATAGTTTTTGCTTTAAAGTATAATGAATGACGATATAAGCACATAAGTGAATGGAAGTGATTAAGCATTCGTTGTGTAACTTAATCTTTAGTGTGAGCTCGTGTATCAATAACATTGTCTAATAAAATAATGAGGTTATTGTCCAGAGTCTATAAATATAAATAAAGCGAAAAATATATTATTTAGTATGAAAAATTATTATAAATAGAATAGTATAAAAGAGATTGTGGTTTGTGGTCTGATACTTTTTGATTTAGAAAGTGTACACTCCAATTTCACTGTATTGTACTCGTAAGAGGAGTTTTGCTAACACCAGCAGGTACCTGTTATTGCGAAGTTACAGTCGATAAGAATACGTTCACTAACTGCGGTAACAATAAAAATGCAAGCCGCGCTGCAAATTGAAACAAATAAATGGCTCAGCGGAATTTTATCAGATTCACTATGTAGTAGTCGGTCGGTACACCTAAGGGCTACTATAGACTAACTGTTTGATAAATAAGCAAGTTCTCGGTGCTTTTGATAGAAAGGCTTTTAATATGTACCTCGATTCTCGATACCCTTAATTCGAAATTCTGCTAACTCCATCTCAGTTAACTTTTCACGTGCTACCAAAAAATCATACTTTTTAAATTTCATACTTTTTCAACTTCGTAATATACATTATTAAAATAGTACAACTTTTTATAGTACTCTAATAAGTGAAATATAATGGAGTTAACCAAATGTAGGTATCGAAATAATATGTATTTATTCATGTACGATTAATCAAAACTATTACATTTGACAAACGTAGAATTTCTCTTTTATGTAAATAAAAGATATAAATAAATTTGTTTTAGTTTGTAATTATTGCATGGCAGTATTACGTGGTAGCCCAGTGGTGACGCACTGGCTTGAGAAACCGAGTGAAGGTTCAAATTCCGAATCTTGTATCTCTGATACATTCATGTTCAAATCATTTTCAAAATTGTTACCACTTATCTTACGGCGAACGAAAACATCGTGATGAAAAATGTATGTCTAAGAGAACCTAGCAAATTTTCCAAAGACATGTGAAGTCCGCCAGCCCGCACTTGGCCCCAGCGTGGTATAGTTCACTATGGCCTTATTCATATTGAAGAGAGGCCCGTGCCCAGCAGTGGGACGTTAAAAGGGTTGAATACTGCATATTAATGTACACATTGATATCATCATCCATCATTATACATATTATACTGTTCGAATCATACGACTGGTCGAGATGCGACAGATAACAATCTTCGATAAAATGCGGGTACTTTTATAGAGGTAGCTTTGTATCCTGTTATCGCTGTAAGGGAGCATTAAATCAGACTCTTTTATTCGTTTTTAATGTTAAATCCTATATACAAATAAATTTGTATCAGCTTGTTCATAATATGTAATATTAGCGATTTACTCTTGCTCTAAAGCGTCTTTGGTGCCTTACAAACAGTTTGGTATTTTGTATATATTAATGCAGCTTGTCTATCTGTGTACAAATCCAAACCTAGCTCTTTAGTGCGAAGATATAGGAAAAATAATTAATAATATGCTCAGAAGTTAAAGTTGTATTATTTTATACTATGCGACTCACCTTCGCTTCTCGGTTTGTCCCTAGAAATAGCGCGAGCAAAGCCGCGGGTGCCGCTAGTTAAATTTTCTAAAATAAAAGTCAAAATCGGTCCAGCCGTTTCAAAGATTAGCCGAACAAACAGACAAAAATTTAAAAAATTGAATTTTTGGTGTTAGTACCGTATAATTTTTCATACGCATTTAGTGAAAAGCGCTTAATTCGAAATTAAAAACAGACACTTCAATTTTATTTGTATGTATGTATACGTATAGATATATAGATTGTCGCGTTAAATGTTTGGTCCTTAAAACTTTTTAATCCTTACTGGTATTGGATGTCAACTTTAAATTATTCTGAAGTTACAACTGATCGCCATGATTATGGTTCCCCAAAACCAATTAAACACCAAGTTGCTTTGAGACTCCAATAGAATTATCCTCCTTTGTTCTAAACTTCTCTCGGTACACCTAAATTTTAAATGACGGCTTCTCTAAAGTTAAATTATTTAAAATTAAAACACCGTCGTCAAGATTGAATGGTTTCTGATTTAAATAAATTACATTATTATTACAAACCTGTGAGCTTGTTAATTTCTCTTAATAAATTCGGTAGGATATTATCAAAAACGATTTAGTATTATTAGTTATCCTATTAGTAAGGTAAGAGTAGAGCCTACTGCAGGTACGTTATGTAGTTTTAATATTAACATTGCCATTGTACCTAATAAAATAATGGAAAAGTTAAATATGTAAATTATTTGAATATGCTATACAATTTTAAAGTAATTTTTAATTTCATGTTCCTTCTTTATATTAATTATTATCATAGTATATTCATATTGCTTAGCATTATAGTATTTTCGTATGCTGGTACGTTTTTATATAATATTATGTTATATGAACCACAATATTATATTATAAACTAGAGACTCACTCGACCCACGCGGCGCGTTCATTTTAACTGTTAGTGTACATTTCTCAGAGATGAGGAGAGGAGGTGATATTTTCCCGCAGTGTATGACCTCCTGTATGACCCGGATAACCTAAATTTCATCTTCATACTAAATTACATGAAAATCTGTCCGGTGATTTTATCGTGATGCTGTCACATACAGACAGTCCGACAAAAATTCTTAAAAAATATTAATTCGCCCCCTGTGATAGATAATAATTCAACTATTTCAATCAGGATTTTTCAATCATTAATTACTGTACAGATTCAATTCAATTAGAATTTTATTATATAATAATGTATAGATGAGAACACCAAGAATGTGGTTTTTAGTAGGTATTTATGGTATAAGCTTAGTACGTGACACACTTTGATTAGAATGTAGATCGTAATTCCCAAGGCACTGATACAGATTTGAGTTAGGGGATGAGGGTATTTTACAGAGGGGTTCTTTTGATTTTAGCTAGTGGGATTATGTTAATGGTCTGAATCGAGCTGATTCACGCTTAGCCAATCTAACCGAGATGCGCTCGCTGATATCGCCCGCGCTTGGGGTTCAAGAAACTCGTATTTTCTTTTTGTACTACCATTAGGTCGTTATGGCGATGTCATTACATTATGTTGCAACTCTTTGTGAGGCACATTAGAAAAGTATTTGCTAGACGTGCACGTGTGCAAATTAGGCTCGAATAAACTTAAATATTGCTATCGTGTATTAAAAGTTGTTTGGATCAAGAAAAATACATAAAAAGTACCTAGATGAAATGTCATAATGTTTCCTCTAAAAAGAAACCGGAAGAACTAAAAACACAAAAGCTCTTAAAACTTTTGAGTGTTAAAGCAGCACTTCAACATTCTGAGAAATAGGCGGTTACTAAAACAGCATTTTAGTGGGCCTATCTAGTCGTCTCGTGTACAGTTACAAATCTCCACGATTGCTCCAGTCACTCTAATAAATCTTGTTTGTTTCCCTAACACTTGTATATAGAGATTATAAATAAATACTACTTGATGTGAATTAAAATTAATTTATTTGATTATGATAAAAGTTCTTAAAGAATATTTATTAACAAAGTTTTTGATTGAAATATATACAGGAGACTTTTACGACATTAGTTAATTACTTTCCTAACTTAACACACGTTAATGTCGGCTATAATGAAGAAATTTATAGCTAAAATAAACTTGGAAACGTTTATTCATAAGTAAAAAGGTAAAACAAAAAGTAACTCCCCTATGTGAACGTGATCTATCGAGAGCAGAGAGACTGCATGTGGGTTTATGGACGATAAAACGTCTAGGGGCATCTATTTATGGCGTTTTTTATAAGGGAACATGTGTTGATAATAGTAAATGGTGAACCGATATGTATTTGGCACCTGTGATATGGTATTAAATAATACTTTATTATAACCGTAAGTACTGAAATATAACAATATATGTATTAAGATATTATGTTCAACAAGATAACCCGTTTCACCATATCAAATTTGATCAAAATCGGTCCAGTGGTTTATTCGTGGTGCGTTTCCAGACAGACAGACAACAATGAAAAAACTATACCCTAGGTCTATGTATCGACAGTAATAATAATTAGTATTTCAATAAAACGTAACAGAAAATATTTTTGTACAGATTCAACTTTTAGATAAAGATAGTATTTTATTATAATGTAGTTATAAATGTTTTAGTTGTATATTTGCTTAACATTACTTTGCCCTGGCACATTATATAGAGATAGAGATTTCAAAACAAAAACACAGTGAAATTTATGTTAACTAGAACAATTTTCTTTTACTGCATCGGAATGTTCAATACTTACTTGTTTGAACATCTGTAGAAGACCACAGGTGTGAAATTGATACTAAAGGAACGTTTCTACGAACAACGACTCATTGAAATGTCTCTTTTATTTTAGTCCTATTTTTCTTTTATTTTTGTTCGCTTGTGTACTCGGTGTTGGGAAAGGTTACGCACGTGTCACTCATTACATATCTATTCACACTTTCTAGTATTTGAAGTGACGACTTTTAGTTGATAGCATCAATATGAGACAGAATGTAATTATAGTAAGTATTATGAATATATGAATTGTTTTATATACTTTTATAGTGCTTTTGTTATGCATACATGTAGAAAAACATTGAAATATTTATTGTAAAATTAAAAGTTCCTTTTACTAATTCTATACGAATGGGACTTATAAAAAAAATACATATTATATGTCTTTTTCTAGCAAAAAATATTCTCCAGAGCCAGCCGACGTTAAATCACTAGTTTTTAAAGAAGAGCTGTAATATTATACTTAATTTTAGCGTTTATTTAGTAATACTTAATACTTAAAATATAACAGTAGGTACATTGTGTTCACAATGCGTGAAACTCGTTCGCCCTTGGTACGGTTTGCAAGATTAAACGAATCTCTCCAATCCTTGCTGGTTACTGCAATCGGCCTCTAAATGCGTATGGCAACGGTTTAGCGATATCGTGAACGGCTAAAGTCGGTACGTTACTACTTTTTTTTCATATATTATATAAGTGGAGCTTGTATACAAACGATGTTAAAACTTATACGTCGCGTACTAACGTAAGAGTTAGTACTACCGATATTATTGTGATAGATTTGACATGATTTTTTTATAGAATGGAACTTTTCGAAATTTTAGAACTCTGGAAAAATCTTTATAAACGTTCACTATAGTTGAGTTGTCATAAATGTACACTACATTGTATTAGTTATAGTTAGGTACTATAGTTATTATTGCAGAAAATCAATCACTTTACACAATTTTAATAAAATTCATTTACTTTACAGTTCAATTTATAAAGGCTTCTAACTAGGTTTAGGTCTAGGTTTTATAGAAATGTTAAGTAAATATGTAGGTACACTTTATGATAATTATTTGACAAACATTGATAAACATTTAAGGAATTCGGACAATTAGTGAATTGTCTAAATTGACTTGAAATTTTTACGTTAAAAATGCTGTAAATCCTTTCCAAGTTGTTTATTGAACTAAGAAATTACATGTTTGTTGAAGTCCACCTTGTTTGTTTGGAGTTCCAGTTAAAACCGTTATAGTTTATTGTTTTGCCCTTTGTTAATCGTCGTAGTTAATATTAATACGATAAATATGTGTTTATATTAAGCGTGCGAGTTTATAAATAAGTAACTTGTTATTTATTTGCATAATTTTTGCTGCGCAGTAACATATCTTCACAGACAGATGTGGAACTCAGTCGTGTTTTCCTGTAAAAAGATGATTCTAAATTAAAAGTTCGTCTTGAAAAGAAACCCTTCTAAATTCACGAGTCAGGAAACTGTGTTAATGGGGAGACGTAATACGTGATTTAAATTCGCCCTAGATTAAGGCAACCTACTTAAATAACTCACGGAAACGACTCATAATATATCTCACCCTGCACGTACCACGCCACGTTCACGCCTCAAGTAGTCTTCACTATCGGCTTCTAAACAGTGAGGCCTTACGGCAAGAGATTACGTAAAGTATTTAACTCAAATGTAGTGTTGTGCCTTAACATATTTTAGATTAAAACGTGCAAACATACTAAAGACAGGTTGAGAATGAAATCTTGCCTTCTTTATGCCCGTCAAAGTTATTTCTCATAAAACGGTTTATTCAATAGCTTTGAATGTGTCAAACATCGCAAATTATTCGACATTTAAATGACGTTAGAGAATTACTTTTTTCGTTGAAATGGGTAGTATTGATTTCTTAGAGATGAGATATTTTCTCGCAGTTAAAAGTATCCTAAATTTTATCTGGATAACCAGCTAGACCAAATTTCGTCTAAATCTATCCATTGGTTTTCTGATGATGATCCTCGTGATGACTTTCCTAGACAGACAAAAAACAATCCTAAAACTATACACGGTCTCATCGGTCATAAAATTAGATTTTTTTTAATATTTTTTTGTTTTTGGTTTTTTTATAAGAAATTAATTCTTATTATTTTTAATTATTCTAATTGATTCTTGTTAATAAGTATTTATTAGATTCACAACCTACAGACGTGTGATTTCAACGTAATTAAAAATAAAGCAATAAATATAAAGTTTTTATAATAGATATCTTTCTTTATTTATTAGTTTTTGGTTACATAATAAACTCTCCCACATCCATGACAGTAAGTAGGTACGAGTATGTTGGAACTATTGTTAGCATGAGAAAGTGTACGATTTCGCGTCGTTATGCGTACTTTGTTAATGCTCTTACATAAAACATGACATATATTGCACTTTACATCTATAGGTACAATATAATGATACTCTAACTTCTGTTCTGTCAAATCTGTACATTAAATATGTAGTATTTTTTTGGAATATCTTGTTGAAATAGTCATCATTATCGATATAGAGGCCGAATCTACCCATATGGTGTTTAGAACTTTTCTCTGTCTGTCTACTTTGAGTTATGACCCCATCACAAATGGACCCACTGGACAGATTTTGATGAAATTTGCCGCGTTGATAGCTAGTTATGCAGGTTAACATAAAGGGTACGTTTTATTTCAGGAAAATATCACCTTTCTCTGAGAAATCTATACTAACCGTTAGACGCATCTAGGGATGAACCCGAGCAGAGCGATAGTAAGTCTCTAGTACGTAGATATTTTTATATTGTTTATGATACTAACGTTAAATAAATATAAGATGCCTTGTAAGTTATATTTATGCTAATAGAAGTGATTTTTCTTACGTAAACTGTAAACAAAGTTCCAGTGCGTCGCGAACGTGTCTGGAATATTGAAAGTTTAATGAGAATCAGAATAATGAAAGCATTGGTTTGTTTTGCATATTAATGATTGGTTTGACGTTTAATGAAAGGAACATGCGGCCTTCTTTCAAAGGAAAACAACGTTTCAAGCAGAAACAATAACGGTTAAAAGAAACAATTACTACGTCAGTAATGGTCGCTACCGACCGTCCAGTTAGTTTCTACTGCAGGTTGGAGCGAAAACTACCTTTCCTAAAACCGGTTTGCGTTTGAACGAGTTTCAGGTTTAGAAACATTATTTCACTTTGCTTTTATGGCGTTAGTTTAAAAGATTTAATGCTATGGAAGGAACAGGTTTGTTTTGAACGTCTCGAGATGATCAAGTTTAAGCAAGAAATGCAAATGTTTTATCTGAGTTCGTTATGCGGCTTTGAAATGTAGTTTAACGATGTTCTTTTGTAGATATTGTAGCTGTTTTATTTTTGTACTTGTGATTTTAGGTTTGTGTAAAAAGTAGGCAATAAATACGAGTTTATTTCGTCACATCCGTATCTAAACAGATATCCTTTGTAAAATTACAAATAAAGTCCCTTTCACGTGTCCAAAAATATTTTGTTTTAAGCAGTTGTAAAAAAATTATCGTCTAATTTCAAGCAGTTCATTTTTAGAACATGAAGTACATGAAAATCGCAATTCTAAAACTGATACGTACATGACAAGTACTAAGTTATAAGTTAGAAACAGCGGCGATGTTAATAAATCATACTCATATCACATGGTCGGCTGAGTTGTAAAATTAGAAGCAGTCAATTGATATTAGTTGCGTAATACAACCATGCTCACTGCTTGCATCGACATCCGCCTAGACAGTTGCTTGGGAATATCCGCTAAATATCTAATGATAGGCATTAGAATATAATGTAATTGTTGGTTGTTAAGCTACTGTTTTGTTATTTGATGCGATTTTATGGCGAACGAGCGAGATGAATGGACACTTGAGATAGTGCAAAACAGCGCTATATACTACTCCAGGTCATATTCTATGGTGTATTAAATTTTATTCTAAACATACACAAACATTCGCGAATAAATACATATTACAACAGTAATCCAATTTACTTATTTTAATTAAAATTTATTCATTGGTTATGATTTAACTATACTTACTTATTATAAAATACGAACTGATAATATATACTCTCTAAGTATATATAATTTAGTCATTATTATTTATACAGATGGCAAATCTATAGTTTTTAGAATTGTTGTTTGTCCATTTGTCTATAGATATATAGATATATATCAGACCAAGAATACCTGACGGATTTTAACCTATCAACGGGCGCGGGGTCAATATAGATTTATAACAATTGAAAATCTATTGTGTCTCGTTTGTTCGCGTTGACAGGTTAATGAAATTTGGTATGATGATTGCTGGTTATTCGGGCCAATATGTAGGATAGTTTTTACTCATAGAAAATATCTTATCCCTGAGAAACGTATACTAGAACGTAGGAACGAGTTCGAGCAGAACGAGGGTGAGTCGCTATTAGTTATATAAACATTTTAAATATTGCAATAGACACTTAATATTTATAACGTTTATATAAACTATTAGTTAAGTTCTTAATTAAGTCATACCTTTTCACTGTTATTAAGTTTGTATGTGCATAATAATAATAATATTAAACCCATTACACTCATGTTACTCAACCCAGTATAATAACGTTTGAGCAGACGCTAATTCGTAGTGGGAGTACGTACAGAAATACACGGTACTAATAGGTGTAGAATTGGTACAGTGTATTTATATATCACCATTCTCTATTAATTAATTTCTAGGTACTCATAGTAGCGTCATACGAATTAAACTCTCGTGACCACGGATGCTGGTCATTAGTGGAATCATCCATAACATGGTTGTCTCAACATTGTATGTTTTTATGTAACGATGTGGCCAACCAGACACTATGATACCCAAAGTCTATGATATCTAACCGTACTTTATTAAGTTAGTTTATATTTTATAAACTTAACTAAAAATTGTTCATACTTGGGAAGCGCTACAACTTCTCCACTTTCTACGCTCGCTCGTCTTTCAGTAAATATGATTAGTGAAAACTTAGTGGTTTTCCGAAATTTATTTCTACTGTTGGTATATCTTTTCAACAACAAAGCTATTGAGCACGTTTTTCATTATGACTGTGTTTAAGTCAATTACTAATCTACTAAAAATATTTTTTAGGCAGTAGCTTTATCTTTTATACGTAAATGGCAACTCATCCTTGCCTCGGTACGTTTTAATGGCTGGCATAGTTATTATAATAAAAATCATAAAATTGACGTATTGAATAGTATTTATTAAATATTTTAATTCTTTTTCAGGTAAACGAGACTAATGGACTTACATAATATTATCAAGCTAAAAATTAAACGAATGTAAGTGAACAACTTTTTGTATATTTTACGTCCTTCAACATAATGTTTTTTTAAGCAAGTCACTATTTTCATGTAATATCCCAAAATTCCAATTTGCAAGTTTGATCAATTCTTCAAATTCAATAGATTCTTATAATGTAGAACTTTACCTAAGAATTAAATAGATATTTATTATTGTGACAAGTAATTTGTTTTTGTTTGAATTTCAACCTTATAATAAATAAGAAATTTGTAATTACTTCCAACTTCTTTGATCTGCTTTAATGAAATTCTATTAAAATTTAATCACGAATCAAAATTTAAAGTACTTTTTTACAATTTAAGATTAAAAGAAAAATAAAAGTTGTAAAACGGCAAGACATTTCAACAATAGCGTCGTCATTGTGATGTTTAATTTAACAGTTTACTCGTAATCGTAACACAGTGTTGTTAACCATGCCACAGTTAAAGGATTTATTAGAGCGGTAAATTTTGTATCATTTAGTTATTGTCTGAGGTCGTCTGTGTTGGCCGTTGACCTGGTGACGGTTTAACCGTTATCTACCACACATTAGGCTATAATTTATCTTTTGCTCATTGACTATTAATTTATGAACTGAATAAATTTTATAATACGATAAATAAATATGCCAATTAATACATATAGGTTAACGTAAAAATTATTTGACATTGAAATAAAACTGTTTTAAATAAATGCTTTGCGACATCACACAGCACCATCTAGTTCCATGGTAGGCTTATAAGAACTTTATATCTAACTAGCGACTCACCCTCGCTTCGCTCGGGTTGTCCCCAGGTGTAACCTCTTCAGTATAGTTTTTAAATGACGTAATTTCCATATATAATAGAAATAGCGTAAGAAACTCTTTCATTCGACCGTTTTTTCTCCGATTCACTTTGCAAAACGGACTACCACGTAAAAGCCATTTTATTTTTCGGTTTTTTATATAACCTATGACACTCAGCAATAATGTGGCTTTCTATTGGTGAAAGAATTTTTAAAATCGGTTCTGTAGATCGAGATTACCCCTTACAATTTAACAAATATACAAACACACAAACTTTACTTCTTTATAATATTAGTATTGATAAGTTAAAATAAAAAATAGCATTTCTTTACTAATCAAGAAGAATTTTATAATAAATTTGAAAGAACATATTACATACAAAATGAGCTAGTAGGTAAGTTTTACCTCCGAATGATTTATATAAACTTAAGGCTTCACCCGCGTTCATGGTTTCAAGTCCGCTAGAAAAAAAAAGTATCCTATGTTACTTCTAATACTTCCAAGAATATATGTACAATTAAGTTAGTCGGCTAGTTCATCTTGAACTTCATTTATTTACATAATGTTATAGACGGTGTTTTAGGACAATTATGAATATAAAGTAAATAGAACATAAATATAGCATAGGAATTAAGCTTGAATAAAGCGAAGTAATAGTACGGTTATTATATTGTTAAGAGCGTATTAAGTCAATTAGCGTACAAACAAACGTTATTCCGTGCCAATTTAGGATCTCATTTCCTCTTATGTACAAATATAGCATAATAATCACGGTTTCAATGAAATATATTTATGTATAATAGGGATATAATAAAATAATTACGTATTTCTGTTTGTTGTGTTCATGCAATCATTGTATTGCTTCGTTCATAGCCTTTTCAATACTTCAAACCATTTCTTGAAGGTTGGCTGTTATCCAATTTGTGTTTAAATTTTACATTTCTTTGTAAATTGGTTACATTAGAGCCAAAAGTTTCATAAAAATTTATAAGTAAAATCTACTTTTATTTTTTAAGGAGCTTTTTTTACATTTTAATTTGCAGTGACTAGCTTTCGGCTGTTGCTCTACCTGCTCATTTTTGCTATGGCAATAATAACTCCGAGGAAATAAGCTCTCGCTCAAACGATCTATCCAAGTAAAAGTGATAGACACATCAAAAATCTACTTGCTCTTCCCAGGCTGACGATGTTATTATTTGAAGTAGATCTACATTAAACAAATTATCGTAACGGTTGACAAGAGGTGGACAGTGGACACGTAGTTCTCTGACATGCATTTTTATAATGCGGATTTGACTCAAATGTAACACTATAATTTTAACTATATTTACTAGTGACTAAACCTCGATTCGCTCAGGTTCGTCTCTAGATTTAGCGCGAGCGAAACCTTCCGCGAGAACCAAAATAAAAAGAAGAAGAGAGTAAAAAATTATAAATAATAACTTTTCATATCGAGTTGGTAGTTTCACAGATTAATTCGAACAAACAAACACAGAAGTTTACGTTTTACTAATTAGCTATATGGGAGATAAACTATCCACAACAGATACAAACTTATTATCTGTAGTAGATTGGGAGCTTATCCAATATAATTAAATTTTTTTTAGTAATTATATTTAAATTAATGATATAAATTACAGAAAGACGATTACATACGATCTTTAATATTAAATATATAATAATATATACTAAAACATTGAGTATATCAATGAGGTCATAAGTCACACGCGCCACGCAATTTTAATCAAAAGGTCATTAAGGTTAAATTCAATACTTATCAAGAGCGTCAACCTAACAGTTGTTTTCGGATTAATTGATTGGTTAACTTCAGTAACTCCTAGCTAGTGGTTAAGGGGAACAGCTACTGGAACTACGTAATCTTCTATAGTTGACTGAGAGTAATAGAAAGAAAACACTTCCACGTCGTAGTTTTAGTAACTTAATAAATAACTCAACGAAAAACATTGTTTCTAACCAGGAACATCAAACATTTAGTTATCAGAAGAATCAGAAGTTTCGTGTGTATAATAACTTACAAATTCCCTCCTACAAGCTAAAAAAAGTTTTTACTTTTTGCTGTTTATTCCCTATTGTTGTCTCATTTAAAATGTAAGGAAACGACAATTTCAAGACTTGCTCCAATTATGAATTTCGTTTATCCGCTGTTTTCATTTTTGTACCTAAGCCTTTATTCCGAGTTTTTTATTAACTTTTATTATAAAAAAATGTTGCCCAAATCTAAAAAGAGCCATGTTGTAAATTTTACAGTTTATTTTCCGTTACGTGTTTGTGGATCCATAAATCGTAGCAAGACATGCTGCCCACAATGTCATTGCGCTACGTAGGCATAAGTTATGGCTTTCTATTGTCTTTCGGTCTCTGCTTTTGTCACACATCTCTTATTTTTAAATGAAATAGGATTCAATAAAAGCCTGAGCTCAATTACAAAGGCCTATCTTATATTAAGTTTTAAGCTTATCTATAGTTACGATTATATAAAACGTTGCACGCATTATATTACCATAAATCTAAAATTACGTTGTGATGGATATCTTTGTACAATGGATATTGCTAACAACTTTCAAAAACAGGTTTATTAATTAAATTCATTAATTATGTTGTATAAGAGCATCGTAAAATCACAGCATCCACTTTCTGTCCTGTCTACCGTGCGACATAGAATTTAGACAATATTTTATTTATTGTAGTTATAGTTACCTATTGAGTATTATGCCAAGGTAAGCTCTAGCTACATCGACTAGTGCTGATCCATTGTAGCTCATAATAAAACACTATACATAACTTATACTTTCGTATTTGACGTTTTAGCAATTAAAACAAAAAAAAAGTTGTAAAGTTATATTTTACTCTACTTAAAATCTGTTCAGTCAATGAAGGCATTAAATTTTATGTACCTAATGGTTTTAAAATTACCAGAAAAGAAAGTTTTAAAATCAAGTCTTGCGAAACAAACTCGTTATGTGACGATGTTAACAAAACATAGTCTTTGCCAAGTCACCGGTCCGGCAAAATGATTGGTTTATTTATTGTAGGTAGAGAGGCTTGGTGTTTTACCTCGACAAGCAATTTTTTACGCTACGCGCAATCACAAACTTTCTAACGGTGCATCCTCGAATTTCCATTTAACCACATAATACGTATTTTAAAGAGGTTAATTATAAGTTACAAAGCAATAAAATTTTATGTTAACCTTAAAAAATTTCGCAACATAAAGTGATTGTAATACGAAGAACAGTTAAAAGTTCTGCGTCGAATATGAATAGTATAAGATGATTTATAGAGTATATACATGATTTATAGGCATACGCCAGTGCACTGAGAACAATAGGTTCAGTTGAATACGCGCCAAGCGTTTGTACCTGATAATAATTTCATGATCAATCTCGACCCTCTCGAAGTGGAGTAGACGTTGATAGATCATGGTCGGTTCTCCGCACAAGTCGAAGCTAATTGGGTGATAGATGGTTTCTACGATGTTCTTTGATTTTATTTACTTAGCTTTTGACTTTTCAATAAAATTCTTGTCTAAATACTACTTTTATTATACCTTTATCTATATATTGTTTACTTTGCACATACTAACTTAGTAAAAGTTTTTTTTTTACTTTTACTCAATACAGATTTCGAAATCGACATCAAAATAGGCCACCGATATATTATAAATTATGACAATGCGAATTGGGTCAATTTGCTTGCGATCCGAAATGTCGTCTGCTCGCCCTAAATACCTATTTTGTGGATAAATATTTCGGTACATTTCTTTGGTGGTGAAAATGAACTACCTGGGCAATTTATATTAAATCTCGTAATCTGCGCCTGTAGTAATCTTCAGCTTTTCATTCTAGAATTTATTCGTTATGATTGTGAATCCTTATATTAGTCTGGCTTTATATCTGAAATTAATTTTAAACTTATACTAGAGTTAAAATTTTGAACAAAGCAATCTTTGTGAATAATCTCTGCTTTGTAGAAATACTTCTAGAGCTATCGTCGGCACCTGGATTTTATTGATAGCCAGAACATCCGTCGAGGGAAGAAACGAAAAATTTGCATACAAATGAAATAAGCTGCATCAGAGGTACTTACAATTAACATTTTTAAAATAAAAACTGAAGTCTTGTAAATCATTAATAAGTTAATTTTAAAGATTGTTCTTCAAAGGTGAAAATTATATAGAATTATATTATAGATGTATATTACATCAGCTATAAAGTTAAAATTTGACTATCTAGAAAGAATATACATTTTATTTTTATAGCCGTAATTTATTACGGACGGTATTTCATATACGTATATCTACGACTGTATAAAAGTTAATTATTTCAGTATATTTAACTGTATTTTTATTTTTTAATGTAGATAGATACACGGAAATCTCTTGACCGTAATACAATTTCTATTCAATTTAAAATTGAATATATTTCATTGTGATACATTATAGTCGAAATTTAAAGGATTGTTATTCTACTTTTATGAGGCTGAAATTTGAAATTTTAGTGAATTTACCACTTCCTACGAATAAAAGTTACACAATCTTAGGCCAAGAATTTTTAATAAATTTACTAAAGTAAAAATTGCTTAGCAATTATTTTTAACAAAAAAACAAAAACCGACTTCCAAACTTAATAAATCTAAACTAAAAAGTAGAAAATAATACTTTTAAGGACTTTGTTAATTTTGGAGTCGGTGCCAGCCAGATTATGTTTACAAATTGATAGATTAATCAAATATGTATCTATTTAGGGTTATTTTGCTTTGGCTGGCACCGACTTCAAAATTAACAAAGTCCTTAAAAGTATTATTTTCTACTTTTTAGTTTAGATTTATTAAGTTTGGAAGTCGGTTTTTGTTTTTTTGTTAAAAATAATTTATTTTTAAATTTTTAGCGGAAAGTAGATACGTATTGTGTTAATGATTATAAAAATTTACCTTCTATTATGAGGTAAACCTAATAGCCTGAAAGTATACAACTATCCGTTCATAATTGCGTATTATATTGAAAAAATTTTCTTTAAACTACTAACCGTTGAGGAGTTGTACCTTCCATCATCAGTTACGGTACGTGACTCAAATATCCATATAGCCTATAAAAGATTCGGCCGAGCATCGTTAATTTGCTCCTAAGAATTGAAGAGTTCCGATACTTTGTCATAGATCCCATCATCAGAACCTTATCAAACTCTCATCAAACTACCCTTGACGTATATACTTTCCATTAAAAAAAGAATCATCGAAATCGGTTGGCGTGATATTGAGTTATTCGTCCATTTGTCGCGCAAATACTTAATGCAAATTTAAGACTTTTATGGTTTTCTCATGGATTCCATTATCAGAACTGGAAAATATTAAAATGGGACCACATGGGAAGTACTTCCTTTCAAATAAAAAAAGAATCATCAAAATCGGTTCATCCAGCTCAAAGTTATGAGCTAACAAACATAAAAAAAAATACTGACGAATTGATAACCTCCTCCTTTTGGAAGTCGGTTGACAAAACACTTCAACGTTAACAACAACATAATGTCCAATACAACTTAAGTAGTGTATAAAATGGCTAGAAAGTGAGATGGAAATTGACGCGTTCAATTTTATTGGCTCCCTTATGAATATGGATTAAACTTCTGGCGTTTTGTTCTTCTAAGATTTTACTTTTTATGAATATAAGATTCACTAACATACCTACAGATTTTTTATGTTTCACGCAAATGCGTTAATACATATTTGTCATATTATGTAAATTAATTATAATAATATTTATGTATGTAGTATTCTTTTTTTAATTTACAATTTATGTATTTTGTAACTAAATCACTTAGTTCTAGTAGCTAAGTGTAAGTATGAAAGTAAACGTACTCGTACGAAGATCACTTCCTTCCATGAAGGCTAAACGAATTCCAGAGTAGAGGAATTGCCTAATCCCAAACTACTCTCGACAAGATCAGGGTAATGGAGAACTATACAGCCTCTCATGAATACTAAGCAACAGCAATGTTCATCGTTGCATCAAGAGAGAGTTGTTACTAGAAATGTTAAAAGCTATGATTGTTACGTGGGTAAGAGAAATACAAGCATTTCTATGCAGAGGTATCTAATATTATAAATAAGAAAGTAACTTTGTCTATCTGTAGACGAACATACAATACCCTTTGGAGACAATATTACCGAAAATATTAACAAAATCAAAAACCGAAAAGGTATATAATATAATATAAAACACATAAAACATTATTCTTTGGATATAACATGTTTAAAACATTAAAGGCATAAATAGTATATCTTTATCACAAAATAACACTACGTATTTATAGATTTGTACTACAGCTACAATAGTTTCGCAGGACGATAGTGATGGGGAGGGGGGAAGGCAAGGGGGTATATTCCCTATTATTCCTATATTACTCCCATTACAAGAACCTATGTTATTCAAGTCGAAAGTAAATAGTCTTTGACTATGGCATGTGGTCATGCGATGTAGTCATGCTCTAACCGAACTTAACCAACCTTGAAAGACTGAAAGATTCTTAAAATTACCCTTATGAACCTATTATATTTAAATTCGAAAGAAAATAGTAATTTACGATGAAAATACTGCGGTGGCGTTAATACATAAGTACCATAACATTATTACAAAATGTCAAATTATTAAGGTATTTTTTTATTTTTATAAATAATGGACTTAAAATGAATTCTATCGTGTCATAGCTTTTCATGTGTACTGTACAGTGTATACGACCTAAACGATATTATTCTAGCATCTGCCACATTTAAAACTACGAGTATGTATATCCACTTTATTTGAAAGCACATGTGATACAAATATTACGGCTGCAGTACATTAAAATCAACTATGCGGAACGTGTTCCCTTGACCCGTGTTAAAGTTCCTTCGATGCAGCGTGGATATTGATGATCCGTTAAATTTTATATTACTTTATGAAGTGTAAGTTATATAATATGAAATATCCCTAAATGATACATTGAATTATTTTTTTAATTCTACAATATTTTACATTATAATAATATTAAGTGAAAGAAGCATAAACTAAAAACAAGCTTATATAATTGTACAGTATAGCTTAAATAACATTAATGTTTTTGCTAACATAGGTGGCTATATTAGTGAATTATCGTTCACTTGTAATTAAAAAGCTCTGTGATTATCTGAATCAAATTGTGGATTACTATCTTAAAAACTATGTCATGAGAACGATTTCAACGCAATTTTAAAAATTTGGTAATTTGATGACTCTATATAGTCTACACTGAGAACCGTTAAAGTTGGTGTGAACAACCTTGATTGCAAAAGTTATACAGTAAGTGGTCAGTAGAAAATTACACTGATGTACACTCAATTACTTTATTCACTGTACGTTCTTTTTAATAAAATTAGATGGCAAATTTTCCTCTTTGTTCTTATTGAGGAACAAAGTCTTCGCTATGTTTTGTCTGTTTAAATTACGATCTGTCAATTTCCGTAAGGAAGTTATTTAGAAATGACGCTACTACTTCCTAGCCGCGTCGTCGTCTTCATGGTCAAATTTACAAATAAATTGAAATTTATTGGTTTTAAAATAAGTAAATATGTGTGTATGATATTTTTGGTAACAATATACCTACTAAGTTAGTTGTGTAATGTAGGAGACACTTGTGAAATTGCGATATGCTTGAAATATTACCTACTATCTAATTGTAATCGATTTTTGAAATAATCGAATTGGCCAATTACCAGAAACAACACCATTGTATTGGAACCGCAAAAAAATCAAAAATAATGGTGGCATTATTAACGTTACATAATGTAGTAACTTTCTCTTTGTATCTTGGTGACAGAAATGAGTATATTATTCCGCTATAATAGAAGCAAATTTGGTTTATTAACAACGTGCACATGGTCTTTTATGAGCGCTATTCGCGATTTCACAACAGCTTGTTGCCAGGTTGCCTCAAATTACGGTCTTAGTTTATTTTTTCCACAACCTCCAGGGAACTCTAAACAGAGTTTTTCGAGGCTGATATTAATAAGTTATCTCCCTGAAAGGCAGTATAATAAAAGTTACGTATAATATTGTATTTATTTTTTGTTTGTTTGTTCTAAACATTTCCTTTGTTTTATCTTGTTTTATGTAATTATACAAATACGTGTCATGAGCACTTAAGATTAACAATGAGATTAAGGACTGTAATGCGCATATTTCACACTGCCAGCGAGCCGGCTCTTCCATCACTCTTATCGTAAATCAAAAACAGCATGAAGTGTTTGTGGCTATAAATACATATTATCCCGACATTTTTGAGAAACTGACTATACAAATTGACATGTTTGCAGCAAAAAAAAAACTGTTTACATATATCGTTGGTTCTACTATAGTGGTATCCAGGTAGTTTTCTTGATGTTCGCAAGTACGAGGAATCTCCTCCTATAGGTACCTATAGGAGTCCTTCTATAATAGGTACTATTCCTGTATATTGTCATCGTCTAAGTGATTATAATCACTTGTATATACTATGAGTAGGTAGGTAGCCTTAGTTTTACTGGTTTCGTAGTATCGATTGGTCATGGGTCGCGTCGCAAGGTCACGCTTTGCCACTGAACTGAAACATAATATTGTTGACTGCTGTTAAATTTTTAAAGTTTGGTTGAGACACTTATTATACCTATTTCAAATTGATATTTTGTATCAAAATCTTTGGGCAATTTTGGTGGTTTTTAGTCCAAAAACATTTGAAAATAATAATTAAAAATAATATAATTTAAGAGCAAGAATTGCTTACTTCAGCGTAATGAGTATTTTGAACGCATAACACAGTAGTGAAATAATTTTCAATCGAATATCAACTAGCAGTTCAGTTTGACAAACATTTGTAATTTTCATTGTTTCTGACCGATATGGTAAGATTATTTGCCTAAACCGTAGGCTAATTTCGAAATTGATTTCCGTTTTGATGGAACGATTTGTACACACAGACGGGTATAAATACTTAACTTAGTACCTAAATAAAGTGTTTTAAACCGTCTTAATGTTATAATAATAATGTAAGACAAACTAAAATAATAAAAATATGTTTCACACATTTTTGCAACTTACAAGTTACGAAATTTTAATGATGAATATTTTTTACACTAGCAGATATTTTTTTTGTGATCCAAAGGGGATTTTAAGTATACAATTTTAATAAAAGACATAGTATACTGTTGATGTGAACTCCACAACCGGCGATACACGATACACGTCCGAGTACATAAAGTGACAAAAAGGTACGCTACTTAGAAAAGCTCAATACAAGTGTATATGAATTTTGAAATACGTGACTAAGTACTTTACGTAATCAGTTTGTATTAACATGGAATAACGTGGTCTAACCTTTAAATGTTGTCTATGAAATCGTGACTGACAATATCAAGCCTAGCTTAGTACCTTCTATCACTAAAACCAAAGATCTGATATAAATTATATAATTCAACTCACAAACGTACTGCAAGTTGATTTTAAAACGTTTAGTACCGTTAGTAGTTAATAACATTTGATTTATAAAACTAGTGTCTCTAGCTCCGCTCAAGTTCATTTTAATTGGTACTAAGTACGTGGTTTTTTCAGAAATGAGATATTTTCCGCAGTAAATAATATTCGATATTTTGACCCGGATAACCAGCTATAAAACATCATACCACATTTCATCAAAATCTGGCCAGTGGTTTTCTCTTGAGACACAGAGACAAAGATTCGAAAATTATAGATTCAAACTTTATCGATAAAAATAACAATGTTGTCCGACCTAATTCGGCCATGGCGGCCAATCTCAATGAGACTAGCCAACTGAGCAGTAGATACTATAGTGCTCAAGTGTACGCGCAGACAAAAATGCACCCTCTATTCCTAATACTCGGATAGGACGACTACTCCACACGACCAGTGAGAATTAAGGCGCAGGACCGACAGCTTTACGTGCTCTCCGAAGCACGAGGGTGACACACCGCCAACTTCCCAACTCCGGGCTGTTACTGAGGCTTACTAAACAGAAAGACTCAATAACTAAAGGCCCGACACGGGACTCGTACCCGGTACCTCTCGATGAGTAATGAGTATAACTATATCGTATTTTATTTTTGTATATAATAATAAATTGTAAAAAATTACAATAATGTAATAAAATTGGCTTATTTTATATATTTGTTTAAAAAGTTCTCATCTCATTACGGCATAACCTTGGGAAACCTTGTGCTAGAAAAATATACAGAGTTTCATTCTCACGCTGGTCACTTCATTATTCATTGCAACACTTTGCGAGGCTCGATTTCGGCGCTAACCAGTCCCTTCCAAATATAGTACGTACATGAATATTAGATGTGTCCCGTTTCTATAAATATACGTTATGTCTAAATTATAACAAACACTTTCCATGTTGTGATACATTTATACCAGTTTTTTTAGTTGGACGATGAAATTCAAAGTACATTCATTCTGACATAACTGTGTAGATTGTACAATATATGTACGTAGAACTATTTTTTTTTTTGTTTAATTTATAGGTACCTATATACAATAATGAAATTTTTCAAATCGTGACAATTCTGGAATAATGTAATAAGTTTGCTAAGTATATATAGTATTCTCTTTAAAGCTCTACTTATTATATTATATTATACACTTAATCCGTTTTGTATTTACAATACAAAACGGATTAAGTGTATAATATAAAAATTTTCTCCGTTGTACATTTTATACTTTAGCTAAAGCAGGGACAACTTCTGAATACGGATAGTTACACGGGCGACCTCTTTTGGAAATAGGTCACAGTGTCACTCTATTCAGGTTTGCTGTGTCTGTGGATCGATCTAGAGATTTGTTTGGCGATCTCCTTATAGATAACGCTACCTGCAATTTAAAAAAATATATCATAAAAGCGTCGAGTGTTTAGAAATACGAGTACATGAATGCGGATGTGTTAACTGCCTCAGTTGAAGTATATTTCTATATACCTATTTTAATTTTTTTATTATTTAGATGTTTATAGACGATATAGGAATAATAACTTCAGTTTAATAATAGATACGGTTAATATTTACATATTCAATTACTTTTTACTAGTATTCCACTAGTTCGTAAATAAATCGCATCCAACGAATGTTGGAGCAATCTTCATAACTTTTGGCCTTAGCCGCGTCGACTCTTATATATATGCTCTTGGTTCCAAATGACCCCTCTCAACGCAATCCCGCTTATAATGGTAGTTTGAGTAAATAAAGTTTTATGACAAGCAACCTTAGTTAACGTTAAGATTAGGAAAGTTTATGTCATGAATAAATGATTTCGTAAAGTTTTACTTCACTTCAACTACATCATTATCATCGACTATGTGTCCTAAGGCTAATTACTTTTTAATCTACTCGTCTATATACATATAGATTATAGATACATACATTTAGGTACATGTAGATATATTTATTTAAAATGATAGATATAGCCAAGACAAAAAAATACGAATATTAAAATGTTCAATAAGTTTTTGTTATAAAAACCAGTTATTATTTTATTTATTACTTAAAAAAAGTAACATATTATGTCGATGGACATGTTTTTAAACATTATATATGTCTATAACAAAGTACTTACTGTTTCCTACCAATATTCTAATGTGTACTCTATGGTTTATTCTGTATTTGGTCTACATCACTTCGTTGAGGTTCAAAGCGAAATTAAATTTTTCCATCGTGCTATGTAACAAAAAGTACCAAATTTCGGAATAGATATCAAACAATGCCGTCTTCAATAGTTGTTAGCGAGCGGAAATTACGGCCCGCTGCGATTGGATGTTCGGGGCCGCTTTAGTGTAACAACGCGATTTCGGGATTGGATCACTCAATAGTTCTGATTGCTTTCATGTAATGTTTCATGTTTATATCTTTATTTTTACTATCAGTTTTAGCTGTAATATTAGAAATATTGAGAAATTACATACTAAAAATATCGTGAAATGTTTCATTTATACTAGCAATATGTCATGAGTCAGAGCAATTTGCATTGCACATCATCTGCTCGTGCGTACCACTAACCGCAGAAGTATTTATCTAGGGCATATCATCCGCTCAAAAAATCTGGACTTTCCTGGAGGCAACAGGATTAAACGGAGAACTTTAAACTCAATTTAGTACGGAACATGGTCGACGTAGCTAGGGCCGACTTCAGCACCACACCCACTAAATACTTACAATAATCATAATATACAAGCAATAAAAATTGTATTTATAATATAGTAGGTACCTATACAAGTGTCATGTCAGCGCTTTTTAAGTTACTTTTTGCAAGAGATTTGTATCCTACGGGAATAGCCTGATGTATTGGGTTAAAAGTAGGTTATGTCACGGCTGTCTACGGCTCGCAATCTGGTTCCCTGCAAAAATTACATCGATCTGTCGCTGTGACAAAGAAGGACAAAAACATAAACAGTTCAGCATTCACATTATTAAATCAAAAAACCTCAATTTATTTAATGAGTCAATAAATTACAAAGAAATATATTGCGTGTAGTCATTAACTTCTACAGCCAGTCTTTATAGCGGCTCAATGTGATTTGTTGTTATTATTAGAATTGAGTTTCCGTAATATAGATATTAAGATTATTCTGTATCGGAGTCAGTGGGTCAACGAGGTGTAGTAGCTGTTAATATTGAGTGCTATACGATATTCTGTATAATTTCCACCGACTGTACTTGTAATATCCCAGTGTTCTGATACGAAATTCTTATTTTATTTATAAAATGTTGAAAATTTATATTCTCCACTTTCTTATTTTCATATAATAGCTATTATATTTATAATAATTAACAATATTGATACAAATTTTAACTGTCTGATCAAACTCATTGGGCTTCTAATTTCATAAGCGCTATCCACAATTAAATTTAATTTATAACTAACCTTAATATATTTTATTGCAGGTACGGAAATGGAACGGATACGTCCAACTTCAGTAGACGTAAGCCCTTGTTAAGGTTTATGAATGCTAATGGCACTTAAAAGGAAATCATGAAACCATTTATCGTCCAGCAGGCATCGAGGAATAATTTGATACTAAATGCTAATAAAATACTCGTGTGAATGTGAATATGCCCATTGATAAACACTTTAAGCAAATTACTTCGTATTATTATAATTTACTAACATACGCTAATAGAAAAATTACTAATGTAAAGAATATATTGAAACTTAAAATTCGTACAATACATCAGATATTTGTTGATATAAAAACGATCAAATTTAGTTTTATCTTCGGTAAATAAATATTTATATAACGTATTTACTTACATGTACAGAGATAGCTACAGTAAATGTAAACAAGTGTGAGGCAAATGAGGGCAAAGTATCGAACCAGCTATCGGATCCGGCATTCCGACCAACCTGAATCCTGTCCCTGTTGAGTTTTTAATTACGCGGAGATTGCGGCCGCCCGCGCTATTATGTTTACTGTGTCTAAACAGGTTTTTTCCCTTGCCTCTCTACAAGATTAATCTCAAAAGTTATAACTAATATTGTTGCTGATTAATTAAATGCTCCGTATTACGTTTGTGGGATATTGTCGTTATGTTTATAGTTATTACCCTTTTTCAATATATGTAAACAAGTGAATTACCCCCTTGTGTCGCTCTGTTTGATTTGAGGTCATAGTCTGTGTTCTAAATTTCATTGAAATCCGTCAAGCCGTTTCACCGTAAAGGATTATCAAACGTACACAGACACATACCTACAAATTTTCACGTTCATAAATAATCCATTGTTATGTGACTTTTTTTGAGCTTTTAAATAAAGCTTTAATCATGTTTTCGGCGAATGGCCAATTTTAATATATTTCTTCTTATAATAATTAATTCAATTAATGAACTTGCTAATACATCGTTCTATACTTTTTACACGATGGTACGAAATGCAATAAGTCTCACTTTTGATGAACTACACTTTTTACTATTTCTTTCAGTATCACAAGTATACGCTTAATAACTCGTAACATTATAACAGCAGGCATGTCAATATTCATTTATGTCATTGTCTCTCGACTAGTGGATTTAATTTGGTCTCGTTGACACTTTGACGCCAATTTACACTAGGTATGTTACACTATACCGGTTTGTAATGGATATTCATTTTAAATAGTTAATGTTTGTTCATTGCTTTGTAGACTTTATTGTTATGACAGAATATTAATGATTAATAACTTTGTATCCAACCGTTGCCGATAATTTTTTGTTTTTATATTTAACTAGAGGTTCACCCTCGCTTCGCTCGGGTTCGTCCCTAGGTACGTGTTGTATATATTTTCTTGGCACCGCCCGGTATATATTTGACTTGATTATATGAATTACCATTGCACCACGCACCATGGCAACGGTCATAACATGATATTATGTCAAACGCCGTTAATTTTATAAAGTTTTTTTTAATTTCCTAACTTTTTTCGATAAAGTATGCTATACTTAAGAGATAGACCTACCTATGCCATCACGGACTTTCTTGTAGACCTATATAAGATACACAATTTCACCATACATCATTTTGTTATATATCTCAAATGGTTTAGGCAGCGTTTTTGTTGAAAGCTCCCGGACAGCTTATTTTTTTCAATGTATACAAAATCTTGACAAATTATATACTAAAACCTTCCTGGAGAACCATTCTATCCATTGGTGAAACCTGCATGAAAATCGGTGCAGTAGTTTTTGAGTTTATCGCGAACAGACAGACAGACGCGGCGGACGACTTCGTTTTATAATATGTGTGGATGGAAATTATTTTATGCAAGTTCTTTTAAGTTATGTGAACTTTCAGGCTAATATAGAATAAACTGTGCGTAGTATTTATTGGTTTTATATAATAAAATGAAATCAATACTTTAAAGTTGTATTATACATTTATGTAGAGTAATTATCATGTACGCAGGAAGTTCTAATAAATAATTATTTGCACCAATATAATGTTTCTTGTGGTGACAAAATATTATCCTTCGCACCCCATAGCATCTCAACACGAGTGAAGCGAAGGAGCAAATCAATAAAACTTATGTCACTTCATGCCAAGTCGTCACGTATCCGTCACGTCTCCGTGACGCGAATACTAAGCGTTACTGCAATAAAATGTGAGTTTTAGGGAAATGTGAAACTAACTCATCTGATACATTGTTATTTGATTCGCACCACTTGATCCTGTATTCTGTTTGCGGGAGACGGAAAGGGCATAAATTGTGCAGAATTTTTTTGGATTCCTTAAATATCTTTTTGCCTTTGAACAAAGAACCGTAAAAACACGTGTTTTTCATTCCAAGCGCACTCATTCATACCTCATTGTTGTGATATGAAATATGTTGTACCGCTTTTTATTAAGCATTCACTGAATTGTAATCAACGCGTCAAAGCTTTTAAATAATATAAGTTTGCTGATCTCGATTCTTTATGAAAATATAATTGAAAACAAAGCAAAATGTGATTAAAAAGGGGGATATAAAATAAATATTAAATATAT
The DNA here is from genome assembly GCA_951802675.2 of Boloria euphrosyne. Taxonomy (NCBI): domain Eukaryota; kingdom Metazoa; phylum Arthropoda; class Insecta; order Lepidoptera; family Nymphalidae; genus Boloria; species Boloria euphrosyne. The sequence goes on from OX637891.1 coordinate 7,496,556, forward strand.
ACATATTTTTATCTCAATTTTATACGCTTAATAGCAGTCATGCAGGAAGATAACTAAACCACTTAGCATACTAACGATTTTATTAACTACAGGAAGCCGGAACTGACGTTTAGTGCCATTTCACTTGCAAATCGAACGTACTCTACCTACTGAGCATTCACGCTTCATAACTTTCATTCTCATTACAGTGAACGGTGGCCGATTTTTGCTCGAACAAATTATAGACGCACATATCAGAGAGTCTAGTTTAGATTAAATCTTGGTCCATGATTTACATTAAATGCTTTCCGACACTATGCCCGGATGATTTTTCCTATCTTAAATGTTTATTAATATTTAATTACTTACAGAGAAAGTTATTTATAGTAGGTATAACTATAAATTTTTATTGTTACTTTAATAACAAGTGTTTCTATTGATAAAATGTAACTCAGATGCGTTTATGGCTACGAAAGCAAGTGTATTCTAATTTTATGAAGAGTAATAAACAATTCAAAGAAAAAGACAATTCAATATAAGAAACTTCACTTTCAAATATAATGAAGTGAAACTATATATATATATATATATATATATATATATATATATATATATATATATATATATATATATATATATATATATATATATATATATATATATATAAAATAATATTCTTGTAAATGATTTTAAATAAAGCCTTGGATCAGAAATGTAGATGCATGTCATATCAGATAGGTAGAGCCGTCACAATGGTACCTGCAATTATCCTCGTGTGGTCTATTAATAAAGCATATCAATAAATTTGGAAAATTGTGTCATAACTCATAATAATTAATAATTATGTATTTTCATGCATTAGAATACTTTAATACAATAAAAATTTGTACAGTAGGCTATTGTTAAATTAATATCAAGCTCCTTTCCCACATTTAACTTTAATTGGCATATGATTGGATTGCTATCTTTCAATAATACAATTTCGGTATAACCCACGCAGTACTAATAATAATTAAGCCGAGCGGACGAATTCCTTGTTAGGGTCGGTATGCCTCGAGCAATCAAAATTCTTGAACTTGCTTAAGTGCCGGACATCGCCTATACGGATAGTTGGTATTTATTGTTCAATGGAAAGGGGTATTCCTTTTGTTTTAAGATTGAACTATTCTATTGAATGAATATATTAAAGCTTCAGTTAATGTATCTGTATGTTTATTGTTTACTATAAGGTTTTAATAAAACGAGGATAGTCAGGATGTAGCTGTTTACCGTATTGCTCTGAATATATATGCGTCATTCATCTTAACGGTACAAAGAATTATTGTAACTTATTTTTTTATTACATAAACAGCAATTAATATTTGATACGATTCGATACGATATTCACGATTATATGAAGCGCATAAAACTTAAACATTTTACACTCTTGAAATTTACTTCACGTAATATTCTTGTGGAAACGAGGTTCGCATTTTAAACCACCACGCTTTCACCCATCTGACATACTCGTACCTACTAAATTTAATGAAATCAGTACAAATATGTATGCTTATTCATATCGATTGTATTACATAAGCCGCATTTACTGTTGCTACTGCCATTCTTAATAAATGAATTTAAATAAGAATTATAGAGAATAAACCGGCGGTAATAAAAATAATAATATGAAATTCGTTACAAACGAATTGAAAAACTATAAGGTTAACGAAATAGAGTATGTTCAAATGTAAAGTTTTTTTTAACTTTAAAGTATTATTTTAATGTCATTTACATCATTTTTAGTTTAAGCGAGCATGATTATTGATTAGCCAAGTATCAAAATTTAGTGCTTAACTAAGTATTTAAATATCTATGTACTAAAATATCCCATTCGCCTTCTTTCGTCGAAAGGTTCGTTTCATCAATTACCACATTTTTTTTCTAAGTTCGGCCCAAACTCTACTACAGTAATATTATGTATCAAGTGTAATTAATCCGTAGTTGCTTCATGGGCCCAATAGAAATCGATATTATTTTTTGTGCATTACTTATGTTGGCAAATTGAAATATTACACCTAAGAAAATTAATTTTTGTATCGTAATGTAAAGAAATTATTTTTTTTATCCTTTATCAGTACTTGACTGCATAATAATGGCCAATATTTAATAGTGTATTTCTAATTTTCATGTTGGTTAACTAGCAGACCAGAGGTCTCTGTAATATATAATTCCGCGTATGGTTATAACTTATAAGCTCTCAATGCATTAATGGAAAATTCAAATAAATAACATTGAACAAGTTACGTAACTTACGTGCTTTGTATTTCTATTTGTAATACGAATACACAACGAGATTATTCCTAGGTACGGATGTCGTCCAAAGTCCTCGTTGGACCAACGTAGTATAATCAATTCGGAAAAGCCATTAATTTGCTGGTTTAATCCTAAATGCGGAATACGACTGAATACATAATACAATCTACAGTCGTGAATTAATTTTGCAAGTAAAACGCAATTACCTTGATTTGTGTAATAAATGATTTCGTAATCGATACGTGACGACATTATTTATTCTAATCACGTTGCTGTTATTATTACGTACATCTCATTAATATCTTTGTTGCCTTTTTTTTTAAAGATTGTATGAATCTTTATACTGGAAATATCATTTTGATTGGAATTAGGTACGTTTGAACGGTTACTTTATTTGATTTACCCGTAAATTACCCGGATAATATATACTAGACTATTTGCTATTATAATACCTAGTATTATAATGTATATAGTCTAGTTGTTTTCTCGTCATGCGATCACAGACAGACAGATAGACATAAAGACAGCTAGAAAAAAATACTATAGATTTGGACTCTGTATCGATAATAACTACTATTTCAATGTTTCTTATATATATATAATTTTATAATAATTATTAGATATAAGATTACGTATATAAGACTTAAACTAGTAGTTAATTAGCTTTTAACCGAGTCAATAATAACATAGCTAATTTTTGCTCGTGTATTCACCGTATATGTGAAACTTGTTAATACACAGACTCGTACATAGAACAAATGCCAAAGTACGTCCGTAATCCGCGATTTCACAAATGATTTCCCTTTGAAGGCTGAAACTCGGTATAAACCTATTTTGCAGATCGGATGCACGTTAGCGCTATAATATCTGCGTCATAGTCGGCTTATGTGATAGGTATTTGACTCGATTTTGTAAATTATTGCTAATTTTATTATAATGTATCTTTCCGCGCAGCTTTTGCTTGCTATTTTTACTGTCTAAATTTACTCAAACTAACATTAAGTTTATAACAACAACCAACCCAGTAAAAAGAATAAATAAAAAAATGTTCACATTCACAGATTATCAATAAACTGTTATCATTCCATATTATTCCCAGTCAGATTTTTTCTATCACAGCAGCTTATTATAATATGATTTTAACATGTATCATTATATGTTACATACATATTAACGATCGTTTATTGTACCATTGTTAACTTGCCCAAAAACATTTTATAAGAATTCGAACAATGCTTGATTTATGATCCCAATACGGTGACGCATTTGCAACGACACCCCAAGCGATGTATTACTCGCCTCGTAATTAAATTCAGGGGGGACGATGCGAATCGCGGTGATGAAATGTCCGGGACTGCAACGTTTGAGGCCGTCTAGTGCATCGGGCGAATATACTAGACATTATTGCGGGATAAATCTTTGAGAGAAATGTCTACTAATGCTGAAGGTCGATGGTTGTTGGCTCTGAAATATGGAATGTGCTTTTTAGTATAGTGGTGTTTTAATTGCTTTCTTTTATATTTGTGTATTTCAATTATAATAAAGGTATATTTATTATAAAAAGGACGAAACAACATTTCATTGTTTAACTAGGTATTGAATACTTATATAGCCATATTTTATCTATCACCAATTATAATATATACTATTTACATTTACTCCACCGGTCGATACATATGTATGTTGTTTTTTAGATTTCGTTTTTTTGATTAGATTTAGTTTCATTTCACATATTATTATATGTAGGATCCAGTGGATAGAGAGTATGTATACACATTAATCAGGTTACTGGCTATTGAAAAATATATGAAGTATCTAGCTGGCTTGCATAAAACAAGTAAAAAAGACGACCTCGCTTTAAAGTGTAATGACGCCATTCATTTGATGTGAAGTTACTTCTATGAAGTTGGCAGACTTACTGAAGTTGCGATAGTAGTAACTTGAGAGGCGTTAACGTTCATTTTTATAAGATTTTTATCTAAAGCAAAGTACGAAGCTTAGCGCTAATTAGTTTTGTACAATCTAAAGTCAACAAGAAAAATATTAATTTGTTTTACTTAGTTAACAAGATAAACACTATTTAAAATAACTCATTAAAATTATATAACTAAAGTGAATTACTTAGAATACTAAGATTTCGTAATGAAAGGAAATAAAATAGATTTATTACGGCTTATATAATATAAAATAATGCAATAACAATTATTTAGTAGTTTTCTAACAAGCTCTGTTTCGCGGATGCTAGCAGAAGAACTAAAAGTGCAACATCCTGAGCAAGTTCGTTGTCCGTGAGTCTATTCAGTGAGCACAAACCGACCGCACACTGTGGTCTGATAAAGTTGTCACCGTTGTTGGAGTTGACACCTTGCTATTTGTGTCACGACTCACGAGCGATGGGCGGAAAATCTGTGTCATAACAGAAAAAAATATACGCTCCGTTAACAATAATTGAGACATTTTGTTCTATTGTTCAGATTACTGTATACATTAAGTCGATACGTCACGAATTCGTAGCTCAATTTCCTGTACATATTTGACCGCAATTGCGGTTTGTTAGTTATCATCGTTTACCGTATGTAGTGGACGCCTCTTATGGTTGTTTTGGTGAATAATGAATCGTAGTATAACATTGATGATTTCGATTTGTTGTAACTAGCAATAGGGAAATTTTATGGTTATTAATTTGTATGAAACCTAACATTTTATATGTAAATAAAATATAATTTAAATATTATTTTATAATTATATTTGTTTTACGCTAAAATGTCCGCTGAGATTTTACCAATAATACAATGTTATTGATTAGTAATCTCAGCGGACATTTTAATGTCATTGATTTATATATTTTAGAGACTTAACTTCATTATTTTTATTAAAGAATAAATTAAGAAGTAGGGTCTGATGTCAATTGGCCATGTCGGGCACTTGTAAAAGATGGTTTCACATTTCAGACAGAGGCAATTGACTTTATTCCAGCAGGCCACAGCGACAAGGGTCAATTTCTCAAAAGAAACTAATTTTTCTACCAAAGTTCAAGTTTCATTCAAGTTATATTGGATGTCAGCTTTGCTCCATGGCACAAAAGCAAAACATTTACTTGCACATAACAAACTTTGTACGTGCTTTGTAATAACTTTGTACAGCAGTGTGGGAGTACCGACTATAGCAGTATACTCGTATCTGTAGTATGTCGCTATGTAAATTTTGTCTCCTATTCAGTGATCTCGCACAATGGGCAGATATGAAGTTGGTGACGCTTACTGACGTTGACATTCTTTTCAGTAACCGTTATAATATAAGTAATCAAGGGAGCGTTCCGAGTATTTATATACCATAACCTACCTCTACGATCCAACAATTTATTTAATCTATATTTATTTAAAAACATGAATTTAATTTAGCGTTTGGTTAATTTTTATCATGTTTAAAAGGAAATATTGTAAGTCTACAATTGAGTACAAAACTTTCTTCTTAAATTATATTGTAAGTACTTATGTTAAACCGCGTGTCCCCTTTCGCTCGGACTGACTCTAAAATGTAGCTCCTCCACCATATTTTCCTACAACTCGATTCGTAAATGAATAGAATATCCTTTCTGTTCGTTCCGCCCTCCGAGTCTCAATGGCGTCGCGCTTACAAAACGCGCTGAAGTTTCTGAAGCCTCACTGTTATGAGTCCTTTTATAAACTTATATAAATTCCTTTTATAAGCTTCATAAATAACGCGAATGGATATGCTTTTAAGTTATTTATATTTTAATAAAGGTGATCTGTACTATGTTTAAAGGACAAAGACTATAACTAGCAAAGCTCTAGTTATTTAAATAAAGCGTTATATTATACTGAGAATGCCAGCTAGACTTTAAATAAACTTTTATTTAGAAAGAAACGTTTATAAAAAGAAACTAAGAGAGAACTCGTGCAGCTTGTTTACTAAATACCGTTGCGTTCACGTATAACATTTTGTTTTATATAGACAATTCAGCAGCGATGGAGTACTCGTCCACAAATAGAATGAGGCGACCTAGATATTTTTACTTAAAATAAAATTTTCGTTTTCGTTGTAATTTTTCTTTTTTTAATTATTTTTCGTCAAGATTGTATGAACTAACAGTATCAACCTAATAAAAAATCAATATGAATACTAGTAACCTATCTGAAGTGTCTGTTTTGTAATATCAAAATAAAACTTTTTATTACTATGATTTACTCGTAATCTTATAATCGTAGGTACAGTACATCAAAAAGAAACATTTTTTTTAATTTTCTCTATCTGATACTATAGATTAAGATCCCAGAGCGTTCTGACATAACTTATTTTCACATGGATGAAACCTTCACGACTTAGTAGCGTCTAGTATACTTTATAATACCTGCCTACTTGTGGAGCTTGCCCTGTGACACCTGGGCAGGTACCAGGTGAGAAAGGTAACTAAAAATATGAGTTATCTTACTTAAATTTGTATGGCTGATTTTTATATATATTTTGTAGAATATTATTCTAAACTAGAATTATAAAGTGTCAGACACTTTTCATGGACCAGAGCTTTTGTCAGACGCTTTAAAGCTCGACAAAAAATTAATGAACTTTACTTATTTTTTCATGTCTGACTTTTAAATATGTTATTCAAGTAACTATTACAAAGTTATATTTCATCAGTCAGACAAATTCGAGTGACCAAACATCCTCTAAACACAAAATTATTCAGCCGGGAGTGCGAGCGCGAGAGCACTATGCGCATGGATTTCAGAGTAAAAAATTGAAATGTATTGAAAATACTTAGGTACTAATTTCAATCCAAGATTTTTGCATTCTTATTTCAATAAGATCCCTTATAAAAAAAAAGATTTACGAAAGATTCAACCCATGTAAAATGTATATCTATATATTTATCAAGTTGAATCTTTTTTTCTTTAAAAAAAAATGTCAGTTTGACTGTGACTGTTTCACAAGAAAACCAATAGACACATTTTTATGAAATTGAGTATGGTCATAGGGGGTATCAGTACTGCAGGATTTGTTATTTCTGAGAAATCATATCAGTACTCAACAATTATTATGTAAAAAAATGTTCTAAAAACGCATTCTACACACCGGAAACCAAATTCTTAGATTGAAATTAAATATATGACTGGATACGTTATAACTCATAGTATATATTTCTGACAACTGAGATATTTACCTGAAGTAACGAGAATCCTATATATTGACCCGAATAATCAACTAAGATTATACCAAATTTCATCATAACGTGTCCAGTGATTTTCTCGTCACAAACAGACAAAAATTCTAAAAACTATATACCTATTTGGCCTCTGTATCGATAATAATGACTATTTATTTATTTATTTACTTGTTTATGTAATGGATAAAAGAATAATATAATAAGATTTTAAATTTAAATATTTAATGTACAGATTCGAATAAATTAGAATTTTATTATAATACTAGCAAATCATCAAAATCTGTTCAGCCATTTCAGATATATATATTCTTTTGACAGATAACACATCTAGATGTGAACTTAGATTACTATGTTAAAGCATAAATCTATAGGCGTGACTGTTTTTCAGTAAAGTGTACCACAAAACGCTCTGGTTGTGGGATAGTGTTTGTATAATAAATAAAAGATTGTATGTTTGTTCTTTATGCATTTCTAAACTATATATTCTATCTGATGAAATTTTGGTAAGGTCTTCTAAGGACGCCGGGGGTTATTGACCAAAAAAATTAACTTTGTGTGTATCAAATAAATATAAGAATTTGCACAGGTTTTTTAATTTTTTAATTTTATTTTTAATTTACATATAGTTATTTAATAGCATTGAGGGAATATGTTGGTAGGAATATAGTTTATAGTAATAGTAACATAGGTGTTCATTTTAAGCTAAATTCTAACTTCCTATTCTCTAATCTACTATTGTTTCCGCTATATTTACACAATGCACATATCAGTAGGTGCTTTACTTTACGAATATTTTTATTAATTTATATTCTGTAGGTACTTCAGGTGTGTATATATTTTTGTGTTTAGAGGATGTTTGGTCACTCGAATTTGTCTGACTGATGAAATATAACTTTGTAATAGTTACTTGAATAACATATGTAAAAGTCAGACATGAAAAAATAAGTAAAGTTCATTAATTTTTTGTCGAGCTTTAAAGCGTCTGACAAAAGCTCTGGTCCATGAAAAGTGTCTGACAATTTATAATTCTAGTTTAGAATAATATTCTACAAAATATATATAAAAATCAGCCATACAAATTTAAGTAAGATAACTCATATTTTTAGTTACCTTTCTCACCTGGTACCTGCCCAGGTGTCACAGGGCAAGCTTCACAAGTAGGCAGGTATTTAAAAGTATACTAGACGCTACTAAGTCGTGAAGGTTTCATCCATGTGAAAATAAGTTATGTCAGAACGCTCTGGGATCTTGGTATACTAGTGAGTCTGGTAGTCAGTGAGTCGTTAGTACCTAATCAATTTTAAAAGATTTTTTTACCACCAAACTTAAGTTATTTGCCTTTTTTATAAATTCTATTTTATAATTATTAACTTAATATTTTTCCTGCACTACCTATTAGTCACTGACCTTTAGGTACGTTTACGTGATTCGAGATATCCCATTTGTGATTTAACCGCTTATGCCGTAGGGGTCAGACGAGGTCGTACGAGGAATCCCAACAGTTAGACTGTACTTACAAAGTCGTTTAGTTGTAGCTGATCAGAAAATGTATAGTTATTTTTATATAAGTAGTTTATTTTTATTTTATATTAAATCTTTCAGAATATTTCATGATATAGCTTTATTAAAGAAGTTTAAATTAAATTAAAGAGTCATAGATCAATATTAAATTCGGTACATTGCAGAGCACGTTACTTGACCCCGGTACAATGTGACCTTCTGGAATAAAGTCAATTACCTCAGCTTGAAATATGAAACAATGATCGTTTACAAGGCTCGACATGGCATTTGACGTCTGACCCGACTTTTGATAACTTTTTTAAACGTATATACGAGTATTATATAGGCGTCTCTATTACAAGTTACGACACGTTGCTTCTTGATATTACATTTTAAAAGGTTAACTCATTTCGTGCAACCAAGACAATGTTTATTAGGTTCTCGTTGCATTTTGCAGTATAGATAAACCCCTAACCGCTTTGGAGATTTTCAGCTCATTGCGGTTATAATCAGCTTATTTAGGGTATGTCATTGTATCCCAATTAGTTTGCAACAAAACCAATATTAATAGAACTAATGTTACTGTTAATGTAGAGTCTATTCTGTTTATAATTTAGTTTATCTAATTTCAGAATTTCAGGGAAGTATCTTTTCATTACTAATTTTAAATATAAAAATAAATAAAATTGAAGTTCGTTGTAAATTGTAATGTCAAAAAACAGCTTTTTACTAATTGTACACATGATTTTTTTTATTTTTTGAAAAAAAACTTTCTTTTTGTACGTCTTCGGAATGCCTGGATCGATTTTGAAGGGACTTTCACTAGCAGATAGCTGATGTTAAAAGGATTAAGTCAGGCACTTTCAATTTGGGGAAAAAATACGTTTTCGCTCAAAGAAATTAAAATGAAACTAGGGACACAACCGAGCGGAGCGAGTAGTATGTAATAATAAAGCTGAGCCAGACATAAGAAATAAAACGCCTACTAACTTTTACCTTAGCTAAGTTTCAATATAATACACGATTTAAGATCTTCTGTCATATGTAGAAGTACTTATTATAGAATTGGCAGGTAAAAATAATATATGTAATAAAATAATGAAGTGGTTACATTTTGATGCATCTGTGTAATAATTTAAAGTAGCTCTGACATAAATTTGCTTAAAACTTGCTTTCTGAATACGTCTTAGCTTGGTTCATGTTTGAACATGTTTGATATTATCTCTCATGCAGATTGCATCCCGGACGTCGGTGTGACTGTGAACCCCTAGCTCAGCGCAAATGAAACAATTATGTGATTCATCAATTTAAACTTTAAAACTTTCGTCATACTCTTTGTTCTCTTTGTGTCATTATTGGGACGCCATTTTAAAGTAATTTATAAATCTTCATTTATTGTTTGCTTTCAAAGTAGTTGGGAAAAAACCATATTGCTTAAGAAACGAACTGAAAAGACGAAACAAAATGACGAAAGAACAGTTGAAGACATTGCAGTACGCACGAAGCTATTATAAAACTTGTATAATTTGGTACTGTAGATAAATCAAAGATTAAATAAGGGCTCATTAATGAAATAAAACTATTTATATAGTATAATATAGATTATAGTCTGTGTAGAGTCAATAGGCTGTCAAAACAGGCAATTAATTATCAGGTAAATTATTTTTACCATTCTAATTTCATTCTTTATTTGCATGGGCAATACGAATTCTTTTCTCATTTATCAAATAAAGAAACTCGATTCTTGTGATCTCATTAAGAAATATGTATTATATTAATTGCTTGCTATTCAATTTACTAAGAAATCGAAACAAAGTTTTCTTTATTATATTATTTTTGACGTATTCATTCGTTATATATACTGAGAAATATATCATAAATATAGTACTTTTGTCCATGGTATGTTTTGTAAAATTAAATATTTTATAAATTAAATATGCGATCTTTTTTACGAATTTTATGATATTTAAAAAATGTAAAACGACAAAATGATAAACAATCTGCAGTACTATCGTTACTGTAGAAGAGTATACCAATAACGAACTTTCCGATCGAATAGCGGTCCACAACGTTTCTCTTCACTTTAACATTGATACAAGTATGACCTTAAAAATAAGTTCCGCTAGATTTTCTCTTTGTCAATGCAATATATCATCTTAAATTAACAGGTAAATCAGAAGAAAGCTTTATCTTGAAATTTACCTTTCAAACTAAACAATATTTTGTATGAGCAAGTCTCTCTTGTAACCATGATTGCAATAAAACATTCGAAATATTGAGAACCAAAATTCAAATTAAATCCGCGTGAAAAGTTCGCATAGATTATAATATTTTACGCGAATATTTGACGTTCTTTAAAAAATAATGTTAAAAGTGAAGTTATGTTTAAAGTGTCAAATATTCTCGTAAACCTTAAAAAGTATAAGTACCTTTTACTGACCGTTATACATTCTAATGATTTTTTTAATAACACTCTTCATTTAATAATTAATTGTTTACATACATAAATTATCGTAATAAGGAGCCTTATGCGTAAAACCGGTTGTAATCGTGATTTAGACGTCCGACACACACATCGGGTCATCGCGCTCTGACTCATAGTCAATAGTCATAGGGTGTGTTCGAGTAAACCTGCGCGAGTGCAGTGAAACCGGTACTCGGACTAGGTATATTAAATTCCGTAACGCGTTTTAAATTAATAAAGAAAAAAACTAAATTTTACTAACGCCTCTGAAAAAAGCTTTAGCGTCAAGTAATATGACACTAGTTTATCTTTTATATTAGTTAGGTATATAATATAGAAATGGTATGACTTGATATAGGTAATTGGTGAAATCGATTCAATTCTTTGTAGAAATTCAAACAACTCTCGATACACCTCGGGTGCGTCACTTGGTGTCTAATTATAGTAGTCTATTTGTTCCAGGTCTATGGAACAAAATATAGTCTTAAAGTCCTAATGTGTTATTTGTGCACTAAATTTTATCCAAAAACTGTCCATTGCTATCGCTGTTGTAGAAGTGCTAAAAACATATGAATAAATAAATTCTTCCTTATCTCTAAAAAAAAAGCGCGAATAGACAAAATAAACAACGTGAAACGAAACTATGTAAATGTGCGGTGTCGCAAATAAAAGCAAATGTAGGCGTCGCGTTGTACGCACGTTTGAAATATGCTTGGCCCTGCTATTCAACTGCGATCCGATACAAATTGTTGAGGCACGTCAGCCGAAACGTTTCAAATGTATACCATTGTTACAGTACAGACCACCAGTAACCCAAAAAAGCGATAAATTCGTAACACTTTGCAGATATAAAAGTTTGAAATACCACAGATAATAAACATAAAAAACACGTTCTGTTTTTACCCTATTGCGGCGAAACCTAAAGGAAGGCTATGTGTTTAATCTGTACCTACCTGTACGTATGTATGTCCGATTACTAAACGGCTTAACCGATTTTGATCAATCATCATACGTCAATCGATTTGTCTAAATATAGTGCTATCTAGAGCCATGTCATAGATATCATTATACGTATATCTAATGGCGGATCCTACGCGCTAATTTTTGTGTGTTAAAAATGTCCGAATCAATCAAGTGGAGTATAAAAAAACGGCTTTTAAGAAGCCATATTTGTATTTTCCAATATTAGTAAATCTCTTCTTATTTTGTACGCGCATTCGCTGAATAACTTTTTCAAAAAGAATAGAACGGGCAATATAATAATAAATGATGAAGTCTATTGCTTATATTTTTATTTTTTTCCAAAATATTATACGAAACCTCAAAAGTGGCAAGATTTCGCATCGCTTTTATTTAACCCTTTATTGAAGTCATATTAAAAGCCATTATAAATCCCTTCTTTCTTTGTACCCGCGTCACCTGCGCTCCGACTTGTAGCCGCAATAGTAATTGACAAGCTGACGAGGGTTCGATCTAATACGATATATTACTTATATCACAAAATAATTTATGGTACATCCGCATATGGAAGAATAGTGTGGTAGTAACAAATTAATGTTAACGCGTCGCGTCGTTTAACATTCAAATAACAGGTGTCGTTAAAACATTAAGGGGTTCTTTACCAGCAATTCACAATTGACTTTACCTAAATCTCATAGAACGGAAAAGGCACTATGGAGATAAAATTATGAAAACTATTTAAGTACCTAATTAAAGTTTTTCCTATACCTAGTTTAAATAAATGTTGATATAATAATGTAGAAAATGTTAGTTTATAATATAATTAATTTGAATGCGCTTAAAGTAAATGAATTACATGTACCTATACATACTACATAGTACTTTGTGCATGTATACAGTACCTAGTGAAGACGTAGCAATGATTTTATATATAATATCTTCACGATTTCTGTCAAGAGCAGCAAAATGCGATACACGATTTACGGATTGAAATTTAAAAGCAATGACCTAGATTTTCAATTAAGTTTCATCGACTTTGTTAATTCAATGTTCAAATTTGAACAGCTACCTTGTGGAATTAAATATATATTTTAACTCATATTGAACCATTCATAAATTATAAAAGGTTAAAAATAGGCTAAAAATATTAAAATAGGTTGCCAATTTTCAATGATATTGCGTAACCGAGATATTAATCACACACCGTATTACGTAGCTTCTCCTATTTCATGACAAAATTATTGAAATACTACCTATATGACTTTATTATAATTTATTAGTAATAGGTACTGTTCTTTTAATCGTATTTTAAATGTCATAATCATTTTTGTTAAAACAATAAAAAATCTCGTACCCCATAATATTTTTGATACGTCGACTTACACTGTTAGTCATAGTAGGTATTTAGTCAACATGATAGTGTCTCCTAGTGGCTCCTATTATCTAAATTCATTTATTACTTTAGACAAATCTTTTCCTAAAACTTTTGACAAATTTGAATTTAGATGAGCCAAGTTTAAAAGGTAAATAATATCCATAAATCAACCGTTATTCTTTAATAATTTGGATTATAATCGATTCCGTTTTTGAACCGTGTAATTTAATGCTTTTGTCTAAAGTTCAAAAAGATCAATCGGACCATATTTGAAAGATACATTATTATTAGTTTATCAGTATTTTACTACTTTTCAGCATAATGAATCGCCCTTTCCAGAGACATATTTTGAATTGAGGATTACCTTTAAAATTATCAAGTGGTCATTTCAACTTCACATTTTTTAGTTTTATTCGATTTATTTCTATTACTAATATGTAGGCAATACATTCCTTTTATTTACCAATTAAACTATTCTTTTTCTAAACGGTTTCCCATACTCATGATTTTTCTTTATGATACTCAATTGTAATTTTGTGTTTATTTAACATTTATTTAAATTACTCAACAAATTATCTGTAAATATGTATTTATACACAAAGCATTTCTAACAAGATAAATAAACTCTAAAGCATATAAAATACGAGAAATGTTCAAATGTCATAATAATCATCGTGTTTTGGGAGAAATCAGGAAATAGGTCAATGACTTATCTACTTTAAACGAGAGATCGTTATGGCATATTGTTACTCTTAAATTTTATAGCCAAAGTTAGCTTCTAAGGAAGAACGTTTATACTTTCTTACCTAACGATATTACTTAAAGAGTTGTTAAATCATTCCGACTATTATCCTTTGATGGGTGCAATTAATTTAACCATTTCAGTTTTTCCATATTTTTGACAATGGAATAACGCGATGTAATAACAAATAGTTAACGAACCTACATTAAGATTAAAGAAAAAAAATACTGTTTCAGACTTCATCATACATTACAAAATTATTTTAAAAGTGTTCATTAAGTAGGTATGTTGAATATATGAAGCAAATATTCCTGACAAACTAATAAGTTAAAAAGGTTTCAAGTCTCGCTGCGAAATGCCTAGTTATTGCACTTGTACATGAAATTGCATACCTACGGGACTTAAATTATAAGGACCGTTAAAAGTTATCGTATTAAGTTTCCCACTCGTATTACCGGGAAGAGAAACAAAACAAGTTAATTTAACTTTCCAAAATATACTGTTGCACTACTTGCATTCAGCATAACATCATTTCTCCCAGTTATGCAAATTATTATTTGACCCGACCTAATATACGTGCAAAAATTATGCATGGTTTTACAGTTGTGTACCTTTTGTGATATTTCTATGGATAGTTAATAGTTATATTAGCGACTCGCTCTCATTCGACTAGTTCGACTCTAATAAAATTTTACTATTTGTATAGATAAGATATGTAATTATACATATTATGATTTTCTCGAAAAAAAAGTTTTGTGTAAAAATATGTTATACTGTACCTACTCTGATTGTTTCGTTACTCAATATCAGGCATGAATTCAGACGAGAAGGATTAAAAACTATAAACCTTGCAGGGCTTTGGCCGGCATCGCATGCGCGCTACTAATAAACGGTGCAATATAATGCACAGTAAATTAGTATGAAATTGTAATTAACATCATGGAATATCAAACTTTTTAAATTGATAATAAAACATGAGGAAAAAAATAACTATATTTTCTATAGTATATAATTGCTTCGCTCGGCTACGTTCCTACTGGTACGATTTGACGGTTAATATAGATTTCTCAGAGATGAGATATTTTGCCGCACTGAAAAGTATAACATATATAAGTATTCCATATATGCCTTAATAACCAGCTATGATCATACCAAACTTTATCAAAATCTATTCAGTGGTCTCGTGAGTCGTGATGCGGTTACAGACAGACAACCATAGATTCAGCCATTCGATAAATAATAATGACAATAAAATTTAAAAAAAAATATTTATTTTGTGTTACATATATTAGTTATTTATTAAGGAAATTGAATACACTTCTCTGTAATAATATGAATGGGTGGCATACTATAATTAACAAGATCCTGATAATTTACTGGTAAGGCGATAAACACTGGATAAATATTTAAATATTTTGATTAATTATTATGAAAAGAATTGTTCATTACATTAGCATTAAGAACATTTATCAACTACTCGTACTCGTAAGTTTATGTCAACGTTTATTATTGGATGAAGGTCGTGAAGTCGACCTTAATCCAAAATTTAAGCGTTTCAATTAAATAACTTATTTAAATTTATCGATCTCATTAATACGAAACTATCACAATTTTTTTATTCCGGGAATTATGATATAATTAGATAATATTTTAATAATCATATTCAAATCTATGCTAGTGATACAAATGTGTCTCAACTACGAGTATTTCTACTTCTAAGTTCTAACTAGAGATATAATTATCTTACGGTTTTAATTTAGTAATATTATAACGTGGGCTACGTGGGCTAAACTAATCTAGCAAATTTAATATCAGCCAAAGGATGAAATTAAAAAAATCTCATTACGTTATATTTTATGAAGAAATCATAAGGATAAGAAGGTACTCAGAAACTGATGATATTTTTTCTACTCTTCTTTGTTCGACGGCGAATTAAATTGAATTCAAATCCCACTGCAAATTACAACTGTAGTGACAAAAATTATAAATACATACACACACGTAGGTTATGCAGCACATTACGAGTATACATTGTTTACGATGTCCAATGTTCATAAATATTTCACCATGGTTATAATTATTATACGGGTATAATATATTTATAAACAGACAATAAAATTATTTATTAGAATACTATTTTATTTAAGGACTTTTTTGGGTGTAGGTGTTAATTTTTTATTTATAAGGCAAGTGTTTGCATACTGACTAATGCTAAATTCAAAAACGGAAAAGAAGTTTTTTTTTCATATTTTATTCTTCTTTTCCTTATTTTGTGAAACTACAATTTCTCAGTATTTTATTCTTTCTCAGTAATTATGTATGACAAAAATAAATATGATAAAAAAGGTAGACGGTATACCAACTACCTTTTATCATCAATAGGCTATTCTATGTGCCAAATTCGATATTTTATATTCGCATATTTAAGCCCCTTTGGACAAACGTGTTTTGTCAACGTCGAACTGTGCTGATCCAGGGTCAGATTTCATGAATAATTCTACTGGGATTATTGGTTTTTTGTAAATTCTACTCGTGCCAGCGTAGATTTATTTTAGTATTTTTTAGTATGTCGTTAACGAGTTATTTAATTTCTGGATGAAAATTATTGTTTATTCTTAGTTGTAAATTGAGTTATTACGTACCTGCAGACACACGGTGATTTTATAGGTACAGTATGCTACTAAATTTTAATATGATAATTACTTCTAGTTATTAATTGAAATATGCGCTATATTTTAATTAATAATAAATTTATTATAATGATTTGGGTTCTGCGTAATACTTTATAAAGAATAAATAAAAATATCTTTATTTAGTACTGAGTACTTTTGTTTGGTCGTTCATAACGTCTTTTTGTATGTCGGACACCCTTATAGCCATATCAGGCCATAGTCCACCTTGATGACGATGATTCCGATGTTTTCGTTCTCCATAAACAAATGGTAATCATGTTGGAAATGCTTCGCACATGAAAATGTCATAGGTTAGCAGACGAGACTCGAGATTTGAAGCCGTATTACTTGGCTTTCTAAGCGAGCGTGTTACCACTGAGATACCACTGCCTACAATTAAATTAATATGAAAAGTTTTGTAATACCTTTTAATATACGAAGGCTCGGCTGTAGATTACATTCGCAATACTATTATGGCACAGAAACGTAACTATTTTAATTACGAAAGGATTTTAATTACAATTTATAATTCCTGTTTCAATTTGTTATTGTCATCACAGAATTCGAATATAATGAGCTTATTTTATAGTGTAAATTAATATTACATTTTGCTGCTACTCGGATTTAGTATTTGATCTCGTGAGACTCGTATTTGATTTTGTTCTTGTGGCAAATATTTCTCCTTACTGCATACTTTTTTATTAGCAACTATGTAGGTACGATATGTACAATAGTCTTATATTGTGTTGTGTTTTGTATGGCTTTATATATTATCTAAACACGATTTCGCTAGCGTTCTGGTTTATGTCATACGCTCCTAATTGCGAAGAGACTCTTGCTCCGTAATGGGATGTTAGAAAGAATTGTTTATATGTGTTATTATTATTTTATATACTTAGTGGCTATATGGCTAGTCTCAATGAGAATGGTCGACGTGGCCGGTTCTTTTAAAATTATAGCTAAATGTAACTATCGAGCAAAATATTGTGATATTTTTATAAATATTTCAAAATAGAAATATTCGTCTATTATTCCTAACCTTGCACTTTTATTAACCTAGAAGCAACTTTAGTACAATGTAGCTCTAGCTAAACCAATTATTTATAACGCCTGCATATAAAATGAGAGCATTTAAAAGGAAAGGCAAACATTACCTGTAGGTACGCGGCATAAAGCGGGTCAAGTGCACTGAAAACAGAAGGCGGAGACGTATTTAATCTGCGACCATGTAAGCTTAAAGCTTTAACGAGGGCATGATTTCAAGAACTCTTTTGTGTAAAGAAGGGATTACACAAAATGAGTCGGTCACTAATTATGTAACTATCTGTAGCATTGAGGCTTGCCATGTTTGGTAGTTTGTTATTTAAAATTATTAATCTATAGAGTTATACTTCAATAAGAAAGTTTAGCCTTTGTGAAAAAAATATATAAATAATATTTTAATTTAAAACAAGCGAAATTGTCATTCAATATTTTTTTATTATATTTTAAACATGTAATAAACACCATTATGCACAGCATCAGTAGTAATAATAAGTCCTAGTTCGTATTTAGGTCACTTTGATATTTTACAAAGTCTAGATTAATCTTTCCCATGCGAAATCTTCTCGAGAGGTCAGGTATACTCCATATAAATGCATAATCCAAGGCGGTTTGAACCATTTCTATGTAACGGAAGTCGGCTTATATACGAATATGTAGCTGTTGCATAGAAAATTTGGGTCGCCTTCACTATTGCCTAGAAGGTAAATTAAGCTTTTGAAGCTTTTCAAGCTTGTTTTAAAATCATTAAAAAAAGGTTCTTAAAATAACCAGTATAACTGAAACTTTTTTAAATTGGTAGTTTTCGCCTAATCGTCTAGTTATTATTTCATCTGACCGTCGTAATTTTTAGCTTTATATGTCATTAGTTATTTTTAGTTTCTTATTTAGGTCATCACTGATTACTATGAGGCATGAGTTGCGCCGACTTCGGGAAACTTTTGTAGAGCTTTTCATGACGTTCGCAGAACTTCCCGCTCGTTATTGAGACAAATTTAATTTCACTTTGCCACCCGACAAGAATAATATATTTTAATTCTATTATTATTCGTTATTAACTTTTATTTGTATAGGACGTTGTATGTTCTCCATTTCAACTTGTTATTTTTAAGACCAGCCTGGCAATCTGTAGTGACCATACTTTGCCAGATTGCGCGGGTTTGATTCCTATTGGAGAATTCATTTGTGTGTTGAGCACGAATGCTTGTACTCCAGTCGTGGGTGTTTATATTAATAATAGGTAACGAATTATCATCCGAATTGATAAATATACTACATTTTTATCGAAGTAGATCAAATAAAATATTGTATCATGTCTATATGCTACTTCTTTTGTAGCTAAAACTATTTCGTTACATATGCCTACTGGACGGCGTTTTGACACGTTCACATAAATAAATAAGAAAACCGGAGTTCATAATGTTTGTTTTATGAAACAAGATACAGAGTTTTGACGAAGCCAATTTGTCACAACATCTGAAATATCCAACTTGTCTTCGCTGACGAGTTATCCCCTATTGCGTCCTCGTTTACATTTATGAATTTAATATCCGCCTGTTACCGACGAGTATAATCTTAATAGCTATTATGTACTATAGAAGCCTTCGCCTTCTCGTGTTTTATCGAATAATCATTGTAGTCTCTATAGGAAATATATCTTATTTTATTTTTTTTAGTTTTGCGAGACAGCACTTTTTCACATTTCGATAAAAACCAAAAATAATAAAACCTTGCACTATAGAATATTAAAGTAGTCAGAATGTATTATAATATTAAAAAGTTATATGATTATTGTAAATATGTTTCAAAAGTTTTAACTTTAATTTTTTATTTGTTGTTCCAGGTAAAACATGTTCGACGTTAAAGGATTGGACAGTGAACTTCAATAAAACGTAATAATTTAAGAAAATAATAGACTAGAATCTGATATAAGAGAACCTAACCACAGATTCTAAATGTGTATCACTAAAACTAGAAATAATCTTAGAATACAACGTTTCGTCATTGTCTAACAACGAAATGATTCACTGAAACGTTTATACTAATTGAAGATTGACCCCCGCTGGTCGAGTCAATCTCAATTCGGATGAACGGTACTGATTGCAATGAATGAAATATCCAGCTAAGACGAATTTGCTTGCGGAAGCTTAAATACGTTAATCACTTAATATTATGAATGCTGGTTCGATTTTAGTAAGTACATCTCGAGATTGTCTGACAAGACGACTCGAATTAAATTAATTTACTTGCCTTGAAAATAAGGATTTTATTTCAGCATGAAATTATAAATAGTTTTTATTGTAGTTTTCAATGTAAAATGAAATTAACAAAGTGTTTTCATATAGTCTAAGGATAGAATAGATTTTTTTTAATTTAATATACTCTTTTGTCATTAGTCCTCTGTGATACGTATACTTTAAATTTTTCTTCCAATTACTTTTAGTGTAGAGCTTTCTAAGAAGTTTTTTTTAACGTTAAAACCTTTTTAAACTCATTTAAAATTATAATTCTAAGCTCTCTCTCGTCCTCTAAGAACATTTCAACTGAAATCGAGTTAGTGAATAACGTTTTAGCGACTTAGCTCTGAGTAACATCCAATTCAATTTAGCATTCTAAACGTCATTATACCAGCGCATACAGGCTTAATACGACTGCATACTGTTACACCCGCTGTATAGACGAATGGCTTAAAGAGCTTCCCAAAGGACTATTTCTTATGAAAACGTATTTATTTTTTCCATTGCACAGCATTTATGTTTTGTACAGACACTTCTCAATTCTTTAAGAATTTCAATAAAGTTGAAATATTATAATACGAATATATTACTTAAATACTAAAATATTATTTATAACGAATGATAGCACATCATTTGTCAGTAATTGTATTTCCTTTTCCATCCTTTGTATTTTAACTCATATCTTTATATTTGTTACAAAATATACTGAAGAGATATTTTCGTATGGATATTGTAATGATACAATGAACATATATTTTTATTCTCATTCTATACGAGTATATTGAAAATCTGTTACTAAACAGTATGATTAACATGGAAAATAATGATGTATGTTCGAATGTAACATCAACACAGAAATAACAATATCATTATCATAGACGCAAAAACGATGAGGCAGATTTAAATGTAACTTAAAGCAATACAACACGCATTAAAGTTGATATACTTGGTATTCAGGATCATAAGGTAGGGCTGCCGCAGATACAGTAGCATTACGGCTATACGTATGTTAATGGAAGCCGAAGTTTCACCGAGATTTGCATACAAATTATCGTTTGCATCGCATCCTGCGTCTATTCTCCCTCGGTTTCGTCTGAAACTCAACAGAAGCTGTTTAAATTGTGTTAACCCAAATCTTCACTGTTGATCAGCTTATATTTACCTACCTACTTGTTACTTGGTTTACGAAACCTTAAACGAAAACTTTATGTATATTTAAGAATATGATTTTACTAAATGATAGGTTGTTAGCTTAAATCTTACAAAATATTTAAAATACCTACCGTATTTTCGTACAGCATATGTAAATGTTTTCAGAGAAAATTAAATAACATTCAACAAAACTTCGTCCTTATTTCAAACCTTTATTAATGCCCAAACATGAAACGGAGTTTTGGTAGAATACAAATTTTCCTTTCAATTACATAATTGCTGAGCGTAATGACTAAGTTGACGTCCGCGAGACAGTATGACGTTTGAACACGCGACTTTCTTACGATTTGACTTGTTTCATTTTGTCCTCACAGTAATTAGGTAAGGAATTAAACGTATTTGGATTTGAAGGCAATGTTTGTTTATTTGAATTTATTCTTTGTTTAGGGTTTAGCTCATGAATAAAAAAATGAATGTTTATTTTATTTTCTTTATAGTACAGTCAGTGCTATAAAATTTTCATATAAACTAATATAATAATAAGGTTAAAGTTTGTTAGTTAATATGAAGATATTATCTATGATACTATCTTATTCTGAAACTTTTTCACTAATATGAAGCTATATATAATCGAATATATTTAACATTATCGCAGAGTGATAAAGCTTAGTTTTAATTCCAATAAAAATGCGTTTAGGTCAGAAATCATAATAACTTTAATTGAAGTGGGGAAAAATGATCGTTCAATTTTTTCTTATTGGATGTAAGCGTTGGGCACCAAGGGTCGCACCCGAACAATATACTCGTATATTAAGTATAATTATATATTTTTAAACTAATTAGTTTCTACTTAAACACGAATTCTGACATAAAAGCGTTTACATACAATTTAACAAATGTATTTTTAGATGTTTAGTCGCATACTGTGTTTTTAAGTTATACGATAATCCATAAGTATACAATATACATAATATATTGCCTCAGTATAACACAGTTAGTTGTTTGTGGTTTCTAACTTTATCGTCTCGTGGCTTTACAATATAATATTTATTACATCTAGGTATTTATAGTACAAGCACTACCGGGATCACGTTTCAAAATAAAACAAGTTGCATTATTATTCGTCTTCAGAGATATATCCATTATCCACCTGCCTCGTAAAGAATCGGATAGAGTTGGCTCGAGGTAAAATACTCTACAGTATTGTGATCACTTTGTGTATAACTTTTGATATACTAGTACGTTCTTCAACTAGTGTAAAACTACTCTCATATACTCTTTCATATGCTCGATTACTTTTCTCAAGTATTGGCTTTCTTAAGCATGAAATGAAGGTTACCTTTTGTTCGTTCGTTTCGTGTTATCTATTGCTCGTATGTTGTTATATGTATAGGATTTTTGTAATATATATATAACTTGTATGCTCGTTTTTAACCTTAAATATTTACTTAAATTTAATCTGAGAGAACTGTAGACTGTGTACAGACATTACGTGTAAGTACAACGACTACAACGAGAGGCCTTCAGATACTATGTAGGTACTGTTATTAAAATGTTGAAAGCCTTACATTAACCATTTACTATTAATTACATGAATATATTTCTAGGAATTTTCATTTATGTAACAAATTATTTTAATAAAGAAGCCAATCATAAATGATGACTCGTAATTTTAGAATTTAGCTATTAGTATGTAAATTGAAGTAATTTACTGATTTCTTCATAAACGATATAATGACAATTGCCAGCAAAGCAGACTCCGTAATGAAAATAGCTGTAATATGGAAAGGATATTAAATTTTACAGCATCAATAAAGCTGCGCTCAAAAATGAAGCACGTTTCGCTAATATATCAGTTAATAGGCCCATATCCCTTTGATGGGCTTCCTTTAATTATAATCCGGGGGAGCCCCGCGGGCGTCGTGTTGCATATTAATTGAATCTACCGTCAATATTGGCCAAGTTGCTTGTAACGAGTGTAAACAAGTTAACATCAATTGTGTGCACTCCAGCTGTAATACTAATGGGTAATTCGCTATCTTTTATATTTTTCAATGTTTAAATATAATACCTACCTATATACTATTCATGATTTGTAAAAAGCTCTAGATGGGTATCTAGAGCTCTCTCACGCTATTCCCACTAAGTGAAACATCCATGTTTGTGGTTTTGTTTTGTTATCAACAAATAAATACTGTATATTCCTTATATCATTTATTGATGTAAAATTAAATCTATCGTTACACAACCTACATTCTTTCTCACTTATCAACAACCCACATCACAATTTTTCTTTTCTACCCTCCATAATTTTTTAACTAACTAATTTCATAATTTTTATCATCACTACCTTCAAATTAACTTTAATCAATATCACAAAAATGAAAATAGTAATAATAAATAATAAGTAGTGTCGTTAAATAAAAATACATATGTGAATAGTTCATAGTAGGTACTTATTATCCAAAACTTTGCTGACGTTGTTTTGTACACAACATAACAATATTAAGAAAGACATTTCAGATTACAAATATATATGTATGTACTATGTATTAAAATATACCAATTATTGTAATAGGTACAAAACAAAGTTAAATTGAATTATTAACAATTTCACAAATACACTATGAGAAAAATTTTATACGACACAATCGCATACTTGTTAGACAATATAAATTTTTGTTATATTTCCGGCTTTATTAATTTCGACACACTTTAGGTCACACGCCATTTGTCTCCGCTCGTAATCACATTGCTGGTTTAAAATAGTCTACTCTTGACCTACTTCACGATATAAGATCCGCCGTGATCCCACGTGTGTTTGGTAAGATTTTGGTATTAATAGCATGAATCAATATACCTACCTATGTTTATGTAGTAGTCCACGTGGATCGTGGAAATTGGAAAACTAAACCTGTATTTTGGGCGGGTAAAATTTGAAAAAAAATGTTTAAATTGAGCAAATTCTTTATTAAATATTTTTGAACTGAATGTGATTAAAATTATTTTTAGTAAATTGTACCTAGGTATTATGTTTCAATAAAATTATTGATATTAACTTAAAGGTCTTTAAGGAGATGCCCACGTCCCCACGCCTTACGAAATAAACAAAGTGGGCGCAATGATTCATACATCTGAGTTGATTGTAGGATTCTACAGTTTCCAGAAACATTATAATTATTAAATAAATTTTTTAACTCAGTAAGCACTACTAAAAGTACAATTAGTTTGAGGCGAAACCTGTCTATCGGTCATGCGTGTATTTGACTAAATTACTTAAAATAACTACATTGTTTTAATTTAGTTACATACTTAAAATAATGTAGCTATGATGATAATTTGAAATAAGAATTTGAACTAAAGTTCTAGACAGAACTTACGACAGCATCTTTATCTTCAAGTGACGCAACATTTCTCGATTTAGTCTTACTAAATTGCTCTTATCGTACTACCCGCGGTCCTTGCTCACGGGATAAAGACAAATGAAGCGAAGAGTTATCTCTCGCCATTCCTTTTAATTCCCGACCCCAGACGTG
This sequence comes from Boloria euphrosyne, assembly GCA_951802675.2. Lineage (NCBI taxonomy): Eukaryota > Metazoa > Arthropoda > Insecta > Lepidoptera > Nymphalidae > Boloria > Boloria euphrosyne. The sequence continues at coordinate 7,521,691 of OX637891.1, forward strand.
CGGGGTTAATTAAAGAATGCTCGCCCCCTGGGAAGGCCTCTGCGGAAATTTGTCGCAACGTTATTAATGACTTTCTATGGTAATATTTATCATCTAAATAAATCAACCCACATGTCTAATGGATTGTGTTTGAATTGAAAATCATTATATCGAAAATTTTTGGAGGCACCTTAACTTAGCCATGACAATGCAAAATATAATATGTAGGTAATAGGTACATATATGTAAAATGAATATTATGATTGACTAGCTATTGGCCGTGGCCCCGTTCGCATAATTTAGTTATGAAATTTTGATTCCGCGTTTTGCTTCCAATGGTAGTATCGTAATGTTATAAAGCCTAAAGTCTTCAGTTATGAGTTTCAGAATTGGTTTGATAGTTTGATTATATGGGACAATTTTAATTTTCGAAAATATAAAAACTTATCATATTAGTAGTAGAAATATATGACATATAAACATAGCAATATAAAGATAAAGTAACATTATTTTATCCACTTGCTATAGGTACGAAATAAAAATAACAAATTGAGAGAAAGTTGAAGTGCTTTTTGAATTTCAATTACTAATCACTTAATATTTTACGTCGCTTCCTTCTTCAAAAGCTGCCATAAAATTAATATGATCCATTTTCATGAAAAATTTTCATTTATTACATGTTTAAACGTAATAATAAACGTTATCCTTATATTAAATTTGACCATATCATAATTTGAGTAATAAAACAATATAAATTATATTACCACTCATTACTAACTCGGTAGTTAAGTTAAAAAAAGCCCTATCCTATCTCTAATTATTAACATCTTATCTATATTTTGTTTACAGTATGACGAGAGATGAAAAAATTATATTTAAAAAATTAACACATACCTTTTAATTAAGGCTATTCCATTAAATCTAAACACGACATCTCTGGTGTATTTTAGTAAAAAGTTAAGAATCATGCAGATTGTGATGATGCAGCAGCACCTGGTGGTGCCGCTACATCATCAGGCCATGGTAATGTCATTTAGTAAGCCAAGTATTGAAAGGATTAAGTTAAATAGAAGAACGGTAAAAGTTGCTTATATTCTTTTATCATCCAGAAAACAGGTAATGTTTAAACGAATTTTCTTGATTTTTTGCTAAAACACTATTCAAGACACTTTTCTAACGAAACGAAACAAAATTGTAATAAGTTTATTCATTCGGACGCGACGATGTCGCAGACAGACTCCTTTTTCGGGTTTGAGAATAATATAGCTGTAGAACAATGATTCTACCCACACCTTGTAACATTAATAGTGTGCTTTACTTAAGTCTTCTCAGTAGCGACCGTTGTGCCAAATACTTGAGTGCTAACTAGCCTTGTCCTGTCGGATTCAAGCAGGGAACTTGGCATGAATAATACAGATTATAAGTGCTCTTCTCGATGTGGGACGACTTAGCTCTAAAGACAAACTATTATTATTAGTTCAATACTGTTACAGCTACATATGAAACTTAGTTAACTTTATTGTTAATTGCATTTAAGGTGAAAAGTAAAGATGTTATAAGTATGTGGTTAGTCTGCTGTATGCTAGTATTGCGTAAATTTAAGTGATTTTTGTACATCTATTATCTATACGAGTGAAAGCGAAATAAGTAAGAAAATAAGTATAGTTGCTAAAACGGGAAACTTATTTCATCATAGGGTTGTATATGCGGTTAGATATCTGCTAAGAAAAGATTTTTCGTAATTAAACACCTGAAAAAAGCAAAAGGTGCTCCAGGTCTATATAAAAGCACTAATTAAGTACTTACAATTTGCAACCTATATTGATGATAATATTCCTTATTAAATAAGCTAACTATATTTATTAAAAGTGTAAGGCAGTAATAACTAATAAATTATTATATGTCAACTAATGTACGAAGAAGTAGGTAACATTAATTTAAGCGCTGAATCATTTTAATTAGTAAAACAGATATAATGGTACACCTTAAACCCCTCACGCTATGTGGTTTCGTTAGAGGTTACGGTAAGTGGCGTGGATTAAATAGACATATGTATATCTAAAACCACAGTTTCGTGTGGGAATTATATAAATAAAAATATCTAATTTTCTTCATTGAACTAGCGCCTCCCCTTACTCCGCTCGAGTTTGTCATCACGTATTTTTTAACGGTCCATTTCTTAAACATGAGATATTTAAAGAGTACCCTTTACGTTTACTCGGTTAACCAGCTCTCATCATACCAAATTTTTTCCACATGCGCTTACAAACAGACAGACAAATATTCTAAAAAGTAATATATAACGTAATAGTCTAAAAATTGGCCTCAGTGTCGAGAATAATGTATATTTCAGTAAGATTTTTATTAATAAAACATTTCATGTAAATATTCGACTTCGTATTTAAATATAATATGTGATGTGAGCTGTCTTACATACTCGTAGATGTGCTTTAGTAAAACTAGTTGTAGTTGCGTTCACGCAATCTGTTTAACTTCTGTTTTTTCAAACTTGATTGACGTATTGTGATGTAATATTATATACTTTGGCGATCTAAAATGCAAATCTGCTAAATGCTTCGTAATAAAACCAGTCGCACTTTCACTTAAGTTACATTGACGTTGTAACAAAAACGTAAAAACTTTCACTTTAGCCTACAACTTTCAGAGTCAAGGCGATAAAGGATCTCATATAAACTTAAATAGAAAAGAAAAATGTGATTACTAAAAGTAAAAAAAGTATTTGCTTAAAATTGATTTCAATTTGCTACAAGTTTTATAAGCATAAAAATAAGTATATTCGAATAACTAAATCAATGTTTTAGATAACAACTTGTCGGTTTGTAGGTAAACAAGAATATGTTAAGGAAACACATATATTTCGTGATCGGTCTACATTTAGACAGACAGGACGTAAAATTTCCAAACCACGTTTATTAACGAGCTATTTCCTCTCCTATGTCGTACATAACTACGTGCGTGCAATAAATGGCCAGCCCAATACACCACTAACAGATTAATTATGTATGTACATATATCCATTCCGGGCAAACTCGAAAATACGTTTTGTGGGCCGAGCCTGAATGTATCGACGTTGAATCTTATTATTCTTTCGTTTATTTATTAAAGCTAGCTTATTCTATCGATTAATTAATACTTTAATAAATTCTACACCGTATTAATTAATGATCGATTCATATTTTTATTAATTTATATTATATTTCAGTATAATTTTTTTCTCATTCAATACAAAGTCTGAGGTGTAGTGAAAAATTCAAATGTATGACCATTAAATAGAGCTTTAGTAGGGGATTTGCATCGAGGTGGCCCTGAGAGAAACAACCATGCTGAGAACGCTTTAGTCGATACATGTACCCACTTTTACGATATTTCCACCATTCCGTCCACGTTCTAGCGCAACAGCTAGTATTTGAATAATTTTATTAACGTTGAAAATAGAGAAGGATAGCATACACTGTATTTCATTATCGTATGGAGCAATGGGTTTGCAACTGTGGTTAGGACGCTATAAGTAATATTATTTATGATAGGGCATTAACAAACAGCACCATATGGTTCTTAGCTACGAGGCTTGTGTTGGATGGATACCAGGTATTTAACTTTAAAAAAAATATACATATCACAAATGTAAACACCCAAAGCTAAAGTACAAACATTCGTGCTGATCCCACAAATGAAAGCCCCCAACGGGAATAGAACCTGCGACATCTGCCATAGCAAATAGGGTCACTACTCACTACAAATTGAGCCAAACTTGTTGTCTAAAGAGACCTTATCTTCTATCCTTATCTAGAAATACACAAATTTTAGCATTTATTTTTGGAGTCGGGTAAGCTAAGTGACACTCCTAGTAATCACAATTTATGCAGGAACGAATTAAAATTTCAGAACGTCCGCGTCGTTGTGACATGTTTTTGTTAAATTCCAATGAATCGCTCTCGCCATTCACAACCCATGTACACGTATACACAAATAAAAGGCAGTTCAGTGGAATCATTTGAATAATACATGAGCAGCTAAGAGGACGCATTTGGGCTTTTATCGCTAAATTGGAGATGGCTGTAAAAATTATTGTTCTCCGTATAAGATGAGATTTGACACACTCAATACTCATGTTCACGAAAGAAAGTATTGTTTCTTTATTTATTTAGGTTGACTTTGATTCTGATGTAACTAAAATTAGGTATTTGTGACAAGTGACGTGAGTGTTTTACAGTTATTTTGTAACGTTTTACTTACCACATAATGTGTCCATATTGGTCTCCATATTATCTTACTTAAGTAATATGTAATTAAAAATATTATGCTTGTTATGATAATATTAATATTATAATATATTGTTATGTAAGATACTTATTGTCTATAAAATAAAAAGTAATAATCTGATGAATAAAATATTAATATATCACACCTTCCTGATTCCATACGCAACATACGGTTAGACACAGTAAGTTAGCGAACAGTTAGATTTAAGAATAATGTAACAATGCAGCGGCCTAAAAATTAACATAACGGAAACGCACATAAAGCTTGAGCTTCCCGACCGCAGTTCCGGTTCTGACACATTAACTCGACGACAACGTAAATCTGTAACGTGCAGTCTAGTCACAATGAAAGAACAAGGAAACGTAATAACAAAGATATGAAAAAGAGCAGTGAGGGCCGACGCAAATACGTGAATAAAGGCAGCCGGTTCAGGCAAGGAATTATGGGGACATAAAAAAAGGAGGGAGGCCCGAGACAATGCCGGGGCCGCGCGGCTCGTTATGAAGTCTCCGGACGTAAATATGTATTGCCAGTCTCTTCTCCACTCGGCCAATTCTTTTTTATCTTATTTAGAAATACTTAAGATAGTACGTTTTCGTTTGCAGTATTTTGATACCTAGATGATGTATCCTTTTTGTTTCGGAACTTTTTCTGTTTAATTTAAAGGGTAAATAAAGTTAATATATTTTTTTCATCATATGTAAGCATTATTATTAATTTCATATCATCATATTTCACATTTGCAATTGTGTTGAACAAATAAATTACGACATTGTCTGCCAGAGTGATGGAAATCTTTTTGAACTTCTTTAAAAATAGCATTGATTTAATCTTGAATGGCACACTTCTTACAAAACTCATCTCTGCACTTTAGTGGTAACTGTACTTAAGCTGAACATATACAACTACATATTATGTATGTTTTTTTTATTTATACGATCAGACTAACTTTTTAAATAAAATACTTTAAAAAATCACGCCTGAAAATAAAGTAGTGTTGGCTATAAATAAAACTAAAGTTCTTAGTGTAAACTGCAACTTTTTTAATAAAAAGAAATAACAAAGTTCTTTATTTACGAAACACAAAGAATTATAGAATATTCAATTAACGAAAAACTAACAATTTATATATATTTTGTATATCATGCGTAATAGCGTTTTAACGTCGCGGTCCAGAGTGCTAATTAGGGACGAACTTATCCTGAATAGTTTAATTTCGTTTTGCTCGCGAGACGATAATGTTTGGTGTCTGGCGAGGATATTGATTAGTTCTTTTTATTCCCTCGTGCCCAGCGGCCGGCCCGGCGTTACGTATGCATTTCCCGGGGGAGAAACTGAGGGTAACGAACTTAGCTTTGAATAATTACAATAGTTGGTTGTTTACAGAGAACAATAGCTTGCAGCACAGATGAATTGAACGGTACATTCTTCATAAAGAATATAAAACATTTAGGTGTATATACTTAGGTGCAAAACTGTCCCAACCATACGTGAAAATCGTATTTTGCGTAAAAAAAAGAAGTGAAATAATTATTCAAAACTTTAATTATATTTTTATAATAGCAGACATGACACAAAGTAAGAAAATGAAAAATTAAATTGTTACATCTCTATGATGTATTCATAAACACAAAATAATATTGGGACACTTTTGCACCACTTTGGAAAAAATAAAAATTCGAAGCTGTAATCTTCAGTCCGAAGACCTTTTGCTTTCATCGCTTCTGCCAATCTCTTCGGCATACTTCTAACAAGTTTTAAGCAATAGTCAAGAGAAATTTTATATTGTTCTCGTACTCGTTTCCATAAAATATTGACATCAGTCAACCATCATCATATGGTGGTAAGTCATAATCCCTTAGTAAAGTCCTATTCAAGTATTTCCTAAAATTTCCTATGGCTTTAAGGTCTGGGTTCAGTGTAGGCTACTGTAGCACCTCAAATTATTGCTTATTCAATCAATTCGAACAAATTTTTTCGCGAGTGCTTGAGGTCTTTATCGTATACTCGACCGGTACTCAACGAGTGATGAGACACCTGACTGCGGGAGAAGCAAAATCGGTCTTAAATGCATCAATACTAGTTCGCAGAGATACTAGTAAAAAAGTAAGTAAGTGAATAGGGTAATGAGCTTTATTCGGCTGGCTTTAGAGCCGTACAGAGAAAAAGAAGAAGCTTTTATTGCCGAAAAAAACTATAAAAGCTCGTCTTAAGTTTGTGAAGAAGTATTAGTCGTAGACAGCCGGTGATTGGAGTCGTGTAAAACAAAGATTAACAGATATTCTACAGACGGAAGGCAATGGAGTTGGAAGAGAGACGAAGAGAAGAAGAATGTAAAAGATTTCATACAAACAGTGAACCATGAAGGTGAAAATGTCAAAATTTTGAGCTGCATGGCTGACAGAACTAAATCTGTTAGAAGATTTAACGACATAATGAAAAAAGAATTGTATCTCAATATTATGGATACAAATTTGGCAGAAACTATCGAAAATATGCCACTATATGGAAAAACATACCTTTTTCAACACAATAAAGACCTCAAGCAGTCGCGAAAAAATTGGTTCGAATTGGTTGAATAAGCCAGAATTTGAAGTGCTATAATAGCCAGCACAGAGCACAAACCTTAAAACGATAGGAAATTTAAGGACAAAGTTGAACAGGACTTTACTAAGCGATTATAACTCACAACCATCTGATAATGGTTGACTGATGTCAATATTTTATGGAAACGAGTACGAGAACAATATAAAATTTCTCTTGACTATTGCTTAAAACTTGTTAGAAGTATGCCGAAGAGATTGGTAGAAGTGATGAGAGCAAAAGGTCTTCGGACTAAACATTACAGCTTCGAATTTTTATTTTTTCCAATGCGGTGCAAAAGTGTCCCAATATTAATTTGTGTTTATGAATACACAATAGAGATGTAACAATTTAATTTTTCATTTTCTTACTTTGTGTCATGTCTGCTATTGTAAAAATATAGTTAAAGTTTTGAATAATTATTAGACTTCTTTATATTACGAAAAATACGAATTTCATGTATGGTTGGGACAGTTTTGCACCTTAGTGTATATCTACGTATGTATTTTTGAAACGTAAGCTGCTGCGCTAAAGCGTTGGCCGCAATATTTCTACCAGCGTTTTATCTTTCTAAGCTACTTACAAAATAGGAGAAAGTTCACACTTCAATACGCTTCCTTATAGGCTTATACGAGTAAAATGAATGAGTTTAAGATTTGTTTTTTGATCTATATGTTTGAAATCACATTGTAGAAACGAAAGAGGTTACTTTTCCCTATTAATAAAGTCTAATAAATACAGTTTTGCTCGCCTCTAAAAATATAAAAGACTGTTAATAAGGTCCAAAATTAATAGCCTTAATTCGTATGAATGTTACACTGTTAAAGGAACAAACCTCGATTCAGCCCAAATACGTCCACTGCTGGACATAGGCCTCCCCCAAAGATTCCCACAACAACCGGTCTTGCGCCATCCGCATCCAATGGACTCCCGCGACTTTGACCAATTCGTCGGTCCACCTTGTGGGAGGCCTGCCCACGCTTCGCCTTCCGGTACGTGGCCGCCACTCTAGAACTTTGCGTCCCCATCGACCGTTTGTTCTGCGAGCAATGTGCCCCGCCCACTGCCACTTGAGTTTAGCAATTCGAAAGGCTATGTGACCGGTGACCTTGGTCCTTCTGTGGATCTCCTCATTTCTGATTCGATCTCGCAGTGAAACCCCGAGTATAGCCCTCTCCATTCCTCTCTATGTGGCCTAGATTTTTCGTATGAGGCCCATCGTGAACGGCCACGTCTCTGTCCCGTATGTCATCACTAGCAACACACACAAAGTGGTCAAAGACTTTTGTCTTGAGACACTGCGGTATTTGAGACGAGAGGATGTAGTGTAGCTTCCCGAAAGCTGCCCATCCGGGTTTGATCCGCCAATTGACTTCTTTCTCGAAGTTAGACCTATCTCTATCTAGTTGGACAGTTTGTCCTAGGTATACAAACTCGTCAATAACTTCGAGCATAGAATCTCCGATTAAAACTGGGGTAGCAACGTGGACATTCGACATAATTTTCGTCTTGAAGGAACAAACCTACACTTACGAAATGTCGAATTTCTAATATTAATTTGATTTTGTACGAGTGTCTAGCAAAAGTAAGTTTCTGTTTATACAACAACTATTATAACTATATACCACTCTGATGTCTCTAAGGTGTACGCTATACAGAAACTTTACAATTTAAGTTATATCCCACAAGAATCGAGAATGTATATATCTCTATATTTATCTTTTAAAACCGTTTCGCGAAACATACCTACCTAAACTTTGTCTTTTTACTTAGTTATGACTTATAGTATATAGGAAGCTACGGTATCCCATATCTGAAGAAGCACACATACTAAATTTACTTAATTCATAAATACTTAGTGTTCTTTTAATGTAAAATGTGTATCTTTTGTTGAAGATCCTTAACTTAATTCAACAAAATCATAAAAACATATCGTGATAAAATATTTGAACAGATAACACAGCCTTATACATTTTAAAATCAATTGGTTGATCATCGACGGTGAATTGGTTGCTGGGTGAAAGCGGGAAAAATGAACTATTACCAATAAAATGCACCTTATAATTTATAAAATTGCAGAGTCGAACTGAATATTATAGTTTGACTTGCATAAGTTCTTATAGTAATAGTAAAAAGAGTATATTGTTTAATATGGCAAAGGGGTTTGTCGGTATTGAAGACAATAAAATAATATCTTTTGAAAAGATATCCACAACGCAGGAAAATTATTGAAATCGCTTTATAGAACTGGTATTCTTTTTGTACACACTCTAAATTTAAAATGGTCCTGTTAAAATAGCTTCGTTTAATGAAAGTTTGAATAAGAAGATGAAATGGTCGTTTTTAATTATTATTATACCTGTTTTTTATTGTGTGCGTTTTTACGGTACTGAACTGCTCTTTTAATTAAATATTTTGATTGTGCTCTTAAGGATTTAATTTTAAAAGTTCTTCAAATTGTCATCATTAAAGTGAGTGTATACTGAGTAGATCACCGGTGCGGTTTCCGCATAGAACGTTTTTTTTATTGATCGAACTTGTTTTCCCTTTTTGACCACAATATTTTTTAGATTTCCTTTTAAGCCCATAAGTTTTCTGAATCCTTTCTGTATTTTAAAATTTTGCTAAGTAACCCCTTTCGTAGCTATACCTATACCTAACCCTATAAAAGTAGATGCGAACAGAGTGGTGTTTAGTGTAGCCAATGTTAAGTATTTAAAAGTGTTTGCTGGTTAATTCTCCTTTCACTAAAGAATGACATGAATCAGGCTATTCTTTATTTTATTTGATGAAAAAAATTTTTAGGCACACCATTAACAATTTGTAAAAATGATTACTTATCAATTTTCGAATATCAGATTAAATTGAACGAAAATATTATAGAACGATAATAGCAATTTATGTTTATAAAATAAATATTTATGTTCGTAAAATAATAAGTAACATACATTAAGAATATTACATCGTGAACAATAAATTTTGCTTACAATTCTCAACAGGTTTAATCTCTTTGGAAGACCATTAAAAATAAATAGTAATATATAGGTATAGATAGTAAATATTTTGCTCCTTTAAAGAAACTAAATTGTGTCCACCACATATTTAATACTTTGTAATATTTCTTTTTTATTTATATAATGCTAACAAGGACGAGCGGTATTGATAAAAAAATTAAATACTTTACATGTCGTCTACCTAATTATCTTAACCCTTCATTCCACTAATGGAAAATATTATGAATAATTTTCATCCAACAGTTGCTTGAGTATTTTAATTATGGACATTTACAATAATAGTCCGTGATTGAGGCATTTACGTGCCCTTTTACTTTTAAAGACTCTTAAGTCTGGGCTGTATGAACGTTTCAATTTATCGCTACTCGACTCCTGTAGCACCTCTTTACGAGTAAACACATTAGCTTATTTGTAGGGTAAGAAAATATTTAATTTAATGAAACTAAAGGGAAATTATGATTGCATTGCATATGTTTAAAAACACTTATCTAAGTGCTTCCCTGGTAATATATTATTCTTATTTAAAAATTACATCTTCTGTCTTTCCTTGTATGGAAGACATAATTTTTGTTAACTAGAAGATATAATCATCTCATCAAACAGTTACAGTTTTCTGCAAATATCTTGCTGAGGTTGTTAGATTAGACCTAGAATTGTACTAGTACTTAAGAATTTAAATAATCTTGCTGAACCTGTCTCTAATAAAGTGAATACAAAGTTAACGCTATGTTAACGCATAATTTTAAATAATGCCAAGACCAACGTGTTATGAATATTCGTTAAGTAGTGGAATGAGTTGTTACCCTATTTTTTATACATTACAAGCGATTCCCGCGACTCCGCCCGCGTTCTAATCACTATTAAAAATAGGGAGTGGTGGTAAAAGGGATGAAAATTTAGGGTTATAAGTATTTTTTGATGCCAAATCAAAAAAAATGGCCAAAAAATTTAGAGAGGGCCACCCTTATCACCTAGATTCTAGGTGAATAAAAAATAGCCTACGACCTATTCTCAAACCTACTAAATACTAAATATACACAAAAAATCATAAAAATCGGTCAAGTCGTTTCGGAGAAGCTCGATAACAAACACTGTGACGGGAGAATTTTATATATTAGAGATAAACTTACATTTTATACTTGCTATTCAGTGCAATCATAATTCAAAATTTAAGTTCTTGTATCAAGCTATGTTATTTTAAGATATCAAACATGAAACATAGTAAAGATACATTGAAAAGCAAACCACGCTCTCTATTCCCCTATAGTTCGGTAAGTTTCCTAGACAGCCCGTTCATAATGCTTAAACCGCAGCCTGCGGAGTTCCGCTTATAGCTTCACAAGCTTATAATGAATGTTATGTTGATGGAGTTAAGTAAGTTACACTCGATTTGGTGTTAAGTAGGAAGTTTCAGTACTTGCTTAGTAGGATGTTTGGATTAAATTTATTTATTATAAAACTAGCGACTCTTCCTCGCTTTGCTCAGGCTCGTCCCTAGATTTAGCGTACAAAAATGATGTACTAAATCTTCCTTTATTCATTGGTGAAAACAGCATGAAAATCGGTGCAGTATTGTTTGAGTTTATTGCGAACAGACAGACAGGCGCGGCGAGGGACTTTGTTTTATAATATGTAGTGAGACCCATGAGAAATTTCAAATTATTCATCTTGATGGTAAGTGATCACATTTCCAAGCGTCATTTTTGTTCTAACTAATGCATTCTAACTATGACATCCAGTCAGCAATTAACTACTTCAATGTTCCTATTTATAGGTAAATTGAAGTATAGTTAACTACTTGTATTGTTTCCCGGAACCAACCAAGTAATAAAATGAAGATATTTTTATTACAAATTTAATGGTATTGGGTTGTTATACCAAAACATCTCCAGACTTGATGTTTTTTTAATAAAAAATAACCTGTAGCACATTTATGGTAACACCACCTAAAAAAAAATTTTTCGACTAGAAAAAGAGTGTTGGATCCATCACATTAATATAGGATCTTAGACACTCAATTTTATACGTAGTAAGTATTATCTCTCAATAATGAATCCCAAGTGCTAGTCCATACTAATATTATAAATGCGAAAGTAACTCTGTCTGTCTGTCTGTCTGTCTGTCTGTTACCTTTTCACGCCTAAACCACCCAACCGATTTTCCTGAAATTTGGTATGTAGATAGTTTGCATTCATGAGAAGGAAATAGGCATATTATTTTTTGGAAATTCAACCCCTAAAAGGGTTAAAAGGGGTGGCAAAGTTTGTATGAGAAAAGAAAAAGAGGGCCAGAACTTTAAATGAGGAATCAGTCCTTGGTACATTATAAGTAACAGTATATAAGCAAAAATGTTTATTTTATTCACTCTTAGCGCGAGCGAAGCCGCGGGCACCGCTAGTATAGTATAAGTTTATTTCACTTGGTACATAACATCGCGTCGCGTCGTGATGGTATAAAGTTAGAACTTGAGATTAGTTTTAGTATATGTTTGATATTTAAACTTTATTACTTTGCTACTTTAAAGAAAAACTGTTATTAAGAGTTGAGAAAAAAAACAAAAATTTTTTTATATTTTTATATACAAAAGAAAAATAATTTTTATATACAATTATAATTATTTTTTAGCTTAGCTTCTTTATTTAGGTGGTTTTATTTTTATTTTTTTAAACTGTACATTTTTATTACAAATATTTAACGTGCCATTTGAAATCTGTGAATGTTTTATTATACGTACATGTATCTATACTTATTAGAAAAATAATAATTGATTACGATACCCAAATGCCTTCCCGTAGGTATACCAAGACACAAAAACTGAGATCCCCCAATTATCTGCTTCATAGAAAACGTAAACAATTCCGAAACTCAGAGGGAAGTAAGAAGTGTAATTGGGTCAATAGTGTATCGAGAAGTATTTAAGCTTTGTTGCGAGGCTTCAAGGCTTTCGCGCAAGTCTGTGAGGGCATTCAGAGTATTGTGCCGGCGAATTCATCGGTAGAATTATTATTTATACAAAAACATACGATCTTATATATATGTAATACAATTCTAACTTAGTCGAATCTGTGCATTTAATATTTTTTGGAAAATCTAATAGAAATGGTAATTATTAACGATACAGAGGCCGAATCTATAGTTTTCAGATTTTTTGTCTGTCTGTCTGTCTGTGACGGCATCGACGAACCCGAGTGAAGAAAGGGTTGGTCACTAGTAAATATATAGAGAAACTTAAATTAAACTTTGGAGATTTTAAGTAAATTGAATTGTCAGTTAACTCTAGAAATAGTAATGTTTTGACACTTCAAACGATGATTAATAATAATTATTTATTCTATAATACGATGGTTACATATAGGTACATTTACTACATGCAAGCAGAGTAAAGTATTCACTTAGGCACTACCTATATTAAACATTGAAGCCCTCTTATAAGACAGGCTTTGTTCAAGTGCCGTAAAATGTAATGCAACGGTCAACGTGGGACGCTCGCTTCCTTTTAAACTTCTTTGCATATGCATAGCCCTACTTAGACTTCTATTTATTATGCTATGAGAAAGTAACTCTTCGTGAAGATTTCTCGTCTTAGGTTAAATTGAAAATACAGTTAATACAATTTGTTCCTCTAGAAATTTCCTCCATATAAATCGAATGACATTGAAAATTTCGTGGTTATATAAAAAAAACTTTGTATTTTTCTATCATTTGTATTTTATGGCTTATTACAGACTACTTTCATCATCTCGTGTAACGATCAAAGGTTTTGCCTCTCCAGCATCCACTCGTGGGATGAAACTGGCTTCAAAGGAATGGTTGCACTTGTAAAAATACCGTTTGTTATTTTAAACGTTAATAGCTGTTATATAATTTTTGTCATTTTGTCATATAAGAATCAGATATGTCAGATAAGAATGGCTAATCTTATATATTTAAACGAGCAATTCTTGTATAATCTGAATCTCGGAAACGGCTACAACGATTTTCATAAAATTTTGTATACGGGGGATTTCGGGGGCGATAAATCGATCTAGCTAGGATTCATTTTTAACCGACTTCCAAAAAGGAGGAGGTTATATGTTCCGATGTATGTATTTTTTTTATGTATGTTCACCGATTTCTCCGTCAACTGTGGGTCGATTTCAGAAATTTTTCTTTTGTTCGGTAGGGTATAGTTCTGAGGGGGTCCCATTATCACAAAATCAGGATCTGATGATGGGATCTCAGGGAAATCCGGGGCAACTTTCAAAATTTATAGGCACCTATTATGTTTTTTATATATTTTCTTAAGCTGTTCAAGCATTTTGTTATAATTAAAATAAATAGCAGTGGTACTTCGGGAAAAAACTTTAATAATATTTTATGAATTATAAGTAATGTACAACACAGTTCGACGTTCCACAGAGAAGAGAGCAATCAGAGAGATTACACAGTGTAATTGACAAGGCACGAAATTTACATAGATAATAAAATACTTCAACACTCCCTTCAAATTAGTGCCTTCCTTCTATAATCTTAAAGAAAAAAAATGTATGTTACAATCTAAAGATGTTAATTATTATTTAAATTTAACATGCCTTCAAATTAGTGCTTTCCTTCTATAATCTTAGAGAAAAAAAAAATGTTACAATCCAAAAATATTAATTATTTAAATTTAACATGCCAATATTACTCCTCATTAACTTAAATTTTTCTCTAGGCAAAGCTTTAGTAAAGATATCAGCAAATTGATTATCTGAGCTTACATAGTTTAAAGAAATAATGTTTTCATAATACTTTTCTTTCACAAAATTATACTTTATGTCTATATGTTTACAACGTCTATGAAATTCATTGTTTTTAATCACATTTATTGCACTTTGATTGTCAATATTTAAGCACACAGAATTTTGATTGTACTCCCCTAGATCACATAATATTTGTTTTAACCACACTAATTCTTTGGTGGCTGCACAAGCGGCCATGAATTCTGCCTCAGTTGTAGACAGTGCTACACTTTGCTGGCGCTGAGTAGACCAGGTGATAGCGGCTCCATTTTTGATGAAGACATATCCTGTTATGGAACGCCTTGATATAATGTCATTGGCATAATCTGAATCACTTTAGCCAATCAGATCAGTGGTTTGTGGCTTAGATAAATAACATAAACCAAATTCTTTGGTACCTTTTAAGTACTTTAATATTTTCTTTACTGCATTCCAGTGTGATTCATTATAGCAGTGCAAAAATTGACTTACCATACTCACTGCATACATAATATCTGGTCTGCTTACAGTTGCTAAGTGTATGAGTGATCCAACAGCTTCTCTATATGGCAAGTGTTTCATAGGCCCCGTCTCAGTTTTCCGTAACTTCACATGCGGGTCCGCTGGAATAGTATTGGGGTTAGCAATGCTCATATTAAATTTCTCCAATAGTTTCTCAATATATTTAGTTTGATGAATAAAAAGGTAACTTTTATTTCTTTCTATTTGCATTCCAACAAAATTAGTGAGTGAACATATCTTTATATCAAAATTTATTTTTAATTCATTAATAACTTCTTTTAAAACAAACTTTTCTTTCGATAATAAGAGACCATCATCTACATAAAGGCATAGATAGCATTTAATTCCTTTGACTTGACCAACATATACACACTGATCAGCTAAGCTCCTTTTAAAACCAAATTTTACTAGGACTGCGTTAAATTTTGTGTTCCAACACCTGGGGGCTTGCTTTAATCCATAAAGTGATTTGTTAAGCTTACATACATTATTAGGTGGACATTCTAAACCCTCAGGTGGCATCATAAATATTTGCTCTTTTAGTTCTCCATATAAAAAGGCAGTCTTTATATCAAATTGCATTATTTCAAAGATTTGTTGAGCAGCTATTGATAAAAGTAAACGGATGGAATCATACCTGACTGTTGGTGAGAAGGTTTCATCATAATCAATACCTTTTGTTTGTGCATAGCCTTTTGCACACAGGCGAGACTTGTATCGTGGACCCGTTGGTTCATCTTTTATTCGAAAAACCCACTTACATCCAATCACTTTAGCATTTTCTGGCTTCTTAACCAATGTCCATGTTTTGTTTTCATTATGAGATTGTAATTCCTCACTTATTGACATTTTCCACTTTTGAGAGTCAGCTGATATAATTGCATCATTGTAGGTCAGAGGTACATCCAAATTTCCTTCATTATAGCATAAATAACTTTCAAAATCATCTGTCTTTGAAAATAATTGTTTGTTTCTTGGTCTTAATGTTATATTTGAAGTTGGCAAGTCTTTAATTATTCTATCAGGAATATAGATACTACTGTTTGGTGAGTTATCAGACATATATTCATCAGAGCTAGTAGCAGTGTTTGTGGAAGTTGACATCTCATCTAGACTGACAGTAGATGAGTCCTTACTTTCATCCTTGGGTACAGTCAATTCCACCGGAACATAGTTTCTAGTGACAGTTGATTCTAGAAAAACTGCATCTCTGCTTCTCACAGCCAAACCAGAGGTAGGGATAATGAATCTGTAGCCTTTGGCATTACTACAGTAACCAGTGAATATGGCTTTCTTTGCTTTCGGATCCCATTTCTTTGTCTTCTCATGTGGTAAGTGCACCATGGCTTCACATCCAAATACTCGCAGATGTCTGACACTTGGTTTTCTTCCAGACCATATCTCTTCAGGGGTTTTGTATGACAAGGATTTTGTAGGAATTCTATTAATGAGATAAGCAGCTGTTTCTATGGCTTCTGCCCAATATTCTTTAGATAATTTGGCATTAAATAACATACATTTGGCTTTCTCTATTAATGTCCTATTCATTCGCTCAGCGACTCCGTTTTGCTGTGGTGTATATGGAATAGTAGTTTGATGTGTGATTCCATTACACTTTAAGAGATCAGAGACATTTTTATTAATAAATTCTAGGCCATTGTCAGTGCGAATACACTTGATTTTACATTCCAATTGGTTTTCCACAAGTTTCTTAAATTCTTTAAATTTGTCTATTACTTCTGATTTCTTTTTCATAAAATAAACAAATACTTTCTTAGAGAAGTCATCAATGAAGGTTAGAAAATATTTAGCTCCACCAAGGGATACCGTCTCCATGGGTCCGCACACATCTGAATGCACTAGTTCAAGAAGTTTTGTGGCTCTTGTTCCTTTATTTTTGAAGGGTAATCTTGTCTGTTTTGCTTCTAGGCATGTTATGCATGTTAAATTATTCACTTTCTTTATTGCCTTAATTCCATCAGTATTTTCCATCATCTTATCCAAGTCATTGAAGTTCAAATGACCCATGCGCTGGTGCCATACATATGCATCCTGTTCGTCAACATCTGATATGTATGCATGTTCTCTGTACATGTTTAATCGATACATATTGTTGATTAAAATAGCTGTTGCCACTATAGTGTTATATTTGTTCAGAATAACACAACCTTTGCTGTTGAATTTTATTTGGCCACCATTTTTAATTATTTGGCTGACTGATATTAAATTGGTAGCCAGCTCTGGTACACAGAGTACATTTTGAAGTAAAACTCTTCTGCACTGATTTCTTTCATCATAAACATCTAAGCTTAGTTCTCCAGCACATTTGACAGATAATGATTTATCATTAGCAACCTTAATTGTTTTAATGACAGGCTCTTTTTGATTTGATAATAAGTGATCATGTTTTGTCATGTGTACCGAGGCTCCCAAGTCAATATACCATGCATCACTGCTGTTATTGGAGGCAATAAAAGCAGCAGCATAACTTGAGCTTTCTACTTTTCCTTTTCTCTTCAATTTGCACTCAGTGCTTATATGACCATATTTGTTACAACTGTAACACCGAGGCCCCTTTTGAAATGACTTTTTACTTCTTTTCTTTTTATTAACATTGTGATTGATTGCAAAAGCTGAAGTTTGACTCTCATTCATTTTAACATCTTGCAGGATTTTTGACTTAACTGAATCTGCAGATATTTTGATTCCTGAACTTTCTATTGCAATAATCATGGGCTGATAAGACTCTGGTAGACCGGAGAGTAGGAGGGTTCCCAACCATTCATCGTCTACTTTAAACCCAATGTTTCTTAATTTATGTGACGTCGTCATAATCTTACTGACATATTCCTCTACGTTTTGACAACCGGTGAGTGATGTTGTACACAGTTCCCGAAGCAATCCAACTCGGCGTGTAAGTCCTGAGTCATCAAATGCTTTAGCTAGGTTATCCCATACTTCCTTAGCTGTATTAGCTTCTTGGATATGAACGTAGTTCGTTGAGTCGACAAGCAATATTAACTTTGATTTTGCTTTAATGTCGCGTTTGGGATCTACAGCGCACTTAGTCTCCACGCAATCCCACAATTCTTCGTGCTGAAGATAAGATTTCACGGCGAATCTCCAGGTAGAATAATTATCTCGGCCGGTTAATTTTTCAATTAGTGCTAAAGGGTTACTAGAAGTCATTGTGTTTGAACTTTGAAGCAATTTCGCAGACCGCGTGCTCACAGAGGTTAGGTTTTACCGGCGTGCTTCAGTTAGGTATTTTCTTTCTTGATTAAACGATGTTTTTGATATTTTAATTATTACTGGGACTACTGGGCCCATAACCTGTTATAATTAAAATAAATAGCAGTGGTACTTCGGGAAAAAACTTTAATAATATTTTATGAATTATAAGTAATGTACAACACAGTTCGACGTTCCACAGAGAAGAGAGCAATCAGAGAGATTACACAGTGTAATTGACAAGGCACGAAATTTACATAGATAATAAAATACTTCAACACATTTGCGTCTGAAAATCGTCATCTCATGTGATGAGCTGATGATGGAAGGTAGAATTCTTCAAATGTTATTTTTTATCTGTGTTCACCGATTTATGCGTCAATTGTGGGCCGATTTCAAAAATTTATTTTTTGTTTGGTAGGGTATACTTCCAAGATATTCCCATTGTCACCAAGTTAGGATCTGATAATGGGATCCTAGGGAAATCGATGGCAACTCTTAAATTTTATAGGCACTTAGTACATTTTTCATATATTTTCTAAAGTTTTTTAAGGATTTGCATTTGATAATTACCATCTCATGTGGATAAGCTGATGATGGAAGGTACAACTCCTCAACGGCTAGGAGTTGAAAGGAAATTCCTTTAAAATTATACATACATATAGATTGATAGTTGTGTTCTTCCAGGCTATTACGTTAATATGATAATAGAAGGTAAATCTCATTAACCTCTAGGAGTTAGGTGGAATAATGGACGTGGTTTATTTAAACTATTTCGTATGGGGAATGTAAACATAAAGATGAGCTCGTTGTTTAGTTACAGCTACAGTAGTCGTAGATCGAGTACTCTTTAGACACCAACACCCCCCCCCCCTTTCGGCAGATCCGATAATTAATTACTATTTTCGTCGTTAATGGGTATGCTCGTTGTTTAATATAAAGCTTAAACAGATTTTAAATTAGTGACATATAGTAAGTCACTATCATTAAATCAGCTAAATAAAAGGCACACTAAAAATGTAAAAATAAGTTATTTTTAAAAAAAAAATTAAACCGACTTCAAAAAATATGCACTAAAAAGAGAAAAATAAAAAGTAGAAAATAATACTTTAAAGAACTATGTTAATTTTGGAGTCGGTGCCAGCCAAAGAAAAATAACCGTATATTCGATTAATCTATCAATTTGTAAACATAATCAAAATACCTGGCTGGCACCGACTCCAAAATTAACATAGTTCTTTAAAGTATTATTTTCTACTTTTTATTTTTCTCTTTTTAGTGCATATTTTTTGAAGTCGGTTTAATTTTATGAAAATGTTGTTTTATTCGTGTTTTCAATAATCAACTTTATCGATAATCAACTTAAACATAAACTTATTTTTTTTTATTGAAAGAAAATAACAAAAAGGTGGCGTTTGGGTAGCCCAATATTGCCACTTAAACCGAAAAGTATGACTCTTCCCGACATCTATTGGCGAATAATAACATTTTTCTAAAAAATGCCGAGCAAAGCTCGGTCATCCAGGTAGGTACTGACTATAAAAACGGCAAAAAAAACGTGTCTGTTGTATAGGAGTCCCGCCTTAAATATTTATTTTATTCTGTTTTTTAGTATTTATTGTTTTCATTATCATTTATCTGTGAAAATTTCAACTGTTTAACTAACACGGTTTAATAAACAGCCTGGTGGCAGACGGCCGAACAGACAGACAGACGAACGGACAGCGGAGTCTTAGTAGGGTCCTAATAGTAATGGATTTAGCGTACAGATTCAGGTATCCATAAAACAAATACTATAATAAGATGTTTTAACTCTTGGTCCGGGTTCCCAGTAATAATTTTTAACATTAATTACTATCAAGCTGACAGTGTGGCTGTATTTTATATAAATATTAACTAAGCAACGGTAAAATAACAGCTTGTTAGTAAACATTTTTGATGACCTCCGTATCGATACATATATGAAGGACGAGGACTCTTTGATCAAACCATGCATTTTATAGGACAAATATTTTTTTCAATAAAAAAAATATTTCCTTAAAATTTATTTAAAAGCTCACGGTTATTAATAAATTTTTGAGAATTGCCAAATCGACATATTCAATCTCTATACTGCTACCACAATGGAGAGTTGACGTAAGAAACAAAGTTCTCGTCAAAATGAAGCTACTTACAAATAATAATTAGCTTGATAGTAATAAATGGTAAAAATTGTTACTGGGAACCCGTAACATATATCTTATCACAGTAATCAAAGTGGTCATTATTACCGTAACTGCAACGATTTCTTACGGTTTTCTACTACAAATTGTTCTCAAGTCGGTCGGGTTAAGGCCGATTATAATGGTTCCAATCGATTTGTATAAATTGACCTAGTATTTGAATTAAGAAATACATTTACATATTTATATTTTTTAAGTTTATCTTTTTTAATACGATCGACTTATTAAAAATGTGTCTTGTACGTTTGATGTGATAAAAAAATATTTCAATATATTTAATAAGGTAACGTGTTTCTTCATTCTAATTGCTTAACGTCATATAAATGAAGAAAGAAATCCATCAGTTGAAGTATAGTATATTTTTATTACACCTTAGTAATTTCATGTAATAAATTCTTCTCGACGCTTTAATAAATTATAATTAATATTACTTGGTATATTCTTGCATTATTTATTATCTATCATCTATACGAGAAATAGAATTTAATACCCGTCGAAAACAATACGTATGCAGGTACTCTATCTACAGATTTCTTTTTATAAAAGCACGTTTCAACAAACAATAATATATCAAGCGTAACATTTTGAAAGCCAAAATTTTAGTGATACGTCCAAATTTGCCTCTTATACTGTTTGTAACTAGAAATAATTTAGCTTGAACCATTTGGAACTTATTCAGTATGCAAGAGGATTGCAGACGCTGTGCACTGTATGCAAACATCACCTATTTGCATTCATAGAACGAATGTATTTTGGAAATGGTTAATTTTGACAATATGGGTTCTTACGATTTCAGTTTAGATATGGAATTTATATTTCATACATATATATATACAGATTATATAATGATTTAAACTATACTACCTACTCACCCTTACTTCGCTCGGGTTCGTCCTTACGTTTATTATAGTATAGGTTCTCATAAATGAAAATTCAGAAATCTTTCTAGTGTTTTTCTCGTGATGCTGTCTCAGACAGACAAATAATTCTAAAAATTATAGATTCGGTCTCTATCGATAATAATAATTATTAATTACCTATTTCATTTATGATTTTCCTAGAATAATTTATGTACTGATTCGACTGAGTTAGAATTTTACTATAATGTATAGCCAAATATTTTTTATATAAGATACGAGTATTACGACTTACCATCACTTCGGTGTATTATTTTTATTAGGTGTTTTAAGGTGAAATATATGCACATGCATCACATTACATAAACTTTCGCAATTAAAATAGTGGTCCGATTTTTTGTAATACTCCAGCAAATTATTCTATTATTCTTCACGAATTCGTGACCTCCCATAGAAAACGTAAAAAAACCTACAGAACAAGGAAATTACATTGTAACGGTAAAAAAACGTGTGACACGCGCTAATGCATGCACAATTCCTCGCACATGTTTTCACGATCCAGCTATTTAATAGAGTTTTGGAAGTCATCCAGGAAATAGCAATGTTTTCGTAAATTTTGTGTTTAAATAATATTCACTGACACTAGAATAATTACAAATGTGTTGTCATTTTTTTTATATTAAATTGAATTTCATTAGAAATGAGATATTTTCCCGCAGTAAAGCATCCTATATTTTGACCCAGATAATCAACTATTCCTGGCAATGGTTTTCTCGTGATGCGTTCCGAGACAGACAGACAAAAAAAAGTATGTTGAAATTTAAAACTATATTTTATACTCTGTCATTAGAAATGCCAATTTTTATAACATTATACTTACTAATTTAATATGTACCTACCCACTGACCTAGTTAAAATTTTATTATTTAGACTAGTTAGATTAGATAGACTAGTGACTTACTTTCGCTTCACTCGAGTGTGGCCGAGGCACCAGACAATAGACTATCTCTTACTCCAAGTCATAGTCTCTGGACTATAAATCATTTAAGTCCTTATAGTGGTTTGAAAGTTGAATGAGTAGTAAACATACATCCTCACTTATAACTGTATAAGTGATTGCTACTCACACTAGGATCTCAATATATCGAATCATCCATTGCTTGCTTATGTTAAATAAATATCCACCAAATTCTATGAACATTTCGACTTTTCTGTAAAAGGGTCTAACTCTCCTGAGGTCGTTCACTCCTCCATCCAGTGGTTTTCGTTCACGTCTCGGATAATATCACCGACAGGTCGCGAGCGCTTTCGACATTACAAATATTGGACTTGAAAATTGAATTTGCTCTGATTTCGCCTTTACATCTTTGATTATTTTTTTATATATTGCCGCCCTTTGTTGTACCTACCTCATATATGAAACGTAATTTTCATTGAATTTTTTTCTTCTTTTCCAGGTAAATTTTGCAGTTCAAAGTTACGAATGCGAACGAAGTACACCTGCCTATAAATAAAGGTATTTCTAAATACCTTAATAAAATTAATAAGTAATAATAGTTTCTACTTACATATGTAAAGGCGCAGTAACCATTAGTGCTAAACGTTAATTGCTCTACTTTAAAAAGTTGCATTATGTTAGATTTTTTTTTACATTTTCCGCAAAGCCTTACAATATCAAAATTAACGAAACAACGAAATCAAATTATTCTACTATAATCGAAGTGTAACTTACAAGATAATCAATTCATTATTCAAGAAATTCAATATCACCACTTAACTGTTTATCTCGACTCCCTTATCTTATCGCCATTCCACAGTCCCCATTGTTCTTAGTTGGAGGGCAATTAAGAAGTTTCGGCCTTCGATCTACGTCGATAGTTAGAAGAACCTTTCACTAGATACGTGCGACAGTTACACGCGGTGCACGTTAATTATGTAAATTGTTACTTAGCCGTACTTTGTTGTTGCTTACTGTGTATTTGTTACTTTGCTTATTTCCGCTAGGGATTCGGAGGTCATGGGTTCAGGTACCAGGTTGGGTCACTTTCCAATAAAGGAACAATCTTGAGATGCAAAGATGGTCTATGAGAGAATGTAGAGCTTTCGGTCACGCGGTTGATCTCTGACCTGTCGTATTGTAGTCTGACCATAGTTTAAGAATGACAAGAACAGAGTATAATGATTGTATTTGCGCCTATGTTTCTGCAATAAAACATGCTCTGAAAAATCTTGCAATCAATGAAATTGGTCGCCATCACCGTAATCTGTTAGGAGATCATCATAACTCTTCTTTAATATTAGTTAAAATACAATAGTTTTAATAAATTACTTTTGTTTATGGAACTAGCAAGTCGAATGCAAAAGAGTTTGCAAAATGTAAATCAAAACATAGAATAGGGATCTTATAATAAGTACTTAATATACAGTTAGTACGATGTAGATAAAAGTAGCCAAATGGATATAGTTGGATTTTCTTTCTTTCGTACAACAACGGGATGGATTTACCTGATTTGCATAGTCTTTGGTCGAAAATATAGTATTTTTTGTCCCACGATACCACGGATTTAGACGCGCCTGGACTAAACTAGCCACTAGGGCGTGTCACTAATGTTTATTTATAAATATAAAAACCAATTGCTTTTCGTTACGGCTAAGCCAATTTGTTTTTTTTTTGTTTTTGGGGGTGTTTCAAGGATGGTTTACCTAAGGTTTAAAAAAAATCAGGCACTCTCAATAAACAAAACAGATGGAAAATCGAAAAATCAAAACATTTCTCTCTCTTCTATCTCTCTCTTCTGAACACTAACACTTAAAACGTTTGTACCTAAAGACGAACCCGCCTTTTCATAGCTTGTTTATTGATGAAGATGAAAGCTTTATAATAATATCACACTTCGACACTACGAAGCGATATGTTTGTAAACAACGCGAGTGAAACCGTGGATAAGCTAGTTTATTATGAAAATATAATGCGGACGTACTAATTAAGTGGACAGCAG
This sequence comes from Boloria euphrosyne, assembly GCA_951802675.2. Lineage (NCBI taxonomy): Eukaryota > Metazoa > Arthropoda > Insecta > Lepidoptera > Nymphalidae > Boloria > Boloria euphrosyne. The sequence goes on from OX637891.1 coordinate 7,546,121, forward strand.
AAAAGTGTCCTAACAAAGCAATTCGTTTTATTTTTATCTTCGCTTTTAATAGCCGCTAGTCGAATAGAGTGTACAGCTGTAATGGTATCGCTAATGACGCCGCTATTGAACACATCAAAGGGACATTTTCCCATCGGAATGTCGTGGAGCCGTTATCTCACTGTAAATACTGTAATTCACATCGAACCTACATTGACTGATGACGTTTTAACATGCCGCCATGGGCATGGCATACTAGCCTTCCTTTGCTGCAACTCAACTCAAGAGAAATATTTTATAAGAATTTTTAATAATCTATTATGTTTATCACATAATACTCTATTATAGATTGTTTTTACGATTTAGCTTATATTTCAATATAATAATAATATAAATCACACATTTTATTGTACGTTTTAACTGTGATGTAAAATGTATGTGTGATATATTATTATTATAATTAATGCTGTTAGCTAGCTAAATGTGATAAACTTTCAAAGTTTTGCATTAACTATGAACTAACTCTGTAACTGTTTAAAATTCTAATTTGCGGGCACACAGCCCAATATTATTATTACGAAATGATGTACCTATTAACCTCTCTAAAAGTTGAATTATTATTATTCTAGGTATTTTTGAGATTCGTCTAAGGCTAAAGTAAGACAAATATATTGAATACCTAATCGCTTCTCGGACTTTTGGCTAAGTTCAAGATCTACAGTATTACTTTTGATTTTATTCATATTATGTAAAGAATAAGCCTCAAAAAATAAACTGCTACTGGAAACGTGACTAAGAAGGTACCTGTATATATGTATTTCTGTTCTTTTTTATTTGGCATTTGGGCGCAGCTTATTATTATGTATAATATGACAGACTCAGACCAAATAAAAAGTAAAGACGGAACTCTGCGAACAGAAAAGTGAGGCCACCTTTTTAAACATGTGTTGCGTGGGCCGGTGTTGCCATGATAATTCAAATTACCCTAAAATTACAAAAATAACGTTACTAATTGATAACGTCATAACATGATATATAAAGTGTCTTGGTGAGTTGTCGGTATAAAGTAGTGATGGTAGGAGAAAGTAAATGGAAAAAGTGGTTCAGAAATAAAATTCATTATGATTTATCCAATTTATTTTATTTAAAAACCTTTATGCTGAATTAATTATTAATAATACACATAGGTACTATTAAGCTTGAAAGGGTAGTAAACGCCTTTAAAATATTAATTAATACATATTATTATGGATATAATTGTAACCCTTTAAAAACAACTGACTTAATAACGTAACGAATAAAACTTTAGTAATTTTTTTTATTTTGCTATTAAATTATTGTTCGAGCCGATTTTGATAACATGGATATATAATATTGTGAAAACCGTTAGATAAGAATCTATCTCGATAGATTGTAATCCATCCAATTAGGGTAAACAAAAATACTTTATACTGGCAACATTTGTGTTCCAAGCAATAATCTTAAAATTTTATTTTGATTTATTGAAAATTATTGGTTTCCAAATTACTTACGTGTGAAATGTGATTCCATCCCGCTTTTTATCTTTTGAGGATTGATTCTTACACCCTTTCACAACACAATTCGGCATTTTCGCTTGTAAATTAATATTTTCTCAAAACGTGTTGCTCCCACGAGCCGCGATATATAGACTGACAAGGCAAGGCGTAGTTTCGTTGTAAGAGTGTTCGTGTAATTGTGTATGTACACGGCGAGGCGTAGTTTGACCGGCCTCACTTTGCTGTTCGCAGAGTTCCGTCTAGATACTTTTTATTTGGTTTGAGATGACAGACAATAAACATTGAAAAAAAAAACTTTTCAAAATGTAAGATATGTACGTTTATATACCGAACCAAAATTATATCCCATGAATATAGCAACAGATTGTACTGCCAAATTATTAAAACTGCAAATGAACGGTATTCATGCGCTTTTACCATTTCAAAGGCAAAACCACTCGTGCCGTTATAAAATTATAATATTAAACTTATAATTTACTACATTATAGATTATTAAAAATTATATTATAAGGGTACCGTAACCACATGGAAAATCAGAACACTAATATATTCTCTCTCTCTCTTTGTCTCTCTCCGTCTGTTCGTCACAGTTAACAATTAACTCAACGAAAGAATAATAGGTAGGTACTATATACCTACATAAAATTTGTGTCTTATGTGAGAGCGCACGTTGAAAGGCCTGACAGATTCGATTACATTTTAATATATTGATAAATTGCAAGATAACGAAAAATTTACATATTTTTACTTAAAACATGTCTTATCTATGACATATAGAAATTACGTACATATACGCTTCCGTTATTAATAGATTACGCGTATAAGTATTAGAAATTTAATAAAAAATCGTATCTGGCTTCAACATAGTATTAAAAATTGTAATATTAAAAACTAACGTGAACAACGCGACGTGTATAGGAAATTGTACAAGTTTTCTACACAATGAATGCAACTAATCCACTAGATCAATCAGTTTTGCATGCAGGAAGCTCCTGTTTGCGTCCCGACTTAATAACTGTCCGAGCTTTTATTAAAGATAGCCATTATTAAAGTCCGCGCCATAAATCATCTATAATCTACATGTTTATCGCTTTTAAGCTTGTACACCATGCAATTAACTGTCACAATTTTAACGCTATAATGTTGGCATTACCGTTTATTTGTAATTACTTTGCTATATTATAGTTCTATATTTACTATCAAAAGCTAGCTATAAAAGTAAATTACAAAAGGTCGTTTGGCAACTTTGCTATTTGTATAATGTCACGATAAATGTTGGTATTTCATTGAATAATGAGCAAGTGTATGAATAACGGTTACACTTACAAGCCCAAGTTCTTTATGTTTAAAATTTTAACAATGAATCGAAAATGTGGCAATAATTATAGTAATCGTAGTTACGATTACTATATTTAGCGGTATGTAAAAGCATAGAAAAGCATAGTTTTACTGGTTATGTGTAGTGTATTTTATAAAAAAGGTTATACTGACTCGAAAACATTTTCGGCCATGAAGTAAGTCGCGTGTTGGCATGTGGAAGCTCTAGCTATGCTATAATTAGTCGAGGATATAAGATATTTCATATCCGAATTACGCTCAAATCCCGTGAGTCTTCTCAGCGTGGAGAAGTAAGAAACATTATTTTACAAACTTTCGTACTTTATAATATTGTGATAATTTCATCCTTAGAAGTAGAATATTTTTTTATTTATAATGACCTTCTTTAAGGTATATGTAAAATATAAAGAGTTATGTATTATAATCTGCTGGCAGTAGCAAAACACATAAAACGTCGCAAATATTCAATGGCTAGAAGTTCATAAATATGCAAATTTAAAGATATAAAAGGTAAAGCTGTAAAATGAAAGTTTAATTAAAGTTAAGCAGCAGTTTTAACAAAATTATTTTATCTTAAGTATCAGTAGGTATTGCATAATAAATAAAATGTCACAATCGAGTTCCCCAAACGCTTTTACTTTCACAAAAAGGATGCTGACCAACGCTGACACATGTAATCTGGGGAACATCTGTAGGTAACCAGCGTACCTAGCCTAGTGCCCTACTTGGCAATGCCTTACGCCGCGCCGTGACGTCAGCTTGCTTATGTTCATACTTAGGACTTTGTGGTAGAGTGCCAGAAAGTCATGTTTATTAAAAACTACTTTAAAAGCAATGTAAAGACAAACAAAATGAATTATGATTTAAGATATAATTATAAAAATAAATAGAGTTTTACGTGTTAATATTATATAATAAACTTTTAACTTATTCGAATCTTTACGTTAAATATATTTTGGAAAATCCTAATGAAATAGAAATATGTAGCTTATAGAAATAGCTTTTGTCTGTCTATCTGTCAGTAACTGCATCACGATAAAATCGCAGGACATATTTTTTGATGTATTTGGCATGACCTAAGCTTGATATCATAGGAGGCTTTTTGTACGGAAAAAATATCATATCTGTAAGAAATCTAAAGGTACTAACCGTTAAAGCGTACCTAGGGAACGAACCCGAGCGGAGCAAGAGTGAGTCACTAGTATACGAGTATGTATAAAATACACACAATATGTACTTAGTCGCTACAAAATTCTTTGTTTTTATCTTACAAGTCTTTGTTCTCATCGTGAGGTAGATCCGACTTCGTGTCAGACTTTTGTCAAACTATTTAATAAAATTTTAGTTTTAACTATAACTTTGCCTTTAGTTAGCAAAGTATTGGAAGTGATTTTAATTAGATGTATAACAAAGGAAAGAGTTTTGCCCCAGTTCACGAGAGATGTTCATTGTTCGATAATAGCATAGTCACGAATAAACGATAATTTGTGTAGTCAAAGAACTAGAACATTGCAGTTGTTTTTTTTTTGCATCAGTTAAGTGCTTTATCATGATATGAAGCAATCGATCTACATTGTTTCGTTAATACGTTAAAGACAAAGGATCTTTAGATCTTATTTTTTATTTTATGAACTATACTTAGAGATTTATGTCTGTCTCAAATTATTAAAATGTTTAATAAATAAAGCTTTAACAAATACTGAGTTTATCATACCCATAAGTAGATCCATATAAACGAATATATGTTCATATTATATGTAAATTATATAATATCCTATTAAATGTTGCAAACTTGCACATCATTTAAGTAAACCATAATACTTTCTTAGATTTACGCGAATATTCGACATTATAAATGATATCTCTCCCGTGACCATGATTGCTGTAAAGCATTCGAAACGTCGGGAACTAAAAATCAAAATAAATCCGCGACAAAATCCGAAAAGGTAGTTTCATTTATAAGTAAACCATCTACAAAAAAATTAAAAATAAACGTTACGTAACATAACAAAGCGTAGTAACTTGTGTCGCAATTTTCAATTGTAATGTAAATGTACGAGTATGTTGCGACGCTGGAATTTTATCCATTGATTCTATTATCTGTTTCGGATACTGCAAACAGTAAACACGTTATTCTTTCTCGATAATCATTGTATACGTTATAGTTGTATATGTGGGGTTATAAGGTGTAAAAGAGTGATTTAAATGTCTTACATTTAAAAAAAACTAAGATGATTTACTGAAATAACAACCAATACATGCCAATATGAAATAGAGATTTGTTTATCAAGATATTTTAAAAATGATGCTAAAATTGAGAAATTTAATGATTCCCTCTCCCTCTTGTCATTAGTCCTACACATTTACAAAAATTTAGGTACAGCAAAAACAAAACATTGTACCGTTGCTATATCACTATGACTAGAAATAAATTATCATAAGCTACCATTCACACAATTCATCCCCCATACATCATCGCCCGCTTATTTTATCGTAATATTCCATAGCCAAAGTTGATTTATTCATTTATGTTGCCTTTACATTTGTACATTGATACGGATTCAAATTGCTCGTTTCCAATAGATCATATAAATCACGGAAATAACCAATTCCTTAAATATAAGTAGATTGTTTATTTTGAAATTGGCTAAAAATACCTGTCTAAAAGTGTCAAAAGTAGTCAAAATATGTAATTGCTTATTATTTTAAAACAATACAATGATTGTATTGCCTTAAAAATAAAAAAAATAGTAATATAATATCTAGAGACTCTTTATTAACAAAAAAAACTTAAATAAAGTTATTAAGTGTAAGTTAAGATAAGTAATCTAAGCTAAACAGTAATCAAGCAGCGCGCCTGAGTAATTACACGACGGCGGTCCTCTAAAATTCACGCCTCGGTCCAATATATCACGGCGTATGGATATCCATCATCTTGCGTGATGCGTCTGGCTCTCGGGAACCGTAATGAGAATCTGTATCTGAGATTCACTTCAACGCCTTGGGGCTAATCTACATAAGCAAATATTATTATAATGATTACGTTCTGTATTGCTGTTGTAAAGCTCCCCGATTTCTTTACTTATAGCTTTAAGGAAAGAAAAGCTTTTTTGTTGAAATACGTACAACTTCTGTATTAAAAAGTTTCTCTATATAAATAAACATAACACAGTAGTCTTTGTAATATATTTGTTCTACGAAGATAGTTTTATCGTGTGAAAAGATTACAACACTACACATTGCTTAACAATGTTGACATATTTAAAAAAAGTACAGTCACATTTGTTTTGAAAACAAATGTGTGATAACGTTCACCGACCCCTGTCATGTCCCCACAAGGCTTTATTTTCTATTTCAATATAATACTACAGAATTCTCTATTCAATCGCATTATCCTACAACTACAAATTCTAGTCACGTTTTCTTTCCTATTTCTCTCCATATTTCAAACGCGATGCACCAATAAAGCTACCTTAATGTCCGTGTCCAAGTTACAAGCTCTAAAAATGTCCATACCAGCTGAGAAAATCGGGAAATGGAATTGCGAACATTTCACTTATTTTCATGTTACTTTGAAGGTTGACATACAAAATTGATGCGGCACTATAGATTATGTCGTCGTATTGCTAAAAGTTGAGCCAGGTTTGCGTCCAACTGACGTTGTAATTACGATGATTGGATGATATATATGCTATTTGTTCACACTGTACTGTAAGTATTTTATTATAAACTAGCGATAGATTTAGCGCGAGCGAAGCCGCAGGTCCCGCTAGTAAATGTATACAAAAACTTGACAAATTATATACTAAAACCTACCTCGAGAACCAATCTATCCATTGGTGAAAGCATGAAAATCGGTGCAGTAGTTGTTGAGTTTATCGCAAAAAGACAGACAGACAGACACGGCGGAGGACTTTGTTTTATAATATTTAGTGATATTTTCAAAAATACAAAGATACCCTACTGCGCAAAAAGCACACTAAAAAGAGGAGAACAAAAAACACATATTTTTGTAATTGCCTCTTAAAAATCTGTAATTTTACTACCTCACTCAATTATTGATTACGACCAAAGTTTTTTTAATCCTACGCTACGCTATTTTGATTTTTTATGATATCTGTATATCCTACGAAACTTGCCTTAATCAAGACAAATCATCAAAATCGGCTTTGCCGTTAATTTCGTATTAACGTGGTAAGAATCGGTCGTAAATTCATGCATACATATAAAATACAGGTCAAACACATAATCCCCCTTTTGGCTTCGCCGGAGTCGTGTAAAAAGTATTAGATGTGTGCGTGTCAAGGTTTAGATTATTGTTTCATGTTTGGCTTATTAGCGTGGCGTGCTAGTGTGTTATAACTTAGTTGCCTACCAACAACTATATTACGATCTCCATAAATGTCAGTAATTTTTAAATCAAACAAATATTTGAATATTTTTCTCCCAAAGTCGAGATTTGATAAGAGTGTTCATTATAAAACTTTTCTAAATTACCTTAACGTTTTAGACTTTTATTTAACAAATTAAATGATTTTATTAAAATATAAAGCATGAACGTGTAAAGTCCGACGTGTCAGCCCAATGTGAACTCGACCTTGGATATATAGTTCGGGGCGTGTTCTGAATGCACCGCAGCCGCACTGCAGCCACTCGAGCACGCCCGACCTTACAGCCTTCGATTAGAAACACTCAAATCAAGGCTTGTGACTCTATTCATGATTATCGTCATATAGCAATCTCTTAAATGTTATTTATTTTGTAGCAATTGGCTGTATTAATGTATCATGCATACATTTTTTGTTATAACGGTTTTACGTAATTCAAAGGTCGTGTTGCCACATTGTATTGATGTTTCTAGTTTTGGTTCAAATAAGTACATATTAATATATTAACGGGTGTTGAGTATATATATTTTCAGGGGACTAGCATTTAGCTAGTATCAAACCAAGAAATATCCAACCTTAAAAATAGCCAACGATCTGAACTGGTATTTTTCGCCCTTCAGTGTCATGTATTGAGTGTACCTATGTCCTCCTTGTTTTTTATCTACATTTTTTATACTTAGTATTTTTTTTTTTATGGGAAAAAGGGGGCAAACGGGCAGGAGGCTCACCTGATGGTAAGTGATCACCTCCGCCCATGGACATCTGCAACACCACAGGGCTTGCAGATGCGTTGCCGGCCTTTCAGGAAAGGGAGGGAGGGAGGAGGGAGAAGGATGGGAGTAGGGATGGGTAGTGGGCCTCCCGGACTCTCACTTACCGGACGAAACGCGACAGCATAGCTGCCACTTCACGCCGGTCTTCTGTGAGAGAGTGGTACTATACGGGGCGTGCCGGCCCATTCGGCTGCTACCCGAAGGTAACAAGCATGGCACTACCACTTGAAAAACTTAGTAGGTATAAGTTAACATGATATATCTACACCTTCCATTTATTGTTATATATTACTACGTAAATTGAAAAAAACTCATTTATATATGTACATATATGGGGCAAAACATCAAAGCAAACTTTCCATGGTTTTTCATTTGCGATACAATGTATTGCTTATAGAGTTTTTGCGTACTTTCCAAGTTGTAATCCTTCAAAGTAAGTAAGTTCTTTGCTTGTTCAACATTTGTTCAACTAGAATCACACAATAGGTTTATTTGTTATATTATATGGAAAGAATAAATATATCAAAGGCAATCTTCGCAGAAGAAAAAGGAATTTCTTCGTCGCGTACACATTATTAAAGCTCCGCTCATAAGGTAATATTTTCTCGCGTGCCAATAATTACAACTTCAATAGCGTTATTAATCACTCGTTTCTTGCACATTGTTAAATTTAAACTCAGTTTATTTTACCCGTTAATCATTTTCTTACATGCTTTTAAAGATAATTATATGTTTATGTTTTGAGAGCGACTACATATTATAACATTATAATATAGAAATGTATGACCTCACGTTATAAGTTGAAAAATTTAGTCATTAAACCTTGTTTCAATAAATAATACATTGTAGGTACATTGTGATGTAGAAATAATAATTATCCATGCTGAATTCAGTCACTGACGCTAGACGTAGATTGACGTTTTGGCAAGTCGGAGTTCGGAATGTCATTCTTAGTTGAATTCTCTACTCATATAATTGCAGTCCAATTTGTCCAAATAAATAAAGTATTTAAGTTTTATTGTGGTGGTCTAAAAGGTTACCAAAGTCCATTTTATTAGCAGTAGTAAGTTAGAATGGTAAATAAAATTTATAAAACTGTACTGATGTCTCGGAAGCGTATTACGAAAACCTAAAGCGGAGCTCAATGAAAGAATCCCGAGGGGCAGAACAGGATGGAACAACATGGCAAATACGAGAAAATGTGGTGAAGTGCTCCTTTGATTAGAATTCATTGCCGCTTTGTACGCACTGCGGTTTTGCGCTGAAATTACATCGCCAGGAGCCTATACCTATGTAGTTGCTTTGTGAGGACTCGCATCGCTAGCCCTTGGTGTATTGTTATGTTACATGTTTTTTTAATGTAACCTTATATTAATTAACGTGGTAATACAGAAAAATAGGCTGTCACGTGTCAATAAATTTACTTATGTAGAATCGAATTTAAATTAAAGTTGAAGTATTTTTAATATGTAAAGCTTGCATAATAATCAATGAAACTCGGTTACTACGCTCACATACTCGTAACTCCGACATAAAGGCGTAAAAGGCACCAACGGTAGTCTACTGTTAGTATGATGTAATGTATAATTAAAAAATAATGCACTGGCGCCATGCCAGGCCTTGTCTCAAACTTCTGCATTCAAAGGGATCGCCTCAATACCTCTGAAAATAAACTCGTCTCTACGCTTCCTCTAAAGATGTTTTAAATAGCTTGCACATACATGTTAAGTAGCGTGTTACGATACAAACTGTTACTGAATAAAGTGCACGTGGTCTTGATTAGATTTTTATTTACTGCACAGTGTAAACCTATATTCTTTGCTTTGTGAGTTTGATACAGCAATCTTATTTGTGTTATGTTGATTGACTTGGAAAAGGAGGAGGTACTCAATTCGGCCCTAGTTTTAATCTTTTGTATGTTTCATAATTTTTTGACAATAAGGCCTTCGATGTCGACTCCAAATATCTTTTTAAAAGTTTCACTGTAATATTATACACTTTTAAGTGTTTTAAAGTAATAACAACGGAAGTTTATATTGTTTGGAGTTTGGATTGGTGACTGGTAAATTGAGTCGCGCGTTGCTTACAACAAATGAGACCAAAACCAAAATTATTTTACATTTCTTACCAATTAGTAACACTATATTATAACTTCTTACAAAGGATCTAAATCCTACGGAGACCTTTTTGATAAAATATATATCTAAATATATTTAAGTTATACGTATAAAAGTATATATATAATACATGTACATAGGAAGCAATGACAATGGCATTGGCATGATGCGTATTTACGAGTACAACACAACATTAGGAAGGATCAGAATTCGTACCTATTAAAAATCCATATCATTATCGTAAATATGTATATTTGCCGTATAATAATAACATGTAAAGTCACAGATAGCAGTGACTTCCTTAATTTGTAAGCCACTGACATTGCTTATATCATAGAAATGTTCTTGTTCGTGTTCATCACGTTTCCTTAAACATTAACATATCTATATGTGTTTACACACAACCTTGTGCAATTAACAACATGACTACTCGTTTTAATATTATAATTATTTTGTTTCAGGTAATATATACAGCAAGTGTATGGTTGAACTCCTGAAGATCATAAGAAGGATATGATGTTGATGCATGGGCATATTGATTTCTATCACAAATAATCAAATTTGGAAATAACAATTAATGATACGTTTAAAATATTTTTATAGATTTCTCAGAAATGAAATATTTTTCGCAGATGAAAATTATCCTAATGTTAACCGGGACAACTATCATCATAATAAATTTCATCAAAATGCGTCAAGTGGTTTTCTCATGATGATCTCGTGTAGACAAACAGACACTCAAACATTCTAAAAACTAACAATTAAACCTCAGGTCTGTATCGTTAATAATGTCCAAAAATTATTCATGTACAGAATCGACTAAGTTAGAATTATATGTATGTACCTTTTAGTAGGAATGCCCCTATATAGGTATTAATATTATTGAATGAAAATTTATGTCCCTAGAAAGTTATAGAGAACGCCTATACTTATTTAATACACAATTCACTTTAAATATTTACTTCTCAGTATTATATCGAATAGCGGATATTATAGACTGCCCAAGGGTCCTCTCGCCTAATGATAGACCTAGTAGGTATTAGTAATACGACGCGATAAGACTACTATTAATATTGTTTAGTGGTTTGCTTCCTCTCATTTGGGAAGCTTAGGTGTTCCCCGGGGCATCCTGACAAGGAACTGACGTGTGTAAGCCTGGATCTTACGTGATATAATGCGTATTGTTGTAAACGTGAACAGGAGATTACGTAGAGGCAAATTGTGCTGACAGATCATTTACTAAGGATTTCGTCTACACATCTGTATTTGAAACGTGTTGTATCTAATTTCTTATTGCTACATCGCAGCTTGTGTAACAGATTTCATTAGGGTTGTTCAATATTAATTATCACTTATCATAATATATTAATTGTATAATTATATAATATTAAATGTGTCTACAAGCGACCCGCGGTTTTGTCCGAGTTTTTTCTAATTTATGACGTCAATTAAACTATTTTATTAAATTTTCCTTGCTTTTATTATAAAAGTTTGCAACATACGAGTTATATTTATGTAATACGATACAAACATTTATAGTAATTAGTCAAAATACTTGTAAATATACATATTTTATTTATTTCCAATTACGAGCATTTCACAGTACGATTTTTACGTATTTCATACTTTTCTTATTTGTTCACTCATTTTCACAGCGTCAGTTCTTATTTTGCTTTCAAGAGGGCTTTTTTATGTTTATATTTTCAATCTTATTTTTCTGTCCGTTTACTTCATTTATAATTTACGTTGAAGCTTACCTTTTACGTTGACAAGTTTATGTTTTATTTGATAGATTCTACTATTTTTATATAGAAGCGATTAAAATTTCCATAAGCTTCTCCTTGTTATTGATGATGATGATAATGATTCTAAAATATATTTTTTTAATATTGATGATATTTTAAGACCTTTATTTACTATGTGTGTATATGTTTCTGATGCTTGATTAGCTAGCTGTTTTGTAAAACGTAGCGGAGCTGTTTTATAAAATACCTGATAGTTATTTAAACAGCTGATTTGGCAATCCGTTTGCGACTTATATATTTAATATAAATTTTATAATAATTATTATAAAACAATTAAGCTAATTAGTTAATTATGTCACATGCACGACTGCGAGGGATATGACAAGTGCATTCATTACGTCATTATGCAGCATGTGTGCACTACACACTACGTTTATAAAATATTACCCATGTTACACTTAGATGAGCGGTAAGGAGTGACACATCTGTAAACATAAGGTTACCAACGACAAGTATGATAAATTATGTTTTATACATAAAGGTATATAAAAATTAAAAAGTTATGTGTCTTTTTGTCAAAATAACAGCTTGTTACTAAATGCATAATTAATTATATAAGGTACTTATAAAAAAATACAATTTTCAAAACTTCTGTCTATCAGTCTGTTTGTTCTGGCTAATTTTCGAAACGGCTGGACTGATTATGACGAGACTCACTGAAAAATATCTGATCTTATAAGGAGTAACTTAGACTACTTTTGTTTTAGAAATAGAATTCGGGTTCCGCTCATGAAAAAATAAAATGTAATAATGAACTCAAGTGAAGCGAGGGTAGTCGCGGGTTTGGAATATTTTATTTATATTATATAATATGCTTTCTATCAATAGTTTATGTAAGTTTGTTTATCTTGTGGCTGCTTTTATAATACATATTTCAAACCATGTAGGAATAGAATTCAAAACATTCTATTTTGACAGTAATCTATTTAATTATAGAAATAAGCTATCAAAATAGTACCTAGTCCTTCAGATATTGTCTCTTGTCTGGGTGGCGACGAATGAGAATGAACAAGTCACATTAACGAAATTTTATTGAATTAAGTTGACATCTTTTTGGTATAATTATTATCTGGCGTCATAAAACTTTTTTAATGAACAAATACTAATTACGTACAAAATATAAATATATACAACATATAAATACTTATGTTTGTTTATATAAAGAAAAATATCACTTTCAAAATTATCAATTACACGTGAAACCCTTTCGCTACCTTATCGCGTAGCTCAAGCAATTAATAAAAGGAAATTTATTGGGCAATACAATTAACGGTGTTTATGGCTTCAGTTATTATATGAAATTACTCTCGTGGGTCACGAGTCGCGACCGCGTACAATTCTGACACGCATTTCACCAATTAATTAATTTTTAATCATCAATATATTGCAAAATTGACAGTATTTTTAAGGTATAATTAAATATGATTTTATTATGCTATTATTTAATACTGATATTGCCCGCAGACCAAATTCTTAGACTTTACATTTTATTATTATACCATGACATGATGTTATTATAGCCTATAGAATTCTTCAATTCGAACTTGTAGTTCCTGAGATTAGGTCGTCCGTCGTCGTAATGAAAAACTTTATAATATCAGTAAAGAACCAGAAAAGTACTAAAATTAGTATACGCCTTTTCTTTTTTAAACTGTGGCAATTAGGTTTAAATATAACAATTTATTATTTTCATAAATATTAAAACAGAGAGTTAAAGGAAACTATATGAATTTTTATTCTAACTTGACACAATAACATTAAAAGTGAAAGAAGAAAAGCATTTTGAAATACAGCTACTCATGAAATTGATCTAATCGACTTTATGCGGTGCGCTCCATTATAATTTCAGAGTCAGGGTGAGCTGAACTGGCTCAGTGGGGAAGTGGGTCGCAAGCAGGGCTGTTATGAATAGTAAATCTTGTGTTACAAGATGTTTGGATTTCGAAGCCATTCGCATGATGTTTATTTTGTACTTGTATCGCTAATATATATAAAAAAGTAATGTTTTGAACTTTTTATGCATATTAGAGAATAATTATTATATTACAAGTATTTATTCTCTACTAGCGATTATTGTAGGCGTTCTTGCGTTAAGTACGTTTTTCATCAGCGCAACCCTTATTCTTTTTCTAAAATTAAAGTCGCCTAAGTTTACTCTCTATTACATCATCCAATTGCCGGTAAAAGTTCCGTCAAAATCTGTTAAACTGTTTCAGAGATTAGCAACAACAAAGAAACAGACAGAAATAAATGTTATAAATTGTGTTTTTCCTATAAGTACAAACAAGCATGTCAATTTTATTTATCTGTTGATAAATTATGAAGATTATATATTATTATAGAAAAGAAATAAGTATTAGACATTTAATTATTTTGAAATAGTCAGACCGATTATATCGTCATCTAAAACTTTACATGTTTAAAAAAAAATAACTTCGTCACCTTCAGAATCGGGAATCGGTAACCCTGCTCTAGTTAACAGTGCCGAATTTATCGATTTTGTACGCTGCCAATAAGTGAAATGTATATAAGCCGCGAAATTGTTATGCGCTGCCGCTTTCCGAGTTCATTTCACTAAAGCCATTGTTACTGTCTTTCTATACAGAGATCCTCGTGTCATATTGGCGCATCGATCTTGTATACGTTTGATGCCCTCTGAATTCTGCTGTTCCTAACAACTCTCAAATGTAATGTTTGACACTTGTTCGTTATTCTGATATAAGTAAAGTAAATAAAAAAGAGTATTCTTACTCTTAAATCGAAAACAAATTGTCTTCTAGAAAAGCTTTAGGTTTTAAGCAAATAAATTAAAAAAAAACAAAACAAACCCTTTTAAAATAAGAAATAAAAAATATATATAAGTAATATGTACTTATGTATTTTAAAGCAACTATCTATTTGTTACGAGTACGTTGGAATTGAGTAAACTATACAATGTCCTTCATATATACGTATGTTATATATTCCGCCAATAAGTGAAATGTGCAAAGCCCGTAAAATTGAAGGCTGCAGTTTGTACTACGGCAGATCGTGTGTCTGTTTTAATCTCACGCTACGAGCATGTTGCTTGAAGGCTGTGTTGCAATAGATTTACAAGAAATATCGATTTATAAACAACTAGTGCCGTTCCACCACTTCGCTTGGGTATGACCCTAGGTGATAACAGTAGTCTTATATGTTACTCCTGAAATGAACTGTCTTAGAAAATCTTTCATTCCCATGGAAAAACCAAAAAATTGTACTTGTTGTGTACTAAAAAATTGTAGGACTTAAAGAAGCTTATAGGAAAGTCCGCAATACATTCGCAATATTTTATCTATTTCAAACGTACCTAGTTATTAGTTTTTGTACAAATATATAACAGTAGTCTAGTAAAAGAATTATTTATATAGATTGAGTTGACATTGAAAAGTAATTCGTTACTCAATATTTACGATATGAAATTCTGTTATGGGTTACGTCGCCAGTGACCGCGACCATGGTCGCTATGACCAATTTCTCACATTGTTGGAGACTACACAAGGCGACCATGATCATCATGAAGAACTGAAAGGTAGTCAAACCAAAGTAATTGTTTCATAATGAAATAAAAAAATTTCGCTCCACTACGTCGTAGTCTCTTTTGAGTCGAGCACACGCATATTTGTACCGCTTAGTACATTAAAGTTCTTAATGTTACTACAATGATTATTACGCCTTTGACCTTCAGAATGTTTTAATATTTTAAAACATTACATTAAAACGTTACATTATGGTTAATTTCAATATTGCTTTTGTGTGAAAAATCAATAGTTTGAACTTAATAAAATTGTAGGGCGTGCCCGCGCTCACGGCTCTGTCGTGACTAAGATATTAGACATCCTGTAACATTCCGTCAATATTATTAAATTTTTAAGGCGAGCTTTTAGTACAACCTTTTAGTGAAACGTAGGTAAAAGTAAATTACTACTATGTAATTTTATTTATTTTATATATAAGTCAGAGGAAAAATGAGAGAATACTGATTTTTTTATTAAAGTTATTTTCAGGGAATTCAAAGTACTTCGGTGTTTCAATTATTTAATTAGCTCCATCCTTCGCCTAGCGAACTTATTAAAATTACATCCCAACAAAATCGTTATTTATTCTCATTTAGGGCCCTTTTTGAATTCGCAGAGCTTTTGTGGAAATTTTTGTGGAAAATTTATTACCAAGTAATCGTTGTCTGAGTTATGAGTTCCGAATAACAGAAAGCGGGTCAATAGACGTTCGGCACGCCCTTATTAATGGTGATACTTACCGCCTCGGGATGCCATTATCTTTGATTCATTTCTCATCAAACACATAGTTTTTAGATAGGATACTACATGTACATATGTTTCTTATCATTTCTTTTTTATACTTACCCAATTTTTAGTAGATTCCGTTTTTTAAAGCTGGGCAAAGTCAAATAAGACAGAAGGCTAGTCAGGGTAAAAGAGTCAAACCTCGGAATAGTGTTCGTATTGACATTTTATATGTTGGCTTCAAAACCTTCTATTTCGTGTCAATGGTCATAAAAATCATTATTTTATATTTTCTTTTCTATATCCCAAGTCAGATTCTCAGTAATTCTAAATTTCAAGTCAGTTAAAATCTATACTTTTATTATTATATTGTTAATATCATGCTGCATCTTCGAAATTTTAATTTCATTTGTGAGACTTCAGTTCTAGAATGCATGCAGTTTTCATTTGCCACTGAACGTGATTATCTAGTTGCGTGCTTCAACTGGAGCCTATTGTTAGTGCCATACCAAGGTATAGCAAGAAATAGCTCCAGTGAATAGAATCTTTGCATTATAAAAGGCTTAGATCCAATTATCCTGATAAGATAGTTTACTTTCATACATCACTATTACGTCTATTTCCTTTGAATATGAAACAAAAGTATGGGCAAATGCTTACGCAGTTTGTTAGAGTGGGATTTAATAAACAGGTCTGCAATTTAAGGTGTAATGTATGTGTATAAACAACTTTAAAAAATTTGTAATTTACTACACTGACTAGGTTAGGTAGGTAAGCCAAAACAGTCATTGAAAACCTAAATACGAAAGTATTTTTTTTCAAAACTGTGAGAGTGGTTCATTGATTATAATATACTTACAGTGTTAAAAGAACTACATAGGTTTTAAAAGGTAAACTTGATTCCTTCGTTTAGGATTCATTATATTATACACATGCGAATGAAGCCACGTTCATTTGCTAGTTTATAATATGTCTTGTTTAAAATATTTTCGGAATACTATTCTACCAAAAAATAATAGCCAAAGCGGAAGTTCCCTAGCTGTTGTTGGAGTGACCGCTGGCATTATGCCAACTATGTGCAATGTGCATACTAACTTTGCCTCGGATAACTCGGGCAACTTTGATGTTACTACGTCTAGTGTACATTCTTTTAGTAAAAGCTCTGTTTGGTTTGTAATATTGACCTAGTAAATGCCTTGTTTTGATTTAATTATAAAAAGTTTCTTTTTTTACACCAAGGTGGATTGCTCAGAGCTTTGAGCTAAAGCATAAGATTACATATACTTATAATTAAAAACACTTTCTATAAATATCTTCTAGGTTGATCCTGGTATCATATAATATAGTTGTATTAAATTTTTTAAGGGCAACCATTAAAGTTATATTAACAAATACAATTTCTCCGCTCGATTAATAGTAGTGCTAATTATGAAAATGATATTTTCATTTCAATGATAAAATACTGACAAGTGACAGTATTGAGTATTTGAATGAAACCTTGGAATTAATAAATTCCGAAAGAAAATGCAGTGATTTATATTTAATAAACTAGTTCAATTAGGTTAAAGTAGAGCAGTATTAAATTAGTATACTTCTCAAATCTATTTTACCTACTTCATAAATGTTATGTATATATATAATACATACATCCTAAACGTGTGCTATGTAATATTAATACTAAAAAAAACATTTTATGGTTGTCGGAGCACTTTGTTTGATAAATTTCAATTAAAACGTACAGAACAATAAAGACAGGAATATATTATTATATTTAAAAATTCTTTGGTGTACCAAATAAATGCTCACAAAAGCGGCGGAAGTTCAAAAGCATTTAATTGCAAAACTCTATAGTGTGAAGATAAATTAATTAACATTTCCCTATTCACAACCTAGAAAAAACATAAATTGGAACGTAAAACTTCGTTTCGAAAGTGCCGGCAGCACATTAGTCGGCAATTTACATATTTCAAACATTAGCACGGGTTTGACCCTCACAAACCACACGCAAAATAGATTATAATAAAAAAAAAATTGTATACATTTACATTATCTATAATTAAAAGTTATAATCACCTTCGCCGTTGTTCATTATCTATTCTACCACTTTCTGAGTACTCAGATACTTTGGTAAACATTGAAAATGACGTGTTCACTGCTTGTTCACTAAACATTCTACGAGAAAACATCGTAGTTAAATGCATAATCTTGTGAATTTAGACCAGAAGTGAGCTTTTTTTTAAAAACACAAGCTTACTAACTCGACCTCAATTTATTTTAAGAATCTGAAAACGCTAAAACACAATTAAACTAAGCAAGAAGACAACTAAGCTACCAACAATGATATTTTTAAATATAAACCAACAGAGTAACGACCTAACAACGCTACCGCGACAAGTGTCAAGACACAACTACCCCCCGATGCCGGTTATACATCGACTTTTATAGATTTCTCCCCACCCTCTAACATCCTTTTTCCTATTCATCTTCCACACGGCCTTTCCTGACAGGAGACCGTCCTCGGGCTCCTTCATCTTCTAACCTTGGGATTCAGAACCTCGACATCGAAAACCTGAGTGACGCCAGGAGCTATAGACATTACACTCTCATTATCTGCTGCCGTATAAGCAATTAAAATCATCAGACAAAAAAAAAACACAAAGTGCATTTCTAAAACTTGCGTGTCTATATAAAGGTTTCAATTTGATTCATTCGTGAGCTAAGCTCACCTAGCATGACCTAAGCACAATGGATGTGAAACAAACAGATATCTGTACCAATTACCCGGGGCAGGACCCGTCGGGGGAGTGCGCCCTCACGACTCGCCAGAGAACCATGTCATAGCTTTGCGTGTGTAAATCAGTACCTATAAAAGCATGTTTCAATCCAACCTACCCCCAAATATACGTTTAATGTTTGCTACACAAACATATGCAACGGTCAACGACCAACTCATAGTATGATCACAGCTCCAGGACGACATGTCTGAGTAACCTCCAAGACACTGTCCGAGCTCACACACATTAATCTTAAGCTACACAAGGTATGTTCCATATACTAGGATCGCATGTCCGAGCGCATTCCAAGACAGCATCCAATAATATGAAACCGTACCCCACTTGAAGTGCATCTGTCGGCCAGAACAGCATATCCGAGTACAAAGACCTGCGAGACATGCTATCCCCAACCGCAAGATACATCTTCCCTTGAATGTATCAACCCCAATGCGAAAACACAAAATAAGCATCTTTTACATAAACAGTAAAAAAATAAAATAAAAATTTTACAGTTAACATTTCTACAAAGGCCTGGCATAAAGCACAGCACCTACTATAGCACAGATCACGACTACCGCCACGCTCATGCCGAGGACTACAATCTACGTCGGCGACTTTCACTGCGATCTCGCTGGTTGTCTGATATTACAACAAAATAAAAAAAAAAGATCTAAAAATAACCGTTAATTCAAATCATTTAATTTTCTAATTTAAGCCTGACAAGCAAAACCAAACTAAACTATACACAGCGATCAACACAAAACACGAATTACCAAAATCAATGAAAATACACCAAAATCGCGGTACCCTCCGATAAAAACTTTTAAACAAAAACGACGAATAAATATCACACGCTAAAAAAAGTAGTGGGCGAAACAGGGCCTATCCCACTTCTGATCTTGTGAATTTAGACCAGAAGTGAGCTTTTTTTTAAAAACACAAGCTTACTAACTCGACCTCAATTTATTTTAAGAATCTGAAAACGCTAAAACACAATTAAACTAAGCAAGAAGACAACTAAGCTACCAACAATGATATTTTTAAATATAAACCAACAGAGTAACGACCTAACAACGCTACCGCGACAAGTGTCAAGACACAACTACCCCCCGATGCCGGTTATACATCGACTTTTATAGATTTCTCCCCACCCTCTAACATCCTTTTTCCTATTCATCTTCCACAATAAATTAAATAGAAATTTAAATATTTGTAAATCTATGAATATTTACTTTTCTTCAAACTGATTGTTGTGTTAAGAATTAGTTACATAGCTAAAATGATTTTATCGCAAAATTTAAAATGGATCAAAGCTTTTGCTTTGCATTGTTTTCAATGAAAACTAAAGACACAATACTATGTACTAAATACTCTTGTATTTATTTATGTACTACAGAATTAAATCCCATATTGTTTTAATTGTGTAGGTAGGTACTATGTTTATAATAATTAATATTAAATGTAAACGACACGTTTGGCTCAGTCGATACTCGATAGTGACCCTACCTTGTGCGCCAGCGGTCGCGGGTCCGAGTCCCGCTGGGGGCATTCATTTGTTGAGACGAATGTTTGTACTCCAGTCATGGGTGTTTCTTTTTATAATTTATATGTGTAGTATATTAACTATCTGGTATCCGTTACACAAGCCTCGTAGCTTACCACTGAACTAGATGGCACTGTTGTAATAATTTCCCAACATATTTATTATTTATTTATTGTAACTAAAACCGTTATCATCTCCTCTTATTTCCCAAATGCAAATAAAAAAACGCTATCGCAGCCAACTCGTCGTCAATATTTGATACTAATTAAAACTTCAGTGTTAGTTTTTTTTGATTGCGAACGAACGACCTCGCGTAGTGCGTTCGTACTGCAAGAGAGTTATTATTAGCAATATTATAACAACACGTTTGGCTCAGTTTGTAGTGATGCTACTTTCTGAGCCGTTCGACTTTCGAGGGTTCAAGTCCCGTTGTGGGCATTCATTTGCGCGAAGATCGCGAATGTTCGTACTTCAATCAAGAGTGTTTAAAATAATAAGTAAAATGTATTAATAATAATAAAATAAATAAATATATTGGGACATTATTATAACAGCGCCATCTAGTTTCGTGGTAAACTATATTACGTGCTTGTGTTACGGATACCAGATAGTTGATATACTACACATATATACATTTTAAATACATACATATTATAAATATTAACACCCATGACTGGAGTACAAACATTCGTGCTCAACAAATGCCCCCAGTGGGACTCGAACCCGCGACCGCTGGCGCAGAACGTAGGGTCACTACCAATTGAGCCAAACGTGTCGTCATATTATATTTAAAACTAGAGATATATGTGTAGTGTATCGACTATCTCGTATCCATAACACAAGCTTAGTAGTTTACCGTGTTTATAATTAAATGGTGCTTTGTGTTAATGTCCCAACATACCTACCTATTTATATAGTTAATTTATTATGACAGATTTATTTATTTGCACACATCTATAGTTTTACTGAAATAACAGGTCTATTGTTTCTCTCGTCCCGAGTCTCTTTCCTACCTGCTATGTCCAAACTAAACAACATCTATTTATCTTAGTACGGAATTTAATAACATTACAATAAGAGGGGAACGAGGCCAAACATAACTTTCAGAGTGTCTCTAGAAAAGATTTCGGTAATAAATTAACCGTCCCCAAGAATAATACTGCACACACTCTGCAAGGGCAAGGGCTCTCAAGTATTAGGGAATTTTGCAATAAAGATTATGAGGGAATATTTACATTATATAAACAAGAATGTTTTTGCTTAATTTCTAATTTATTCACCAAAGATATATAATTAGTTCTTGCTAATAATCAAAAAAATACTTATGATTATTAATTTAATGCACTGCTGTCTGTTTGTAGCTAATTTACGGTACTTTACGGTACTTATCTACCTTTACCCAGACCTAGATAGGTCATTCGTATAATCATAAGTTGTAGTGGAGTGGAAATTATTAATATTTCACAAAAATGTGTTAGTTAAAAGTTTTAATAAAAATTGAAAACCGTTTTTTTTTCTTTATTTCTATACTTTGTTACAACGGAATTGTTGAAAACTCGATTCAGCATACGTTGAGTAAAACGCAGTTTAATCTTCTTTTGATTGGCACGAGACATGCCTGGTCATTCTAAATGTCTAAATGTCAACGTTAGGTTGGAAAAGATAATTAGTTAAAATTGATCTTTAACTATTTTTCTTCATTAAAGGGTTAGTTCTGAAACTTATACTATAAGCTAATAAAAACAAACTCTTATGTAAATAAATAAATTTGTACAAACAAACAGCGGAAGATGTGTTGCATAGCAGATATTGTTATCAACTGGTGGGCGAGAGTTAGTGACCGGGTTCAACTCTTCCTGTCAGATGACAGTGTTCTAAACACGCAAAAGTAGTAGGTACCTACTTTACATGATTACCAATAGTTTAGAATTGTCTAGTTTTTGATATAATTAAATAAGCAAGTTGGTTCTAAATATATTATTATAAATCTTTATATTTTAAGTCTTCATGGTAAATATATTATTATAAGTATTTCATATTTTTTATAATAAAAGTAGTTTATACATACTATACTTAGTAATTTCTAATAAGTGCATGTAAACACTTGTAATAAAAGTACAATACAAGTAGATTTTAATGTACTTTATAGTAATTTCTAATGCGGAATCCTAAGTTGAATGACAGTAATATCACAAAGAGAAATACGATTTTTTTCCACGAGCGCTGCGATGCAAGAATAACAATGGCGGGTGTCCCAATGGCGGGAAAAATGAAATATGGCCGCCGTAGTGCCCGGTTTCCCTTAGCGCCGGTAACGCAGACAACAGCTATTTTTACTCGTTAAAATACCTAAGCGAAAATATTATGAATTTTTTTACAACTGCTCTAAGCCAGACGAAATATTTTGTTTCTTTTTCCAGTTAATTATTGGATGAGTACGTCGTTTTTATTTGTATTCATTTCTTTGATGTAACACTGCGAAAAAGAGTCGGTTTTTATAAAGGAATTTATTATCAACATCATTATGATAATTTATTATACGTGTGTGATTGTAACACATTTCTTCAACACAATTAGGTTGACTTATTTTGTTTCTAATGATATGGGCCCTGTGGCGCAACGGATAACGCGTCTGACTACGGATCAGAAGATTCCAGGTTCGAATCCTGGCAGGGTCGAATATTATTTTGGTTTTTTATTTTACAAAATTTCGTAACATAACAAATTGTTATATTTTTTTTAATATTTAAATTTAAAAAATAAATAAATTATTCTTCAAAGTAAGATGTTTTCCTCTCATAGCTTTGTTTTGTTATTATTTATTAAATATTTTTGTTCTATAAACTGTTTTCGTGCTTACAATAATGAAAGGCTTTTATATATTTTTCACTATAATATATTAAATCCCACAGGAATGTCGATGGCAAGCGAGTAAACGAGCTTACGCCGTTCATAACGGACACTCAATATACTATCCGCTAGAGCCAGAGGATTGGAAATATTTTCAATTATCCACAGCGCTAACTTCCGTATAATATATTATATAAAACATATACTTCTTATAGATAATTCTTTATATACGAGTATACCTAAACATAACTGATAATTACAATCAGTAGTTAAAGTGATTTTGTCAAACTTGATACCAAGAAGAACTATAAGGATATAAAATACTAAGTACCTACTTCAAATTTTCGACCTTTTAAGGAAAAAAGTAATTTAAAAAACCTAAATTCTGTAAATTTTTTTGTACAAGATTAAACAGTAGGTATAGCAAAGTTTTGTATACCGAGTCTAATACTTATGGGACGAGACGAAATAAAATCCCGGAGATTAGTCGATCAAGGCTCTAAGCGCAAGGCTTTAAGCTGTATTTTGTTTAGAATTTAGATAATCCAAACTGAAGGTTAAATATGGTCATACTGAAGTTTAATAATATGTTATTGACTACCTTCGTTAAAAATGGTTGGATATTTATAAGTATTTTCGTAATAAAATACTTTTAAAAACTGTTTTTTCTTAAGTAACATATTAATATATTATTTAAAAAGGATATACCAAGTGTAAGTAAGTGAGTGTGTGAAAGTGTGTGAATGCTGCAACGCTAAGTTTCAAAGTTCGTGGACAGCGTCGTCTACTGCCTTTATTTAGTTACCTTGATTTCCTTTTAGCATATGTGAATAATCAAGAGTCGGTCGAGTCGACTAACTTTTAAAAAAAATCTATTTTATGATTTCATCTGAGACATCAAGATGATGACGGCTAGGTCATTTCACATTTAAAAGTAGTTTAGTGAAGCGTAACGTGACTAAAATTTATCAGCAGCTTTAACAATTAACTTTAATGACAACCATGAAAAGAAAGTGACCTACTTTACGGCGAGGTTCACTATAAAGAACTTTTCACAGTATTTTGTTTTTTTTTACGTAACATTTCAAAGATTTCAAAGGTTAGTTGTAAATTATATTTAATAAATAATATACAGCGCTATCTTTTAAAAATGTTACATATATGATGAAATTTGCTGTTGATGAAGTTTGCTGATAGCTGGTTATCCGGGTCAACATAATTATAGGACACTTTTTACTAAAGGAAAATATCGAAACTCTGAGAAATCTATATTAATCTTTATAACGTACCTGAGGGTGAGCCACTAGTAGGTACTAGGTATATATAAATAATAAATAAATAAATATGGGACAATAGTACAACAGCGCCATCTAGTTCCGTGGTTATCTACGAAACTTGTGTTACGGATACCAGATAGTCGATATACTACACATATAAATTTGAAAATATACATATTATAAATATAAACACCCATGACTGGAGTACAAACATTCGTTTCAACAAATGAATGCCCCCAGCGGGACTCGAACCCGTGACCGCTGACGCAGAAAATAGGGTCACTACCAACTGAGCCAAATAAAATATAAAATAAAAAATGTACTCTAAAAGTATATTATATAGAATTTCACTAACAAGTGATTGTTTGTTCCAGATAAACCTGCGATTAATCCTCGTGTCCGGCAAAACAAAGGAGTTCGTGTTTAGTCCGGTGGACTCGGCCGGCGACATAGCAGTTCACGTTTACGACAATTGGCCTGAAGGTATGTTTACAAAATACACTGTCTGCTTAGCTTCGGCGAAATATCTAGGCTTTAATTGAATTAACTCTATCCACAATCATGTTACTTGGAAGTTGGCTTTTAGCATTAAAATTTAAAATATTTGTTTGAAAGATAAGTGTTCTATGTTATTATTTAATATTTATATACAGTACATACAATTATTATTATCTAAATTACTATTATTGATAAGGATAAATCACTAAATTATTAATTATTATGATTAAGAAGTAATTCTTCTCGATACCTTAGGTTTAGGATTATTAGATGTTAACTCCATATTTATTTATACGTATTATATATGGCGCCATATTATATTAGTCCTCATAAAATTGAATAATATAAAATTCATTTTCTGATTTGATGTCAAATTCCTATTCGCACTAGATAATAGCTTACTAAACACAAAATTTATGTTACTCCGAAAATTGCTAATATCCCTACAAATATTCTTATGGGTCGTTATCACAATGCCATTGAATATAGACACCGTGCTCAATCGAGCATGGCCACCATGGAAGTCATTGAATTGACGCCCTTAGCTGACGCGACACAATGGCGTTTTTTCTGAAACGGTAATGGGAGATCCAATGGTGCGTTTTAATATTCCGCTTAAAAGAATGAATCGTATCGCGCTAATGGCCTACAAAATAATTTATATCCTCGTCCATTATTAAAGACGTATATACAAAATTTGTAGCAATTTTACACCTTAATTATGACAATCATTTGAGCAGAGAAAGAAGTTTGACATTGTAATGATCTATATTTTATTCAAAACAAGACAGTAACAATTATCTTATTTGTTCAATAATATTATTGTTTTTATTTGTTTCCTTAAAAGTACCGAACAGATAATAAATTTCTTCTTCTATGAAATATGTGGAATACCTATTTACTTATTTACATAGTTTCATATTGTACGTCATCACGTGTATGCAAACACTTGACTTTCAAAAGTCGCGGTACAATAGACCTGTGCCACGCCTGAAGCTATAGGTCGCTGAGAACTGGTGACACGGTTCTTGTAGTTTTCGTTGTTCCTTTTGTGATTAAAGCGAAGGGCTCGATAGAAAACTAGATCGTCTAATTGTTTATCCCTTTCATTTAAATTATTCTAAAGTCTAAACTATAAACAAATATAAGAAATTATATGTCCGTACGATGACACAGTAATTTAATTGTTCCATATTTTTTGGACTTTTATTATTCAAAGGGTAAACGATCATCATTCGAATGGTACAGGGCCACAGATGTAGAAAAATCTTAAATTACACGGGTACGAGGCAGGTAAAATAAAGTAGGCATGCTTCCCCCATACCACAAGGTTTGATACATGAAAGGTGTTTAGTTTACATTCCTAGCGATATAATTACAGACAGTATTATAGAACTTCTCCTATTTAAACTGTACTTAACTAAAGACGACATTTCAATCTGCCTGTTAAATTGACAAAGATAGAGAAGATTGAAGAGGTTAAGTTTTAGATTTTCTTTAACTTTATAATATTATACTTCAAATTTTTGCATAATTAAGAACGGACACGAATAAACTTTATCTTTTGTGCTATAATGAAACTAATAAAGATTTAATTTGAGCTTGAATATCTTTAGAAGTACAACTTTGGCTCAAAATTTGACCTACTTCTAACTTGCAAAGATTCATCGGTAGATAAATTAAAAGCTACTGGGGTCCGGATATGGCCGATCCCGGTATACGATACCTCTTTGTAACGTTTGAATAGATCACTCAATGAGAAATTTCCATTCGGACTCGATACTGAACGTCTTTTCTTAGACCCTTTGCACAACTAACGTTTTATGGATTAAATGGAATTGAGTTTCTCCTTACTCTATGAATCATGTCAGACTTCTTGCTATAAACTTAACTAGATTTTTCTATTGAATCAGTTTTCTATTTTTATTCAGCCCTTTTTATCGTCCCACTGCTGGGTACGGGCCTTACTTTCGTACGAGGGGCATCAGGCGATAGTCAATCACGCTGACCGGGTTGGCGGACTGCACATATCTTTCGAAAACGTACTAAGTTCTCTCAGACATGCAGACTTGTCTATTTGCTGAGTGTTTTGGTAACTTGCATGTGCTATATAACTATAACTTTCATAACTATATTATAATCTGATAATATACTAATAGACATTTAACTGTGATTTTGGTATTGATATGCACCTTGAATAAGGTTGAATGTATTGATTACTCACTTTGTCTGGTTATTTTGTGTTCTTGTGAACAGTTGGGAATATTTTGAATGCCCACAATTTTTAACCGACTTCAAAAAAAGGAGGAGGTTCTCAATTCGTCGGGGACTTTTTTTTTATATGTATGTTCCCCGATTACTCGACGATGGCTGGACCGATTTGGAAAATTCTTTATTTGTTTGAAAGGGTATAGTTTCTACTTGGTCCCATAGTCACCAAGTCACGATCTGATGATGGGATCCCGGGGAAATCGAAGACAACTCTCAAATTTTATAGGCACTTATTACGTTTTTCATATATTTTCTAAAGCTGTTCAAGTATTTGCGTCTGATAATCATCATCTCCCGTGGCTAATGATGGAAGGTACAACTCCTCAACGGTTAGGAGTTAAAAGAAAATTCTTTCAAAATTATACGTAATTATAGACCGATAGGTAAATTCTTTCAGGCTCTTATTAACCGACTTCAAAAAAGGAGGAGGTTCTCAATTCGTTGGGGACTTTTTTTATGTATGTTCCCCATTACTCGAAGATGGCTGGACCGATTTGGAAAATTCTTTTTTTTACATAAACAAAATAAGTATCTACTTTCCGCTAAAAATTTGAAAATAAATTATTTTTAACAAAAAACAAAAACCGACTACAAAACTAAACAAATCTAAACTAAAAAGTAGAAAATAATACTTTTAAGAACTTCGTTAATTTAGAAGTCGGTGCCAGCCAAAGCAAAATAACCTTAATAGACACATATTAAACGATTAATCTATATCTATATTTGTAAACATAATCAACCGTTCGAAAGTCCATTGCAAAGGCAAGATAAGTCTATCCGTCTTGGCTGGCACCGACTTCAAAATTAACGAAGTTCTTAAAAGTATTATTTTCTACTTTTTAGTTTAGACTTGTTTAGTTTTGAAGTCGGTTTTTGTTTTTTGTTAAAAATAATTTATACATTATCTAGAAGTATAATGCTGTAACTACACCCTTATTCAAAAATATTGAAAAACATCAGTAGTCAAGTGTTTGTAGTAGTCGGTAACGTATAAAATGAGCTGCATAGTCCTTGGAAGTGGCACTCGAGCGCATCCTGCGTTCTAATGAGAGGGATCCATCGGCCCTTCAGGCTCCAGGACACTTGGGATACTTTAAAGTCCCTGGAAGCGTAATGCGGGCGGAAATGTTCTAGTATCATATTTCTTAGACCAAAAACTTTTTTATGATAACCTAATATACGTAAAGAAACTATCTTTTCGGATTTTGTTGCGGATTTATTTTGATTTTTGGTTCCCGACGTTTCGAATGCTTTACAGCAATCATTGCGCGCGTAAGAAAGTTTTACACTACGTAAAAGTTAATATACTATGAAAATATATATGTACAACACATACGTTTTATATAAAGTATAAAGACATACCTTCATGAGTAGGTACTAGGTAGGTGATTCTTCCTATGTGAATGACTTCATCTTCTTCATAATATTTTTTTATAGTATTTGTTTCGACGACGTCTTATAAATAATTTTATGCAAGAAATATGTATAATGAAATCAACGCGTAACTCGAATTTCTTTAATGTAGTACGGTTGTTAAATGGCTTTATCCAGAACTTTGCAGTCTATTAAGTTTAATATAAACGTTTGTGCAATTGCAAAGTTAGCAATTACTGAACATCTCGAGCGGAATGCAGATACCGGGCAAAGAAAAGTATTGTAAAGGAAATCAAAAATTAAGCTATTATACAACGGCTATATTTAAAGTTTTGTATAGTCCCATTTGCTTTGATACCGTTGTGCTATTGAATTTATTTGATTGTAGCATTTTGTATAACTAAATTGCAATTGTGACACAAATTTCATCAGTAACTATATATATAAAATGTATATATTATGTACATGTAGTACTTATTATTATATACAGGCATTAAATTATTTAAGCGATAATTTCGTTAATAAAACTGTTGTTCGTATAGCAACAATAGCAATGCATAGCACAATAAATATAGTTCTCTAAGCTGCAATATTGCAAACAGAAAATGTACATAAATAGCGAATACGCAAGCTTGCATTTGATAAAGAACAATGCAAAGGCACGAATCACGACGGAGGGAATAGTCTAACACGAATCGAGGTCACAGCATAGATTTGTCCCGCAAATAAAGGACATTGCGAGATAGTCCTGACCTGACAGTCCTCTTGAATAGAGCTGACTATATTATATTATGAATATTTGCCTGTTTACTCGACTATATATGGAATAATCGGTTTAAAATAGATGTACCGTCCTAGCTCAGTTAGGAAATGGTATTATTAACCTTATCTTTGTTTACCTACTTTACAACATATTTCTAACATACCTAACAAATTTACAAAAAAATAAATACATACCGATCGTACGGTCGAGCCGTTATGGACGAATGAGATCAAAACCACCATGACACGAGATATTTAAATATTAGAATTAACGTACTAAATGCAAATACATATACTAGTACATATATATTTGAACATGCTATGACGCATTTTTGTAAAAAAAAGATAAAACAGCACTGTCTCTTATCGGTAATGTATCACAAGATTTAATCTTCCTCTGCTCTTTGATTTCTGATATTGCGTCTGCTCTGATTGTGCGACTGTTAGATCCCT
Organism: Boloria euphrosyne; assembly: GCA_951802675.2. Classification (NCBI taxonomy): domain Eukaryota; kingdom Metazoa; phylum Arthropoda; class Insecta; order Lepidoptera; family Nymphalidae; genus Boloria; species Boloria euphrosyne. The sequence goes on from OX637891.1 coordinate 7,576,126, forward strand.
CGCTATGCTAATTTTGTCTTTGTTTCAAACGTCTCCTTTAAATCGGGAATGCTTCTAAAGCTATTTAGTCTCATATTTCAAATTGCTTCGTTTTAGTGCAATAGAAAAGTCATATTGGGTGTACTTTGTAGACTTTTAACCGTCTTCAAAAAAAGAAAGCTTAATTTTAAATCCTTTATTTAACATCTGGGTTTTGTTTGAAACTGATATTAGTTCTTTTTTGCTGAAGATTATAGGTATATATGTTAATGGTCAACGGTTATGAGTTAAAATTGAGAGGATGTCTTCAACAATGTAGCTCATCTCACGTTGTGTTGTTCTAGCCGCTTCACCCACGGTTGTACAAAATAGAACAATTAAGTGATCAGTAGTCGGCCTCGTGACGGTTGCCTTAGGTCAGTAACCCGCTCCAGCCTGTAGATATGCGTCGTACGTGCCATATTGTATGGATACCTGATACTGTTTAAATAATTTAAAAAAGAATCTTTTGTTTCGTTTACTATTAAATTCCTTTTTAATACAATTCAAACAGAGGTATAAAACCATCTCTGAAATTCTATGATATATTTTTGAAACACATCATGAAAAAAAGAGAGGTAGCCCAGTGGTAACTGGTAACGCGCTCGCTTGTGTAACAGAGCGAAGTGTTTTCAAAACCGGGTCTCGCACCTCTGATATTTTCATGTGCGAATCATTTCTAACATGATTACTATTTGCTTTACGGCGAAGGAAATTGATATTAATTTACCCCTTCGAACTAACTCAAGGACAAAGATGAGCAATTTTTCTGTTCTAAAAACATAAATTAATTTGATTTGAAGCTTAAACACAAGTAGCAGACGCTTCTGACATTCCGCGTAACATCCATAAACGCCTTCAAATTATACTAATTATGTTAAACTTCGCTAATTGAGCCTCCGAGCTACTTAGCGCTAAACCACTCGTACCGTGTACGTATATTACAATAATTACACCGCCAGCCGTGTAACTTGTAAGTAGTGTGAACTTCTCTCCAGTGACACCATTACGTCCCTTATGTCTAGCACGAAAGCAAGTTAGACGTTTACCCAGCACTTATACGAGTTAAAATTTGTGATGATGTTGTTGATCCTATTATTCATTCAGTAGCCAGTACCCTTCTTTCTGATAACCTACTTTGCTGTTTTTACACAGGTTGTACCTAGTACCAACCGTTTCTGTATTAGACGTAGGTACGTGTAAAATCTATAGATCATATACATATAATAAAATTCTATGTCGAGTCTGTACATAATTATTTTTGGAAAAACTTATTGAAGTAGTGATTATTATCGAGTCATTATTACAGAGGCTGAATCTATAGTTTGAAAAATGTTTGTCTGTTTGTCTGTGACCGCATCACGTTATAGCTGGTTATACGAGCCAAAATATAGGATACTGTTTACTCCAGGGAAATATCTAAAAAATCTATTATAAACGTTAAAACGTACGTAGTTACTAATATTATACAAAATGCTTTATTTTCAGTAAAGATACCTAAAACCTATAGATACACATAAAAAGAAGAACCTTACCTAAACAATTACAAAATTAACTAGAAAAAAATATACTCTAGTATAAATATTTCATCTATTTGTTATTTTATATAGTTTCATATTCAATCAAAAAGTTAGAGCTAAATACACAAAAGTATTAGTAACAATAAAATATTTATAGAACATAAAGTTTCCCATGTAACACCCAAATGAATACAATCACAATAACAATAGGAAGTTTCGGTTTCGCTCGTCGCGTTGGTAGCAAGTAGAATGATTTAAACACTGCAGTGTAAGCCTGCGGCTTGCTACCTCGTTTTAGGGTCACTTTGTACGGCTGCACTGTGGTATTTTATCCTTTTGTATTATATGTATCGCAAGCATTTACTAACTTGTCTAAATTAATTTCATAGTTTTGATGAAATGTCTACATTTACATTTATGTGGTAAAAGTTTGTAAGTTGAGTAGGTATGTTGATTTGAACTAAGGCTTGTTTTTTCTTTGGAAAAGGGCAAGTTTCAGTGAAAAATGATATGCAAATACATATATACGTTTATGGTATAGATATAGTTAATATTTAATTTTAGTCAAGTATGTAACTTAATACTTAAATAGAACAAACCTTAAAACGTACGTAACGTAAAAATATTCATACACCACTACCAGTATAAAAAAATCTTTTGAATCTTTTTTCTCTGACATTATTAGAATAATTTTAAATGAAAACTATTATGCAGCATAATTCATATTACATAATATCATATGTATTATATAAACTACATATTCTCTTCTACGATCCCCGGATGAAATTCGATTTATGGACAGTAAAAAGGAAAGAGTAATAGTTGTGTCGTCCAGTCATTTGTTTCAGTGTAATCTAAGAAATACATTGTAACAAATATTTCTCGTGAAGAAAAACATTCGTAAGTTTTAGTTCTTATAAATGTGAACCGCCCTTAGCCAGATGGGCGCACGCGATTAGACCAACCGCAAATCTACCGATAGTCCGCCGACTAAATTACACCCGGCGATCTTTATGCTTGGTGAATGCCTTATCTACCTTTAAAATAGTATGTTATACAGGGGACTGTAATGTATGACCTTAAAGGCTTTGTTTTAACGTTATACATTGGCGTGATCCTTGACCTTATCAAAAATTTATGCGATTTCAAACTGTTTCTTTTTCGTGACTGTATTTAGAAATTGTAATATGAATTATATTATTTTCTACGTAAGACAGCTTGTAATTACTAGACAATAGTAGTCTAGACAGACATATAGACTAATTTTTCCTTCCAAGAAATAAAAAAATGTATTAAAGTAGGTACGAAAAGCGGCGCCTATAATAACTTATAATGTTATTTAATTAGCTCCACTAAATATTTTTTTTGCATATTTTTTTTCACTACATAGTAACCTGAATATGTTTTATTTTATTGACAATAGCAACAACTTTAGTATTAAACATGGCCCTTCCCACACAGTAATAGTAAAATAAAATTAAAAATATCAACATAAACGAATACCTATAACATATTTATACATATAAATATAATGAACTTAAAAGTTACTTTAAAACATTTAAGCTTTCCAAAATCATTAAAATGGCATATGAAAATCGTTTATTATGGTCTTATTTGAGATTTGTCATACTTTTTTGTCATTCAACGCCATCTATATACGATTCAATGTAAGCACTTTGTAAATACATATGTGTTTGTGTATAACACTATAAAGTGTACGGTTGTGTGCGTTTCAGAGCGCTCTGCTACAAGTCGATATTTACAACCGTTAACTCGTCAGCCTCCATAGCTCAGGGGTTAGAGCACTGGTCTTGTAAACCAGGGGTCGAGAGTTCAAATCTCTCTGGGGGCATTATTGGTGTGTAACTTTTTTAAATATAATATTTTATTTAGTATTGAATGATTTATTTTTAATAAACATACTCATTTTTTAAGGTTTTGTTATACTGAAATTATATTAATTTACGTTTTTTATTTTCTTTTTTTATATTTTAACACCTCGGTATAGTGTATATTATATCGTATTTGCGTTATGTACTTGTTTGTATTAAAAATTTAAAATATATTTTGACTATGAATGAAATATAACATTATAATTTATATTTTATTTAATGTATTTTATATAATGATAGAATATTTTATTAGTCTATGAAAAAGCGTTCTCAAATGAAATATTAGAGGTGCGAGATCCGGACTTTGCTGGCTGTCTGCAAATAAACATCATGATTCAATTTAAATAATATTATATTAAAACGTTATAAATGTAATTTTCAGCGGACTGGGCTACAGAGTGTGTTTCTCGCGCTGAAATCCTCCGGCTCATATACCAGGGGCGCTTCCTGCACAGCTCCGTGACGCTGGGCGCGCTCGGCCTGCCCCTAGGCCGCACGACAGTCATGCACCTCGTCCCCCGCGAACATCTGCCCGAGCCCAACTCACATGGTACGACAATGTTTCTTAAATTTATACGTATGTTACACATTTTTTGTTGTTTTGCGGATTGATTTTAATTTTTGGTTTTCGACATTACGAGCTATTTACACCAGGCGAGAATGTCCCTTTTGTAGACTTATAGACAATAAAATCCAAAAACATAATAAATTTGTTTAGATTCTTCATATTTACTTAGTATTTTTAAAGATACTATATTTCTTAGTAAGTATTATAATTTGTAATTATTAGATAGATATGTATGTATTTGTATTTTTATGTAGTGTTTTGAAGGCGTAGGTAATTAATTGTGTTGTTTGTAACTAATCTTATAAAAAACGCTCAATGCCTAATAATAATAAATATTTTATGTATTTAAAAAACGCATTGTTTTTAATGTAATAGGTCTATACGTTTCTTTATTTAAGGACCGTCAAATTTAACAACCACGCGAGTAATTAGTTTGTTGGTTGTTGTTGTTTTATTATGTATCTTTTTATATATTTTTTTATTAAATCTCTCTCTTCTCTGTTACAATAATGGTCCACTTTTACAGAAGTCCGATGGAGTTAACATTACCCAATCCTTATCCCATCCATATCCTTCCTCCAGTAAGTTTTGAATAATCTCATAACATATTATTTATGTAATATATGAATATTGTGATTAATAATTAATGAGATCTAGGTATATAAAAATATATTTATGCAGTATGCGGAATATTTTTAAGTGCAGTTTTTTTTAACCAAAGAATCGATTTGCTTTAGTTAAATAATAAATATTTTATTAGAAGATATATTTATTAAGAGTATTTATTATGTTTTTTACTAAAGTAGAATCAATTTTTGCATTTCCAGATCAACGACAAAAGAGTAAAGGCGGCTCCAGCAGTTGTTGTCCCGCATCGTGCTGCATATTGTAATGCTTCGAGCGGACTGTGTGTTCACCCTCAGTGATGTAGTCAGGATTCCATTCGCCCTAGACCTAGTGTAAAAACTTGTGATGTTTTTAAAAGACTCGCCCATTCACTACCTACATTTTCGTTTCAGATTATAGCACCTTTCTTTCAAAAGTATCACTGGAAGTTTATAACGCACAGTATAAAAGACTTAAGAGTATCGCAGGTCTCTCGAAGACACACAAGCTTTACTAAGCGAATGTACATCTCACCGCGTTATTTATAGATCATAGGAATTATTGTGCTGCCGATAATATTTTGTTTAGTAGTTACGAGGTAAGGTTTCGTGTCGCTTCTGACACGTTGTTTACGACGGATCGTGTGTCGGTCGGTTTGTGCATCGAAAAATTCATCTGGTCTTCATTATCGGTTTGATTGGATAACTTTATATTTTTAGTTGTATTTTTTTTCTTTCACACCTTCTTTTTTATCTGTTTTAGTCGATATTAAAAAAAGAAATCGGTCTCCTTAACGTACTCGTAGCTCTATAGAAGGTCATGATGAAATGGACTGATACAACGCAGAACTGCGGGCAATAACTATGTTAGTATTATAATTTAGGCCATCTACATGAATTTATATGACGTTACTACGGAGATATTTATAAAGTTTTAAAAATGACAAATTATCGTAGAAATGTAAAATTAATTGTTTGCGATGTACATAATATAATATATCGGGCTATATATCTTTGTGATAGGTTCTCGCAATATTTCTATTGTTTTTTTTAATTATTATTATTTAATGTAACGCTATTTACTGCGCTAGTGTAGCTTTTATGAAGTATCAACCGTTTAGAATTTAGATTATCACGCGTAGCAAAGTCTTGGAGTGGAATAACCTGAAAAATAATAAAATTTGATATTATGTGAAAAAATAATAAGCTTTTGGTTAAAACTATATACATATTTCAGACTTTGTTACGAATTTAAAACGGCGACTTACTCGAATTTTCGTCGAAAAGTTAAAATTTTAATATAGATTAACGTTTTACTCCGTTATAAATGGCCGTATTTAACTTAAAACCAACACGTGTGCTGAATTTGGGTATTTTTTTTTCTATTTCCATATTCCTGTACATGGCTAGCGTTACCAGGTTCTGTATATAATAGAAGAGCTTATTATTATGATTTTACATCACATTAGATTTATTGTTTTAGCTTTTATTTACTTAGCTTTAGTTATTATTTTTATATTGGCTTCTTTGAGTCTATTAAATTTGAATTAGATGTTTTCGTTTTAAGTTTCGGTTGTTGTAGGCAGAATTCAGAGATTGGAGATGTTTTTGGCAAATTATTGTTTAAAATTTGTTATTTTTCAGAAAAATCCTAAATTTGAATACTTGTCTTTGAGGCTATTATGTAAAGAATAAAGTTGGTTTGCTCTGTCTGAACTCTCCCTATAAAACTTGATAGAAATAGAATGAATCTACATCAAAATTAAAAATCTCATTCAACTTTCGATAATCCATCCTGTCGCTTTTAAGAAAATGCGATGTTTTGTGATATAGTACAAATAAAATTATTTACGCGACAGAGATATTGTGCTTAGTGAAATTATCTTGAGCAGTATTAAGTGAAACTGAATACTAAAAATATTCGGATTATCGAACAAAATATTTATACATTTGTTCAAAACGACTGAAAACTATTGAAAAACAATCTTGCCAACATCGAAAAGGAAGACAAGTGTACCAATATTAAGTTCGATCCGATACAGTATGAATGTTTTTTCTAATTTCGGTAACTGTTTAGTTCGCGTATGTATGTATTTTTGTTAAGTTGTGTAAAATATCTAGTTATAATTAAAATAAATTTACAATGTCATTCGCATGTTTTATTTTCTTCACGCTTTCGCAATCCTCTGTACATACGCTTGGTCAATATAGCGCTTATACATTGGACTATACGATATAGTCCATAACCTTCGTAGAACAGAGTTGCATCTGTGACGGACTGTAAAATTCTTTTAACGATATTAGTAGTAGTGAAGGATGTTTAAATTTTGATTAGTTATTATTAAACTTATTCGCTTTTAGAAAAATAAACAATATTAATTATATCATATCAAATTATAGAAATTAGTTGTTTGAACATTTTTAGATGCCATTTTGTTATTCGAAGGTTACAATGAATTCATTAAAAGGGTGTGACGTAGAGTCGTTAAGTGATATCGTAGGTCAGATAGTTCGATGTCTTCACCGTATTTTAATATTTCATAGACTATAGCTCCTAAACTTAATCGGGTTATACATGTGTTTACTACACGCTAATTATATAGGCGATGTCACTGTCATTTCCAAGATTAAATATTATATTTAAATATGGCATATATGATATAAAACCTATTCCCTAACGTATTAGAATACACTTTTCACCAATAATTTCTTTTTGATATTCCTTGACTAGTCTTAGGCATACTAAAATAATACCTGGTATCTTCTAGAAACCGTAATGTTATTACTAAATATAAGATATTGGTTATTGTCTTGAAAACATCGAACTTTATCCTGGAATGGCAGTGACTAGGCAAATGCCGTCGAGGAAATGTAAATATCTTTTGTTTAGTCAAACCTAGAATTACAAATTAGCTTGATATTTTTTAACACCGTTGTATGTGGATCTGCTTATATTTTTATAAACTTAGTAACAATTTTATAGATAAATGTGGTTTAACTCCGTAATAGCTATAATAATCGCGTTTAGTGAACGTGGACTATAATATAATACGGTTTAGTCCATCTCATAATAAATTAATATTTATTTTAATATAGATATAATTCTAATCAGTCGTTTAATTGATTATTTTAAGCATTTACTAATATATATAGTCCACAACACATACAACGGTCCTATGTGTAATAAATTCCAAATACTAGGTGTCACTGTATAACAGGTTTACTTCGTACATAATTATATACTTGTTAATATAAAATTAATGATTATAACAATGTTGATTAATTGACACTTTGGTTTGTTACGAAAGTGGGATACATGACAATAACACTTTCTCAAAAATTCACTTTTATTTATTAACATTTTAGTCTTTATTTTTTTACAATAAAGAATATTAAGGCATAAAGTGTTGCTATATTTAAATATTATAATGACAATTTAATATTTATACCAATATTTTTTTGCTTACTAGTAACTTTGTTTTTCAATCAATTGGCTACTTCAATATATTTATATCACAAAAAAATTATATTTAAGTACAATTGATCTTAACATTTTATATTACTTTTAATGTCTTTACAACACAAAAGTCATGTATCCCGGTTCATTGACGCGGCGTCGTCGGAGTCGAAGCTTCCAACCGATTCGTTGTAACGGATTTTATCGGAATTTATAGGTTGTACATTGTTTGAACGATTGAGTTTCGATGGGGTCAAATAAAATTTTAAGAATGTAAGCAAGTCTTTTATTTTACTTACATATATACGATTAATTTTGCCACGCGGCTCTCTTTTTCGCTAATGATTATACTCAAGATACTAGACTAGGAGCTCATTTGTGTTTCGTACCTAAGTACGTTTTAACGGATAGTGATTCACATATAAAATAAATAGTTTCTGAGTGTTTCTGTTTTCTAGCAGTTTTATTCAGTTTTTCTTTCAAAAACATACAAAGTAACAACGGTACAAACATGTGAATAGGTAGACAAAAAAGAGCTATTCAAATAGGTCCAGTCGTTTTTCCTTAGAAACAGTTAACGATGCTTAACAATAATAGTGGTAAAATTGATAAAAGTGTCTTTACGGTTGTAGGTTTTGTATTTAATAATAACATCATATCAGTATATTGATTAAATGACACTATCTACTAAAATATTGTTTTAAGAAACGAAACACTGTCGATTAATGAGTAAAAATTAATTTGTTATACACTATTTTGTAAATTTAAGCAACATTTAAATTAAATTCAATTTTTTACTTTACCTACACTGTACAAACAAGTTTGACTCGCAATTATCAAAACTATAAAAAATGTAAAAAATAATGCTACGTTTATGTTTGTTATTTCTCATACGCAAAAAAACAAGAGATCAGGAAGAGATCTCTGTCTAACTCCAACTCCGCCGCGGCGAGAGTGTGGAGCCGCCGCTCCGCGCTCGCCACCGCCGCCATCTCCGGCGGCGTGAGGGTCTCTAGTACCTGAGTAGGTAATTATATAAGAATAAATTATAAGATTATGGGCCGGTTTCACCAGTTTCTGATGAAATCCCTGATAGCGTATCCAGAACTTGTCTGACGGATAAACTACAAATTTCGGTTCCACAAGTCTTGAATAGTTGTATCTGGCAGTTAAAAGTGGCTGGTAATTTGTCAGCCAAATCATTTGGCCGTTAAAGGCGACGTCGCCGTTATTTAAATTAGCAAGTGGCTTATAATGTTATGTAAGTAGGTTAGTTTATCAGGTAGTTTAATGGTGAAACAGAAAAAATATATCAGCAACCGTTATCTGTTAGTTAGTGTTCAGTGATAGATTACTAACTGAAACTTTATCAGTAACTGGTGAAACTGGCCCTATGTCTTTCTGACCAACTGATACTAACCAGTTGCTTGAGATATTACACAAGTGTACGAGCACACACAAATGCACTCAGACAATAGACTACTATTCTTGGCAGTTGGCAGTCTTATACGATGACTGATTAAAGTTACTGTTTGTTACGACATCCTAGTAAGTAGTAGCAGTCTGGATTTTGAAAGGCCCAAAGTGTTAGCCTTATAGGTAGTGATGTCAATAGCCCTACTGTTGGTATTTAGAATTATGTAATTAAACAATTTTGTGTGAGTATTAGGTAGAGCGAATGTTATGTATGTTGTAGTTGCATGTAAAACATCATATATGGCGTGCAATGACACCGTCGATTAGATTAGTATGAATTGCTTGTTAAAACATGGAATGAACAAAGTGAAGTGAATAATGAGTTTGAAAGAGAGTGCACTGACGTCATCGATGTGTCTATGTAACACTTTCGATATATAAAGAGTATACTTATTAAAACATGGAACGAATGAACGAGGTGTTTTGAGTAGTGATTTGGACACTATCGAATGAATGAACGAGTGCAGTGAATCGGTTAGAGAGAGAGGGAAATAGAGAGTGAGTGAGCGAGTACTGACGTCGTCGATGTGTTGCTGCGGCTCGCCGCGCAGGCGCATGCCGTGCACGACGCAGCGCACGCGGCGCCGCTTGTCCAGCAGGCGCGCGGCGGCGGCGCGCAGCGCGGCGGCCGCGCGCCCCGCGTTGTGCAGCGCGCGGTAGCACATCTGCTGCAGCGTGTGCGCCGCCTGCACACACCCCGTCATCACCCCGCTTGCTGCTGGCTGAGCTAGCGGGAACTCATTTGTGGGAGCACGGATCTTTGTACTTCAGCAATGGGTTACATTAACTATGACTAGCTAGTCAGCTTTGCTGTTCGCTAGGCGTGAGTTGAAATTTCAGAGATTAGCCGAAACAAGCAGACAGACGGACCCTTCAATTTTATTTATATGTACTGATGATATCTATGTATTTTAAAGTGAAAGAACGGATCTTTACATTTCAGTCATGTGAGTTTATATTCATAACTAGCGACTCACTAGCGTGACGTCAGCGTAGCCACGGGTTCTGCTAGTTAAAATAAAAAAAATCTAAAATATAACCTCCTCCTTTTTTGAAGTCGGTTAAAAAAAGCCTAAGTTACTCCTTATGTCACTAGCTATCTTCCAGTGAATGTCCAGTCAAAATTGGTCTAGACGTTTTGGAGATTATCCGGAAAAGACAGACAATAATTTTAAAAATATACAATAATTTTTTTGTTGTTCTTATATACTTTCATATGCATTTAGTGAAAAACTGTTAATTTAATATTAAAAACAGACACTTCAATTTAATTCATATGTATATATAAAGTTGTCAATATATAGGTGTATCGACTGTCTTGTCTATCTTCTTTTGTCAGTTTGAAGTTCAAACATTAGCTTTAGCACAAGAATAAAATATAAATTTGAGTACTTGTATTCTTTAATATTTATCGATTTTATTCTGGTGTTTTGAAAGTATACCCACAATTAAAGCTACAAAGCCGCTTTAACATAAACAGGCTTGCATTGAAAGGATGTATATGTTGTTGATTTAAAATATGATACAAACCTCAAATAACTTCACATGGTAGAGATAAACCGCCTTCGCCGAACCACCGGCTGTAGCGGCTTTTCTCATTGGCTAAAAGCAGTACGAATAATATTATTAACTAGTTTATAACCCCGACACCGTTCACAAGAAAAGTTACATTGGTAAGAAATAGTAATTTACTCAAATCTGTTAATTTTAAAGTGGCTGTATATTTTAAGGCATCATTATTTTACAAATTTATAATAAATAATTAAAAAAACAATTTGTAGTTAAAAAAAATGAGTTTTTTCAAACTATTTCACCTGTACACTAATAAAGTGTTCCTCCAGCAGTTTGTACGTCAGCTCCTTGCACTCCTTGTTCGGTAACATGGCATTTTTCTGTATATCTGCCTCTTCTATGTACTTTTTAGCGCGAATTAACCTGTAAATAATTATTTATAACTAAGATTAGGGAGAGACTAGCTTCTAATATTAAATAAAATGTCTCTTTTACGAACTTAAAAGTTAAATTTAAGACCTGTCAATTAATAACAAAAAAAACATCGAAATCAGATCCCATAAAATGGAGATTTATATTTTGCAACTATTGTAGTAGAATGTATGTAAGACTTGTTTATCAAGTGTTGTCCAGATCGACTATAAAATACGACCTTGTAGAGTGTAGAGGAATATCAATTAACTGACAAACTGAGGAAAGCAATTTTTGCCAGATTTTAAGCAAAGACGCTTCACTCGTTCGGTAATGCCTGCACATTCGTCAGGCTACGTTTCGTTATTATTTAATTTTTAATTTTCAACATGACTTAAGACGGCACAGATTATATAGAGAGTGTATTTATATTGCCATAAGGCAGTGGTAGCCCAGCGGTAACGCGTCGCTTGTATAACCGAGTGATGCGGGTTCAAATCCGGGTCTCGCACCCCTAATATTTTCATGTGCGAATCATTTGTATCATGATTACCACTTGTCTTACGGTGAAGGAAAACATCGTGAGGAAATCTGCATGTCTGAGAAAACCTAGCAAGTTTTCGTAAGACATGTGAAGTTCGCCAACACGCACTGGGTCAGCGCGTTGGACTATGGCCTGCTCCCCCTCGTACTGAGGGAGGCCCGTGCCCAGCAGTCGGACGTTAAAAAAGGGCTGATGATGATGATGTATTTCTATTATAGCGAGTGCACTACAATATCTCCCGCGCTGGCTAGTTTCAATTTTCAGGTAGTGTGAAACGGGTGGAGAAGCCACTATTACCTGAATATCCTGGCGGCCTTGTCCCCGAGGCGCTCGGCGACGGCGCGGTCGAGCGCGGCGGCGAGCAGCGCGGCGGCGGCGCGGCGCGCGCACACCGCCACGCGCCCGCCTCCCGCCTCGCCCGCGCGCCGCACGAACCCCGACCCGTTCTCCTCTACGCCATACATAAATAAATAAATAAATATGTTGGGACATTGTTACAACAGCGCCATCTAGTTCCGCGGTAAGCTACGTAACGTGCTTGTGTTGCGGATACCCGATAGTTGATATACTACACATATACATTTTAAATACATACATATTATAAATATAAACACCCATGACTAGAGTACAAACATTCGTGATTAGCAAATGAATGCCCGCGGGACTCGAACCCGCGACTTCTGGCGCAGAAAGTAGGGCCACTACCAACTGAGTCAAAAAGTCGTCATAACTATATAACCTATGTATACATACTTATATATAATTTACTTTTTTACATACACTAAAAAAAATACAAAATTCGTGTTTGAGAAAACCCTCATAGGTCGAACCTTCATACTGTAGGCTTTCTACAGTATGAAGGTTCTCTCAAACTGTAACATTGGTATATTACTCGTAGTATATACCATGAAGGTTAGAAAAGAAGAGAACGATCGTACGTACTAAAGCACTTGCCTGCCTGTCCCTGAAAATTAGTAGAATTTATAACGCGCTGCCGTCGGTAAGTAGTATCTGTGAAGTTAGCTGTTTATGAGTACAAGTAGATGAAGTTAGTATTGACACAACGTGAAGTTAGGCATTGAGATAACTTAGCGATCGCAGCGCCTCCTTAGTTTGTCCATATTTCTGAGACACTACATTCTCGGGCGATCGTCCTCCTGTTCTCTAACCTCCATGGTATATACAAAAAATTGACAATGGCATGACATGAATTCTTCATAAAAACTCCATAAAAAGAACTAAAAAAAATAAGTTAATACATTATCCTGACAAATCTAACAAAGGCTGAACTCATTAAAATCACCAAAAAGTCAAATTGAATTGAATAATTTAAAATCTAGTTGGGTATTTAGTAAACACGAGGTTACCCTGTATTCCTTCGGCCTTTCTTAATACATACAATATACATATAGGGTGAGCAACTAAACGCTGAACGCAGTGGACGCCATTATTACTCTGTGTCAGTACGACAATGGGTTTTGAAACAAATGCGCTGATAATTAATTATATGAAATTGATAATTGTTTTTAATTTAGAATTGAGTTATTATTCTACCTCTACGTATCGTTGGTGTGCTGTTCCTGAATGCAAGAATACTAGTATAAAAACACCGAACAAATTATTTATTTTTGTTTACACGGGGTACGACGTAATAAGGTGGCGTCTACTATTTCATGGTGTTTAAAAACAGATTAAAAAAACTGAAAATTTTAAAATTTATTTCGTTACTTTATGAACTACAACTAACATTTTCTGAATGTCTTTTGCCAAACTATCTTAATGATATATTTTAGATTGTTTTTCATATGGAGTAAAATACCCTATTAAAAAAAAGACAAAACTTTTTTTTTTATAAATTGTTCAATATATATACAAGTAATAAAAATATTTTAATATAAACTCACCTAACACCTTTAAATACTGATCCACATGCATATGTAGCAGCGGCTTGTCAGGCACTCGTCGAGCATTCTCCCTCAAGTCAATCGCGCAGACAAGAGAAGATTCTGGAGCCCACGCAGATGATGTGAGGTACATCTGTTCTAACAGCACTCGCATTAGCTCACCGGCTGGAAAAAAAAGATTATTATTATACTAATATTGCTTTCTCAAATATAATCGATTATTCAACATCATACTAATATTGTAAATGGCTGTCACTCTTTCACTCAAATATTATATAACAGTTATGCCTATTAAATTTCTGGTTTCTGCCATTTTCATATAATATTAAACACTCGAAATTTCTTTTATATGCTGATGATACAAAAATTTACAAATCTATAAACTCACCTGATGATTGCATTTTGCTTCAAAACGATTTAAATAGACTCTCACTTTATCTTAAAGCAAATCGTATAACAGTAAACGTTGATAAATGTACTCACATCACTTTTACGCGTAATAAAAATATAATTAAAACAACATATAATATTAGTAACACATCAATAAAATCAGCAACTTCCATCAAAGACCTTGGCGTGACATTGGATAGTAAATTAACATTTTCTGAACACATAGACTTAATCAGAGACAAAGCATATCAAAATCTTGGGTTTGTTTTACGTGTCTCGAAACCATTTTCAGATATTAATACTTTGAAAACGCTTTATTTTTACTATGTTCGGAGCGTATTAGAGTATTGCAGTCCCATCTGGAACCCTCAATACGTAACGTACATTGAGACAATTGAAAAGATTCAGAGAAAATTTATACGCTATCTTAACTATCGTAGTAAAGAACCTAAAACAGACTATATTGCATCTTGCTTACATTATAAAATGACCACTTTAGAAAGACGTAGAATTGTGGCCGACATGATGCTGTTGTATGACATTTGCAATGGAAATATAGATAATCCTTATCTTATAACAGAAACCTTGCAATTGTGTGCCCCTCAAAGGCGCACAAGGCTGAAGGCACACTAATTTATTTCATGTACCTTGTCATCGCTCTAACTACAGTAGAAACTCAGTTACTCATAGACTGCCTCAGCAGTATAATAAATATTTTTGTCATGTTGATCCATTTAGTAATTCTAGAGGAAGATTTAAGAAAGCTATCATTACCGAACTTAATAAATAACACACGCACATACGTACGCACACATACGAACACACGCGCACACACACACACACACACACACATACACACGAAAACCATTAGTCATAAATAATGAATGGCCGTATCATTGTTAGTGTTCTTTCTATATATATATATTTTTTTCTCTCATCTTTGTTTTGCTTTTTATATAAATGCACAGCTTTTTTTGTGCCTTTTCTTAAATAAATGTAAACTTAGTCTACCTTTCTATATTGCCTAAATAATGAAAATCCGTAATTGGCTTATGTAAGGTTTTATTTTTGTACTTACAATTTTTTTTTGTATGTAGCTGTTGATTTTGTTTAAATAAATAAATAAATAAATACTTAGTAAATGTGGTCACCGGATAGACTTCTACAACAACAAAATTTCCTCGATGTATTTGTTATGCAGATTCTTACTAGAAATTGTAAGTTGGTAGTACTAATATAAAAAAACTGTTTGTTGATGTGTTCATCTTGTTTCATCATCATCAAAAGAGTGTTTATATGTTTACAAAAAATGAACAAAATGGAAGGAGAAAAGAGAGGACTTTTCTCAGCAGTGTAAGAACAAACACTGGAAATAAAATGTAAATACAAAAGTTTTAAGGGTTTTTTATTAGTCATTACTCGTTCGTCTACTTACCATTTTCATCAATTCTCCGTGTTATAGCTTTAATCATAATATCATCTCGAAAGTCTAAATGGAATCTATCAAAATTCACCTTCCAATATGTATCTGAAATGTAGATAATTTTTATTACCTGAATTTAAAAAATATATCATATATCATATAATATGTAGTCATTTAAATTATATAAATACGTAATATTAAAAACATAATTTACTAAAAAAAACTTTTGTATATGATGATTCATCAAATGTACTTACTATCGTTACAATCACTCAGATTACTACTCATAGCCTGCAAGAGCTCCCTCATATCCAAATCTGGTACTATAGTGGCAACTGGAACTAAAGTGGGAATTTCACTGTCTTTTAGTTCAGCTACTGGTGCTTGCTGGATATAACCTGCTGTAACTAAGCTAATGAATGTATCCTTTAGTTTTACCATATTTATGTTCTTTTCCTGAAATTGGTAATGTTTTTCTAGTTATTAGAAATGTTTTATCTCACTTATAAAATTCAATCATTATTAGTTTTTCATAATTATTTCGATACTACAATAAAATATAATATTAACTCTATTAAAGTTATAAAAACAAAAGATTTGTTCAATTATTATTTTGAAAAAGAAGATTTGATAATATATTATAGTCACTTTACCTTATCATCCTTATATTTGTTCATAACAGTGACTAACAAAACAGTAGCAGTACATGAGGCTTGCTGCAGTAGTTCCTCTACAATTATTTCTGCTTCACTTCCATATTTACTTTTCATTTGTAACAGATATCTAATAAAAATGTTTTTAAAATTTTATTTTCTTGATGAAATACTACACAAGGTAAATACAAATCTAATTAGCCCTCGAAAGTATATTAGTAAAATATTACCTAGGATATCTTATGAGTAATAATATATTATCAGGATTCAGCTTATAGTCAACAATAACATCCCTAGCTTCAAAACTTGCTAGGTCAAACTTCAAAAGAGTTCTTAAACTTTCCACAACCTGAAAAATTATACGAGTTGAGCATATTATTACACTGGAATTTGTAATAAAGTTTTCATTGAAATATAATTTCATTGAAATATATTAAAATTAAATAGTATTAACCTGTGTTCGTGTAAGACCTGTAGTCTTAATTATCAAACTTATCGGCTTGCTTCCATACGTAAATAAATCATTGCCAACTTGCTGCACTATGTCTCCATAATACCTTTGAAGTAGTTCAGAGACGACTCGTCCTAGTTGATGAGACATTTCTTAACGAATACTATAAATATTAAGTAGACAATATTATAAATAGGTTATCCTACTA
Source organism: Boloria euphrosyne (assembly GCA_951802675.2). NCBI lineage: Eukaryota > Metazoa > Arthropoda > Insecta > Lepidoptera > Nymphalidae > Boloria > Boloria euphrosyne. The sequence goes on from OX637891.1 coordinate 7,593,158, forward strand.
TAACTATTTTTATATATATTTATACTCATTAAAATTATTCAATTGTAGCAGTATTAACGTTTGCACTTTCCACATGTTCACGTCATGGTTCACGTTTGTTTACAAAATCTGACAACTGAGTTGACAAGTATGAAGTATCAACTATCAAACCATGGAGATTAGAAACCAGGAGAACCAAGGCCCTAGAATGTAGTGTCTCAGAAATATTGTCAAACCAAGGAGGCGCTGCGATCGCTATGTTGTCTCAATGCCTAACTTCACGTTGTCACAATAGTGACAGTACTCATAAATAGCTAACTTGACAGATACTACTTATTGACGGCAGCGCGCTATAAACTCTACAAATTTTCAGAGACAGACGGGTAATGCTTTAGTATGAAGCGTTGGTTCTCCTGTATCTAACCTCCATGTATCAAACTATCAACACAATATAATATAATGAATACTCTATGGTCAACACTCAACTGTCAAGTATAGGCCGTTTTCCAATTACAATTTACAGAGCATAATGCGACTCAGTGGCGAACAATGCCGAATTATTGTGCTGATGCTTAATTGGAACGTGAATTTGTTTTGAAACGCACCAGCAGAGTTAGGTAGATTTGTGAAGGCTCGCTTTAGTTTTTTAACGGGTAATACTGATGTTAGTTTACTGAAAATGATTACTGATGTTAACTCTTATAATTTACTTTATGAAATTACATATAAAAATTCTTATTTACTTTTTAACCTTGGTGATCTATTTTTACGTTATTATTTAATAAATTTACTTATTTATTTACTACTAATGTTAAAATTATGGTAGAAATTGAATTAAAAAAAATTGAATTAAATGGATTATGACTGGAAAAAAATTGGCTTTAATTAGAAATCCTTTTAGATATACATAATATCCTTATAATAGAAAAAAAGTTTTTTTATGTTAATGTGGATAATTTTGTAAATTATTATGTTCTCAATGGAACGTCTCCTTAAACGGTTTTTCCCCGTAAATGCAATAGTATCTGTATTCTGTATTCTGTCGCCTGTCAGACGTCAGTTGTGAGTTGAATCACTTTTTTAATTTTTCTGTTTAGTTTACAATTTACACACAATAATCATAGATTATTACAGTTTGTTTTATTATTAATAAGGAAATATACGAATTATCAATGTACAAATAAAGTAATGTACATAATTAAGATATTTGACATTGACTATTGACTATTTGTAAAGCAATACTAATCACTCTTTGATATTGATAAATATAATAAGTATTTGAAATAGAAACATTAAAAAGTGTCATTTAAATCTATAATTTTATACTTATAAGTTATAAGTAAAAAAATAACATGAATATTGAAAGTGCTGCTATAAATATATTGAAACGAGGTGTGGAATTAGATACCAAGAAAAGGTATACAGAAGCCCTTGTTTGCTATCAGGAAGGTTTGCAAATATTAGTAGATAAGATAAAAAGTTAGTGTATTATTATTCCTACCCTCAAAAGTATCTTATTTTCTATTTACTAGTTAAAGTGAAATGATTATAATTTTTTTTTGGTTTGTGATATTAAAGAAATTAGCTTAAGTTTACTTTTAAGGTATGAAAGTAATAGTCATATTATTTAATAATTTATTTTCTCTCTTCAGTATATAATAATAAGGATAAATAAAACTTATTGCATTTGAATGTACAACAATTTCTTATTCAATTGCAGATGAATATGATGATGCTGCCAAAAGCTATCTTCGGAAGAAAATTGAAGAATATATGAACAGAGCTGAAGCAATAAAGAAATTAGTATTACAGCAGAAAGAGGCTGGTCAGTTTCATGAACAAGTGCACATAGAGAATAATTCAACTGGCCATAGCTATAAATCATTATTTGGTAGATTTTTAGACGGAGAAGTGCAGTATGTACTTGTTGAAGATCCCTATATAAGAAATTTTCATCAGGTTTAGTATAACATAATATTTTTTTATCACTTTAGTTTAATAAAAATAATAAGTATGTCACTTATAAAGGATTTTCTGAATAATCTTTCTTTTTTAGCTGTGTTTATTTATACATATTATAATATGCATGACCCTACTATGTTATTTAATGACTTTGCAATATTCCATGGAAATCAATATGTTATAAAGCAATCTATATCACTCACATCGGCTATCTTGATAACAAAATATGCCTTTACCCAAATAATATATTATATTTTTGTAAATATTTCAGTGTCAGAATTTTCTCAGATTGTGCGAGCTATTAGTAAAATCATGTGAAAATTTACAACACATAGAGTTATTGACAACCAAAGACAGCAAATCAGAAAGTGATCAATGGGAGTGGTTCTCAAACTTACAGAATGATTTACTCAAATACAAAGTCCAGTTAATTGTAAAATACTCAGACACACTGCATGATAGACAAATAACGTAAGTATGTCTATATAAATAAAGAAGACGTGTAGCACTCGTAGACTGCAGCGGTAAAGCTATTGCATAGCTGTTTTTATCAACTTATGCAATTATAATTATTTATTTATTTTATTTAAGCAGTATTTTTTCCTTTGTTTTTTTTCTTTGATATTAATTCAAGTTACACTTGTTAAGCGTGGTGATTGATATGAAAACAATTTTTTTTCTCTTATTAAATAAATAAGAAGTTAATATTGTTCAAAATATTTTTATTATCTATTGAAAAAAACCCGGATGTCCGCCATATTGGATTTGAAAATAGACCTCATTTTCGCAATCAGCACCCCGAGAAACCTCGAAAATGACACCCATGTCATTATTGAAAAGAAACAGGATATCCACCATCTTGGATTTGAAAATGAACCTCATTTTCGCAATCAGCACCCCAAGAAACCTCGAAAATGACACCCTGTCGATCTAAAATGGATTTATTTATCTACAGCGCCATCTATATTAATTATGGGTAACGTCAGACCTAAACAACACCAGTACAAGTAAACATGACAGTGTTAGGTTTTTTTCGTTACGCAATTTCTGGATTCGGTCTCCACGCTCAAGGCCCGCGATAGAAGCTATGCAATAGCTTATAAAATGAATGTTGGTAAGCGCATAACTCAAGAATGGCTGGACCAATTCGGCTAATTTTTAATTTGTATGTTCCGCAAGTCACACGGAAAGTTTTGATAATAATAAAAATAAACAAAGTTTGTAAAAAAACTTACACTAAAGGGAGTACCTAATCAATAAAATAGTAAAATATCACAGTGGAAGATTTCTTAAGCAAACATAAGAAAAAATATTAAATAATTTCTTCTATGTCTTCAGCCCTTTTAACGTCCCACTGCTGGGCACGGGCCTCCCTCAGTACGAGACGGATCAGGTCATAGACCACCGCGCTGGCATAGTGCGTGTTGGCGGACTTCACATGTTTATCGAAAACTTGCTAGGTTTTTTAGACGTGCAGGATCTCACTCACCTCACGATGTTTTCCTTCACCGTAAGACAAGTGGTAATCATGATAGAAATGATTCGTACATTAAAATATCAGAGGTGCGAGACCCTTATTCGAACCCGCATCACTCGGTTATCCAAGCGAGCGCGTTACCGCTGGGCTACCACTGCCTTCTTCTATACATACATCTATATCAATGATATTATAAGTAAAAAGGTGTAGATACGTTACCTAAATGACATTCTACCTTCAAAAACGGCACACTAACGCACACATGAATAACTAAAAATATTGCAATAACACTGAACACACTACATTACGATTAGTTGTCAAAATAGGATGGCATGATTCAAGTATCGCCAGTGAAAAAGAGACAAATATAATTCGCGACAGTGCGTCGTCAACGCGTGACTATGTTCAGGTGGGCCAATTAGCCTAGTTTTGGTGTGCCGCTTTTTGAGCGCGTATGACTTATCTACACCTTTTTTCCTAGTATATCAATGATCTATATATATAAAAATGAAACCCATTTTCCGTTGTCACGACATAGCATGAAAACGGCTTGACCGATTTGGCTAATTTTGGTCTTGAATTATTTGTGGAAGTCCAGGGAAGGTTTTAAAGGTGAATAAATATGAAAGTTGTGCGGAAAAAAAGGAAATTAAAAAAAAACTTTTATAACATTTAATGGCGTTTGACGTATCATGTTATTACCGTTGCCATGGTGCGTGCGATGGTAATTAAATCAGCGAATACATACTGGGAGGTGCGAAGTAAATGTTGTTTTGCGAATGCGTAATAAAACATTTCACCGGGAGGAAAAGTTTATAAAAAATTTATATGTGGACAGAACAACGTCTGTCGGGTCCGCTAGTAATATAATAAAATTCTAACTTAGTTGAATCTGTCTATTAAATATTGTGGGAAAATCTAATTGAAATAGTCTTTACAAATGATAGAGGCAGAATGTATAGTTTTTAAAATTCCTGGACAGATTTTAATGAAATTTGGTATGATGATAGCTGGATATCTTCGTTAACATATATACTTATTACCGTAGATTAGTATCTATTTTGAGAAATCTGTATTTAAAACAAATGTAGGACGAACGACAGCATAGCTAGGGTGAATCACTAGTATCATATAAAATTGAATTTACCTAGTAATTTAGTTTTACTGCAATTGAAAATTGTACTCAATTTGTTACAGGTTAAGCACAGGGTGGATAATCAAAATAGGCAGAGGCTTAGATTTTTATAAAGCACCAGAAAACAAATTCTGTCTTGGAGTTTATGATTTAGATTTAAGACAATGTCATGAAACGACAGTAGATATAGTGCATTCAAAAAATGTGAAGCAATCTTATGGATGATGAATTATTATGTATTTTTATTTGTGAAAAAATATTAAAACATTTTTGTACTTTAATGTACATATTTTCATTTCTTACTAATTTTGGATAATTTTAATCATATTAAAATCCGTATTTTATATATGCTTAGCACTTATATGTCCAATAAATATGGAAATAATAAATAAATAAATAAAAATAAAAAATCATTTATTGCCATAAAAAAACAGTAAAAAATAGTTAACATATGTGTACAAGGTGGCTCAAATAAAACAATGGCAAAAGGTCAGCTTAGCTGTTGCTGTTGAGGCCGGAATCTCAGACAGCGCTGATTTTCAGTTATACCCAGCTCCCTAGGGTGTTGAGCGGGAGCATGGCAGTAAAAAGGGCTATTCCTCCAGTTAACCATTCCAGAGTCAGTAAAAAAAGAATAACTAATTGCGAACAAAAATTAAAATAATAAATTAAACAAAAAGAAACAAAAGCAAGACTTAAATTTTTTACTGTGTGTGCGTATGGTGTGTGTGTGTGTGTGTGTGTGTGTGTGTGTGTGTGTGTGCGTGTATGGAGTGTGTGTGTGCGTATGGTGTGAGTGTGTGCGCGTATGGTGTGTGTGTGTGTGCGCTCGTGTGTATGTGAGTGTATGTGTGCACCGACGTATGCAAGGTGTTATCGTATAACATAATTAACTTAATTTATTAAATTAACTGAATATTAGAAATAGGGTTTTAGGCTCATTTCTTTTGTATAGGAATACTTTAAGCCAGTGTTCCACAAACTTTTTATGTTCAAGGTACATTTAGGAAAACAAAAATTTTTGGAGGTACACCACAATTTAAAAATTATATTAATCAACATTTATTATTAATCCAAATGAATATTAGCCCATATTAGCCCTCACCAAACACGCAAAATAGGCGCACAGTAGTCGAGTTGCGGAAACCATCCCGCTCATACCATACCAAACCCCTAACCAAACGAAACGAAACAAATCGCTTCGCTCGTGCGCTCGGTTTTATTTACATTATTATATTATGTGGAATAATTTTTTTACCCTTACTTACTTACAAAAATTAAGTTTATAAGATAACCTTATTTTTCCGAGGCACACCAACTAGTGACCACGGTACACCAGTGTGCCGCGGTACACACTTTGCGGAACACTGCTTTAAGCTATTTGCAGCAAGTTGTCTTTTTAATAAGGCGCTTTTGTTCATTCCTGAAATTACTTGCACTTACTTTAAGTCTTAGTGGTGGGGAAAGGTCATTCCATATTTTTGCTGCCGCAAATCTAAAGCAACCTCTAAAGCGTGATGTGGCGTGCGAAGGTATTTTTAGCAAGTTGCATGTGCTAGAGCGAAGACTTCTGACACCTTCTCCGGCCCAGGTGAGTTTTTTCGAAGAGATATTCTGGCCTTTTGTTCCACAGGACTCTCTGAACCTAACAAGCGTATTGCAGTTCCATCCTTGCTCTTATGTTTAGAATTCCTCTACGGTTTAGATATGGAGTTACATGTTCTCTTCTGGGTACTTCGTAACAAAACCTGATACAGGCATTTGCACACGTTGAATAGCTCTATTTGTGTATGCGGTTATTCTATATAGAGTTGCAGTAGTTAAAAGCAGAAAGCACGAGTATTCACTCGTTCTACGAGCAGTAGACGTAGATTCTCTTTTATGTATGACCTGATTTTGTACACAGTTTTAAGTTTAAAGATAAAAGAACGCATTGCTAATTTTTTTACTTATATGTTCCATGTACTTTTGATGGCAATCTAAAATTAAGTCAAGATTTCGAACGGCGTTCTCTTGTTCGATCACAATACCGTTAAGTTTTAACTTTTCGTTACATTTTGAAACCCGTTCAATTTCACGCTTCGTGCCTAGAACCAGCATTTTTGGCTTAGATGGATTTAGTACTAGAGTTTTTGGTTGACAAATTAAATATGCGCTCAAGGTCATTATTTATGTCTTGTATGACTGATTTAGTATTTTCACCTTTAAATGAGTAATACAATTGAGTGTCATCGGCGTACAAGTGATATTTACAGGATTGTATGCAGCTAGGTAGATCTGCAGTAAATAATGTAAAAAGTATCGGACTCAGTAAAGACCCTTGGGGTACCCCCCGCGTGATTGACTTCAGAGTGGAATATTTCTTTTGACCATCATTACATCACAACCATTCAAACACATTCAATCACAACCATATTTTGTTCCCTATCTAATAAGAAGGTTCGAAACCATAGGCATGTCTCTGGTGAAAAACCGTAGTGCTGGAGTTTCACTAACAATAATTCGGGAAGGATGCATTCAAAGGCGCGCGAGTAGTCAAGCAAGATCAGAATACTACTGAGACCTTTATCAGAAACCTCTGTCAGATCATCAGTTATATTTAGAAGTGCTGTGCCGTATCAATAAACACTTTTTAACCGACTTCAAAAAAAGGAGGAGGTTCTCAATTCGTCGGGGACTTTTTTTTTTTTTCTATGTATGTTCCCCGATTACTTGACGATGGCTGGACCGATTTGGAAAATTCTTTTTTTGTTTGAAAGGGTATAGTTTCTAGTTGGTCCCATAGTCACCAAGTTACGATCTGATGATGGGATCCCAGGGAAATCGAAGGCAACTCTCAAATTTTATAGGCACTTATCACGTTTTTCATATATTTCCTAAATCTGTTTAAGTATATGCGTCTGATTATCATCATCTCCTGTGGTTGAGCTAATGATGGAAGGTACAACTCCTCAACGGTTAGGAGTTAAAAGAAAATTCTTTCAATATTATACGTAATTATAGACCGATAGTTAAATTCTTTCAGGCTCTTATTAACCGACTTTAAAAAAAGGAGGAGGTTCTCAATTCGTTGGGGATTTTTTTATGTATGTTCCCCATTACTCGAAAGTGGCTGGACCGATTTGGAAAATTCTTTTTTGTACATAAACAAAATAAGTATCTACTTTCCGCTAAAAATTTGAAAATAAATTATTTTTAACAAAAAACAAAAACCGACTTCAAAACTAAACAAATCTAAACTAAAAAGTAGAAAATAATACTTTTAAGAACTTCGTTAATTTAGAAGTCGGTGCCAGCCAAGACGGATAGACTTATCTTGCCTTTGCAAGGAACTTTCGAACGGTATTTTGATTACGTTTACAAATATTATAGATATAGATTAATCTAATATGTGTCTATTTAAGGTTATTTTGCTTTGGCTGGCACCGACTTCTAAATTAACGAAGTTCTTAAAAGTATTATTTTCTACTTTTTAGTTTAGATTTGTTTAGTTTTGAAGTCGGTTTTTGTTTTTTTTACACTTATTGCTTTTTTATTCTATTTTACACTTTTATTATTTTTATATTTTAAACTAAAGTATTTTATAATTAAAGAGTTACATCTATTATAAAACTGTGTAATTTAGTATCAATTTACATGCTGGTGTATCTATTAACTTGCTATCTTTGAATAAGTAGATATTTTTTTTTATTTTCAAGTAACAATTTTATTACAAATGTAACAGAAGGAAAATAGATCTCAATAAGGTTACATGCTAATAATTTAAAAAAATGTGTGTATATTAGAAGTTTAAGCAATGTCTTTCATTTAATTTCGTATCATGGGGATCCATAAAAAAACCGTCCGCCATGAAAACAAAGGTTCCCAAATAAAACAAAATATAATAATGCAATATACTTTATTTAAACAAAACAATAATCAGCGACTGCATGTTCCATTATAAATATTACGTATACTGTTTTACAAAGTAAATATACACCTGTACATATTGAGAGGTGTTCAAAAGTTAAGCACTTTAAGGTGACAAAAAATCTATTATAATAAATAAAATACTAACCGTCGCACTCATAGTCACTTAATGAACCATTAAGTCGTTCTTTAGTATGGAGATTCTCGACTTAATGGTTCTTTAAGTGACTCTGAGTGTGGCGGAAAGTTTGCAATAAGACTAGCCTAGGTATGGCAACTACATACTTATAGATAAAAAAAGATGGTCAAAGATAATATTATGGTAAAAGAAATTTTGAAACAAATCTAATACCATTTTATATTTGAATAGGTTTTTTAATAATGTACATGAGAAAAACATTCTTTAAACAAAAATCTAAAGATATAATGAATTAATAAAGAATTTAGATATGGACCAAAAAGTACACATATATTTACACATCTACAAACTAAAGAGCACATTTGAAATGCAATTAAGCTTGAAATAATTTCAATTGTCATGAATAATACGAAAAAAAAGTATTGAAAATACAAACTGGTATTAAAAATAAGTGTCCATTTCTTTAACTAAATTGTTTGTTTTAAGAATTTTTAAAATTAAGTCTTTGGAATGAAATATACTGTCTTAGTCTTAAGAAAGTCTATCAAAATGATAGTTTTATTAGGTTTTTTGTTCTAAAAATTAACGATTTTATTATAGTTAGTTATTATAAATAATTTATTTGTTACTTAATAGTCGATTTACCGTAATACATTTTATTTACAGTATCTTACTTATAAAAATACATAATATGGCTTAATAATATAGAAGCTTACTTCATATAGACTGGATTGCGACTATACACTGAGTCCATCAATTGTGAAATGACCTTTTGATAGCATTTTCGACCGACTTCAAAATGAAGAGGTATTGTATTAAGCTGTGTTTTGTGTATGGTATTTCCTCTGATGGTGAATCGCTTTTTTTATTATAATCAAACTCATATTCATATTTAAACTGATTTTGAAGACAGTAAATTTTTTAAGTTTCAGCAGTTTTAACAAAAAATACTCCATAATATGATTTTTTTATTTTGTATAGAAGAGTATTTAGAATTCTATCATATTTGCCTCTTTATTGTTACAGTTTTATTTTTACATAATATCCTCACACGTAGCTTTCTTGCTTCGCTGAGAAAAGCATCAAAGATTCCATCAGATGTGGTCTGACCATTTCATCGACATCTTTACTGTCAGTGAAAGCTTCTGGATGGTGTTTGTATAGAGTTCTGAGAGCTTTTAAGCAGTGTATGAGGGTCTGGTCGGGGTTGACGTCGGCGGGAGGGCGCGTCCGCTGCATCCTTACCAACCGGGTAAGGTGTGGAACGCCCTCTAGTTGGACTATTTGTTGGGCGACGTCGGGGACTACTGCTAGTCTAGAATATAATAATAAAGGAACGTTTAAGATACATTAAAAAAACTTTTATGTAACGACGTAAAAGTTGTGGCTTGGCTTGGCTTTGAGCCAAGCAGATGTGAGCCATCTAAATAATTTTGTATGGAAAATATGCATGACAGGATTGTTTTTCAAGGTAGTACATATTATGATATAATTAAAAACAAAACAATCAGATTTTTTTGAATGACAAAAAAATATATCAAAAGGTAAATTATATTATAGGTAACTTGGCCATGCGTGTGCATGGTCAAGTTACCTGGAGGTATGGTACGTACAATTGTTCGCAACTCGCATACAGTACAAGCTTTTAAGGTTTTTATAATTATAATCTATACTAAAAGCGAACTACATCACGAAATATCGAAAAATGTATAAAGATGAAATTTGGCAGAGGGGTAGTTTATAGTTAGAGAACGGATTTTGCGTCAGGGCCGGATTAAGCAGGTCTAAGGCTCTCGCAAGTATGAAAGTTCTCCATTTTGTGCTACAAACTTTAAATTTAGCAGGGGGTGGATTCGCTAGTAATTATAGTAAAACTAAGTATTTAGCATACGACTGTACAAAACTGACCTAGAGATGGCCTCAGCGGCGTGGCAGTGCAGGCGTGCGCGCGCGCGCGCCTCGGCGGGGCGCGCGGGCGGCACGGCGCCGCGCACGAAGCACACCAGCGCCGCACTCGCCGCCGCGCCCGCCGCCGCGCGCACGCCGCGCGCCGCGCGCGCCAGCGACGCCAGCAGCGACGCCGTCTGCTCCTGCGGGACGAGTTGTTTGATTTTATATAATATAGATAAACTCATTATTTTTATATTTAATATTCTGTGACCGAACGGAAATTTATTTTAAAGATGTAAATGTTTGTTGACAATGGTTGAAAACAGTGGTAGGCTACTGATAGCGCGTTTGCTTGGATAACAGTGATACGAGCTTGAATTCGGGTTTCGCACGTCTGATATTTTCATTTCGAACATATATCAGAGGTTTTACGGTGAAAAAGACAACGGAGGAAACCTGCATGTCTGAGAAAGCCTAGCAAGTTTTAAGACATGAAGTCCGCCCAGTACTAGGCCAGTGTTGTGGACTATGACGTGCTCCTCTTGTATTGAAGGAAGGCCAAAACCCAGCAGTTGGGCGTTAAAAAGAGCTAAATACATACATAAGTATAAAAAAATTACATATTTACCTGCAAAAACACGGATATATTTGGACCACGTCGCTTAACCGCATCTAACAGACGCTCAACAGTTTTGTGTTTCGTCAGTATTTCAATAATATCTGATTCGTTATTCGCATTTTCCTTCCTCTCCAGCTCCAACTCCCGCACCAAGTTGACGAGACACGCGGTACAAAGTAGAAGCAACTGACAACACTCAGTTTTTGATAGAATATCTGGAAAATTAAGTATAATAAGCGACTTATTAAGACTAATTATTAATTAATTTTGAATTGAATGATATTTCCAATACATTGGAAAAAAATATATATTGTCACGGTAGTGAACGAAATTTATTATTAATAATTATTAAATATGTGTAATGTATAATTTATATATGTATTGTGTTAATAATAAATATGAATAAAATAAATAAATAAATAGTAAATACACATGATATATTTCCTATATAAATTTCAGGTAGTATGCATTAAAAAAAGAAAATATATCACACCATGTTTATTACTAATATATAACGTTTGATCCAATGATATTTTAAATATAGATATGTTATACGCTCACTAAACAACCGAAAAAAGTGTTCCGCGCTGCACACATACACACTTTTCATTCAAGGTACATGTCAAAATGATAGAAAGGGGATAATCGATAAAATCAATAAGAAAAAAAGAGACAGCTAATGTTGTCAATTGCGCGTCAATGTAAACAAACATTAGTCTAGCGACCGATGACATATCAGAATATTAGGCAAATAATTGAAATATATTAATAAATCGAAGTATACTGCGTTTTTACATGTGGTATGAGATCCCTTGTGTTTTATTAACTTTGGTATCATAATTGGTGCATTTCCTAAATACACAGGATGGCATTTTTTTAATTTTGTAGCAGCGTACCACTCGTCGCCATGCGGTGACACAGACTAAAGGCAATACGTCCTAATTAGGATGTTTTCGAGTTTTTACGATTGCGCGCTCATAACATATCTATAGTTAAAATATCATTGGTTTGATCTATAACAGTTATGACTTAACACAAAAAGTTCAATTCCACACTAGATGGCATTATAAAGTGCATTTTCTATTCAACACTAGATGGCGTTGATAAACTAATAATGTTCTTGAGATAGCGTGTAAGTCTGAGAATGTTATGTATAATGTTTAAAATATTTAACATAGCATTGAGCACTTGCGCTCTATTGTTTCCGATTGGTTACAGTTAACCAGTTCGTTTGTAATAAATTTTTACAATGAATATTATTTATTGTTTTACTGTCACATTTTTCAGCAGAAATGCATCTTTGTGCATTAAATTATGATGTAAAATTTTAGTAAAATAAGAATAGCGCTTAAATTATATTTTGTTTTTGATAATAACGTAACTGTTAATAATAATTTTTCGTTTAATGAATGATTAATTAAATTATTAATTATTATATTTCCTATTTTATTAATTAAAATAAAAAAATATTATACATATTTTATTTTATATCTCAATATTGCCATAATAAGAATATAATAAAATCATTTAATAGCAATATTATCCTAACTTAAAAAAAGTTAATCAATTTTGTGTACTTCAAGAGATAAATATATAACAATTACATATTGCTATAAACGTGATTTTTAACGGTCATTTTCAACAAAATTTTAGTCAAAATTTAATAATATTATTAGAAATATTTACAATAATACAATAAATAAAACAACAAAATGACTCACCAGTAATATTTTCAACAATGCAATTCAAATACAAGTGTAGTTGCGTGAGGTCGTAGTGTCCGCGCAGCCACGGCGCAGTGATCTGCGTCAGCACGGTGATGGCCTCTCTCATCTGTGGTTCTGGGTTCGATTTATCTGACAGTATGTCTGATAGGATTTCTATACCACCGCCCTGAGAACCACATTATTGTATTTAATAACAGGCTTATGCATGGGCGTAGCCAGGTACGGGCAGGGGGGGGCAGCTGCCCCCCCCTAGAAGATGCAGGAATGCTCACAAACCATAAAGTAATATTACGTAGGTTGCATATTAATAAAAAAAAACAACGTTGATTCTATTAACAGGCGAATTATATAAGATTGTACTATGAATGGTTGATTCTAGATTTGCTTTTATACGTGCAAAACGTCGCGTTGTTACGTCGTTTTAAAACATGGCTGAGATCAACGATGACTCTCAACGTTGACTATTTTTTTTCAATACATAGTATTGTTTGAGAGCCATACGGGTGTGCGAAGGTTGCTCGTGCTTTGGCGAATCTCGAAGTGATGTCCTCTTCGGGTCGTCCTGTTTCTGACACGCAGCTACCGAGGTATGTGCATTTATGGACGAGTTCCACTGCCTCTGTGCCGATCACCAACGGGAGTGTACTCGTTTCTCTGCTCCTCATTTCCCGTGTCTTCCTTATATTTACTTTGAGCCCCGTTCTAGCTGCCTCCTTTCGTAAGTCGTTCAATTTGGCCTGCGTGTGCTAGTATGGCTCAAGAGACCAGGTCTTCTAAGAACTTGATTATGCCTCATTCAATGCCGAGGCATTATGCAGAATACCATCCAGAACGACAAGAAAGAGAAGTGGTGAAAGGAGACAAACCTGTCTTACGCCTGCGTGTACCTCTATGTCCTCCGAAATGAGCCTTTTATGAGTCACTTTACAATATTAATTCTTGTGATGTTAATTATTTTCTCTGGGAAGCCAATTTTGCGCAATGGAGGCCAGATGCTGGCCCACCTCACCCGTATCAAAGGCCTTTTCGAAATCTACAAAAGTGAGATACTATCTCCCTTTGCCATTCTGTTGCCCGTTCTAGTATGATACGAAGGATGTTGATCTGATTTGTACACGATCGATTGGGCTGAAATCCTGCTTGCTCTTTGCGTATGAAGGGGTTGACGGCCTGCTAGAGTCTATCCAAAATGAATTTTCAGAGCACTTTGGACGTGACCAAAAGCAAAGTCCGAAAGAAAAATACCCCCTTTTTTGGTACAGTGATAAGAAGGCCTTCGTTCCAATCGCCTGGTAAATCTTCTTCCTGCCAGATGTGCTGTTATGATTCGGTCTGAGATCGGTTTCCAGTCCAGAAGGCCTCTTTTCGTCACATCCGATAATAGAAGTCCCACGACATATTCTCGGGTGTCGTCTTCATCCTCCTTCATTCTTAGGGAATCTAATCTCGTAAATCGGGAATATAAGGCCCGAGCGAAACAAGGGCGAGTCGCTAGTGTATAATAAATTCACTGATGGATATTTTGTTTTTTACTAAACCCCGACGCAAAAACGACAGGTTGTTATAAGTTTGACATGTCTGTGTTTGGGTCTGTCTGTGGTATCGTAGCTCCCTAGCGGATAAACCGATTTTGATTTTGTTTTTTTTTTCATTTGAAATGTGAATTAGTCGAAAGTGTTTTTAGCTATGTTTGGTAAAAATCGGTCCGAGATAGCCGCCACCAAAAAATGTCGATTTACATATTTTTTTCACAACTTCCTCAATAAAGGTATCAAATGAAAGGGCTCGAAAAATAATGTACACTATATTACAAGGTAATGAGGAATATTAACTAAGAAATTAAAACTAAACTAAACCTGATTTTTTTTGTCTGATCAATGCTTTAGATTTATGAGGAAAGTGGAGTGATGACTGGTACATAGAATCTAACGAATAATCTTTTTATAACTATTATTTTGTGTCAGAGGTTTTTTAAATTTTTTATTTTGTTTTACCTTATATATTACTAGCGGGGCCCGTATCTTCGCTCGCGCTTAAAGTACTAAAAATATTTTGGCTTTATGCTATTACTTGTTATGTAACAACGAATCATTCCTCATTTAAAGGTCTTCCTCTTTTATGAAGACTACTGTTAACTATATATAACCAGCTATTGTGTTTTCCTGTGGAGACATAGACTTACTATTTCAAACTTTTCGGTAGGTCTTACAAAACCATACAGAATATTCTAAATTAATACATAATTTTGAAATAATCTTTTAAGCTTTAGTTAGAGTTAGCCATATTTGTTGCCCTTATCCTTATCGTTCAATAGAACCAGTTATTGTGTTTTAACGTGTGAATTAAAATTTTTACTTCAATAAAAGGTATTTCAAATGTTGTATCATGTATATACGTATCAACTGTACAAAATTTACTTCAAATCAGTACAGAACTTTTTGCCTGAAACGCGTACATCTACATGCTAAGTTACTGTTTTTATAATGATAAATATAGGTATTGAGTAGAGTAGATAGGAGAGGTTAAAATCCGTGCAGTACTTTTTGAATTAAACGATAACATTCAAATAGACAGACATACAGGCAATCAGACATACATTTTTAAAACGACTTTTTCGAGGTCTATATTCAATACAAAATATTACGTTACGGTCATTGTTTTAAAAAAATATTTTATTTACAGATTCTCTTATGAGCTACTGTTTCATTATAAGCATTTACCTTAGATTATATTCTTGGTTTGTCTAGCCTGCCCCCCCCTAAACAAAATCCTGGCTACGCCCTTGGGCTTATGTTTTAATTCATGGGCTCATGTTCCTTTCACTAACAAGCGACATTAAGTCTACTGTGCTTATGTATTAATTTAAGTCCATCTATGTACAAAATTTCATACAAATCAGTAAGACAGTTTATTATTAATACAAACGTATACTTGTAGTACATAAAATTATATATACAATAGTTAAAAACAAAGATAATTTTTGAGTCTCTAGTGAGTTTGAACGGCGAACATCCCGAAAAGCATGTTCCATAGCGTGTCTATATATGTACTAGTATTAAAAAAATTCTGAGTCAAATGTGTACATAAAGAATCCAATTGAAATAGTCATTAATCATTATTACCGATACAGAGACCGAATCTATAGTTTTTAGAATTTTTAGGTCTGTTTGTCTGTGACCGTATTACGGGACAACCACTAGACAAATTTTGATGAAATTTGGAATGATGATAGCTTGTTAACCGGGTCAACATATTGGGTACTATTTTACAACGAGAAAATATCTTGTATGGATTAAGTTTTTATTTTTTTTAATTACAGTCGCTAGTATTACTTAAATAATTATATGTATTTATTTAATTAATAAAATGTAGTGCTTATTTATGCTTGGTATTTCAAGGTATTTTTGTTATGTAAAAATGTATGTTTCGACAAAACGTTAAAAATATTTTAAGGTCACGGTCGATTTATTTAATATTTTAGAGGTTATTTACAATACAATATTTACGAAATTTTTAGTTTCTCCCAAAACAAATTACAAAGTCTGTACACTTCAAAAATATAGAATCAGTTAAAAAAATTGCACAATTCGACTACGTGTTTTTAGGTTATCTTTTAGATCGCGGGTTCGAGTCTCTTGCGACACAATGTACGTATTGTTTTCTCTAAAATTAATTTAGTTTTTACATACCTCTTC
The DNA here is from genome assembly GCA_951802675.2 of Boloria euphrosyne. NCBI lineage: Eukaryota > Metazoa > Arthropoda > Insecta > Lepidoptera > Nymphalidae > Boloria > Boloria euphrosyne. Next base: position 7,609,690 of record OX637891.1, read on the forward strand.
AAACTGTTTCACTGCTTCCCCGTTCACACAGACTGTCGCCAAAGCTCTGAGAGACAAGGCTTTTATCGAGCTTTTCTTAGTTTCTATAATCGCTGTTAATAAAGCTCTAGGGACGCCGCAGTCGACGAATGGCAGTTCTGTTATATTTTTCATTATCTTTGCACATTTATCGTGTAAAGAACTTTCTGTATTCTCAGTAAGCATTGCTAGGTGACCTATTGATGTTAGCGTGCTTTTTAGTATTAAATCTGATGGTGGCTCTTCTATTATTGAAACTAGAGTCTGTAAAAAATGATTTTGTTAAAATTATATTTAAAACATTTAATATATATGCGGTTCAGCTATTATAATACGTCGGTTAAATACAGCGTATGACACATAAGTTATCTATATTAGATTTTTTTATATCTTGCGACGTTAGTATCAAAACGAAAAAAAAACTTTTTAATATTCGTTTCTTTATAATTTTTGTTTAAATTACATTTTTTTTAAAACGACATCTTTAATCACAACTCTAAGCTATAGCTCTAGTTGAATTCCATCGAAGCTTTATTTAATATCCTCTGTTTATGTTAATTCATAGATTGTATCGCAATTTATTCAAACGATGCATTCACTTTGGATACTTCAATTAAACGTATTTGAATACAGAGTCTATGTACAATTGTTAATTGTTTAATTATATGTATAAAACATTAATTTAAACTTCATTTCTGAAAATGGTTTCAGCTTTCTTTAAATTGTGAATGTAATACATATTATATGAAAAATATAGTAATAATACAAACCTTCATCTGTTGCACTAAAACCGCTTTGGTGGTTTCTAAAAATATTTCAATCAGAGTATCCAAATGTTTCTGCACTAGGCTCCACTCGGGTTTACTTTCGTTTAGTTCTATTTTCACATCTTCGCCTATATCTATTAGTTTTTGTAGGTACAACTGTAGGGACTGTTTTATTTTGTCCCATCTTTCCGGGGTTTCCCCGGGAGGCTTAGTGTTTAAAGTGATGCTGTGAGCTAAGACGAATTCGTTGATGTTCGCGACTAGAAGGCAAATTTGCTCTTCACTAGTTTGGTTTGATTCCATTTGCCTAGAAATACAATTTGATTTTAGTATAAAAATATATTATATATGTACTAAGTATCTATTCATTAGTTAATTTTAGAAGTTTTTGCAGTTAAATCTGTTTAAAAATAAAAAATAATAAATATATGTCAATAAATTCTATGTGTTTGTATGTAGGTATAGAAATGTTAAGTTTATAATTGGTGTACATTTTTTAAAGTTTGCTATATTTTTTTACTTTAGACTTATATTTTACCTAATAACATCACTGTATTGATGTACAATGATCTGTCCGTGTGTCTGTACTTTCTTTATGTTCCCAGTGATAGTTGCAGAGCTGGCGGAGACCATCGCCTTCATCTCAGCACCCAACGGCTTACTTTGCAACGTCGTCATACATTCATTTTCACACGAAGTGACCAAATCGCAAAGCCAATACTGTACAGGTTCTGGTTTCCTTTCACATAGCCGCTCTAATGTAGTTTGGTCTATACTCCTCTCTCTGTACAATATTTCGTCGCGATTATTTAACACTAATCTGGAATGTATAAGGTTTATTAGTCAATGACTTTAATAAACAAAGTGCATTAGAAAATATGTGTTAAAATTAAGATTTTTATTGTTTTTTCTTTAAATTTATTAAGTTTTACATACCCGCTATTAAAATTTTCTAGTAAATTAACTCTGCGAGGGGTTTTCTTATTGCTACTTTGTACACCATTTATAAACTCATGAGGTGCAAGCATTTTTGGCGTCGAAGTACATCCTAAATCTAACTGAACGTCTATAAAGTTTAAATCATTATCTTTTAATTTCTCCCTTTTTGAATCGTGTGTTAAATCTTTGTCTGATTTAGACCCTGTGTTGTAAGGAATTTTTTGTTTGTCTTGAAATTGCAGTGGTGGTGTCAGTCTGTTTCTATCGACATTGTCGTTAGAAGAGACTTTATTTTTAGTTTTTGGATTCGTATCACTTTCTGTTCCTATAAGCCTTTCGTTATAATTAGGTATCAGCATTTCATGTTCTTTTGGATAGCCAACAATAACCCAGGAATCCTGGTCACATGTTCTAGGCAGACCTAAAGACGGTACACGACTTCCATTCAAAATACCACCAGCTTTACTATCTACTACACCAGGTTTTTCCTTCTTTGAACCGAAGAATTTAAATGGTTCCTTTTTTTCTTTCGTAGCGGATCGATGTTTTGCTTTGGGACCAACTTTCTTGGATGGTTTTAAATGAAGACTATCCATAATATTCTTTCCTAAAAGGGCTTTAGTCGGTTTGTGTAATTGTTCCTTAGGATTTATATCTACTTTTGGCAATTCATCTTCATCTATATACCTTAGGGAGTGATAGCCATCTTGAATATCTAGTATTTGTTGATCTAGTTTCTGTCCTTCAAAATTAAGCGATTGATTAAGCCTATTTCTTTGAAATTTAGGTGTGGTGGAAATAGGGATGTTCTCCTCATTAGACATACTTCGCTGGTATTCTGGTTTTACGGTTACTATTCTTTCTGTAGGTACATATGACACATTGGTTATTGGTGTACGAACTCTAGGTTGATTGTTAACCGCAATTTCATTGTTGTTCGATAACCTTATGTATTCAATGCTATCGTCAGATTTATTTTTACTAGTTTCTAAATCTTTTACTGTAGCTACTTTGCTCGTCTTAGTACTGTCGCTGTCCGTGCTTGACACAAATTTCTTAATAGGATATTTTTTGGAAGGACTTAAAATATTCAGATTTTTTACAGATATATCTTTGGTATCTACATCTATTGCACTTGTGTTTGGAGTATTTTCTTTATTAGCTATATTATTTGAATTAGACTCTGACGTTGAAATGTTTACATTTTTATTTATTTTTGTGTTTATAGTTTTATCTATAGTTTTCGTTACTTTATCTTTTATTGGTTTGTCTTTATTTATATTTCTAGGGGCAGGATATTTGGGTTCCATCTTATTTTCACCATCATTTTCTTTATCTTTTAACAACTCTAAATGCTCTTCATCGTGATGAATTTCGCAATACTTTTGTAAATCGTATGGAGTTTGAATAACGCTGCTACTTCGTAATCGAGGTTTTGGCGTGGGTGCACCACTACTGGTATCTATTATTTTTGAAGTATCAACAACATCTCTACCACACGATGAATTTTGAACTTGAAAATCAATGGCTTGTTTAACTGTTACATTTTCGTTATTATTCGAATCGCTGCTATTTATTGATTTGTTTTTATCGTTGCTGTTGTCGGGGGAAGAATAATACTGGGAATTCGGTGGGGAGCTATCAGAGTCAGAAAACCCAGAATCTTGACTCTTATGGCTGCCAGGGCTGCCATGACGAAGAGGCCATTGGTTTGGCATATTATTGGCTCTCGCTATATTATCGTGGCTATTGTTTCTCTGTTCTGGCTGGTTCGCTATCCAATGAGGCAGCTGTGGCTCCCATTCTTGATCATCTCGTCGATTGTTTTGGTTCCACTCGGCTTGAGCCACTGGACTGCCAATATTTGGCGATGCGTCACCCCACCAGACCTTGCTTCTTGTTCGTTGAAAATTGGACATCCTGTGAAAAAAAAAACAAAGAGTTAGGTAAATGACGTGGGAAAATTTAAGCTAGTGAGTGTAATGATCGGTTCAAATGACGTAATTTCTTGGTCCATTATAGTCGGGCATAAGTTAAGAACACGTGAAGCGTATCGGTTCTTTCCTTCCCGAAGTTGACACTATTATTCATTTCAAAGGTAGTTGAAAAGTTTGAATATATGAAAAATCTAATAACAAAAGGTCACTACATTACATTGCAGGCAGATGTTTAAAACCGTTGCAGATTCTATTGTGTTTAGGGCAAGGGCTATGAGAGTTATACGTTAGCTGTGATTTCGGAACCCCTCGTTTTCTTATGCACTGTGAACTAAGGTCACTGAGAATAGTTCTAAATACCCATACCCATTGGTCGTTTTTTTATGATTTTCTACTTAAATATAAGGTTATAAAGTTCAATATTGTTATTTTTATTCTATTTAGAAGTGCTAATTATTCTTTTAACTGAACAAACTAAAGTAGAGTAAGCCTTGCGGTTTGTGAGTCAAGATATGAATCACAATAACAATGTGTTACTTATTGGTAATGTTAATCGGTCATATAAATAAGTATATCTATTGATTTACATAGACGCTTAATGTTTTGATTTTCTTAAGAAGATAAATACTAGTTTTACTAAAATAAAGTTACAGTATAAGTTGCAGTGAGTGCAAAAAAACCTTGAAAGTTTTGTATAAAATGTCAAATGTTCGCGAAATTTTGTGTAATAAAAAATCCTAATATGATACGTAAAACTATCAAATCGATTAAAATTAATTGTTTACGCCGTTTAATGTTCACAAAAATTTATTTCTCAACTAAAGAACAGGTTTGGCCTTATGTCGATTTAATTGGGATAATTTCGCTAAAATGCACGTGAACAAATCTTTTGCAATAAATTACGAAAAATGTAAAATTTAATTAAAACTTGATTGACACGTTGTTTTCTGTCACAAGAAAACCTAGTAGGTTGTGAAAACGAGTTAAATCTCGCTAAAGTCAAACTTCTATATAAAAATAATTAACACGTACTCTCCAATCTCCATGTCGGTTAATACAAAATGGATATTTAAAATAACACGTAGGTAGAATAGTTACGCAAAATATAAAATTAGTAGGTACTTACTAATGTGTACTAATGATCGCTAATTACTGAGAAATATTTAAAAGTGTTAACGTTATAAGGATTACGTCGTCATACAAGGATGATAATTGTCTTAACTACCTCTCGTAATGTAGATAGAGGGAGCAAGTTTCATAAGAAAAGCTAAATATGGCATAGAAAAGTCTAAATAGAAGTCCCGTTTGGTTCCGTACATACTCCAAGAGCTTTCTAAGCTCCTTAGTAATAGAAACGTAATATTACTCGTAGAAAAATAATAAATTGTAAAATATTACGTTAAATTGTTGTAAATTTTGACATTAACACATATATTTTTTATATAATCTTTTTATCTTTGTGTGAAATCTTGATACACTTTAATAATAAAAAAACCTTATACTATATTTAGTTTAATTCTATTCTTCTATAAAACCTGCCAGTCACGTCATCATAAGTCATAACATGTTGATGAGGGATGCGGGATAACCGACAGGAAAAAACGTTGGTACGAAGTATTTATTACCTTTTAAAATAATAATAAGTATTTCCTTTCTGTGTCATAGCTCATCTTAAAATATAAAAAAAATAATCAATCCATGTACTTTGTCATTTATATTTACGTACTTTGCAATCGGAGTTATAGTCAAATACAACGTCATATAGTCAAATACAAAGTCAAAAACAACAAAGTAAACATGTCAAAAAAATAGCTGCGAACTTTGTTTTCATAAAAAATCATAAAATGCTACAGAATCTATAACGAATGTTATAAATAAAAAAACTTACTTATAAAAATATTAAACAAACAAAAGTGAAAAGGTGTTTTAAAATATGCAAAAAATGTTATCTTGAAAAGTCTTTGACCTTCCGACAGGCCCTTGGCGACTTCCTTCACTATCTCCTGGTACATTTAGATATGCTTCAATGCTAACAATGCTTGCTTTTATGCGACATTGGATTTAAAGACGATCTAGATGACGTCATTAGTTCAAATTGACATATATTTTTTGGTTTTGTTTTTTTGTTATCGTCAACAACATAAGAATAAATTATTATAAAGTTAGTCTTATACCGTATATTATGATTCAATTTTTTTGTTTTAATTTAATCACGAATCAGAGCAAATGTATCTATAAATATTAAATAGTGTTGATCGTGAAGCGAAAGCATGACTAAATTAAAGATATGGCACATTTATCGCGCTCCACTAGAGATGCGTCCGTGACTAATTGCGTTTGCAGAATAAGCACTTTAAAAGTGTATTAAAAGAAACAAAAAAAATATTTTTATTTTTAATTAAAAACTTAAAATATACAGCCTCATTGGTGCTTGCCTAATTTACCTGTAGTACAGTCAACACTAGTTTTTTTTACTAAAACCATATGGGTGTTCAAATTGATTGCGAATAAATTAATCGAATTTATACAAGTAACAAAAATATAGAATAAATATAAAGGTGTGTTTCGCACCTTTTTGCATTACAATTGACTATGATGTCCTTGCAAAGTTCACTGGCTCTTTAAGACATCGAAAAATTACGCTTCTAGACATCATTCTGACGTTAATTATATAAAAACACATTTTTGTTTTATTTTAATTGAAGCATCCATTTATTAGTGTGTAATCATCTGCGCGTTGTTATTATACCTTATATGGTAAGTTATGCGCACCTGGCTTAAACAGAAGTATGAAGAATGAGTTAAGTAAATAAACATTATTAAGTCTAGTTCGTTCTAGACAATGATGTTATACAGTCTTTTATAACTCAATGGTTCTAGACTTTCGGTTAAGCTTTTATCGATTCTGATTAAGATCTATTTAATTTTACATTAATTCAAAAACTTATCTAGGAACAAGTTAAGTATTGAGTGATAAGTATATACACTATTTTTTGTTCCAGAACTTAGAATGCTTCAGACAAACGAACATTGCATCCCAATAGTATTATAGTAAATGTGAAATGGAGTAAAAACGTAATGCAGCTGGTCTAACGGTCGCGTGTCATCTGCTCGTCTGCCATACGCCACGCTTGGGCGTACCGCACCGTGCACGCGCCCTACACACGTGTTCTACTTTGATGCGAATCGGTCAAAGTTTAATGTTGTAAACAAATATATTTTAAACAAAATTATAAAATTTTTATTTCTATATTTTTAATAAGTAAGCAGGAACAAACTAGCTCTTAGCATTTTTGTAAAATTATGATGTCGCAAATCATCTTATTTAACAGATAGTCATCCGACCAACCTACATATTTTTATGTTGATTATAATCTAAGATAATGTCTATTATTCTATTCTAGATTCTTAGTAACTTGTTTTTTCCTAGAATAAAAGACATTTACCAAATACATACTCATTTTTGATTTTAGTTTAGTTTTTTTATTATGAAATGTAGGCCTCATTACCTACTGTAACATTAAAATAACTACTATCGATGTACCTGTATTTTGCACTAGAATTAGCATTATAAAATAAAAGGCAAATAATTCTGAAAAAAAAAATCAATAAAATGTCAGTTACAATAGTAGTGACAGTCTGTTTTGCGATTATGTTTGTCACAAATGTCAACAAAAGAAAACCGTTACATCATATCGATCAAGTGATGTAGTGATTTGATCTCTATGGTTACAGCCAGGTGTGATCGAGTTCCGTTTCGCAAGGGCTCAATCGCCCCTTATCACCCCTTGTTTGATGGTACGTGTATACAGGCTGTTATTAAAATGAAATTATTTTTTAAAATAAGTTATTTTGTTGTATCGCATAATATGTATGCATACAAGAATATATATTCCAATAGAGGTAGAGATAAATCAACGAATTGTAGCATTTACTTCAAAATTATGTTTACCTCATAAAATTCTTACATATTTTTTTTATCGACATCAAATAAATTATCTTAAGCATCTTTATTTTAGGTCTAATGTAAAAAAAGAAAATAATGTATATCGAATTTTAAATTAAACTCTACACTAACCTGTTATAAGAATATTCTGCCAATTGGCAAGTGTTTTTCATTTTACCATTTGCGTCAATTATAATTAGCGATAAACGAACTGACACATAATTTACATAGGTGTTATAGCGAAAATGAATCATATTGTAAAAAAAACATGTTCCTATAGAACAAATATTAAACTCTGCTAGTTCTTAGGATCATATTGATTGACACATTAGCACTAGTTTCTATTGTCAGTCTATATGCGACTTTCAACACAATGAATGGTAATCATGCAATCGTTACAAATTAATTATCATGTCAAATGAAGAAATTGTTCTTATTACACATAATATACTGTTCCAGCTGCTATATAAATAAATAACATTAAACACACACCAAAATCTAGTTTCATGGTATGCTAGGCTTGTGTTATGGATACTAGATAGTTGATACACTACACTTATAAATATAAAAACCCATGAATAGAGTACAAACATTCGCACTCATCACACAAAGTAATGCCCTGCAGGACTCAAACCCGCAACCGCTGGCATAGCAAGGGCCGCACAAACTGAGCTAAACATTCATATAAGTACATACTTCTGAGACTACCACAGAAGTTATATTCTTGGCATTCTAGTAAAATTCTAGTCACGTTATTACGATGACTTGTTGACAGCAACCATTTATTTTAATCAAATAAGCATTAAATAATAAGTTAAAATTTAAATTATCAGTGTTACATGGATAATTCGTGTAAAATATGCAGTCAATACCATGTTTAATTTCTTTTGTCACATTCATTCGCACCGGTTCTCTAATACTGTTTGTAATCCGCATTTAACTGCTACGAAAAGGTATTTGGTAGTACGTCGAGTTCTACGTTCAGTATTGTATACGATTGCTATTATTTAATAATATTTGAATGAATTAAGCTTATTTAATTTATTTTTATTTATATTCATTATTATTAATTTATATTCATTAATTGTTTTTGTTTTTTAATTTTTTTAATTGACTTTTGATTTTAATCTATGGAATATGGATAAAACTTTCAGAAGGACGTAACTTTTTTTTGGTTGTGTAAGAAGTTTTATGGTAAAATTTTCAACTAGCTACTAAACCACGAATTAAACTTCGAGGCAAAGTAATTTATTCATTCTCAAGCATCCTGTGTATAACGATTGGTTACCTTTGTCGCATTCTCGTCGCTTACCGGTTCTCTAACATCTGTCCATATTACATACACAGTTGCGTTTCATTCAACGCATTAGTACTAGAGTTGGGACTTCCGCACCCGATGAAGTGTGGTGAAAGTAACGTATGTTACGTAAATTGAGATGGGTGTAATTAACCTTTGAAAAGGTTTTTTGTAAGGTATAAAATGTGATTTACACTTTCTTACAATTACAAACCTTTAGGGCAAAAGTGATATTTTACCGTTAAGTAGGTAGTGGTATTTTTTTTTAATTTGTGGTAGGAAATAAATTATACAGCTTATCCAGCATTAATGAATATGTAATACAGGTAATAAAATTGTTTATGTGCACGTGCCATTTGCTGTAAACAATAATACCTAGTATGACATATTCAGGTTTAGTATTCCTTAACACGATTAAATGTTCATTAAGTACATTTAATTACACAGTATATATTACTTCTCAGACTTTTAACGACGTTAGTAAATTTTTCGAATTTTGGTGTATGTTACTACTACATATTTATGCCTTTTGTCTTTTTATATATCTATACTAATATTACCTATAAAGCTGAATAGTTTGTTTGGTTGAACGCGCTAATCTCAAAAACTACTGTTTATTTTTTTGTATTAGATAGACAATATTATATTTCAAAGAAGGCTATATAATAATATAACACATGTGGTGTTATATAGCCTTCTTTGATATATTGGTATAAAAATAGATAAAATCTAAAAATTTAGTTTCCGGTCTTAGGAACTCAGGCGAAGCTGCGGGAAATGCTAGCTGATGTATAAAATTCGAATCTTCGAATGTGTAATAATTAATAACTAATAATATAATTTAATTAAAACTTAATAAGATATTACTAGCCTACCGCCTGTCTGTCTGTGTTTAAGTCCCTAAAGTAAAAAGGTGTCTCTAGACATTAAAGTTAAGAAAATAATTATTGAGTTCTATATTTTATAAAGTAAAATGCATGCTTCGCTGCATCCCCCATATATGTGTAGGTGTTCGTAATAAGGCACGCGCGGTGCCATATGGCTGATAAGGTAGCGTGTCGGTAGAAGAAAAAACTTATGCACGTGGCAATGTTTAACTTTTTATATCAACTCGTGTAGGCGGTTAGTCCGCTTTAACTGTTAACTTAGATGAAAGACTATACCGTATAATAGCTTGGAATATAATTCTAGGAGTTACTACGACGCTTCAGGAATTTTATTTTTAAGCCTACAGTTTTACGGAAATCTGCTCATTCATAAAAATTTCCTTAATGTCAGTTTTTTTTAATTTTTATGCGCAGTTGGTTTTTTTATATTTTAGTTTTAGCACATTATATTATATTTGAAATTATGAACGATATTTAATATAATCTGAAAATATACACACTTGTACTTGAGAAACCAGGTCATAAAGCGATAAATGAGTATAAAAAGTTTAGTGCAAATATTCGCCCTTTAAAATTATATCGATTAAGAATTACGCGAAACGTAAAGCAGCGTGTACATAGCTTGCAATAAATTGTATGTATCACATCCATAATATTGAGAACACCTGCAAAATGTTTTTACTTGGATAATTGTTATTATAAACGTACGCTACACAAAAAACACTCTTTACTGACAGAAATAGTAAATGCGCATATTACCTGTGATATAAGATATTACACTAAATGCGTGTAAGTGAGTTTTTGTAATATGTATTTGTATTAAACTTTTGAAAAATTCTTAAATCTTGAAAATCACTAAGCGCCCGCAAAATCGGTATTGATATACAATATACTTATAGCTTTGTTCCATCTTTACTTACGAGTATCTTAAAACTCTAACTTGCTGAATCCATTCATTAACTATTTTTTGTAAAATTTTATTGAAATAGTCATTAGGTACCTACTATCATAGTTTTTAGAATTTGTCTGTGTACGCATCACGAGGAAATCACTGGACAGATTAAGACGAAATTTGGTATTATGATAGCTGCTGATCCGTCAACATATAGGCCCAGACTTTTTATTTGGTCTGGGCATATAGGATACTTCACTGCAGGAATTCACATTTCTAACAAATCTATACTTACCGTTAAAACGTACCTAGGGAACGAACCCGAGCTGCGTCACTAGTCTAAAAATAATTAATAAATAAAAAAAAACACTGTATACATATTACTGCTATAAACATGATTGGTTTCCAAATTTTACCGACTTCTTGGTTGCAAGTCTCCATTACACATAGTCTTGATAACGTCGTTATTCTATTAAAGACAATTAAAGTTACAGCCTTGGCTTTCAATTATTGGATGACATTTACTCTACAGCTGCAAAATGGTGAAGTAATATGTACCTAAGTTTCAGGCAGATGTACTGCCGTGTATAGGTTAATAGTTTGACATTTATTTTTTCCATTAGAAAACCGTTTACGTCGGTTACAGGTGGAAATTAAAAATATGAAAAATATTGCAGTTTTGTTTATCTGCAGGTGCTTTTGATGTTTACTTTAACTTTAATAAATTATAAGATAGTACCTGAACCAAACTTTACTTAGCGTTTCAGTAACGACACCTCTATACACAAACAATTTATAATAGTTACAAATTTGCTTTATAATATCTACCTAATATTTATAATAATAATAATGTTCTCCGACCGATTCCGGCCATGGCGGCCAATCTCATTGAGACTGACCAAGTACGCATGAGATATTATAGTGCACAAGTGTACGCGCAGACACAAGTGCACTCTCTATTCCTATCACTCTCATACTCCGGTGGGACGACTACTCGACACGACCAGTGAGAGCTAAGGCGCAGGACCGACGGCTTTACGTGCTCTCCGAGGCACGGGGGTGAACCACCACCAACTTCCCAACTCCGGGCTGTTACTGAGGCTAACGAAACAGAAAGATTCAATAACTAAACTTGGCCCGACCCGGGACTCGAACCCAGGACCTCTCGGTGTGTGACCGTACATGCTAGCCACTACACCTCTGAGGTAGTTAATATATTTATAATAAGAGATATATGAATTGCCATTTTTCTATATAGTATGTAAGTACATACGTATCGGCCATCATTTTTAATTGACTCATCTGAAGTGCGAGAAATTAGTCACTGCAGTACCTATGTTCATTTTGTAGATACTTTATATATCTAAGGCTATAAACACCCAACAACAAATAAAAAACAAATCGATGGTTTCGTTAAGAAGTTTCTATTTCAAAGGCTTACGAGTATATTATACTACTTAGCTTAAGCCTTAATCCATAGTCTTGATTGATGTCGAAGTTGAAAATGACTTACAAAGATTCCACGTGAGTAATGTCCCGTATGTAGCGGTATACTGTAATAAGACCTCTTCTAATGTCTTGTTTGAACTTGTGACCTTTGCTTTAATAAATAAAGCACTGCCGCTAAAAGCGGGTAGATTAAACGATAGAAAATACCTATTATTTTGGTTAAATCATATTTCCCTTTCAATATCGATGATATCATAATGTTATTTTGGATTATAGATTGTTAAACACGTTGTCATGTGAGGTCTCATTTTACCGCAATGACTGCTTTGTCTCTATAAGGTGTGTTAATCACTTGCCTGGTATTTGCACGTGCGGGTATATTAACGCTATAGTTATTTTAATTTGTTCGCCTTAGCTTATGGTTCTCATGGTTCGTTCATGGTATGATTTATTGTGATAAATAGTAACTCAATAGTAACTCAATATAATTATTTCTTCAAATATAAATTATATCCTGACTGACTAACTAATTCCTATCGCAAACATCATAGCGGCGCTAATCTATTATTTTGTCAGATATGATATATAAAAATTTTGTATCCTACCTATGTAAGGGGGTGAAATATATATGGAAAATAACACCTCGTCTGTTTCGATGGTAATACCATACATTTACTCCATCGGTTATTTTTCTTTTTATGCAGTTTAAGAGATTAAAGTTAACATTCAAGAGCACGTAAAAGTAATTAATCTATCTTTATATATGAATCCTTATACTTGTTAAATATACGTTTCGTTAAAAAATATTTAAAAAATCGATTTACAATTAACAAATAAATGCTGATAACACTAAAGCTTGTCAATAATTACTACATACACCAACTTAATAAAGGCACTAAGCACTATTCAACCCAAGCAATCTTATATTTGGTGTCTTTTAAATTATCAAGGATAATAAAAGAAAGTGGATATAAGTGGATAACTAATATTTTTTTGATATCGCACCAGACCAACGACCAAGCGTGCGTTACGCAACGTGACGCGTATGCTAACGTACATATACTCGTAAGTCGTAGCTACGATCATATGACACGACTTACATATGCGCACACGCAGTATCGTGCAATTCTAGGTACTATATGCATATTTTCTATAACTACTAATATGAACTTTCTTTTATCGCAATATAATTTTTCTATAAAAATTACAAAAAGAAGGAGTAATAATTCAACAAATATTACCTAATAAAAAGTATGTACTTATTATAACAGTTGAAGCCATTGTTAAAAGTGAAGAAGGTAAAAGTATTAAGCTTTTAAGCTTATTAAAAAGATAATAGTTATGTATTAGCTGTAAGTTACGCAACGTATTTGATGTCTTCACAATCACTCTTCTGTTTAAACAAATTTAATATGGTCATTAAAAAGATTGGCCATCTTTATAGTAATCTACTTTTACTTACTTACTTTTATATTTACTTTTACTTTACTTTTATTTTACTTTTTATGAAAGAGATTTTGATTAAAGAACTAGAACTAGAGCTTTATCTTGAGAAATACAATATCCATATAATATGCCTAACTGAACCATGGCTCAGAAAAGATTGTAATATTTTAAATATTGAAAATTATAAATTGTCAAGTTCGTTTGTTAGAGTGAATGCTACTCGCGGTGGCTCTCTTGTATTAGTTAGAAAAGATGTAGTTTGCAAGGGCCGACAGGACATAGTGGCACTCTCTGTCGAGCGTTCTATAGAACTATCCTGCGTTGAGACTCAACAGTATATTATATTATGCGTGTACCGACCCCCTTCGGGTGACTTTGATATATTTGAAAATAAGATGGACGATATCCTTAGAAATCTATGTACTAGTAGTAAATCCATAATTGTAAGCGGAGATTTTAATGTTGATATTCTTCAAGTAACGCAGCATAGTAATCGCCTCTTAAGTCTATTTAGATCGTACGACTTAAAAAATGTTTTTTGCGAACCAACTCGTATATCAAGTTTTTCCTCCACATGTATAGATAATGTGTTCTGTCATGAGGAAGTTCTCGAAAAATTAATAATAGCAAATTTAAGCTCAGACCACTTGGGTCAAAAAATTTCAATATCTAGCGATATCATTAATACTAAACAAAATTTTAAATGTAGACCCGTCAATGATTATAAAATTAACATCTTTAAAGAGAAAGTTACGCAGCAATTACTTCAATTGAACATGACTGTTGATAGTCCCAATTTTTATTATAATAAAGTATTTAATATACTATTAGAGTCATTCAATGACGTATTTAAAGAACGTACTATAATTAAGGACTCTAAAATGAAATTTAGCGACTGGGCGACAGTCGGTATATACCGAAGTAGGAATAAATTGTATGAATTATATAGTATGAAGCAGTGGAATCATGACCCAACGTTCCATAATCGGGTAAGAACTTATTCAAAAATTTTTAAAAATGTTTGTTTGCAGGCTAAGTCTATACACATTAGAAATAAAATTTTAAATTCTGACAATAAAATTAAAGCCACTTGGGACGTGATTACTCGTACGGCTGGAAGATCAAAGCCTGCTAGTGAACCTATCCAATTGCTAATTGATAATACTACAATAAGTTCCAATGAAGATGTTGCAAATTCATTTGAAAGTTATTTTTCGAAAATCCCTGAAAACGTTACATTTTCTTTAAAATCTTCTCCTACAGATGCAATAAATTCTTTAAAAAATCATACTCGTCACTGTGATCACCAATTTAAATTTTCATATGTAGATGCGAATGAAATAATTAAGATATCTAAAACTATTAATCCTAAAAAAACTGGTGATTTGTGGGGCATGTCTGTTAAATTACTTAACACAATAATAACAAACATTGCACCACAATTGTCTCTTATTTTCAATAAATGCATAGATAATGGAATATTCCCTGATCTCATGAAAATTAGTAAAATAATACCTCTTTTTAAAAATGGCGAGAAAAATGACCCTGGCAACTATAGACCTATTTCTATATTGCCATGTATGAGTAAAGTCTTTGAGAAACTTATTTTAAGCCAACTTTTGATTCATTTTAACATAAATAATATTTTCCATAGTGAACAGTATGGTTTTACTAAAGGCAAGTCTACAGCTGATGCGGGGGTTGCGCTTCTTAGACATATTTATGACGCTTGGGAAAAATCACAGAATGCAATTGGAGTATTCTGTGATTTGTCTAAAGCTTTTGATTGTGTGGAACATGAAACTCTTTTGCTTAAATTAGCTCATTACGGGGTTCGTGGTGTTGCTCTTGATCTCATTGCATCGTATCTTAGTGGTAGGGTTCAGAAGGTCGCGGTAAATAATGTCAATTCTTCAGGGTCTCCTCTTAGAATGGGTGTACCACAGGGATCTATCCTGGGTCCATTTTTGTTCTTAGTTTATATTAATGATCTCCCATTTTATGCCGACAAGTTTTGTGATATTGTACTCTTTGCGGATGACACCTCCTTAATTTTTAAAGTTGATAGAAAGTCAAATAATTACGACGAAGTGAATAGTGCATTATCACACATACTTCATTGGTTTAATATTAATAATCTGGCTTTAAATGTCAATAAGACAAAATGTATGCAGTTTTCATTACCTAATGTAAAAAGACAGAATTTTAACTTGTATCTTAATAAAGACATACTAAATATGGTAGATTCCACGGTTTTCTTGGGATTTACATTAGATTCAGGTCTGCAATGGGGTCCCCATCTCTCGTCTCTTGCGAGTAGACTGAGCTCCGCTGTTTTCGCTGTTAGAAAAATCAGGCAGCTAACTGACGTCGATACTGCCAGACTTGTCTATTTTAGCTACTTTCATAGCATTTTAGCGTATGGTATTCTGTTGTGGGGTAATGCTGCGGACATTAAATCCATATTTATTATTCAAAAAAGGGCCATTCGGGCTATTTATAACGTTAGCGCTCGGGATACTCTCCGCGAACTTTTTAAAGAAATTGGAATACTTACGGTTGCTTCGCAATATATATATTGTAACATTGTATTCGTTCGACAAAACATTAATTGCTACTCAAGACACAGCGACAAACACGGTATAAATACAAGAAATAAGGATAAACTTGTAACACCCAGTTTTCGCCTTCAAAAAGTAAATAGAACTTTTATGGGGCAAGGTGTACGCATGTATAATAAAATTCCACAGTCCATATTGAGCTTGCCTTTGAAACAATTCAAATCTAAAATTAAAAATACATTATTGAATAAGGCTTATTATACTATCGCGGAATACTTAGAAGATGTAAACGTGTGGAATTAATGTCTTGTTGTGTCTCACGTAGGATAAATAGAAAAACATTGTAATGCAATAAATATTGTAATCAAATATTTTTGAAAAGAGCAACTGCTGAGTTTCTCGCCGGCTCTTCTCGGCAGAACAGCATTCCGAGTCGGTGGTAGTTTACTCCCAAGTCCCAGACTTACAGACTGACATTTAATTTAAATTTAAAGTTTAATCATGTAAAAATGACGATTCAAAAGAACTTGTAAAAGTCTATTTGAATAAAGAATATTTTGATTTGATTTGATTTGATTTATGGTAATCTAGCGATTCACACTCGCTTCGCACTTTTTTGTTGTGAACTCAGGTTCGTCCCTAATGAAGAACAAAAACAAACCAATCCCAAGGGAACCGTAGATTTTTTAGTCTATGTCTATGTGCTTTTCCAGACTATATTCTATCTCTGTGTCAAATTTCATCCAAATTAATTCAACAGTTCTGGCGTAGTTAAGTAACAAACATTCATCCAAATTTTCGTATTTACAATATTGATGGGATAAATAACCTTAATCATACCTGACATGCAAAGCTTCTTAGGACACAATTATTAATTTAAATAAATAATAATTAATAATATCGATAATTATAATATCGATTTAATTGTTATTTAGTAGTGTTCAGCACAATTAATATTACTATTTTCTAAAAATGTACAATGATATATAATAATTAATAATGAGATAATGGTTGTGATAGCGCTATCGAAATAACTTCATGCATTGATTTCGTCACAATAAAATATATTTAGTAGGTATTATTATTAAAATGAAAAACTATTCAAATAGAATTTTACAAGCACTTTCAAATTATTTACTAGACCTATGACAACGTCAATTTGTGATTTGGCTGCCACCTACACCGGCTCGTAAAGCAATTCAGCTAAGAAGTTCCAGTGATAATAGTAGGTAGGTACTTTAAAAAATATATGGTTATTTTAATATACCAATTGTTCTATTAAAATAAATGCAATATAAATAATTATTAAGCTTTACTACTGAATGTAGAGTTGTGATAAGTATTTAAAACGGAAATAAACTTTTCTCTCTCATCCATATACAACAGTGGTTTTCTCGCACTTCCTGTGTTCTCGATTTCCAAACAAGTTTTCACGGTAAATCAAAGAAGTGGACAGATGTGAAGCATTTAATTATATACTATTAAATATTAATATACTAGCGATTAACCCTCACTCTGCTCGGGTCCTACGTGTACCCACGTCTTAACTTATAGATTTCTTAGAGATGTGCATCTTGATCTTAGGGCAGTGAAAAGTATCCAATATGCTGACCAAAATAACCAGCTATCAATATCTGTCCAGTGGTCGTGATGCGTTCTCAGACAGACAGACAAAAATTCTAAAAACTATAGATTTGGCTTCCATCGACTGACTATTTCAATAAAATTTACCAAACGACATTTAATGTACAGATTCAACTCAACTAGAATTTTATTATAAATAGGTATAGACAATTTAAATATTATGTTTAGTTGTTTTGCTCTGATAACTAACAAATTCCATGCAAAAACTCTTGTTTTAAAACAATTAGGAGTCAAGTGAATTGAATAAAATTCCTTCTAGAACATTTAGGAGCAACAAAAATACCTAATTAAATAACAAATTTTCGTATTCAAATTGATTTTCAAATGCGTACTCAAATAATCTAATCAGAAACGCTATCGAGAAGATACTTCTCAAAGATAACTCTTATGACATTCTAAAAACATATGTATCTTTTGTTCTCTTTAATACTTTCATATTCGTACTGTTTATTCTTAAAATATTAAAATTGATTTGTAAATAAATGTATTATTATTTACGTACATATCTGAATGGAAAATTGTGTCGTCTTAAAAATAATATTATCTAATATTATATAAGTATATAAAAATCTGGTATCACGGTGTTTGCGGTTGCACTACTCCGAAACGGTCCGACCGATTTTCATGATATTTTTTTGTATATTTGGTAGGTTAGATTGTAAAGTCTTATATCTCATATGACAGAACAGCCTTTTCAGTCAGCTGGTTTTAATTTACAGAATAAATAAGTATAAAAATAAATTATATCATAATCAATGATATTTTAACTATAGATATGTTATACGCTCACTAAACAACCGAAAAAAGTGTTCCGCGCTGCACACATACACACTTTTCATTCAAGGTACATGTCAAAATGATAGAAAGGGGATAGTCGATAAAATCAATAAGAAAAAAAGAGACAGCTAATGTTGTCAATTGCGCGTCAATGTAAACAAACATTAGTCTAGCGACCGATGACATATCAGAATATTAGGCAAATAATTGAAATATATTAATAAATCGAAGTATACTGCGTTCTTACATGTGGTATGAGATCCCTTGTGTTTTATTAACTTTGGTATCATAATTGGTGCATTTCCTAAATACACAGGATGGCATTTTTTTAATTTTGTAGCAGCGTACCACTCGTCGCCATGCGGTGACACAGACTAAAGGCAATACGTCCTAATTAGGATGTTTTCGAGTTTTCACGATTGCACGCTCATAACATATCTATAGTTAAAATATCATTGATCATAATAAAATTAATTAGTGAAGGAGAATTTTATGAAATAGTTCGTAAGCTGTCAAAAGCATTCCCAATAAATTGAACTTCTAAAAAATTTGACATTAGCTGTCATTTAAACTAATGACTGGCAAAAATCTGTCACAACATTTCTCTTTTTAAAATAGCACATTATGTCTCATGAATATTCAATGAGTTTAGCAACTCGATACATTATACAATAAGCCTATTTAGAGATCAAGATAAATGTATAGGAATGCAATATAAATACTGCAAAGATCACCTGCTGGTCTAGCTTTGCGTCTCGAATACTGATACTATGCTTAGAAAATATCTTAAATGTTAATGTAATTCTTGTAAATTATGTGCATTACAGTGTTATCCTGCACGTAGCATATGACTTATGAGCTACGGTTAGCGTTTTGATCAAATTGAGTAAATAATAAATATGGCTATATTATTTATATAAAACTTTTACAACACACCTCTTTTGATCGGGTTCATTATTAGATACGTTAAAATGGTTAGCGATTCTCATATCAGTTTAAATAATCAGCTCTGATCTTTTAGATTTTCCAGCTATTTTTTAGGTTTTCCCAAATTTTTATACTTAAGCGAAAAATAGAATAATTTAAATCGGTCCAGTTATTATTGAGATTTAGCGAGACTGACAAAGGATTTATATAGAGGCGAATTATATTATTTGTTTATATATTTTTTAATATATGTAATTTACATAATTAAAATCCTAGGGAAGGCAAAAATCCTATAGCGGTAGGTGTGGAATAAATATAAAAAACATAAGATAAATGGTAAAAGAGTGCCAAATTTAAATTTTAAGTCGACTTTAATGACATTTAACTCGAGCTATCCTATTTTGTATAACGTAATGGTGCGGTATAATGCATTGCTATGGTTATTATCCTCTTATGGGACTATCGATAGTGAATCATAACCACATAGACATTCCTTTGTAAATCCACGGCTTACTGGCACATCATTTTATGCCATATTATTTACATCTTTCTCAATAACAAAATCACATTTTTGTTATGTTAAATTCGAATGCGGCAATTGTGCGGAATAAATAACAGATTTTCTTAGAAAACCTTAACTTATTTCTCGCCGTTTGACTTGAGAAGTATGTTTACAGACTACGGAATAAAATCAGAGTCGGTGTGACAGCAACTGAGCGCCATTTTGGAATTCTGATGATTCAGTTTGGATTCCGAACACGTAGCGCATCGATGCCACGGCACGGCTAGTCACTAGTGGATAGGGATGGGCCAAGTTAGTTTAGAATCGAGTACTTGCGGTAAAGTTTAGTGGCAGCTTCCATAACTATTTGTATTTAGGTTGTGATAATATTTTCAAACTAGCAACCCCTGCCTGCTTCGCTGAGCATTAGTCTCAGAAGACTTAATTTTTTAAAGTATATAAATTTAATTTCCAATTAATTTTTAACTTACCATTAAGTAAAATGATTTTGAAATTATTATGACTACTTTAAAAGATAAGTTATATTTAAAAATTAATTGGAATTTTCCGCTACTAATAATTATAAAGAATAAAATTATATTATCAATGATTACAAATGCATGTAATGATTTATTGAATATAACATAATATGGATAATACATATGTAATACAGTGCTTGTAGGACAATGTTAATAAGTATCAAAATTAAAAACGATTACATGAACTATTTTTGTATTTTAATACCTCCTAATACGGAAAAGATCCATCACAAATGACAACATATATTTTATCTATTATTAAAACTATTTTTGTTATAGATATATGTACCTACTTATTACAACGCAATGATAACATTAAACAAGCAATTGTTTATTTCAAATTTTATAACTAGTTAGGGCATTTAAGATGTAAAGTACGGTACGGATAAAACTTGTCTTAGAGTATTTAAAGAATGTAGTCACTCTTTTTACGGTTTATGTACGATTTATGCGTACTGTAAGTGAAAAAAAGTAATTATACAACTCACAATACAATAACGGTTACGAGTCGTGCTGACTCCCGTGTAGTAGAAATTGTCTATGACATATTGAGGTTAATACAGTCAATAGTGTAGGCAATACGACAGTTCGATGATTCAATCAACTACTTTGTCACTATCAATTATAATCGAACTAAAACTACATATGATCTGTTTAACTCTAGGTACAATGCAGAATTTGAATGTTATTAAGAATTTATAGGTACAGAAATACTAAAATTTCTGCCTGTCAGTTGGTAGATTGCTAATACTATAAGAAAACATTTTGACTACTACTTATCCATACTAATATTATAAATGCGAAAGTAACTCTGTCTGTCTGTCTGTCTGTCTGTCTGTCTGTTACCTTTTCACGCCTAAACCACCCAACCGATTTTGCTGAAATTTGGTATGTAGATAGTTTGCATTCATGAGAAGGAAATAGGCATATTATTTTTTGGAAATTCAACCCCTAAAAGGGTTAAAAGGGGTGGCAAAGTTTGTATGAGAAAAATATTTTTATTGCACATTTTTGCATGAAACTTTGAATTAATGCTTTTTAGTACAAATGATGAAACACATATTTCAGGGTTTTTCGAAATTCACCCCCATTGGGGGTTAAAGGGGGTGGCTAAGTTTGTATGGGAAATTTAATTCTATTAAAATATTTTGCGTGAAACTGAAATAATGCTCTGCAATACAAATTATGAGATACATATCTAAGCGTTTTTTGAAAATCAACCCCTATGGGGGTTAACGGGGGTGGCACAATTTGCGTAGGAGAAATATTTAACAGTAATTTTTACCATAAGTCCATAACAATGAACCACGTACATCAGTTTATCATTAACGAAAAACACACAAAGAAATTATGATACACATAGTAGCAAAATTGGTTAAAAATAGGAAATAAGTTTTAGAAAGCGCAGCAGTGGCGGCACGGCAGGATGCTACACAGTAGTTTTCAGAAAAGAGGGCCAGAACTTTAAATGGGGAATCAGTCCTTGGTACATTATAAGTAACAGTATATAGTTAAGCAAAAATTTTTATTTTATTCACTCTTAGCGCGAGCGAAGCCGCGGGCACCGCTAGTATTTCATAAAAGTAATAGCTTCCGTTGAAACTGTTAATTTGTACCTAGGGACGAACCAGAACAAAGCAAGGGTAAATCGCTATAGTAACTATATACAAATAATGCCATCGTTATAACTGTTGTTATAAATCTTAAATTTATTTTTGACTAAATGTGACTAAACAACAAAATTACGGACCATTTATAAGCCATAAAAAGTATGTAGAGACAATTTTTTACATTCAACTTTTTTAATACCAAAATATTTTGTCTATGACCAATCCCACTTAGACCCTTCTTAAATTATAGGCTCTCACTTTCACACGAGAATCAATTGAGTGTTATTTCCTGTACTTCAGTTAATCGATCACACCTTACGATCAAAATATCATTATATACGTATTACTGATTGTCGGCAGTGAAGGGCTGTTATCTAGTACTAACATAAAACCGTATTATCACTTTCTATTCAACTTGAGCAACGTCCACATTAGTTAAACTTCATTAGTGATAGGTATACTAGTACATACTCGTATATATATATATATATATATATATATATATATATATATATATATATATATATATATATATATGTCTATTTTTATTTTTTATTAAACTGTACAGATACATAATATTTATTTGTCTGTTTGTATAAAATATTAAAATAACAACTGAATGCATATGAAATATAGGTATACCGGCCGTGAACATTTAATATCTCCTAACTGTCATTTTTGTGCTAAAATTGTAATGGCAAAAGCAACATAATACTGACTGCATTTAATTATGTTAACAGAAAAAGAAGTAAATACTAACCACTACTAAGTGTAAGTAGACAGAAGATGTTAGAAGTTCACAGACGATACGGTGCCTACATCTAACAAAAATACCGTTTTTGTTAGTCTGTACGCAACGTATCTCAAAACAGTAAAAAAATATTCATAGTAAAATAATAATAATAATAATAAAGCGTGTTATTTTTACTCACGTAGAGTTAATGTAACATAATTATTTTGTTCGTACCTGTAGTAGTTTAAATCATTAGTATTTTATTATATTTTATTCATGACATCCATTTTAATTTCAATGAAATTAATAAAATTAACGAAATAAAAACCTATTCAAATTATATTCGTGTGTCACAATGTCCACAGAGTAATCTGTTCTCTATCTACACTACTATTGTTGGCTGTAACTGATTGTATTACATCCGGTTAAATTACTATTGCAATGCATCTGTGTCATTTATAATATACATACATATATGTTAGAGTAAAATACTGTATATTGGTCAATCTTAAGCTTACCTGATAAATCTTAATAGAAGTAGACGATGAAGTCTTTTAGAATCAGAATTTAGTACATGATATGTTTTACCAACGATTTTATTAAAATATTTATGTTGAACCCCAATGGGTTCTGGGTTTAAAATGCGATAAATCGATCTAGCTAGAATTCATTTTCAGAAAATGTTGTTTTATTCGTGTTTTCAATAATCAATTTTATCGATAATCATCTTAAACATAAACTTTTTTTTTTTATTTAAAGAAAATAACAAAAAGGTGGCGTTTGGGTAGCCCAATATTCTCTCAATAATCTCTTCCCGACATCTATTGGCGAATAATACGAGTAATAAAATTTTTCTTAAAAATACCGAGCAAAGCTCGGTCACCCGGGTATAAAGTATCTTAAATGACGGACGACGACTGACGGACTTTTGCAGTAACTTATACACTGAATTGTTTATTCATAATATTATTATTATTATAAAAAATGTTTATAAAAGAAACGGATATAAATATAAAATGATAACATACTTATTTATTATTTCATTAAAAAATCTTAATTAGGGTACTTATTTTAGATTGTAATGTTAAAAAAACATTGTTTTAACATTAACTAGCGATTTAGCGAAGACGCGGGTTACGCTATAGTTATATACTAAAACTTGCTCGAGAACTACTCTATCCATTGGTGGAAACAGCATGAAAATCGGTGCAGTAGTTTTTGAGTTTATCGTGAACAGACAGACAGAAGCGGCTGAGGACTTTAGTTTTATAATATGTAGTGATGGTAGAGTCAGCGTGATTCTTGTAAAAAAAGAACCTTAAAAAACGTACAAAGATATCGCAGTAACATTCATCAGTATGAATTACCCTCTTGATAAAAAAACAATTAGGTTTTATCTCACTTGACTTAAATAAACAAAAAATATTTCTTTTTAGACTTAATTGAAGTAACGAAACAAGTTGGTGACTCACAGCTCGTTATAAAAACCATAATTTACTCGAACTAATGAAGTAGACACTTCTAGATATAAAACTTAAAATGTAGAACGTAGTAAAAGCTATGGCCTATGACTCATTTCATTCATAAGTAAATTTTGCGGGGAATGTCGGTATCGTTCTAAGAAAAATATTTTACGGAACTGAGATTATATGAGTCAGCTTTGCCTTGTGAATGGACCTGAGTTTTACACGCAGTATTCTTAAAAAAAAACTTTGAAATCGGCATATAATATACTTCTTAGTCTTATGTATTATTCTCTTAGGACTTTTTCACCAAGGAACATGTTATACGTGTATTATAAACAAGATCAACGAAGTCCGTTTGATATATACGTACATGATACATAAAAAAAGCTTAAATAATTAAGTTAAAGTTTTTATCCCGATGTCCCCTACAAAAGTTTAGTTTTAAATGTTTTATTTAAAACTAAACTTTTGTATATTTATTATTGTGTAAAAGTTTACGTTATTTATAAATAAAAATCTATAAGGTTGTAACTTGTAAGGTTAAAGGTTAGAAGTGATAATAATTACTTTTATTTCGTAAAGTAACGGAAGCGTGAAAAACCTTAATAGAAAATATTTGCCAGTAACAAACTTCATTTAAGCATTGTCAAATTGCATTTCACAGGTTTGACACAGGCTTTGTGTATTTATGTGATCACGGTTACTTTATTGACCGGCTTTATGCTTACTCTTCAATTACGACTATATCCGCAATAAAAATCCAATAAACGGAGGCAAATTAAATGTCAACCTTCAAATTCAAGTTCAATACCATGGGATTAATTAAGGCAGATAAAACCAGTTACCATTAAAATGGTAGGATCTTTTAAATTATTTTGAACTGAAATGGATTTAAATATAACGGATTTTTGTGTTTGTGTATTTTGTAAATATAAAAAAAAATATTTAGATTTTCCAAAAAATTCAATGTACAGATTCGAGCCCGAGCGAAGCAAGGGTTAGTCTACTAGTCAATTTATTCATATTAAATAGGTTAATACCATACATGTAATCTATATTGCTTACTTAGAAGCACTACAATATCTAGACCACTTTAAACGAGTCTAACATCCACTAGGGTTTCCGACAGATTATTTCTTCAACCGCCATTAAGATGTCTAAGAACACATATATAATTGGTTATTATAAAATTTAATGTACAACACAGAAAAAACATGTAATTTTGTTTTAAAAAACTAGCCCGATTCATCTTCAGTCTTATCTAATACAAAAAAATATCTCGTGCCAGTGTTTGTTATCGAAGTCCTCCGAAACGGCTTGACCGATTTTTATGATTTTTTTTGTGTATTTGGTAGGTTTGAGAATAGGCCGTAGGCAATTTTTTATTCCCCTAGGTGGTAGGGTGGCCCTCTCGAGATTTTATTTTATTTATAGACCAAATTTTTATGTTTTTATGATTTGGCATCAAAAAATACTTAAAACCCTAAATTTTTATCCTTCTACCTCCACTAATCCCTTTTTTTAAAAGTAATTAGAACGCGGGCGGAGCCGCGGAAATTGCTAGTATTTTATATTTATTATAGACTCTCTTCGAACACTCCCTTCGCTAAGGTTCGTTTCAAGGCTCGTTTCAGCAGTAGATTTGGGACAGATCACCACTCTTCTTCAGGTAGAAGCATGATAATATATAGCCCTAGCTATAGCGTTCCTCGATAAACGGACTATCTTATGCATTTTTTTTAAATCGGACAAGCAATTAGGATAGCGCGTTCAAACTGCTTCTTTATAATATTAGTATAGATTATTAACTTATTCAATATTATAGGAAAATTTATGGGAAACTAAATTCTGACCATAATGTATGTACAGTGTAGGTATATTATATAGGTATATAAATAATAGTGATTGAAGAGGAAAACCACAAATGTCTCATTTGCTCCATTTAAATGTAAAATTAGCCCATTTACAACATGACACAAGAATAACAGTATATACCTATATGCATTGTAAATAATTCCTAATGCTGCTTTTTTACATTATGTAAGTTTTCGTAGTACAACCTTTACAACAAAAAAGACCTTGAAAATTAAGAAAAACAAAACATAACGTCATATCATATTAAGTAGAAAATTAATACATAATTATCCAGACATCGAAAAATAAAAGGTCATTGAAATAGAATACAGTTTAAGCTATGCAATCGGTCAAGCCCTCACCAAGAAATCGGCGAATAAATAATACCATACGAATGAACATAGAACTTCTTATTGGAAGTCGGTTCAAAAAGCGACCGCCACTAATTTTGAAATACAGTGTTTCTTAATAAATAAATTATCTATGTCATTTAAGCAAGAGATCTAATCCCTATTCCAGTTTAATACAATTGTATGTAGATGCGAGTCATATTCAAAGCACACCCGAAAAACCAGTTGTAAAGTGTCGACATTATTAAAGCAGATTATTCTATGAATATGTAGATGTAGTGTCTCGAGTTGGTATTGTTACTTCCACTGGACTTAGAAAGTTCTCATTTTATTCACTTAATTTTTTTACCTCGTTTATTTACCTATTCACAAAAAAAGCTTACGTTGCTACACAAACAGAGTAACGGAGCTTTCTAGATGTATAAATTTCATTATCACATACGAAAAAATATTTTAACACTTTTAAAGGGATACGTTAAAAATTAAGTAACAATGTACTACTAGTTACTAGTTTTAAATAACATAGAATTTTTAATACATTATACAGCTCTTTTTTTATATACATGGTAGGAATTACTGGGTCTTTAATATCATCGTAGTTAAGAACTAAGATAGAAATAAGTTAATAACATAAAAGTTACATCCACTTCAAAATCAGTCGCTTAAAAGATGGCAGTCAATATAACGCAATTAACAACAGAAAGCTTAATTAAGCAAGCTTTTACGATATGATGGCAAGATACCTAAACAATATTACCACGGGAATCAAATTACTGAATACAAGCGAATCATCTTCACCGGACGAGATAAAATGAACGACCACCCGTTAGAGAGATAGTGTTATATTACTTTAATACTTAGTATTTACTTATTAGATACTAAATTTTACAACATTAAATTACTCAGTGTTGTGAATTTGTTCCTCAAAGTTCCGCTTGGATACTTAGGGCTAAGAATAAAAAATGTTACTTTTTTTTCTTCCATGTTTGTAAAAAGATATAGTTTCCAGTCTCAATTTATTCAAAATGAAAAAAAATATTAGGGAGTTACAAATACGATGGTTCGAGAAAACGTTTTTGGCCATTTTTATTTCTAAGCTGAAATTGAAATGTTTCATTTTACCAAAATTACTATAACGTTAATGTTACACTACACATATTACAGTATAAATAAGTAATATAAACATCACAAAATTTAGAGAGACTTATCTAACTAAAAATCAGATGCCCATGAAATTTAATTCGCACCATGCGTTGTAGCAGATCGCAGAATCACAACTCAAGTGCTCCGTTTGGGAGTAATGTTCCATAACTTGGCATAAATTGTGTGATAAATCTTAGAGGAACTTATAGAGTCAAAATGTATAATGTTTGTGATGGTTAAACTAACACTATATTTTATTAATAATATTTTTTTAATGTAATGAATAAACGTTTATAATTATCGAAATAATAGGTATTTAAATATATAATTTTGTTATGTTATGTACTTCTTTAGTTTTGTAGCTTAGTGCACAGCCCTAATCAACTTCCCACTGTTGGTCATGGGCCTCCCATTATATGGATCAGGCCATAGTCCACTACGCTGGGCAAGTGTGGGTTGGCAGACTTTACATGTCTTTCGAAAACTTGTTAGGTTCTATCAGACAAGTAGGTTTCCTCGCGATGTTAGAGTGTGAGACCTGGGGCTTGAACCCGCTTCAATTAATTTTCCAAGCGATCCCGTCACCACTGGGCTACCACTGATCTCTAATTTAGAGCTTAGAAATAAAAATTGTTGTAATACAAATTGATATTCTAAAACAATTGGATAAGATTTTATGAGTGAGAGTTTCTAATATTATATAAGCTTCTATAACAAGTTTTTCACATTCAATTTCAATTCTGTTATAAACAAATAAATGATTTAACGAATTATTTAATATGATAATATATAAATCATATCAACTTTTGATTTCAATACATACTATTATAGCACAGCATACGGATCATTAGTTATGTAATAAGTAAAAATAACTGGTTTTGTGGGAATAGCGTAGCGATAAAATGTTGCATCGTTATTTGAATATTGCGAAACATGCAATACTAGTCACATAATACAGCTTTCATTTGGATGTTATTATTTCTTTCCAGTTGTTTAAAGATTTATTTATATCTTATTTACTATTTTAGATGTTTGCCAATAGATAAAAAAAGAAATCTCATTTATACCCGTAATACTATTACCCGATTGCGACGAAGCCCAAAGGAGGGTTATGCGAGGCTTGTATTCTATATCTCTAGGATAGATAATATGGGTTATTATTATTATTATTAAATAGAAGTTTGAGACTCCACAAAAAATATTAAATTGTGGTCAACTTTTTTTCAAAATTTATAATTTAGCCGAAAAATAATTCAATATCCCTAACGCTACAGACTGTCAGAAAATAAAAGTAAAAATAAACTATCAATAATATTGTTTCCGTAATCCAAAATACTTATTTTGCTTTGCATAAATTATACATACAACTTACACACGAATGTGTTATTACACACTCATATATTATGTAGATTAGTTTTTAGAAATCAAATATTGTAAACTAGCTAATACACGTGTATTGGTTTATCTTCAATTTTCTATAAAATTCTCGTTAAAATTGTAATTTATTGTTAAAATCTGTACAATATAAAAAAATTACATGATAAAATGCATCGTTTTAAAGGCCCTGTTTGAACCGCGCCCAACATTTCCCAGCCAACGAACCCGGGTATCGTTTTAATGTTTTTTTTGCTTATCAAACTATTACGCTTATGTTACAACTTACAAGTATTATGGAGATAATCTCGTATTCCTAGGAAGCCCTGTGTGAATGACATCACATTGAGCGCGTTTCCTTTGTAAAAAACCAAAAACAATTATCAAATAATTTAATATTATGTCCTTATATAATATTAGGACTTATGCTGAGACGTCCCTAAATAAAATTAGAATTAAAAAATATATACATAGGATTTAGGGGAAAGCAACCCTTATGATAGATAATTCTGTGTACATAACACATATTGACGGATACAAGTCATTTTATCAATCGATCAAAACTATGTCAGTGTTTGACCAATAACATAATCTTATCCGAAGTGAAGTTAACTGTAGGAAAAAGGTTTGTGATTTTTAGGTTTTGTTATATTATAATATGTATAGTAATTGTTATTGTTATATATTTACTTATAATAAAATTCTTAGTCGAATCTGTACATTAAATGTATTATTAAGAAAATCAATACAGAAACTGAATCTAGTTTTTAGATCCTTCATGTTGTCTGTCTGGAAACGCATCACGTGAAAACCATTATACAGATTTTGATGAAATTTAGAATGATAATAGCTAGTTAGGATCAACATATAGCATAAATTAAAAAGGATTAAAGCGGGAAAATATCTTAATTCTGAGATGCTAACAGTTAAAAGTTAAAACGTACCTAGTGACGAACCCCAGTAAGATATTAGCACCAGCGATTTATTTTCATTTCGATAGTATCCTACTTGTAAAATTAAGAAACATTTGGTTATTAAAAGCTGATGTTAGGAAAAAATATTATTATTATAAAAATAGTATTCCTACATCTAACATCAAAACTTAAAGCTTGAGCGCTCTTAAAAACATTGGTTCTTTTGTTACAACTTACAAGTATTTTGTTAAAAAGATAAATGTAAAAAAAACATAATACATGATAAAAAATGTTAATAGACTAGACTAGGTACTAATACCTAATGTGTATTCAAATTCGAATGGCGCGTCGTAACTTTTTAGTTTTCCATCACGCGTGTCATCGTTATGCGGGAAAATGTAAATTTTATATTTATAAAGGCAATTGAGAGCATTTGAGCATAATATTCAGATGCTTTCCAAAGTAAAGAATTCCGATAGGGACGTAAAATTACGTCATAACAATAATTTCACTTATTTAAAATATATAGCTTCTAATATTATATACGAGTATATATAGATGAAGCCATCCCTTGTATTGAAGGAGGAAGGAGGAGGAAGGTTCGTGCTCAGCAGTTGGACTTCAAATAAAAAAAGGGCTGATTACATAGACGCTGAATTGATTAAAAATATATGCAATCGAATAGCAATCGAGTACCTCTACTGTCGGGCAAAAAAATCTAAGCAATTTTTAAATACTCAACTAATTTCATCTGGATGAATACAGTGTGAAATTCAACTATAAGATGTACTGAAAGTTAAGTACGAGCGTATGCCTTATAAGTTATACGTAGTTAAATGTGTTTTTATATTTTTCGAATGTACATAATATTTATGTATGTGTGTAGTTTAAATTTGTTTTTCACACTCTTTAGCCTAAACAGCTTGATGGATTTTGACTTGAGAGGCGTGTCGTTAGATTCATATTTAATTGTGAAAGTGAAACGGGCTATATCAACATTATAAAAATTAAAAAAGGGGAGTTTTTGCGCCATATCATGTGTTTAACATTGTTTTTCTTAAAAACTATTGAGTTCTGCATGAAAATTAAGGTTTTATAAACAGCTTATAAAAATTATACACATACTTAATGAGAAATGTAAAAACAACAATTAAGAAAATATAACAGACTTTTGTCCGTCTTTTTTAAATCTAGCATAGTTCAGTAATTATTGTCTTTACATATGTATTAGTTCCAAGTGATTAACAGCTAATTTTGTAACACCAAGACCTCGTTAGGACCTAAATGGATTTTCTTGACCCCATTAAAACACAGGAAGCCATACTGGTCGAAGAACGGTGCGTCCGATAAACCTGGTATTGGGATCGCGATTAAAAATATACTAGAGCCTTTAGCATGCTACTTGCGTATGTATTTAAAAAAAGATTAATAGTTCCTGATATTTTAAATACATATAGGCGAAGCCTTACTATGTTATTGTAATTGTAAGAATGTTTATTTGTCCTCCTATCACGCAGCAACAGAGCAGCATCTTTTTAAAAAGTTTTAGTTTTAGTAAATTTATGACTTCGGACAAGAATAAGTGGTTTCCGTGGGATAAATATAATCTAACGCAAAAAGCTACTCAGGAAACAGTGATTGTTCATTATACGTCATAGTATATGACGTATAATGAACAATCATCAGCGTGAACATATTTTGTTAAAAGCTAACTAATATATAAATTATAAAACTAAAACATGCTTAAGCTTTTAAGATGTTTAGGCGTAACCCAAAAAAAAAACGGTCATGTAGGTACGAGTTGAACTCTCACCTAGAGTTCAGGAAAACACATTACTTACAATAATTCTTGTATTGAATTGTTTAAACGCCCAGAGGCCAGAGCATCTGAGTCGACGTTCCTTTTATTATTTGTTATTTTACTTTAGTGCATATAATATATTTGTTTACTTATATTCCATTATGAATAATAAAGTTTTTGCATAATGAAGTCATACTCGAGTCATGTTTAGATTAATTGTTTACTTAATTTAATTGTTTTGCCGGACATCACGTTTTAATTAAGTGCCAAATTTTGTCATCCAAACATTTAAAAAAAAAACTTCAGACTTCAGAGCTTTTAATTTAAAAATGCACTGTCAAAAATGTTAGTCAAGTTTCAGGCACAAAATCCAGGGATTTGACCTGGGCGATAATACAAAAGTCAGGATAACTTTATTTATATATTATTAATAGATTAATAGACTATAGAATATATAAGATAAGGCTAATTAATAAATTAAAGAAACCATATTAGCTTAGGTTATGTAACTGATAAAGATCGTAACGATTAGTGATGCGAATTTAATGAGCTTTTCGCTTTCCCTACTCAAAAGTGATCAAGTTACCTTAGTTTACGATCTATACATAAATTTTTCATTTGCATAATATTTTTACATAATATACATATGTATTTAGAACATTTTAAATTAAGTTATTTAATATATAGTAGTTATTGATGCTATAAAAACATTGCTTATGTAACGAAATTAACTAAGTAATAACTTAAAAAATTGTAACTGGTGGCCACAAAGCTTGTTAATTAAACTATTTATTTATTATGCGAAATTAAAAACGATCAAGCTTGAGAAGATGTTTGTAATAAGTATGTAAATGAATATTTTATATTGGCTTATTGGCTACTGAAATATAGTACAACCTTGAACGTACTGAAATACAGTGGCCATTCCATAACTTTTTAGTGGCTATGCTTAGCTTACAACGAGACATATTAAAGCACACAGCTTAAGGTATTTAAATATTCCAGAAGAGATTATAAGGTTCTTTAATTTTGATATACGACTTACGAGCATTTCCCAGAGTCTATGTGAGCCGCATTCCTTTATGATTCATTCGCTTTTTGTTACGCGTCATTCAACATAAACATGTAAAAAGTTACAACAAAAACATCAGTAGGTAACAATTACTATGTTTAAGGAAATTAAGCTATAGTTGTACTTATTTTGATTAACTTTTAAAATATTGTAATGTATCTTTGGCATAATTTACACAGCTTAAGTAAAATACTTAAGAGATCTACTTAATGGATGAAATTTATTGTTTTAAATTAAATTAAGATATAGTATAAGTAAATAACACATTATTGGAGTAAATAGATATAATAAATATTTAATATTTAAATATTAAAAACATTTATTTATAAAGACCACACAACACAAAAATTACTGAATAAAAGAATTTCCACTTACCTTCAATATTTTAAAAAAGTTTATAAAAGCAAATCCTTGAAATATTTTAATTAAATACGTCACAAGAGTTCATTGCATTACATAAACAATAAAGCACAAATTTCTCCTAACAATAATTCACACTGTTTTGTTTCAAGTTGAATAGCACTCGCGCGGGAATTTCGCAGCTCATTGTGCGCATAACGTACGTCTCAACTCTGGCGAATACGTTCAACGAATACAAAATACAAGCCTGAAGCCGCACGGCATACGACATAGTATACGTTGCGCCGTGCCGTATGAATTGAATCATCCATTAATGATTCATAGATATTATAGTGACATCTACAGGCAATAATGGTAGACATGTTTTGTAAATGATTGCTTTATGCTATTCGCCACTAGATGTCCTATAATGCGTTTTTTTTAATAAAAATTTTTTTATTGACTATTATATTGCATACGTTGATATATTATGTAAAATATATTGCTTTAGTTTTAATTAGTAACATTGGTAAAGCGTGATAAATTAATTTAATTTGAATCTATGTAATTTTTAGTACAGATAACATAATTGGATCGGTAAAAGAATATTTAGTCTGTACGTATTTATTAATTTTATATAATCTATGACAGATTTCATTCTTTCTCTGTCAAAATGGCTGCCGCGCAAGAGGTGCGTGCTGTATTTAATTGTTTTAATTTATATTTTACATCGAGTTTCTTTATTTGTATTTTAATAAATAACGATTTCTTGGTGATTACAGGCGAGACGCGAACCTTTGCACGCCGTCCAAGTGTTCGGACGCAAGGTAAGTTTATGATAGTTGCATCCACGTGTTGGTTATAACTTATAGTACCTACCTAGTCCTTTATCCTAAAATATTAAATATCGAGTCGGTTATGTTCGTTGTAACAGCCTAAAAACTTATAAAATCATATATTTTTAAATACTAAATACAAATATGGTTTATTACTAGGTTTGTAACGTTTCCTTTCCTGCCTTGGCTGTTGTATGTAACCTATATACACAGTACAACAGTCTAAAAATGGGAAAGAAGATTATGGTTCCTATTGTACCAGCCATGCAAGAGACCCATTTTTTGTCTGGTCTAAATAAAAACAACAAATTACTTGTCGCCATTGAAGGACCGATAAAACATAACCTTATTATTGTAATTTATGTATACCGCTCAAATTTCTTACAAAACATGAACTATATAATAATAAAACCGTTATATTCAATGTTTTATAGTAGAATAGTATCAAATAATACTAAAGATAGTATTTTTTTTTAGAAAACAGCAACTGCAGTAGCATACTGCAAGCGCGGTCATGGAGTTCTCCGCGTAAACGGACGTCCTCTGGACTTAGTGGAGCCCCGTCTCCTCCAATACAAACTTCAAGAACCCATCCTTTTGCTAGGCAAGGTAAACTGTATTTTCCGGATATTTTTATTGTACTAGATTATTGATAGATTTCGTAGTTTATAGTATTTTATTGAGTGTTATAAGTTGTTGTAATTTTGTTTTCCACATTAGTGTTTGATTCTATGTATTGTTTCTACTATAGAAGTAGTTATTATTACCAAAATAGTTTTTTATTATTACCAAAAATAATAGTGCAATTGTTTGTTTCATGAATTCTAATTGATTGTACTTACATCAACATGGTTACTTTATATGACATGGAAAGATTGTATTTTTATTGGTCAAAATTTTCCATGTGTTTATTAGAACCAAGAACCAGTCCTTATATAAAATTAAAAAAATAATTTATTACTAGCACTAATATATATTAATTTCATTAATATCTGTCCTTTTAAATTGCATGTTCATAGCACATTGTAATATGCTCAGTAGTTCAATTATTTTGTAGCATGTTTGTGTTTGAAAATGTCTTATTTACTAACTAAGCTATAGACATGTTTTTTGTTTTGCATATTTAATTCTATTTGCAATATTTATATTACAAATTGTAGTTACGAGTTGCTTGTATCAAATGTGATAATATATGCACTTTAGATGCCTGCATGTTTTAATACTAAGTTTAAAGGAGCTAAACTTAAATTAGAAATTTGTTTTGCACTTAAAAATAAATATTAAAACAATAAATATTTAATTCAGTATAGTTATTTTTGAAAGTTATTTTTAATGTGTCTAGACTTGTGGTATTAAACAGTCATGTCAATGTGTAAGGTTTAAATTGATATTAAGTTTAAATAATATGATGACTAATACTTATTCCGAATCTGAGCATCTTAGGATGTGCTGTGAACATATAATCTGATTCAAAACAATATTTTTCATAATATACAAAAAAAACTGGCCAGTATTATTAAAATATGTGACCAATTTTTCAGGAAAAGTTCTCCGGTGTTGACATCAGAGTGACTGTCAAGGGAGGTGGTCATGTCGCACAAGTATATGCCATCAGACAGGCTATCTCTAAGGCTCTGATTGCCTTTTATCAAAAATGTAAGTGTTAATATTTACTAAATTATTAATGAAGAGATTTAAAAATAGTTATTATTTGTATGCTAGAGAGAAATTCCAAATATTTTAGCATAATTTATTGAAAGTAAACAACTTAGTTCTATGTTATTAGCAGTGATAAACTTAATTTTTTAATACAAAAATACAGTAATTTTTGTAATTTAATTGTAAACCCCTTCTTTCCAAAGCTGTCTTGCACCATGTAAGTCAGTCATTTCAGGGAAGGGAGATTAAACTGTGACATTTACCAAGCAGCTAGTGTTAACAGTACCTCGTATGTTTGAAATGTACACTACAAATAATTATATGTTGCTAAATTTAAGTTGTTTTTTTTATTATTTATTATTAAATTTAAGTTGATATTTATTATCAATATTTGAGTAACAATTTCATAATAATATTTGAGTTTTTTTACTTCAATTGTGTTGTTAATGACGAGATTCATTATTAGACTATTGTCATAAACAAAAAGTGATTTCTGTTTTTAATACAAAATGTACTTTTTCTTTAAAGGAAAACTTAACAATTTCCCTAAATAAATATTGCTAACGTTTCATTCTTCAAATAAATATTGTCTCTATTACAGTCGTAGATGAAGCGTCAAAGAAGGAAATCAAGGATATCCTCGTCCAATACGATAGGAGTTTGCTAGTTGCTGACCCCAGGCGCTGCGAGCCCAAGAAGTTCGGAGGTCCAGGCGCTCGTGCCAGATACCAGAAATCATACCGTTAATACTTCTACTACACACGCGTCGAGTGGTATTGCCTTGGTTTGTACAGCCATTGCAATATCATTGGGTGTTTTAAAATAAAAAAAATATAAAAATTCGAACTCTTTTTATTTTGAATTACCTATATATCTACATACAGCTTCAAACTTTTTTCAGCATTAAAGTTAAACTTGTAAATTGTAATCATAAAACTACTTTTACTATCTATTAAAGTATTTGTCATTAATAAGAGATGTCACTAGCTCTATGAATACTTGTTGGATGTGTGTAATTGAATTTGGTAACGATGTTAAAGGCTTAAATCCAAAGATTAATAACTTTATAATATAATAATATAAAATAATCATTAAAAATACTAACTATGATATTAATATTAATTAAGCTTGTGTAAAAATGCGAATTCGGGTGGAAAATGGGTTTCTAGTAGGTACACCGTACAATCGTAGCTCTTACGAAGAAAACTAAAAAGTATCACTGATTTGAGACATAATTTTTTCAATAGATTTTACTATCAAAAAATCATCTCAAATCAAAAAAGTTTAAAAACTAATATAATACTTTCGTATTATTTTAATTTTTACATTTTTATAAAATTGTAATTTGCTAATTGACGACATCTTTATTTATTCAAGTGAATAAAAATGCCCGAATTAGTGCTGCCTGATTGTCTTATAAATAAGGCTGCACTAGCATAGTATTGCCATCTATGATTTGGGTAAGAAAACTAATCAGTTTTTCTAAATGTATAATAGATGGCGTTGATCCGCAATAGTTAGCAAAATCTTGTATTAAATAGCATTACAGTCTATAATATTTTATTTGGTATATTTTATTGGTACAATGGTATATAAGTTATAAAATGTAAAGGAGCACTATGAATGAGTACCTAATATATTCCTCAATTTCTGGCCAAAAAATAATAGTAGTTGGTAGTACCTACGACTTAATTAATTTCTCCAAATTTGGATTACTTGTAAGTTGTAACACATCATTGAGTTATATTATTACGTAGTAATAATAACTCAATGTAACACATAGAGACTCGAAGTTAAATAGGCAAATCATAAACATTTAATTATTGAGCCATTTATTGAAGCTCACATTGGTCCAGTGGTTAGTATATTTAGCCATGGAGCATGAAACCTTGGGTTCAAAGCCAGCTTCAAGCAATAAAGTTGTGATTTTCTGCGAAAAATTATTATCGTGTAAGTAGGTATGTATTTAAAGATTAATTTAAATCCTATAGTTGGCGCGTTTGTAAAAAAAACCCTTTCTTTCCAAAGCTGTCTTGTTTCATGTAAGTCAGCCATTTCAGAGAAAGGAGATGAAACTGTGGCATTACCAACCGGCGAGTGTCGTTAATACCTCGCTTGTTTGAAGTGTTACACTACAAAAAACAATATACTTAATTGAATAAGAATGTCATTTTTTAAATTTATTTTGGCAACTTAAATTCGATAGCAGGTACTTACTTCCTTCTTTCTAGTGACTATTAGCACGGTCTGTGTATAAGACGAGCGAGTGAAGGTTGTAATGTAATGTTAGTTACATAAAAGATTTAGGAAATACATAATATAAATGAAACATAAAAATTCAGTATAATCATTTATTCCCACACAAGTTATTGTCTTTATATCACGTCATTCATCAATGAAAATTAAATGCAATTCAGAAAGTACGATGCACTCTGTTAATATGAAATAACATCTTTCATAAATTAATTTAGTATCATTACGTTTAACAACCCAAACACGTTAAAGTTTTATCTAACTAGGTACCTAATGGCTAATACTTATTATATAGACCTATTATTTTACGAGGAAGCCATAGAAAGTAAAAAATTACTCAATTGAATTTTATATTCACATTTTGGGAAACTTCTTAATATATTTTTTTGTACTAATATAGTTATGTGGTTCATAAGTTTTTTAATTAAAGAATAATAAATTATTGAATTCATCTTACTCAAATATATAGAAAAGTAAAAGCTGTAGTAACGTTATTTATTATTAGTAATATAAAATATGTCTTTTAAAAATTAATAAAATATTATAATATGCCGAGACAATGTTAAAACAGATCGTAAAAGAGATTATTAAGTGTTAACACTTATGTTATAGGTAATATTATAATTAATGTATAGTAAAAATAATTTACTAGAACATAGCCATTTTATAGCCTCAGACTAAGAATTATTCTAACTTCTAAGGCCTCAGATATCTTAGTTCGAGAATCTGTATAGCACAGAGTATTCCATATTAATTATTTAAATAACTAGCAAACTAAAAACAAACAACTCGATGATAAATTAATTTCAATTCGTTGTTTCTTGAATTAAAGTCTTAAAATTATATTCATAATACAGTTAAAAAGAAAAGTTTACAAAACGAAAATCGAAATTAAAATTCCGCCATAAAATATGTCATTTAAAAACAGATCAAATAAAAAAATTAAATACTGATGAATTGGACAGATAATAAAAAATGAATGATTACTTTTCATTCGTGAACATCTTCAAATTTGGCGCCCATTCGTCGTAGCGCGATGACAGCTGCCACTGCTTTTGCCCATCTCTTTTTTATCACGTATCTCTTCAACTTGGCTTTTGTAACGTGCAATTCTGTGCATAACGCTGATTGAATCAACCAAGGGTGGGTTAAGGTTGCTGAAGCTGTCAATCGATCCCTAAAGAAATAATGGGTAAATAAAGATGTATATCGTTTATTGATTTCTTTTTATTTATTTATGGTATCTAAATATCACATAAATTAAAATAAATTACTAAATATATTCATATTTAAATATATAAAACTAAATATTTATTACTATTCCAAGAAGATAAATTAGGAAGATGGCGAATTTCAAATAAAACAATCAATTTCATTAAGCCTTATATTTTAACAACATACGCATCATATAACAATAAATTATCAATAAAATCAATACATTACACTTAAGTACGTATAAGGAACAATACGCTGGGGTAAATATTAAAAATTAGTATGGTATATTTATTTACAAAAAGTACAAAATTATGCGCTATTGTCAATGTAATTTCAAGTATCTCAGTCTTGTCTGCAAGTGAACTTTACAGAGCTTTGAGTATGAAGACTAGATTCGTATAAAATTGTCATTTGTCTGTCATTTATTTAATAATCTAAATAAACATGCCCTACTTTGGTAACCTACCATTCATTCAGAAAGATTAACTTTATGCCAGGCGAGTCTTTTTTGAAGAGTGAGATCAGGATCAGTCGCCATCATAACGACAAATATATACCTTTCTAAAATATAAATAAAGAACCATTATTTAAATTGATTTTCTATTTATTGTCAGTTAATATTTGTTAAAGCGTATTTAATATCTTATTACATTCCCTTTTTAAAATTTCTAACCCTTATATTTCTAAACCGCTTTAAAATTATTTTAATTTTTTATATGATTAAGCGTATATATTGAAATTATAGTAAGTTTATCTTTCTGAACAATAAGATGTCAAGGCACATAGTCTCTGCTTCACTCACATATCACTTAGAACTTGAAATGTTCGTCGTATTCTTTTGCACTTTTTCATCGGATGACTGCCTTTTAAAGAAAGCATGTAGACTGGACATAGAATTTTGTGCAAGTTGATTTGATTGTGACCATTCCAGAGATATGGATTGATGTCTACCATTATTTGATGTACCTCCAGCGGTTCTTTCTCCTTCTCTATCTTCGTTTTCACCCCATTTTTCTAAAAGGTGTAGAAGTAAGTCTTTTGTTCTATGCGCATTGTTTTCGTCACCTCGTCTATAGGGTAATTGCTTGTCGTTGTCGAAGCCATTAACTAATTTGTCTATCTTATCACGCCTCCTGTCGAATTCTTCGAAAAATGTATTACGTCTCTCTAATGGTTGATCTGGTACATCTCGACTTGTATTCGTCACTCGTTTTGATCGTGTTGACTTTGCCCAAGGCATTTTACTTGTCATGGGTTTTTGTGGTTCTTTCTCGGTAAGAAATGCTGAACTTAATTTATGAGTAGATTTAGACGTAAATACTTTTTTTGCACTGCTAGTTACATTACCATTTGTCATAGTTCTTGTGGTAGTTGTGCTCATTTCAGATTTAAAACCATTCGGTCGACTTTTCTCTTCTTTACTAAAGGTTTTAAATTCTGAAACATTCTTATCAACTTCTTTCATACTATTGTTATTATTGGTTAAATCAGTATTCATGGTTGATAGCATAAATAGATGATCTGATAATTTCTTTATTTCTTCAGCTAAATTTTTTCTGACAAAAATATCTTGTTTTTTGTGCACAAAGCAACTACTGTCTGATGCTCTTCTTTCAACTGGATTGTATCTTGTAGAGTAAGTAGGATCTCTTAAAGGCGGTGGTTCTAAATCATCTTCATCAAATACCATATCTGGAGAGCTACTTAAAGAACTTCTTGGTGAAGGTGAACAGCCACCAATGGAAGAACGTTCTCCGTTACTATTCGCGAGGCAAAGTATTTCTTGAGCTTCAATGTCAAACACATATGGAGAATTGGGATGCTCACTCCATCTTTCGACAAAGAGCCGTAGGTTATCTTTTGCGACATCTAACTCGTGTTTCGGTGATATTGGTGGCTGACGTGGCTTTTCTTGCTTTATTGGTTTTCTTTTGATGAGCCATTGGTGCCGTAAACACTCCGTAGCACTCGGGCGTGACCTGCGACAAAGACCCTTGTTACTATAACC
The DNA here is from genome assembly GCA_951802675.2 of Boloria euphrosyne. NCBI lineage: Eukaryota > Metazoa > Arthropoda > Insecta > Lepidoptera > Nymphalidae > Boloria > Boloria euphrosyne. The sequence continues at coordinate 7,650,845 of OX637891.1, forward strand.
CCAACACCTTACTGTGCATTTGAATTAAATTAAATGGAATTATTAATTATAGCAATCATAGCGGAAAGATTTCTAAAAGCTAGGATAAGTGCAGGGATAGGTATAAAATCTACGACAATTGAGTTGTTAATTTAGTAACTTATGACTACTAACAGAAGTTAGCATAATCTAAACAATTGATCTAAAGTTACGTTGTGACATAGTTAAATAAAATGATATTAATTATTAATGACTGGATTGGTTGTAGTGTTGGACGAGAATTATGTAACAAAGGGTCTTTATCGATAGGCTGAGCTGAGCAGTTAAGATTAGAAAACAAATGATTCAGCCTTAAAAAAATATTTGGAAAAACTCATCTTGGGGTTTTTATATTTTTGACTGACGAACTTAACTTGCAAAAATGTTTAACCCGACATCACTGGGCGCATAACTATTACTAGATAACCAAAATCCAAAAATATACACATATATAATATGTATACTTTAATCTACTTCAAACACACTACTATGAAACGCTATACTACTGCATTACTCTACATACTTATAAGTTAACTTACTCTTTGTCCTTCACGAGAAGCTTCCTGATGAAGTCCTTAGCATCTTCAGAGATCTCGTTAAACGCCTCGTCATCGAAGTCATACTTAGCAACCGTCACGTTAGCCATCGTTTCTATATCTGTCTCACCCATAAACGGCGATAAACCCGATAAGCTGGAAATATAAGTGCATAATTAATGTCTGGCAATAATAATATGCATAAAGTAAAATATTTAAATGGAAGTTGTTGTTGTGGTCTACTTTTAAAATTGGAAAAAAAATGTACTTACAGAACGTAACATATAACTCCTACGGACCACATGTCAGTACCATAACAAATCTGGTCGAAATTAACAACTTCTGGTGCAACAAACTCTGGAGTGCCAAACAAAACTTGCAATTTCTTTTCAGGATCATAAAAACGAGCTAGGCCAAAATCGATTATCTTAATCCGATTCCCAGCTTTAGTAAGGCACAAGATGTTTTCTGGCTGTAAAAATGATAAAAAGTTAATATTATGTACTAATCACAAAGTGTACGAATTTAATAAATAAAAAATACTATAATTCAATAGTTTTCTTGCTTTTTTATTGAATTTAATTCAAATAAAAATATTAAATAAAAATAAAAAGATACGACATAGGTGCTGCTATCGAAATATATAAATTTAGATTTTTTTTTATTGTATATGAGTAGGTGTACAACAGATGACTCGAAATAAAACGTGCATTTATTCATTTTTACAAATGACAGAAATAAAAACGTTCGCAACATTATAAACAATGATGGCGACGTGGTGGTAGACAGTCATAAAACTCCCGCGCTCGCTTTTCCGCCATGCTGATTAACAACTTGGATCAAGACCAAAAAACGATATGAAATGTTATGAGGTGAATAAGTTAACTATATTATATTTAATATTTATCGACTATCGTATCTTATTATATTATGTATTCATAAAAATAAATATTACTGTTTAATGTTTATATAAGAAAATCTTAAACGTCTAAAATTACCTTCATGTCAAGATGTAGGATATTCTGCCTATGCACGAATTCAATTCCTTCACATATCTGCCGCATGAAAACCGTGCAAGCTCGTTCCGTTAGAACAAAATCTTCATCAATAACACGTTCAAACAACTCTCCACCAGTGATCCTGGAATAAATAACAATATTCGAAATAGATCATTTCTACAATAATTAGAAATCATTAAAATTAATTCCTGGAATTTTGATGGTAGTTATAATCGTAAGAGTATTGAATAAGGAAATAATGACTCTTATGATGTATCTGAAAAATGTATCAACCAACTTTAAATTAAGGATGTTGATTAAGAAGTTTTGAGGTTCATCATCATCAGCCCTTTTCAACGTCCCACTGCTGGGCACGGGCCTCCCTCAGGGGATCAGGCTATAGTCCACCGCGCTGGCCCAGTGCGTGTTGGCGGACTTCACATGTCTTACGAAAACTTGCTAGGTTTTCTCAGACATGCAGGTTTCCTCACGATGTTTTCCTTCACCGTAAGTCAAGTGGTAATCATGATAGAAATGATTCGCACATGAAAATATCAGAGGTGCGAGACCCGGATTTGAACCCGCATCACTCGGTTATACAAGTAACGCGTTACCACTGGGCTACCACTGGTTACCACTGGTTTTGAAGTTAAATGTTACGAAATAAAACCACTCAATTATATTTGGCCCACGAACAGGCAAGTACGTGATCAGCTGATCAGCAGAAAGATTTACAATCCTTTTAGTCAGAAAGATTAATCAATGTCATTGCTCGTCGTAAGATACATGATAAAATTGCCGGTAAGTATAGAATCGTTACATTTTAAAGTGTTTAGGAGGTCAAATGATGTCATTTCAAACTTTACGTAACCTTAACCTATTTGCGTTTCGCAGAAAAGTCTTCAAAATAAAGTCATCGTAGCCGTGTCGCTAAACGTAATGAAATATTGACATGTAGAAGTCAGAAATCGATATATATAATCGATTTTAACTTTCAAAAATAAGTGTATTTTTTATAAATCGTCTTTTTACAAAAGTGCTAGCCAAGTTCTCCTGATTTGGGAGAAGAAAAAAAAATTGTCTTTTTTCCATAATTGGCCAGTTCTAAAAGTAGAGTTTAGAATGAATGAATTATAGCGCGTAGTAATAAAACCGCCGCACCTAGCGTACCTACGCACCCTTGTCCCCCGCGACGCTCCCCGCGTTTCCGTGTGCCAGGCGGCGCCCGCGCTTCAACCCCGCCTAGACATGGGTAACTCAATGAATTTGTATGAGCCGCAGATCAGCTCATGAGTCATATGCTTGAACCGGAGCTGTGAACCGGCTCACAGTTCAGCTCAATAATCAATTGTTGTTATATGGGTACTTTTATCTACAGATTTACAAATTACAGCAAATTTATGACTCGGTTCAAACGAATGTATGACGTACCTAAATTATATTTATAAGTAATAAAGCAGCGTTTCGAAAGTGTATATATTTTATTATATTTAATCTATAAAACTAGTAGGTACTTAATATTAGTCTATTGTTGTATAAAACTAAATAGTAAAACTAACTTCCGAGCCGGTGGTAACTTCCGCACAAATTTAATTAAATTTAAAATATAAAATTGACGATTCAAAAGTGCTTGTAAAAGTCTATTTGAATAAAGTATATTTTGATTTTAAACAAATGTGACCTCTCCGTAAAAAGAAAAATAGACTAATGACTAGTGACTATTATTATAATAGTTCGTACTTCGTACAAACTGTGGTGAACGCGAACCCTCGTAAATCGTAACTCAATTAAATATTTAAATATTAAAATAAAATACCTCAATCGACTATAATAATCAACTAAGTAATAGTGAGCTGTGAACCGATCATCTAGCAACTGAGCCGCAGCTCAACGGCTCTAGCTACTGTGAACTGAATATTTGAACCGGCTCCGAGCTGAGTTACACATCCCTAACCCCGCCAGTGAGCTTGTAACCGCGTTACGTCATACACGTGTTCCGCTGACGTACGCCACTCACCCCACTCGCGACTTTTGTGATTCCTTTTAGTAATTTGCTAATTACTTGTAACACTTTATTAATCTCGAATATACGTGTGGATTAATTACTGAGTTTTAATGATTGCCCTATAAAATGGCAGCCCAACGCGAGGTCCGAATTTAAAAGTCGTGTACCTATAGGATGATGCAATCATTTTCGAATATTAACTCATGTTAAAGTGTTTGTGAATTGTGTCGCGACTCGCGAGTCGAACTGAAACTTAAAACTTAACATTATTAGTGTATTTGGTTTAAATAACAGCAAGTTACGTGTTATGTGCTACATAAGTTTGTTAAATATTATTATTTTGTCATATTGTATAATAATATATAATACTTTGCTAAAGTATTTTGTGTAAATCGTTATGTTATTATACGTACTTATACTTATGTTAATACATACGCTGTTGTATACGTTTTAAGTTAGAACTGTACCTTTAGATAGTTGGTTTTAAATAATAATAAGTTAAGTTTTGTTTGCTACGATTAGATTCATGATATTATTACTTTGTGGTATTGAATAATAATATCTATCGAAGCATTTTGTGTAACTATATTGCGTATAGGTATAACGCTGTTGTATAGGTTTTAATTTTGTAATGTACAAGTTTGGAATAATAATAATACTTACAACGAAGCGTTTTGAATAATTATAGTTGTGTTGTTTACTACTTATTTTGATAATATTTTGTTAGAATATTGATATATAATGAATAGCGAATTATTATATTGTGTTGTAAAGAATAATTTGTTTTATGTAGTAATACAAGTTTCAACATTTTGTATTGTTTAGTATTAACATTTATATAGCTATACACTGTTCCGTGTTTTAGTTAAGTATAAAGTGCTAGGTATTTACGTTTTTTATTAAGTGACTGTTGAACTCGAATAGTTTTAATAGTGCGTGTTGATATTATATCATTATGGTGCTTACACGATCGCGAGCGAATAGTAACGAGACTCCGAGGGTACCACAGCAGGATGCTGGAGAGCACAGGGCTCTCTCGCCCGCGGCGTCGGATGCGCCGCCGTCTCCGCTTACTGGCCTGGACGAGGCTTGCTCCGCGGCGCCGTATGCGCAGTCACCATCGTCGGCATCGCACATGCAAGTACCCGGTAACCCAGTGGTAATGTCAGATCAGCAGCTGGCGCAGATATTGGGAATGCTGCGCGCGCCAACTACTTCACCATTGGTAACCGCTGTATCAGGTAACTTTGCTTCTTGTTCTTCGCGGTTCGATGGCGGAAAAGGCAGTGATGTACTCGCTTTTATTGATGCAATAGAAACATATAAGGAATGTGTGAATATGGATGATAACATTGCTTTGCGAGGCCTTCCTATTCTGCTAACGGATCTTGCTGCAACGTGGTGGCAAGGTGTCAAACCCACCACGCACAGTTGGTATGAGGCAATAGAGCTCCTTAAACAAACATTTGGTCCTCATTTACCACCATATAAAATTTATAGGAAAATTTTTAGTAAAGAGCAAACTCAGGAGCCTACTGACATATTTATTTGTAATATTAGAGCCTTATTTGCACAATTGCCTCCTTCGCATTTGACTGAAGAAGTTAAATTGGATATGGTATATGGTCTTCTTAGTAAACGGATTCGAGAGAAGGTACCACGAAGTTCTTTCACTTCTTTTTCCGAGTTATTGTCACAGGCTAGACGGTTAGAAGAGTTAATGGATGAGAGTCGAGTCGAAGTCAACCGACCTAATCTGTCGCACAGTCAAAGATCAAATGTTGCGTACAGTCAAAGACAGGGTGTTACACCTGCCTCTTCTTCTTCCGAGTCTACTGAACCAGTTAAGGTACCAATGATGAATAGAACTAAGTGTTCCTATTGTAAACGATTTGGACATAGTAAAGACGCTTGTGAGAAGCTGTCATATAAAAGTCAACAGAATAAAAAGGAGTCGATACCCCAGTTGACTTGTTTTGGATGTGGTGCACCGGGAGTGATCCGTGCTAATTGTGCCACGTGTAAAGGGAATAAACCAGTGGTGTCTACCAGTAGTGACTTTCATTCGGTTTCAGCTAGTGTGGACTGTATGGATTCGCGTTTGCGCCCAGTGATTAGTATAGGTATTTATGGCGCTAGTGGTAAAGTTTTAGTAGACACTGGTGCAAAACATTGTGTAGGTAGTGTTAGCCTTAGAGCCCTTTTAATTAAGAATAGACATAAGTTAGATACTGTTTATACTGAACTTAAATATGCGGATGGTCGTGCATGTGCACAAAACGTTGAAGTGGCGCACGTCCGCGTAACTTTGAGAGGGATAACGTTAGGTGTGGATTTTATTATGCTTCCTAATGCGACGGAAAGTTTATTAGGTATGAATTTTATACAAGACATTGGCATGGTTTTAGATTTTCAGCGCGGTATTTGGTTTTTGGGATGCGATAAGACGCCCCAACCCATTGAATATGAGTGTAAGTCTTCGCCGCCTATTAATTGCTCTTCTTTAGGTCTCCGTGAGGAAGAAGGTTCCCACCTTAGCCTAGAGCAACGGCAGCGGCTCTCCGATCTCCTGAATGTTCATGAAGACATTTTTACTCCAGGGGGAGGACCGACTACATTTGCTATGCACCGTATAGATACAGGGGATGCGGCGCCAGTTACTAGTCCTCCGTACCGTGTTTCGCCGGCCAAGAAGGAAATAATTCGTAGAGAAATAGAAGCTATGCTTGAAGAGGGCATTATTGAAGATGCGGAGTCCGAGTGGGCATCGCCCGTGGTGTTAATACCCAAGAAAAACGGTGAGGTAAGATTCTGCGTAGATTACCGTAAGTTAAACAATGTAACTCGTACTGATAAGTACCCACTTCCGGTTATCGACGAGTTATTGCAGAGTACTAAAGCGGACTGTATAATGTCTACTATAGATTTGAAGGCAGGTTATTGGCAGACAATGGTTGCTCCAGAAGATCGTCATAAGACGGCTTTCACAACTCCGTTTGGGACTTTTCAATTTCGCCGCATGCCTTTTGGCTTAAAGAATGCTCCGGCGACGTTCCAACGTTTGATAGACCGGATGCGGTCCGGCCTTCATAACATTTGTGTATTGGCTTATCTGGATGACATTTTGGTGATCTCGCCAAATTTGGATCAGCATCTACGTGATCTTCAACAGGTGTTTGATCGTCTTCGTCTGTTTAACCTGAAAGCAAACAGAAGTAAGTGTGTTTTTGCTAGAGACAGGGTTACTTACCTGGGGCATGTTGTTTCTTCTCATGGTATTGAGCCCGACCCGCAGAAGGTTGAAGCCGTGAACAACATGAAGCCTCCGACGAACGTTAAAGAGTTAAAAACGTTTTTACAAACCTGTTCTTGGTTCCGCAAGTTCATTCCACAGTTTTCGGATGTGGCGCGATGTCTCACAGATTTGACAAAGAAGACCAGACGTTGGCAATGGGGGGAGAGTGAGCAACGAGCTTTTGACGAGCTTAAATTACGGCTTACCACGAGTCCCATTCTTAGACAGCCAGACTTTGAAAAACCTTTCGTCCTCCGAACTGACGCTAGTGCGTATGCCTTAGGGGCTGTTCTTATGCAAGGTGAAGACACTCAGGACGAGAGACCCATTGAATATGCGAGCAGATTGCTAACCTCTGCCGAACGCAATTATCATACGACAGAGCGGGAAGCTCTGGCGGTTGTATGGGCTTTGGAGAAGTTTAGAGGATACGTCGAAGGTTCTCCAGTGAAGATAGCTACTGATCACCAGCCACTTAAGTGGTTGTTGACATTAAAAACTCCCAGTGGAAGATTAGCCCGTTGGGCTATGAAGATCCAATCATATAATTTGGATATAGATTACGCACCCGGTAAAATCAATGTTGTGGCGGATACGCTGAGCCGTCCTGTTAATTCTGAAGAGTTCCATCCCAACTCTTGTGATATTTGCCCGGTAGCTGTTGATTTACCACGTCAGAAGCCTGAGGACATTCGTGAAGCTCAGATTAATGATCCTGACGTCAATAAAATTATATTAGCTTTTGAGCAGCCTGAGCACGCTGACGAAGCTTTACGTTGGACTGATCGAGGTTATTATCTATCTCAAGGTATTTTATATCGTTGTGATCCGGATGGCGAGTCCGAAGAACCTCAGCTAGTTGTTCCAGAAGCATTGAAGGCCGAGCTCATGAGAGAGCTACATGATGCGCCTACTGCTGGACATTTAGGTTTAGAACGTACGTTACGTAAAATTAAAGAAAGATATTACTTCAAGAACATGAGAACATATGTGGCCCAATATCTTAAGTCCTGTGAGTTATGCCAGAAATATAAATCTACCAATTTAAAACCCGCAGGTTTGCTTCAAACTCCAGTTCCTCAGTAGCGTTTTGAAGTCCTTGCTATGGACCTATTTGGCCCTTTACCAGAAGGGGCTAACGGCGAGAAATGGATTTTAGTCGTTGAAGACACAGCCAGTAGATGGGTTGAGTTATTCGCATTGCAAGATGCCACCTCTGAAACATGCGCTAAGGTGCTCATTGAAGAAGTTTTCCTAAGATATGGCTTACCGCGTCGAGTAATATCCGATAATGGAACACAGTTTGTGTCAGCGGTGATGCAAAAGGTTATGTTTGTATTAGGGATACATCAATCCCTGATACCGGTTTATCACCCGGAAGCCAACCCGGTCGAGCGGAAGAACCGCGATCTGAAACAACAATTAGCGATTCTGGTAGGACCAGAACATCGACGCTGGCCAGCTGTTTTACCTATGGTTCGGTTTTCTCTTAATAGTTCCTACAACCAGGGTACCGGCCAGTCTGCTGCGTATCTCACTTTTGCGCGAGAGATGCGCTCGCCTTTGTCTGTACACACGGATCTCAGAGGCATCGTAAGTAAAGAGAATTTTGTGCCTCAGATTACGCCATACCTAAAGAGGTTTGCGCGATCCTTAAGGGACGTTATGCAACGAATCGAAGATCAGCAGGATGTTCGGAAAGTGGACAATGATAAACATCGCAGGAGTTCTCCATCTTATAAATTGGGTGATCTTGTGTTGGTGGAGTCGCATTTAGCTAGTAACGCTTCAAAGGGGTTTAGTAGTAAGTTTGCGCCAAGACGGGAGGGACCTTATCGTATTTCTCAAATAGCCAGTCCTTCGTCTTTTATAGTGTCCGATAGCCATGGTCATGTTAAGGGTAAATATCATGCCAGTGCCTTAACGCCGTATGTAGGGTCTTCTAAAGCTATTGTACACCAGAGACGGCGTGGCCGACCAACCAAGTCACAGTCGGGTCGTCCTTGTGACTTGGAGGGGGAGGCTATAGCGCGTAGTAATAAAACCGCCGCACCTAGCGTACCTACGCACCCTTGTCCCCCGCGACGCTCCCCGCGTTTCCGTGTGCCAGGCGGCGCCCGCGCTTCAACCCCGCCAGTGAGCTTGTAACCGCGTTACGTCATACACGTGTTCCGCTGACGTACGCCACTCACCCCACTCGCGACTTTTGTGATTCCTTTTAGTAATTTGCTAATTACTTGTAACACTTTATTAATCTCGAATATACGTGTGGATTAATTACTGAGTTTTAATGATTGCCCTATAGAATGATATTTACGTCATCAGCTGATTTTGTTTATGTTCAAACATCAGTGCCCGTTTATTTACGTCATGGCAGCTTTTCATCGACGTTTCTTGCTATTTATTGCTAAATTGTTTAAAAAAACATCTGACGTAAGCATTTACTATCGGCTGTGTAAATTTACACTAAAGCCGTTTGCTACGTACAGGAAGTAGGTATAAGCTCGCATTTTAATTTTTGTTTTAACTTTAAATTGTAACAATGTGTATGATTTGATTATCCCCAGATAAATAATGTAAATATTGATTAACAAAAGTATTATAAGAAATTATTTTATTAGTAATTTTAATGCAGAACACTATTTATAAATATTATGCAATAAATAAGTCTTATTATTCTCATTATAACTCTATAAGATCATAGAATAAATATTGCTATAGCTTTATAATAATAATTATGGTAATACTGGATGCTTGTCGAATATGTTAAACCTACTTTACAATACCTACAGCGCATTGTAAATAGCTCTTTTAAAAGCTAGGGCTGACAATAACTTGGTTTTTAATTCTAAATTACATAAATAGTTATTTTAAATACCGAATGATATTATAATGTAATGGTTGATAAAACATTCTAAGACTAAAAATATAAACATAAATAACAGGAGAAAGAATGTTATAAATTATGTGTTAATTGAAATGTTTTAATTCAATTCAATTATTTCCTTTAATGGCTTCCAGGAGTGCCAGTTGGGCACAATTGACTTCGTCAATGTCGCGTGAAATGTTATAATAATGTATCCTTTTAACTTCAAACACATGTACCTATATGTCAGTGATTCGTTTCGTAATTCGTGTGGCGAACATCGTAATTTGCATCGCAATGGCGTCACAAAATCGTGATGTATTACATGTATAACTGTGTCATTGTTACATGTTAATCTGAAATAAGGTCACACGATATATTCTTTTGCCTTTCGTAATCGATGTGGGATAATCTTATTAACTGGAGATTATGTCGCCTTATATGTATAATTCGTTTAATTTCCATTAAATATAATTGATTATTATAATTTATTTTATTTATATCCCTTTCGCATTATGTCCTTTGCCAAATGCACTAACATATTCTCCGAATTTTTTCTGACCACAGATTATATGTAATGGAAAACTACTTTTTTACTCAACTTTTAAAAAAAAGTAATTTATTTGCTTTTCGTACATTAGCAGCCCTTGAGTTCAAAGTTAGGATGTATCGGCAGGATGGCGTCGCGCCAACTATGCGCCGTAATATCAGACGCGGTTTGACGCCACGGCTGTTATAATATCACCAAGAGGTAGAATCAGACTGTTCATATTACTATGGTTATATAGTTATAGAGATTGTCTCATTTAGAAAATTTGCTTGAACTAAATGATATTTTTGGCTAAGTCATGCCAGTGCTAAGGAGAGGAATTTGTTTGTGAAGAAATATTTTGCTTAAAGAATAGAATGTCGAATCTTAAGTAACCTGCCATATTTTGTGACTCTTATATATACAATATAAATAATTCGCCATTATCTGAAGTGAATTTAAACTTCGTTTATTCTTTTGTTATTAATAAAATAGGTATTAATATAGATAAGTTCAATGAATATTATTTGTTTTGATTGCGACCCCACCTTTATACTAACGAGCAGTCGTCTCCAAGTTAGGAAGCACTCTACCGTAGTTCAGTTTACATCGTTTACATCGGATTATCATGATTAATTGAGATGTAAGCAGGAACGCGCTTAATGCGTATCACTTATAATAATTCTCTGTCTAAGAATCTATTAGAACTATATTTATAACGCATCTAAAAGGATCTAGGATTAGAGGGTGAATGTGACTGTTAGTAATTAAAGGCACTGTCTTCGAAATTTGATTGCAATCATTATTAACAATTTGAGAAACATATAATATATTACATGAATACCAATGTATTTACGAATAGCAAAAAAAAGTACTGAACTACGTACTTTGTTTTTGCCTATTTCTAATGTATTTAGATAATTGTGTATAGCGCTCCTTGTATTTTTTAGGGAATTAATTTGGTTTTAATGCAGCTTAAAATGCTAAGGTTCGCCTATGAGTAAATGTTAGATACATTTTTTAGATTAATTTTACATGAATAGTAATTAGGTGTAATATTTTGAATAGGAATTGATATAAATATTAATTACATATATTTATATATGGGATATGGCTATATAATAATACTTATTAAATAAACAATATGAATTCAAACTTTCCGTATTTCGGATTATAAGGTACTTTTGCTTCATTCACTATGAAAAAAGCTCTAGAATTTGTAAATTAATCTAGCACAAGACTGATGTAAATGTTTGGTTTAAAACAAAGCTTAGTAAATACTACATAGTACATATTAAGATTAAATAACACAATTTATAAGTATATTTAATTTGCTCTCCAGGTTAATCGAGGCCATCATAACGTAACTTAATATCTAATCTAACCTTTAAGTGTCTTAGAGATAAATAATATTACCTAGGTCGTATATAATGCGGTTAGTATCTGAACTAAGTACTTAAAAAGATAAGAAACAATTATTATTCAGATTTAATGGGTCTGGACCCATAAATATTATCTCGCATTGATATAAATTGCACTTAGCTCTTACAGTTCCTGTTTGAAAGAGAAGAATTTAAGGAAGCGAAGCTCTACACAAAAGTTAGTTAACTACGAACGCTAATTGATTGTAGAATTAGCTTTTTATTAATCCAATTATTTTTAATTAATGCTTTTCCATACAGTTAATCACTTCTATCTCATAACAAGTCACATTTTAAGTTAACGAAGCTTGAATATATACCTACATAGTGAAGTCTAGAAGGTCTGTGTGTGTTTACTTAACAGTAAGGCGCTCTGTGTCACTTTCGACCCATGACTCAGTTTTACAATATGAGGAATGTGAAATTCCGAAATAACCGAATTTCTTTGTCCTCAATAACTAATGCGATATTTTACAATTTAGATCTTAAATGACATTCGTTTCTAGATCGAGATCGAGAGGTCTCGGTTTTGTAAGTACTCGTATTTAGTAAGCCCGTTTCGCAGGGCGTAAGTAAAAATAAATTATAAAAAATATATATATAAAAACGGTTTTTATAATTTTCTTACATAACCTTTTTATAATTTTCTTCAAGTGGTAGTGCCATGCTTGTTACCTTCGGGTAGCAGCCGAATGGGCCGGCACGCCCCGTATAGTACCACTCTCTCACAGAAGACCGGCGTGAAGTGGCAGCTATGCTGTCGCGTTTCGTCCGGTAAGTGAGAGTCCGGGAGGCCCACTCCCCATCCCTCCTCCCGTCCTTCTCCCTCCTCCCTCCCTCCCTTTCCTGAAAGGCCGGCAACGCATCTGCAAGCCCTGTGGTGTTGCAGATGTCCATGGGCGGAGGTGATCACTTACCATCAGGTGAGCCTCCTGCCCGTTTGCCCCCTTTGTCCCATAAAAAAAAAAAAACCTAAGTTACTCCTTATAACATTAGCTATCGGCGAGTGAAAGTCCCGACAAAATCGGTCCAACCGTTTCAGAGATTAGCCGGAACAAGCAGACAAACAGACAAACATTTTAATAATTGATTTTTGATGTTAATATCGTATATACTTTTATATGAATTTAGTCGAAATTTGTTAATTCAAAATTGAAAACAGACACTTCAATTCCATGTAAGTATATATGTATGTACCTACTTTATATTACTATTCATATTACTTTTGAGCGCTGTTTTAAATATACTTAGTTAACTAACAATTCCTGCGGCTCCGCCCGCGTTCTAACCACTATTTAAGGGATTGGTGGTAGAAGGCTGAAAATTAAGGGTTAGAAGTATTTTTTAATGCCAAATAATAAAAAAATATATAATATATACACAAAAAAAAACATACAAAGTAAAAATCGGTTAAGCCGTTTCGGAGGCGTCCGATAACAAACACTGTGACACGAGATTTTTATAGGTATATTAGATTTATTACTTTGAATAAAAATGAAACGAATTTATATTTTATTTCTGACTCTAACTAGGCGACTTTATGTAAGACTTTGATTAATTAATTATTTGACTGTGTTGATTTTTACAGTTTGTATAATACATAAAAGTGAACTATAGTAGAATGCGATATATGATAGTTTGAGAGGAAAAATGATAAAGTAGGCTCTCTAAATCACTATAACCTTCTTAATAAAAGTAAAATTTCTATAAATAGTTTGTTGAAAGGCGCAGCACCTGACGATGGCTGTCATCGGTCGACCTAATTACCACACCTGTGTTGTCATAGCTCTATTTTTGGCATTTTAAGCTTTATTTGTAGCTACTATGGAATTTAATGTCTCGAAATAATTTTATATGCATTTAAAGTTATATATGTCCATAACACAAACCTCGTAACTTACCAATTACCATTGAACTAGATGGTTCTGTGTGTTAATGTTCCAAATAAAACAATCTTTCATTAACTCTACTTCTTTGACAAGAATGATCTTCAAAACTTTTCTCGGTTCTAAAACTAAGGATACAAAAATAGAACTATCGGAAAATTCCTAAAGTAGTTTGTTTCTCTACTATCAATTAATGTTATTACTAAACATTCATATTATATTGATATATTGTATATGGATTACATGAATAAACCTTAGTTAGCCATGGCTTATAATATAATAGAGCGTATTTTGAGGTTTGGCAAGTATAGAAAAAAAACTGGAAGGGTAAAATATACTCTTCTGGTTGTGAATTTGTTGCTAACTATGAAATAGAAATAAAGTAAATGGTATGAATTATGCAACTTTAATATAAAATACGTATGAATCACAAAAAGTCAAGCAATTTAAAATAGAAAACTTCATATAAATGTACACCTAATCGTATTACATGTTGGGAATTTGTGAAGCGAATTTATGCAATTTTGATAAGAAACCGGTTGGAATTTTTATCGTCCTTAAACGAAGTAGTTTCTGAAAAGTTTGCGTAAGAGCAAAGGAGCGGCGTGAATTATAGACTCTATAGAGGTTATTTCAAGACTTATTCTGTAGAGATCTTGTATTGAGTTGTATTTTCTATTGGCTAAGCTGTTCAAAATATTATCCGCACATATAAAAAAAATCTAAGAGAGTTGAATCTGTACATGGAATATTTGTATATTGGAAAATCTAATTGAAAATTTCGCAAAATAATCGGGCAGTCGTCGAGTTGCGGAAAGTAGCCCGTGTTTACCATACCATAATATAACCATAAATCTAATTAGTCATTATTAACAATACAGGGCCGAATCTATAGTTTTTAGATTTTTGTCTGCCTGTTTATATGACAGTCTGTCTGTGACCACATCACGAGGAAGCTCGTGAACAGATTTTGATGAAATTTAGCTATGTTGATAGCTATTTAGGTCAACATATAGAATACTTTTTACTGCAGAAAAATATCTAATTTCTGATAAATCTATACTAACAGATAAAATGTATTCTCCAGTATAAAATCTACGAATTGCTGAATATTGTTTTTACACTATTATGCCTTATATAATCTTATTAAGACTACTCTTGTTTGGTTACGACAGTCTATGTATTTTGTACCTATACACCTAAATAAATATTTACTCTTTTAAAGGAAGTTTTTGAAAATATCACCAAGCCAAAACAACAGGCGAAAAACTGGTACTTTAAAAAAATAACAGGTACTATTGCGATTGTGTTATGGAATTCTATAGAAAAAAGCATTGGTAAAAGAGCTATAGGTTATAGTAATAATATGTTGATGATTGAGGTATTTAAAATGAAATCATCTATATTTTTGTCAAATGTAAATTTTATTATGATTGGATAGAACTTTTATTATAACATTGTATTTGTAATAAACGACACAAAATTAAAATGTATTTTGATATCGTGCCAACTCTTTATTTTATGGGAAATTAAAATCGCGAACTAAAACCTTGTGTCTTGTCATTAGTTTCGACGAGAACACGATGACAGATTACTATTAGATATTATCTTATACATATAAAAATCTCATGTCACGATATATTATGGTCGAGATAAACTCTGAAAGTACTAAACCGATTTTGATCAAACGTAACTAATATCTGTGATTTGCTCTAACTTAAAAGCTATGATAGTCTCAATTATTATTGTCAATTAATAATTGACAATTTGACAATTATTATCTCAATTATGACGATTTAAAATTATTATCTCAATTATTATTGACCTCGATATTTCTTATTGGAAATTAAATGTGCCCTAATCTCAGGACTAGCGGGGTTTGAATCGAAAAATCCCGTTACTTTTGGATAGCCCATTTATCGAGGAAGGCTATAGGCTATATATAACATCACAGGTATAATTTTTACATATATATTACATATATACAGGTATAACATTATGTAAAATCTAAGAATTTGGTTTTTGGTCATTAGGGAGAATCGGAGCCGCGGCAAATGCTAGCTATTTATACTCGTTAGTAAATGAATTACATGCTGATATCATCTTATACTGTTGTGTTTTATGTTTTAACTAACAAACCCGGCCCGCTTCTTTGGGCGTAAGTCAAAATAAATTAAAAGGCCTTTATAATTTTCTAATAAAATAAAAGTAGCCTAAGTTAGTTACTCCTTAAAACATTAGCTATCTGCGAGTGAAAATCCCGTCAAAATCGGCCCAGTCGTTTCAGAGATTAGTCGGAACAAACAGACCGACAGACAGACAAAACTTAAAAAGAATGATTTTTTGATGTATGTACCTAAGTCCCGTAATATACTTTCATATGCATTTAGTGAAATTCTGTTAATTTCAAATTAAAAACAGATACTTCAATTTTATTTAAATGTACCTGATTGTTTGACTGATTTGTTTTTTTTATTTTATAGTGCTTTTTTGAAGTCGTTATTTTTTTAAGTATTTATGTTTTACAAAGCCACTAGTGGAGTCGTTATGTGTCATGCAATTATTATTCTAGGACTTATATTCTAAAGGACGCAGAAAATAAGCTTCAATAAAGTGCGTCACTCAAGCCCACGTCGCATCTGGCTGTGACGTGCCCCGCATACAAGGGACGATTATATCTTTGTAGTTTGTAGTAACGGATTTAGAATTACAATTGCAATCGTTTCGCGAACTTCGTCATTGCATCGGCTGGATTTTTCAACGAATGTACCGTTATGTTTTGGACGTAGGTACAAGAAATCTATCCTACATATGATAAAACTCTAACTCAGTCGAATCTATATGTTGAACATATTTTGAAAAATCTCAATGAAATATGTAGTAATTATCATTATTATAGATACAGAGGTTGAATTTATAGTTTTTACGCATTACGAGAAAACCATCGGACGGAGAAACCAGAAATTTGGTATGATGATAGCTGGTCATTTGAGTCAACAGTATACGTTTTACTGCGGAAAAAGTACCTCAGATGAGAAATCTATAACAAATATTCGTTAAAAACGTATCTAGGCAGTAGGGACAAACCCAAGCAGAGCGAGGGTGAGTAATAAATAAAATATGTATTTTCAACAAAAATGCACTGAATAATTATAAATTATTACATTTTAAAGTAACTTTTGTAAATTATAATACATGTTTGGGTTAAAATTTCGATCGTAAATGTTTCCTGCCAGTTAAAAATCCTGTAAACAAAAGCAAAGAAGCTCGAAGTAATGATCTATTTCAGTATGTAGATCAACAAGCCAGTTAACTCGAGTCTTCCGTTAACCCGGAGTAAGACTGGAATTCTCCACACCAAATCCAGCCGTAACCTACATCAATGCCCAATTAACTAACAGAGCTGCGTACATTTCAGGGCCGGATTCTGAATTGTATAAGCCTGACCAATTAAGAAATGGAGGCTTACCCTCTTTTAATCACTATCTGATTTTTTGATACAGTTTTCACATATAAAAAGAGCAATAAACGAGGAAGGTTTATGTATTTTGTCTTAGATGATTGAGCGTACATGGTGATATGTCAAAAAAAAAAGAACTGTTATCGAACCATTAGATGACTAACGCTGGTTTAATCTTTCCCAAAAAGGCCTACAGCAAAGTCCGCGATAGCATATTTCTATCTCCTAAGATACGCTCTCAGTAACTATTTTTATTTATATAAAACAACCTAGCAACGGACGCACGCGAGCAATTTCACATATACGTATAAACTTATTTTTATCCTAAAAATTTATACTATGGGCTCCCAATTCTAAAAAATCCCAGAATTCGGCACTGTTATATCCGCATCATACGTATCCAAATTTTTACTACTCTATGCAACAGTTGAATGGTAATAAAAAATAAATAACTTGCTTCATAGTATTATGGAAATCAAAATTTCACGTCCGATATATTGTTTTTAATTCACATATAAGCATTGATGAGTTGTAAATATTTCAATATAGGTACTTAAGGGTACATATCTTTATTTATTGTTGGTAAAAGCGATGCTTATCAAAAATTTTTGGAATTTCAAACCAGTAAGACACAAAATATATATCACCGTTGCTGGAAGACCAGTTTAAAGTGAGTCAGAACAAAAGCACGCGATCGGTCTTCAATGAACGGACAGTTTTAGAATGCACGAAATCCTAATTGCGATGCGCCGGCGCAGGTAATACTCCCACATTCTGAATAATTACTACAAGCATAATTCACATGACATTGGCATGAGTATACATTTATTTTATTTTATACCGTACCTTAAATAGAACTTTATGAGTACTGCCAAGGCGAAACAGTATTGTACTCCAGTCGTATTATTGTTGGAAATGATTTGTATGATAAAGCTTCTTATGCCTTGGTGTTCTTAATAAAAGCTGTTTTTAGTGGCGTGTAGTCATTTAACATTTTTTATTGTAGCATTTTATTGTGTGTAAGATTTATTTTTGTTTACAGTAGGATGTAAAAAAAGAAACGTTCAAGACTGCCAATTAGTTGTGCTTGACTTTGTCCTTTAGCTTTGTAAAGCTAGGATCATACTGGTGAGAAAAAAGCTTAACTTCAATAAATGAATTAAAAATAAAATAAATAAGGTAGATAGAAGAAATTAAGTTAGTAGAAGAAATTTATAATAATTTCACATATTTTAATCTAGAATTGTGTTTATTTACTGGAGTGTAGATAAATATTGGCTGAAGTTTTGGAAGCTTTTCATTTCATTCCATTGAATGAAAACGAATGACTTAGCGTGGTGTAAACATTGCTAATTGTTTCATTCACAAAGTAAATTTAAACGCGTCTCTTCTTAGAAATTCATAAATCATAGCAGCGCTTATTATAATTAATAGTACTAGTTTGGGCAGCCTAAGATGGAAACGTAACGAAAACAGCCACGGAAACGTCGAGATGAATACTTGGCTGCTATTACTTCTACTATAATATATTCGTTTAGGTAGTATTCATTACTGAAAATACAATTTCAGGAACTACTCCATTACGTGTCAAACTAATTTAATTGTTTTTGGACCGACAATTGCTTATGTCACACTCGTGAGTAATGTTTTACTATACCGATATAGAAAGAAGAAGATTTTTTTTATTTATACCGATTATATTATGTATGACATTATTTTTCTTAACTTTAATTCCTGTTGGCTGATACTTTAAAATATAATATAGAATTTCAGTTTGAAACTTTAGTAATTAGATTAAATAATTCTATTTGAAGAAACAATTTGAATTCAAGTCTATGCTCTATACAGGAAAATATATAAAATTAAGTGTCTGTTTGTAAAATGAGTATAAAACTAACAGCTTTCGACTTAATGCATATGGAATTTTATACGGTACTTACGAAAAACACATTTTTTTTAATTTTTGCGTGTCTGTTTATTCCTGCTAATCTTTGCAACAGTTGGACCGATTTTATAATTACTTTCACTGAATTTGCAGAAAGCAGATATTAATTATAAAGATTAACTAAAGCTACATTAGCTTACTAACTAACAGTACGTTTTGAACGTACCCAGGAACAAACACGAGCAAGACGAGGGTAAGTAGCTAGTTTCAAATACACTATACTACTCGTATTTATTTACTTCCCACATTTTGCCGACAAAGGACTCTATCACTGTATCTTGTTCTTAATTGTACGGCATTTCTTTGACATTCAAATGGTAAAATGTTTTTATTTCTAATTTCAATGCTAACATGGCAATGAATATTACTAATGAAACGCATTACGATTGGCTCCTTACAGCTCGACATATAAATTGCCTTTTCCACTTTAAATCTGCCGACGATCTATAGTTTAATATCATGTTTTATGTTAATAAGAATGCTGAATCAAACGTTTTCTAGTAACTCATCGTTTTATTTTTAAATTAGATTAGTTATAATGACTGTTTTACAATTTATGTTCTTAAGATAATGTTAAAATATGAATATGCTATAATACATTTGGTTATTACCATAATTTACCGTTTTGTTACTTTATACAAATATGGTTGCAATTTTTAACTTCAAATTTTCCATCAATGGACTAGACAAAATAAGAGTTGGATAGAGCACAAATACATAAAATGTTAAGTATTATGTAATTAATATAGGTTTGCATTCTCTTGCACTCATGGGTTTAAGAAACATTAAACAAAACCAGGGCAATTTACTAGCTAAATATAAAAATAGCTACTCACAGTTCCAATACGACGCACATATATTTCCCCCAATCATATGCATCGTAGAGTTGGATAAGCCTCGGATGTCGAAGCCGTCTCATCACCTCTACTTCACGTTCCACATTCCTCCTCTCATCTCTTCGGTTAACAGAGACCAGTTTAGCTGCTAACTCCAGTCCGGTGCTTTTTTCACGGCAAAGATATACTGTGCCAAATTTACCTCTGTGAACATATTAACATATTAGTCATGGGGACACAAAAAAAAAACAGATAGACAGACAACAAAGTGATCTTATAAAATTTGTTTAAAAATTGGTGAAAACATCGTATATACACAAACTACTAAATAGATATATGTATGGATTTGAACACCAATTAAGATACTATCATATTTTATATTAGGTCAGTGAGAGGGGGAAGAGAGAACATTATTTTGCATTAGAAATAGAGTACTACGAGTACCTATTACATTAAATACTTAAAATCAAAAGAGAACTTATAAATGTGAATCATTACTGTTACTAATATTTATCCAATCAATGAATGAGTACTCACTTAGGGAATTCCAGTAAAGTATTAAATTTACTTTGTTATAAATTATATTGCTTGATACCGATAACGCATATATAAACATTTCTAAAGTTTTTTTAAATACCTACATATAGACATTAATATTTCAACAGGAGTATATCGTAAAAAATAGAGAAAAAGCTAAGACCATAGGAATTCTCACTTTAAAAAAAGATGTCATTAGACCTAAGAAGGAAAACCAAGCTGCATTAGTCATATTATGCCGTAAAGCGAGGGTGGGTCGTACGTACACAATAAAAAGGAGACGAATGTTGGCAGCTAGGTTACGTCGGGATTATTATAGGTACATATAAACGTGACTCACCGGCCGATCTCCGATAGCATATCGAAGAAGTCGTTAACATCTGTGTTCCTTTTGATAGTGACATCTCTGTACGGAAATGGCGGCTCTATCTCTGAAAAATACAAGATCATATTAAATAATGCTGTTTTAAAAAATATAGGATGCTTTAAAAAAATAGGGCGCTTTTTAAAACTTTGGTTTCAAAACATAGAAGGTACTCAATTTGATTGTAGAGTTTTTTATGATAGGACTGTATTGTAATGAGTTAACATGTATAATTGCTATATAGTTTTATTTTGATGATATTTGCTTAAGTTTAGTTTAGGTAAATTTTAAGCCTAACAAAATAATTGACTACTGTGTAAATTATTCATGAAAACTTAAGGCATTCACAATTGCACTAATATAACATTTCACAGGCTTACGTCATTTATAGTCGTAGGTATGTATGTGTAAAAAATGCTGTCATGAAGATAATTAATAAATATCAGCTGTTCGAGCGCTTAATTTTTGAAAAGACGTAAAAAAACGGTGTCGACCAAACAGCATTAAGGCGTTTCACTACTGAAAGTGATATATTTTAATAAGTAATTCAAGCAAAATTGAACCAGAAATAATATAAAATATAGGTCCTATATATTTATAGTACCTAATACCTTTGTCTCAATTTAAGTACGGATACTCGGATAACATCAACAGATAATTTTTGGAGATATAAAAACTCTTCATTTTTCGGAGAGGATGTTAGATAACATCGAGCTTCCTCAGTGATAAAATTGTACAAATACGTTGCGGAGACCGAAGATGAAAGCTAAGATGTATGATAAGCTGGCAACATCCGACCACTTTTTGCCGCAATTGACATTTAAAAGTTAATTAAGATATTAAAAGCACTTGAACTAGACAATCGGGTTTTAGAAAGTGATATTTGGAAGTGTTTTCACTTAGTGACAGTGAAGGTTACTTTGGCGTTTGCCCAAAAATGTATAAATTTTGATGTTGTTAAAAACCAAATATTTTGGTGTTTAGTCTGGTTGGATGTCCGGCGCCTGCGCAGCCGTATTCGAACCTGCTTTGATGCTCGCAAAATTCCACTCTCCCGATTATTCAGCTTTAGATTTTTGTGTTATGTCACAATATTTACATGATGTTACGCTTGAACCTTGAGATGTTTTTCTAAATATTTACGCTCATTGCTCTATTATTTTGGTATTGACTACAAGTAATAGGTATTGTACAACATTTCCTGCCCTTTTATATCATATTTATACTCTCATATTGTAAATACTAAATGGCTTTTATTGATTCCTTTTTTAGAAGGGTCGATGTGTTCTTTTCAAAGACGTAAGAGTAGTGAATTTCAAATTTGTATAGCTCGTAGTGTGATGTGGTTATATTTTTTTAAGCCGATCAGATTATTCGCGTAATGTTTTCAGTATATAAATTTAGCAAAAAAAAAAATACATAAAGACTAAAAGATTTGATAATTTTAAAGCACACACTCACACACCGAGAGAGCGAGAGACACCCACACACTTATCTTTATCTTTTTTCTTTTTAGCATGAAAATATAGTTTCCTATTTGTAAACTAATTCTTAATTTTCTAATGTTTTAAGTTTGCTTATCTGATCAAATTGTTTCATCTCAACTAATAAAATTGTTTTGCTATTCATGGAAAAGCAAAATTCTCTAACACAAGTGTTAAGTTAACTTAAAAGAGAATTTTAACGTTGTTACTAACTTGTATTTTTGTTGAATGAAAAAAACTATTATTATTAAATATTATTATTATAGCTAAACAGTTTGATTGCATTAATTTCTGTCTGAAAATCAAATCTACTGCTTGGATTTTAAAAATTCTTTTTTTTCGTTTTATACTTTATTTAGTAATAAAAGTAAGTAGGTATCATATTATGATCTACGAGAGTGAAGTTAATCAACAAAATATAAAAACGCGGGCTGTTAATAACTGTTGGTTAGTCATCGTTATAAGATCGATCCCACGAAATGTTAAGAGTCGAATGTTATTTAGGATTCATGATGCATGTTCTATGCACATACGAGCATTGTTCGTATTTAAATAGATGTCACTGTTCCACTACTATGATATTATATTGTTTTAGTGTCAGTCAAATTTGAATTTGCAAACTTTTCTTATAGATGTTCTTTATAAATAATCCAAATTCCATCAAAATCTATCCAATGATTTTCTCGTGATACGAGTGATTAAAAAATTATTTAAAAAAATAGATTCGGCCTCTGCATTGATAAAAAGATTAAAAAATAAATAAATACAGCATTATTAATCTTTAAAAAGGCCATATACGAGTATAACAAACAATCTTTTGTGGATGGACTATAATTCCAGTACCACGTACCATAGTACATTTTTTTCAGGTTTGTTTGGTGGACTATATAGTATATACCTACCTATTATTTTTTTTTCAATTTAATACTTGAGCAATCTTTTCGGAAGTATTTTTTTATCATTAATATATGATTTTCCTGGTAATATAATATGTATATTGTACACTCTATACGATATACTCAGCCTTTTGATTATAAGGAAATAATTAATATGTAATCCAATTATTTTAATCAGAAAAGGTGACTACAAAAGTGCAATATTATTTTAGCCTTCATTTGAATTTTCGTTATGAATATTTTAAGTCTTAAAACACTTGTGTAAATGAGAGGATCATTAAATTTAAAGGTTATTCTATACTTGTTCATTTAATCATTATTAAAATATTTTAAATTCTTCGTGATGTAATAAAATATATCTCGGTGATGATTTTAATATTCCTTTTAGGTTGGAACAAATTATCTTTTCAATGCAATTCGCTGACAAATAATATTTTTTTTTCGCCCTCTAAAGCCATTAAAAACAAGCCAAAAACTATGTAGTTTAATTATGCATTCGATTTTTTAACTTCTTTCGTACTGTATTATTTGAGAAATCTACTATTTCCAGATTATTAAACTGAAATACGATTTTTTTAAATAATGAATTTAAATATGGTCTTATTCCCTAGACTGTATTATTTTTCGCTCTCCTCACGCTTAGCATGTTTTGTAATCTATGAAGTAATGCCACGAAGCGCGTCACCATATCTATTTGTCGTAAGATGAATGGGTGTATCCTATACATAATTATAACACGTAGGAATGGCGGATGTGGCGTAACACCATCATTATTGAAAATAAATGATTCTTTTAGAAGAGCCGATGTTGGAAAACTTCCAAAAACTACTCTTATTTACTTATATTTACTATACGTCAAAAAAAGGTTCTTGGCTCGCTATTTTAACATTTTGTAATACTATTTTATTAAGTGCTATTATTATATTTTTGTATAAAAAATTACAATTATAAAGGTTTCACTGATTATTTTGGGATCATTATTCCTTTTTAACGGTTAGTGTACATTTAGTTTTTTTATTATTTCATAATACCGAATGTCATCAAAATCAGTTCAGTGGGTTTTCACAGACAGACAGACAAGAATATGAAAAGCTACAGATTCGGCATCTGTATCGTTAATAAAGACTATTACAAGACTTTCCAAAATAAGTTAATGTAAAGATTCAACTCAATTTTATTAATACGTACCTAGAGATAAAAAATATCGATTAGTTTATAAACTTTCGCAATTATGTAAATTATATACTACACACAACGTATTAACAACACACTATTTAGATAGTGGATATATTATGTAATTATAATAATCATTAACATTCTTTATCTTAATAGTCATCTTAATAATCAAGAGAGTTATTGGTTTTCCCAACATAAATTGTATATATAAAATGCACTTATTCGACAAATTTACAATTTTATTATACGATTAATATGGTTCGCTATATTTTAGTTTTAGTACATAGTTAAATCAATCTAAACAAAATATCTATGGCATTCCGAAAAGAATATGCTCTAAGTCTCAATCTCGGAATATTTTCCATTTTATGTGACACTAGCGGTGCCCGCGGCTTCGCTCGCGCTAAGAGTGAATAAAATAAACATTTTTGCTTATATACTGTTACTTATAATGTACCAAGGACTGATTCCCCATTTAAAGTTCTGGCCCTCTTAATTTGTATTGCAGAGCATTATTTCAGTGTCACGCAAAATATTTCAATAGAATTAAATTTCCCGTACAAACTTAGCCACCCCTTTTAACCCCCAATGGGGGTGAATTGCGAAAAACCCTGAAATACGTGTTTCGTCATTTGTACTAAAAAGCATTAATTCAAAGTTTCATGCAAAAATGTGCAATAAAAATATTTTTCTCATACAAACTTTGCCACCCCTTTTAACCCTTTTAGGGGTTGAATTTCCAAAAAATAATATGCCTATTTCCTTCTCATGAATGCAAACTATCTACATACCAAATTTCAGCAAAATCGGTTGGGTGGTTTAGGCGTGAAAAGGTAACAGACAGACAGACAGACAGACAGAGTTACTTTCGCATTTATAATATTAGTATGGATTAGTAAAGAAGATATCCGATCAAGCACGCTCAAAAGCCATAAAGAAATACGTAAATTCAATTGCCATGTAGAATACTACTAACTATTTATATTAAATTAGATTTTTAAAATAACACTGTTTTCAGTTTATTATAGTAGCACGTCTACATAAAATAGTTAATCTTTTAGGGGATTGCAGACAAATGGTTTAGGAGACACTTGTCACAGTAACGACTCGTCTGAACGATCCGAAGCATTCATCTGCCGAGTCTAAAATAAAGACGAATTCCGATCTTCTGCCAAAAATCGAGTGTTTTTGTTTATTTTATTTGAGCCAATTGCTTTAAAACGTGACTACTGTATTCCCTTTTTTATTTAATTAAAATATTATTAAGTAAATTTAATTATAGTGATAATTTGTAGAGATAAACTCTTTATAAAGTGTAGGTAAAGTAAAAGATTACTTTAAGAAAATGATCTTGGAATATATTAAACAAAGTTATAACTTACCTCCAACAGGGTCTGATTCGTCGACGTGGATCATATCGTATGATCTGTAATAAAAAATAACATTATTT
The DNA here is from genome assembly GCA_951802675.2 of Boloria euphrosyne. Lineage (NCBI taxonomy): Eukaryota > Metazoa > Arthropoda > Insecta > Lepidoptera > Nymphalidae > Boloria > Boloria euphrosyne. The sequence continues at coordinate 7,676,547 of OX637891.1, forward strand.
AAATGTCCTTTCTAGTACAATTACTAAATAAAATATATGCTAAAATTATATCATGTTTTTTAATTGTTTCTTATCTGCAATTGATTGGACTTAGTAAAAGGTTAATTTGATTTTAGCAATTTTCAAGACTTTGTAGTGCAAAGTTAGTGGTACCTTTTAGAGGGCGATTTAAAACCTAGCTTCAATATAGTGCTTTCATAGATACGTTCTAAATATGTACCTGCATATGAGTAGTTATTGTGAATGCACCTTATGAGAAAGATTTGGCTATGAAACTTTTTTTCTACAAGCCTTTTAAAGATTTCCTAAAGCATTGTTTTGAGGTATCCCTTATGGTTTAGCTAGCGTTAGCCATGTAAACTAAGGACGACACGACAGAATCAATTTTGTTGTTTTTTTATGGCAATGAAAATTTTACTTGTAGTAAAAGGTAAATGTTGACATGATAATAAGTTATAACTGCACAAAATTAAGTAAGAATTTCGATTCATTAAGCGTAAAATACGCTTAATGAATCGAAATTAAAGGTCTAATAATGAAATAAAAAAATATTTATACATAAAAAATGTATCCTATATGACAATTTATCCCGTGACTTGAAACAAAGCCAGTCAACTATATAATTCTCAGCGACGTTCTATGAAATATGCGGGTAGTTAATAAATACTAAAAATATATTATTTACTGAAACGAGCATTGATTAATTTTATGAATGGTATTAATAATACGGATATGTGCCAATGCATATAGGAAACTTGAAAACACGTCGTGAGTCATCGCTTACGAAAATAATCTTCCTAACTCCACGTAATATTCCGTCGATGTCACGTTCAATTAGTGCAATAATTAGTTTATTTAAGTATATAAACAATAATGTTATAGTTGGTTCGTTATTATTTTATTAATTTGTTCATGAAGCACTTCCTAATAATTAATTAAGTACGCTTAAATAAATATGTATATATAATAAAGTAGGTAAAGTAACTACATATATAAAAGAAAATTTTGAAGTGGACTATCAGCTGTATGCTTTTCCTTGAATGTTCGGTTCGATGGTTTAAGGTTCGATTTTTTACGACGGAATTTACGGTGGATTTTAGTCAGCCCCGGATCTACGATATTTTCGAATCGGGGCAGAAACCCGAACAAACCGAGATGCTTTTTTGGTCAACTTTTTTCGGTAGAGTCGGAAAAATATAAACCTGAAGAGAGAGGATATTCGATACGGAATAGCATGTAGATGTTTATTGAGAAACAAATTAAGTTCCGCTTGCAATAATTGTTTTTTTTTGTTTATTATAAATAAATAACCAAAAACGAAAAAGGGATTTACTTTTTTGCGGATATCTCAAAACCTAATTGAGATTTTTCAAATCTAAAAAAAAAAATTAAATAAGGAGGAACTCTAGGACCAATAATTGTATTTTTTTCAGAGGAAATAAAAAACGGCCGATTGCGGATGCTTTTGCATGCCACGCTCACTTCGGGCACTTTATCAATAACAAATATTTAAACATATTAAATATAATATTTAAGAATTAAAAAAAACAAGGGGCTAAATAACTTTTTATTAACGACGAATGGTCAATAATCCGCTGGAAAAAATAAGTCAATTGTTCAATTAGTTATGCAATAGTTAATTAAAAACCGCCATTTTAACTATTTTAATTTAATTAATGAAAATTTTATAAAATTTAAAAGTTTATTATTTTTAATTCTTAGTTTAACGAAGATAAATGACTAATAATTATTTTTAACAAAAAAACAAAAACCGACTTCCAAACTTAATAAATCTAAACTAAAAAGTAGAAAATAATACTTTTAAGGACTTTGTTAATTTTGGAGTCGGTGCCAGCCAGGTATTTTGATTATGTTTACAAATTTATAGATTAATCAAATATGTATCTATTTAGGGTTATTTTGCTTTGGCTGGCACCGACTTCAAAATTAACAAAGTCCTTAAAAGTATTATTTTCTACTTTTTAGTTTAGATTTATTAAGTTTGGAAGTCGGTTTTTGTTTTTTTGTTAAAAATAATTTATTTTAAAATTTTTAGCGGAAAGTAGATACGTATTGTGTTAATAACTATAAAAATTTACCTTCTATTATGAGGTAAACCTAATAGCCTGAAAGTATACAACCATCGGTCCATAATTGCGTATTATATTGAAAAAAAATTCTTTAAACTGCTAACCGTTGAGGAGTTGTACCTTCCATCATCAGTTACGGTACGTGACTCAAATATCCATAAAGCCTATAAAAGATTCGGCCGAGCGTCGTTAATTTGCTCCTAAAAATTGAAGAGTTCCGATACTTTGTCATGGATCCCATCATCAGAACCTTACCAAACTCTCATCAAACTACCCTTGAAGTATATCCTTTCCATTAAAAAAAGAATCATCGAAATCAGTTGGCGTGATATTGAGTTATTCGTCCATTTGTCGCGCAAATACTTAATGCAAATTTAAGACTTTTATGGTTTTCTCATGGATGCCATTGTCAGAACTGGAAAATATTAAAATGGGACCACATGGGAAGCACTACCTTTCAAATAAAAAAAGAATCATCAAAATCGGTTCACCCAGTTCAAAGTTATGAGCTAACAAACATAAAAAAAAAAAAAAAAAAAAAATACAGACGAATTGATAACCTCCTCCTTTTGGAAGTCGGTTGAAAATAATAATAGTGTTGTTCTATTTCAAGGACATGCTTTGTTTATACATGTTACAAGTTTCCAAGTTTATATATAATTAGCTCGTAAGTGGGTCAGCTATTCGGGTGCGACATGTTAATATAATCCCGCGGCTAGCGAATGCAAATATTAATTGTGGAATGGACAAGCTTTTGTGTTGTTTCTCATAATTTATCAATTTTGTACAAACTTTAAGTTCATTTTTATCCAAATTTTTGCTTGTGATAAGTGATAGGTCTAGTTAACTGGGCATTGTCCTGTTCAAACAATTTGCTTGAAAATGTTCTTTTTTCATCCAGAAATTGTAGAGAAAAATAGTAGCGACTTTTAAATTTTCTTAATTTATTAATTTTGGGTTAAATTTTTCACAAAATAATTATTTTTGTAATCATCACAACGTGTTAAAGAGATGATTCTAACGAAAATCGGTGTAGCCGTTCTAAAGCCATGCGTTATCAACGGACAGAATTATCACTATGATATTAATTACGACAAATTATAATTACTCGCTTCAGTAATAGAGCGAGTGACCTTTTGATGAAGGTATGTTGTTATTGTGCCAGAAGTCGTCGAAATAAACTTTAGAAATATTTGCAAATAAATAAAAAGGCGATAGTGAATGATGTTTGAAACCAGTTCCGGCAGTTTACGATTCGTAAACTGTGAAACAGGACAAGGTTAGACCATTACTGTATCTAATAATTTTGAATGAATTCTAAATCAAACTAGTAGAGAGCTAAGTAGGTTGCGAAGAAAATTTCAATAAAAAAAAATTATATGATTTTTATAATTGTTCATGGTTATAGTTATATAAAAAAGTAAACTTAATTCAAAAATTATAACCTATATTAAGTCATGAAACAGATAAAACAAAATAAAAAAAACTAAGCCTCTATAGAGGCTCTCTATAGAGTATACTGCTGTGCTAGAAACGCTTTTGCAAGGTCTAGAATTAAACTAACTTGTGACATTTAAAAGTCCTTTCTAAAACCTTAAATTGAAACACTATCGAACAGTTACATAGAAATAAAAATTACGGGTTACCTTATACAAAACATATTATATCTACATTATATACATACCTAATTTAGACTAGGCTGTATGGACTATAGTCCTTTGCCTTTCCTTATTGGGGATTATTCCTACTTACTTAGTTTTGACTAAAATCTAGTTGACTTTGTTATTACATATAATTTTATATACTTGCTAGTACTTTACAGACACAAAAATTCGCATATAATGTGTATTTATTTAAAGAGAAAACTGAGCCTAACATTAAAATTCTTAATCAAGTTAAAATAATAATAATAATAACAGCGTAGCAGGTGTAGAACTGACTCTATATATATTCAATTTCGTATTTTGCCAAGTGTGTTAATTTTTTAAGGGTCTCAGGGTATGGAAGTTTCTTAGCAAACAATGCGACCGGTTAAACTATTTTAAAAGGGTAACAAGTTTTATCCAGTTAATTGACTATTTGCAACGGTCTCTCGTCACATCCAAGGCCGCCCTTTTGAAGTATAAATAACATTTACATTGTTGTTTTATTTAACGACCTACCTTTTTTAAAATAATAAATTCATAATATAGCTGAGAACATTGAACATTATTAAAGCAAAATATAATGTCCATAATTTACGAGTGTACAAGATTATAAAATCAGAAGGTCTACTTAAGAAGTCGGTAAGTCGGTTCGATTACTGTCATAACACACCGAACAAAGAGAACTTATAAATATAAAAAATTTTGCGTCGTAAAATAGTTTGTAATAAATGACAATCTAAAGGCCGTCCAGCCGTGCAATGCAAAGATGCGGCAAGAAATAGGGAATATCGCCGGGCTATAAACTTGCATCTTGCTAAGAATGAAAAAATCTACCACATGACCCTGAGGCCGTCAATAGTATTCACACATTAAACACCCTGGTTTATGTTTATTTAATTTATAATATATATTTTTCTAATAATTAGTTGTATTTAGCCCTTCATAACGCCCCACTGCTAGGCACGGGCGCCCTGTTTTCCAGTACCGTAACACAAGTGGTTATCAAATGAAAATATCAAAGGTCTTACAAGACCCGAATTTGAATCTTTTTTGCTGTTAAGTTTTTGCAGCTGAGTTGATATAAGTTAAGATTTTGAATTAAAAAATATTTAAATAACAAAATAGAGTTATAAAAATAATAAATATCCTTCTTAGAAGTATGAAATTTTTTATACCTTACTGAGGTATGAAAAATTCAATTAATTCGACGTATGGCGCAATTGTTTTAATGAGATAATAATATTGTACGAACCAATTCGGACAGCAGCTTTCACGAGTCAAGGTGAAACTCTAGCGTGGGCGCTCACATGCGCAGTTGACTGATGGACCTATAATTGGTTTTTTAATTTTTTTACGTACTTTTTGACATATACATATAATATACTTAGTTCAAAAGGCGTTTTTTAAATTACCTATTTCCTATTACCCAAAAAAGCTAATAAAATTACAGATCTGTTTATTTTGTATAGGAATCGCTATCAATTAAAACGTATAAATAATTAATGATAAGTGTCTATAGCTTAAATTTAATTTAACATTTCGTGTGTTTAAACACAAATAGGAAAACATAATTTCACTCGTAGTGGTTCTATAAAAAAGTATCTAAAAGGTTACTGATTAATACGCATGCTTTTTTTGACCAAAATATAAGTATGTTGACCTTTAGGACTTTTTATCATTTCTATAAATTATTTTGTGATTTTCTGCAACCATGGTATCAAAATTTTACGCCAAACCAGAAAAATGTATTTATTTACAATATAATGTTTGTAATAGGATAGAGTCGTAACTGCGTAGCGAATCCTTAAACGAAAATGGCTGAAGACTTTTAATTTATGGGTTAAGGTGGTACCTTTGCCTTTTTTAGAAATTTAAATCTTTAGTAATACCTTACAAGTTACAAGTTACAGTTCACATCGCTATAATCTAGAGTAGTAATTTCTGGCGTCTTTAAGTGTCTTTGAGTTGCGGCCTTTGGAGTTTGTTATTAACAATAGCCTATGTGTTACAACTTACAAGTTGTAGTCTATATACTTATATACAAATTTTCATCAAAATCCGTCCAGACACACATACACCCACATACATCTTTGCATTTATAAAATTGGTTTAATTTATCATTAAAACTACTCGCCCTCAGATTAAGCGCGAGCGAAGCCGCGGATTTTGCTAGTAAATGTATACAAAATCTTGACAAATTATTTACTGAAACCTTCCTCGAGAACCACTCTTTCCATTGGTGAAAACAGCATGAAAATTGGTGCTGCAGTTTTTGAATTTATCGCGAACAGACAGACAGACACGGCGGAGGACTTTGTTTTATAATATGAAGTGATTAATCCCAAGTACAGTCGCAGTAATATAAACTAGAATGTGATAGGTCTGAAGTGTTCATTTAACACTTGGTATGCAACAGTATCGTGTGTCTTATGAACTATCTCTTTGAAGTGAGAGTCGTCGCAAAGATTGAAATACATATCGATATCTAATAGGGACAGTCTCTTGTATAGATTTTTTTCTAATTGGAATTATTTGATTAGAACCTATGTGTTTTAAACAGAGACTAGCGACACGTCGCCCCGCTCGGGTTCGTCCCGTAAAAAACGTATATAATATACAGTTTTAAGAATTGGTATATTGGGACATATTATATTTTCCTCTAGTAGACCGTACATTATTTTTGTCTATCTCGTAAAAAATCCTAGGTTTTGTTAAAAATGTCAATTTTAATATCTTTTTTTTTTAATGATGGGCTGGGCTTACTCTTGACCTTTAACTTAGCTTGAAGGCATAGATAAAGTTTAAGATGTAGCGAGTTTACCCAGGAGAAGCCTGTTAATCTATTCTAGTCTAGTATGCTCTTTAGTAAGCATTTAAAATAATATTTATAATATAGGATTTCATGCAGCTTTTTATTAACTTACTTTTTATAACGGTAGGTAAAGTTTTTATAAACTTATCTAGAAGTCACACAGTTTGAAAATATCGGTTCTTTATGACAAAATAAATCTGAAAAGTAGATGAATCATAACAATCGAGTATAGTAGCACTAACGAGCAATCACTTTGCTCGAGTTCATCTCTAGTTGTCTTTTGTATTTTCATCATTGTTAACATACATGTGTGTAATATAATAGTACTTTAGCCTTTAGGTGGTACTGCTTGTATGCATTCAGCCCTTTTTTACGTACCACTGCTGGGCACAGCGGTTAATACGAGGGGATCTAGCCTATAGTCTTCTACGCTGATCTAGTGCGGGTTGGCGGACTACACAAGTGTTATGAAAAATTGCTAGCTTCTCACAGAAATGCAGGTTTCTTCACGATGTTTTCCTTCACCGTAAGACAATTAGTGGTAATCATGTTAGGAATAATTCGCACATAATAAAAAGCGTGTAAAAATCAGAGGTACGAGACCCGCATTTGAACTCGCATCACTCGTATATCCAAGCGAGCGCGTTACCACTGGGCCACCACTGACTTATGCCTTATAATTTTCGAATTTTATTTAGCTTTGTGTATGATGTGTTATTATTATTACGTTGGAATTATTAGTATGGACGTACCTATTTAGCTAATTATAGCTATAAAGTCGCCATCTTAGTACAGTTTATTTGAATGGATTTTTTTATAACCAGAATCAAATAATGAAAATTAAATAGGAGTCACATTATCGCTCATATACGTCGCATTGTTGTCGCAAAGTAATATGTAGCAAGCATTATCAGAACAGGTTTGGAAAGCGGTGTCGTCGACCGTTCTATCAAGCCGGTTAACTCACATCTGGGTTTTGGAAACGTTACAGTAAATGTCACGTCCTCGTATTTTCTATTTCGCTTTGTGACAATATATGTATAATGTTCCTTTTAAATCGATTCTACGTCTTAATGGTCTAAGTCCAAAGCTTTATGATCTTGTTTTGAACAAAACTTACGACGTTGTACGCGTTTTATTAATCGTAAAAGTCTTAAGAAAGCTCTGATTATTTCTTATCGGATTCCTTCAAAATCTGCAAAATGTAGATTCACATTCTATGAAACTTATCGCACAAAGTTTGATCGTAAACACAAACAATCAAAGGACAGGAGGATCAGTAGTAACCCTTTAAAGCCAACCCGATGCGTTCTTCAGAATATATGAGAGACACAACCAAGAGAAAGAGAGAGAGAGAAAGCAAGCAAAGAGAGAGGGAAAGAGAGAGGGAGAGAGAGGGTGAAAGAGAGGGTGAAAGAGAGAAAGAGCCTTGCCAACCAATGCGACATACACAGAGCGAATGAAACAGCTCCCGACGTACATTGGGACACGACTCATAGATACGGTCTATTATCCCACCCACTTAAAAAAATATAATTTTAAATACTGTAACGAATTAAGACATTAAAAATTTAAAACACACGTATAACGGAAATAATTTTGAATGTGAAGTTGTACTTAGAAATTATCAGTACTTATCACCAAGAGTTTGTGATTGAAAAGTGCTTTAAACCACGTTAAAGCGATAACATGATGACTAACTCAATATCAACCAATTATATATAAATATAGATCGAAACAATTGATGTTAGGTATAATGGATATGACACACGTACAAAAAGACGTTTTATTTTTATTTTTTTTAATAGACAAACTTTGTTTTATTTTTAGTAGACAACCTTATAAGATTCTGAGTAGAATCTGACATTAAATATTTTTCATTATTATCTATATAAAGACCGAATCTGTTGTTCATAGAATAATAAATATAGTTTTATTATACGTATAAATAACATTAAATAATATTTTATTAATTGTAAATAAAGCCATAAGGTATACTATGTATGATATAATTGGTATATATCAGTGTTATACATTTAAACTCTTTACAGACAGTATGTAGATCTTAATTCAGTTCTTAATATCAGAATACATATCACGTAAATAATATATAATGATCGTCATTAGGACTTGACGTATGTATAAATTTATTGACTCAAAGATGCCAATAGAATGCTGAATGCTTAACAGAACCACAAATGGACAGACAATGGATTTATTTTTATATATGTAGCAGCATATCATCCCGGGTTTTTGGCACTTTCTTAATCTAGACTTTTATCAATCAGACACGTGACTACCATGCTTATCTGATGTACTGCGTCTAAATATTTATGATTTACCGAACTAAAGGTTGGAGCGTAAGCAAAATGTCAGTTTGTGTTTCTTGGCATAGTTAACTGTGTTTGTTTACAATATATGGTCACGGGTACGATCCCATTTCGGACAAAATTTTCAGTAAACCTGTGTGTTTGCTTGTTTTGCTTAAATTCTATTTCTTGAACTGTAGAAGAAAATATCTCAAGATTCCTGGATATCAGAAGACGATTTGGAAAAATATTTTTTTTTGATTCAAAATTGTGTATTCAAATTTTTATTAAATTATTTTGATTTTCGGTTTAGACTGCTTGCCTTTTAGCATTCAAGACCAATAAGGAGCTTTGGATTCAGCGCGCTAACTAGTAACTACGAGTAGGTCTATGGCATATATTATATTATTCATATTAATATTTATTTACTGTAAAACATACTTTAACACTAAATGACGATTATAAACGACCTTGTACTAATCTTACTGTAATCGTATTTATTCAGTAATACCGATATGACGCTGAAGAGCGTTCGTAATTTATAACATTGTTATTAAAAAAGTCCTTTTTTCAAATCTGAAAGAAAATATTCGTTTCAACTGTCATTGATAAGTACATATATATTTGTTTTATGATAATATGTAATTAATTTGCAATAAATCTCCAAAATATTATGAGGCTACTAATGACTATTAAAAACATAAGTTTCATAAAATATATAGACTTTTATCTTTAACAAAAATTTACTTGTACCTACTTCTTCTTTTGAAAGTACTTTTGTTTTCTTATGTTACCAGTTAAAGTTAAATCATGAAATTTAGTTTATTAAATGTCGCCCATACTTTATAACTAATATTAGCCATTTATCTTTTTAGCTAGTCCGGCGCGCTTCGCTGGGCGTAAGTTAAAATAAATTAAACAGTTTTTATAATTTTCTAATAAAATAAAAGTAGCCTAAGTTACACCTTATAACGTGCTATCTGCGAGTGAAAGTGCCGTCAAAATTTAGAGGACAAACAGACAAAAATTTTCAAAAGTGATTTTTTGATGTAGGTAAGTACCGTATTTACTTTCATTTAGTGAAAAGCTGTTAATTTGAAGTGAACAACAGACTTTAATTTTATTTGTATGTACTGATAACAAAATGTACAAATGAATTTGATTTATGTAAATGTTAAAAATTTATATGAATTTATGCTTGTTACTTTAGACACAATAATTAGTTCTTCCAATTGCACAAAATCGCAGTAGGTTCATACGTGGACAGCGACACATAATACCTATCTTATAAATACAAAAAAATGCAATGTTAATATATCTTATCAGTCATCGACAATGTTTCTACATACATATTTATAATATATTATCTATTATCACTTATACCTAGAAACACAAGAAATGTTTACGAAACTCTACTCAGAACGCAGGCTTAGCTCCTTTTGATGATATATTTTTTAAAAGCTCGAAATTAAAAATTGAAAAGAAAGTACTTTTATCCTTTTTGTGATTTAACTATGAATAATGGTTAGAACTTTATCAATAAAGATTAGAATTTACAATATTAAAACCTTCGAAGGGCAAATAAAATAGGTACCTACTCGTAAAACATCTATAGGTAATTATCACGATAATTACTTATGCTTATCAAGGTTTTTTTTATCATGAGTGTGACTTTTAGGTTAGTTGTTGCAGTGTTTGGGGAAGAAAGTACAATTTTAATTTAGTCCAATGAAAGATACAGGAATCTAAAAAGAAATGTGGTCTCTACATTTTTTCTTTACAGCCGTTTCGGATATTAGCCCAAAGAAACAGAAAAACGCATTAAAATTAAGTACCGTACCTATGTATTTTTAAAATGTCGTTAAGTGAAGTCGATATTGATACAGGAACTTCGATTTTATTTATCTATTTTATATTTAGATTAATACTTAATAATTCAACATTTTTGAGTCTTAGGAGATAGACGTTATTTCCCGTTCGTATGTTAATTAATATATCATTAACCTTTACTTATGCTAAAGAGCTTTTGTAAACAATGTCAAGTTAAATGCCGCAAGCACTTTATACTCCAAAACAGTTATATTTACAGTTAAATATCACTTTCGAATCGACAGTTTTTGAATTGTAATCATAGCGTATCTTATTTCTATATAAGAATTATGATATCTATTATTTAAATTATTGGATAAATTTATCAAATTTACACTAATATTGTAAAGAAGTAGGTACCTAATTTTGTTAGGAGGGGTTAATTTATGGATCTGATTTGAAAATTGTTTTACTAATAGTTACGAATGTATATATAGTTGCCGATAGGATATTATTATGCCGGCATTCGGTATTCACTTGTTCAGATTTTTTTAATAAAAACTACTAAAGAGTATTCGGCCCTTTTTAGAATCCCACTAGCACGGGCTTTCCTTCAATACGATGAGGGTAAAGCCATAGTCCACCAAGCTAAGCTAAAAAGCTAAAGGCTAAGTGTGTGTTGGCGGATTTCTCATGTCTTTCTAAAACATGTTAGGTTTTTCAGGCATGCTGGTTCCCTTACGATATTATTCTTCGTTGTAAGGCAAGTGGTAACACCGTTAGAAATTATTCGCACATGAAAATATCAGAGGTGCGAGACCTGGGATTCGAACCCGCTTCACTCGGTTTCCCGAACTAGTGCATTACCACTGGTCCACTTTATGCCACTGAAAGAAGCGATGTGTATTTTGCCAAACCCTCCTTTTTGTATGGTTAAACGTAAAACGCGCAATATATCTACTCTATTTACGATTTGATTAAAAGTGGTGGGTAGCAGATTCTAGACTTAGAGTATATTTTCGTACAATTATTAACGGAAGTAATGTCTAAAGTAACACTTTTAGAATTATGAATAATGTCAATGAAACAAATATAACTTTTCAGCCGCAATAGTTCGTGTGTCACTAATCTTCTTAGCGATATTAAAAGCCGAGCAAATGAGTGTTCATTTGTAAAGATATTTTTATTTTGAGATCAATTTTTTATTCGTGTCCGCGATTTTGCAGATTGCCCAGAATATCTGTCTGACCTCGGCGCGCTTAACGATTGACAGCCGGCCGATTAGAGAAAATACTCGTATTTGCTGAACCATTTCTAATGAAAAATGATTACAATCAAGTTGAAAAACCTTTTTCTTTACAAAAACCATTGATATATTATATGGATAATTTCCTATAAGTCTTCGTGAGAAAACGTGTAGGTATGTCTGAACAGTCTGATAGAACCTAGCAAGTTTTCGAAAGATATGTGAGGTTAGCCAATCCGCACTTGCTGTGTGGGTTTGACTATGGCCTGTCGCCCTCATATTGAAGGGAGGTCCATGCTCAGCAGTGGGGCGATAAAAATGGCTGAATACATTATGTCGAGCAAGATATATGATACGTATAATGGGTGATTGAACAAACTTTTATTTGAGTAATTACTAACTAGTGAAGTTTTGTTTTAAGGTAATTTAATAACACTAAAATAATTTAGTCATGTTCCACGAACGATCTGACAAAAGCGTCCCTCAAAAGCAAAACCAGTGTGTACCAATAACAAGGCCATAATAAACTTATAACCAAGCAGCTGATTTTCCTACAGCTGCCTAATTAATATTTGCATACTAATTTAATGACCTCATTGTCCTGCTATTAGGACATCATTGATTTGAAATGATATTATTTCTTATACGTATACAATATGTAGTAGTTAAAAGGTTAGTTTTCAATCCGTATTGATATAAAATTACGAAAACGATAGTGCTGAGGTCGTTCAGCATGTCGATGTTGAAGGAAAGTACCTAATGTTTATTTGCAAGTGAAAAAATATAACAAAAGTAATGTAAAAAATATGATATAAAAATAGTTCTCTGTTAATATATAACTCGTTAACAGTATAAAAGTGCGTCAACATGAAATTAATAATATTTTTTTACATCCTTATCGATTTAATTTATTGACACAGGATTTTCGATGTATTATTTTAATTTTATTTTTGTATTAAAGTATACTTATACGAATAGGAATGACTGTTTCTTGAAATAATAATACAGTAGAAGTTTTTTTTAATATGGCAATGTCAATTTTTTAAATATTTTTAAATTCCACTCAAGGTTATTTTTTTAAAAGCTATATAGCTCTTATGAAATTTTTGCTTATAGTGTGTTGTAAAAGTCAGTCATAGGGCAAGATCATTGCATTGTACAGTCTTACACATTCTTAATTTTTGTTTGTGTAATACTAGTATATTATGTTTGTAAACAACCACAAAAGTTTGTGAGTTTCGATGATAAATCTCTTCTAATTTTACTCAAATCTGATAGAAGCTATAGCCGTATAAGCCGCAGTATATCCTGGATTACTTTTTATGGCCATTATTATTACTGCCATACGAGTGTTGTCACTGACAAAAATATTTATTGGCTCTAGCTATAAAATAAACCTTTACTTGACCATAAAATGTTACAGAGAGGTTTTATAAATAAATGTTACAATTCCTATAATATAAATTATTATAATTCAACTGTTTTGCCTTGCTATCCTTTCAGTCATTTATCACGCCTTGCTTATTGTTTACAAAACAATACTTACTATGGATAATGTGGTCCGAAGGCTTCAAGAATGCGGCAAATTCATTCATATGTTTATTTCAAAAGGGTTTTGATGTGAAAACTTCGAGATGTTAGAATTTTAGGCAAAACATTTACAATTTTTAATATTATTATAACTATAAAAGATCATCTGTAACTTATCTCAATATGTTTTACTTTTTCTAATACTTATGTATAAAAGATTTTTATCTGTGAGTATTAAAACAAATTATCTAAAAGGAGAAAGTCACGGCTGGCTGTTTATCAATTTTAGGTGATAAATCAATAAATGCACTTAGATACACTTCGATACGAAAAAAATTTTATAATTTCCATTCAGTTCCCTCATATGAATATATATAAAACTAATGTTCTTTTAATATTACTGTTTTCATATTTAAATCGCTACTAAACTTCACAGGATAACCCGCTAGATCAATCTGAAGATTTACTGAAAATTTCATCGGGAATATACATACGCTCATCGAGTTTTATATATATAAATAAACATCGTACTTTTAAAGACTATGGTTTTTGGAAAGAGAGAGGTAAAACTATTTCAAATTATATTAACTAGTGACTGGTGAATTAAGTATGAGTATTAATAAAAATATTGAGTCTGCAAGTATTTTGAAGAATGTACCTAATATTTAAAAAAAAGTAAACTTATACACTCATGACTGTCCGTATCCTTAACATTTGTAGTCATAACTGTGTTGTAAGAAATTAAGTAACAGAGCTGCAAAATACAAGCACATTAGTATGAAGACATAGCAGTTAGTATTTTAAGGCAGATTAACTTCCAAGATTGAGATAATGTCGTAATCAAATTCATTTTCTTCTTACACGTTAATGTTATGGTTGTATATTAGAATAGTTTGTTTATTTTTATTACTAATTATAATAATCTCTACAGCAACTCAACCGATTCTAAAAATACTTTCACTAATAGAAAGCTTCACTGTCCCTCAGAATATAGACTTCATAATTTATATATTACTAATGTATACCTAATGAAATAAATTTAAATAAGGAACGATAATACTTTTTCATATTTACGAGAATATTTTACATAAAGTTACCTTTTCGGATTTTTTCGTGAGTTTAATTTGATGTCGTTTCCTTACCTTAGTTTCTCTCGCAAACACGACTGCTGTAAAGCATTCGAAACGTCGGTTAAATCAAAATAAATAAAAAAATCGGAAAGTAGATCTTTTTATTACTTTTCAGAGACTTAATTAAAACGACCACCAAAGCCTTTTTCTTTTTGAAATGATTTCAGATCAATTTATTCAAAGTAATGGTTCTCTGTACTACACTACATTATTAAACATTTATAAAGTAAGAATATATCTATGTAAATAAACGTTTCATGTACAGTTTAAACTTGCGACCTTTGGTAATTGGATAGTGCCTGCCATATAGCTGCCACTGCGCTACAATAGAGGTTGGTTTAAACTCTCAGTAATAATAGTATTATTCTAATTATATATTATTGTAAAAGAGATATAACATAAGAAATAAGCTGGATGCTTCTATAAACATATCTAATACTAGCGACTCACCCCTCTTTGCTCGGGTTCGTCCCTCCTTTTTATCGGTTAGTTTATTTACAATGTCATTTCCAGGGTCTCAAATTATATTCATACCCAATTTCATCTAAATCGGGGCAACGGATCCTTAGTTAATCCATATGAATAGATACATAAAAATATATAGAATATTTTTTTCTCCATATTATAATACTTAATACTTAGTACATATTATATGAAATATTTATTGGTTTTTATTTTTTTAATGCAACAACGATGCAAAGTATAAAAACAAAAAAAAAATTAAATTGTTCAAGAAAAGAGTTAGGTAAATATGTAATGAGTGAATGGCTGAGACTCTTTTGGATAAGGATATACTTAAAAACAATACATTTTTTCAGTACACGTATGGTTTAGTAATTTTCATATAGGTATGTTAAATAAAAAAGTTATGTTTGCGTGTTCGGTGTTTTGTAATCTGTTTGAAAGGTTTAATTTGATTGACACACCCTATTTAAACTTGGAAAATCGTTCATTTAGAAATACATTTTTATCACTAAACCTCTCATAATCTTATCAGTGCAACAAAAGGAATTAGCGCTGGCAATTGTTGACTTTAACCCAAAAGAACGAAATAAAATAATAGTTTTACCGACAAATAATATGTTGTATCATTATATTTAATATGGCATTTAAAAAATTAGCATATATAATATAAGTGTGTCAATTTAGCCTACATCATTGTAGATGAAAGGTGTGACCCGCTAACACGATGTCGTATGAGCTAAAACCGAATTCCGTGTAAATCATCGTCAATTCCAGTCGGGAAAAGTTGACTTTCGAACCTTATAAGTACACTCACCTTGCTACTTCAACGCATGCGCATATATATTAAAATTGTTTTGTTTATGAGAAAAATCACAGAAACACACACTTAAAACACTAGCACAAAATTGTTAACACAACGCGTTGATAAAATAAAACAATGGTATTTTTATATAGCCGTATGCCTCACGTCGCGAGCGCTGGGTGGCGAAGTTGCGACTGCGCCCGCGCAGGCCCTCGCCGGCAAATCTAATTTTATCGCGTCAGTAATACGAGATAAAGCCGTTCTTTATTGGGGAACTTTTTATTCATTTTTTGTTTGTTTTATATGTGAAATCGACCAGCCCGATGTGTTGCTTAATCGGCCTTGTTGAAAGTTTCATTATGAACTTTAGCATTTGATAGAGCTTTTGGTGAACTCGCTGCTTGCTTTGCGACTCTATTGTCATAGCTTTCTAAACGGGAACATTATGTTTTTATTAACTTGCAGCTTCCGTAAAGGAATTAGTGGAAGTGCGAAACAATGCTTATTCCTTCCTGTACATTGTAGAAAGTCATTGCCGCTGGAAATATAGGTGCGTATTACGTGGGTAATAGAAATGATCGATTATTATGCAAATTTATGATTTATTTTAATTTAACAATGGTAAGAATGAAGGTAGCTTATTACTAAAACTTTTAATAATTCTTACCTAAATCTTCATTTTTTATTTATCATTTTACGTGTTTTATGTTTACATACGAGTATTTTAAAAACACTCATTTATTCGGAAACTTACTTAAAAGCTTCCTTAAAACAATAATTTAGCAGAACTTCTTGCGGACGTAAACTGGAGCATAATCTGTTTACTTTATATGCATTAATTTAATCTCTGATATGATTTTTGTAAAACAATTCACCGAAATAAATGTGTGGCGACTGTACTGAGTGTACAAGGTGAATGCAGGCGCAGTCGTGGCGCCACGGAACTGACATACAGGCCCTAACTCTAAAAATAATAATATATGAAATCTTTAATGTATTAATAACATTTACTTCACTACCTTTCACATTTTATATAGATAAGTACTAGAAATTATAAAATTCTTTAATTTTTCAAGTAAAGTTTTATTTCTGAACGTGTCATTTACTTATTCTTTTTAAATATAAAGATTATTAATATTACTTTGAAACGTGACGCAATATTTACGAATCAATCATAGAACGAATCAATATTTACATCAGACGTTTTATTTTTAATTAACAGAATAACAGTATAAAGTCGGGTACATTAGAGCCTAATTATAGCGCTGGATCATTTATTAATAGGTAATTAATGAAAATTCTTCAAACCTCAAATGATGATTGAATTTTGTTCGTCGGTTTGTACGTCTGTATGACACACAGTATTAGTCAGCCAACCTTCTAACGTATAGATAGTAGGTATATATCCAAATAATATCGTCAGAGTGCAATAGAAAAGTAGCTTATATTTATTTTAAGGCCGCGATTTTAATATTGCGGCGTGTGATTTAATTATTACGATTTTTTAAATGCGACTCTCAGATTTATGAAATTTAAATAATGCTTTAACAACTTTATAGAAGATAATTGATTGAAAACTAGATATCTATAGGTTTTTGTTTCTATTTTTATTTGTTAAGTAGGTATGCCTTCGTAACTCAGTCTTGCGATTGTAATGCAACTTTGTCTAGGTGTTGTATGTATGCGAGAGTCGATGTATATATGAGATTTATTAGTACCTATGTAAATAATATGTAAAATATATAAATAAATATATTGCGTCATCGACACACATCTCCATCTAGTTCCGTGGTAAGCAACGAGGCTTTTGTTACGGATACCAGATAGTTGATAACTAAACTAAGCCTTTGACTGGAGTATAAACATTCGTACTCTACAAATGAATGCCCCAGCGTAACTCGAACCCGCGACCGCTGCGTAGAAAGTAGTGTAACTACGAACTGAGCGAAACGTCATATATGCCTCAATTTTAATTTTCAATTCAATTTATGTTAATGGCTTTACCCTTTAATGGATAAATAGAAAACAGTTATAATAAATAATTCGTTCATGATTGTAGGTTTTATTGTGTTTTACTTATGACATTCTGTAACCACAGAATTATTTTAAAATAATGGAAAAATTATATGACGCACTCTAAAACAACATCCTGTACTTTTGGTTTAGGTTTCGTTAACCTTATAACGAACTCTTGTACAACACTTAGTGCCTACTCAATACATAGTATTGTATAATACAGGTCGTTCGTTCATTATTACATTCAATAATTTTTTTGATAATTACTATCGTTAGAGAGGCTGAATCTGACCGCATCACGATAAAGCCAATGGACAGATTTTGATAATATTTGGTTGTATAGCCGCTTATCGGGATCCCTCATCTCTTAAATATCACATCTCTAAGAACACGAGCGTAGCTAAGGTACCTAGTTTGCTAGTCACTACATATTATAAAACAAAGTCCCCCGCCGCGTCTGTCTGTCTGTTCGCGGTAAACTCAGAAACTACTGCACCGATTTTCATGCTATTTTCACCAATAGCTAGAGTTGTTCTCGAAGAATCAAGAAAGTATGAGTATATAATTTTTCAAGTTTTTGAATACATTTACTAGCGCAACCCGCGGCTTCGCTTGCGTTAAATAAGGACGAACCCAAGCGAAGCGAGGGCGAGTCGCTAGTACTATATAAAACTATCTGAATTCATAAAGTTCCACGTCGATTTTAAGAAATAAATATAAAAAATGTTAATACATATAAGCGTTTTTTCTGTTTCAAAGACAGTTTTATTTGATTCTAGGATAAATTAGTAATATATTATGCTAATAGTCTACTTATATGCAATTAGTAGCTTTATTTAAACAGTCATAAATTATTTTGCATATAATTAAATTGCAAATGAAATCTCAGAAATGCCTATGCATATATTAAGAAAACAGAGTATTAGGAAATATATGTTGGGTATTTTGCAACGAATTCAATTTTACATTTGTAATTGCCTCGGTGGCCTAGTGGCTGACAAGTATGTCTGCAAGTCCAAAGTTCTTGGGTTCCCGTCCCAGACCAAGTTTAGTTATAAAGCATTTATAAAATTGATAATTATTGGAAAATAAATTACTATTTTTACATAAAGCCGCAAGGAGATTATAGGCTGATGATGTAGACGCAATTAGTGTAAAATGTGGGTTATATTTCCATTTGAGCTTTAAGTACAATTTTAATCAAATTATCAGATGGACAATAAGATGTTATTCTTGAACTGAACTTGGTTGAAATTAATGTACATTATGATTAGAAACAATTATCTACTATGGCAAACTTTTTTTATAACACTGGGAAACTCATCATGGGGATGCTGTCCGTCAACGGGCAGGGTACTGTAAGAACCCACTAAAAGCACCAAGTCGCCGCATGGGGCGTTGCAGGATCCCTTGCGCACATACCACATATCCTCAAATGATGGTTGAATGGCGACCTGCAAGTTACAGTGTTTTTGAAACGTTATTCTCTTTCTATGCCATTCACTTAACGATTGGCAAAATTTCATTCACCATTCACCATTGTTGGAGTCGTGCCGGCTCGGCTGTCAGCAGCGACGTGTTGAAATATCAAAAAGGTGCCAAAATTCACGCTTTTACTGGTTCCAACACTAATTTTATTTTAACACCGTAACTGAGATGATGAGAGATATGAATATCTATCTATACTATAAATAAAACAGCAAATGCAAACGTGCATTACTCATATTGCCTACACTGAAGTATAATATTAGAAAAAAAAAAAAAAAAAGAGCCTTAAACATATTTCTTAGAGTAGCTTTTATTATTTACAAAAATAAAATCATGTGTCTGTTTGTAACATAATGATGGCAAGACGAACACGACTTTCACTGGCAAATAGCTAATGAGTAATGTTATAAGGAAAAACTTAAAACATACCTACCTTTTGTTCTATAATTTTCAAATATAAAATATCTCGTGTCTCAGTGTTTGTTCTTGACCGATTTGTATGATTTTTTTTGTATATTTGGTAGGTCTGAGAATAGGTCATAGGATATTTTTTACTCCCCTGGGAGATAAAGGAGGCATATTAGGTACTGCCATATATTTATATATTGCAGTGAGCAGTGAAAGTGGTATACGAGTAACTTATTAATCTTAGAACGCGGGCGGAGCCGCAGGAACTGCGAGTGAGATTATAAAATGAAAGTTTTTCAAGTCTTTATATGCTTTTTATAGCCACATAAACGTTAAGATATAGAAATTATAAGGTGTAGATAACTCACATTTTTTTATTATCATCTAAATATAGAGTAAAAAGTAAATACTTAAATAATACAATTTCTTTCGTGTAAACCTAGCTTAAACATAACACTACAAACCAATCAATCATTGTGTACTATTCCCATAGAGTTGCGGTAGGCCGGAGCAGTAAACATCGTATATTTCGTTACCATAGCGACGCCAAATAAACAAACAACTGGCCCCGGCGAAACGGTACACGAGTGTGCGCACTAAAACAATAAAGGCATTAACCTTTGCCATTTAAAAGTGAGATCCGTTTAAGTTTTCAGAGTAAGCTCTTTGTGTGGCCATGGATCTCAATATTATGGATAAGCTTCGAATTCTTAAAATCGACACTGAATTACGACCTCAAATCAAAATGAAGCCAATGAGTCGATACTACTTTACAACTTCTACGAATCCCGGTGAACAGTTCTTTGTGTTTGCATCGACAGCGGCGTGGCTCATTCGAAAAACCGGTAAAGAATTCGATCAACCAAATGAAGAAGACGACCCGAATTCTATAATCACTTCTATTCTAGACGTTTTAAGAGAAAATGACATCAGCATAGATTTTTCCTCTCACAAATTAAAACTAGGTTATGGAGATCAAGTGTGCTTTATTTTGAACGTTTTAGCTGATCAAGCGTTGAAACGTGATAATTTCGAATGGCAAAAACCAGTAACAGATGTTCCTGACGATGACGAATCACCAGACGATGTTGATCAAATCGAAGATGAAACTGAGATAATTTTGGACAAAGTAGAGGAAGAAATGGCAATATATTCAGAGGAATCGGAAGGAGAATTTGCCGAAACGGAGGAAAAGGAGGTTAGTACAAATAAAATTCATGATTGGGAAGCGTGGAAACTAGAATTAGAAAGAGTAGCCCCAGCTTTGCGGCTCAAGATAATAGCAGATGGACGTGATTGGCGCGCAAGACATGCACAAATGAGATCTTACAGAGACGAACTATTTGATAGATTCAAAACTACGGGTTCACAGCTTAATAAATTGCATAGCAACATAAGTTCTGTGATGGATAAAATAACTGCAAGGGAGAATATTCTCAACGAACAATTTGAACCATTAGTTCGGGAATACGGACAATTTTTGGACGAATTAAGTAAAGTGACAAACGAGTATAAAGATGTAAGTATCGGTGTGACAGAGAGACAAGAAATGTTAAACGAATTAACAAGCAAAGTGGAAATGATAAAGCAAAAGACTGAATCTCGTGGATCGTCCATGAACGACAACTCCCCATTACTAACTGCTAAAAAAGCTGTAGAGACGCTCAAAAAAGATATTCAAGAGCTTGATTTTCAAATTATCATTCTTCTTTGGCTTTTAATATCAAAGGAGAATCCTAAGAGTAATTACTATTTAGCTACGGCTGAATCAAGAATAGTTAGTACAGAAGCTTACTAATCTGACGTAAAGAAATAAAATATTATGACAGTAAAAACATGATATGTTTAGGGTCTCAATTTATTTCGAAAATTAATATTTGTACACGTACAGCTTTAAAGGTACCCGTTTTTAACGTTGGATAATGCTTTTACGCTTAGAATACAATAACATAGAATATATTAGAACATATTTCAATTAAGGCCTTAAGGTTGAATACGTTTACCGTCTCGATATTCTTGTTACAACTTCGCTGTATGTGTGCCTTCGGTTGTAATTACGTAACACTTACGCACACATTCATTCTAATGTTGCTTTAATATTGAGCGGAATATGAATGAAATTATTCTTCTATGCGTTATTATTCTAAGGTTATACGCATACCACCTGCACGTGGTTATTTAGGACTTATCGGATAGGAAAGGATTCGCGGTTTTTTTACCTAGTTTATTTTAAAATAAACTATTTACATGTTTTGTTGATTTTGTAAACAGGGAAATATAGTATCAAAATAAAAGTAACAGGAACTTGTAAAGAATATTTATTACATAAAAAATATTGCAAGCATGTGATAAAATAGGGAATACAATTTCAATTTATCATTACTAATTAAATATTAACCTAAGAATTTATATATAAAAATATATATTTACCCTTAAAATAATATATAAAGGCCTAAATTAAAAATATTTGGTTTAAGAGGTGTAATATAAATTTTAATGAAAGGTAAAAGCTAATCTGGACATGATATAAAAAAATACACAGAATAAGTAGTTTGATTTTCCTTTTCCAAGAAAAGATTAAAAATATCACTTGTAAAATTAAAAAATCTATTTATAGTGTTACTTACAAAAGGGGTCGAGATAACATGTATTAGTTCGTTTACTCAGTCTGTCCGTCTGTTGTTCTATTTTTAAAAGTTAAAACTATCTTTAACGTAGCAGACAGTCTGTTTAAATGTATATATGTATATATTTCTTTTGATTGAGTACTATTTGTAAGAAAATACTATTCGATAATATAACTAAGACCGCCTTTTTGTGTCAGATAGAGAATATATATTAAAAGAATTGATATAGATTCATTACAAAAAGAATTTGAAACTAGAAAATGCGATGAAAATTTAAAAATAACAATAAATTTTATTATTTATATTTATTAACTTAAATATTCAGAATAAAATATTATGTATATTTTTTCTTTATTCTTTGGTGTAAACACATCACATAATACTAAACTAGAACAGATGCCTCATCCTATACAAAAAAATCGGGCTATTCTCTGGGCTATTTTTTATTTCATTGAATAGATAACAGGGGGCCTAGACAATGTAACAATCGATTAGCGAAAGCGCTAGTAGAAAAGTCCAAAATGTATGGGTTTGACATATGCCTTAGATATGTCACGTGGTCTTTTGTCAACGAATTGATGATGGTAGACAATGTAAATTCATTTCAATTATTAGTGATTTAAAGTTCAAAATGTATACGCTGCGTTTAAGCGATGACGATTGTAGAAATCGAATCGCTTCATAACGAATGCCGGTTGGCTATAGGCCCTGATGTCGTTGATTCGACAAAACTTCATTTTATCGTATGTAGTATGTACAAGACGATTCCGAAATATTGTAAAATTCATCCTGCACTCAATGAGTGCATATGAAATTATGTACGGTACTTACATCAAAAAATTTTTTTTTTAATTTTTGTTTGTCTGTCTGTTTGTCCCGACTAATCTTTAAAACGGCTGGACCAATTTTGACGGGACTTTCATTGGCAGATAGCTAATGTTATAAAGAACTAATAACTTAAGACTAATTTTATTTTATTAGAAAATTATGAAAACCGTTTAATTTATTTTAACGTACGCCCAGCAGAGCAAGTTTGCTAGTTAAAAATATCTTAGTGATTTCAATTTTTAAGCGTGATACAAACCCATCATCTGCTTACCAATATTCAGTAAAATTAAGCTTTTCCCTTCAATAAAAATTATTAATTTAACCTCTATATTATATATTTTGTTAATTTAACACAACTCAAATAAATCAATATATGTACATAATATAACATCTGTTGACATTTCTTTGTTCGTAATAAGACTTAATGCAATAATAGATACAGCCAACATAACATGACATTTTATCAGAAAAAACACGACTACACGAAGTGTATTATAATTTACAGCATTCTACATGACTTTGGCGAAGTAAACTGGCACAATTCATAGTCCATATTTTTATTATAAGATATAATTTCACTATATTATTTTTGGTTGAATTTATTACACTAACTTTAAGTAAAACTAACTTTTAATAGTAAAAATAAAAAAAATATGAAAATAACATTTTATTTCTTAACAAAAAAAAACAAAAAAAAAACACTTTTTGAGAGCGTATTTCTGTCATTACATCCAGTTAAGTGTCATGATAATATGATGGTTTTAAAAGTTATTTATAAGTTTCTATTATAAATAAATGCACGTGAAGAAGTGATTGCAATCTTTGAAATCTACTTAAATGCGAGTAAATTAATGTTTAGTAAATTGTATTACGAAAAAAATTTGGTTCTTGTCTTTGGTCTTTCGTGTTGTCTTTTAAACCTTTTTTTATTAAGTCGTTTTATAATACATTGATAATACTGAAATAAAAATTATAAAAAATATGAAAATATAAAATAGTTGTATGTCTTTGGCTTGAAATTATGTTTTTATAAACTAATGTTATTAGATATGCTTCGCATGCTTGCCGGTGCGATATTGGTTCGTCAGTTCAAAGTACCATCGCGCGCACAAAGTTTTTAATTACGAAATGGTTTTATATGGAAAAGAGAAAAATTAGTTTTGAGGTATGTTGTTTTATAAAGAGAGAATCTGATAATAATGCAGTTAATAATTTAAAAAAATGTATTAAACGAATTAAATTAATTTTTTGTAAGTAGATTAAACATTCTACACTGAATTAAACATATTTTAATAATGAATAGTATTCTATTTATTTATATTCTATCAAATATATTTTTCAATGTACCTACCAATAACCAATATACGTCGCGAGCTAAAGGCTAGTTCAAAAATAAACCATACCAACCATAAACTCCACTTTCTTCCAGCGTTCTTTTTACGTGACGCGAACTATACACAATCTTCAACTTCTATTTATTGCTGAAGAGCTATTTTTTTAAATAAAAAGAAATAGAATTAATGTTAATTATAATTTAACTCGCAAAAAAGATTAAGGCAATTAATATTATTAGTCCCGCTGAGATTTTTTCACCGATTATTCTCAGGTCTGAGGCTTCTTCTTTATGAACTGGTATTCAGTTCAGTAAAAAAATTGTAATAATTTAATGCTGAATAAAACATTTTGAATTTGAATTAGTGTGGTACCTGCTTTTCTTGATTTTCACGATTTGCGAAGCTGTCGTGTAATACACGAAAATACAATCAAACGAATTGAGTGCATTATTTTCTTTGAAGTTGATTAAAATAGCATCTACTGCTATATTTGTATGTATGTATGTTTAGTTATTATTGTATTACTATATAGCATCATCTCTTAATTTTTGATTGTTTTTTCATCGTCGAACGTCACGTTGTATTTCTTCTTCAAATCTTCCATAAACTCTTGTTTTAACAAGGCAAGACATCTGAAATAAGCAATAAAATGCTATTGAAAACTACTACTTATTCTCGAACCCCTCGGATTTGTAGATAGATTTAACAGTTACAATACACATTTAGTTAGTATATTTATTTTACGCCAAATTAAAATTAGTTCATAGGTTTTCTCGAGATATGGTCACAGACAGACAGACAAAAAGTTCTTAAAACTATATGTTCGGTATAATAAATATGGTCAGATGATGCATTCGCTTAAGAATTCGAAGCAGATTCAAGTCCCGGTCTCGTACCTAACATTACCAACTTGTCTTACGGTGAAGGAAAACAACGTGAGGAAACCTGCATGTCTGAGAGAACCTACTAAATTCGAAAGACATGTTCAGTCCGCCGCGCACTTATCCAGCGTGGACTATGGCCTGATTTCCTCGTATTGAAGGGAGACCCATGCCCATCAGTGGGACGTTATAAAGGGCTAAGTACATGATAGGGTATTTTTCCCCATATGAAAACCAATAAAGGCAGTGGTGGCCCAGTGGTAACACGCTCGCTTGGATATCCGAGTGATGCGGGTTCAAATCCGTGTCTCGCACCTCTGATATTTTCATGGGCGAATCATTTTCTAACATGATCACCACTTGCTTTACGGTGAAGGAAAACATAGTGAGGAAACCTGCATGTCTGAGAAAAACCTAAGATGTTTTCGAAAGACATGTGAAGTCCACCAACACACACTAGGCCAGCGCGGTGGACTATGGCCTGATCCCCCTCGTATTAGAGGGAGGCCCGTGCCTAGCAGTGGGACGTTAAAAAAAAAAAGAAAAAAAAAAGGGGCTGATTACATGAAAACCAATCTATAAATATATTATTAAGATAGCTTAGGCAAAAAGCATTCGGAAAATGTTGATTTTAGTTCATATTCGGTTTTTTAATCTATTTTAAACACCACGAAATAGTAGACGCCACTTCATTACGTCATACCGCCGTGTACACAAAAATAAATAATTTGTTCGGTGTTTTTATAATAATATTCTTGCATTTTACACTAGTATTCTTGCATTCAGGAATTGCACACCAACAACTTACTAAGTAGAATAATAACTCATTTTTAAATCAGCGCATTTGTTTACAAAATCCACTGACGTACTGACACACAGAGTATTAATGGCGTCCAATTGGCGTCCATGGCGCGAAATTTGAAAATGTAAAAATTTAAATGCATTTTTATAACACTTATCGATTGAATACAAAATTGTTTTTTTAGTAGTGTATTATCTGTACAGAATTTAATTGAGACACTTTTCAAAAATTGATGTAATACCCTATTAAGTAAGTACATAATTAAGTAGTATAATTGAAGGGTACAGGGCAAAACAAGAAATGTCACGAAATATTTTTTTTCTAATTAACATTGCATTCTATAATACGTTGCAAAATCTTAATGTTGCCATACTTTTTAATTATTTAAATATTTTGTGAAATTCCTTGTTTTACCCCTGTACCCTTCAATATGTATATTTATATTATGTACGTATTTAAAATGTATATGTGTAGTATATCAACTATCTGGTATCCGCAACACAAGACTGCGGAACCAGATGGCGCTGTTGTAATAATGTCCCAACATATTTATTTAAAAAAAATATAATTACATGCGGTAGTGCGGGTCGGCGCGGAAGGCGGAGATGTCGGGCGAGGGCGCGTGCGGCGTGTGCACGACGAAGGCGCCGGGCAGCACGGCGGCGCGGTACCCCACCGCGCGCAGCTCCACGCTGTGCGACACCTGCGTAGTGACATGCCGCCCTGGTACTTTGTTTTAGATTCCACACCCAATGGGGAGGTCTCAATGCGAGTTTTAGCCGTTGGTGGCGCTACAAGCGCATAAAGTAATCAACGTCAAGTATGTAGTGTATGTCAAATTATTTTATGTCAAATTTTGTGTATGTCAAATTATTTTATGTCAAATTTTATGTCAATTTTTTTAATTCAAAAATAGTTAAAACACCGTATTTTTTCATCTTATATTTGATTATACAAAACTTAACTAAACTATTCTATAATAATAAACGTGTCTGTCAAAATAGGCGGCATTGAGGTTTTCGTTGGTGACGTTATGCGCTGGTAGCGCCATCTGAGCCGAGCCTGGCGTGAAACTTCCCATTGTAATACTGTTAATACATGCTTTGCGATACTTACGCAAGGACATGCCCCCCTGGTACCATTGTTTCAAATACCGTATTAAATAAAACGAAACGGAACCATAATATTTATACCAAAGCAATATAATTACACGCTGTACGACACCTGCCGTACATGCCGATGCCATGCGAACCGAACCGAACGCGTGTAGTTGGATACCCCACTACACGCGTTCGTTCGATCAACTTCGTGAGTAGTGTAGTAAGCACTCACTTCACTATCAGGTTCAGGTACTCAGGTATTAGATTCTTCTCTTTAGGTGTGAAAATCGGATAAGTTGTTTTAAAGTTCGTTGCAGATAATCGTGACACGGGAATTTTATATATATTCATTAATATATCATCATCAGAAATCATCAAAACTAGCTATCGTTTTTCGAAGTTGAGAAATATTATATAAAATATGTCGTCGCTGGGGTTTTGATGATTTCTCTGGATTCCTTGACGTGTTCTAAAGATCCCTTATCAATTTCAAGTCCCTAAGTCGTCGCGGGCCAGATATTGAGTAGAGTTCGAAGTCAAATACGAAGAAAAACTATCTTTTTTTTAAAGTTGAGAATAATAATAAGTGGTGAAATTGTTTAATATAAATGCCTAAAACAGAAATCACCTGAAATGGCATTTAGATTTACATTAAATCAAACAAAATCATAAGAAACAAAAATTATTTTCGTACGGTCTGCAAAAAAAATTTATTACTTTTATAAGTGATCTGCTAGTTTTGTTGGCTAGTTTCAGCGACGTTATATTTGCGTCTGATGAACTATTGAAATTAATCATTTAGATTACGCCAAAAAAAAAACGTATTTTTCCTATTTTTTATATAATCTATGTTTTATAAACGTTTGTTTATAAAACATAGATAGAACAGGCATTTTTTATCAGAAAATCACACATAAAATATTTTAATTTTATACTTCCATAATAAAGTTACCTTATTCCAGCCAAATCCTGAGAATCTAGTATCATATTTGGGCACAGAGCGGTGAACTACTAGATATGGCTCGTAGTCCGGCTGCCATTCAACCTGTGAATAAAATCATGTGAACATATTTAAAAACTCTATAAATTTATAAGATTGATTTTAGCTTGCAGTAAATATTATAAATTGCAAAGCAAAAACGAAAAATAATTGCTTCATATTATATATTTTTTACATATTTTAAATAAAATTGTATTTTCGAATTTTTCGCGGACCTATGAGACGTTCAAAACCTTGACTCAAAACTTCCTTCACTATGACTGTCATAAGGAATCCGAAACGACGGGATCCAAAAAACAAAATAAATCCCCGGAAAGATCCTAGGATATTTTAAATAAAGGAAAATTTTATTTAAAACATCAAATATTCGCGTATACCTTATAAAGTATTAATGTAAATCTACCTAGACCCATCACGACCGTATAGCACGTAATTACTATAGATACTAAGTTTTTTTTTTATACTTGGGAAATCCATTTACGCATATCACCTGTAGGAAACAGGTGGTTATGTGGGGCTTACACACTAAACACTGTTAAAGTGGAAATTGTAAATGCATCTAAGAGATACGAGGCCCGGCTGAGAAACCACCCTAATACACTGGCAGCCAAACTAACTCAACAAAAATATACCAAGAGACTGAAAAGAAAGGACATATTTCAATTACACACACCAAACTGACCCAGTAATGTCCTGAGTAGATCTCTTCACTGGAGGGCACATTCGACATGACTGAATAGCGCACAAAACATCTGCTCATAGTATAAGCACTGATTGCAGATAACGAGAACAAGAAAAAAAAATGTAGGGCTCACTGGCCTAAAGCCAGTACTACCACCTAAAACTCAACTTACTTCACCCGTTGTAATGGGGCGTCGCAGGATCGCTTTCGCATTCAACCCCGACGACCCGGCAGGTCTATCGAAGCAGACCACACAGCCGCAGGGGTTGCTCCACAGTCTACTCTGCTATTCAGAGAAGTACCAGGAGCAACCCGCAAGACACATCGCCCACCGAAGTGGGCGCACTCTGCGCGTTTCTTGGCTTCGCGCCCGGCCGGACTTCCGGACGCTACTAAGCCACCGTGCCCAACGTGCGTTCACCACGACAAGGTGAACGCACGTTGGGAGGGAGATCCATCAAGATACGATAAATACAACTATCATACATACATACAAGCTCACTTCCAATAGATATAGATAAAAAAAATGGTTTTAATGAGAAATCCATGGCGGCGATGACCAAAATTGATATTATGTATTCAGCCCTTTTTTTTAACGTCCCATTGCTGGGCACGGGCCTCCCTTCAATATTTCATACACGATGTTTTCCTTCACCGTAAGACAATTGGTATTCATGTTAGAAATAATTCGCATATAAAACATCAGAGGTGCGAGACCCGGATTTGATCCCACATCACTCGGTTATCCAAGCTAGCGCGTTACCGCTGGGCTACCACTGCCTTAAATTTATATACACTTAGAATCACCTCATAAGGTGCAGTGGCAGTCGTCCATTTCGTATAATTGGTGGCTCTATGTCCTTTTGGCCATTCTCTCATCCTGAAAGGTCCAACATCCCCCGAGGAGTGTAAGATGGAGAGACGAGAGAGTAGCTCTTGCTTGTATCTGGGCGGGGACGCTCGATATCTTTGGGTTTCAAAAGCTGGGACTACCAGACACTGAAAATTGTAAACATTTGGTAAAAAAATCCTAAAATAGTTGATTTTAATATAACTATTATATAAGCAGTTAAATCACTTTATATTATATGTGTTAATACTATTGCTTTTTGATTTCCTAATTACTACTAAACAAGCTTTTCTTGGGTTCCTTTCTAGTAAAAAAACAAACAAAAATATCTATGAGATCCTTACAGTTTTCCAGTAGTCAAATTAGCCTATACTTTGCTATGCTATTTCAGACTATGACCTATCTCTGTACCAAATTTAAATCTAGATCTAGAAAAAAGTATGTACCAGAATGTTTCAAAGGATAAATTATCTCATTCAAGAAACCCTTTTCATATGTAAGAAAATAACTTAATTTACTGTGTTGTATGTTATATGTTGTCAAACAACATAAAATGGTGTTAATATTAAAATTATTAAAATACATGATATATCTTAAATACATATAAACAGTAGCACTTACGACGTTCGGTAAAAAATTGTTATAATTTTATGCTGGATAAAATATTTTGAATTTGAAGTACTACTGATTTTTGACATTATGTATATTCCGAAACTTATCTTCTATGTAAAACTTAAGCTACACTGAAAACACTTCAAATTACATCAATAAATCACCTTTTTCTGTGGATATGGGTTAATAAGTTTGGTGGCAGCCCGCAAATGTTCGTAGAGACCGGCCATCGGCACGAAGTCAACGTCCATCAAGAAAACGTATGGCGTGTTCACATTTTCTAACGCGACATTACGAAGATAATTCACGGGATAGTGCAACTGGAGGATAAAAATATAGTTTGGTTAGAAACATCATTAATTAAGATTAGTCACAAAAAAAAAAATGTTTAATCGTGTAAAAATATTTAGGCTAGTCGAAGAATGAAATTAAAAAAAAAGTTAATTTTTCTGTTTGAGTCTATTAAAATATAAAAAGGAAATAATACTTTTAATAACTTTGTTTTGTGTTTAATTCATATATTTTCTAGTGACCTGTGAACGCATCACTCAACACGGGTTGAACAAAGAAAGGAGGAACAAGTGTTTGTAACATCAGCATATTTAATAGCTTTTTACTAAAAGTGAATGCAATACTTTTAAACATTTTTGTCTTTCTGTTTGTTCCCGCTAATCTTCGAAAAAGCTGGACACATTTTGACGGTGCTTTTACTGGCAAATACCTGATGTTATAAAAAAACTAAGGTACTTCTATTTTACAAAAATAATCAGGATTCCGTTATAAAAAATAAAACCATACTTAGTAACGCTACTTTAGAATATAAATAAGGTTAAATAAACATATCAGTTGGTATTACCGACTCGTGTTTGAAAACAAGATGGTAGCCGATATTATTCCTAGAACTAAGAGTCGACGACCAGTCGCGGATGAAGCTTTCAAGTTTCGCCACTTCACAGTCTGATAAATATATCGCTGCGCTTAAAGGACCTGAAATTTAAAAATATATTAATTGCAAAACAATTTTTACAGTTCAGTTTTTTATGTATAATTTAATTCTATACAAACTTAAAAATAGCGCCAAATGCTTTGTGTGAAGATTTTAAGGTGTAGGTTTCCATATAAAAGTAGAATACCTGGTGTGATGTTATTTTGTGCTCAAAAAAAAATCTGGATATCGAACACAGCCTAGGTCCAATAATAGCTAAGAATTGTCTAGGTGCGCAAAAACTTGAGCATATAAGCACTATAACCATAGTGCACAAGCAAACAAAGTCTAGTCAATAAGTGCATTTTTGGTCAACTTTTTTCAGAAGTCTCCGAAAATTATGATTGAGGTGTCATTCGATTCGGAATGGCATCTAGATAATTTATGAAAAAAAATGAAGTTCTGCTTGCAAAAATTGCAAAAGTTCTCAACAGTTAACTAAAAAAAAGGGGGATTAGTTTTTTGCAAATATCTCAAAAACTAAGATTTTTCAAATTAAGAGACTCACCGAATCTACCGAAATATTTGAAAGAGATTTCAAAAAGAGATTCAAAAAGAAGAGGAAATTTCCTAACAAAAGTCCTGATATTTAATTATGAGGAAAATTATGAAAACTTCTCTAAATAACTTATTATTTCCTTAACACTATATTTTTAAATCAGAATAAATCTTAGGATTAATTTTTTGAAATCAAAGACAATACAAAATAATGCATGCAATATAGCATCAAAGACTTTTAATATTATTAACGGTGGTAAAACATTTTTATTAATATTATTGTATTTGAAAGGTACAAGGGCAAAACAAGGAATGTCACAAAAATTATTTATTTTTAATTAACAATCATTTATTTTTAATTAAAAAATTATTTATTTTTAATTAAAAAATTGCAATCGATAATACGCGGCAAAACCTTAATGTTGCCATACTTTTCAACTTTTTTAATATTATTTGACATTCCTTGTTTTGCCCCTTGCACCCTTCATTTACATAAATTGAAAATAAATTAAAAAAGAACATCTGATTCTTTTGCTGTCAAACTCTAGATGTGCAAAATATTTTTTTTATTGATAATAATATTATTATTAAGTAGAACCACTCACCATCCCAATTCCTAACCAGCCGTTCCAGAAACTGTAGTCTATCCATGGACAGCTGTAGTACTAGGGTCACATCAAAGTTATCCACATTTATGTAGCTATAGTCCATATAGTAGAGGTGGGTTCTGAGCTTGACGCGTTGTGCGGCGCGGAAACTGAGGCATAGGTCTGAGTGATTCATCTGGAATGAGAAAACACAACAGATTAAAAATATTATAAATATTTTTTTTAACAAAAAACGTTTATAATACTAGAAGATGAGTAGAAATGAGAAACTACTAGAAATGAGATGTTTTCCGGAGGTTTATAACTTGAGGTTGGAAAAAGTATACAATCTTATCGCGTCAAAAATTCACTTTCTTCTTTGAAATTGTACAAAAATTAAATGTCAATGTCAACAAACAAAGCATTAAAAAAATACTGTTTGGTCCTTTTGTGCAAAAGCATAAGCATGGAATACTATACAATTATTAATACTATAGCAAAAAAAACAGTAACAAAAAAAAATATTGTGTTTTATGCAAAGTTTTATTACAACATAATATTTTTTTTGCTCTATAAGTAAAATAGGTCATTATAATTTGAAATTTTACTACCTTATAAGTCACAACCTCCTTTTGATTACAATGATGGAGTTTCTCTCGTAGTAGATTTCCATCAAAATTGACATAAGATTGATGTATATTCTTAAAATAATCTGCATCTGGGATCCGTACATTGTACTTGGCTGGAGAGTTCCAATGAATTATCTAAAAAATAAATAATTGAATGTTTCTTTAAATATAGTAAATTAGCAGTACTTTTTATGTTGTATTCTTTCAAAAGAATACAAATTGTTATCCAAGGGGTCCGATTCAATCTTAGAAATAGTTTCTAAAATGAAATATGCATGACTGAGAAAAAATAACTAGTTGTTAAAAAAAAGTGTGCAAACCTGCCTTTAGGAGATTAATATACCATTTTTAGCTAGTAATTAGGTGGGCTTGTGCTCAACAGTTGGATATTAAGAAAAACATAATAGAACGTTAACATTTATTTATTATTATTCATTTATTCAATATTATATTTAATTAAACATACATATAATTACATATTAATTACCCCTTCACAGCAGACAACATTGAGGTAGGCCCAGATGGACATGGAAGGATGCATTGGACTCCTTAGGAGACTGGTTCTAATGAACCAAGGGAATGAAGCAAGGGATAGCGACCATTACAAAAGTAGGGAAGTCTTTATATTAGGAAGATTATAGATTTAAATAAAATAATATTCACTTACCTTTACACTTTTAACATCTTCCTTATAACAATTCTTGGCTAATGTTTGCATCGACATTTGCACATTATATTTACAGCTTATATTGTAAAGTATGTGGGGGTTATTTTTAATAATTGCATTTATTACATCTTGGTCGGCTAGTGTTGTTTCTTTGAGCCTTTCCAAGTTTTCTTTTACTGTAGAATGCCATAGTGCCGTCCAGTCCGTTTGCTTCCTTATTTTATCTAAATCTAGCAACATTACACCTGTGTTGAAGCCTTGACCCAAGGCAGGCCAGCGGGTCTCTTTGTTTGAGTACCAATTGCTTTCGTTTTCCACTAGGCCTATGTACTGAAAAGTCATCAGTCAAAAAAAAAAGGATTTTTTAAAAATTAAATCTAAAGTTATTTAAATAGTAAATTTTTTAAGCCAAATTAAAGTAAAAGAATATAGGTTATTATATTTAACTTTTTTACATCCCACTGCTTGGAACGGGTCTTCCTTCAACTACTAACATCCCTTTTATCATAAAACAAAGTTATTGTTTTTGTTTACGTATTATGACATATTAATTTACAAGATATATTGGATGTCATGTTAAAACTTTACATAAAAAAATGTTAAAAGCATGTTAAAATTATTTTAAATTAGTTACTTAAATTATTACCTGTACATCGGTCATATTTCTGAACATATGCCACAGCTCAATGACATCAGAAAGAAAAGTTAAATCAGAATCCAGTACAATCACTTGTTTTAATGATGTGGGTAATATACTGGGGAATAGTAACTTAACCAATGCATATATTCCAGAGTAGTGACTGTTTGGAACCCATCTTACTTCTGAGAGACGGTCTTGAGCATTATAACATGTGTATTTTACTGCAGAAAAATATAAGTAGATGAATAGTTTTTTAGGTAATGTATGCTATTTTACAGTTATTATCTATACATATAGTAAAATTTTATTGGAATTGAATCTGTACATTGAATATTTTTTTTTAGAGGCTGAATCTGTAGTTTTTAGAATTTTTGTCTGCCTGTCTGTCTGTAACCGTATGAAGAGAAAACCACTGGACTGATTTTAATGAAATTTCGTACAAAATAGTTGGTTATCAGAGTCACAATATAGAATACTTTATACCGCTGGAAAATATCTCATTTCTGAGATATCTCAATTAACACTTAAAAACTGACTGAAAAACATCACATGGTATGTGAAATTTAAGAATTTAGTTTCTTTAGAATGCAAGCGGAGCTGCCAGAAATACTAGTCTTTTATATAAGTTTTCAAATTTTTATATAGATACATTTTCTGAATAAAATACTAACCATCTGGCAAATTCCATGTTTCAAACAGTTTGTTAATTATATGCATAGAACCCAATTCAACAATAAAATGGAAATGAATGGGGTTTTGACGGTGATGTAAAATAGACTTTATCATAGGTGTAATATTTCTTGTACATTTCCCCATACACACTAAGGCTATATGTACTGTTTCACATAGTGTACCTGCACTGTCTGGGATCTGAAATTATAGACAGTATAATTACTAGACAGAACTATTAAAATATATTATATGCTATTTAATTTAACTCCTTTTGACTATTTGAAAATTTTATATATAACATTTTCAAATAGTACTAGCTTTATAATTTAACAATATATATACCTGTGGGACATGATAACGATCACCACTCTCTATGAAACTGCGAACATCAGTCAAGTAAAGCTGTTTTCTAATAACTTGGTTTTCAGTTTCTAAAACATCTATTCTTGATATAAGCCACCAATAATAAGCAACTGAGACAGCTACCCAAATACCTAGAGGTACCCCTAGCCAGGGTCGAAAAAATAGACAATGCAATACATGTCTCGATGGAAAATTCATTTTAAATGGTTGTGTAGTCTACATTCTTAACATCTATAAATATTCATGTTAACCTGTTTTTATTATCAATGTAATGCTGTAAAAGTTATAAAAACAATGTTAGAATTAGTATTTAACTTATACAATAATTGTTTTGCTGTTTTAATAATGATCTTATTTATTTTGCATGTGTTGTAATAAAAATATAATATTGCTAACTAATGTTTTCAATTCAATCAGAATAACAATTAATAATATAAAATAATAACATTTTTTATCACTATAGAAGTACATACATTTTAGTTACATGCTAAATTCATTTCAAATCATTTATTTTTATGATAGAAACTGATATAATTGAAATAGAATTTGAAATAAATAAAAACAGCAACAATTTTCGAATTATAGTATGTCAATGTCAAATGTCAATTAGTTATGTCATAAATCATAATGACGTAAGGTGTTGCACTTTATAGAATCGCAAAATATATTCTACATTGCTAGATCTAAAATGATCTAAAACTACCAATAATAATCGTCTTCTTGTCTAATTTAGCCCTTTTAACGTCCCACTGCTGGGCACGGGCCTCTCTCAGTACGATGGGGATACCATAGAGTAATTATAATAATTATACAATAATAATTATTGAGAAAAAATCATAAGACAAAATGCGGTCATATTAGAATTTTGACTTCGAAATAAAAGGTAGGAAATAATAAAAAAATCAATAAATCTTTGATTGTGTTCTTCATGTTCATACAGAAGTCTTAAAAGTCTCATAATAAGTATTGTTTCCAATTTTGAGATAATAGGTATAATAATATGTAAAAAGGATAAAAATAAACTATTAAGAAGTCCTTTTTCTTAATCTCCTAATATCCATTAGAATTAATAATATGAGAGTGTAGATCTTTTAGTTTGCCTAAAATAATATGAACTATCACGGTTTCAAATGCGAGTGTAAGCGAGTATAAGCTTTATTTATTAAATGTCTATGTATATAATAGAGACTAATAAACATAGACATTAAATAAATAAAGCTTAAGCTTTCATATATTTACCGTCATAAAATGGGACTATATTGAAGGTGCAGTAGTTGTTTATATTTTACACTACTGATGGCCCATGGCCCAGGACGACAGCTCCGAGAGGCGGCGCAAGAAAATACGGATGTACTCGTACATATATTAATTGTTGAAATAATTTAGTAATAGAGAATTTTGTAAACGAATTTTTACAAAGGGACAAAAAAAGAAAATAATTATTATAAATAATTCTTTTTAAGACTTTTACACGTTTTTGGAGGCATAGACATCGTGCAATGTAAGGTGAGACGAACATTACACACTCAGAGCGCCAAATTTTTAAATACACTACTGAAATACAGCATGTATTTTCAATTCAATTCAATTCTCTTATTTTTATTATTGTCCCTGGGTAAATATACATGCATATGTCACTTTTGAAGCCTTCGATTTTGTCCATACAGAAAACCATATCGAACATTTTTTTTTCCTGTTTTATGTAACCACTATAGTTGTTTTATATAACAGGTCCGTAATGTAAAAGAACCACGTTAATTATTTTTTTATAATTACTGAACTTAAATACATATATGTTTATAACATTGTGGGAACGTTATGTATTTATAAAGTAACGTTTACTTGATGGTTATGAAAAAGTTAGATCAAAGAGTATAGAACTAATAAATAGGTAGATTATAGATGAAGATGATAGTAATTATTATTTATTGATTACCAATTAGGCGACAGATCTATCCATGGAGATTAGATCTATCTTAGGTAATAGGTTGAGAAGGCTATCGCGTTGTGTAGTGTCTCTTACTATAAAAAGAACCACTAGCGCTGTGACGTTTCCGTCACTTCTTTATCACCATAGAGTATATTGCTACATAGTTTATCACAACACTTATTTAACACTTGGCACGCTTGCAGCCATTAACAAGAGAATTGAATTGAATTTAACACTAATAACTGTATAAGATATGTATAGTAGATACTATAAATCACTGTAGATGGGTATTATATTAAATCTGACACTTTTCCATACCACTTGAGCTCGGTGTGTGCAACTACCTTTATTGGTAATGCAACTTAACGTCGTTTACATAGCTTCGCTGTTATGTAAACACCTAGCGGTTTTGTAAAATAGCGGATTCGACTTATATTTATGGCTTATAACGTTTTACTGGACTTTCCGTAATAAAAAGTATCTTATATTATTTTCCAGCTTTTCTAATTCAATAATTTTGCATAAATTCTGATGAAACAAGGACAAACAAACAAACAAACAAACAAACGAATGTGAAAATATGAAATATTTCGAGTGAGAG
The DNA here is from genome assembly GCA_951802675.2 of Boloria euphrosyne. Classification (NCBI taxonomy): domain Eukaryota; kingdom Metazoa; phylum Arthropoda; class Insecta; order Lepidoptera; family Nymphalidae; genus Boloria; species Boloria euphrosyne. Next base: position 7,714,586 of record OX637891.1, read on the forward strand.
TAAAATAAAAATAAATATACCTATACTTAAAATTATATTGACGTTGATAACAAAAATAGGTAAACATGTTTTTACATTAAGGAAAGTTAATAAGGTTAAATTATTTTACATAAACAAATATATCTGGTAGTGATTTTAAAATTAAACAGTCCTTTATATAATTATTTTATTATTTATTAATAAAATCATAATAAAGCAACGGAACTTAAAAGTTCACGAATGACGACATGTAAAAAATTTTTATTCATTAAACTTAACGAGCATAGCAAAACTGTTGTCATGACTATTGAATTAAATAAAAAAAAAACAAATTTACTTAACCTAAACAATTATTTGAAGGTGGGATATTAAATATTATATAAAGAACAATGCATATAGTACATATACAGAAAACACTTAATATTAAATATTTTTTTGGATTTATTGTATTAGTAGTATTTCTAAAAAACATTATTCAAATAATAATAAAAAAGCCCTATAACCTATAGATTAAAGACCTATTGCTAAATACAATTGTTAATTAATCTCGGTTTCTCCCGCCCATTGTCTGCTTGACTGTGGTTGCTGCGGTTGCTGATACTGTTGAGGTTGTTGGTACTGCGTTGGTTGTTCACTGGTTGGTTGTTCTTGAAATTGGTACGGATAGCTATTGGTTTCATTGGCAATAGGTTCTGGGCTATCATCGGATGTATCCTTTTTGTACGGTATAGAGTCATCATCAGATGCCATTTTAACTGATTCATCTGGGTCGATTGAACGAGACCTAAGAAATGAAAATTAATATTTTTTAACGAATACTTTTAGTTGGTACTGTTTTATTATTTATTTATTATTGGAAATATTATTGTTTATATAAAACCAAAAATGTCTTCAAAATATGGCGTCGTTGGGGGTCGTGACGTTAAGTTTAATCAATCCAAACAGATAATCCCAAAAATCGTAAGTTTGATTCCTGCTTAGTGTAAATACTGAGTAGGTATGTGTACTTTGTTCTTTACATAATAAACGTTGCTTTACTATTCTAGTCAAAGCAAACACGCTAGTACCTACTCAAATAAGCGGAACCTGACTTCATTATTTACTTAGTTATTTGTATCTTCCATCCTTCAACTATATGTTAAGATAAAAAAGTGTAATATTGTGCGTTTATTTTGAAATAGAAGAATAATATAGAAATATTAATAAAATAAATGCTTACATTTATATTTTAGGTTTTATAATATAATTTATTTTAATTAAATTCAAATTATTCTTACTTAATAGGTAAAAAATCGCTTTCATCCCTTTCTTCTGCTTTTCTTCTCAGCAGAATGCGCCAACCCAAGCAAATGAGGAATATTACAATAGGCACCATCACAGCGCTGATGATACCCCATGTTGCACCCAAAGTACGTGAAGAATACTCTTGGTTGCCTACACAGATAATAAAATATGATAAACTAGCGACTCACCCTCGCTTCGCTCAGGTTCGTCCCTAGATTTAGCGCGAGCGAAGCCGCGATTTCCGCTAGTTATATATTAAAACCTTCCTTGAGAACCACTCTGTCCATTGGTGACAACAACATGAAAATCGGTGCTGTAGTTTTGGAGTTTATCGCGAACAGACAGACAGATGCGGCTAAGGACTTTGTTTTATAATATGTAGTGACTAGTAATAGATAAAAAACAAGCATTAAATTAATTCTGATTTTTAACTTTTTCATACTTTTAAAAACAATAAAATTTTCTTACATTTAATAACAACATTTTAAACTTTTGGAAATGATGTTTTATAACGATAAGAATTATCAGTATCTAACGCTATCTAAGGAGAACAAATAAAAATGTTACCAACCTGTTATGATCGAGTGACCCAATTTTGTATGTACATAGCACATATTGATAAGAAAGCAAGTAATAAAAGCGATTAGGGTACAAATAAGTAACACATCACATGACCGAGAAAATTTCTATTCCACTAAACTGTGGTAGCTTTTTTCCTTGCTTTCCTATTTCCAAAATGAAAAACTTAAAAATAGTGGATATCATTCTACCGTTAGCTATTCGGAACAGAAATTTCCTCATTTTGTGATATTATTCCGATATTAACTATCTTTATTTAATCAATATATAAGTTTAATAAATTTTATACATAAAGAAATAATAAGAATAAAAATAACGAGACAACACCAATGGGTAAAGTCACAATCCTATAAGTACTATAAAATCTTGTAAATGGGTAAAATAATAAATCCAGACAGACTACTCTCTTTTTCTTAATGTAACTATTATAAAATTATTTACTAATTAAAAATATGTAAATAGTAACCTAACTAACCACCCTGTTCTCTTAAAATTGTCATTTTTAGGGCAGTACGTGCTTAAGTTATTTATTTCAGTGGGATATGAAAATATACTGTAGAGGTACTAACTAGTAATTGTCAAAAGTTAAACCATTGTAGAACGACTACTAAATGTTGGTACTTCAGTCACAGGAGGATCTATGAGTGTTTCAACGGACTTGCCTCTTTGTGGGGGAATTGTAAAGGTTTTCACTTCAGTCGGCGGAGCACTTTTAGGAGGATCAGGTAAACCGGGATTGTTGTACGTATTTCTGGGGCTGTTATCAGAAGTTGGACTCAAAGGTGGGGAATAAATCTCGGAATAAGTGGGGGAGTACTGAGATGGAATGGGACTATATTGTCCCTCAAATTTGGGGGAATAAGGATCTTCGGATCCTTCCTTAGTAGAATAACCAGAATCATTAGGCAAAGCATGGCGTCCGGTTTGACGCGGCCGACTAATATACTTAATGTCTTGCGTTGGTCGAGTCAGTGTCGAATCGCGATTGGATTCAGTTTCAGATGGGGTTGTTAGAGAAAGTAAATCTTCTTCAGACAAATCCCAAGGCTTATCTTGGAATTCGACATCGGGTGCATTTGGTAGTGGTTCGTTAGTTCGATAGGTTTTATCATAAGCGCGGCGTTTTTTCGACTTATCAGATTTATCACTTTTGTTAGAATCTGGATAACCTATTCCAGAACTTTCACCGTCTTGGGGTTCAGTGGGTGGAGGAGGCGCAGACCTAGTGAGAGCAGCTTTAAGGGGAGCTTCTTCAGTTGGCGTGTCTGGCAATTTAGGTTTTAAATCTGAATCCTGAGTACGTAAAGTGGAAGATTTCATAGTATCTGTGAGGTTACCCATTGAAGCACTTCTAAGATTAAGACGTGAAGCAGATTTTGATCGCGGAATGTCTTCGAAGTGGAATCCTTGTTTGCCCTCAGATTTCGGTTTGTAGCAACACCAGAACCAAATCAGGCAAATAAGGAGTGCTAATGGTAGAATAATTGCCACTATAATGCCCCAGGTTAAAAATAGTGCGCGTTGTGAAAACTCCTGGTTACCTGTTCATACAAATATAAATCTAAATAACTTATAATTTGTTTTTTTTTTCATAAGCATAAGAATGTTATTTTATTGTAATTCGAAAACTTGGTTAAAGTGTTAATATAATAGTCAAACATTAAAAATAACTTACGTAAACATTCTGTGTAACCGTAGTCAGGAAGGTTCCATCTACCGTTGTCCTCACAAATACGACGTTTGTCTCCAGTTAATATGAAATCTTGGTTACATTCGAAATTTACCTTAACAAGGGAAAATAATCTTATTTAATAAATAAAAAAATATTTATACATATATACTGTGACTTCACATCTATTTTTCTATTTCTGTCAGTATTTAAAATACATTCTGGCATCAAAGCCTACTTTGTGGTGATCGGAAAGGATGCCACTGTTGGTGTACATTATTATGCATAATATATAATGTTCATTTTCTGAACTACAATCATACCCATGGCTATATTGGCAAAACTAGCTCGGATATTCGTAAATATCTATATGTAGCTTAGCAGCATAAAATTAAGAAGTAGAAATGGTTATACTTACTCTAGTTCCAGGAGTGAAGAAGAAGTTACTCTTCCTACCGAAACGCGGAGTTTCCAGAATTCCGCAACTTATCACTCGACGGGCGTTTTGCTCCTTTATATTAGTCTAGACGAAAAAATACACTTTTAAATATTGATTAGATTTTTTTATTACTATATACGAAAATATGTTTACAGTTTTAATGAAGTACTATAGTAATGAATGAAAAATGTAAGAATTCCGTGATAGTTGTATTGCAACTGAAGATTTTCTATGGGCATTCCCTTAGTAAAAGACCTTGGTTAGTGTACTATAATTAAAGAACAATGGACATCATAAGTATGAGTGGGACACGCAACTGTTTAACGTAAGCCTTATAATTTATTATTACAGTGTTTTATACTCGTTAGATTTTAAATAGTGTGTGTAACGCCTAACCTTCTCTTCACATCGTTCCTCGGCGGAACCTAGGTGATTGTTTTGTATCTGTATATGGTGTAGAAAAGCACTACCTTTTGATAAATTTTGTAACTAACAGTAGCATACATTACTGCAGGTCAAAGGTTGACCATCAAACTTCAAAATTTTATTTTGTATAAATCTGTTTAGCTTTTGTCGCGCAAGAAAAAGTAATTTGCTTCATTCTTTAGACTTAACTTCATAGTCAATTTACTCAAGCATTTTTATGGAATACAAGTATATCTTATTGCTATGCACATAGTAAGTTTCGAATTTAAAACAAGTGAATTTACTAATTTACTCTATTTGAATTTTCAAGAATAATAATTAGGAAAATTACATGCACTGTAAATAAATTCTAATCTCTAACAGATGACTCATACCTATTTATGCTATAAGTATAAATGCCTTTTCTTCAATATACCTACGTGTTAATTGTTATTTTCCCACGTTTAGCAGCCATTTACGGATAATAATAAGATGGCTTAATTACGTTTTGAACCATGAGTAAAATTCAAGATTCTTTACGCGATTAAATTCAAATGAATCATATGTGCTAGTGCTACTATATTATGTTTGTTGTAGTACTCAAAAGGATCCTATTAAATGAGATCGAACCTTATTTTCGCATATAATGCAGTAGATTATAATTGAAGTAGATATTATTAAAGCTATTCATGATGATCGATATTTTGTCTACGAAATAAATAAATAATAATTATTACAAATAATTCAAAATCCTGCGTTACATTATTATGTTTCGTAAAAAAATTAGTCTAAATAATATGGCTAGTACCATTATAATCTGAGAGAAATGTGATACATGGACAGATGGACAAGATAAAAAAGGGACATACGTTATCTGTTGTTTGACTATGTAAAACCTAAATCTAAAACTTAAACCCCTGAATAGATGAACTATCTGTAAAAAGATTTATACTTACAATAGATGCGAGATAGTTCTTAGTAAATTCAGCCATATCCCTATTTAGTGTCATACCAAAGTCGTATCGACATTGATATGAATCCTGACAGATTTCCGTCGCTCGTCTAACGTCTTGAGATCTGTTCGTAGGTAGGAAGTCCGCCGGTTCTCTGATAAAGTTCGGAATGAATTGATTGTCGTTATAATATGCGGCTGTTCGTCCATATTCTCTTACGAATAACGCCACACCTATGTCCTTTTGTTCTCGATCAGTAAGTTGCCCTGTTGATAGTCAGTAACATATATTATAACAAATTAATACATTCTTTAATTTGCTTACTACTGTCCCTACATTAGTTTCGTCGCCACTAGGTGTTTACGTTTAATCGTTTCAATTTATTATGCCTTAAAGTGATGTCAACGCCATCTTATTACAATATGTGCAATACTTACAATATTGCCCAAAGTCCCTGTGCGCTGTTTGGAAGTTGTTCATGTCAACGGGAGCTATAGTACCGTCGGGGCGAGTGAAATCGTCGTTTATGTCCAGCGACCAGTTACCAAAAAGGCCACGAGTTTGGTTCTAAAATAAAATAATATTATTTAAATAGTGTCTTTTACCAGCGCGGTGGACTATGGCCTGATTCCTCTCGTACTGAGGGAGACTCGTGCCCAGCAGTGCGACGTTAAAAAGGGCTGAAGACAAGTGTTTTTTAAACATCTATGAGTCCTCGAAACTTGTTTTATAATAAAATAATCGTTTGTGGCTGGGGCCTTCTTGAATTGGGGGCCCTACGAGACCGCATCAATTACATTGCTTTCCAAATATACCTGATATTAATGAAATAAAAAAGAAATCTTACCATATAAGTCCAAGGTAGGTAGACTCTTGCACTCATAAAGCCTTTATTTTCAATGACTTCAACTCCAGCGCCATTAGAGAACATGATGACGATTTCAGATTGGTTCAGGATATACATGGGTTGGTAAACTGTCACACCTAATAAGAAAAGTTCACAAATATTAAACCTTTTCTACGGCCGTTAGTTTACTTATTTAGTTAAGTATATGGTGATTTACTTAGTGCAATACTATAAAAATATGTACCTGGGAAATATTGTACTCGTAAAGCGGATCTGTCGAAGTAGATTCTCTTGTTATCAGCGAATACGTCCAAGCGATATCTCCATTGAGCATGTTGAGGTCTGAGTCTCACCTAAGATCAAATATTTCATATTAGGCATTGCTAAAATTTAATTTATTTTGCGCTATGCTCTTGGTATATTATGTTAATAAAATAGTATATTTCTAAAAATAGACATTTGAATCCAGTGCCGGATTAAGCAAGTGAGGGGCCCGTAGCAAATTCTTTCAAAGAGCCCTTGATCTGCTAGGAGTGTAGTATATTACTATAGGCGCTGTTAGGCTCTGACAAGCACAAAAAGCCTGAGATGGGATTTCCTGGCAATTTAGAATAATTTTAGTAGGAAACTAACAATTGAAAACTGATGAGACTACAGAAATTATTTTTTTCAATACATATTTTAAAGTTTATATTTAAGGGTACTATTACATTTCTTTTAGTAATTGACTGTTTAACTCCATTTTTCCATCCTCCATGCGCGATCATGGTTGAGATATGGTCACAAAATTAAAAAAAAATATCCACGACAAAGTTCGATTATTTATCTCGGGAGCGCTCTAAACAAATATTTCAATTTGTTTCAATAAATCAGTAAAAACCTTGTTTCTGTAAAGGATGTTCATAAAATTCTACTTTTAGGCATCTTTTGATGCTTTTTTACATAGAAGGTATAATAATGATATACTATTATATAAAAATGTCCATGGTACAATTAAATAACTAACTACTAACTAACTAGTAATTTTGACTCGTAAAAATCGAGTTAAACTGAGTCAAATACGAGAAAAAATGTGATACCCTTAATACACAGTATATTATATTATTTTTTTTATGAGACAAAGGGGGCAAACAGGCAGGAGGCTCACCTGATTGTAAGTGATCACCCGCCCGCCCATGGACATCTGCAACACTACAGGGCTTGCAGATGCGTTGCCGGCCTTTCAGGAAAGGGAGGAAGGTAGAAGGGAGGAGAGATGAGAGAGACTTACCGAACGAAACGCGACAGCATAGCTGCCACTTCACGCCGGTCTTCTGTGATAGAGTGGTACTATACGGGGCGTGCCGGCCCATTCGGCTGCTACCCGAAGGTAACAAGCATGGCACTACCACTTCAAAAGCATGGCACTACCACTTCAAGAATTTTAGGAATAGCTAATGTTATATTTTATCAATGGTGTACTTTAAATAATGTTTATATTTTATATTTATTCCTGTTTCCTTATTATATTTTTAACTTTTACAACGTAACTTTTCTAGATTTCATGTGGGCAAATTTAGAAATAATACTATTCGTATCAATTTCTCTGAGCAAAGCATATTCTATATTCATCAAAGCGAGATAATTCAGACGTTATTGACTCATAGTATTCCTCAACTCATTTTTTATGCGCTTTAATGTCGAAAATGAACGTTCGCCACTGCAGTTAGTGATAATGAGAGATAAATAAATGCGCGAAGCAATTTCTAAATTGAGGAAACATGATTCTAATGAATTGACCATTTGAAATTTATAATATAGAATTTCCAGAGCTTCATTTTTCGTACTGTCAATCGCACCAGCCACATCCGTTTTGAGCAGCTCGGCAAACTGCACTAATTCGTTGTCTAGGCTGTCTTCCAAATCATTTTCATAAGCACTGACTATAATTGGTGTTTTTTTTAAATCTCTTCTGCTGTGATAGATTTTAGAGAGATATTTTTGTAGAGCTGATTATCAGGCCGACTGAAATTCTACATGTTTATACAAGCAACTTTTTGTAGAATTTGTGCGCTTACCGTATGAAATTATTTAAATTATTTATGCCAAGGAAATAGTCGGGTACCGAGTGTCTGACATGGATTGTCTTAGTACGAAAAGTTTTAACGTTTCACGTTTTTGTGACATCAAAAAAAATTAACATACCACATCTTAATAAGTTTTACTCAAAAAATTACGCTCAGGCAGTAATAAGTGGGTTTAAATATGCGGGGGCCCCCTTTCGCGCGGGGCCCGTAGCAATTGCTACTCTTGCTATATGGTTAATCCGGCACTGTTTGAATCTACTAGATATTTTTTCTCAAACAGGTATACGATAATAGCAAGGAAAACTAACAAGGAAATTCACTCGTCCGTTTTTAAATCATTGTTAGTGCGTTTTTTTAACAAAATATATGTAAGTATATAGGTACAGAATTTAAAAGTACTACCTCTATAGGCACCGAGTTGTTCGAAGCAGCCACAACAGAAGTAAGAATAGTAGCATTCACTTGTCCATAAATATTTCTGGGCGTTTGTTCGAAGCGACCTTGTACGTCAAGTTTGATTTGAGGACGATCGACTCTCACGAGTACATATTCACCTGAAAAAAAAGCAATTATGGATTTAAATGCCGACCTTTATTTGGCCAACGTGGTGGACTGTGACCTGATCGCCCTCATATTGAAGGGAGACCTGTGCCCAGCAGTGACACGTTAAAAAGGGCTGAATCCAGATGTAATTAAAAATGGTGTTCCTTATGTGACACCCGTATGCTTAAATAATATACCAATATCAATAAAAGTGCAATAAACCTATATCTCGTGGAGTAGTCCCAAATTGAACATATTCCTATTTCATACATATATTTTTTTCGTTGATTCGCTCCCTCGGTAAGCGCGCGAGGAAAAAGGGTAGACTAAATCTGTTCTAAGTATGCAATTTATAATCTTGTTTTTTAGTGATATAGTAACAAACATACAGACTGTTACTAACCTTTTCCGTTAAATGTGTATTGCAAACCGTCGAACGTGACGAAATGAGGATCTCCGAATATACCAGCGACTCCCGGCGATTGGTACGCCACGCAGTCTTGAGAAGGACGTCGTTCAAATCTAAGCAACAAAGTAATTTATTTGACAGATTCCTTAAAATCTATTTTTAAAACACTTAGGTAAACAATTTGTAAGAACTATATTTTAAACATTGTTTTTCCATACCTTAAGACACTAAAAAATAAGCATAAGCAATCAAAAAAGGAGAAAAGAAAAAAGAAATAACAAAAGCAGTCTAGTTTATTTATAATACAATTATTATAATTTCTTTTCATGTATTACCTGAATGTCTCGCACCCTACAGCTTGCTCCTCTTGCCACATGCAGCATTGATAGAAAGGAATCATATCGTGGAACCAATGGGACAGAGATGGCACCTTTTAAAAAAATGTATTTAAATTATATAATAGTATAATTAATAAAAGCAGTGGTAGCCCAGCGGTAACGCGTCGCTTGTATAACCGAGTGATGCGGGTTCAAATCCGGGTCTCGCACCTTTGACATTTTCATGTGCGAATCATTTCTATCCTGATTACCACTTGTCTTACGGTGAAGGAAAACATCGTGAGGAAACCTGCATGTCTGAGAAAACCTAGCAAGTTTTCGTAAGACGTGTGAAGTCGGCCAACACGCACTGGGCCAGCGCGGTGGACTATGGCCTGATCCCCGTCGTACTGAGGGAGGCCCGTGCCCAGCAGTGGGACGTTAAAAAGGGCTGATGATGATGATGATGATGATGATAATTAATATATTAAAATAACGAAAGGTACAAGATAAATGTTTTAAAATATAGGGAAAATAAAATGGATGAGAAAAATAGCAAGGTAATGTTAATAGTTCCTATCCTCCTTAAAAAATAAAATGAAGTCTTAAGAATTTGTGTTGTATTCATGCGCTATTCTTCATTTTTATTATTTAAACGATAAAATCGTAGAGGCTACTTTTATTTGAAACTTGTCATTTTTTTAATCTATGGTCAAATGGTGGTGTGAGCACATCAGGCGACTGTCGCATTTACCTTGTTAGCTTCATTGTATGGTGTAAAGCCGAAATCGTGTGAACGGTGAGGTCTGGAACCCCACATTTGGTCATAAGACAGCATGAGGAAGCCATTCTTGTCGTAGCAACACTGTTGACCGGATCCTTCCGAACTAGAGATAAAAATTAAACGTTATTATAAAATATGGCGGACGTGATTTAATGATTTGAGTCCAGTAATTAATGATTTAAGTCATTTACTTTTAGTTTATTTTGTAACAAAAATTATATATTGTTTTAAAATAAATTTTAGAATTCGAATGCATATTAATCAATTTTACAGTTTAATCTACTCGTAATTAGTATATTACTAACGATCTGTCAGAGTATTTCGAAATGAATGTTTGGAGTGCGTGTGTGTTGGGAAACAAGTCATCATTTACCTCGGGGCACCACTCCTCACACAGTGTATTGCGCCCCAGTGATATCTACAAGTGGGGTTGATATCTTTGTCACAGTCCAAATCCGGCATAAAGCGCCCCTTATCCAACAGCGCATGTTCTAACGTGCAAGGGCACACCCATACTTGAGCGGCGAAATTCTTCAAGAATCGATCATTTCGAAGCCAATTGTTACACATGGATTGAGACCAGCGCTGACCGTGCAATCTCTCCCACTGCGGTGCGAAGTACCAACCAAGAGGTATTGGACGACTCCACAAAACACTAGAAAATAGGTATATGATATTAAAGAAAAGATTTAAATTAAGTATATAGTAAATTAATAAAATGAAATAAGAAAATAATAGAAGAAAGATTTTCATAAGAATTTTATACCTAATAGAATAATTTCTTGTATTTCATTTTTTGTAGTAAAATATACTTACGGTGAAATGGGCACATTCTTAAATACTTCTGGAGTAGTTAAGTTGATTTGAAGGAACCCAAATTGCATGTCGTTGTGCATTATGTTATCTCGGTTTCGGAAATTTTGTGGATTTATCACATATTCTCCAGTATTCGCAACACCTGTTTCAATCATATCAATGAATTCTAATTGAGGTCTGATCGTCACTTCTTTGTAGCCCCATAAACTTATTTGTAGTTGGACGTTTAAGTTCGTGGTCAAGTTAAAACGATCCCATGTTATTCTAATCTCAGGCGGATATCTTTCATGAATTGAGTTATCAGGGAAGAAGATTTTCTCTGTGGCAGTTGCAGGTGTTTCTGCAATGAATCAGGGATTTACAATTAGAATAAATTTAAGGAATTTAAGAAAATAAAACTTAATTAATAACCTTGTATAGAATATAAAACTTTTTTTATCTATCTTACCAACAAAGTATTTTCCTTTCCACTTGTAGGGCTCATTATTGATGGCAATTTCAAATCTAGCATAACCGTTGTGCCAGAAACGGGGCTGAACACAAATAGCTCTGTTGGAGTCTACTACTGCACCGATGACGGACTCCGTGTCAAATCTGCATGAAATACGATCATTCGGTTGGAAGCAAGGACCTGTGATATTAACGACTGTACCGCCGAGCATATTGCCACTTTCTGGTGCGAACATCAGTGGTAAATTAGCTCCGTCTGAAATAAACATACATAAGTATTTTAATAAATACCTTCTCAATTTTTTATACATCAGTATTATCAAAAATGGTCTAGCTATCGATTTTGAAGATGCCTAAGATCAATTTTCTTACCAATATCCTTATTGCATGTTCCCATGAGGATTTTCTCGTCTATCCTGAATATATGTCGACCGGGGAATCCATTAGCCCAACCTCTTCCAGTAAGATCTCTGAGCACAGATGCTTGAGAGTAAGGTTTGTATTCGTAGCTTTGTGTTCCATTTCCAGCATTGAATCCAATCTAGATTACATAAACACATCTATTAGTAAATTACAATTAAAATAATGTACAGATTAAATACCGTTATTAGATTTTCGACTCGTTAAGACGTTAGTTTGAAAACTTACATAAGCCGGTACACCGCCCTCTCCGGTTGTTGTATCACCACCAGCCTCAGTGTGGGAGCTCCAGTTGATTTCTAGGTAGTTGAAGATCGCGTATGTAAACACTTCATCTGTAGCCAGTACCATTTGGAATGTGTTGGTCTGAGGAAAATAAAAGCTCATTTACTTATCAATGATTCTTTCAGTCTTAAATATACGTAAGATATCTGCCTTATCGCGTTGTTATATCATAAGTTTTGGCTTAGAAAATGAATTTTAATAAATATAATATTATATTTATATTATAATTAAATCAATTAATTAACTTACCATAAACAACGAGTTATCGATACCACCAGCAAAAGACATATTCTTCCATGTGATAGTAACAGCATGTTTTGGGAAGAAAGTTTCGGAACCAATAACTCCCTCTCGAATGTCCCACGTTAAACGCTCTCTCATTTCTACACCAAGTTGGTCAGTACGAGTCTTAAAGAAAAAGGTTCATTAAAAATCAAAATTCACAAATTTGTAGTACATTGCATTTACGGTTTAGGAAACAAGTAGGAAATCAATAATATTTTAATTATTACTAGCTTTTGTGATTCAAAGTGTAAAAAAATACCTGTAAGTCCCTGTCCATTCTAAAGTACACACCAGGCCGTCTCTGATCGGGATCTTCAGGCCGTTGACTTCCAATACGACATTTGCTGAAAAATATTCCTATGAAGGACGGATCGTTGATGGTAGGCCAGTCTCGCACGGGGAAAGACAGAGGATAGGTATAATGATCTGGTGGATCACTGAAGTAGATATATCCATTCATAGATAACTGAAAATATTAAAAAAAAAAACACGTTATGGCCTAGATGTTATCGTTCGATTAACCAATCGTTAATTTATGAAAAAAAAATGAGATTTTGTGTGATATCAGATATAAAGATTCATTTACATACACAAAATCTGTGGACAGAGACTTTCACTAAAAAAATTGAATATAAAACCTTACCCTTGTGTAATTGAAGCGAAATCCAAAGAACGGAAGTTGAAAGTTGAAGTTTTTGTGTACTTGAGGAGTTGATGTGTGAATGTCCCTTTGGTAATCTCCAATATTTTCATTTCCGCCTTGATCATAGAACCAGTACATGAAGTTCGACCGAATCTGTTGGAGCCTTTGAGTTGTAATGACGTAAGACTGTCCATTGTTCCGGTATGTAGTTGAAGGTAGCACTCTACCATCGATGTGGGCTAATTAAAAAATATAATATTATTTTTTGTTTCAATTAGAAGTCTTCCAAATTTCATTTTATTATTAGTTGGTTTTAATCAGAATATTTTTTTCATTAATCTCATTTAGACACGAAAATTTGTATAGCAAAAGTGTATGCAAAAATAGTTGTACTAGCTTACATATCATATACAGTAGAAGCAGGACCTTCATATTGACGGAGACTAAATAATATGAATTTTAGAAATACCCGGTAGATTTCATAAGATACTATAAATTTATTGTATTATTAGATAATTCAACCCCTATACAGACCCTGGCCAAGAGAAGCAACTATGAAATATTATAGTCAATAATAATAAGTGTTTACCACAGCTTGTATATAAAAAATAAATATTAATTAACTGATAAAAGTTCACAATATGTTTATTGTTTACCATTGCCTAAATAATCTAATTAACCACATAAGGCGATAAGTTTCAAAAAATTAGAAACAATAATTCCAACATTTCTGTCAATGTTTTTGCAAAATTTTAAATAAATTGGACCAAGGAATCATGTTGTCCCGTACAAACTTTGCCCCCCTTTTTCACCCCTTTAGGAGTAGACTTTCGGAAAATCCTTTCTTACTTTGCCTACGTCATACAAAGAACACACCCTCCAAGTTTCAGATTTTTACGATCTGCCGGTTAGCTTGTACGTTGATCCATCAATCATTCAGGACAAAGCCTTTTACATATACTCGTACTGCAAACTTGGTATGATGGTTATCCGGTTATAACAAATAGGATACTTTCTACTGCGTATAATAATTATCTCTGAGAAACCAACACTAACTGTTAAAACATATCCGAGCGGAGCGAGGGTCAGTCGGTAGTATAATAAAATAAGCTTATTATGGCGCTTTAATAATGTGTTTTAATTATTTTATTAAAACTGTACCAATGTATTTATGCGCTGTATGTAGAGGCCCGAAAGAGCTTAACGAAATATCGATGCGCTCCGATAATGTTGATAAGCTATCATTACCTTTACAGCGTTTAGGTATTCGTTGTTTTATAGATGATGTCAGTTTTAGCTTCTTTGTTTAATGGTAATGATATTGTAACAAATAACAAAACGACATTTAATACTTTTATTGGCAAATAGGAAGTCTGGCACTAAAAATAATAGTTTCTGTTTCTAAGATCAACATAACAGCCCTTTACCAAATGCAAAATACAATATTATATACGGTATTTATAAGAAAACGTCTTAACGTTTTTGTATGCCTCTCTGTCAGTCTGTTTGTTCCCACTAATCTTTGAAACGTGTTGAAAAATTTTGACGAGATTTTCAGTACTTTTATTTTAGAAGAAGAAATAGAGTTGCGCTCAAATCTCAAATGCACGTAGGGACGAAGCCGAGCGATATATTTTATTCCGGTTCATCAACTTGTTTTGATCATGGAATATGAAAAGAAGAAGAAGAAGCTAAAAATGCATTTACTATTTAATCGAAACCTGTTTAGGTCTAGAGCCTATTTTTTATTATACAATTTAAAATGGACATGAAATACGAAGTGTTTATGAAGAATCAATTATTTACAATGCAAGGAGATTAGAAAGGGCTGATTTGTCATCAGCCCTTTTTTAACACCCCACTGCTGGGCACGGGCCTCCCTCAGTACGAGAGGGATCAGGCCATAGTCCACCGCGCTGGCCTTCGCACATGAAAATATCAGAGGTGCGAGACACGGATTTAATCCCGCATCACTCCGTTATACAAGCGAGCGCGTTACCGCAGAACTACCACTGTCCTAAAAAAGTAGTGTCTCCTTTATGCGAATTGCACCAAAAAGCCTTAAGGAAGCTCTCAAGTTTCTATTCTATTTTCGAGAAATTTATAAGCTATTAAGTTAATACGGATTTTTCATTATAAATTTTCTCGTATTAGAAGGTTAAGTCAACGCTTTGTTGTTTCTCATTAAGGCTTGTAATAACTAATGAAACGTGAAAAATTCTTGAAAATTTAAAAGTTCTGTTAAAAGAAAGTGATACGAAACTGATAATTATTTATACTTTTTGGCACTATAACTCAAACTTTAAAAGCTATTTTTGCATTTTTTAACACGCTTGATAAAAAATTGTTTCACTGCATTTTTCATGTTCTCGTTTTACTTAACGGGTTAAGTATTTCATTGTGATTGGCGACAACAATTTTTTTAAAAGCAATTTATTCATATTGTTATACAAATAGGTAATGGGAGAGAAGGTAAGATTTTGGCTAAACGAGAGGTCCTCAATAAACGAAAGCGAAGTTTTCTAGGCCCAAACAAAAATTTCATAGATTGAAATTTAGGACATTTTATAATTACAATAATAATTTAAAAGTATTATTTACAGCGATAATTCTACCAACATTATCATCTTTTCAGGTTGATAAAAGCCACACCTTATAAAATGTTGTACTCATATCAATTATAGAATATGGTAGGAATATGGTATTAAAGAGTTTGTGTAATGTGTAGTATAAGTATAATACCTAAGGGTATTTCGGATAGAGTACACATTTATAAATTTCAAATGAGTGTCTCTATTTTTTATGAATAATTTCATATATTTCACCTAAAATGTGTTTATTACTAATTATTTATTTTTATTTAATCTTGTATAAAAAAATGTGGGTTACAATATACCTGTCATCAATATAACATCATTTTAAGTTTTTTCGCGATCCCATGTGGAAAAAATTTAGTTTATTAAGCTCTACTATTATGTAGAGTTAACTTTAGTCTCTTCAGGCTGAAGTTCAAAGGGCACGTGTAAAGTTACAGGCAAATGAAAATTCACCTTAAAATAAATGATAATTCAACCTGTTAGGTTTGCACAAGCCATGAAGCCAATTAGGTAAAGATAAGGACGCCGTACTTTATCAGGGCAGATAAACAAAGTGTTCATCGTTTTGAAATTTATTAACGTTAAAATAAGAATGATTTCATCGCTCGTTTAGCAGAAGGATCATTTTTTTTGGGTCACACTATAACCTACTATTCGAGTAATGCTAAACTTTTAATTATTTAATGGTAAATATTAATGTTTACCTAAAAAGCGAAGATAGAATTTAAGATATTTCTCTGTTGATAGAGGAAACTTAGTATGTCATCGCTTCACTCGGAGTTGTCCTTTGGTACCTATGTTATATAACGTTTAATGATTGATTTCCTAGCAATTTTTTGGGTTTTGCCCATATTTTTTATAATGAAATCGTTTGGACACACCTCGAAAAAAAATTAACAAATAAAATCATTGAAATCAAACTAGCCCTTAATAATTATAAACTGTACATACTTGTAAACTCCAATATTACATGGATGAGTTAATTTGTTTACAAGAAATTATTGCATACAGTCAAAAGTTCAAGATCCTAAAGTTCAATACCTTATCAAATATGCTTGTAATATAAGATATTAACTGCGAGCTAAATTTAAATTATCTATTAATGTAAGATTGCTTGCACATTGGTTACACAGTGATTAAATCACTGAATCATCTGTGTAAGTCAGCTATGTATGTGTGTTCATACTTTAATAGTTGAGTAGCCTTTTTAGCCCTTTCTCCCACTACTTTATATGTAATTTTACACTATACGGCTATAAAAACTTAGATAGTTTAGTTTCAAATAAACAAAAACTTTTACATTGTCTAATGTTATTGTAAGAAATCCAGTCTGATCAAATAACTAAAAATAGATGACGTATACTTAATAATACGCACAATTACCCAACAATATCCATTAAATCTTGAATTTGTTTTTGATCATAGACCATCGCAACATCATATGGATTCGCAATTTCTAGAGAAACCTTAATAGCCATTTACTATTAACTAAAGCAGAAATCGACATCTAAACATAAAAATATTGCAATTCAGTATTAGGAAAGTTTCAAATATTTTTAAATAATTAGGAAATTTAAAGCAATTTTTGGAAAGTAAAATTCGGCAGTCTTTACAGATCTATAGGTATTGATAACTCACCATATTCCGTGTTCGTCACAGACGTAGTGCTGGGCGGATTGTATACTTGACGCTCATTTTGCACATCAGACGATCCAAAATCTATTGATTGCAATTCCTCAGGAGTGTCATTTGACAGTGAACCATCTATAGTTTGATATTTTCCGCTTTTCACTTCTATTGCATCAACATTTTCTACAAGCTCCACCGCATCGTCCTGACTAACTTTGGTTTCCACAGTTGCTGTGACGTCATCTGGGACAACTGGCTCACTATCACTAACAGTACTTTCTGTATTTACTATAGTGTCATCTCCTAATGCACTTGCACTTAAAGCTAATATTAGAACTACTAATTTAACGTTTACACCCATTGTTCTTACACTTGCATGGTTTTTAATCACATTATTTTTAATATCTGTTATCTGTTGATAAAATTTTGCGATGACAGGTGCTTCCCTATTGTAGTCAGTGACTGGAGTGCTAGTATATTGTGTGCTCAATAACTTGTTGTTATCTCGAGTAAATATGATAAGATAGCAAATAGGTACGTTAGGTGTGCCAAATTCTTTGTAATAATCCTCAGCCCTGTTTAAAGGGCCTCCATATTTACTTTCTAGTTTAATTAGTACATTTCATAGTTTTCATTTTTGTTACAGTATTTTATAGTAATAATTGTTTTAAATATTTTTCACTAAATTCTAAAAACGTTGCTTCTGAATCGATAAATCAAAGATAACGAAGCACATTCTTTTTACTATATATACTTTACGAAATCGACAAATATTTTAACAATACATACTTACATATAAAATAAACATATTTCACACTATTATAAAAATAAATAATATATAATATTGTTTATAGCCTTTAAAAAGAAATTAGAATTGAATTGTGATATAAAAAATAAGTATTAATATTTAATAGTATTTATTTAAAAATGATTTCAAATCATTCCTTTAAGTACCTAATTATCAAATTTTAATAAATTAATATATTTATAGTAAATAAAAATATGAACTTTTTATATAATTTGTCAAGTTTTTGTAAACATTTACGAGCAGAGCTCGCGGCTTCGCTCGCGCTACATCTAGGGACGTACCCGAGCGAAGCGAGAGCGAGTCGCTAGTAAAATATAAAATGTACCTATGTCTGAATTTATATAATAATTGTAAACATGAGGCAAACTAAGATGAAATACAATACCTAGTTTTGCCGAACTATTCTGAGTAGTTAGGACAGATTTTACCGGTGGATCATGTATACAAATGGGCGGGAGTATCTCGAGTGATCAGTACAAGATCGGACTTAAAATAAAGTTATGAAAAAACACGAAGAAGAAAGAACTTCAGACATGTTCAGACTACACTACAATTGAAGTTAAGTGGTAGTGAAAATGTGCGGAAATCAGTTGTGGGAAATAATATTTTTAGTTTAAATAAAACTCTTCAGGTCTCTTCAGGTGTTTCGTGCGTTTATCTTGATTTTGGTTCCCATTTCAAATACTTACAGCAGACAAGATCTCAGGGGAAACCACGATCGCAGTAAAGGCGGGTTGGATTTGGATGAAAATTAGTACATAGATATATGAAACTTGCTAAAAGGTGGCATTTTACATAATATAATAAATACGAAGGAGTCAAATGCTACTATAACTCATTATATTTTTTAAAATGCCGTAAAAGATTCCTGATGCATGTTATCATACTATTATTGATAAAAACTTCGTATCTTTGATATGTTCATTTGTGAACGTTCCACAATACGTTGTTCTATGTAATGCTATTAGTCAAAAGATTACTCCACTTATTTGTAACATACAAATAAATAAAAATCTTATACCCTTACGATAAAGTACAAAATAAGATAGCAAAATATAATCTTCGCGGAGTGACTAAGAATTAATTTTATTATGATGTTACTTCCTGCAACTTAGCACTGCTTATTCATACCGGATGTTTTGATGTCACAAGCATTTTCTAGGTACTGATTTTCTCAACCTATCTCTTACTCGGCCCTTTTTAACATCCCATTATTGGGCGTGGGCCTCTCTTCAATTCGAGGACCAAATATCGCACTTCACTTTCTTCACGTAGAAATTTATCTTTTAAAAACTTATTAGGTTCTTGAAGATTCCCTTATGGTACTTTCCTGAAGGGAAGGAAAAAAATGAGCATGTCACAGAAATCTTGAAATGTAACAATAACAGATATAAGCATATTTTATAGGACTTAAATTTTATTCTCAAAAGTGCAATATGCCGACATTAACTTGTTTCCAAATAGATTTAAAACCTATGAAAGAATAATAACGTCGGAGAATTAATTAATTAATTAAGTGTACATTTGCTTTGTATATATAGTTAAGTTTACTTGTAATTTCCTTTATTGGAACTTAATGGCCCAACAATAAGCACTTGTCTTACTTGTTCTTTTGTTTCTTTCGCAAAACATTTTTTTTTACTTTTTTATATTTTGTCTAATTTTTAATGGAATCCACATAAAAGGTAAAAAAAGTTATATGAACATTTCGTAATTTATAAATTTCTCCTACTATATAAAGTAATATTATGAATTTGGTTGTACAATATGGTAAATGTCACCATTTCAACAGTCGTAGTTGGTTAAATGTTTATGTAGAGGTGATTTAAATATAACATTAATTAAGTTAAAATAAAATAAATAAAAGTTTAGCTGTTGTTCCATCAAGAATTATGCATTTAAGCATACGGAAACCCACTACAGTCCCTATCGAAGTGTAATGTTTTTGAAATAAATATTGTTGAAAATTAATAAAGTGAAAAATGACAATTAAAATAGTAAGATGAGAGGCTTAAATATTGAATTATTGTTACCACTTATTTTAATACTACTTATCAGAAATAGATCTAAATTCTAATTGGTTTTACTAAGACTACAGCCCTTATCTGTCTCAGTTTCTATAGGCTTTTCTATCGAAATTCAAAAACTCTACATGTTACATCTTTTACAAAATATCCCTATTGCCTATACTTGCGTTTAAAGGTTTCCGGTTTTGATTTCACTCGAAGAATTTTTGAGTACCTATATTGCTGCGTGTGACCTAAAGCGTAAAATTTTTCTGTAGTTAAAAAAAAGACATGAGGCAGTGGTAGCCCAGCGGTAACGCGTTGCTTGTATAACCGAGTGATGCGGGTTCAAATCCGGGTCTCGCACCTCTGATATTTTCATGTGGGAATCATTTCTATCATGATTACCACTTGCCTTACGGTGAAGGAAAACATCGTGAGGAAACCTGCATGTCTGAGAAAACCTAGCAAGTTTTCGTAAGACATGTGAAGTCCGCCAACACGCACTGGGCCAGCGCGGTGGACTATGGCCTGATCCCCCTCGTACTGAGGGAGGCCCGTGCCCAGCAGTGGGACGTTAAAAAAAGGGCTGATGATGATGAAAAAAAAGACACATTGGGAACAAACACTTCAATGTAATTGAGGGTTGAAAAAAGTCTGAGCGAATTCGTCTTAGATTTAGACAGATTAGTCGAACAAAATTGTTACCTATGTACACAGTATATATAAATGTTAGTTATATACGAAGGATAACTTTGTTCGAATTTTATACTATGCTTTTTTAAAATCGTGAACATTAATTTTGGATTACATTGTAATACTATGAAATAAAACTTTTTTATGACGGCAATAACATGAATAGACGTGAAAATATATATTTTTTTACTTTTATACATATATTAAAATGTCCGAACTTATTAAAATGATACGCCTTATTGAATTTTAGAATAATAATGTAATATTGCAAAATAAATATTGTGTTAATCTAGGCGCAGTAAGGCATAGAGTATGAAACATTAACGCTACTTTCTCTTGTTACTTATTTTGTTATGAACGAGGTATAGAGTCACAACACTACCCAATTCTTTATTTCTTGATAGAATTAGTCTATATTGGGTAGGTATAGGTTGCATTTTGTATAATGTCTGAGCATATTTCGGAACTCTACATGTTGTTCCATTCAAATTTTTAAGTTATAGGTATAATAATTTTAGACTTGACGAAATTGTAACGAAATCGAAAAGAAACCATATCTTTATCTTAGCATTGAAAATAACATTTACGCATACCATATAGTAGAAGCTTACTGGTTAGAGAAAACAATACAACCCAATAAAATGCAATGAAAAACTTCTCCGTCTTCTTCTCTTCTCTTCACGGGGATCCCCAATTAAGACTTCAGCATTACTTACGTATGCAACTCCGACCGCTGGTCTTCCTAGGCCTCCTCCATATAAACCAGAGAGTTGCTGCCACTCTGATATCAGAGAAATACCAGAAGCATACCACCGTAGCGTGGTACAGTTACACCTCTTGACACCTACCGATATAGCTGAGTATGAATACTCTTTTGCCCAAATTTTTGCGACGCTGTAAAACCATAGAGATTGTGTCGAATGTCGTTTAGTTTTAATTTTTCCTTAATTTGTATGTAATTTTCCTGATGTGATATAAAATTAAAGACTCGTACTGTTACTGTTACTGTTATTTTGTCTCTATATATAATTCTACATCAGGCTTAAGGCGTAAAAAAATCTTATCGACTGTCTTTAATTAGTCAGTTTTATTTATATGATATTCTTCAGACATATCTAATCGAGAAAACAATGGGCGCTGTTGAGTGCAAAACAAGGACATACTCGTAGTACTTTCGTGAAAAAGTAGTTTACTCTTAAATTTAATGAACGTTATACATTAAATGTTTAATTCCAAGACATTTTCCAATCATCATCATCAACCCTTTTTAACGTCCCACTGCTGGGCACGGGCCTCCCTCAGTACGAGGGGGATCAGGCCATAGTCCACCGCGCTGGCCTAGTGCGTGTTGGCAGACTTCACATGTCTTTCGAAAACTTGCTCGGTTTTCTCAGACATGCAGGTTTCCTCACGATGTTTTCGGTCACCGTAAGACAAGTGGTAATCAGGATAGAAATGATTCGCACATGAAAATATCAGAGGTGCGAGACCCGGATTTGAACCCGCATCACTCGGTTATACAAGCGACGCGTTACCGCTGGGCTACCACAATATCCAGTTCACAAATTGGCAGTTCCAATATCACACGTGTAATACGTGATGAAAGTTACGTTGGAGTTTTGTTTTGCTTTAATTATAACTATTCCCCATATTAGTAAACGATGTATTTGACTTGTTTGAAAACTAGATGATGCCTGAGCTTATTCTATTTTTAGTTAATGACATGTAAGGATCTAAACAAAAAGCGGAACAAAAAGTTGCAGGTATTCTTTTAATTTGAAATATTGAAAAAATACCAATGAATCTACTTATTATGAAACTTGTTAGACAAGATACCTGGTTTTTATTGTTCCATATATAGGATACTAAAAGTTTAACTGAGTCAGTAATTTTTTTTGGAAAGTCGTATTAAAATATATTCATTATTATACAGATACCGCGTTTATTGATTGATTTTGATGGTATAATGATAGCTGTCGGTTATTCGGATCAACTTTAACTGGGATACTCTTTAAAAATAAGAAAATGTCTCATATCCGAGAAATCTATACTAACCCTTTAAACATATCTCGCGGAGAAAGGGTCGAGTCGATTGTATCACTATCATCATCACTACATATTATTAAAAAAAGTCCTCCGCCGCATCTGTCTGTTCGTGATAGAGTCAAACACTACTGCACCAATTTTCATTTTTTTTTTCGCTAATGGATAGAGTGATTATCGAGGAAGGTTTGGTATATAATTTGTCAAGTTTTTGTATTCATTGGCTAAAATAAAATTATACTAGTGGAACTAGCGGCTTCACTCGCGCTAAATCTAGGGACGAACTCGAGCGAAGCGACGGTGAGTCGCTAGTGTCATACAAAAAGAAACTATTTTGTATGTTGCCTTCAATCCAGTGAATTAATGTGGAAAAATAGATTTTTCTACATTAAAATCCTTCTTCCTTACTAATATTATAAATGCGAAAGTAACTCTTTCTGCCTGTCTGTCGCGCTTTCACGCCAAACTTTCTGAACCAATTTAAATGAAATTTGGTACGCAGATAGTCTAGAGCCTGAGAAAGGACATAGGCTACTTTTCAAAGCGAAAAAAGGGCTGTAAGCGGTTGAAATAGGAGATGAAAGTTTCCGGGGGAGATGCTGACTCCTACCGGGCGCGTCTCCAGGTGGCGGATGGGGGAACGCCACCCGTTTCCACGGACGGGTGGTACCAGAGAAATCTAGCGCGGAGCAACAGCAACCGGGGCTGCACGTCGAGGATTACGTTGCGGCCGCAGGTTGCAGAACCGCTTCGGTGGTCTCGCCACGGAGGGAGGGGGCCCGCAGCACGGGCAGCCAGGCTCGTGGCCGATGGGGAGACCGCGGAGGGAGAGGAGTGTCGGTATTGCGATGCGCCGCTCTCCCTGCCTTCCGCGGCCTTAACCTTACGGGGCCGCCACCGTTGGATGGCGGACGCAGTGGGGCTGCAAAGGGATGAAAGTTTGTATGGAAATTACGTAATTTTTAAAAGCTAGAAGCTTGTAACTTATTATCGAACCCAAGCGAAGCGAGGGTGAGTCGCTAATCTATAATATGGTGATGTGACTTTTTATGTCTGACGCATAAGTGATGTATAGGTATA
Source organism: Boloria euphrosyne (assembly GCA_951802675.2). Classification (NCBI taxonomy): domain Eukaryota; kingdom Metazoa; phylum Arthropoda; class Insecta; order Lepidoptera; family Nymphalidae; genus Boloria; species Boloria euphrosyne. Next base: position 7,738,618 of record OX637891.1, read on the forward strand.
TTATTATTAATTAATTATGAAATGAAAACAATGTAGTAATTTGAGAGAGTCAATACTTATCACTTAGTCGTTTAAAATTCGCTATTTTTGTCAATTACCTACTTGATCAACAAACAGTATGCGAATTACAAAGACCTTGTAGACTAATGAATAGTAATATGACCGAATAAATTGTATTGCTATTGTTGATGCAAAAAATTGCCTCCTGCGCAATTTAGACTCTCTTTTCCCCACGCTATTGTACATTTTTATTAGGTTTAAAAAGTAAAAGTGGTACAAAACGCAAGTACTTTGTATTCAGCAATTATTAAAGTCCCACTGTATGGCACGGGCTATTCCTGAGAACCAGGCGATAGTCCACCATGCTGGCCAACTGCGGACATGAAGGTTTCCTTACGATGTTTTATTAGGCCCTAAAACAAGAGTATATATGTGAGAAAGTGTCTTGTTTATTTGTACCTTATGCTGTGTGTTTTAACACTTTACTCTTCAGAAGTCCCCAAGGATATTTCCATAGAATTTTTCCCATAGACTAGTAGGTATAAGTTGTTTACAGGTTGAAGCTCGTATTGCGTTTCGGAAACTTTTCCGAACGTCGCATGTCTTTTCTATCAACCGATAATAATTAGGTCGGTATACCTACGCCATTACCATTGAGATCCTTTGCCATAATCTAAATAGAAATTTATTGCAACATCTATATCGCTTATAAGAATTAAGAATACCTTAGAACTGTGAAAGAACTAAGCTATAAGATGACCAATGACCATTGACTATCGTCAGATTATATTATTTTTATTTTTTTACAATAAAATTTTAAAGTCGAATGCGTGTTTATTTTCATTTTTATGGCATTCTTGTGCATTCTAATTAAATACATAGTAAAGCAGTTACATATTCATATGTAAACAATAAAGTCAAGTAACATGTTGTTGTCTTTAAATGTAGTAGATAACTCAAACTGTAAAATCGTTATCATCAGAGATTAAATAAATATTATTATTATAATTATTAGCGACATAACTTCTCTATAACGTTTGTTTTCAACAGATATAAATAGTTATTGCGAATGTACCTCAGGTGATAGCCATTTTAAACTAAACTTTTTGGTAGGCCTTTTTAAGATCTACTTTTTTCTAGTATATAGGTACTATGTAGGTACGTTGTTGGGTTAGTGAGAAGAACGACTTGATAGAACCAGTTACGATGACTTCCAGTAGGAATTGACTCAAGTTATAAGTTATCAATCACAACATTTTGCTAAAATCGGTACAGTACTTTTTGCGTGCAACGGACATAGACATACAAACAGACAAAAAATTAATAGCAATTTTTTGGAGTCTATTTTCTGTACATAATATGTTGGTAATTGCTTTTAAAAAGTATTTCATGTTCACATATTTCGCTAATCTTTACATGTAATAGAATTCTAACTGAGTGGAATCTGCACATTGAATATTTTTGGAAATTCTTATTGAAATAGTCATTATTATCGATACAGAGGCCGAATCTACAGTTTTTAGAATTTATGTTTGTCTGTCTGTCTGTGACCGCATCACGAGAAAACCATTAGACAGATTTTGATGAAATTTAGTATGATGATAGCTGAATATCCGGGTCAGGATATAGGATACTTTTTACAGCTCGAAAATATCTCATTTTTAAGAAATCACAAGTAACCATTAAAATGGGCTGTAAAGCATCACACGGTATGTGAAATCTAAGAATTAAGTTGAAAACACGGATAAAGCCGCGGGAAATGCTAGTCAATAAATATAAAATAACAAATATATATTGCAAAATAATCAGGTATGATAAGATAAGTAGGTACAGTGGGCTAAATATATCAACTCTTACACTTAAAGTGGAAAACAAGCTTATAGTACCTATGTACTTCAATAACTGCGTGCATGTGTGCTGTGTTGACTACCGCCCATATAAATAACCACGCGGCAAGGATCGACGCAAGTCTGAATCTATTGTTCGTCGACTGAACGTTGCATTCTGCAATACATTTCTATTTCTTTAAATTTTTTGATTCTTCGAACATTCAATATGCCGTGCGGAGGCTGTGGAGACAGTGAGTATCTAATTTTTTGTTCACTTTCTTTTCCTCTCCTTCTTACTGTAACTCTTTTGATAATTATAACAGTTTTTTAAATATAATAATTAATCTTCACTTTACTCTACATACATAAATATAAGTACTTATTACCTATGTTAATGCTTTTTTTTAACATATTCTAATTTTTTTAGAACTACTACATTGTAGAGATATTAAATGATTACTTTTTCGAAATATAACTAGAAATTCATAGTCCATTTCTTAATGTCTTTATTTTTCTATTTTTTTTTATTTCTTCTACATTACATTGAAATTCGTAAATTAATATAAGCTTATATACTTTGTTGCGATTTTACACCAAAAAATGTAATTTTCATTTACATTTATTTTATAGTAAACATTGAAATCGTATAAACAGTTAGTATTTACACGCGATGACGATTTCAAATGTCCTTCTGGGTATTAATTAATAATAATGCATATACGAGCACTCTTATTATCTCTTATCTGTTATTTTTTAATAGATCTGTATATTATATTACTTTCTTAATAGATAAGTATATATATAGGTACTTTCTTAATATGTATGACTTTACCTAACCTACAGTAGGTTAAGTAAAGGTTAATTACATTGAAAATTTTTGAAATATACGTATAACAACAAAAACTACCCAGAATCTAGATGATTATTGATGAATTAAGAAATTAGAATATTATTTCTACTTCCAAAAATTTTTTTGTTTGCATATATTTTCAGTATGTCTACATTCAATGACTCGTTTGTATATAAATAAACGAGATCGTAAATTGTAGTTAAAATACATTAATATGTAGAGATATAACGGTATAGTTATGATATAAATAATAAATTGCATCCATGTAGGTAACATTATCAAGAGCTCTTTCATAACTCAACGCTTAATGATGTTTATCTTAACAAACTCTTGCGGCAATGTCTCTTATATATATTATTATTAATTACAAACAATTTCCGCGGCTCCGCCCGCGTTCTAATCACTTTAAAAATAGGCATTATTGGTCGAAAGATGAAAATTTAGTGTTATAAGTATTTTTTGATGCCAAATCTTTAAAAATTAATGAAATGAAAAATACTCTAAAAATAAAAAATCTGGAGGGGACCACACTTGTCACTGAAGGAAATAAAAAATAGCCTATTACCTATTCTCAGACCTACCAAATATACAAAAAAAATATCATAAAAATCGGTCAAGCCGTTTCGGAGGACTTCGATAACAAATACTATGGCATGCGATTCTTATACGTATAAGAAGATATACATGCGATGCGCTCTTCTTTCGCTCCAAATATAACTTAAAAACTTGTTTTTTAAATATCATTGTTCGATGAGGTCGATTTAGTAAGCTTGTTTTTTTTTTAAAAAAAAAGCTCACATCTGGTCTAAATACATTACAAAAGTGATAATATACCAAATAGTTACAGTGAAATAAGCTTCTGAATGCATTTTTTTAAATGAAAACTGATAGGTTAAATAAAATCAAATGAAACATTTCAATAGCAAAAGCACTTTAAGTAAACACATCTGAAATGTATTTAAAAACCATAATAGCATTTTTTAGTTTCATTCTAAAGGAATTTGTTTTTGTGTTGCATGTTATACCTGTATAAGTATATCGTGAGTCCTATCATTAGACTGATTCGTAAAATAAGGCAATGTACCAGTTGGACCGGTTACAGTTTTACTACCCCACATTATCTCACGCGCTGTCTGCCCTTGAAATTCACATCGTTGACTTAGTAAACAACAAAACAAAAACACTTTTTTGTTGTAATTTATGGCTATTTCTATTTCTAGTAAGTAATTTGAATAATTACAAGCCAATATATTAATGATGGTCGACCGTTTTAATATTTTTGAGCAGACTAATCTTTTTTACACGCTTTTTATTAGCTTCACCTGTATGTTTGTATGTTTGTATGTTTGTATGTTTGTAACCGACTTCTTTGGGCGCGATTTTGACCTACTTTGTAGATTTATCGAGGACCGATGACAATACACTAATTTGATATATAAACCAAACTAAAAAGTAGAAAATAAATAATAGTTTAAAAAAACTAATTTACAAACAGTTCCCTCTAGTATTGTATATATAGCGCCATCTATTGAATACATATTGTGTTCAATAGATGGCGCTTTTTAGAAACTAAAAAGTAAAAAATAAATAATAGTTTAAAAAAACTAAAAACACGCTTTTTATAGAAAACCAAACTAAAAAATAGAAAATAAATTTTAATGAATTTAAATTAATTATTTGATTTAAAAAAAAGCGTGGGGTGCTTTTTAAGATATTATCAAAATGATAATCACTCTACTCATATCTGTCAATAAAATATTTATAACTATTGACACCACGCACCCCACGCTTTTTTTAAAATCAAATAATGAATTTAAATTCATTAAAATTTATTTTCTATTTTTTAGTTTGGTTTTCTATAAAAAGCGTGTTTTTAGTTTTTTTAAACTATTATTAAAAATAAAAGTAGCCTTAATTACTCCCTATAGCATCAGCTATATGCTAGTGGAAGGGCCATTAAAATCGGTCCCGCCGTTTCGTATTAATATCTGCAGAAACAAACAGACAAAAACTTTATAAATTGGATTTTTTATATGTACCGCATATACTTTTTTATGTATTTAGTAAAAATTTGTATTACAAACCCGCCCATAATTTTATTTATCTGTAGATATAGATAAGCGTTCATGGCAAGTGGTTTGTAAATAAAAGATAACTTTTATCACTCATGCATCGTTAAAGTTTCCATAAAATAACTTTTCTGATATATAAGTGTTATATAATTAACTTCTGTAGTTACTTCACAATAACCGCTTTTAAAAATTCCAACTTCAAGTGTGTAATTTTGAAGTGAGCGTATTATTTTTTGTTAAAAAATAAATAAATCTATTAATATTAGTAATTTTCTCATAAAATAATTATTATAAGCCAAAAATAATTTTACCAGTAGAGTTTTACGTAAACTGCATCTAAAAATCTTTAAAACTGTCACTTCAATTAAATAAAATTAGCTGGAATTCAATATGTTTTAGCTATATTCATAATAGAGGTAAATTATTATAAAAACAGTATCGTACCTAAGTGCGCTAGAATAATTTACAATAGCATTAGGTAGGTACTTTGTTTCAATAACATCGCTCGTTCAAAACGTGTGAACCTTCGCGTGCTTAGAAAATCTACAATCAGGTGTTTTGGTTATATCATATTAGTGGAATTTAGTTACATGTATGAACTTTAGGTAGTTGACAGTTGTTAGCCTAGTGCAAACTACTCGCTTGTTTAACTGAGGGCATCTGGTTCGAATCCCGGCCTCGCACCTATCAATTCCAACAAGATTACCATTTGTCCTATGGTGAAGGAAAGCATTGTGAGGAAACCAGTATGTCTAAGAGAGCCTAGTGAATTTCTGAAGACATGTGAAGTCCGCCAACCTGCATTTAGACAGCGTGGTGGACTATGACCTGGTCCTCCTCGTATTAAATAGAGACCCGAGTCCAGTGTAGGACTGTAAAAAAAGCTGAATACAATATCATTAGCATATATGTGTATAATGTACATATATTAATTGTTGTAATAATGTATAATCTATACATATTATAAAACAAAGTCCTCTGCCGCGTCTGTTTGTCTGTCAGTTCGCGCAAAACTCAAAAACTACCGTATCTATTTTCATTCTGTTTTCACCAATGGGAAGAGTGGTTATCGAGGAAGGTTTTAGTGTATAATTTGTCAAGTATATTAATTTGTTATGTATACATTGGATAAAATGTCGCGAAAAAAAATACGGACGCGAGAATAAAATGCAATCGCCGAAAAACGAAGATGATTTTTTCAAAAATTCTGAAGAATTTTCAACGTTCTACCAACAATCCCTATTTTTAAATACTGATTAGAACGCGGGCGAAGCCGCGGGAATTGCTAGTTAATATAATAATAGTTAGTAGTTATTAATACAAATGTAATACTCTACAACTTCATGATACATATGTGTACATAAGTTGTAGGTACAGGCGGTTTTAGATGTGTGTTAAATATGTTTTCATATGTTAATTATATTTTTGTATCTTCTACGTATACAGTTTATGGAGGTGCATAATTATTAAACTAAATATAATTAAAACACAACGGCTATTATCTTTTTAAAAGTAATGGTTTTTTCATGTATCCAGGCAACTAATTAGTATAGATACTGTTAATTAATAATGCATTTGTATCTTTTTCGTATAAAACTATTTTGTGTATTTGAATAATTTAATTTAAATAAATATATTTTCCTTCGTGTTTTCTCTATTATCAGAACATATAAAATAATTAAAGAGTCTGTTTTTCGTCTAGACCAGGGGTAGGCAACCTTTTGAGTCGGAAAAGTAAAAAACTACAGTTAACAAAATTTCAAAGTTTTTAAAGAGCCACAAATTTTTTTCTTGCCAACCATAAATAGTACTTGCATAAATAAAGGTTTTTCATAAAAAACCTAATCTATTTATTCATAAGAAAAGTCTATATTTATTGATATGGAAGCAGTGTTTTTTCATAACAAATTAGAATCTAATTTCTATTATTATTATATAATAATTATTAGATAATGTATATTATATGGTATTATTAGATAATCACTTATTATTATAGTAAAAATTAAAACAATTAAACATTTATTTACAGTAAGTCTTACAACACTAACGTGTACTTTAATATGATTTTTGAATGTTTTTTATTTATAAAATAAATATTATTTGCGTATTGAACTAAGGAGCCGCAGCTTCACATCCAAAGAGCCGCATGTGGCTCGCGAGCCGCAGGTTGCCGACCCCTGGTCTAGACATATAGATAAAATTGAAGTGTCTGTTTTTAATTTCAAATTAACAGCTTTTCACTAAATGCATATTATGAAAGTATATACGGTATTAGCATTTGTCGCGGCTAACTCCATCTAGCTTGTACATAAGGCAACTGCCTATGAACCTTTAAGTAGTTGCCACCGTTGTCCGTTGTGTGGCGCTGCGGCGATCGACCGGCGTCTATTCTCTTGTGTGTCATAGACGAGGCATAGACACTAATTAGATAGTGACAAGTGAAAATTCAAAATCATTCTTCTTGTTAAATCGTAACGCTCCGCACCTAATGTTTTTTTATATACTAAGAACCATTGTAAAACACGAAATATACGTAATTCGAGACAGTCTACGTTTTATTTGAAGACCTCCGTAGTTTTGGCTGATCGTTGCTGCCCCATAATTTGGTCTTCGAGCCTGGATTTACCAAGAAATTGGACTTCGCGCCGACTGGTCTTCGTCAAGGAAAATCGACGCAGCTACTTCTTCAGTCAACGGTCAGGTCTTATTTCCTTTCTACTCCTTTCCCTTAAACGTTTGAATTAAAAATCGTATCATTTACAGGTCAGGCTAGTGACGTTTCTTTGCGATTTGTGCTGGTTCAAAGTCTTCATATAACGTGAGTACCTTACATTATTCTTACACGTAGACCTCTAAGATGTCCACTGAAGATAAATTATCAGTGCTTTCGGCAGCTTCCCCCGCGGGAAAACGACCAAAAGATATTTCTGAACTCAAAAAACAGCGAGGTAATTTAAAGGGTCGGTTAACACAATTTAAAAAATATTTAGATTCGTTGCCTTGTAATTCTATATCTCAAGCTCAAGTTAAAGAAGTTAAATTTAGAATGCAAGCAGCTCAAGATCATTTTAATACTTTTAACAACATTCAAAATCAAATTGAGCTCGTTTTACCCGAGTCGGAATATACAGCAAACTTTGAGTATGTAGAATCTTTCGAATCATTATATTTTAACGTTTTAGCTACAGCTGAAAGTATAGTCGAAAATACCGTCGAAAGTCTAAAATGTAACAGTAAATCGTCAGCGCAATCGAATGTTAAACTACCGGACATAAAATTACCCTCCTTTGATGGTTCATTTGATCAGTGGTTAGAATATAGGAATTCGTATATTACTATGATACACAATCGTTCAGACTTAGACGAAATCCAGAAATTTCATTATTTAAAGGCTTCACTGAGCGGCTGTGCGTTACAAGTTATAAGCGCTTTAGAATTTACAGCGAGTAATTACGTGCATGCCTGGGATCTACTTCATAGTAGATTTCATAATACGCGACTTCTTATACAGAACCACTTGAAATCATTATTTTCTATCACTCCGCTTAAACAGGAATCCCACTTGCAGATTCGTAGGTTAATAGATACTACACTCAGAAACCTTCGTGCTTTAAAATCATTAAACGAACCTACTGAACACTGGGATACAATAATTATATACTTAGTTGTATCTAAATTAGACGCAGCTACTGAGCGGGAATGGGAGAATTTTAAGGGATCAATTTTAACTGATTCGAACAAACGACTAAAATTAGATGATTTACTGTCATTCTTAAGAAACAAATCGAATACTCTGGAGATGATTAGTTCTAGTCAAAATAAGTTGTCTCAATGTAAACCTCACGTTATAAGCGAAAATAAGCATTACGAACCAAAACGCCATGTCATAGGACATACCTACACATCTACTAATTCTAATAAAAATAATAATTCTAAGAAGTCATTTAGTTCTAATAAACGTATTTCTCCAGACAATAATAGTTGTGTTTTATGCAATGGTAATCATCTACTTTATACGTGCTATAAATTTTTAAATTTGTCTATTAAAGATAGACTAAAATTCGTTGAAGATAACAAACTATGCAGTAATTGTTTACGTTGTTCAGGTCATTCTGCAACGGAATGTATGTTCGGGCCGTGTAAGCAATGTCGGAACAAACATAATACGTTATTACATGTTAATAATAATTTAAATAAATTCGAATATACGCAGAGCGGGCGATCAGCTGATTTCGGCGAGACTCGTGAAGCGGCCGACGTCGACCGCGCTTCACAGTTTATCTACTAGCCACTCGCTGCCGCGAAATGCATTACAACCGGTTTTGCTATGCACTGCGTTAGTAGATATAATAGATCGGAATAATCAAATATTTACAGCTCGCGCGCTATTGGATAACGGCAGTCAACATAGTTTTATTTCAGAAAAATTATTTAAACGTTTGAATACGAAACCTATACAGTCCACTATACGTATATCGGGCGTTGGTATGTCTACAACGCAATCGAATAAATCGTGCGAAATAACTATACGCTCTAAGATAAACGATTATAGTACAAAGCTTCGGTGCTACATTTTGCAGCACATTACGTCTAGTTTGCCTACGACAAGCATTGATAATAAATTTATACGTATTCCTAATAATATTCGTCTTGCGGATCCATCATTTAATATTTCCTCGGCTATCGATTTACTAATCGGTGCTGATTTATTTTGGGAATTATTATTAAACGATAATAGAATTCGATTAGAAAGGGGACCTTACCTCCAAAATTCTAAATTAGGATGGTTATTGTGTGGCCCGCTGTATACGTCGCAATTAAAAGACAGTGAAACCGATCAAGTTTATTGTAATTTTAATCAAACTTTAGACGACAATTTAAAACGGTTCTGGGAGTTAGAAAACGTATCTCAGTCCTGTAATATTCTTACTGCTGATGAGCGTATATGCGAGGATCTATTTAAAAATACGACTAAACGAGACATCGATGGTAGGTTTACAGTACGTATTCCTTTGAAACAATCACCAGATGTTTTAGGTGATTCGTATAACTTTTTTGCATTAGAACGTAAACTTGAGCGCACACCGGAATATAAACGTCTGTATCGTGACTTTATAAACGAATATGAGTCGTTAGGCCATATGACACGTGTGAATAAGGTTGAATATCCTAATTTTTTCTTGCCGCATCACGGTGTTTTTAAAGAGCACAGTTCAACCACTAAGCTTCGTGTGGTCTTCGACGCAAGTGCTACAACTACTTCTTCTAAGTCACTTAACGACATTCAGTACCCGGGACCTGCTCTTCAAAATGATATTTTTTCTATTCTTTTACGATTTAGGCGGTATAAATACGTAGCCTGTGCGGACGTAGAAAAAATGTTTCGTCAGGTCCTTGTTCAGCAGGATCAAAGGTCACTGCAGTATATCGTTTGGCGTGACAATCCTACAGATCCGTTAGGTATATATCAACTTAACACCGTAACTTATGGTACGGCGTCAGCGCCGTATTTAAGTATGCGTTGTATACGTCAGCTCGCATACGATTGTGATGACGTCGTCACAGCTCGTGTAATAACCGAAGATTTATTCGTTGACGATTTGGTTACTGGCAGTGATGATCGTCATGAGCTAATATCCATCTGTGAAAAAGTTTCAGCGGTTTTACGTTCGGGACGTTTTGTACTACGTAAATGGATATTTAACTCGGAACTCGCTCATACTCAGGCAACACAGCAGTTTAACGGTGAACACACGCAAAATAAAACCTTAGGTATTGGTTGGCATAGCGAGAGTGACTACCTATATTACACTACACAAATAGACGAGTATGACGATATACCTAGGTTGACTAAACGAGTAATGTTATCAATAATATCACAGATCTACGATCCGTTGGGTTTATTATCGCCCACCGTTATTATATCTAAAATTTTACTTCAAAAATTATGGCTGAGTAAGCTCGATTGGGATACGCCAGTACCTCGCGATATCGAACTTATTTGGAATAAATTTATGTTAGTTTTAAAACGATTAAATGAATTAAAAATTCCTCGTTACGTAATGAACGGCTACACGCAATACAAAGAACTGCACATATTTACCGACGCGTCACAAAGTGCATACGGCGCTTGTGCCTATGTACGTTCGTATAATCATGATTCAGAAATCGTCGTAAAATTATTATGCGCAAAAAGTAAAGTTGCTCCCTTAAAGTCCATATCTATCCCGAGGTTAGAGCTTTGTGGTGCTTTAATAGGCGCAAGACTTTATAAAAAAATAATCGACGTTATTCGTTTAACTTTCTCAAGGGTTATCTTTTGGACTGACTCGACCATCGTCATCGGTTGGGTTAAGATGTCGCCACATCTCTTAAAGCCGTTCGTACAAAATCGCGTAACCGAGTTAAACGAGCTGACAGGTGATTCCGAGTGGTTACATGTATCGAGCGAAACCAACCCAGCTGATATATTGTCTAGAGGATTAGCCTTTGATTCGTTGATTAACTGTGAGCTTTGGTGGAACGGTCCGTCTTACTTGCAATGTCATAATAATTTCGATTCGTTAAATAATAATATAATTAATTTAGAAAATTTGCCTGATTTAAAATCTAATGTAATACATAATTTTAGCAGTCTCGACAATTTAGATTTTATTCAATTTAATAAATACTCGTCTTTCACAAAACTTAAACGCGTATGGGCCTACGTTCTTCGATTCATAAACAACATACGAGGGGGCGGGGCTAATAGATGCAAAACAAAGCAAACCGGTTTGTTATCGGTGTCCGAACTAGAGGAAGCGCAGTATACGTTGATTCGTTTTGCACAAATGCAATCCTTTCCGACGATTTATGATAATTTGCTGAATAAAGGAAGTTACACAGCTAATAATAAAGAATTAAATCGTGTATCTGGATTAAACGTGTTTTTAGATGATAAAAAATTAATTCGAGTTGGTGGTCGACTTCGAAACGCGTCTAATTTCGATTTTAATAAAAGGCATCCGTTTTTAATGTGCAGTCGACACTGGATGTCTAATTTATTAGTGAATCATGAACACAAGAGGCTACTTCATGCAGGACCTCAACTAATTTTATATAATCTGCGCGAGACATGGTGGATATTAAGTGCAAGAGGTCTTGTGAGAAAAATCGTGCGTCAATGTGTTACATGTTCTCGTTTTAACAATATAATACCTAAACCTATAATGGGAAATTTACCATCTGAACGTCTGGATGCGGGATTTCCGTTTGAGCGGACCGGCGTTGATTATGCTGGACCCATTATGATTATGAACCGTAAAGGAAGAGGTGCTAGGCAAATTAAATCGTATATTTGTTTATTTGTCTGTTTCATAACTAAAGCTGTACATATCGAACTGGTCACGAGCCTTTCGACGGACGACTATATTTTAGCTTTAAAACGATTCATTGGTAGACGCGGAAAACCAGTAGCTCTTTATTCTGACAACGGTAGAAATTTTGTTGGTGCTGAAAAAGAAATTCGAAATTTAATTCATGATAATTCACAACAAATAAACGATTACGCCTCATGTGAGGGTATTGAATTTAATTTTATTCCACCGTATGCGCCGCATTTTGGAGGTCTGTGGGAGAGTGGTGTAAGGTCTTGTAAACATCATCTTAAACGTATTGTTGGTAACGCAAAATTAACATACGAAGAAATGAATACTGTTTTAATTCAAATCGAAGCCGTTTTAAACTCTCGTCCACTGTCCCCCTTATCCACTGATCCTAACGACTTCACTCCCCTCACTCCTGGTCACTTCTTCATAGGCCGACCGTTAACTTCGCTGCCATGCGAGACCATTTCTGATGCTACAGGTCTGGCGATGAACCGGTACCGCCGCGTGGAGCAGCTGCGGCAGCAGTTTTGGCGGAGGTGGTCCAGAGAATACATTGGAGAACTTCAACAGAGAACTAAGTGGAAAACTCATCATGACGATTTAGCCCTTGATCGTCTCGTCCTCATCAAAGATGAAAATTTACCACCGCTTAAATGGCGTTTGGGACGCATAACTCGCATATACCCGGGGACTGATGGTGTCACACGTGTTGCTGACATCCGTACCGCAACCGGAACGACGAGGAGGGCGTTTTCGAAAATTTGCCCTTTGCCCCTGCAGTCATCCAACGATGACGCCTGATGTTGGAAGCCGGTGTTTCCAAGGCGGGGGGTATGTCGCGGCTAACTCCATCTAGCTTGTACATAAGGCAACTGCCTATGAACCTTTAAGTAGTTGCCACCGTTGTCCGTTGTGTGGCGCTGCGGCGATCGACCGGCGTCTATTCTCTTGTGTGTCATAGACGAGGCATAGACACTAATTAGATAGTGACAAGTGAAAATTCAAAATCATTCTTCTTGTTAAATCGTAACGCTCCGCACCTAATGTTTTTTTATATACTAAGAACCATTGTAAAACACGAAATATACGTAATTCGAGACAGTCTACGTTTTATTTGAAGACCTCCGTAGTTTTGGCTGATCGTTGCTGCCCCAGCATTAAAAAATATTTTTTATTTTTTTCTGTCTGTCTGTTTGTTCCAGCTAATCTCTGAAACGGGTGGACCGATTTTGACGGGACTTTCACTCGCAGATAGCTAATGTTACGATGAATAACTTGGGCTCCTTATATTTTATTAGAAAATTGTAATAACCGTATAATTTGTTTTAACTTACGCCCAGCGAAGCGGGCCGAAGGCTTCCTAGTACATAATATAAGCGGAGGAATTTGTACTCAACTAACCATTGTGAAGTCATTTAATTGAATTGAATTATTTTTTGTTTCAACAGATTGCAAGTGCACTGCCAGTCAGTGCTGCCAGAATTGCAAGTGCGATGCGTCCTGCGCCTGCACCTGCAAGCGCACCACCGACACTACCACTACTACTAAGAAATGAAAACATTAAATATCCACTCTACTTACATATTTTCACATTAATAAATCATATTATATAGAAATGTAGGATATAGGATATCTGTTTATAATAGATTTTAAAGTTTTTGTGCTATCCATCTGCATATAGCTTCTACGTTATAAAACGCATATGATGACTCTACTACAGTAATGTTGTTAGTGCGTCATTTCCGATACAAGAAATAGGAATTTTAATCGAATAGCATGATTAAAAGCGATTATCGAATACCTTATAAAATTTCCAGTTCAAGTATTATCTATAATGTGTTAAACTGATTATTATTTATAAGAAAAAAATCTTGAATGTTCCTTTAAACTACAATTTTTTTTTCGATTTCATTTGTATTTAAACTTTATTATATATTTTGAATTTTGAATATATTCAATAAAGACATATATGTGTAGTTTATCATGAGTTTTATTTGTTTATCATTAACTACAACTACTAATTACCGTGAACTATAATATTAAAATAAAAAATTGTTACATAATAAATATTTTCTGGATTATTTTGTTTTTTCCCCGTTAGGTACTTCATTGCATACACGTTCCTGAAATAAAGTATAGTTAGATTTAATTTATGACTTATATAATATTTTTATTCAAATCAACACAAAAAGTATTTAGTTACACTTTACTCAGTTTTTAAAGATAAACATGAAAAATAAACGCTAATTGGAGATGACTATAACATTGCTTTAGTTAACACATTTAAACCATATTTTTGTAAACAATAATAATTATTATTCTTATATAATATAGAAAAAACTATAAAATTATATTTTACCATCGAGATCTAAATTTTGACAGTCGCAACCAGGCACACAGTTCGGACTCGAACTAGAGTCTGGTTTCAATACTGAAAATTAAAAGAAACAATCTTTATATAACACAACTATTACTTTCAAAGGTCAAACTAGACTCTCATAATACGCAAACAAAATAAAAAATCTATTCCTTTTAGTTTTACAGCCCATCTGACGATTTAACGATATGTATCAATGACATGAGGCGCAGAATCTATTGAAAACCTGTATCTATTTAGCCCGACTCGGGATTCAAACCCTTGTGATCTGTAGTAGTATATTACAGCCCTAGTAGTTGCAAGTTATCTAATTAAGATAATTTATTTATTGCGTAATTTTATATTATAACTGTTTTATATTTTTACTAATTACTAATATGATATTTCAAAAAGACAGAGTTTGTTTGTTTGAACGCGCTAACTATAGGAACTACCTATTTTTTGATAAGTAAAATAAAATAATACAATAACATATGACGTGTTACTTACATAAAAATTTTAAATAACTTTTTTTCAGCGTTTAAAATTACTTTTTGGTTATCCGTAATCCTTAAATGTAATACATATATTCGTACTCACATGTCATACGACCATCTAACACTTTCATTTTGGATCTCAGTACTTTGCATGTAACTAAAATATTTTAGCTATAACAGTTAAAAGACGTCCTATCTGTTAAGACGACAAATCAATTATGCTGATTGTTAGAAGAGCAACGATCCATATCTCAAGGAATAATAAGGTTTGAATGAAAAAAATACAATAAAACATTTGACATTGGCTTTTGATGCTTAAAGATTTAGAAGAATACACTAATGTACAATTTTCGAATTTGTTTTGCAACAGCGGTACCTTTATATCTATCGCTATGCTGTAATGTTGAATGAATTTCATGTTTATTAAAATATTAGTGGCCTTAGTCTAACTTGGTACAAAGAAAATTTTTACTAACTACGGTAAAAAAATAACGAGAAACACATAATAAATGACTCTACCAAAGTCAATGAAACTCTTTACACTGTGACTCTACCATTAATCCTGAACCTAAGATTATATCGAGCTCGTCGGCTAACTAATTTTTATTAAGTCAATTGTAAAGTTTGAAGAGTTCCTGTCGGAATCTTGGGCCCCATTATCAAGTCAATTCGAGTTAAACAATTGCTTCTTTGACATCAAAATTGGCTTCAAATGTCATATCAAAATTACATTACAGAGCTTCAAATGAAATATGACGTAGGATAAGTACGGTTTTAGATGTAGGTAATATTTTGCCGCAGTAAAATTTATCCCATATACCCAGATAATCGATTATCATGACAACCGTGGGTTTCTATGCGGTCCCACATAGAGAAATAAACAGAAACTTAGAACTTAGAAATTTAAAACTTTTTCTTTTTATACTTTCTTAGGTTTACGCGAATTTAGAACAAATTACGAGATCGTTAACTTAATTATAATTAGAAAAATAATAATTCTATATAATAATAATAAAAACAGTATCAAATTACATCAATCATTTGTTTATTTCTCTAATAACGGATAAGACATTTATGAATGACATCGAAGGTAGAAAAACCGAGGTTAGCTTACTTTGTTCTACTAACCTTGCGCCTATTTCATTGTTTTTATATACACCTTACAGTATAAAAGCGTTAAAAATTAAATTCAGAGCATAGTCTGAGATCTTCTCGTCCATCACTACATCTTTCTTTTCAATTGCAGATCTTAAATTTATAAAATGCCTGCCCCCTGTGAGCCTTGTAAAGGTAAGACTTTTATAAGCCCTATAAGTCGTACAGTTTGAATAAAAAAATGTTGATTGAAGTAGATTTTCCTGCTTTCTAAAATATATTTCGATTTTTTTACTGGTATTGGTATATTAGAATTGGTAAATGAAAATATATACCAATTTGGCATATTCTTCTGATGTATCTAATAGTATTAGCAAAGATAAAGTATAAGCTTATTTATGCCGACAATACAATAAATATATCGCTGTTGCAAATTTTGATTGTATTAAAATCGTCTGCTTTTTTCTGACATAAACTAATATAATATGAATATTTAATAAATTTTGAATAACCCTCGTTTGTTTAGATTCTTGCAAGGATGCTGCTGACTGCAAAGATAACTGCAGTGCTGACACCTGCGACAGTGACTGTAAGACCGACGGTAAGGATCTGAAAAACGTACTTCGTCTTTTTTTTTCCCTTTGAATTACGTCTAAATTTGTTCTCAGAAACCTTCCCAGACTTTTTAATATTTAAAATGGAGATGTAGAGTAGGGAAAAATAAAAAATTCTGTTAGTACTTTTGGAGAATATTAAAAACCTATTTTTACATAAATATTAAAAAATGATGGAGATCAACTCTATCTCGCAGGCATGGTCGTCCATTACTTTTGCTTTTATATTCATTGCTCGTCCTGTATTTCATTTTCTAGTACTTAAATACATAACTACATTTTGTTACAGGCGGTTGCTGCTAAGTGTATGAAGACCTGAAGGTATACGTTTACGTGTCAAGGATGCTTTGAAATGTTGTAGTTTGATTTAATTAAGATAGCAATAAAACTTTGGTGCTCTAATTTTGTCGTTTTTATTTCCTTTTAATTCTAGTGCATTGTAATCTATAGTTACTTAATAATTTTTATTAATGCAAAGAATGTAACCCTGGAATACTGTATCGTAAGCGCAGACTTAAAATTCGTGTATCTCCTTATTAGAAGGAAAATACTTAAGTTTAAAACTAAATGTCTAGGTAGGTATTCATCGCAAATAGATGCATGATAAAATTTAAGTTACTGTGAAATACCATATTTGTAGTTAACGAAATTCATCTTGCAGTTATTTGGAGAACTCTGTGTTTCATAGAGATAAATAATAATAATATTTCTAAAACATGTTCCCGGTTTATAAAAATATTTTCATACCATACTTTTTTTTTAATTATAATATAACATGCATTATTTTTACAATTTTTAATATCCTTAATACCTACCTAATATTACAAAAGTAAAAGTTTGGATGGATATGTGATACTCAATAACACCAGAATGGTAAAACGGGTATGAATAAAAGGCACAGATTATGTGGAATTAGCACATAATACGCTACTTTTTATCCCCGAAAAAGTATAAAGCACAAAAAGGGGTAGAATTATTTTTGTGTTTCACTAGGGTAGTCCCTAGTGCCAAAGCAACCCCGAGCAAACGAGGGTGCGTAGCTAGTAAGCCATAAAGATAGAAGTTTTTTTTTACATTGAGAAAAATTTAAATGTATGGTTTTATTGCAATTAACCAAATGTTTAGACTGGCATTTTGTAAAGGCTTATCATTAGAAGTGATTTTCGAGATCTATTTTTCTGGTCGGGAAAGTGAAGCAAATTTCTATATTCGATTTGAGCACCGGTGTGTCATGTCATGTCACACCAGTAGTCTGTGTCCACTGTGTCCGTGGCTACTGTATCTAATATAAATGAAAAGTTCTTACGACGAATCCTTTGACAAAATTAGGCAAACTTTGGGAGGCATCACAAAATTTGATACAGTACAGTCTTCGAGTAGCTTTAGGTTTTCGGCTTGGTAGACTTATGTGCACTGAACTTACGAGTATTCAGAATGACTTGTGCTTGTAAACTCTGAGGAACTACCAGTATGTTTCTCTTACGACGTTTTCCACCATCAGCTTTTAAAAAGACTCGAAAAGAGATGAAAGAACTTTCACCAATGAAGTTTCGATTTTAATTAGACCATATAAAATTAGTCAAAATTAATACTTTATGTTATTCCTTCAGTCTATAATGTTAAGGGGGCAAGTTTTTTTGGGAAACGCAATCATCAAAAGCTTTTCTAGTAGTAGAATGCAACTAGCATTCTTGTCCTAGAAGGGCAAGAAATGTATACAATATCTATTGCCAAACTAAAAAAAAATGAAAATTTTGGTTCGGTTGTGAGTTACTACTTAAATACTGTAATTAATGTGTCTCGCCAGCTCTTCCTACAAAACAACCCCGAACTGGTTAACTGGTTAGTTTCCTATCAATATCTTAATAATTTCATGTTATTTAAGACAACAGGTGGTTCCTGCCAAATTAAAAAAAAATAAAAAAATAAAAATCTTTATTTGGAACAAATTTACAAAATCAGAACATTGTACGATATGGACTACATTAGTTAAAAACTGTGTTGTAGTCAATAACGCCCACCTCCAAGACATTTAATTAATATTAATACTAGTTCCAATAGCTTACATAGAAGTAGTTATAAAAGGTAGTATAGTTATATTTGCAGACATAGATTCTAGAATTAAATACAATAATATATATAGTATAATGCTGTGTGTGTGTGTGTGTGTGTGTGTGTGTGTGTGTGTGTGTGTGTGTGTGTGTGTGTGTGTGTGTGTGTGTATGAGAGTTGTGACTGCCACTTAAGTAAGGAGATTTTCAGTATCTTCATAGGTAAGATCCTGTAACCAAGCGATAGTTGCACTTTTGCAAACATGTAGTGTCTTAGGAAATAAATTGATAATTTTATTTATTCTATTATATATATTTGAAGAAAAATAATAATAGTGTCGTCGACACAAAGCCAATCGACTACGATGGGTTTCACAAACTATATCAGATCTACGTTTATTGTGAATTGTATAGTCATTGTATGGTGTTTGTGAATGTTTGCGTAGTATAGTATGTAGAATAAATAGTTTCCTAACCGATAATACCCGTGTGACTTTATATAACTCATCGGTAGGAAACAGCATGGATTTAAATGTCATGGTTTTAAGAATTGTTCTTTGAGCCCTTTCAAGACGAAGTAATTTAGTTTTTCAAGTCCCTCCCCAAGCTGTAATACCATAAGATAATATTGATTGTGCAAGAGCATAATATACATTTTTTAACAACGGGAAATCAATTAAAGGTCTTAGTTTCTTAAACACGAAAATCAATTTACGAAGTTTTGTGTAAGTAGCCGCAATATGCTCTTTCCATGTCAGGGTGTCGTCAACCCATATGCCCAGATATTTAACATAAGTCACAGGAGTAATTTTTTTACAAGTACATTCGACATTTCTCTTACAATTTTGCTCATGAACATGGATGGAAATACGGTCAGACGGGAGAGAGTTTTTATGTGGAGCAAAAGTAATAAAATTAGTTTTTTCAAAATTTAACGTTAAAATATTTAAATTTAGCCAATTATAAACGGAAGATAGTGCACTTTCTGCACGTGTACTCACTTCTGGCCAGCTTTTACCATGAACGAGAAGTATAGTGTCATCAGCATATGAAATTATACTACAATTTGGAATAGAGAGTTTAGACAATTCATTGACATAGACAAGGAATAGTGTTGGCCCAAGGACACTGCCCTGTGGTACTCCAAAACTTAAACCAACTTCATCACTCACGGTACCATTAATTACCACGCACTGAGATCGATCACTAAGATAACTTTTAAATAGATCATTCACTACTCCTCTTATACCTATGTCATTTAATTTTGTCAAAAGATTGGTAATTGAGACCGTGTCAAATGCCTTAGTTAGATCTAAAAATATTCCAATAACTCTGTTTTTACGGTTAAAATTTTGAACGATTGTAGTGGTAAGGTCCAAGATCGCATCTTCAGTTGACTTACCACTTCTAAAGCCATATTGGTTCGGAGCTATAATATTATTAGCGGTTAGATAATTATTAAGTCTACGGTTTAATAGTTTTTCAAATATTTTAGAGAAAGAGGTTAAAATTGAAATAGGTCTGTAGTTATTAATTTTATTTGCATCTCCGTTTTTATGAATTGGATGAATGAGAGCTTTTTTAAAAACTTTAGGAAAAATGCCTGATTCAATAGATATATTAAAAATATGAACAATCAATGGAATAAGCACGTGTCTAGCTAACTTTATTACAGAAATGGGAATTTCATCCCATCCCGTCGCAGCTGTATTCTTAAGGTTATTTATTACATTTTCTACTTCTGAATGGTCAGTGTTATATAAGGACATAGAAGAAGAGAAATGGGGTACAGGTGAGGAGCAACATGCATTCATTGGGTTTGAATTACCAGAATCTTTAATTTTAGTAGCTAAGGTTTTACTGACACTAGAAAAGTAATTATTAACATTATTGACTGCGGTAACAGGATCACTTGCCAACATTAATAAGTTAGTAGGTGATTGAGTTGGAGGTTTGAGATGGCTAACATTTTTTATAAGATTCCAAGTCTCTTTGGCGTTATTTTTAGCTTTTAAGAAGTTATTCCGATCATAATCTCTTTTGATTCTTTTAAGAAGATTATTGCAAAAATTTTTATACCTATTATATATTGTGAAACAATTAATATCATCCGGGTTTTTTTTAGATTTTCGAAATAATTTATCGCGATTACGTATACATCGCAAGAGTCCGGGTGTGATCCAGGGTTTGATTATTCTGTTCTTATTAGAAGTTTTTATCTCATGTGAGTTCCTTTTAACAATATCGGAAACCGACGTAACAAGTTTTAAAGCTGCACGTTCAACATTGTAATCTTGAAGGATACCAGAAAAATTAAATTTTTCTAATTCTTCAAGACAAGCCGTTTCATTAAGTCGTTTAGCTGACTTCCTTCTGCTATGAAATTTTAATTGAAGATTAAAGTTGACGATTACCGGTGCATGATCAGTAAAATAGGAGTCAAGTACGAGAGTATTGGCAATATGTGTAGATTTTAGGATAACATGGTCGAGGCAACTATTATTTCGAGTAGGCAAGGTATGGGCCGGAAGTAGTCCATGTGACGCGAGAAGGTTTAGATACAAATCGGAATTTGAGTCAGAGTTATTAGTATTTATGTTTATGTTAATGTCACCAATAATCGCTATGTTATCAAATGTATGAAGCTGCTGTAAATATTTATCTAGAGAAATATTAAATCTATCAATGTTTCTGAAAGACGGTGATCGATAGAGGGCAATAATAGCCAATGAATTTGTGAACTTCAAAATAAGACAATTTGCATCATTAAAAATGGGTTTCTCAACCGTGTGAACTATATTTATGTTAACGTAGACAACCACCCCGTCATTTTGGTGTACATAGTCAGAAGCATATGAAGTGAAACCTGGTATGACAGGGAGGTTAGGACACTTGCTAAGCCAGCACTCTGATAAAATTATAATATCAATTTGGATATTAACTCTATTTAATAAGGTCAGAAGATGTGTAAAGTTACACCCTAAACTTCTAATGTTCACATGTAAAATGCTAAGCGCTTTTACAGTTTTTGAGTCTAGAAATGAAGCACAATTCTCCGGAGCACAAGTAAAAGAGTTAGCTACTTGAAAATTTTCAATATCGTTAGCTACATTATTTATGTCAATCATAATTGTAAAGTTATAAATAAATATTTATGTATAAAGTAAAAATTATAAAAGAGAGGTTTACTTTAAATAAGTTACAATATAACAATAACTTGATTAACAGTGTTAAATTATATTTTACCAAAGAATTAGTCGTACATGACTGTGTAATACTTATGAAGCCCAAACCTATGACTTTTATAATAGAATTGCAGTGTATGTAAGTAATAATATTAAGTGTCTTGTCATTTATATGTATTATACAATATTGTGTGTAGTGTATTTTATAAGTATAATGTATTCTTAGTATGTATGTTATGTGTAATGTGTGTATTATTATATAAAATATGTTATCCGTGTCTACAAACTTTAAAGATAGTTTTTTATTACAAATACTAATTCTAAAGTAAATACAAAAAAATAATGCATGCAGAAAAAACAAACTAATAATACAAACTAATTTGTCACATCGCATAATTTTGACCAATTTTAAGATAATTATATTATACATAAGATAAGTATATTCAACTGAGACTGTGATATGACTACTAAGTTGTAAAATGAGAAAAAATATTGTAAATAGTCATTTTTCTTCGATTGACGGTAGATCGCTTTCATTCTTTATAAGACGTAAAGGTGCACCGTCTGATTTACGTAAAAATATTTTGCCGTGCGATAACCAGCAATACTTATATTAATAATCCATAATAAAACCAGCAATACTTATAATAATTAAAAGCTTGTAGCACTAAAATTTGTCCAGTAATCAAGATAAATAAAACTTCTTAAATAAAAATACCTGTCATTCCTTATAATATTAACTATCTGTGTGTAAAGTCCCGTCAAAATCGGACCAGCCGTTTCAGTGATTAGTCGGAACAAGCAGACAGACAGACAAAAATTTTAAAAATTGTTTTTTTTAATGTAAGTACCGTATATATACTCTCATATGCATTTAGCGAAAAGCTGGAAATTTGAAATAACAAACAGACGGACACAAAATATTAAGCCATATAAACTAATTGTATTCAAATATTTTATACTAGAGACTCGGCCTCGCTCCGCTCGGGGCTCGGGCTCGTCCCTAGATACATTTTGAAGGTTAGTATAGATATATCAGAAATAAGACATTTTTCTGTAGTTAAAAGTATCCTATATATTGACCCGAAGAACCAACGACTACCACACCAAATTTCATCAAAATCCGTCCAGTGGTCTTCTCGTAATGCGGTCACAGACAGGCAGACAAAAAATCTAAAAACTATAGATTCGGTCTCTGTATGTATAATAATGACTATTTCAATTAGAATATCAAAAAAATAATCAATGTTAGATTTAGCTAAGTTAAAATTTTATTATATATTTTATACATTTTATAATTTAAAATTTTATATATTACTATCCCTATATGTATATTACTATATACTGTCCCTGGTAAGCCTATAATGTGTGAAGAAAGTAAAGGCGTTGGGGGGTAACAAAAAAGCCAAAATTTTCAACAAAACATTTATATGATGCAATAGAATAACACAATAGTTATAAGGAAGACTGTAGAGAAGGCAACAGGGAAGCAGATCTTTAGGACGCGCGATACACGAGTGCCAACTGACTCGCGTCGGTTGCTCGACCTATCCATAATGAATTTTAACAGCAACCACCTGGAAGAAATATAAAATTAAAAAATCACACAAATTATATTTTCTTATTAGTGAATTATCCCAGAGAGAGTGATCTCTTGTTTTACATACAGGCAGCGCCATCTCTTGGCAAATTTTACTCACTCATCAATGTTACAGACACAGATAATTCAACCTAAATTGTATGTGGTTACAGACGACAAGTAAATTACTTTTTAACAGAAAGCATGTATATAAAAATTACAAAAATCTGCAAAATATTATAAAGACATTGATGTTAAAAAAATACAGACGAATTGAGAAGCTCCTCCTTTTTGGAAGTCGGTGAAAAATACAGACGAATATGAACTAGCAATTGCCTATGCTAATCTTTGAAAAAAAAATGATAAAATATAAAACATATTTTTCTATCTAAGCCCCTTTTGATGCTTTACCTTGAGAAGTGCAGTCGTCGCAGCCCTTGTCTTTGCAAGAGCAGTTATCTTTACAAGAGCCGTCTTTGCAGGAGTCTGAAAAGATGTTATGAAAAAATCATACTATGATCTAAATATTTAAATGTCATTCACTTATCACGAAATATCGAAAACTGGTTGAAGTATAATATAGTAAACTTCCGCTGGAACCGGATTAAGGTCTAAGGGCTCTCGTAAGGGTGTATGAAGGTTCTTCATTTTTTGTGCTACATACTTTAATTTTGGCAGTGAATGCATAGATATGAATATGAATAAAGCGAGGGTGACTCAATAGTAAAAGAAATACAGCCAAATCACGAAACAAAATTGTCTTTTATTTAACTTTTTAAAATTTAAAGTTCAATATTAATAGAGACTTAAGAGAGAGATAAAGATTAATTTAAAAGATAATATTTTAGTTATTTTAATAAATAAGATTTTTATTTTAATATATTGTAACATGTATGTATTTAATGATAAGGTAGTCTTACCTTTGCAGGGTTCACAGGGAGCAGGCATGTTGGCGATTAATTTGAACGATTTGTTTCAACTATGCTTAAAGTCTTATCCAACGATGTTTTATATGCTCTTTCAGACATAAAAACACTACAAATAACTAGAGCAAGGCTGAAAAAATTCAGATTATTGTTGCGGTGGCACAATTCGATGTTAGATAACCACCAATCAATAAAAATAGGCCAGTGAAAAAATAAATTATATACTGAAATTAAAAAAAATGATTGTTTTTTTTTTATTTTCTATAGGTAATCAAAATCGACTCAACCTGTGGATATGGTTTTGTTCTTGTAAGCATTAAAGGAACTGTTAAGGAGAAAACTGAAGGCTATATGATGTAAAAAAAGTGTGTGTACTTATGTACACGCGTTAGAAGTTATACTTCTTTGGTGTAATAAGAAAAATATCTTTTCAAAAAATTTACCTTTCGCCTTATTTTACGTTTGTAGAAAAAACTAAAATGTTGACTATAGCTAACTTCAGGGTGTCGGTTTTTCGTGACGGTGTGCACGCGCATCGTATAAATTTACTCTCATCAATTTTCCCTAACGCGCCAAAAGAAGTATAACTTCAAAAAGATTTCTAAAACTCGGTTCACAGCTAGTAATCCATCTAATGTTCAAATATTGCTTAAGTTTACCACAAATCATTCAGTATTATCTAACTTCCTTCTTTAAGAAATGAAATCTATAAAAAATTATAAAACAAAGCCCCTCCGCCACGTCTATCTGTCTGTCTGTTTGAAAGAGTGGTTGTCGAGGAACTAGGAAGGTACTATTTAATTATGTATTAAATTTTAGACGTTCTACCGCCAATTCCTATTTTTTAATAGTGATTAGAACGCGGGCGAAGCCGCGGGAATTTCTAGTCTATAATAAAATATCACTACTTTGTTTATTGCATGGTACTATTATCATTTTCATGCACTTTTAATGCATGAATGGTTGAAGTGCTCATAGTTCTCTTTTGGCATAACTCATGAAATGTATGTATTTCATGAAAATTAACAGGCAATACTTTAGTGACATTATGAAAATAGAAAAAAAAATTCTAAGTACTGCTTGCATGTAACTAGGAGTGTAAAATATTATAATAGGATTTTTATTTGTTAAAACTCGGTATATGATTATTTGACGGCATTTTTTTAAGTTTTTTAGGATAGTTTCCATTTTCTGCACGAATTGCGCTATTGATCTTCGCGGAAAGCCTTGTTGTAACTTCCTACTTTTTTAGTTAGCCAACCTTCGTCTCTTCTGAGTACTTAGACAATATTTAAAACATAAAATTAATTTTATCAACATCATTCTATTCCGGATATCCGATCGTGTCGCAATTATGGCCGCTGTAGAGATGTCAAAAGGTAATTTGTTTTTAACATTTTTTGACAATTTTCAGCAATTTTGTTATAAGGTATACCCAATAGTTTATGTTAGATTAAAAAATATATTTTAATATCATATACAACAGAGATAAGCGTCTAAGTGCTTAATATAATTTTCTAAACTTAATTTTTTACTTTATTTTATAATAATAAATAACCTACCTCATTTAAGAAAATCAAAGTTTTACAAATCAGCTTTTGTTATAGTATTATGTAAGTATTATGCAAAACACACAATGTAATGTATTTATATCGTTTCCTCTTTTATTTAATAACAAACACTTGAAATATCAATGATACTATTGTAATGCATAAGTATCACCTGTATCCCAAATCCAAAATCCATACAATTCGAAATTTGGAATGGTTAATAATTATATTTTATAGGGCGCCTGATAAAACTTTGAAGCAATGGTGTAAATAGTTGCGAATTAATATTTTATTTTGAATATTAGCAGCACGATTTAATTTTAGCGGTCGCGGTTTTGAGTCTCGCTGGGGGCATTTATTTGTAAAGCACGGATGATTTATATTTATAATAAGTATGTATTTAAAGTTTTAAGTGTAGTGTATCTACTACTATCTTGTATGCGTAACGGACGCTTACCACCGACCACTAGATGGCGCTGAATGTAAATATATCCCAACATTATAAAAAAACTTAAACATTACAGTGTTTTCATCCAAATCCTTCGAATCCTATCAGCTAGAAGGATTAAAAAACAGCCCTGACAACAGTCGATTTATAAAAAATGAAATATTAATATTAATGTGATGTGCTCTACATTATAAGTATTGCCATACCCACGTATTAAATATCAAAACTATGTAAGAGTATTACTAACTCAAGTCTACATTACAGATATCAAATCGCCATTGGAACGAAGCTGTCCGGATGATTGCGAATGCAAGAAACTCTGCCCACCCGACTGCGTGTGCAAAAAGGCAAATAGAAACAGCACTATGAAGCTTATTCTCAGCGCCATTGGTATATTGATCGCAGTGTTCGCCACATATTTCATTGCGAGCACAGATTCTAAGTTATATTTAGTATTTTGGGTTTTCTATTCAGTGCTTAGAAGATTGATAGTAACGTCTAAACCTAAAGTAAAGACTGCCTAATGTTATTTAAACATAATTTTCTGCATAATGCTGCCTTTCGCCATGGAGCTTTAGTATCAAACACTTACAAATATTTTCAAAAAATCAGATACTCGTACAAGTAACAAGATGCATGAACGATTTACAATGTCACACAGCAATTTTTACTTGTTTGTGTTATATGTATTATAAATATAACTTAGTAACATATAGGTATGTAGAAAAAAATTAAACATACCTATGATAAAAAAATTCTAAATGTGTTGAATCTGCACATTAAATATTTTTTTGGAAAATATTATCAAGAGGCCGAATCTATAGTTTTTAAAACTGTTCTTTTCTGTCTGTGATCGTATCACGAGATGGCCAGATTTTGATGATTTCAGTATGGTGAGAGTTAATAACGTTACTATATATATCCGTTATGTAAATTGTAATATTAGTATAGATTTAAAAAGTCGTAAACTAATTATTTATTAACTTATTTTTGTCTGTAAGGTAAAATAATGTAAGCATAATACCAGTTAATTATTTATTTTATTATTGTATTGTTGGTTGTTATTACAAATAAAATCATTATTTTGGTTTTTTACATTTATTCCTTTTACTGATTCATACCTTTTTTTACACTGAAATATAAATAAGCTAGCAGACCCGACAGACGTTCTTTTAGTACCCTTGCGCAAAACAACATTGCCTAGCAACGACTTATTTATAATTGCATATGTTATTTATTGTCTAAATAACTAATTACCGATCGAATTGTGAATCCAAACCATTCTCGAATCCACTCGAAAACACACAAAACTTTTCATTAAAATCGATCCAGGCGTTTAGGAAGAGTTCAATTACATACACACGCACAGAAGTGCTTTATATATAAATACTCGCAATACCCGCGGTTGTATCTGCATTTGTAGGAGGATGAAAATTTAGGGATATAGGTATTATTTGATGCCAAACCATAAAAAAATAAAATTTTGTCTAAAAATAAGAAATAAAAAATTTGGAGGGGGTCTTTCTTATGACCTTCATATACCTAAGGGAATAAAAAATAGCCTACGTCCTATCCTCAAGCCTACCAAGTATACACAAAAAAAAATAAAATTCGGTTAAGCCGTTTCGGAAAACATACCATAGCAAACACAAAAATATATTAGATAAGCAAGCTTTTACTTCATAAATTAATATTCACCACCTAAGGGTAGAGTTTCCGTAGTGTAGCGGTTATCACGTGTGCTTCACACGCACAAGGTCCCCGGTTCGATCCCGGGCGGAAACAGCTTTTTACTTTAATTTTGTCATAAAGCTTTTTTCTTCGTATAATGTACATAATAATTTTATAATAATAGGTAAATTGTTTGTGTGTTTGTTATTCTTTCACGGTGAAAAGATTCGACGACTAGACGACATTTAGCGTGAAGTTAGAGATAAAATTACTCGTATCTTTAAAAAATAATACAAATGCAAAATCCACCAAGGTTACGCACTCGCGCAGGAGCGAAGCAATGGTAATAGATAAGCTACTAAGTTTCATTATACTTTAACTAACTTATACTTGTTTATATTTTTTTACTTGTTCACTTATTTAATTATTAATATTTATATGAAGTTTTAGCCGTGAGGTGACCGGCAGAGTAGAATAGCACCTACCTCTTTCTTACCGAGGTGTCGTAAAAGGCGACTAAGGTAGTAATATCAGCAAACAGGTGTATCAACATCTTCACCTGAAGTTGATTTCCAATGACTTCTGGCGGCAAACCAGACAATACTTAAAACACAGAAGTGTATAAGGATTGAACATCGAATCCAGGGTTTCCCTGCATTCTAGTAATTCAGGTTTTTGTACGTCAGATGGCAATCGGTACTAGAATTAAATAAACCCAAAAGCCAAATTATAAGAATGGAAAGGTTGCACCGGGTATTGAGGACAACGGATAGGGCGTCGCCACAAAACGACGCGCAGATACATCGCCCTAACTCTGCGAATAGTATGCTAGGGCTACCGGGTCACGGACGGGCCCGGCTAACGACGTTAGTCCCATCTAGTAACCTAAAAGTCCGCTTCGCGACATTAAACGTTGGAACACTTACAGGAAAGACACAGGAACTTGCCTCACTCTTCAAACGTAGGAGACTGGATTTTATTTGTCTACAAGAAACTCGATGGACTGGATCAAAAGCTCGTAACATCGGAGAGGGCTATAAACTCATGTATGTAGGTTCAAAACACAGAAGAAATGGCGTAGCAATTGCTGTGAAAGAAGAACATCTAAATAACATCCTTGAAATCAATCGCATAAATGACAGGCTAATGTCTTTAAAAGTACTAGTAGAAGGCGAGGTTGTTAATATAATATCTTCATACGCTCCCCAAGTAGGATGTAGCCAAGTCGAAAAAGATCACTTCTGGAAAACTCTAGAATATACACTCCAACAAGTACCTACAAACGAATCCACTATACTAGGGGGTGATCTAAATGGCCACATAGGAGAAAGAAATAACGCTTTCTCAAGAGTACACGGAGGGCACGCGTATGGTACTCTAAATGACACTGGAAAAGTTATACTAGAAACAGCAGCAGCATTCGACCTTGCTATTGTCAATTCCTTCTTCTCTAAAAAGCTAGAACATAAGATTACGTACAAAAGCGGTCAAACATCTTCACAAATTGATTACATCTTAGCAAACCGAATTCATATTGGTCGCGTCACAAACTGTAAGGTGATACCGGGAGAAAGTGTTGCTACACAACACCGTCTTCTTGTAATGGATATGACGTTTAAAAAGAAAACCAAGGAGAAATCTAGAAGCATTCCGGAACTTACGAAATGGTGGAACTTGAAAGGTGAAAAAATTTCTGAGTTCTGTAAATTACTCGAAAATCTTGAGGTCGATGTTAACACAGATATTGATACCATGTGGGAACATCTACGTAAATCCATCATAACTGCAGCAAATAAGACTCTTGGTCGTACAAAGGGAGGACCTAAAAAAAACAGAGAAACGTGGTGGTGGACAGAGTCTGTGCAAACGGCAGTAAACAAGAAGAAAATAGCTTTTAAGACTTGGCAGAATACTCAAACACCTGAAGATCGAGATACATACAAAAAAGCTAAAAGGGATACTAAAAAAGTAGTAGCAATAGCACAAGCAAACTCCCAGAAAAACCTTTACAAATCTCTGCATACTAAGGAAGGCCAAAAACTTGTATATAAACTAGCGAAACAACGCTCTCAAAATACAAAAGATCCCACTAAGTGTAAAACTATCAAAGGTTCAAATGGTAAATTGTTGTACAAAGACCAAGACATCATAACAGCCTGGTATCAATATTATAAGCAGTTACTGAGCCTAAAATCTGATACCGTACGACTTCCGGAAGTGGAAAAAAATTTGGGACTTATACCTCCTATAGACCCAAGAGAGGTAAAGGAAGCTCTACAAAGGATGTCCAACAAGAAAGCCATAGGACCTGATGGTATCCCAGTGGAAGCTTGGAAATGTTTATGCGAAAAAGGAATCGTACTTCTTACTAATTTATTTAACTGTGTGATGCTCTCTTGTAAAATGCCAGAGACATGGAGATTGAGCACTATTGTTCCAATCTATAAAGGAAAAGGAAGCAAGTACGAGTGCAACAGCTATCGCGGAATCAAGCTTTTAAGTCACACTATGAAGCTGTACGAGAGAGTGATAGATAGCCGCTTAAGATCTGAATGTCGCTTGTCAAAAAACCACTATGGCTTCGTTCCCGGCTTATCGACAATCGATCCCATATTCGCTCTCAATACAATCGCTGAGGAATATCGTGCAAAACAGCGACCACTATATATCGCATTCCTCGACATGGAAAAGGCATTTGACCGTGTCCCAAGGGACACGATTTGGTGGAGTCTACGTAAAAAAAATGTCCCCGAACATTATATTTACATCATTGCCGACATGTATAGGGGAGCGAGATCGATGGTACGGACGGTGGTGGGCGAGACAAAACCCATAGCGGTAACAGAAGGCGTGCATCAAGGATCTGTATTAAGCCCCTTTCTGTTTTGTCTGGTTCTGGACTCGCTTACCGAGATCGCGCAAAATTCCGCAGCATGGACTTTTATTTACGCAGACGACGTACATATGGCCATATGTAGTGAGACCAGAGAAAACCTACAGCAGGCACTTCTATCGTGGAAACATCAGCTAGAGGCCGGGGGCCTATTGTTGAGTGTTGCGAAAACCCAGTTCCTATGCTTTAATGAACCAGATCCAAATGACAGTAGATCCATTTCAATCGACGATCATCAAGTAAGCATGTGCGATCAATACAAGTATCTGGGTAGTATGATGCACAATTCTGGGAACTTGGAGTGCAACATACAACATAGGATAGCCGCAGCGTGGCTAAAATGGAGAGAAGTGACTGGTGTCACATGTGATAAAAGGATGCCTGTTAAACTCAAGGGTTTAATTTATAAGACCATTATAAGACCAGTCCTTATGTATGGCAGTGAAACGTGGGCCGTAACTAAAAAGCACGTCCATACCATCCAAGTTGCCGAGATGAAGATGCTCAGGTGGATGTGCGGCGTCACCAGGCTCGACAAAATACGCAACGAGTACGTGCGAGGAAGTCTGGGAGTACGCGACATTTCCGACAAAATGCAGGAAAGTAGATTACGGTGGTACGGGCATGTGAAAAGGAGGTCTCCTGACTACGTGGGGAACTGGGCACTACATCTTTCTATACCAGGTCGAAAGTCCAGAGGCAGACCCAAAACTAGATGGAAAGATGTAGTGTCAAAGGACATGAAGGAGTGCAGGCTTTCCGAAGACGATGTCTTCGATAGAGCGAGGTGGAGGACTGAAACAAGGAAGGCTGACCCCACCACCATGTGGGATATATAGCAAGGAAGAGAGAGAGAGAGATTAAGTTTTTGAAAATTCTGATATTTGAATTTGTGGCTATTAATCATAATCCTTTTTACTTGCTTACCTAAGGTCAACGTTGCTAGGTCTAGATTGGCTAAGTTATTATGTATTTCAAAAATTTCTAGGCTGAGTCTCCACTTACTTGAGGTTCACCCTCGTGAATCGCTAGAACCTATACACCTAAGTAGATACCTAAGTAGGTTTCACAATATACCGTCCTTAACTTTTCTTACCTAATGTTGTAATATTATCAAAGATTGAACTTTAAAACTACAAGTTGTGGCCATTTTAAACAATTGACAATAGAAATAAACATTTAAAATCATAGTTACTGTAAACTGTAGTCAAACTTCGTGCCCCCGAGTCACGCTCTGTAAGACACAAACAAAATAAATCAAGAACGCCATATTACTATCTAGAACTCGTAATTGAAACCAAGTCGATGACTTTTCGAGATACTCTGTTTCCATATAAAAGCTTTAACTCTTCAATATGTGGGTACCATGGATGAATAGTTACGTTATTAGTAATTATTACTATTTAAAGTACAATGGCCATAATTCTTGTTAATTTTTGTTAAGTTTTTTTCGTTCAGATCTTCCCAGAAAAAAAAATCGATTTTTTTATAAAATATGATTTTAGTTAAACGCGTATAAATACAAAACTCGTAATTTAGTGTATTAATTAAAAACCTGCGTTCAAGCATTTAATTAAAATTGTAATCGTAGAGATTAACAAAAAATTGTGCTCGTTTATCACTATCTCTATAGCAAGAAGTTGCCAGTTCGTTTTTAACAGAGTGCTTTAACGAATTTCATGAAACCGCTGTATAATTCTAAAAAGTTTTAATCTTTACAAGAGAAAAAGGACTGAAGAAAAAAATAAATATCAAGTACAATAGACCTTATTGAGGGTATGTAAACATAAAATATCCAGCTTTAGCCTTTAGTATTAACCCTCAGAGAGCTTCTGTTACCAACAATTGCCGATATAAATATCATAAAATTATCAGTAGGTAGGTATAAATTGAATCAATTTTTTTGCTACGAGTATTAGTTTTTTTCATGTTCAATTGACACGTTTTAAAGCAATTTCATTTAGTTTTTTTAAATTATTATTTTTATTTAATTGAAACGCTTATTATATGAACAAAATTCATCTATATTATTACTCAGGAGCACTGTAAATGGATCAGTGATGTAAATGGACTGATCAGTGACTATGTCGCAGTAAGATAGATAAAGCCGTAATTAAAGTTATATCCCTAGGGATATAATTATATACCGTAACATAGTTATACGAAAGCGATTCATTACTATCTCACTAGGAATATAGTTATAAAACGGTCCAAGTTTAGTGATATACTTATATTACTAGATTAAGTTCAGTGTTATAAATATGTTACTTAATTAAGCTTAGTGAAATAGAAATCTACCATATATAATTAAATAAAACAATATTATATTGGTTTTATCTTTATTAAAAAATCAACTTTATGTATCCTGCAGTTAGTTACAATAGGTACTTTGTGACATTAACACGTATTAAAGTAATTTCAATTATAATTAAAACGATCATATTTTTTGGAATTTAAACATTAACATTACAATTAAAACTAATCAAACATTAAAAATCTTTTAAAGCCGTACAACAGTTTTGAGATATCTTTATTTCTTATCAACTAAGTTGAGATCTTGGTTTCTTTAAAAGTATTTTTTAATTTTTGTTCAGACAAGAAGAGGAATCATGACATCTAGAATTACATAGCACTGAATGCTTCTTACAGGCACATCTTTTAGTAGAACACTGTATATTCGATTATTTACAGGAACATTTTAAATAACCTTGGCCACCAAAGCGCGACAATTTTTGGCATATTTCTCTCAGTGACAAGTTTTTCATTTGGTATAGGATCATTCAAAGTAATGTTTGAAAGCTGTATTGCATTTCTGGGTAACCAATCTTTCAGGATACATACTGATGTTCCAATTTTATGACTTTCATTTCGCTTTTCCAACACTTTTCCTAATACATTTTTTTGATCCAATCGCACACTCCGAAAGCTATTTCACTAAACTAAATCTAGTAATATAAGTATATCACTAAACTTGGACCGTTTTATAACTATATTCCTAGTGAGATAGTAATGAATCGCTTTCGTATAACTATGTTACGGTATATAATTATATCCCTAGGGATATAACTATATTACGGCTCTATCTATCTTACTGCGACAACTACATAATATACTTAAACAAATAGATCTTGAGGCAGTGGTAGCCCAGCGGTATCGCGCTGGCTTGTATAACCGTGATAGTGATAGACCGTGCCGATGTGGGTTCAAATCCGGGTCTCGCCTTTGACATTTTCATGTGCGAATCCTTTCTATCATAATTGGTTGGTTAGTTGGTCCTATGTTTCTTTATTATTACTTAGTACTTACTACTATTATAAGCGGCTTAACCATTTTCGATTTCGTTCCTTGTTATACTTAATACTGTTATTTAAATATTATTGTAGATACATGTACCTATATGTAATAATATAATTTCAGTGTGTATTCTACGATCTTATTTTGAACTCAATGTAATGTAATTCACACTAGTTCTGAGAAATGTTCTTAGGTATGTCATAAAAAGTTAGGAAATACGAGATCGTTCAACTCTCGCATGGCGACTCTAATTGTTGCAAAAAATCATGATTAGTAGTCATGGAAAATAAGAATTTATTACGTGATTGAAAACAGGACGGATTTTTTTGGAACATATACTTGTTAAAGTTACACGTGCAATTGGGGTAACGCCTTTACAGTTTTTTTTATGGAAAAGACATGAAAACTCTTGGTAATTTATAGCTTTATTAACCACCCATCGATCGAAAAATATTTTTCTCTGGAATTGACATAATACATACATATAATTCTTACTTTAATAAAAATAGATATCATTTGGAAATTTCATGCAGGGTTTTCTGTAAAAAATATATTCAAAAACAAGCTTTTACACCATATAAATAGTGTACAGTTTAATAAATTAATGGGTTCGATTAATACTAAGTTCACCGTATATTTTTTTGTTACGTATTTTTATTCTTCTCAGTAAGCCCATACGTTTGATGTTCATTGATCATGGAAATGCATAAAAACATATTCAGCCATCTTTGGGAATAACCTAATTTTCAGCTCGATCGGTTACAGATAAATGCTTTAAAATTCATACAACCAGGTCAACATATAGGATGAAGGACATAGGAGGATTTTATACCGCAGAAAAATATGAAAATCTCCGAGAAATCATATCATCATTATACACGAACCGTTATAATATAATATCTAGAGTCGAACCCGAGCGGCGCGGGTTGAGTTGTTAGTTATTTAATTTATTTTTAACTTTCTCATTCACAAATTTAATAGAAGTAGTGAAACAAAAAGACGTCACTATATTTTAAGTAAAGTATTTTAATACTTTTTTAGGTTTACGCGAATATTCGACATATAAATGATCTTTATATCTAAGCATTCGAAACGTCGGGAACCGAAGTTCAAAATAAATCCGTGACAAAAAACGAAAAGATATGTGTGATATAATAGTGTCTATTTTTAATAAGAGTAATATACTTTTACGTTAGAAAAATAATAAGTTACTAATTTTTATATTAATGTACGTTATTTAATTAAGCTGCTTGATACAAAAAATCTAATACGTAACTACGTTTTTTGTGAGCTTTCATGCCTTGTTAATTACCCCATGGAATTACAATTGTCAGTCAATCGCTCAGTAGCAAGTCATAGAAGGTTAGTCTCCCGAAAGAAGTATAAAAAATTATCTAATAATTCTTGTTAGAGTTGGAAACTCTTTAACCCTTCTAAAGTAAAATAAGCCACTTTTATTTGACATGTATTTTATTTTTATTTTTTAATTAAAATTGCAATAAATCAATAAAATCTATACGCATAGTATAAATTATTTTTAACAAAAAAACAAAAACCGACTAAAAAGAAGAAAATAATTCTTTTAAGAACTTTGTTAATTTTGGAGTCGGTGCCAGCCTATTTTGATTATGTTTACAAATTAATAGATTATTCGAATATTTAATAGAGTTATTTTGCTTTGGTTGGTTGCTTACTATGCCGACGCACACGAAACGGTGTAAATTATTTAAATCTAAATTATAGTGATTAGTGTACTGACTAATTAGCGGTTACATCTCAAGCGACAATTGGCGACTTTCTCAAGGGAAATCTTGAAGGGATATTCTACAATTTTGTTACTGTTTAGTGTTTCATATGATACGTTTAAAAATCAGTTAGTAATAATTACTTAGTTACGACAGTAGTAGCACGTAGTAACGCGCTCGCTTGGATGTGGGTTCAAATCCGGGTCTCGCACCTCTGGTATTTTCATGTGTGAATCTTGTCTATCATGATTACCACTTGCCTTACGGTGAAGGAAAACATCGTAAGGAAACCTGCATCTCTGAGAGAACCTTGTAAGTTTTCAAAGAAATGTGAAGTCCGCCAACCCGCATTAGGCCCGCGCGGTAGACTATGGCGTGATCCCCTTTGTATTGAATGTCCACAATGCTATGCCAAGCAGTGGGACGTTAAAAAGGGCTGAATTATAATAATTACTCCTAGGAACCGTATACGTTATAAACAAAAATAAAATATTTATAATTTTTGCAACTATAATCGAAGGAAGTTCCATAATACTTACATTAAATATTAAATATTAATTAAATATGTTGGGACATTATTACAACAGCGCCATCTAGTTCCGTAGTAAGCTACGTAACGTGCTTGTGTTGCGGATACCAGATAGTTGATATACTACACATATAAATTTTAAATACATACATAATATAAATATCAACACCCATGACTGGAGTACAAACATTCGTGATTAGCAAATGACTGCCTCCAGCGGGACTCGAACCCGCGACCGCTGGCGCAGAAAGTAGGGTCACTACCAACTGAGCCAAACGAGTCGTCAAAAGTCGTCATATGTATATCAATTGCTAAAAAATATAAGTTTATTTAATTTTCATAATAATATACATTGTTATATAGCTTTTGTACTTTACAAGTAAATAAGGAAAAGGAAAATTTTATATTTCAAAATTTACAGGAAAAACTATCAAAATCTCAGAGTCTCACGTGATATTCTTCGTCTGTTTTTTCTTCTTGTGTTTTTTAAATATTTAAAATATTTTAGACTAACCCAAGGTCGTCGACTCCGAAGTTAAGATTAATATCACTGCGGTCACAAATTGCGCGCAGCAAAAACTGAAATAGATACATTGAATAAGTATAGAGATACTATTACGATACGCGATTATATTTATTTTAAACTAGTAGCTGTCTCCGGATTTACCTGCAAATAAAATATATCCTATAACCATATAATAGCTAATCGAATAAATGCTTGAGTCTCTAAATAATGTACTTTAAAATAATATTTTTAAAATTATGCCTATGAAGTACAAGTTGAAAACATTTTTTTAATTAAAAAAAATAGAAATTGATATGTGTTTGCGTAAGTCTGTTTTTTGTGTTAACCTTTGGTTATTCAAATTATTTGAGTTCAAAGAATACCAAGGAAACGGCTAATTTAAAGAGAGTTTAATTTAATTAATTTATTAATTTGTGATGGAAATATTGAAAATGTTTGATATGAAATAACCTTTATTTTCATTATATATAACACGCCCACTATTAGCTTTCAATTCAATAGACCTATATTATGAAGTTTATTCAAAATGGCATAATGAAAAATGTATGAGCTGATAATTACTACAAATCGCTACTGATTGTACGTGGCAAATGCATGTAGAATTTACAGTGAAAATGCATTAGACCCGTATCTATGTTTAAAATATTTTTATTTTTTTATCACAGATCACAAAATATACTATGTTTTAGGATGCTAAAGTAAGGTTGGGTAACTAAGAACACAATAGAATTTTAAAGTAACAAGTATGTTATCTATGAACTGTTATATTTTTATCTGTATTATTATTTATTAATTTGAACGAAATATATTTGAATTGCTATCGTTAATCGTTTATTATAATCCTACCACAAATTTAAATCCTATTACATTATTGGTACTTAGATTGAATTATTACAGAATTTGTAGATTAAATTGACATTATGCTAACTCGTTTATATTATTCACTTTTTTCTTATCTATAATATAATATATTTTAAGTGATCATACTACGAAAAGTTAGGGTGCAAAAATCGAACCCATTA
This sequence comes from Boloria euphrosyne, assembly GCA_951802675.2. Classification (NCBI taxonomy): domain Eukaryota; kingdom Metazoa; phylum Arthropoda; class Insecta; order Lepidoptera; family Nymphalidae; genus Boloria; species Boloria euphrosyne. The sequence goes on from OX637891.1 coordinate 7,776,717, forward strand.
AGTTAAAGCTTTTACCAAGCTTATTAAATTAATAAAACCACGTTGATAAAAACTAAAAACATTGAAAGAAAAACTTTTTTGCGTTGATAAATATAGCAAATGTAACATGTTGCTTTGGGATATTACATTATTACTTAATAAAGCTTTAGGATCAGAAGCTCCAGACTTTATTTATTACAGTTTATTGATACAAACAAACATAATTTATTATCAACTACATTAATTTTTTGCTTGATAAATAAAATATATTTTCATATTTGATTAATCCAAGGTGAAAGAATTAAATGTATAAAATTCAGAAACTACTGGACACGAGGCAAGTTATTGATAAGGTTTGTCAATCCCCGGCCGGAACCGGTCTGTCTCGTTTTTGTTAAGGGCTCGATCATTTTATTATGCTGCCCCGCTATAAGTTATTTACCTATCTCTTTGTAGTCCGAGAGTTGGCGCTTATAACTGTTTCCATATAAGCTTTTGTACCAATATATGTTCTGTAAATATAAATATCTACTTGATTATAAATCGTCGGAAATTACAATCAGGTAAATAAACATGTTTTTTAATATTTTTTTTGTTTATTATTATTTTAATACGTAAACTGTTAATTATAAAATGAATAAAAATTAAATTTACTAAAAAAAATTAAGAAACTGTTGAGAATAATATTTTTATGTTTATTATATAATAAAATATGAACCATAACCTCATAACTTTACATATTTTATTCCTATTACTATTCACGAATAATATTCAAAAATAATTTTATATTTTGTATATATATAACCTTATATATCAGTGACAAAAACTTTTCGTTAGACTAAAATGAATAAAAACAATTATAATATACTTATATCTAATTAAAGCAGAACATATAAATGAGAGTCGATTATCTATTTCAATCAGTACATCTCTCACGAGTCACAGGCTTCCATCCTACAACGATCGCGATCCCCCCTCGCTCAGTTATTGACCCGTCGGTGTATTCGACGCGCGCAGTCTAGACCTTTCCTAGCCTAGGCACCATGCCTGCGCCATGTGACGCCTGCAAGAGTAAGTAAAATAATTATTTAAAAATATATTTCTTCAATAATTTTATTATTTTATATATTTATTCAACTTAATATGCTACTACGTAATGGATTTCATAGAAATTTGGCAATTTTTTACATTTTTTCGGCGTGCCTTATATTGTGTTACGTAAATTAGTGATGAGTTTTTTTTATTTAATTTAATTTTAATTTTTATTCATTGGTATTGTGTGTTTGTGTTTTAAAGAAAGTGTTTTTTCTTAATTTTTAATTTATTAAAACAGTGATCGATCGCTTTTCCTAGTGACGTAACCTGCGCAGCAGTATTGATTTGAGTGCGCTCTTTAATTAATCACTATCTACCGGCTATAGCTTTGTCCTGCATATTTTAACAAAGAGAAATAACAAATAAGAATAGATTTTGTTAATTTGTGTTTAATAATAATGAGATTTTAAATGAAATCTCAAAATTACAATTGATACATTGAAATGTAAAGTAGGTACTTGTGATATTAAGAGCAGGAAATAGTACGTGTCAACTTTTCTTCTACATAATATAATTTGATACAAAAATAAAGTAATAGAACGTAACACGTAGCTTTTTCATGCACTATAACTGTTCTTGATTGCCTCAGATTGCGTTGAACCCGGCCACTTCTATTATAGTCAATGCGTATCTAACGAATAAGTATAATCACCTATTTCGTTATACACTGTTTTAATTTTTTTGAGATACTTTCCTTTAAAACTCGATGGACATTAAAAGCCGAATTCATTTAAGTTATTGTATATAAACAGATTTAATTTTAAATTCGTTATTTTTTACATTTTTATTATAAATCTATATCTTTTTCCCGTGACCTTTTAGATATAAAAGCTCTTAAAAGGAAAGCTCTTAATACCACTAAGATAATATAAGATGACTCTAAGCTCTGTCATACCAAATCCGCTTAGGCTTTTAATGTGTCAAAGAAATAGACATTTATAAAGTTAAAGTTATGTTTTTTCTTGCCAAAACTACGAAATCTTTATCTCTATAATATACCGTTACTCTATATATTATTTTTAATATATATAGGTATAACATTATAAATTTTAATTTAAGAAGTCACTGACCTTCAATCCCACTAAATAAATGCAAAATTTTGTAATATTTGTTTTTTGTACTGAAATTTTGCTGTGTGTTAGTGCGGCTATTACTCCTGAACGTTGAAACAGCTGGACGAATTTGGATGAAATTTTGTCTACAAATAGACTGTAACTTGAAGTACCACAAGCATTTGCGATAAATATTTATAAAATAATTAATATTTTGATATGTATTAATAATTAAATTGTGATGTTCGTAGGCACGTGCGGCGGCGGCAAGGCCGCGTGCGGCGGCGGCTGCACTTGCGGCCCCAGCTGCACATGCGGAGATGGCAAGCCCTCTGGTAAGACCTTATACTTTTATTTATTACTGCGAATATTTGCCATTTTAAATAAATGTTGGATTTGTTTTGCTAAATAACACCTTTTGAGATGTCTATAACCTTAATCTCTGATATGAGCACGATGTAAAAAAATTTAAACACGGATATACGGACATTGATATTAAATATTTTAAGCGTAGAACTGATAAGTTTATCTACTTCACAGAAGAAAGTTTTTTTATGTTTCTTCAATATAATTGTATGATTATAAGTTATAACATTTTTTTTATTTCAGGCGGCAAGCCCTGCTGCCAGGGTGGCAAATAAACTTCTGTTGCCCGTCTACAGTCTACATGTAGCCCATATGGAGACCTCTATTATTTTATTTAATTAAAACTATAACATAATTTATATTATACAACATTATGATCGCATATTGCCGTAACTACGTAACATAATATATCAGACGTGGATCGCAAATTTACTCGTAACTTAGTGGGTTATTATCTAAGATAGATGTAATACTAATTAATAATTATTATCTCTAGTAATATTTAACATTTAATTAATAATAAAATGTTTTGTCGTCATTAAATAAATGTTATTAGAATAATTATGCTTCGATTATAGTTCTGTAAGGTAGTAGATGTTTAATAATATTTAATATCGCTTATTATCTATGGAATATCTTTAGGTTTAAGGTAATCGTGTTTAAGATATCGTAGTTTTATCACATTCAGTGTATTTAAATTTTTTCTCTAATAAGATGGTTTAGTACTGCAATACTCATTAGCTGTAAGGTATTATGTAGCGCACGCACACATGCATATAAACCATGTGAGTGTTTGATGTTGTAGATGTAATAAAGTAAGTAAACCAATCGTTCGTTTCATTTCTATTCCTTACTTTTAATCACTATATAAATGAATTAAAGCTTACTCATTTGTTCCTTGTTATCCATACCTACAATCTACATCTATACTAATATTATAAAGAAGTAAAGTTTGTGTGTTTGTTAAATTGTAAGGGGTAATCTCGGGATCTACTGAACCGATTTTAAAAATTCTTTCACCAATATATAAAAAACCGAAAAATAAAAAGGTTTTAACGTGGTAGTCCGTTTTGCAAAGTGAATCGGAGAAAAAACGGTCGAATGAAAGCGTTTCTTACGAACGCTGCCTTAACTATGAAAGATATATTTTTGAGTTGTACAGAAAAGATGTGGAGCTTGAAAATGCCTACAAAAAAGTCAACGACAGCATATGTCTAACTTTTATATTTAAGTTACAAAAAGTAGTTTTTTTAATATTAGTATAGATAATTTAATTTTTAATATTAATAAAATAATTTAAATCTTTAGGTCATATTTATTAGTCATATTACCAAAAATTATGAATCTTTATGAAAATAAGTAAACTCATCGTCTTAAGTGTGAAGGCCTAAGCAGCGGACGGCGCGCGATGGCGTCGGGTTTAATTCGGTTCGCGTTTAAAACATAACACTGTACTAAAAAAGGATTATTAACATTATGCCCAACGAAGTGGGCACGGGTCAGCTAGTATAATATAATAAAAATGTAATCGAGTCACATTTGTATATTAAATAATAAATATTTTGTGGAAAATCGTAAAATAATGTATAGTTTTTCGATTGTTAGTCCGTCTGTCAGTCTGTGACTGCATCACGCGAAAAGCGCTAGAGGTTTTGATTTCTATTATCAATATATGTAACCATAGTTATTAAAAGTTTAAATTTTACAGCTCGCACAAATCTTGAACCATCTGTGTATGAATGTGTCCGCCAAAAACATTAAAGTATGGTGGCGCCATGATAGCAAGTGGGTTAATTAAAGATAGCACCAAAATTGGTAGAGTAGGATAAATTATTTATTATTATTATATTATTTTAAATTGGGACATTATTACAACAGCGCTATCTAGTTCCGCAGTAAGCTACTTAACGTGCTTGTGTTACGGATACCAGATAGTTGATATACTACACATATACATTTTAAATACATACATATTATAAATATAAACACCCATGACTGGAGTACAAACATTCGTGATTAGCAAATGAATGCTCCCAGCGGGACTCGAACCCGCGACCGCTGGCGCAGAAAGCAGGGTCACTACCATCTGAGCCAAACGAGCCGTCAAAAAGAACAAAATATAAAATCTTTCAACTCTGCACACTTTACTCCATTTACAGTTTAACTATAATTTTTAATTTTATTAGTATCTCAAATTCTGACGATGAAATATAATATAAGCTATAGTGTATAAAATGAAATAAAACACAATTTCAAAAGACTTCTCTTTATTCATACGACAATTTGTATATACGATTACAATTACACGGAAGCAATGTACGGGACTGTATCTTACATTAGATATAGTATAGTATAGGAATCTTAAGCCACATTAAAAAGTATTTGCCACATAATACAGATATAACAAACAAAATATATTATACGAAAGTATGAAAAATCTTCACAGCTTCAATTATAATGCACTCATACATTGAGTTATAATAAAATCAGTCTAACATTAACAGATGCAATCTTTTAAAATTATACAGATTATAAATGTCAATGTTACCATTCCAAAAACCTCGGTTCACATACTTGCAAAATTCCATAGAGCTAACTTAAAATCAACGTTAAATCCATAATGAAAAATTAAACTTATTTAAGTTTCTAAGAACTACTATTCTAAATCTACATCAATTGTATAAATAATTTTGGTGTTTATACATAATTGATTAAATCTATATTTGAATACATCATTAATAAAATAAAATTCAATAGTTATCAAAATATAACAGTAATTTCAACGAACAAAGGCTTTTGCCTCAAATAGAATCTGCACATTGTAAACGCATATATTCCTCTCTACTGGACACAATAAATAAGCCAATTTTTTATACTTTTCTTATATTTATATAAGTATTAGAATTTAACACACGTACAACATTGAAAATATATTGATTAATATTATGAATACCAGACTCTAACAAATGCACTTCGTTACCAATTCCACTCTCTTAAAAAACTACTAAATAGCAAAATAATTATCGATATGGCAACCTTTGAAATAAACATCACTTAATACAAAATTGTTACACAATCAGATTTCGATGATATAACCTAAGTATAACTCATACTTTTATTATTATACAAAAATAACATAATTGTCGCTTTGCAACAAAACTACGTGTAAATATAAAAATTATATTTTGTTAATCACTGAGTAATCACAACTCATACGGTATAGCCGTTATATATAGAAACTTATTTCATAAAAAAACTCGTCTGTCACTTTTATTCATAAGCATTGATACTGAAGTGTGAAAGAGACAACTCACTAGAGTAACATTCGATACAAATTAGTTTTCTTTTTAAGCATGCAAGACTCATTGCACTTCGCCAATCATTCACCTAGAATGAGAAAGACACGAAGGATAGGTTGAATACAAGTGTTACTTTTAATTATACAACATTTTCATTTTCATTTCCCATTGAAATGAACGCCATTTTGACTTTGATTTGAGTGTATTCTTGGCGGGAAAAATGACAGCTGTCTATTGCATTGGCTCCTCTTCAGTTCCTTCTTCTGAATCGTAAACAGGGGCGCCATTTTTCATCTGAATAACTGATTTCTTTCGGTGTCTCTCTTTGATATCTTTTTCAATATTCCTAAAAATAAAAAATAGATTTTTATTATATTTTGATAGAATATTAAAACTAAAGTTACATCTGAATATATTTATAAAAGCGAAAGATCATCTACTCATCACGTAATATAAAAAAACCGCTTGACATAGGTATAAAGATGAAATTTAGCAGGGAGGTAATTCAGGATATCTAAGAAAGAATTGCGCAACAGAGCCGGATTAAGGAGGTCTACAGGATTTGTATGACAGTTCTTCATCTTTTGTGTAGCTAACTTTTTTGGCATTGAGCACTCAGGGACGAAACTAAGCGAAGCGAGTTGAATAGCTATTTTATATATAAACATAATATATACCTGGCACTTATTAGCGGTCGTAAAGCGTTCTTCAGACTGGTGAAAATGAAGGGATGTAGTCTCTCTTGGTTTGTGAGTATGTCTAGTGCGGCTTCTAGAGGCTCACGCATAGTTTCTGATATAGACTGAGTGTCCTTTTCAGAGCTGGTACATGGCGTAGATACCGAACGATTTAGAATTTTTGTGCTGAAAATATTTAAATAATGATATTAAATTTACTTGTCACGCACATAAAATTTTCCTTATTGTTATAATTTTGTACAATAAAAGTTATTTACCGAATAAATTATAACTCGATTTAATGTGAACTTTTTTATTTATCCAAATGCACTTTTTAATCGGTTTATTCATTTTATCTTGTGAATAACTGTTAACAATTATTAGACTAAAATATAATAGACAACATTTAAGCGGAAATTTTCAAGAATTAAGTTTAACTTTTCATTAACATATCTATACTAATGAATACATTAATATTAGGAAATACAATAAATAAATACATTAATATTAGGAGAGGACAGGACGTAATCTTTAAAATTATTGATTGATGGATTCTGTAATTCTGGTATAGCTGCTTGAAAATATAATAATTTTTTTATGACTTTTTCATAAAAATGCTTGAAAATATACTTAATTTATTATGACTTTTCTAAAAAATTAATAAATGTTTATAGTATTAATAGCTCACCTATCGATCTGGTCGGTGTGGGGCGGCGCGCGCGCGAAGTGCGGCAGGTCGCGCGACCAGCCGAAGGCCTGCAGCGCGCGCGCGCGCACGTAGATGAACGGCCGGATTATGCGGATGTTGTGCTCCCTGCCGATAACAAGTTTATATAGACATTGTTGTAGTTTTATTGTATATTATAGACTAGTTAATTGCGACGTAGCATGATTTGTGGCTCACATACCTACATATACTATAAACTTATAAAGTACATAATATAATATAAAAAAAAAGATGTGGTGTCGTGGGACACCAGGTAGGAACGAAGTTCCTTCGGCTAATGTAGAATCGACACAAATTGCAAAAAAAATCGTGCTCAATTTTATGTAGGTTTTCTTGATTTTTCTCTTAAATTTTGCTGATTAGTTTTTATTTAAGTACAAGAAAGTATTTAGGAAATTCAGTATTTTCGGAAATAATAAATTACTTAAAATAAAAAAACATCGTAATTCAAATTATCGGTGGAGTGGTAATAGAAAGAAAAGGGATGAGAGAACGAAAAGAAAGAGGGAGAAAGAGAAAGACAATAAAATATAACGTCTCATTAACGGTTTTATTCCACGCACTTTTTCTTACGGTTTTACTATCACATTTTTTTCAATTCGGTCGCGCAGCAAAATCCCTATTCCCTCCAAGCCTACTGCCGTAAGGAACTTCGTTCCAATATTAAATAGATAGGTAAGTTGTGTAAATCGAATTCAACTAATTTCATGCGGATTGTTCCTGGTACTTCTCTGAGAGCAGAGTGGAATGTTAAGCAATCCCGCGGCTGTTGTTGCCGGGGCGTAGTGGTTGAATGCGTAAGACATATTTAGGTCCATTGAGACGGTAGGTGCTTGGATTTTAGTGAGAAGTACTGGCGTGTCAGTGAGTCCTACATAACCACTTGTTTTCTACAGATGGTAGACGTAAATACATTTCCCTACATGAAAAGTAAAGGTATAATATATGAAGAATACTAACTTGACCCGGTAGTGCGCCTTGAGCGTGTGCAGCGCGCCGGCGTGCAGCGCGGCGTGCAGGAAGGCGGCGGCGGCGCGGTCCAGGCTCTGCGCCAGCGCCGCCGCGCCGTAGCCGTGCGCCGCCGCCGCCGCGTACGCGCGCCGCCGCACCGCGTGCCGCGCCCAGCGCGCGCGCCCCGCCCCCGAGCAGCGCTCTGCCACGCGAATACATTACTTACACACACGGGCGAATCTATGTATAGGCTTTATAGGTCATTGTAAGCTCTTTGATTGAAAAAAAACATAATACCCCGAATTTAAACATTATACAAATAACGAATTATCTTAATTTAGTATTTATGTACACTGTATATTTTTATAGATTTTGAGGCCCCCAAGAAGGGTTAGCTCGGGATTCCCTTATTACACAGTCCGCCCCTTGTTACATACTGTACCAATGAACTTAAAATGCCAAGCTTTCAAACGAATCTAAAAATATAACTATGTAGCGACAACGAGTAGCATTGCTACAATTTTAAAAAAATACTTTCGATCATCATATTTAAAGAAAATTAGTTCAATAATTTTTGGAATTTAAACAGACAAATATGTGTCGAAAATGCGATCATTTCGAATATTAACTACCGGCAAAAATAATAGCTCAAGTTACAAAATACTTAATAATAAACAATTATGCTGATTAAGAAAAAGAAATTAAAAACCTTAATATCTTAAAAATAATGTAAGCTTACGTTGCATTTCTTCATCGCTAAGTTTGTCCTGATAGATGAATTTGACTCCAAGAGTCCTGCAGTACGCCATCAAGTGCAGAGGGTCCACGTCAGACTGAGGCTCTTGGACGAATAGAGCTCCTGAAAAAGTTAAAATTATCATACTTTAAGGTATATCGTGGGATAAAAATATGGGATTTATGTTGTCCTATAAAAAAAATGTAAAATATTTTAAAATTAAGGTTACAATTATTACCTTTACTTTAAAAATTAAGGCGTTTCGTGGTATAAAAGTAACTCCCTTAAAAATAATAGAAAATATTACATCTTAACAACGAAACGTGAAAGCATTCACGTTTAGTCTAATGTAAAAAAATATCTTACATTACAATATACGTATACTGGGAGACTGTTTGAAATTACAGATTGCAAGAAATAAACAAAATATTTAAAAAATACAAAGTATTAATAAGCCGTACCAATACTAAAATGTATCCCTTTAGATCTGGCATAGAACTGGTACTGGTGCATGGTGTGCAGCAGCGCGATGGAGTCGCGGCTGCCCGACAGACACACCAGGACCTTGTCGCCCGGTCGCACCATGTTGTACTCCTGTATAGCCTGCAAGTTTATAATTATATGAAAATATTTATATTTATATAAGAAGTGAAGAATGGATGAACATGTCGAAAAATTCTAATTTCGAGAAAATTGAGTTCAAATTTTGTACTAAGTACATGCATAAAATGGCTACGAACGCAAAGTGGCGTGAACTGAACTATAATAGTCATAAATATGGCTGTTTTAGGATTCAAAAGTGTTTATGCACCCATAACACCGACATCTATGTATAAATTAGCGAAAATTTTGAAATGCGGCCTATCACATTCATTTATTCACATCTTTATACTCGTAAGTACCGTGTAATATAATTACTTGAGGCTTAGAGTCGAAAACTAAAAATCTATTTCATTTTCAATATACTTACGCTAATCTCTTATCTTTTGATTGGTCAATCATATGTTTAATTTGAAAAACAATGTAAATGAACGGTTGCAGAAAAATAATCTCATCAGAATTTAGAATCTCAATTACGAAATACAACTCGATAGATCTTAATGAATACCTCTACAGTAGCTTTCCAAACAGCTTTGGGAGGACAATGCCATTTGCCCTCATCGTCGAAGGTGAAGTCTGTGAGGGAGGCGTCGCTACACGCGCTACTGTCGTCCCTCTCCGTCTCCTCCCAGCAACAATCCGATTTGAAACGACATTCCGACTCACTAATAAAAAATACAGTTTTATGAAATATAACTTCTATATGACGGACTAGAAAATTCAAGGATAAATGAAATGAAGGTAAGTCATTAGTTTCATAATTTAGTAGAATTTTGAAATAAATAATGCACCTTCTATCGTAGAATGGTTCGTCTTGAGAGGCTCTATGTCCGTCTGTCCCATAGCCACTAGATCGGGAGCTACGGTCAGAACAGCTAGAAGACGCGTTGGACGATCTGCTCGATCTTTTCGAATCTGGTGCTGATGAAGGGTTCCTGTAATAAGCAAGGTATAAAAATAATATAATATAATGATTGCATTGATGAATAGATGAAAATTGTAAGTATTGTAAAAATGGAGAAAAAATTTCCTTTATCGTCCCTGGGTAAGCGATATACCCTAACTTGGAAAATAAAATTGATTCCCCATACAAATTTTCATCCCTTTTTTTACCCTTTTTAGATATAACTTGGTTTTGCCGATATCCTATGTCCTTCACAGGGTCATGAACTTTCATCATAACAAATTTCATCAAAATTGGTACATCGATTTTTGCGTTGATCCCTATCCCTATATACACAAACATACCAAAATACAAAATAACAAATCTAACTGTTTGTGAATATACTGAAGACTTTGACCTGATTAGTACAAAAATTAGTTACGTATTATAATGTAAAACAGAACTTCTAACTACGGAGTAAGAAACGAATTAAGAATATTTAAAAATGATGAAATATTTAATTAAAACCATTTTTTTATATTCAATGTACGAATAACTTAAACCTCGTAACAATTTAGTATACGCATTTATTTTATCGCATATTTTTAGATTATTATTTTATAGTCGTAACATATTATACATCTATTGTAATGTATTAAGCGTGTATTGTCTATGACATCATCGTGCTAAAAAAGTTTAAAATATAAATATTATTGCAAAACGAAGCGACGATAAAAATTAATTAATTTAGTTGAATGTTACGTTGTCTTGTTCTCCAAATAAAATTATACCTAATTTACTCGTATTATAATTAAATTCTTTAAAAATCTTAAAAAGACGGTTTTATTAAAAGTGAATAGTGATTAATGAGAAAATTTTAGTTATTGTAAAAAATGTGTCAGGTTCCTTCTTAATACGAGAGGTACAATATTTTTATACTTGGTCTAATTTTAGAAATCGTACCACTGGAATATTTATAACAACTGATCGAACATCCCACGCTTTTATATCTAAACTCAATCATGATTCAATTCCAGCAGAGTTTCGACTAAATTAGAATTATAATTTATATGTATAGACTAGGGAACCCAACGGTTTTTATAATTTTCTAATATGTCTTGTTAAAATCGGTCCAGCCATTTCAGAGATTAGCCGGAACTAAAACTAACTAGTTCGGAAATAAACAGACAGACAGACAAACAGACAAAAATTTTAAAAATTGATTTTTTGATGTAAGTATCGTATATACTTTCAAATACACTTAGTGAAAAGCTGTTAATTTGAAATTAAAAGCAGACACTTCAAGTTCATTTATATGTACTGATGTACTGTTAAAAAGCTTGGACAATTAGTTTTACGCACCTTTGTCGCTCAACTTCATCCGGTATTTGAAAGACAACTCTACCCGAGTCCACCTCTGTGTAAGTCTTGTCCTGTTTGATATCTCCGGAACAAACGGGAACGCCTTCTATAATATCTGGCACTTCACTTTTTTCGTGTTTTTGACATATTCGCAACCTTCCTTGCAGCTTGCGTAGCTTGTTGTTTGTGGGATCTGAAGAAGTTCGCCATTTTACTGTAATTTTCATAGCGCAATGATAAATATTAAAACAACTGTATTTTCTGGAATAATTTGTAAGTATATTAAGCTTAAAAGTTATTAATTAATCATAAAGAATGATACATCTTTATAGGTTTAAATTATTACCCAACCTAGTTTGCAAAAGTATAACTTGTAAAAATTATAATGATATGTCCGTAAATCACAATTTTAAACTCAATTCTAAAACGCCTTTTTAATAAAGAATAATAAAAAAAATCTGGTTAAATTCAGCTCAAAACAAGATATAATAAAGACATGGCGTATAATAAAACTTTCAATTTACCATTGTGATTACTGCACATATAAAAGATATGCGAATTGTAAATGGAACTTACCGAGATCTATTAAAGAGTCTGTTTCCGTAAACGTCATGTTGATTCCACTATCCTGGGAACTCACTGAAGGATTTTGGCACCAAGACTTTTTTATACAACAATGTCTACACATCACATCTGTACAGCTCACTTCATCGTCTGACAACTTATTTGAACTCGAAGATTTCGGAAGCACTGGCGAATTTTGAGATGTCGTTACTACTTGAATTATCGTATCGGGGGTCGATGTTTCACTAGAATTAAATGAGATGCTGTTTGGTCCAGATGCCTCGTGTGAAGGCGTACATTGTGCTGATTTAGGCGATTGAGGAGATCGTTTGCTTAGTCTCTCTTCTTCTTCTTCTAATTGAGATTGCGATGGAAGAACGGGACTCGTTGGACATTTCCTTAATTGTGAAGAACTTAGTCTGTTCAAATCTAAACCTAACTCTGGTCCAGATCCTATTCTCCGTCTACCGGTTTGAGGAGGACTTTTTCTAGAACTCAATGACAATTCTGGAGAAATCATTTCATCGACTCTGTTGACCATTTCTCTGATTTCGTGTTTAACTTCGGATGCCATTTCCTTCGACACTCCCATCAAATATTCAGCAACGTCTATCACTGACACTGAGTTTTTATCACTTTGACTAGATATGGAAGTCATGCTTAAATTCGATTGCTCAATTAAGTCCGAATTCTCTAAAATATCATCGACTTTTGATATCACCCCACGTATTTCAGATTTTATCTCTGTAGCAATTTCTTTAGTCATTTCCTTGACATATGCCTGCAGATCTTCAGACGTATGCGATGTTATTGATGCTGTAGGGGAAGTACGCCCTACCTGACTACAATCCGATATCGAAGTACTACTTTGTGCACTATAAGGATATTTCTTATTAGGGGACACAATAACGTCGTCTAAAGACGGTAGATCAGTTTGACTTCCACAGTTACAAAAACTACTGACTTGAATATGATTGTTTGGACTTGTTTCTTTGAGACCAAGATTCATTCTTGTTTCAGCGCTTAATTGTACTTGTGGTATGTCAGAACCTAAGGAATAGCATCTTGACCTAACAAGCGGTTTTGAAGTTTTAGGAACCAACCGTAATGGGGATACTGATTCTCCTACCGCGAATTGCACTGGATGGGGTTTCACTGAAATAGCTTCCTCTTTAGTGGTTTCTTTCAAACTTGACTCTCTCGAATAAAACTTTTGTTTTTCTTTAAGTCTAAAAATGTGACAATCGTCTATAGCTGATAGACTAAAGTGTCTTGGAGATGAGCCAAGTATAGGAGAAGAAGTATTTGAACATCTAGAAATATTCAAACTCTTCCTAGCGCCTGTATATCCAGAAGGATCAAATGGTACAATATGTTTGACATTAGCCGATTTTCCTAACAATAAGTCATGAGCTTCTTTAGGCAGCATAAACCATCGCAAATAATCGATTTTTGGATTAAAACTATATTCAGGCTCTACTGTTGAGCATTTCATTGCTAATTTCCTGGCTCTACTGAAAAGATTTCTTGCTGTTTGAAGAGATTCTGTGTGTGTTTGTGGAAATATTCCTGGACCTGTTAAAATGGTTTTAATATAAAACGTATATTTTATTTCGAAAAAGTAGTTATTAAAAAAAATATATTTTAGCCAAATTATATTTTACCTGATATTCTTCGTTCATGTGCAGTAATCTGTCCATCATTGAATCTCAACGAGTATAATGACTTCTTATCTCTAAGAACAGAACATGTATGATGTCTCCATTGGCCGGTTTCTGAATTGACAACATACTGTGGCAAAATTTTCCAGCCCTCAGTAGCGACCATTTTAAGCGCTTCAAGAACAAATGCTAATTCGTTTTCTGACATAAAGAAAGGAAGCGAGACTCTGCAAAAACCAGGTCTCAAATGCTCATTATGTATTGGTACCTCAGGTGATTTAACTACACTCAATTTTCGTACTCTCGCTATTTCTTTTTGCCTGTAAAAGTATAAAATATTAAAAAAAATATATTTCTAATAAAAAATTTATAAGAAATTCTCAAAAGAATGACTCACGCTTCCACATCCAATAACTTTTCGTATTCTTTTAGAAGCTGTTCATCAATACCCAATATATCAGCGCCATAGCTTAGATTACTATTTAGGCCACCTCTCGCTTGAATGCCAAACACGTCGTTAAGTACAGTACACACAAAGTTATGGTGAAGGAAAGTACCACGAGGGTGTTTCACCATAAGAGAAAATATAGGCAATCTTCTCATAGTCCGGGATTCACTTCCCAGCAGAATCAACTCGGGTATGTTTTTGATATGGGATAAAACTTGTCTGTAACAAGAGAATTAAAATTAATTTTTATCTGTCAATAAAATTAATGAGTTCACATTTGGTTGCAAGGCCTTATTTGTATGTACAAAGTTATAGATTCTCATTATTATTCTAAGAAAGGAATTTTATGTAAGTACGAGTAGATATTATATGATAGTTTACAAATGAATATTCTTCGCACGATTTGATCTGAGACTTAAAGAAAATAAGATGAATCTTTCTTATTATTGTGGGTCTCGAATTATAGCCATTGAAACTTTGATGATAAATTAAAGTAAAAGAGACCTTATCAATAAGGTAACGGTATAACTATTTTAATCCATTCGAATTCTGATACTGACCGTTAATAATTACTGTATGGAATTCTTTACTGTGATAATACATACTTACTTTGTATTAATATTGACTAAATGAAAATAGCAATTTGACCAATGCATCTCACAAAAATGTAATAACTGAGTCAGTCAAGTTAATAGATGTAGCCTGAGTTGAGTGATAAGTGACTGACTTCATAATTTAAAACGTAAAGAGTAATTTTCATATAGACACATTTACTATTTCATACGCAGTAGAATTAGAATTCCAATCATTCAGACGTTATAACTTTGATTAAAAACAAACAAGTTTTCTTAATAAATAAAGCACGTCAGCAATATTTAATATGTATTAAAAAATTGATTACAGGAAGACACTACCATGATAAACAGAACAATAAAATCAGTAACAATTTACGCAGTAATGAACAGCCCTCAAGGCTAAAGGAATATACGTATATGGAAAATGTTTTATGCTCATCTTTAGTAATCAGTTATATGTAATTGACACGTGTCCCAAGTTTTATGTAAAACTATATTTCGGGTTTTTTGCGGAATTATTTTGTTTTTTTTATGACGTTTCGAATGATAGATGTAAAGCAAGCAGGAGAGACAGTTTGTCCGAAAAGATCTTGATTGAAAACATCAAATATTCGTGAAAATCTAAGAAAGTACAGTTAGTGTCAACAAACAACAAACAAAAATCCAATTTCAAATAATATATAAGAACGAATAGTTATACTTTCAGTTTTAGAAATAATATAGTTAAGTTTACTTGTAATTTCCTTCATTATACCAAAACTGTAGTTAATTAATTTAATTTAAAAGTAACAGTTGTATATCGAAGGACTTTGCTGAAAATAATTTAACAAATATATTGTTGTAGAAATAATGCAATTTAGAATAAAGTCCAGAACAAAGCTCAAGAAAAGCCATAATGTTTTGATACTTATGTCAGTTTAGTAGATAACATAATATGTCTCAAAGCTTTCTTACATTCAAATTCTTTATTAATAGAACATGTAAGTAATACCACAATTTTGAACTGACATTAACAGTATGGGATGGTAGATTTATATTTACTTAATTTCTATTAAATTTACATATTTTATCTAGTATTGGGGAATAACTAGCAAATATCTTAATAAAATTCCAACTTAGTCGAATCTGGACATTGACTATTTTATGGAAATTCTTATTGGAATAGTCATTAATATCGATACAAAGGCCAAATATGTATGTAGCTTGAAGAATTTTTGTCTGTCCATCTGTGACCGCATCACGAGAAAACCGCTGGACAGATTTTGATGAAATTTGGTACGATGATAGCTGGTTATCCGGGTCAGCATATAGGATACTTTTTACTGCTGGAAAATATCTCATTTCTGAGAAACCCCAAATAACCGTAAAAAACTCGCTGTAAAACATCACACGGTATGTGAAATCTAAGAATTTAGATTCTTAAAAGCGAGCGGAGCCGCGGGAAATGCTAGTATAGATTAAAATTCATAAAAATTTAAGAAGTTTCGGAGGATGTTGATATATTACTAAAGACTCACCCTCGCTTCGCTCGGGTTCGACCCTAGGTTTAACGTCAGCGAAGAACGGGTTCCGCTAGTTAAACTAAATAATTTTTCGAAAATGAAATCCCCTCCTTTTTGAAGTCGGTTAAAAAGTAGCCTAAGTTACTCATTACATCATTAGCTATCTGCCAGTGAAAGTCCTGTCAAAATCGGTCCAGCCGTTTCAGAGATTACCCGGAACAAACAGACAGACAGACAGACAAAAATTTTAAAAATTGTTTTTTTGTTGTTAGAATCGTATATACTTTCTTATGCATTTAGTGAAAAGCTGTTAACTTGAAATTAAAAAGAGACACTTCAATTTTATTTATATAGTATAGTATAGATTAGAGATATGATATTACTAGCGGAACCCGCGGCTTCGCTCGCGCTAAATCTAGGAATGAACCCAAGCGAAGCGAGGGTGAGTCGCTAGTACAAAATATTTAACAGGGGCTACAGTGTATATTTATACACATTTTATTTATTTAAAATTTAATTATATATAATGTTACAGCGTATACTCATTATATATGCCTCAGATTGTATTCATAATAATAAGATAACAAAACTTGGTTATGCTTTAACTCTTCTTTATCCACCAAAAATATTAAATAAATATTCAAATAATAATAAGTATTGTGTATCAGTGGCGAAGAATGAAATTTTAGCAGAGGCCTACAGTTTAACCTACAGTTTTATAAAACAATTCACAAAAATAAAGAACGTAATCGTGATCATTTTTCTTTTTCATATTAAGGCAATTATCATTATTTTTTTAAATATATATAATATATATAAAATATTATAGCAAAATACAATTAACACTTACTCAAATTGAATAATAAAAATATTATTATTTTTAACAGTATATTTTACAAACGAAGTACCTACGTTTTAAGGATTTTTTATATATAAAATACCGCCATCTGCTAACATCTGTTTGAACGACTTCATCTTACTGAAGAGATTGATTTATTATTTATTTATCAAGTGAACTACTAAATTAAACGTAAAATATGTAGATAGGGGGGTTTATATTTTATTATATTTCAAATTATATTGGTTGTTAAATTACCTAACGCTTTTAAAATAACTTAAGCATAATTTCACTTGAAACACAAATTAAGGAATAATAAACATGAAAAACAAACTGAATTATTAGATTATTAATTATGACATAAAATGTATTAAGTTAAATTCTAAATATTTTTATTAAAATATGTGACCTGCACTTTATTAGTTTATTTAAAAGTTACGTAAAATGTAAGAAATGTAACCTTCTGGCAACACAGGTGTCATCCGACGTCAGTGACGTTTCGCTTGAGTGGCCAATATGGCGACTGTGATTTGTCTGTTATCACCATTAGAATTAAACGAAATACTCGACAATCCGAATTTTGCGGATATATGTTGTCGACTCGAAATGTTTATTTTTTCATGTTTTATTATTCAGCTAAGGTTTCGATCGAGTCTACCGTACCCCTTCACGGAATTATTAATATAGATTCGTACATTTAATCAATAAGTTTTACTCAATGCTCAATCTTTTAATAAACATCTTGGATTATAATAACCATTATGCTCATCTTTGCCTTATATTTACAGTACTCATACAAATGAAACCACTTGTGTCAAATATTTGTATGTAAATTTATTCAAATCATTTATTTGCAAAACAAGGAAGTTAGTTTGCGCCATTAGCTAAGACAAACGTTAACATTCGCGAGTTATGAATACGAGAAAAATAAAATTTATTTTTATATTTTGAGTTATTATTAAATTGAAAAATTACTATACTTGTTGCCTTCCTGTATATCCTTATAAGCATATTATTGTGTAAATATATAAGCTATACTTCTAATATATTATATGATAGAAATTAAGGTAATTCATACTATGGTCTATGGCACAAATGATATATAATAATACTTTCGTTTAAGATCTTAGGGAAGTATAAAACTGTCAACTAACTCCTAAAACAGAGCTTAATTTAAGTCTAGACACCGTTTCCTTCGTTTCGATTTGTTGCATCCCTAGTATACTATTAAGAATGCAATACAATTTCCTTAAATACAATATGACGTCCTCCTGACCGATTCCGGCCACGGCGGCCAATCTCGCGGCGCGGGATATATTATATTGCAGCGCTTGTACGCGCAGACACAAGTGCACTCTCTATTCCTTATCACTCTCATATTCCGGTGGGACGACGCGAGACACGACCAGTGAGAGTTAAGGCGCAGGACCGACGGCTTTACGTGCTCTCTGAGGCACGGGAAAATACAATATAAATAGTAATTGAAACTGGATCTTATTGAGATATTACAGACGCTTCCTTAAGCCTTTTAAAGTTAAACCTTGTTAAACCAGCCAGCGTAAACCGTGTAAATTTCTAAGGATGACGAACCAGTTATTGTTTTGTTGTTATTGAAACAGTACTGTTTCTGTACTTATATATTGTAAAAAATTTCGTTGATGTACTTATATATTCTAAATGTTGACTCAAGTAATAAATGATCACTACACGAAGTTTTTTAAATTCGCTAAGTTATTCTTACGTGAAACGTACACTTATATATATACAACAGTCATCGATGAAATCATCGATTTATAAAGATTTAAAGATATCGATTGTAACAATAAAAAGTTCCGAATACTCCTGTATACTTATATATTTTACTTTACTTTAATATATTTTACTCCTGGCAAAGCGTATTCAATTTTTAGATCTTAAAATTTGTTATTAAGAGATAACTCGGTATGGTTTTTCTTACTTTTTGCACATTACATTAAAGCTTTTGCTACGTGGATTTATTTATTTTGGGTAGACTGTGGTTGTTTATTGTTAGTATAACAAGAAACAGTCCCTGGTAATGGATTAGGTAGACCGTCGATTTATTAAGTCCATTTAAACAGACAAACGAATGATTCATTTCATCTCATTAAATTAAAGGCAACATCATAAAGCAAAACAATAGCAATAGTTAACCGAAATATTTATTAAAATAATCTATACAATATACATGGTATATACCTATAGCAGGTTTATCATAGGCAAATCTGTACATAATTTTTTAACTATTGCGTATTGTGTATGGACGGACGATTTAGACGGACGTTCTACTAACAGAAAGAGCGATAACTATGTCGAAAATAAATAAAGATTTATATAATATGTAACCTGTAAATATTAACCAAAAATCGAAGAAAGGCAAAGCACGCAGGAAAGGTATAATGATACCTAGTTATTTATGTCAACCTAAATGATACTTTTTACCACGACAAAATATAGTAGAGTTGCTAAGACTTTATAATAATAACAATTACTACAAACATACCAATCGTGTATAGAAATAATTTCGAGCGTCTATCGATCTCTTTGTTTATTCAGCACTTAGACAATCTAGGAAATGAGTACCCACTGATAAGCTTTAAACAGGAAATCGAGTAATGCGTGACCTGAATGCAGATAATGAAAATGAGGCATTAAATAGATTTCCTCTGAGAGTTATTTTTACTAATTACATTTTAACAAGGCTTAGATTTAGATTACTTTTTGTGTTCAAAAGGTTGTGTTTCAGTCTTAGTGTATCGTTTGAATGATTCTGTAATTAATGTTTGTAATTTAGTTGAACATTAACAAAATATATTGTAAATAATAATTTATTTTCGATCTTTTTCCCGGATTTCATTTATTTATGTTGTTTATGTTTGTTGATATATAATTTTAAGAAGTTCCACTTCAAGATTATAATTTATAGTGACTACAACCATACTTTAGAAGTAGGTACTATACATGTTGTACACGTGTCATATTTGCTACTGAATAAGAAAACATTTCATGAGCAAACACGAGTACACTCTATTACAAATAATAGCTTTTACTATGGCATATTTATTGGATTTTACTTTGTAATGTCTTCTATCTATCTATACATAGAATAAAATTCTGAGTCGAATCTTTACATGAAATAATAATTACTTTCAATACAGACCCCGAACCTATAGTTTATAGTGTCCGTCTGTTTGTGACCGCAGCACGAGCAAACTACTGAACAGTTTTTGATGAAATTTGGTATAATGATAGCTGGTTAAATAGGTACTTTTTACTGCTGGAAAATATCCCCTTTTTGGAGAAATTCTAGATACGTTTTAAATGTCAGTATAATTTTTACAATTAAACACAAGCGAAGCTAGGTTGAGTCACTAGTATAATATATGCATATGTGATATGAGAGGTTTCAACTGCATATAATGTAAGCGTGCACATGTTATGTACTTTTGTTTAGTATTTTATTGTCGCACTGACGTTACCTTGAGATACTCAGAGTGTGCAGTTACAAGTACGTACTTATTTTATTTTCCTCTTTCAGTACACATTTTGAGTTTTGATTTTAAAATTAACCAAACTTAATGACTTTTCTAACCTAAACTAACTTGATACATGATACTAACATAAAAATATCGCTATATAAAAATGAATTGTTTCAAAGAACTATTGTTCAAGAAAAAGATTTTTCAAGTGATAAAAAACCGACTACAAAATGTTTGGTCCATTTTACATACACGATATAATTTTTTCTAATTACTTTTAATTTTTAATAATTATTATATTCAAATAATCACACAATTAATTGATCTAATTTGTTCGGCCACCGTCATATCGCGTGTATTACATGTGGTAAAGCGTAATGATTGTTTGCGATGCCAAGGCCGCCACCCTGGACGTTTGCCAAAAGTCGCTTGCCAGACTGTTCATTGTTGAATGGAAAACGCCCAACGCGGTACTTTAAAGGAAAACTCAAGTTTTTGATACATCTCGTAGTGGTCCGAGTGTTAATGTGTTGAAATGTAGGTCTTTGGTAGGCCAAATATAATAGCAACTTTTTGTGCACTCTACCTAATGAGCTATGTGTACTTGTTATAAATAAATAAATATGATGGGACATTATTACAACATCGCCATCTAGTTCCGTGGTAAGCTACGAGGCTTGTGTTACGGATACCAGATAGTTGATACACTACACATATATAACTTTAAATACAATATATTATAAATAAAAACACCCATGACTGGAGTACGTGCATTCGTGATCTACAAATGAACGTCCCCAGCGGGACTCGAACCCGCGACCGCTGGCGCAGAAAGTTGGGTCACTACCAACGGAGCCAAACGTGTCTTTAAACTTTTATTTAAACATTAGATCTAGTAAAAAATGATGTTGGTCTCTATTATATTTCATATAATCATAGTTATACATACTGACATGCAAACAACAATAATTTACAAGTAAAAATGAGTTTTACTTGCAAAGTGTAATGATTGACCGATATTATTCTATTAAGAGATGGGTCGAAAAAAGCACTTAATTACAGTTTAATACATTTGTCATCGTTAGACATTGATATTAATGCGTAAATATATTTTGGATCAATTCCCGTTTGCTTAGGACTAATTACAGCGATAAATACATGTTACATGTAATAAATATCTTAAATAATTATAAAACTATGCTATTTTCTTTTGCACTAATTATTTATGACACCACAGATCACATAATACTATATACTAGATGACACATTAGAATATATACAGCGACTCTATCATAAGATATGATATATTAGAAACTAATTTAATCGAATGTTTAGTCAATCATAGTTCAATAAAATCTGGTTTTTGAGTGTATGGAATCTATTTGAGCTAACGCTCTTTAAAGCTCTACTATAAGCTATTTAATAAATGAAATAAGCGAACGAAGCCAATGCTAGTATTAAAATAATAATTTTCAGACAATATCGGGTGTCATCCGATGATGTCCACGTCGAATCAATCAATTCGATGTTCTCATCCGCATACAACTAGATATATGAAACGTGTCAAACGTAATGGATAGCGACTGTGTAAATTTACTCGACGATTCAGCGATAGTTTTCGTTGTTTTATATTTTACTAGAGACTTACCTAGATATGTTTTAACTATAAATTAGTATAGATTTATCAGAAATAAGAAATTTTAACGCAGCAAAAAGTATCCAATATGTTGACTCGGACGGCGGAAAACCAGCTATTTGCCATGATGATGCCAAATTTCGTCATCCCTTTCAGTGATTTTCTCGTGATGCGGTCTCGGGCAGAAAGAGAGAATCTAGCTAGATCTTCAATCTTCAATATATATAAAATGCAAAATCTTACTCGAATATAAAATAAAATATTAAATAATCTTTTACAAGTAGCAGACAGACAAGACATCCGACAACTTAGTTTAAATTTAAAAGATTCGAATGTAACGTTATGCGACTGTATACTTCACGTATTAATCACTGTAGCTTTATCCCACTTTGAACTCGCACAGTATATCACATGGCACCACACAGTCGCAATAATGAACAAAATAAATAAAAATGTTACGATAAAAATTTATTGCAGATGCGAAAACATACGATTTATATTTCATGCACTGGTTTACTTGACCTATATGTTTGAATGACATTTTAATTTTAATGTTACCGCTGTTAAAGGAAAACCGATAAAACACTAAAGTCTAAATACTAATAAATTAGGATTATGTCAGTGGAAAGCTTGTTTTCCTTCGAATATATAGGTTATTAAGTTTTAAATGTGTTAATCATGAAGAATATATATGTAAAACATCCAACATTTTAAATAAAATAAAAGTTAGCTTATTTCCCTCTGACCTTTCGTCATAGCGACGGTAGCACGAACTCCCTATCCGTACTACACAGAGGGAAGAAGGAATTCACACTAACTTGCTTATTAGCTTTAAAAAAATACGGACATATTTCTCACCTGAAAGGTCATACCGAATGGACTCCGTGTCTATTTTCGTCATGGTGTTAATAAATGAATTTTGATTTTAGAAATCATGGTGTTTAGTTGAAATATATAAATATTTTTAGTTATTTTTGAGAAAAATAACTAAATAAATAAATAAAAATTTTAGAGCAATTTTTGATTTTTATTTTTTTATATTTTTCCATCAGAAAATACTTACAAACCCTAAATTTTCAACCTTCTACTACCAATCCCTATTTTTAATAGTTATTAGAACGCGGACGGAGCCGTGGAAATGCTAGTAGCTTACTAAAAGCTAAAGCAAGTTATAGTAATTCGAATTTAGATTTATTAGCATGTAAAAAAAGCAACGCCAATCCTTGAAACTTTAACATGTGGGTTTTGAGGTATTAATGTCACATTTAACAATCTGTTCAAGTCTGTATCAAATCTGAAATGATTTCTATGCCAATTCAATTTTATTGATGTTTTTGTTCGTACTATTTGTTATATTGTTCGTAGATTTTATTTCTAAAGTATTGGTATACTGTGGTATAAAGTTCCATATACATTTTATTACATCACAATGAAATATTACATAAGGATATTATATTTTAGCGTCTACCTAATTAAGGTAACGAAATCGTATTTCATGATCCAATATGGTATTGCCTTCGATTTATTACCACAGATAAGGAAAATTGAAAGGAATCATGAATGGAAAAATTGTTGATTTATTAAATTACGGTCAACCTAACTTTCACATAGTTGAGGGTATTAGGTTCAATAGGCAGTGATGTCGCTGCTGCTTTTTTTTTTATCTGTGCTGCTGCTTAGGAAACAATGTAAAGCAGCTTCCTGGGTCTAACTACATATATTAAGTAAATAAAGTCGGCGAATCAAAATAAACTTTATTCAGACAGACTTTTACAAGCCTTTTAATTGGTAACCTTTTATATAATTAAAATATAAAATTTAAATAAAATTCCAGCATGTACCTAAGTCCGTGAGAATCTATCACCGGCTCGGAAGGCAGTTCTGCTAAGAAGATCCGAGAAACTTAATAGTACTCCTCGATTCTAATACTTAATTACAATTTAACTTACAAAGTGCCAAGCCTACAAAAATTAATACGGAGTTCATCGTTCACAGGAATTGGTCACAGAGTTTAACGAAGCCCTATATTGAAAAAGAAAAAATAGGAAAGCTATTTTCTATCAATACAGTAAATCAAATATCATTTACGTCAAGATCTTTATAAACAAACACGTTTACGTGTCGATTTCTACATAACAAAAATATTTTTAAGGAATTTTTATATTAACTATACAATAGAAATATAATTTTCAAATTCAAATTCAAATTGTTATAAATTTGAAATTTGTTTTATACCTACTTAACCATATCTCAGGTTATATCTCAGGTTTTACATTACTGCTAGTACAAATTAGTTATGAATAATAACCATTTTATTTATGTGCAAGTACATATTACTTAATATCAGAGCAGAAACTTTAGATTTTTGACGTGACAACGTCTTAAATTAGGTTAGTAGGTATGTCACTTATGAAAAAGTGTAACGCTCGGTAACGTTACGATGAGTCACCGAACGAGAGAGAGGCCCGCCGAATGCCTTGCGTCTCTCTCCCACTCAACTATTAAAATATATTTCTATAGTTAAAATTTGTGCAATTCTTATTTTCATTCAATTCCTTGTTCCTATTGTGCAATTTAATTATATTCATATCAATAAATATTCTACCGAGAAAAAGACGTCGTCACGTAAAATCTTCGCCCGTAAAACCGACTTTACAGGCAACCATTTTTTTTGAATGATACGTGTAAATCACTCAAATTAAATAGGATTACGAACATTTTATAAGCTTTTTCCTAGTCGTGAGTCTAAATACAATGAATAGAAAATTGCAATACGTTGAAAAGAATTTTCACGTACTCTACTTGACCTACTTGGCTCAACTACCTGAAGTATGCAGAATGCAAAAATATTAAGAAAATAAGCACACAAAGCGAGATGCTTGGAGATAATTTTACGGTAATATAAATAGCATTCAATAATTCTTGTGAAATAATATATGTACTCAAACCTGCATGTCTGAGAGAACCTAGTAAGTTTTCAAAGTCATGGTTGACTATGGCCTGATCCCCTTCGTAGTGAAGGGAAGCCCGTGCTCAGCAGTGGGACGTTAAAAAGGGCCGAATACATACATGTACTTAAATAGAAGTCGATTTTTTAACTTATACACATTATAATTAAGGTAGTATTAATAGACTAGCAAAAGTAATTTTACTATTTTGCTTTTTTTAGCTCTAAAGTAGGAGACGAATTGTTCATTTTGATAAAATCATTAATACCTTACTAAGTACTGACCCAATGTTGTAAAGTGCGTGTAAGTTTATTTTTTCCTTGACATAGAAAAATTATTGTTTTACTATTTTATCACAAAAACAATACATAATATTGGTTAATACATTATATTATATAGTTTTATATGGCTCATTTAATGAATAGGCTTGACTTGTGGCGTATATACATTATACACTGAAAAATGGGTAAAATTCAGGAAAAATCTTATAAGTGTAGTAGTATATATAACGTAAGTACTTTAATAAATTACTGTATTTTAATAATGTAGTCTAATTTCGCTAAATTTCAAGCATATAGGTGTGTTATTTTATTATTACTCCTTCCTTGATTCCTAGGTATATTAGGACAAAATATCTCGGCAAGTAAATTTTAATAAATTGTTACTTATACTTGTTTAGATTGTCCTAAGAATAATATGTATAAGTGTATATAATATAGGTATATTATATACACTTTTTAATATCAATGCAGCTAACATCAAGTAACAAAATATATTTACGAAATTTGAGAAGACTCTTACACCAAAACGACTAAAAATAATTTATTTAAGTGGTATTCTAAATAGTTACTAGAAGACAAACCTAAATGTCACAACGATATTTGGTTTCATAGGACTTTTATTGCTAATAAATTCATAAATTATTTGGCTAACTTGATATTAGATCAAGGAATTGCGCAATAAAAAACCCTCTTAAGCAGGTTTCGGGGCGAAAATAAATAGTATTTTTGTACAACCTGAAAGTAGGACACTGAACTCTCAGAGGGAAACTAACGACATTTCAGTCTTTATATGAATACAAGATAATATATTTAACGATTCTGGATAGCTCAAGTTTCATTTACCGTGTTCCTAAACATCTATATAAAAATCTCGTGTCACAGTGTTTGTTATGGAACTCCTCCGAGATGGCTTGAGTGATTTTTATGATTTTTTTGTGTATATTTATTACGTCTGAGAATATATATATATATATATATATATATATATATATATATATATATATATATATATATATATATATATATATATATATATATATATATATATATATATATATATTCTCAGACGTAATAAATATACACAAAAAAATCATAAAAATCACTCAAGCCATCTCGGAGGAGAGTATATATATATATATATATATATATATATATATATATATATATATATATATATATATATATATATATATATATATATATATATATATAGGCTATTCCCTTAGGTGATAAGGGTGGTCACCACACTAGGTTTCAGACAAAATTTTTATTATTTATTTTTTTATGAATTGGCATCAAAAATACTTATAACCTTAAGTTTTCATTCTTCTACCACTAACACCTATTTTTAATAGTGATTAGAAATAATAAACCAAGTTATTCTAAAGAAGGAAAGTGATATTCTACTGCTACTTTCTGGAACTAGTACCTTAAGTAAAAATCTATTTCAAGGACGTATTATTAACGGAACCACGAGAAAAAAAAGGTAAATAGTTTTTTTTACTACTACTACTTTACTTGGAGGTTAAATGTAATAACACGCAATTCTTCTTAGATCTCAAAATATTTTTATTTTGACTTGATGTCATCATTTCCAGGAAGCTCAGAAACAGAATATATTTTGGGAGCTTAATTTTGATATTTTTATCGGAAGCACGAGAGTTATAAAAAAGTATAGCAATGACCTTGGTTTGAGTTACGAATATTTTTGCGTATTTATTTACGCACCGGTCGGATTACGAGCCGGATTTAAATAAAACATGATGTTCTCTAAGCAATATAACTTTAAATAATTGTAATAGGACAAAAGCTGTGATTTAGTCCCAGAACAGTTTTTATTTAAGTAATGGCTAAAGATTATTTTTTCTTTTTTTTTTCAATTATTAACTACAAAATTGAATTGGATTTTTTTAAATTAAAAAAAAATGTATAACATAGAACGAAGACATACATAAATAGGCAAAGATTTTGATGTACACTTTAGATTTAAAAATATCTATCATGCCAATGAAAACGAAAAACTATTCTTACATAATATTTATTATAAATGCGGCGCCATGTCTGTCGGTTTACGAACCAGTGAATTCATAATATCGATGAGATCAATATTAATTTTACTGGTGATTACAGGTTATTTTTGCTTCAAACAAAAATTTATATAAAGAAAATTATATGAACTCTACATAACTTATTTACTTCACTTTAATATGTGTATGACATTGAATAATATCCTAATTTTTATATAGAAACAAGTATTAATTACTGAAGCTGAAATCGGGTTTATACGATAGTGGGTCAGTAGAAATAGGTCAGCGGGGAATTAACCGGACAGGAATAGTGCGTTGCCATGCCGCTGTGGCGCCGACCGAATTACAAGTACTGCGTCATGCGTGTATTGCAATAATTTTATCTATTTGTTTCCTTGACTATGAGTGAAAAGTTTTATATTTTTAAAAATATATATTACATTGAAATACTGATGTCTATGAAATCCTTTGAATAAAAAAACAGCATGTAACACAATTATAAATAGTATTACATAGTGGTTCAGGGTTCCACTCTAAAAAGCTTACGTACGAAGCGAAGGTGAGACGCTAATCATACCGAATCAATTCTCGTATAACTAATGACTATTATATTAAAGAAGGGAAAAATAATATTAATTTAATTCAAGAAAAGGTTAAATTAATAATAATTTTTAATTAAGAGATAATTTTTCATCTTATACGAGCTTTATATTATTTTCTTTTTTTTTATGTCAATTTCAGTTTTCAGTCTGCGTGTAAAGTGCATTCAATGTTTCTTGCCAGGCCGGGTTTAAAATCCATTCAATCAAATATTCAATCCGTGTGGAAAGCAAACATGATTTTCAGCATTTACGCAATGCGGTCAGATGTTTTCTATAGGGTATATTACCTAAGTATTTTTTGCTGCATACTTTACATTGCAAAAGTGATACAGCCATATACAAATAATAGGGGCTAATTAAGCATACCGGGAAGTTAAATTGAATGTACTGGAAACTGGTCGTAATTTTGCCAAGTAATTGGGTAAACGTTTCGTTTCCCATCTAATGGCAAACGCAGGTGGAGGAAACTGAAAATTTATCTTCTGCTAAACTTCCTTCCCTGTTTGTATTATTGACTGTAATGGACTAAGGGATGCTGCTCTATAATCGAGTAACCTTGTACTAGACAATTGACCTATATGAACTTGAAGGCCAGTTAGTATCTTATAATGAAACCTAACCTTGACGTTTACAGTGAAATACATCCTACATTGTGTAATAAAAGAACATTTGAATATATACAAACTTATTTCACGTTTGGCTCAGTTTGTAGTGATCCTATTTGATGCGCCAGCGGTCGCGGGTTCCAGTCCCGTAGTCCATTTGTAAGCACGGATGTTTGTATTTCAGACATAGGTATTTATATTTATAATATGTATGTATTTAAAATTATATATGTATAGTGTATCAACTATCTGGTATCCGTCACACAAGCTTTGTAGCTTACCACGGAACTAGATGGTCCTGTGTGTAATGATGTCCCAATTAAAATTAAAAGATTATTAACCACAATTTTCTAAGGTTATTTCGAACATGTGACATTCATACGACAAACTTACACCACATGTTTCGCATTAGTCGTAAATTAAAATATAATTCCAATGTCATATTTCAAAAATCTTACAAACAGCTAACAAAGACATCTAATTAGCATAAATATTTAACTATTTAATTATATTATTTTTACACATTAATTTGAAAATACTACCTACACTTACTTAGCAGAGAACTCCTTATGTCGCAAGCATTTAAACAAACAAACTAAAATATCACAACCGACATAAACATATTTTATTAACACTAGATATGTTTTAAAAGTTAGTGTACATTGTCCCGGAACCAGCTAAAATTATACCAAAGTACAAATTCTGTTCAGTGGTTTCCTCGTGTTGCTGTGACAGACAGACAGACAAATATATAAGAAACTGTAGCTTCAGCTAACTAACTATACATTTGGCCTCTGTATCGAGTATCGATATGAATGACAACCTATTTAAAAAAAAAAAAATTTGTGTACAGATTTAACTCAGTAAAAATTTCATTATACGTATAGATAAGAATAAGTATGAGTTATAATCAAATCGTTTTCACCCTGTAACACCACATGCTGACTATGACGTGAGTAATCAGCGCGCGCGCACATGACTTCCGCGATAAACACTAATACCTACTCGTACCACTGTCTAGTGTCTATATAAACATTACCGCATCCATTTAGTTATCTAACTCGCGACCTTGACTTTATATTGGTCGTTGGGTTTGAAGAAATTCATTAACTACTTATATATTTGTAAACATGTTGAATAAATTTGAATAAAAATTTTGTTCAGCTTACTTGCTAAAACAACATAGAATATAATATTTAAGATACAAAACGCTATTTACTTGGTCGAAGGCTCGCTGTTATACGAGATTCGCAATATAATACGTAGAACTTTTTTTTTGGGTTTGATATTCTTTAATTATATATTATATAAAAATCAATGTGGGTAAGTATTTACTAAAGACTCTAAAACAACTGGAGTGAACTTTCATTTTAATGAAATTTTCAAGCAATCTTCAGGTTAGCGCAACGGGTAATTTAGTAGCGTCATCTACTCTGTAAAGTAATTTGCGACAAAACGAAATGACCAAACCATGTAGAATTCCTTACATTGATGTACTCTATGTACTCGAAGCATGACTTTATTCAATCAAACAAAAAGCAAATATTAAAAGTGTAAAGAAAGTCCTGAGTAAGTTTAATACTTCTAGAGTTTATACTTCATAACAAGATACAAATATACTCGTGTATATTTTCAAGTTTGCTTGAATGAAACTTGTTACATAATTGTATACACGTTATCTCGGCAGATCGTTGAGGCGTGTCGTTAATGTGGATATTTTTAAATCTCTATAACTCACAAGCAAATACTGGCTGAGTGTTTATCAACAGTGTTATTCTTCGTTTTAACACTGTTTGGAAACACGCCATTATGCGTATTTCTCAAACTATTAATTACAATACAATACCTACCTCAAACCAATTTTACGTAAAAAGGTGTCATATATCATGCTAGTATTAAAAATTAATATCCATTTTTTTATCTTAACGAAAGATCCATAGAAAGACACATAACTAATTAAGTATATATATTTTATTATTAATATCTGTAATTAATCAAATCATTAGATGGTTTACTTATAAGAAATAGAAGCAAATAATAATTCTATTTGAAGTAAATTAAACGTTTAAAAATTCACAGTTCAAACTCATTAATAGTTTATAAGGCGTCGACTCATGAATATAGAGCTGTTGGCAGAGTTGGTGTGTTTATGATAATCGAGGGTTTAGACGAGATTATCATATGAAAATTTTAAGTGACTCGAAGAAGTAAACCAAACATTTTTTGGAAAAACTTATTGAAATTGCTTATTGTCGATACAGAGGTTCTACGGTTTTTAGAATGTTTTTGAAAACACATCACGAATAAGCCAACGGGTTCCATTTTATTGAAATTTGTTTGATGGATGTTTAATCGCGGGAAAATATTTCATTTCTGACAAATCTATATTGACCTTTAGAACTTATAGAGGCAAACCAGAGCGGAGCGAGGAAAAGAAGCTAACATTAAATAAATATTAGAAATATAAAATATATATATATATATATATTGGAATGACATGTTTACAGTTATGGGAATGACATTCCCTTGTATTTTATTATTGATAATACTAGAAAGTCAACATGGCCAAGGGTCAGGACCCTGTCAGATAAGGTGAAAGCGATCTAAATAATCAATAGAGGTCACTGGCTGGGGCTTGAGTTGCGAATAAAAAAGCTAGACCAGACAGGTGCATTGAACAAAGTTTAGTTCAAGAGCCTGAGATTTGTTTAATGTGGGTATTCAAATTCATTTTATGAGAATGAATAATTTAATGGGTAGGTAAATTTATTTCTCTATTTTGCCATTTTTGTATATGTTGTTATACTATAATAAAAAAATTTATTACCTTTACTTGAAGATTTGCGTTTTCTATTCATATAGAATTCAATAAATTACTTGTTACTTCTAAGACGAAGTAAATACATAGATATCTATTATCTTTGATCATATTAAAAAATAAAAGTATTGGCGTACTCCTATTGATTAAAAATTATCGGTTTGCTTTCATTCGAGCATCTATCGGTGTGATTTGATACATGATTTCTAGCAAGTCTTTAGGTTTTTTTAATTCAAATACATTATACTCGTATAATTTCAATACAGCATGTCTGGCGTAAAGATCTTCAGCAAAGGAAGAGTAGATTGTTATTACACATTTAATTAAAATCGGCATGCCCGAGTGCCTAGTGACGCGCTCGCTTGGAAAACTAAGTGAAGCGGGTGCAAAGCTCGGGTCCTATTGTGTTATTTTCATGTGCGGATCATTTTCAATATGGCTACTGCCTTGTAAAAAAAATACAAGTACATGTCAAAACCTAAATGTCTGGGAGAAAATAGCAGGTATCCGAAAAACATTTGAAGTCAATTAAAGCCATATGGCGAAATACAAAGCATACATAATATGTTTATATACTAGTGTAATAATATTTTGTTAAATATATTTCGTCAACCTAATCTCTTTTATGACAAGCGACTACGATTACAAAGATAACTCTATGTCAAAAACACTTCGTACGAAAGATCTTAAGAGATCACAGTGACAAAGCCAGGGCTCAGCGCCAGTTGTAAGCAGCTATATAGGTTTTATGGAACACACTGCCGCTGCAACAGCATTTGCAAAAATAGATTAAAAGGCCGTTACCATATTGTTCTAATAATAACTTTTACTTTTTCTAAAAAGGTACATTCTCTCCCGTGACCATGATTGCTGTAAAGCATTCGAAACGTCGGGAACTAAAAATCAAAATAAATCCGCAACAAAATCCGAAAAGGTAGTTTCATTTATAATGTCGAATATTCGCGTAAATCTAAGAAAGTATTAAGGTACATTGAATTGAAAGTCACAACTCACAAGTGACTGCTCCTTTTTTATTTATACCTTTTTTTTGCCTTGAAATGTAAAAAAACCTTTTTAAATTTAAAAATCGATGAGAAAATCTCTTCTATGGAATGTGCTATGGCACACCTACACAAATACTACCTAAACAAACCTCTTCTTTATAAAAACAATGACAACATTTTGCGCGTTTACATTAAATCAATTAATAACTCGTGTTTATTATTGCCCATTAATAGATAAAATATAAAATAATAATGCAATTAATTTTAAAAATAAATAATGAAATTGTAATCAAAAATGAAATCATGGAGTCTAACCTCCATGAATGAAATATTGGTACATAAACTATCTGTACCTATATTACCAAACTTGGTTGACATTGGCAATATATCTACAGGGTACAAAAAATAAAGAATGACATTCACGACTTAAGAACTTTGAATTACATGTAAAAAAACTCAAAATTAGAAATAGTATTAGCGTTTAAAACATTTTAATGACGTAACGCGCTTGGGTGTCGCCGTTCTGCCACACAATGTGGGCGTACATCCCAATATGTATTCGTATTCGTTTGAAGGTCAGCTAAATGATAAAAGAAACAATAAATAATTTAGTAAGTAATTTATTTATACAGACAGATTTTATTACTGTTATTCTTGACACACATACCGATATGTGACAGTTTATTGCATACAAATCGTGGATTCAAGTTAACAATAATTAATTTGTGGTTAAGCTTTTGATATCTTTAAGATTTTACTAAAATTTATTTAGCTTTAGCTTTTACCGTGATGTATGTATACAACAGAGTGTAAAGGTTTTATACCGTAACCTTCATATAAAGGTTTTAAATTAATAGTTGCATGCGCAAATAGACAAATCAATGTCAAAAAAAAAATTAATTCCTTGTAAACTTTCAAGCATGTCGATTGGGCACAGATTAAAAATTGACATAAAGTTATCATTGTAATTAAAAAAATAAGTCTCGTAAGTCAAAAAAACTTACGTTGGGTACAAAATAAATAATTCTCTCGAGAAAAAAAATAAAATTACACAGCTGTCGGTTTGCATTTCGATATTCTTTTAATAAGATGTTCGTTTGCGATTTCATGATCGATTACAATATGATTGGCGCACAAACAAAAGAAGATAACTTAACAAAGCAACGTAGAGTTAATTTATGATTGCTTAAAGCATTACCTTTTTCTTTTATGATTGAGTAAATTTAATATTTGTATTTGTTAAATTTAGTATTGGTTAAAGTTATAACACTATATGCGTTAGAACTTAGAACTATTTATTAATTTTCCACAAAAAATGTTCACGTTAATATATTTTATGACGTTTAGAAAACGTTTATGACGTGTGAATTCGCTATAAACATTCCATAATCTTTATTTATCAAGTCATTATTGTTTATGTGATGTGATAAATTATGGGCTATTTAAGATTCGTTGCCAAAAAACGGCGCGTTTTTATTATTATATCCAGTATTTTTTGCCTAGGAATTTGGTCCGTTGATATTGAATTATTTTAATTAAATGTAATGCTAATTAAGATTTTAATTTTAGAGAATTTATAAATTACAACAAATGTATTATGTCTTCCCCCTCTATCGGCTCAAAGGTAGCTTTCTCAAAATTGAAATATTTTCTGCAGTAAAAATTATCCTATATTTTGACACGGAAAACTAGCAATTATAATACAAAATTTTATCGAAATCTGTCCGGTGGTTTGTTCGTGATGCGTTCCCAGATAGACAGACAGACGAAGAAATGTAGCTTCAGCCTCTCGATGAATAAAATTGATAAGATTTTCCAAAAAAAAATATGTAAATGTTTAATTTACATAAATAATAGACGCAAAATTTTATTATATGTTTTGGCAACATAATACGCAACCGATGTCCACGTGTACACTATAATTTTTCTGTTTCTAACAGAATTAACCCAGTCATATATTTTTACTTTCAGAACATGTTTATAAGAACAATAAACAATTGACCTAGAAAATGGCAGTAACTATAAGATTAAATACATAATATTTTTCTGCGTTATAATTTTATAGAACGTTTAGCACACCAAAATATATCAACATTTTCCTCATGCCAAGTAACATTGACAACGATGTCACGAAGAAACATCATTATTTATTCACGTGTAGACTAAAAGCTCTTAATATATATTTATAAAAGGTAGTGGTAGCCCAGTAGTAAGATGTAGTGTAGTCCGGGTCTCGCACCTCTAATATTTTAATTTGTGAATCATTTCTAATATGGTTAACACTTGTCTTACAGTGAAGAAAAACGTCGTGAGAAAACCTGCATGTCTGAGACAAAGTTTTCGAAAGAAATGTAAAGTCCGCCAACTTACGCGTGACAAGTGTGGTGGACTATGGTCTAATCCCCCCGGTATTGAATTGAAAAAGAGCTGAATACAAATTGCGCAGAAAATTAAAAAACCTAATTGCGTAAAACTTAACGGCTATTTTAATTTTTGCGAGTTTGTATCATAAAAATAACTAAATACAAAAATTTTACTATAAAAATTAATTTGTAAGAAAAGCCTTAGTAAAAAATATCTACTTCACAGATAAAAAATAAGTGCTCTATGCTTGTGCAAACATTTAAATAGTTTCTTGCCTCCTACATAATTTCAAGTACAAATATGTTTGATATATAATTTTGCAATTGTACTCCGTTATGTTAAGTATAAACAATATTTGATTCGGAAAGGTAAACGAACTTTCAATAGATTGTGATGACGCCCACGTCAAAACACTGTTTCGTAACAAATCATTTGAGATGATTGCTTACATATAACAGCTTATTTCAATTACTAAATAGTTTAATAGTATATAATATTTAATTTGTAATCGTTTGTATTCACCATATACTTAATGTAAATTGCTTAAAATTCACATAATCAATGGCCGCTCAATTACAATAATAAGTAACTATTATAAAAATAAATTTTGAAAACAAAAAAGTATAAAGACTCTTGTTTTTATTTCTTACGTATAATAAATATCTTATATCTAATGCGACATTTATTGTCATTGACTGATAAAGGTGTGCAAAAAATATCGTATTGGCTATATTAGGACAACAGACTAGCGTGTAGGCGGTAGGTTTTTACGTATACTACCACTTATACATTGTTAATTCTGTAAATGTTTGAACAACACAATAACTTGCCTTATTTAGAGTGTCATAATGGTTTGTTTTTATTCAAAAATGTTCAATCACTATAGAAACTAGTCTGGTTTTTTAAATATCTTAATCTATGTAGTGATGTAATAAATTAAACTTACCTAGTAATATTGTCTTGTCTCTCAGCTATATTTTGAAGACCGATGGCGTCTCGCAGCTGCATCACGATCGCAGCTCGCACTGCTTCCGCGCATTTAAACTCTTCGATTCTTTCTGCCAAAACCTATTGGTTATAACAGTATTACCTTATATAATTAGCTTATGAAAATTTTTATTAAAACAATAGGAACTGCAAAAACTAAAATGGCTTTAATTCGTTTTTCAACCTGTATTATACAAACACTGTTTAAACTTTGCAAAGTAGTAACTTGCGTTTGAATTTCAATACTTAACAAAAAATCGTTAACATTATAACAATAATTGAGTTTCATTATAATTATATATCGAATAAATATGTGTACCTATTACATAAACAGATAATTTACTATATTCATATTTCATAGATATATAAAAAAATCAATTCAGTTTATAGATAACACATTTCATTTCTTCAAAATTTGAATTTAATTAATAATAATAAAATACTTATTAGTTAAAGTATAAAAAAATCTAATAATAAAACATAGTAAATGAGAAGAGAGATATTAAAAAGCTGGTAGTTATTCATCCACTAACATGCAGTACTCGTGTACGGTTCGTTAAGCATAAAATCCTCCACTTAGCCGAGGCAAATTCTGTCCACAATTTAATATAATGCAGGCGTATTTCTATTAAACTTGTCATAAAAAACAAGCTTTTTAATATTTATTTTTCATAATTCTCGCATTGTTCTTAAACTCACCTCAACATCTTCAGAATACAAAGGTGTATTCTTAAAAATATCTCTTTTCACAACTGTCACATACGGGCCTTGAACGCCACCGACGAACTTCTCGCAGTTGAAGAAAATCGCATCCTTTTTAACCATAGCTTCATCCATGCTAAGGAAAATAGGGTTCATGTCTATAGCCGAGGTGGGAGCGACTAGAGTGTAGTCCCAAAAGGACCACGCTCCATACTGGTGGAGTAGCAAAGTAGTTGCTACATCATCTGCCAAAACACCTGTTAATTTGGATGCCGCTGGGAAAAAACCTATCATACGTTTGCCAGTTCCAGTGTTCTCTATCAATCTTAGTTCCAAGTTGTTCAAATCAATGAACCCTTCTTTGGTTTCCGGGATCTTGATTATCTGCAAAGATAAGACATTATTATGCGAGAGACGATTAAGTTGTATTGTTTCGATGAGGCACATATTTGCACAGTTTTCAAAGTACGTAGCAAGTAGGTAAGTAACATTCCTTTTTTTGTATCATGTCATGTAACAATTATCATCATGTTGATGTAACAATTTTTCAAAAATATAATAACTTAAAATATAATAGGTAGGTACATCAATTATGTAATTATATAATTAACTCATTATACATATTTACACTTATAACAAATAAATCCTTTTAAATAACCGAAATTGTAAGTAAAGCCGACTATAAGGATAGGAATTTTCTTACGATTCAGCAAGTATTTAAAATTGCGGCTCTTTGATGAAGTTTGAAAGTAGAGCGGTGGAGGTCTAAAGTTTCCAAGCTGGTATGTAATGTACGTGATATGACACCTGTTATAGTTGAGAGGACTATTGTGCTCACTAGGACACAAAATGAAGTACTTTCATATTAACTTATGAGAGCTCTTAGACCCCCTTAATCCGGGCCTGTCCGAAAATCCGTTCTTAACGGACGTTAACCTATCTCCCTGCCAAATATCGTTATACGTCAAGTGCTTTTCGATATTTCATGATGAGTAAGTGACCTTTCGCTTTTATATATTTAAATTTGTGATATCCTTATAAGTTAAATCGAATGCTAACAAATGATTGCATATTAAATCAAGAAGCAATTGTTATGAATTCCAAACGATTACCGACGTCTAAAAATAAATGATATTGAATGCGCACCGAATTTGCGTTAGAAGGTTAACAACCTTCGAAACAGATATTGTACCTTGTTGTACTTGCTAATATGTAATAGTAATGATTATTAATATTGAATTTGAATTAAGCTTATGATTTTATAATCAATATATTCCTATATATACTACAATATATCCTATAATCAATATAGGAATACTGGGGCCTATATGCGACTTCTCTCGCCACTTGAGTGCCACATTAGTTCGCAACCACAGATGTAAGCAAATCAAATCTTTATTCCTATAAACTTTTACAAGCATTTTTGAATAGTAACTTTTTACATGAAAATATAAAAATTAAATTAAATTTCAGTGTGTACCATGTAAGTCTCTGA
The DNA here is from genome assembly GCA_951802675.2 of Boloria euphrosyne. NCBI lineage: Eukaryota > Metazoa > Arthropoda > Insecta > Lepidoptera > Nymphalidae > Boloria > Boloria euphrosyne. The sequence goes on from OX637891.1 coordinate 7,814,998, forward strand.
GGAAGCTATCACCAGCTCGGAAGGTACCTAATTTAAATAGCATGCATAGCGAAGCCTTTAGCATTTTGTCTAGTGAATTGATTAAATTGAATCCTTAGTTTACGAAAAAAGATTGAACGAGCGCAATTGATTATTGATTGAAGCCTGAAATGGTATTACTTGGATATTTTATGTAACTATTTTTACTGCTGAGCCTTCGTTTTTTGCTCAGAGTGTTTATGTAGTGTTCTCAAAGAAGTTATAGACTTCCATTGGAAGTGTGACTGACAGAAGCATATACTCATATTTTTATTTGTATTAATATTAATAGTAAAATACATATTTAATGTTATAAATATTAAATTTAAAAAAAAAATCAAGGTTACCTAGTACTGCTAACGATTTAGAATCTTTTTCTTAGTAATAGTAATAAATATTTACATACTACATGCTAAATTAAAGAAAAGTGAAAGGTAAGTACTAATATTTATTTATGTTTTTTTCATTTCATTACTCCCAACGGAATATTAATAAATTAGTACGAGTACGTAGCTCGTAGGTCGATTAAGCTAATATGCTAAAATATCTTGTGCGATAGATACAAGAATATAGTCCTAAAAAAACACAATATTGTATTCGTTTTTTCAACAAAAAAAGGTCTTTTGCTCTATTTGTAAACCAAATGTTTTTGTTTAGTAAACGAGCTTTTAAGCTTTTTTTCTTTAATTCAATATCATGTTTTCCTTATATTATCAATAATGAAGATGGTCTAGTTTCTACCACTTAGCGAACACTAGTAGTAAGTAAAAGTTCATTTATTTCAATTTTCTCTAAGTAAAAGATATTTACAAGTAAAGCACTGACACATTTTTAAATGCATAGCGTAAGTGGTTGCAGCAGTAACGTAAATAGGTTAAGTATTCGCATTAGAGTTACTTCGCGAGTTTTTCTCGTTTATGAGTTGAGCAATTACATAATCTTAACTGAACGACTAAGACTGGTAGACTGACATGTTCCAAGTTACTAAAAACTTGCTTTAACAAAAATACTTCACATATTTCATTAAATTCTAATATACCAATTTATCAGACAAACGCATTTGTATCTCATAATATTATAAAATACCTTGGAGGAAAATAAAAATTTATACCTACTCAAGTTATATTATCACAGAGCACAGAGATGTTTATTTCGATGACGGGGGGTAACGAATTCGAGTCTCGTCATAATATCGATGGAAGATACATGACTCTATTCACTGAACTTAATAAAAAGACGTATTTTTTGTAATGATAACAATTAGGTATTTCAAAATCATCAAAAGTGAAAAATAAATAAATTATTAATTTTCGCTGTGTTAGTGTTACAACATAAAATAATCATCGTGATAGCCAAAGTTGGTCACAAAGATAGCCTTCACAAGTGTGGAATTTATAAACAATAAAGAAATAACTCATGCTGTGTCAGGGACGTCCTGATTTGTCTGAAATGAAAAATTAAATTACAACGCAGTTGAATAACATTTTATATTCAAAAAAAAATATTTTCGGATATTTCGCGGATTTATTTTGATTTATGGTTCCCGACGTTTTGAATGCTTTACAGCAATCATGGCCACGGAAAGGACTAAAGTTTTGAATCTCTCAAACGCATTATGCCTATTGAATAAAGATAGTTGCGATAAACAGTTTACATACAAAAATTTAGAAAATAAATGCAAAAAACACAAAAATGGCATCCGAGTATTATGTAATATATATTTGTTATTTTTAATTTTTTACATTTTTTATAATTTAATTGAGTTAAGTAGTTTAATAATATAAAAATCGATATACGTTAATAAAATATAATATTTTAAATTATAGAGATAATCTATATAAATAAGTAAAAATGAATGTTGCGAAGCGCAAAACTCGAGAATGGTACGACCAATTCGGCTTATTTTTTTTTTGTATGTTCCTTTGGAACATGGAAGATTTTAATAATAATAAAAAAATTAAAACTAAAAATAAAGTTTGTAAAAAACTTATACTAAAGGGGGTACCTAGGGAGTAGGGACGAAGGGAATGACTCGCTAATAATTTAATAAACATTATATAAGATTATAATGAGAAATTATACGAATAGTAGCAATTCAATTACTATTTAATAAATCAAGAGACCGTCCGTTAGTGACAAACTCACATCAGAAATTCACAGGTTCAACAGGTCACAAATCGTCACAGACCACGGCCATAAATCAACTTGAATTCTTTGCACGATAAAAAAAAACTAAGCAAACACCCCGACCAGGCCGTCTTCTACCTGCCTTCGTATCTTTTAAATACTAATACGAATTTTTCCATTTAAATACATTTTCGACTATTGCGTAATTTCTATTGTGAGAAAATCTAAATAACAACACTGACTCAACTGTACACTGTACAGTTTACTTGGTATATATACTTAAATACTTATTGAAAATTGAAAACTCCAAGAACGTTTCATCCGTTCCATTTAATAAACTCGAGTCTAGGAGCTTAGACGAGATAATATTATTCTACAACCGTTGAAGAGTAAAAAATTACAAATTGTATTGAAATGAAACACACTACACTTATGTTGTTTTTTTTAAATAACATTTTGTTTAAGGGCTCTTTTAAAAAGTATACTGATAAATCCTCAAGTTATTCTACATAAAAAAGTATAAACTTAATATAATAACAACAAGATGGTTAACATTAAAAATTAACTTCAAAACAAATAAATAACGTAAGTCAATGTCAATTCGTTTCAAAGTGTGATAAGTCTAGGAATTTGCCGAGCGGTATCGGCAACCTTCGGTTACGTAATCTGACGTGACCTACCATATGCATTTGATAAGAAATTGCGTTTTAATTTGCTCAGCCAACGTGTTTCTTTTGGTTTTCTGCCACTTTACAATACATGTGGAAACATTGTTGCCTATCTTTAGTTAGGGTTGCATCAGTTAATATATCGACATAATACGGTGATATTTTTTATTAACATATTACCTATTTCTTATATTTAAGAGAGATTGAAATCAGTATGTAACCTCTAACTGATGTTTATAGATTTTGATTTACGTATTTTCATGACAAAAATGAAAACAAGCATGTAATTTATCGATAATAACTTTTATCCTCACATCGGCTGAGTAGTAGTACTTCCCTATGGACTTCAAGTTCCATAGGTTATCTGTGTACTTGATTTAACCCAAATCCGCCCAGCCCATTCAGCATGAAGGAGTATCAAAATTACACACATACATAAAGTTCTAATCAAAAATTCTAATTGTAGTCTGATTCATTTAATAGATTGATAAATTTTATTTGTTACCGTCGGGGTCATCTCTGAGGCGTTTTAACGGTTAAGCGTAGATTTCTTAAAGATAAGAATATATTACCCTAGAGTAAAAAGTGTCCTATATGATATTAACATTGGTTTTCTAGTGATGTGACGACTGAATCAAAATAGGTATTATTTATTATTTTGTGTAACGATGCATTTCTGTGCCCTTAAATTTAACCCTTATTAGTTGTAGATATAGGTACTTAATTTGAAAATAAAATAACAATGATTTCATGTCTGTGATTCATTTTTTTTATAATTTAGGTCATAATTGCTTAAAAACATTATTAAATAATTAATACCTATCTATAAATGAATATCAAAATATTCCACATACAACAATATTTTAGAGCAAAAATACCTACGCGTACTAACTACTAAGTACGCTGTTTATATTTCACTGTGTCGAATCGAATTTGCATTAGTTCTCTCCATTGAGTTAGAACGAATTCCGAAAGAATTTCTGTGTCGTTTGTGCTTGTAGGTAATTCAGTCAAATCTGTACCTAAAATATTTTTTGGAAAATCTTACTGAAATGTTTATTATTTTTAATAAATCATTATCATCAGCCCTTTTTTTAACGTCCCACTGCAGGGCACGGGCCTCCCTCAGTACGAGGGGGATCAGGCCATAGTCCACCGCGCTGGGATAATAATAAATACAGAAGCCGAATTGACAGTTTTTAATAATTTTCGTATATCTGTCAGTCTGGGAGATTTTCATAATATTTGGTGGTCGTTTAACTGCTAGTTTTTTATAATACTTTATTTTTATATTCTTACTAGCTGACCCGTGCCCACTTCGTTGGGCATAATGTTAATAATCCTTTTTTAGTACAGAGTGTTATGTTTTAATTTCTAACTGCCAAAAGGAGGGTTATACGTAGGTATTTTATTAATATTAAAAATTAAATTATCTATACTAATATTAAAAAAAAACTACTTTTTGTAACTTAAATATAAAAGTTAGACATATGCTGTCGTTGACTTTTTTGTAGGCATTTTCAAGCTCCACATCTTTTCTCTAGAACTCAAATATATATCTTTCATAGTTAAGGCAGCGTTCGTAAGAAACGCTTTCATTCGACCGTTTTTTCTCCGATTCACTTTGCAAAACGGACTACCACGTAAAAGCCTTTTTATTTTTCAGTTTTTTATATAACCTATGACACTCAGCAATAATGTGGCTTTCTATTGGTGAAAGAATTTTTAAAATCGGTTCAGTAGATCCCGAGATTACCCCTTACAATTTAACAAACACACAAACTTTACTTCTTTATAATATTAGTATAGATAATATTACTTATAACGACATAAATAATTATTTAGTACAAATATATATAAAAGAATGTGGTCATATAAATTGTTTATTTATTCAAGGGAACATTCCTCCTGAAAGGTTTTATATATCCTATATGGTATTTCTCCTATACCTATCGGCTATCTGTCTCTAGCGTGGTCACGTAGAACTCTTATTTCAAGGTGTACCTACTTCGAAATGTACTTAACTGATTGAAAGAAAGCCGTTGAATGAAAATATCTCTTTTAAGTCTATGTTATCGTTCTTTCGAACTATGAATTATTTAACACATGAAAACAAAAACAAACACTTGTAACATTATTCGTAACAAATACCTGTTAAAATCCTCAAATAAGATTAAAAAATATATTAATCTACTTACTATGTTAAAAATTAGATTCTTCGTACGTTACGTACCACATATGTGCGTACATTAGATAGATTTATATTAAATTAATTTTCTAGTAAACTAACTTCAAATTACTATTAAAAATAGGGATTGGTGGTAGAAAGTTGAAAATTTAGGGTTATATTAGGATAGTTTTAGTTTCTGAAGGAGACGGCGGAGGGAACGCGAGGCTAACGCTTTGAACCCTCTTCGTCGCCGTCGGCTAGGGGGGAGGAGGCGCCGCTATGCGCATCTTCTCCCGCCACCCTAGAGGAGCTACAGCGGGGGAGTCGCTCATTTGACTCCCCCGCACATCATCGAGGCGGTCGGGATGCTCTGTGTACAGAGAGCATCCCGATTCAGGCGCAGTGGCCCGCGTGGTTCGGGCCGTCCGCAGGGACGTTACGGTTGAGTGCGAAAGCGATCCCGTAACGTCCCATTGCACTGCGGCGACGTGTTCCGCTGGAGGTTTTAGTGAGCAGGAGTCTCACAGTCCCCACTGGTTTATGACGGACCGGTGGGACCCCATGATTGGTTTCCTCCAGCGACAACAAAAAAAAGGGTAGTTTTAGTTTAATTTAGGGTATTTTTGATGCCAAATCATAAAAAATAAATAAAATACAAAATCTGGAAAAGGCCACCTTTATCACCTAGAGAAATAAAAAATAGCCTACGATCTATTCTCAGACTTACCAAATATACACAAAAATATATATAAATCGGTCAAGCCGCTTCGGAGGAGTTCGACAAGAAACTGTGACACGAGACTTTTATATTAGACTAGAAAATTTCATATTACTTATTTTTACCTCAGCATTTAATTCTTTCCATGGTAAGAGTTGGCGTTCAGTTTCCCTCGAAGATACAAAGAGAGCCACTCTTTGCGGTCTTAAAGCTCGTAAGAAACGACTTAAAGTGGCTCCAAGAACCACTGCATCATCAGGACCAGCGCCCACTGCGTTGCGGATAATCTCCTTGGATTCTGACCTGTTAGTAAAATGTTTAATACATAGAAGCTTCTATAATTATTAGGCAGCTATTGAGACGAAGTCGTTATTACCATATTATTATTTTTATCAAAGTGGTACGGTGAACTAAACTATTTTAGTTTGGATTATTATTATCTAACATAAGCACTTGAAAAATACATCTGAAACGGATCGGAAAAATAAATAGACATAAACTAAGCCATTTAGACAGTCAGATGTTTTAGCTTAATATGGTAATAACATACATTTGATAAGATTTACGGAATTTTAGCCAAGATCAAACAAAGCACGTTGAAACAACTTTAAAGTAAATTTACAGCATAACAATATAAAAATTCAAATATGGCACAAAGCTTATTCTTCCTCTGATTGTTTGTTAGTCTTTAAAATTTTAATATTAACCACAAAACTTACCGGTAAATCTCGCTTTGTCCAGAAGTGAGAGAGAGTGCGGTGCAGCGCGTCGCATGCGTCGGGAGCACCTCCCGCGCTATGTACTCCTCTATCCATTGCAACGCCCGACCTGAGCCACTGTAGTCACAGTATACAACTGTGAACAAGATATATTACATTTTTATAACATGAAACTATATCCATAAAATTACCCGTTTATAAAGAAGCAAGGGCTTCGCCCATTTGTCCCTAGGTCCGGGCCTCAAAATTTATAATAGTAGTACAATAAATGTACTTTTTTTTCACTGACAGTTTTAGGTAGAGTCCTATTTTGTTATGTTCTCTACATAATAGATTCTACCAATTTATAAGACCAATTTATGAGATCACAGAACACAATTACTGTATGAGATACTTTGGTACACAATATACCTTCACCTATTCAAAAAACAGTAGGTACTTTAAATCCTTTAAAGAATTTAAGTATTTAAAGATAAATTAAAGCGTCAATTTTATTTACTTAACTCGAGACTGTTTCATTCCAAATACTTCAATGTTTTATAATTTTAAGCAATCAAGTAAAGTTTATCAACATTATTTCATTAAATACTGTTCAAAGATCATAGACTTTTGAGATAATGAAACTGTTATAAAAAATCAATAACATTTTTATAACATCATTACTTACTATCTCAGTAATAATTTACATTTGCTCGTGATTTGTATGACTAGTCACTTACCCCCGCTTTGCTCGGGTACGTTTCTAGGAACGTTTTAACTGGATATTAATATTTATTAATTATTATGAGTGTACTTTAAGAGACCTTAACCAGTTATTGTGTTTTCTCATGGGAATAAAAGATTTTTCTGTATTAAAAGGTATCCTAAATATTGATCCAAGTAATAAGTTATCAGATTTCAGTTAAAATTGAAAATTGAAGAAAAATTCAGTATAAATTGGTTTAGTATTTTTTACGTGAAACGCGCACATCAATTTCGCTATGTTAATTTTTAATCATAGATACGTTTAAAAATAAATATACTGCTAAGAAAATTTTAGTTGCTTCGCCATATGTAAGAGAATCAGCTGAATAAACATTACATGAAGGATTTATTGTAAGCTTATCGTATGTTGATAAACAGGCGCTGAGTTTTTCTAATGTTATTCTTGTGTTAGAATTGCTTGATTCGATTAAATTTTAACCTTATCATTGTAGCGAAATATTTTAACGCTTAAATATATTAAAAAACATTCTGTTAAAACAACATAATTATTAATGTAAACTAAAATTATTAGAACAAAGTAATTAAAGAAGTAACTGCTTATGTTACAACAAACAAACAGTCGAGATCCTTAGATATAAAAAAAAAGTTACAAAATCCGTTCTTTTGTTACATTAATGTTTTATCAAGTGATATTCGACAATAACAAAACTATCGTTATCTTATCAAGTCCTTGTCATTCGCATTTATAATTCTTATATGTTTGTTTAGCACCGTCTAGCAGAAAATGGGTGACTAGAGCTCAAACGTTATCTACATAATATTTAGAAATTAATATCAACATGTTTTTCTGTTTGTACGATTATTTAAATAACCCTGAAAAAGTGCAGTATGCAATACGATTCACGCATTTCATTTCCAGTAAACATTCTTTTTTTTTCTCACAGTTATATTCAATTATGTTTTATCTAAATATATTTTTTCAAAATATAATTTTTCAAAAACCTTTAAATTATCATTTATTTCATTTAATTTAAAATTAAATATTAATATTTTCAATTAAATACGAAATTAATTGAGTCCAGTAGTAACGCGCTCGTTTGGAAAAAGAGATGGGAAAGAAATTCAAAGAGATTAAAGTTTTAAACCCACTTCGGGTTCAAAACCCACACAACTCTGATATTTTCCTGTGCGAAAAATTTCCACACTTTTCCACTTGTCTTATGGTAAAGAAGAGAGAGAACCTTGCAAGTTTTTAAAAGACATACAAGTGCGTCAACCCGTGCATTGCCAGCATGGTGGACTATGCCTGATCCCCTTGTATTGTAGAAAGGCCTGTACCCAGCCTTTGGACGTTAAAATTTAAAAACTGGGCGGAAATCAAAAACAACTACAATACACGTATTTTACATCAGGGAAAGATATGGCCTTTCGCTCGTATATTATTATATTTATTATTTGTATACAAGGACACTGATAACGAATAAGTCTGTTTTGCTAAGATTACGCATTAATTACGTAGAATTAGTTGAACTAGTTATTTTTTGTTATATAAACTCTATAGGGTTTGGGAATTCCCGACAATTTCAAAGTCCCGGGACACGAGACAGCCTACAATCAAAGTCCCGGGAATTCCCGGGACTTCGAGACTTTTAATTTTTTTTTGTTTTTTTAAGCGGGGTACCCCCTTTTAGAAGAATTTTAACTTATAATAGTTTCTTAGGTTTACGGGAATATTCCACATTATAAATAAAACTACCTGGTCGGATTTTGTCGCGGATTTATTTTGATTTGTAGTTCCCGACGTTTCGAATACTATACAGCAATCATGGTCACGGGCGAGACTAAGTTATATAACGTCTCAGAGGTTTATATACTTGTTGCAGATAGTGTCTACCCATAATCATCAAAATAAATCAAAATGGCATCAAAGTACCTTATAAAATTTTAATTCTAAACATTTTAATTTAAGAAAGCATTCCGTACCTCAAAAAGTAAATAAGGAGCCCTTAGTGTCTTTTCTTGCTTGGCCAATAAGATAAAAAGATATGGGCAAATTTAAATTTTCGCGAAAACTTGTAAATACCAAAATTTACCGTAATTTTAAACATTTTTTATTTTTCGGAATTTTCCCTTTATTGGTTGAAACCAAATGTGACGTGAGATGTACAGACGAAAGACGCAAATGCGAAACAACGTTACTAATGTTAACCTATGCGTTGCTTTTTAAAACAATCAGATCCATATAACTTAATTGTAGTTTATTTATAACTATCTATACCCCGCGGCTTTGCCCGCGTAATGCAATTTTACGAGTTTTAATTTTTTGGGCGGAATCCTTTCTCTTTTTCTAAAATAAAGGTAGCTTACTTTCGTAACTTTATGATATTAGTTATCGTCCAGTGAAAGCCTCTTCATAATCGGTTCTGCTGTTTCTGAGATTAGATAAAAAAAATTATAAACTGTTTTTTTTCGTATGACTATCGTATACTTTCGAGGGTACTTAGTAAAGAGCTGTTATTTTGACATTACAAACAGGCACATAAATTTCACTTATTTCTATAGAAATAAAAATAAAATTGTAAATGTGAACGTACCTGCAATGAAATATATAAAATAATACAAAATAGGATAGTATATGTATACAATGCAAATGCACAAAAATAGATTCACAAAAGGGTGGCATTAGGTACTTGGTGGCTGTAAATAGAGCCATAGGGTCACTTTCGAATTAGCATTTAATTAATGTAATAAAAAAAAATTATTAAATTAATTAATCGAATATCTTTCTTTTATAACATTATTTCATAAATAACCCATATTATATTAAAAAATAAAGGCCTGTTATATACATATCATAAGGTACGATTTTTTTAAAAGAAAAAATGTGTTAAGAGGCTGGTATTCAGGGCATCCACCCTATATAGGGGTTGCACTGTAACTTTAACATTAATTTCAGTTTTAATAAATGCTTGGTTTATTTCTTTTAATCACACACAAATTCACTTTTAAGCAGTTAAATCTGATTTATAAAACGATGTTAGTTAAAAATCATACAGGTGGCGCTAGGTTACTTTAATTATTTGAAAATAAAAATGACTACATAACAATTTCGACAATCTTGTCTCGTCTCGAGTCTCGACCCAAAAGTCCCGGGACTCGAGACAGCCAAAATTACGAAAATTCCCGGGACTTCGAGACACGAGACTTCCCGGGACCCAAACCCTTAATATAAGTCAATATGTAGGGCAACTACCTTTTATAGAGTCATTAAAAGGACCGAGGCGAAATACAAGTTATAATCATTTTAGCACTACATTAAAATATTTTCATTAATCACTATCTCAGTTTAAACGTATGAAAGTACTTAAATTTTTCGTGTTATTTTTATATTTTATCAAATTCATAACATTTTATCTAAGATCGAAAGTTATGTTAAGGAAGATTAAATCAGCACATAGATACGTCAAATGCCTTGATATTGACCAATACCTTATTCATTTATCGGTTTGAATCTAAGCAACTCTAAATACAATGCAGACTAATTTTAGAATATTTAGCCTAGTGGTAACGCGATTATCTTGGAAACCGGAAATTTACGTTGAAGGAAAATATTTAGAAAACTTCTATGTCTAAGAGAACTTAGTGAGTTTTCGAAAGACGTGTGTAGTACGCGAAGCCAGCATTCGGCCGAATATCTTAAGAAGTGAACAATCTTATATATATAAATAGTATATATATATTGTAATTAAAACAATATTTTAGTCGACAAAATAAAAAAACAAGCCTCATTTTTATATTTTTATGGTTAAATGCAGTTGCAGTATTTAGATAAGATTACCATCAATCTTGCCCTTGCCAAAACGCTAAATCGTGTCATATAACACTATCTAAAACCTCACCATATTATAAAATTGTGAGTCGAATTTTTTCATTATTTTTTTCCCTGCTATTATATATTCTGTAATTTTGATTATTCTGATCAATACAAAAGTTATTTTTTTTATTCCAAGCGAAGCTAGGCTGAGTTGTTAGTTATTATTTAATGCGCATATTTTTTCTCTTACTTTATATATCGTGAATGTTAAAAATTACTTTTATAAGAAAATGTAATTTTTACATACTTAAATATTTTATGTTGAAAGGAAGTATACTTTGATAGGAAGTATACATATAATTTATTTTATATCACTTTTTTATGGCATGGTTTACAAAGAGCTTAATAATTAAATTAAGACCAAATTTATTAGAAAATATATAAGAACTTTTTAGGAACAAACTGGCGAGTCCTTGAAATCTGCTATTTTGCCGTACTAAAATATATTCACTATTTACCTTTTACACTCCGCGGTCGTTCAACGAGCTAGTCCAGATCACGCCTTGGAAATATGATCGTAAGTAAACATACAGTGCAAATATTATGTAAGTACTTTTATTACCAACGGCGCCAGAGACGTTTTTATCCGTCAAGTCTGATTATTACTCAAATATATTTTTATCGTTTTCGCAAATAATATTCACTAATGTTTATTTGAGTGTAAGCTTATTAAATCATAATTTACTTAATCGAATTTCTATCATGTGATTATACAGACTTATCATAATATATAGATGATGAAAATGTAGGTAACATCTGCATTAGACGCTCAAATCATGAGTAATTTAATTATAATTATCAATTTAAATAGACTAAATATTTTTTTTATATTAAGCTTAGTATTTATAAAATGATAATTTGTAAGCTTGTTCATGTATTCAAAGAGTAAGCATACGATAAAATATAACGATCTCTACACAGACGGTGTGTTGAGATTTAGAAGCAAAAATCACATTTAAATGCATTCCATGGACTAAGGTAGACTGCCATAATTCAAGTATCGTGGAACCTATACAGTCTGAATAGATGAGACGTGTCTGTTCCAAGTCGCTCATAAAGTACGAGTGGTCTGAGGTAGAATCTATATGCGTTATACTACGAGTAGTGCATTGTCGGTTATATGGGAAATTAAAGTTAAATTTGTAGTTAAAGTTGTTTGTAAGACATAAGTACTTATATAAATTATTTTTTTTATGGGACAAAGGGGGCAAACGGGCAGGAGGCTCACCTGATGGTAAGTGATCACCTCCGCCCATGGACATCTGCAACACCACAGGGCTTGCAGATGCGTTGCCGGCCTTTCAGGAAAAGGAGAGAGGGAGGAGGGAGAAGGACGGGAGTAGGGATGGGTAGTGGGCCTCCCGGACTCTCACTTACCGGACGAAACGCGACAGCATAGCTGCCACTTCACGCCGGTCTTCTGTGAGAGAGTGGTACTATACGGGGCGTGCCGGCCCATTCGGCTGCTACCCGAAGGTAACAAGCATGGCACTACCACTTGTACTTTACAATTATAAAGGAATAGTGCTAAATATATAAGATATACACTATTCATCACTTCTTTTATTTTCTACATCACTTTTTTATTTTCTAGTTTGCCCGTTAAAGGAAGTATTAATTTATTTCAATCGTTTTCATAATTGGTTTGACGACACGTTCAGCTCAGTCTGTAGACTGTAGCCTTCCTTAGTTGCTGTGCTATCGGTAGCGGATTCGAGTTTCGCCGGAGGCATTCATTTGTGTGATACGCACAAATGTTTTTACTCCAGTCATATTTATAATCTATACTATTTATAAAGCTGAAGAGTTTGTTTGTTTGTTTGTTTGTTTGTTTGTTTGTTTGTTTGTTTGTTTGTTTGTTTGTTTGTTTGTTTGTTTGTTTGAACGCGCTAATCTCAGGATCTACTGGCTCGATTTGAAAAATTAATATTGTGTTGGATAGTCCGTTTATCGAGGAAGGCTATAGGCTATATTATATCCCGCTAAGATCCATGGGAGCGAAGCACCAATGAAAATTGTTGCAAAAACGGGAGAAAAATATTCCTTTTGAGAGCTTCTGCTGCGTGCGCTGCATAAACGGTTAAAGTTTATTATATAAAAAATTAACATTAGTTATGCAAAAATCATGTACGACGGAATTGTTCCCCTTTAAAAGTTCTATAAAAATTCAGCGATAGCATATTTCTATCTTTTAAGGTTCACTCGCTATAACCTTTTTTATGGTAATCAAATTTATTTTATTTATTTATTTTTTTATGGGACAAAGGGGGCAAACGGGCAGGAGGCTCACCTGATGGTAAGTGATCACCTCCGCCCATGGACATCTGCAACACCACAGGGCTTGCAGATGCGTTGCCGGCCTTTTAGGAAAGGAAGGGAGGGAGGAGGGAGATGGACGGGAGGAGGGATGGGGAGTGGGCCTCCCGGACTCTCACTTACCGGACGAGACGCGGCAGCATAGCTGCCACTTCACGCCGGTCTCCTGTGAGAGAGTGGTACTATACGGGGCGTGCCGGCCCATTCCGCTGCTACCCGAAGGTAACAAGCATGGCACTACCACTTGAATATTTTATTTATAATATATTTTATTTATTTTAAGATAATGCATTATTTGCGAAGGTGTTTAATAAACATGATATTAATCCTTATCCAAATAAATAAGTCATCACAAGTATATAATTTTGAACAAAATTGCTCTTCTCTCTCTTCTTGCATTTGATTTTAATGAATATCTTACGAGGTATCATAGTTTTAACATAACTTCGCAACAAAATAATGACCACCGCGCGCAAGTCGGGCGGACGGGCGAAAGAATTTGATTTCCAGCCTTTAGAACGTGAGCGAAGCCGCGGGAAAGGCTAGTACTTATATATTTAAAGTTATATATTATGTTAAGTGTATCTGGTATCCATACACACAACACAAGACTCGTAAGTCGTATCTCACCATGGGAACTAGATAATGCTGTGTTAATGTCCCAACATATTTATTTAATTGGGTCATCTAATTTATTATAGCTATACGTATTAAGTAGGTGCCATATAGGATAAACAGATGGGCGAATGATATTGAAAGGGTTCCATTCTCCTTTTTATCTGATACATGGAACCTTCAGAGTTAGATAATTTAGGCATTATAATAAAAGTATAACTTTTATAATAAACCTTGGCCTTGTTTAAAGTAGTTTAGCCCAAAAACAGACAATGCGTACAGGATATTTGCAAAAATAACAATTTTATTTGCTAAAAGGTCGGTTCACTTTATTATGACTTCCGTTGACAATATATTATATAGCAAGTTCCGCTTGTGCTTGAAATATTATAGGATTATTTCCATTGTTATTTATTTTTATTAAAATCGGGTGCGTATGAACCTTTAACTTTTTTTATTTGAAAAAGGGAAGTAAAAAAAACCTAAGTAAACACTTAAACTTAATCTTTATTAACCAAATGTTAGTAAAGACAAAATCGAAAAACGATAACAGGTAGCCTATACTTATAAAGTATTTTCGTCAAAGAATATATGTAAATAGAATTTTTCATAGAATATTTTTAATATTTACTTTCACTAAGCCTTTGTTTACTTAAGAATGATAATATACATACTTACATTGATTAAAGCAAGTTTATTTAACAACAAGTACAAATAATTGATCATAAAACGCCGCATGACGGTTAAGTGTATACTTATCACGATTACTTTACTATGTATTATTTTGGTTTTTTGAATAACTTCTTAATAAAATCATTATTTTATATAAAAAATAACATTATAACGGAAAAAGTGACCTATTTTATATTAAACATTCTTTTCTATTCTCCACATGAATTACATTTTATCATGACAAGAATCGAAGTTGGACTCTTACAATCCGTCCAAGACACATCTACTGCACTGTACTGCACATATAATATATTATATAATATTATAGACAGTCAGAAACTTCCAAAAGGGGAATAGTTGTTTGTTGAATATAGCCTATTTTGAATTTATAAAATTAAATTAATAGAGTAAAAGTTAATTAATTATATAAATGCTTTATTTAAATGTATATAGGTACGTATTTCTTCGTAATTACTAAAGACAATGCCATTGTATTCTTTCTATACCCACTTCACAATAGTATCTAGTAGTATATAGTATAGTAGTACACGTGTAAGTAATGGCATCTGTGAAAGTCAAATGAAAGGCGTTTTAAATAATAAATACGCAATATATCATAAAAACAATGAAAATTCATATTGTTTCATTTATTATTCAAATATGAATTCTTTCAATTAAAATTGAACTTAATCAATTAATAATATTATATATTAATTAAATAATTTAACATTAACAATTATTATACTAATTAGTATTATTATTTCTATAAAAGCTTTTTCATATCAAATAAATCAATACCTAGTATAATTGAATTCTAACTAAATAGAATATTATTTACTTAAAATATTTTTTGCTAAATATTATCAAATTAAGTGACTATTTCTCCACAAAAACTGAATCTGTAGTTTTTTAGAATTATGGTGTGTCTGTCTGTACAGACGTACATCTCTGAGAAATGTATGTAATAAAATGTACATATTTTGCTAACTTTTTAAATTTTGCATCATAAGTCATCTAGACTTTTCTGCGGCAATAATATATTACATCGTCCTTGTATTCTCCTAGAATACTTAGTTTCTCGGATGATTAAAAAGAACTTTTAATATCTTAGGAAATGGGACAGCAGTATTTTTGAAACAGAAAATAGGTTGGTGTATTCAAAGCTTTTTATTTGGGTAATATGTCAGATTAATAAAACATTGCTTGTGTAAGACAAAAATAATTTGTCCTAATTTTTTTTTGTCGTGTACATATTTACTGAGGTAACTTAGAAGTTATAATATGATTACAGGTTGTACTCAATAATGATTTTAATAACAATATCGTAATTTTAAAATGTATCATCCTTACTTTTTTAGAGCTATTTTTGGTAATTTGATATAATATGAAAATTATAGCTTTCCAAACACTTAGATTTTTCTATATCTTTTTGTATTTTAATGGTTTTTGCCTTATGGCTCAGTTTGTAGTTATGCTAGTTGGGGACATTCGTTTAAGTGATACTTTAATGTTTATATTTATAATATGTATACAGTATTAAAAGTTTTATGTGTGGTGTTACAAGTTTCTGGTATTCATAACACAAGCCTTGTAGCTTATCATGGAACTAGATAAGCTCTGTGTGTTAATGTCCCAACATTAATTATATTTCTTTTAAGAGTTGAATCTTTACAAAAAATTTGTTAGGTTAGATAGCTTAGCTATACCTAAGTAAAAAGTAAATTATAGTGCATAGTGACTGTACAATGCTACACCGAATACCTTTATCTCTCTACAATAACCTATTGATATTTATACTATATTTTCTAGTTTTTATGGCTATTAGTTATCTTTATATTATGTACAGTTTTAATACAATAGCTTCATTGTTATTGGTCTGCCTTTTATCTAGAATCGTTCGTTCATACGTGCCGCTTTTAAAGTTTGACAACACAATACGAGTATTGTGACGTATTACTCAAGATTCTTGCGTAGTCTTCTATACATATAATAAAATTCTAACTTAATCGAATCTGAACATTGAACATTGAATATTTTTTGGAAAAACCCTTTTGGATAAGGTCGATAACAAACACTGTGACACGAGATTTTTATATTTTAGATACTACGAGTATATAGATAATTGAAAGTAAAACATTTTTTTATGATTTACAGTTGGTTCAATTATTTATCGTAAAACGCTGCATCCATCTAATTAAATGGACAGAGAGACCTTATAATCACATCTCATTTTTCACCGTTTTTTGTTCACGTCCAACCTGTCTGACATCGGCAAAGTTCACTGAACTGTTGACTTGTAACCCCAGGATTCGCTAAAGCCTTCTTTCCTAAGATATTAATTTAAAAACTTATAACAACATATTATAAAATATATAAAAAAGTATATAATTTCGATTTTCTCACTAATCCAAGTTTGAACCCTAAGAAATTAATAGAATAATGTTGAAAACATACTCATAATAAAAATATATCTATCTATACTAGCAATTACCGCGGCTTCGCCCGCGATCTAAACCCTTATCACCTAGCGGAAAAAAATTGCCTACGACCTATTCTCAGACTAACCAAATGTACACAAAAAATTCATTTTACAAACAATTCATAGATATCGGTCAAGCCGTTTCGGAGGAGTTTGATAACAAACACAAGATTTTTATAAGTATATTAGAAGCTATAAAAGAAAAATACATATACATACCTACAGTACTTACAAGTTATACATAAAATTATAATTATCAATTTCACATCACTGAACAAATCGCTTGCCAAAATTAGCACTCGCCATACTATTTATTACCAACGATATCTCAATTTGAATACCAAGTTATAAGAATTCAAGGTTACTAGGTTTAATTAGCATAGTTTCGTCATTCTCGCGTCTTTATATAAAGAAATAAACTTATATTTTATAATAATTTTTAAAATAGAATATTGTTTTGATTTGCGCTATAATCGTAGAAAGCTTTTGTTTGTTAAATATTGAATATACTCATTACTTGAAAAATTGAAATTTTAACTGAACGTTTTATCACACATACCACCGCACTCATAGTCATTCTAAGAACGACTTTATGGTTCATTATGTGACTATGAGTGCGGCGGTTAGTGTATTAAGGAAAATAATAGTTAGGTACTACATATATAGTTACAGACAGTAGTCTCTTATTTTACATATATATTTACTTTTATGACGACTAAAACATTAATCTATCACGTGAGCATGTTTGCTATAAAGTTACCAGTTGGCAATCAAAACAAAACCGAAAAAAATACATTTTAAAATGCCAAATATTGGTATTAATCTAAGAGAAAATTATAAAAATTATCATGCAATTTTACAATAATATACTATTTAGTTTTAGTATGTACTCTATACATATACTTTTTAATTAGGTTATGTTTAATGTTGTGCTATTACAAATCGTTTATCCTTATGTGACCTAAATAGCCATAAAAATGCCGTTTTAAACTCTGCTTACATAACGCAAAAGCTGGAATGACATCATAGCACTCGTTACTCGCGATCTTGTCTACGACGAGATAAAAAGGCTATAAGATATTTCATATTTCCAGTCACCTTGACATTTTCTAATTTATTCTTTTGAGAACAATCTTTTCAAAAATGTCTACGTCATCATTATAATATACTAAATTAATATACATTTTAACATATTTTTATAGGTGCTTTTCTTATAATAGATTATAACTGATAATGTTTAATTGAGCTTTTATTACAAATAAAAAAAATTAAGCATCACCTACAATATAAAAAAAAATGTTATAAGTATAAGTATAACCAGTGTGGACCAAATCATCCCACGTCTTATAAAAATATTCGAACATGTGTCCCATTTTATAAATAGTCCAAAATATTATTTCTGGGTCACAGCCAAGATCATCTGGTGCGAATTATACCAAAGGTGAATAGCTTCTCACGTCCAAAGTGGTCTCGTAACTTTGTTGTCTATGAAGTAATAATCAATTACGTCCATTTTATAACCATATTTTTAATTATTTTTTACTTTAAACCAAAGGCAAATATCTATGAAGATAAGTTTATATACCGAAGATGTTCCATCATTCCTGTCCTGGTAAATATATCTAGCCTATAAGTCATATGTTTTCTGCCATTCTACGATATAAATACAGTTAAACAATATGTGTATTATTATTATATTAAAAAAAAAACAACAGTCTATTTTGTATATATAGGTACCTACCATAGAGAAGAAATTTATATTTATATTTTATAGTCTATCAGTTTTTTTTTAAATAATGTCTTAGTTATAATGTCCTAATTAGTAAGCGAGTACTTCTTAAAATTAGCCCCAATTAATTAACATAGCTTCAGCCTACAAAGTAGGTATTTTCCTTTAAATTCTTTAAAACGTAAAACCTATTATATAATAGGTACTTTAAAAAAATAATGAACTAGAAACCAGGTTACAAACGTTTCATAAATACATGTGTTTGAAAACATTCTTGTAGTTAACATGAATTAGCAAAAAATATCCACGAAGTGCGCAATATTTTTACACTAACACAGACCATTTGTATTGAAACATAATCGTTGTTGTTGATAAAGAGTAGCTGCTAACTCGGCACGTAATTCCTATGAAGTTAAATATTACATTTCAATGATTAAGGAATTCGTCAATGGAACTGCGTATTTGGTTGTAGGAATGTGCCTTCGAGAGATTTTGAAGCGTTGCCTAATTACATATTGAAGCAAAATTATGCTTCTATGAAAATTAGAAATTACGGTTATTATAATAATTTATTAAAGTTATACGATTATATGACTTTGTTTTGTTATTCGTGCACTCTGAAAATAAATTGATTAATAGATAACTTTTAATGCATAGAGCGCAGTATACTTAGTGCAATGGTGGCATGACAGAAAAGATAAACACTTTTACTTCACCCTTAGAGGTAACTTAAATATAGTTTATGCATATTATTTTAAATATTAAAAAACTACTTTCCCCTTTTTTTAAGAAATATAACAATTTTTCCATAAAATTGTGTTTACGCTCCATTTCCTACATAACAATTCAGTTTCACGAACAGTTGTGAAAACATAAATATTAAGATGTAGGGAAAATATGGTACACGTACACAAGGCTAATGTCTAGTTATAATAATTGTTTAAGATAAATTATAAAATGTAATTTAAAAAATATCTTTTTCAACCGACATCAAAAAGGAGTTACCTGCTTTTTGAAGGCGGTTGTATTTTTTTGTTTTTTAACTCTGTAATCTTTTGTTTATTACTATTAAAAAGCAGTGTAGTTATTTATAATACATTAAGTAGTAAGTAGAAATTACGGTTATTATAATAATTTATTAAAGTTATACGTTTATATGACTTTGTTTTGTTATTCGTGCACTCTGAAAATAAATTGATTAATAGATAACTTTTAATGCATAGAGCGCAGTATACTTAGTGCAATGGTGGCATGACAGAAAAGATAAACACTTTTACTTCACCCTTAGAGGTAACTTAAATATAGTTTATGCATATTATTTTAAATATTAAAAAACTACTTTCCCCTTTTTTTAAGAAATATAACAATTTTCCCATAAAATTGTGTTTACGCTCCATTTCCTACATAACAATTCAGTTTCACGAACAGTTGTGAAAACATAAATATTAAGATGTAGGGAAAATATGGTACACGTACACAAGGCTAATGTCTAGTTATAATAATTGTTTAAGATAAATTATAAAATGTAATTTAAAAAATATCTTTTTCAACCGACATCAAAAAGGAGTTACCTGCTTTTTGAAGGCGGTTGTATTTTTTTGTTTCTTAACTCTGAAATCTTTTGTTTATTACTATTAAAAAGCAGTGTAGTTATTTATAATACATAATAAGTCTTGTAGTAATATATTGGAAATAGATGGGAATTTTAGACAATTTGATTTCCCACCTAGTAGATACTGTGAGAGGTCAAGTTTAAATATGTACTTACATGTATCTATGTGCATGATTACTTGGTTTAGACTGCCACAAGAAAATTGCTTGTTTGTATATAGTTTTGTATCTATTTAAAGTTATACATGTAGTATAAATTATTTGGTATCCGCAACACAAGCCTCGTGCTTTCCATGGAACTAGATGGTGTTGTATTGTTTAATCTCCTAAAATATTTACGTCTGTTGATTCATATCTTTTTTTTATATTGAGAAAGAAAAGAAAGAGTGAGTAGACTGCGACGCAAATATTGAAAAATTAAAAACTGGATAATAATATCTACATCTGTTTAATTATTAATTACTTTGACGACAATTATATAGTTTTGTTTTAATATACCTATGACTCATTGTAAACATTTTTACTGTATGGTAACGGTTATGACGACCATAATATTAATTTTATGGGTGTATTTTATACCACTATCAATTTTCAAGTCACGAAATATTTTTCTTACATAATACTCGTCTATAACAACAAGAGCATTTTTGCTCCTTTAAACACTATATTAGTAATATACATTATACATACGTTTATAGTTAGTAGCTGAAATCCAAAAATTTAAAAGAGTCTTGTAGAGTCACTTCTGAGTTCTGACTACTCTACGAAGAAAGAAATCATGTTTAGAAAAAGCAGACTCTTAAAATTAGGTATTTCTTTATTTATTAATACTGTCTACGTCGTAAATATAATGCTCCAATAAAATTTCTTCATATTTTATATGAAAACTAAGCATAATATGAACTAACATTCACGGATAAACCAGGATATGACGACTATGTCACACTTTACAAGCTCAAAAGAGCTTTTAGTTACAATAAGTAAACTTAAAACCATGTAAATGATATCAAAAACACACAAACAGGTCCTGGCCTTGAGATCGAAGAATTTATGGCAAACACGTGCTGCGCGTCGTGCTCGTTTTCAAAGGCAAGGTTATGTATTGTGCGCGACCTGCTACTCAGGCTAATCTTAAGGCAGGTTTACTTTCTATAATTTCTAAATATTTTAATGTTTATATGTACTTTCATCTACGTATATCATAATTAATAATTATTAATATAAGAAACTCTAAGAGTCTCTTTTTGTTTGTTTATAACTGAAGTTCGGAGATAACACGATATATTCGCTTTACAACTTACAGCTACGATTACCAAAATTATTACCTTTAATCACTTTTTATAGTTACCGTCACTTTTACTTAATAATAATACTTATGTACTTAAATAAAGATTTACTTCTATTAGTAACATAAATTATTACAAGTGTTTATCGCAGTGCTGTGATCGCTTTCAAAGTCAAGGTTATCTATTGTATGACGATCGGGACATAACTATACTTAAGTATTATAGCAACCAGTTTACATAACAATGAATTATTATTCATTAATACGTTAAGAATAAGAAACCTTAGACATACGTTTATATGAAATATTATTCTTTTACTTTACATGAAACAACATAAATTTGGTAGGTACGATTTACTATGTATAAATCGTATTGATTTGACACTAAAGGTTTCGGATTTAGAATTTGGTTATTCGAAAACTTACCTGATAGTAAAGTATTCGACATTATAAATGAAACTACCTTTTCGGATTTTGTCATGTATTGCATTATGTCATGATTGCTGTAAATGCATTCGAAAGGTCGGGAACTAAAAATCAAAATAAATCCGCGACAAAATCCGAAAAGGTAGTTTCATTTATAATGTCGAATATTCGCGTAAATATAAGAAAGTATTACTCTACATATTATAAACTTTAACTTTGACATACGAGTAGTACTCGCAGTTGTAATATGTGTCATGGACAAAGCAAAATAACAGGTTTTGTGAAACTTAATCCAACATAACACAGCTCCACAACTAGACAGAAATATATAAACATACTATATAGGTATAGCTTGCGATTCACCCTCGCCTTGCTCGGGTTCGTCCCTAGATGCTCCCTGCCAAACTTAAAGTATGTAGCACAAACAATGAAGAACTATCATACTAGCTCGCGAGAGCTCTTAGACCTCCTTAATCCGACCCTGTCGCAAAATACGTTCTTAGCGGACGTCTGCTAACTTTAAAATACCAAATTTTATCTTTACACGTACAGCGGTTTTTGATATTTCATGATGATTTTCGCTTTTATATACATATTTAGATAGTAAAGTATTTCGATGAAACATCTTTAATACAAATATCTAGAGTTTCGTTACGAGCATTCATCATCTTAATCCCATTGAGTACAAAGGAGCTATAGGGGCTGTCAAACACACGACCGATAAACAAACTGTACATAAAAAATGTGTACTCTGTTATCACAATAAAAGATAAACTCTTGACGTAATGGAACCGGCCTAGACCCATAATCCATGAATACGCTAATACACACGAATTTACGTATATTGAAGAAAAACAACCTGCTTTAATCTGTTAAGTCAATTTGGTCAACATTAGGATTGTTTCTCACGATACTTAGTTATTTGGTCCATCACTTAAACAATCTATACGTACGAGTATAATAAAATTCAACCTTAGTCGAATTTGTAAAATAAATTAATATTTTTTTGAAAAATCTAATTGAAATAGTAGTAGTCGATACGGAGTCTGAATCGATAATTTTTAGAACTTTTGTCTGTCTGTCTGCCTGTTTGTCTAACTGTGACCTAATAACAATGAACAGATTTTGTTGAAATTTCGTATGATGGTAGCTGATTATCCGAATCAATATCTCCTTGTTGTGAAATCTTTACTAACGATAAAACGTCTAGAGATGAATCCAAGCGGATCGAGATAATGTCACTAATAACGTAAAATATAATAATTAATTGACGCTAATTAAATATTTTCTGCTCGGCGTCTATGCGGAACCAATTATATTTGATATTTTTGTCTGTTTGTTGGTGGACGTCACTTAACTCATTTGTTTTGTTACAGGTACCAGATTTGATATAAAAACACAAGCTTATTAGTTTCAATACAAATAAAAATAATTATCATCTATAAATTTTACTTTCTATAGCTCTCTAGTTTTAACAATTAATTGATTGTATCTAAACTGTAGTCAAGGATATAAACACGAGCGAGATACGAATAGCTTCTAGACAATACTCGTAAGTCGTAATATGAATGTCCTGAAAATATGTATAGATGTTGATATAAAGACAGTGGATTAAAATTAATATTAGTTTAAATTTATTTCTATTTTAGTATCAAGTGTACAGACAGCTTTATTGTGTAAACAAGGAATATCGTGTTAATCTAGATAATAATCAAAAGATAAAACACTTCTAGGTCAATACTACAAATATTTTCCTCAATTCATGCAATATTATCGATGATTTCTAAATTGAATAACAACGCTTTAATAATAATTATAGTCATTTATTTATTTAAACTGTACATTTTGTATGCAAATCACTTACAATTTATAATTAGTAACTCACCCTTTCCCCACTCAGGTTTGTCTCTACGTACTTATATGTATACTATATTCATTTCTCAGAGAAGAAATATTTTCCGCAATAAAAACAAAAAGTATCCTATATGTTGACCCGACATTCTCAAGATACGATCCCAGACAAACAGACGGATAAAAATAATAAGGACTGTAGATACGGTAGCATTTTTTTAAATGCTTAACGTAAACGTCAAGAACAAAACATTAAAAAAAATGTCCAATAGAAAGTATTATTATACTTATTTCAAAGATAAGTAAACTTTTGTTACATAAGTGACGAGATTAAAAAAATAATTCGCAATTAGTTCAAAATGCGATTCACTGTTCGACAGTAGGGAATGAATAACAAAAACAAAAACATCATAGTACCGCTACTAACGCCCGCGCGTTACGTTCGTGTTACATAAAACATTTAAAATTTAAAACAGTGGAATATGTACATTAATACTCGCACAGAGATAGTTTCATTTTAAACTAGTGACGCTATTTTCTATATCTACAGTGTTATTAAGAGATAAGTTTGTTCGTTTGTATTTTTGAAATAATTCCTAGAGTTACTGTTTCTAACTTTTAAATAAATCTAACAAACATTTATTGATCAACGACGAGTACGAGTATGGCATCCAATGTACATCGAGAAATGGCTAAAAGCTAGTACATTAATTATAATTATATTGTAACAATAATAAGTAGGTACTATAGATAGTATAATTTAATATTAACTGAATGAAAAAAATGACTAAAGCCGCTTCAAGATTATTATTTAGCTTAGATACAAAAATATTAATTTATATCTATAAAGGAAGAAAACATAATATTCTTCTAACACATAAAACTATTTTAACCTTAACTTTATACTCTGTGTTATCTCTAACATATTTATTAAAAGCTCTTCCCAACCAAAAGCACTCCTGTAATACAACACTGGTAACAACATACGTAATACGTAAACAAACGAAGCTTACGCACAAAAGCTCAAATGTTAGCGTACTACGTTCCACTACGATGACATAATTCTTACAAGAATCAGCTTTGTTCCCCTCAGGCCTTATATTGATTTGGATGGGTTTACTGCCAGGGTCAACTTTGTTTGACACCTCTCCCGTTTTAACGTATAGGCTTGTCCTTCTCTGAGAATGTTGCCAGTTTTGCTCATCCTTAACTGCTTAATGGTAGAAAATAGATTTGAAATAATTTATTTTTGAATTTTAGTCAAAATTAATATAAAATTCTATCATAGAAATAATAAACATAATACTTTATTATACGATCGAATAAAAATATAATTCATTAAAACTATTCTCCAAAAACACTACAACAGATTGAACCATTTTATTGTTAACGCAATTATTACATAATTTCCCTAACCACAGTATAGGTTTTCACCTTGGCAACACCTCCCATGTCCTTGGCAACGACCGAGCCGAAGGAACGTGCCCGGAAATAGGCCACGATACCACCGGATTTGCTAAAACGTTTATTTATTTAGGGCCGAGTTTTGTTGACTTGTTATTCAAGTGTTATCTATGTTACAAAGTAATGGACATTTGTTTGTATGATGTTTTTTTATTAATAAAGAATAAAGACACATGTATTGTTATAATTATACTTGTGACACAATGTGCTTTACGAGTACTCTAGTATTTTAAAAAGTAAATCATTATATTATTAATTATTGTCAACAAATTACAAATGATTCTGGTATTAAAATCTCGTTATTAGAGTGAAAGATAAAATTCTTTGTTAGACTGTAACAGAATCCCTAAACTATACTACACTTGAATCCTGAATAAAAGAGGCTATTTATATACAAGTTAGGTTTATAAATTAATAGATCAAGTTTACCGATGCATTATTATTACTAGCGACTTACCCTCCTTTTGATCAGGTGTATCTTTAGCCTATACGCGCTTATAAGCAACCTAGTATTTGTAATTTGGTAGTCCTATTATCATCGGTCATAGTCTACGAGATCTGTGTACTTTTTTAAATCCGTCAGGTTATTACGGCTGAAGAAGTAACTTATATACACACATTTTCATCCATAATAGTCCCTATTTAAAAAAAAACCTTTCAAGTATTATAGTAACGCATACTCAATAATCTTATCTGTTATCTTTATATATAAGCATATAAATTAAAGTTTCCCCACCATCGGTTTACTGGAGTATCCGGAACGTAGCAAATAGGCCACGGACCCTCACCACACATACTATACGCGACGACATTAGACCTTCACTAACCGACAATTCGTCCTTCTAACGCGGTTTAGTCGCTTTAAAGTCCCCTCGAATAAATATGTCAAGACTAACAATGTATTATTATTGTATTAAGGAATATTTGAGGCCGTCATCGCGTAAGTAGCGTAACCCACTCACAGATACTTTGGAGAACAAGATTGTTAAACATATATACTTAGGTATTTTAAAGTTTGTAGTTTTCATTTAGATTAATTTTAAAATTCAAAAAATTAATACCTGCTTAAAATTGAAATTCATTCAGCCTAAACCACGTGAGAGCAATGAAAATGCAAGTTCAATAACTGAGTGGTTTAGCCTATTTTTGGAATTTCAAAAGATTAAAAAAGCGGCCTTTATATTTAAAAGTAATGCTGCATCCAAGTCTTTTATAAAATAACTTTTACCATATTTAGTATATTTTGTAATATTTAAGTCAAGCAAAAAAGTTAATAAGTACTGTTTTGTAGATAGTTTATTATTATCATTTATAAAAGACAACGAACTATGATACTCGTGTCTAAAAACAACTAATTTATTACGTAACTGTAGGCCCACAAAGGTAAATACTCCTTACGATATTTACTGCGTTATATTATACCTACTATAAAGTTCACTGTACACTTCACTAATACGCAGTAACTAGGTAATATAACACCTACTCCATATACAATATTAAAATTAAAAAAGTAACGTTAATATTTTTTTAAACTAACAATTTTTACACATCATCCCTATTATTAAACAAAATTAATAACAAACCGTGTCAAACATATTGGCCATAACTTTACTGGAAATCAGCCAAAAGATCAAATTAGAGGGAGTAATGACAATTTTAATATCTGCTAAATAAATAAATAAATATGTTGGGACATTATTACAACAGCGCCATCTAGTCCCGTGGTACGCTACGATAGGTGCTTGTGTTACGGATACCAGATAGTTGATATACTACACATATGAATTTTTAAATACATACATATTATAAATATTAACACCCATGACTAGAGTACAAACATTCGTGCTCAACAAATGAATGCCCCCAGCGGGACTCGATCCCGCGACCGCTGGCTCAGAAAGTAGGGTCACTACCAATTGAGCCAAACTCGTCGTCAAACAGTGCTATTACAATTACGGAATACTTTATTAACTATTTGTATTGAAATTTCTTGTCTATATATATAGGACAAGACAATTTCTTTTCTTTTTTATTAAAGGTACAAATAATACATGAACATTGTACATTACACGAACATAATATGTTCTCGTTGATCTTCCATCTTACAGAACAACAGATCAACGAATCGATTTAAAGACCTAGTGACGACCATCAACTTACCCTCGATTCGCTCGTGCACTTATCTAGGTGCGAACAGTATTTTCTGTTACTCCAGTATCTATAATCTATCTAGGTACTTAGTTACATCGAAATCCGTTAAGCTAGTTTCAGAGCGTTAAGGAGTAAAAAACTCATACAATAGTAGTTGGATAAGATCTGATGACAGACTTTAATATGCTACTGTTACTGCTTTAGATACTTTCTATGAATATTGCAAAAAGCTTCCGAAGTACTACCAGGCTGTATTACCAGTTACCATTGCGAAATAGGCTTTAACTGTGTATTATAAAATAAGTTTAAGACCTAAAATAAAACGCATAATTTAATAAATATAAATTTGTGATAATAGACGAAAGAACAGTAGAACCAAAGATAATTTAATAGAAGATTATTAAAACAATACTTCGATAGTGACAAACAACGTTTATTTTCAACATTTAATACCGAGAAGTTGAACTCTGGCAGAAGTCCATCTGGCGCTAAATTATGATGATTATCCCCCAAAACAACTTGTTAAATTAATTAGAGCAAGGGTCGCATAACTTTTAATATTACTTCCATTTAATGTTTACTAACAGGAAAATTTAAAATAAATTACTAATGCGTATAATATATGCGTAATATGCGTGTATAAATTTTGCGCCTTTATTTATTTACTAACGACTTACCCTCGGGTCCTTAGGTGACTAACAATTGTCGATAAAGCTCATAAACGGCCTTTTATTAATTATCCGACTTCATTAGACTTACTATTTATTTCTAACAGTAAACACGTTTCTATTGCATATAGCGCTTGGTGGTATTGTAGATTGTTTTTAGTGAAAAGTCCTACTTTTGGTATCGGTTTAGTAGTTTTAGAGGTAAGCCTCTACATACCGCTCTAAATTAATAGTGATGATATGATTCTTTTAGAAATTCGTAATATAAAGATATGGGCTTCTCCGTTAATACAATTACTTAGTAATTAGTACATATTATACACATCGTATTCAAACTTAATGTCCGTAATCTACGTAGTTAGCTGCTAGTAAACTTGTACAGTATACAATTATAGGCTATATATATCTTCTATTTGCTATGTGGAGAAATCAAAATGGACGTTTTGTGGTCTTGAGGAATATTTACTGAGTTTACGATCGACCAAACAAAGGAAATGAAATCATTTAATTCGGCAATGGCCAATGAGGTTAAGACTTAACTTGAATGAAGGTCTTCATTTGAATCCATTCATATTAAAAATGCAAACCTAACATAAATTATATTATTGTTAATTGTTGTCAATTCGTTCGTTTGTAAAAATTAAATGTTAAAACCTACAAAGAACCACAGTATATTTACGATGGATACGGTCACATGTATATGGTCATATATATGGTCACAGACAAGCAGACAGAAAGGTTAGAAAGGTTGACAGAAAAAAATTATAGACACTAAAGATTCGGCCTCTGTATCGATAGCAATAACTATTTCAATAAGAATTTCCAAAAAAATATTTAATTTTGTTTATTTGAATAAAGCTATAAAACTACTGTCATCGTTGTCGCTGTGCTTTGCCAAACGTAACCGCTCACATGTCCGATCAGGCGAGGCAATCAATTATTTTGGCCCTTTATATTGGTGTTTAAATAAAACAATTAATAGACGTCGCTCGATGACGCCACGCCAGAGTATACCGCGAGTAAAGTCATAGTGGAAAACTTATAACAACAATCGGAATAATTTAAAAACGTCCAACCATTTGCATACAAATGTATATATTAAACAATATATTTACATAAAAATCACGAACATATAATAATATGTCAGTATATGTACAATGTATAAACATAAGTCTTCCTTTTGTTTTATTAATATTAAAATGAAGGTGTGTCAGTATATACTTAATAATACTTATAAAGAATATTATAAATACATATAATAAAATTCTAAAACTTAGTCGAATCTGTACATTTAACATTTTTTGGAAAATGTAAGAGAAATGGTATTACTAATCTACTAACTATGATGATCTATAGTTTTTAGAATTTCTTCTGTCTGTCTGTGACGGCATCACGAAAAAGCCACTGTATAATATTTTAATTATTAGTATGTAGTATTAATTTTATGGTACGATATTGAGTATATAAGGCAATTCAAAGTAAATAGTAAAAATCGTGATTCAAATATACTTGTACCTACATTGCATGTCATAAAAAGTCGACAGTATAAATCCAGTGATAAACTCAATAGATTGTCTGCTGAAACTCATCCAAACCCTGAAAAGTGTTGCCAGTATTAACCAAGACTTCATTATCGTCCAAAATTGGATATAACTTATTGAAGTAAACAACTATTCATTTCCAACGTAGAAACACCTTAAGGCAGGTCGTCTATTACGAAATTAACACGAATGTCATTATATTGCATTAAATTTATACCTGCACGAAATACGCATTACGCACGTCTAAATACATTGAAGTGTAATCAAACGCTTTGGAATATTCCATGTAAATTGCTGAACAACCATAAAGCTTGATGTGGCAATTACGTAATTTGATTTGAATCTGAGGAAGCAAAAATAAACATTGCGAGTATTGGTTATTATTATAAATCACTATTTACAAAATGGCTTAAAATTAATCGTGGCAATGAATAGTGATTATATTCAGTGCCTAACTGAATTTCTCTAATTCAAGTATGGTTTTTTTACAAGATTTATCAAATACCAAGGCCAAAAACTAAAATATTTACCGTGTCTAATAAAAATGTGGACAAAAATTGATTCTTCTTAATTTTTATTAAAATTGCTTGAATTATATGTCATGTCGTATGATTATGTCAACTAATTACGAATTTCTTTAGTTTTTACTTACTATTATCTAAAATTCTTATATATATTTGACCCAAAATCCACCTGCACTAATACCACGGAGAATAGTAGACTATGAATCGATTCATACAATAAACACAAGCGTTACAAAACAACCTATAAATACATACGTCCTATTATTAAAGAGTTTAAAAAATCAGTACTATTTAAGTACATATTTATCACATCTAAAGTGCCCTAACAATTTCGTAAGCATAGTTGTCGTATTTCACGCATTTCTGCTTTATACATTCCGTTTGAATCATTCCGGAGCTCACACAACTATGCATGGGGAAAAGAAATGGTCCCGAGAATTCCTTGCGGTATCCCACATAGTTACCGTTATAGCTTCATGTACAATTAATAACCAGTTTTATTGTAGACTTCTGATAATTGGAATTATAAATGTCATTTTTTAATCCATCAATAGAGTCATGAACGGCTGCGATGTGAGTGATATCAGATTCCTATGAAAATTGAAAAACATTACATTTAAGTCATACACATCAAAATCTTTTATTTATTTATAAAAGCCAGTTTTTTTATAAACAATAAAATATATAATTTTCATTTTAATCTTGCTAAGTCCCAATTACTGGCTTAGTATTATAAGTGCGACAGTTCACATATTTGTTATTCCTATTGCTGAAACGACGAAACGACAGATATGAATGAAATTTACTACATGAATAGATCAAGATCTGGAATATTACAACCTAGAAATACATCCAAGCAAAACAATGGTAGATTGCTAGTATTTAAATATTTTTCAATATCACTTTCTCTTAATATTGGATTCAACGTAAATAACAGAAACATTACGGAACTACAAAGAAACTTACATAGGTATTTGTTCGTTTCATATAAATTCGTTTTAAAATAACGCCACTACTTAAGTTGATAACGTTTCCCCGAACATTACCATTCCCTTTGTTCTGGAATAAAGAGCGTTAAAGACGAATCGCCCTGAAGCAACAGAGCGAGCTTTAACTAGGTCAATCAAAACAAGAAATAATTTATACCTACTTCGCAGAATTTTCTATTTTTTTCTATTTAAATTTTTTTGTGTCAGTATCAATTAACTAAAATAAAATATTTATTAAAATGAAGTTAACATAACCACAGATCATATACTGGTACATAACCAACTGATGTCGCTGTTTTATCCGGATCATGGATTATATTTTTCCGTGAAACTATTCACTATTTACCTACATAAGTTGCGTTTTTACTGTTTCTTGTTTGTTGTTGTTTGTTGTTTCATAGCAGGTACTTCTTATTAAGGTCTTAACATATTCTTCCTTTCATCTCAATTTGTGTTAAAGTTCAAAATTAAATTTTGAGTCCTAAGATTATTCGGTTTCAACCGCTAATCTCCCGTAGATTACTGTAGATTTAGCTTTGTAAGGTTTATGGTTACAAGTTTTGGTAATATTTAAATTTAATAAAACATAAATAAAATTCAGTGTCGAATCTAGACATGAAATATATATTTTTTTAATATTAATGAAATAGTAATTTTTTCGATGCAGAAGCCGAATCTAAGGTTTTTAAAATATTTGTCTGTCTGTCCGGGAACGTAACGCGAGAAAACCAGTGGACAGATTTTGATGGGTTTAATAATAACTGGTAATTCAGGTTATAAAGGATACTTTTTACTGCAGGCAAACAAATTATACCATCTTACGTAGGGACGAAACTGAGGATGAGTTGCTCGTAATTTATATAGCTTGTAGAGACAATGTACCTACATATAAGTATACATACATATGTATAATAACGATTGATTAGTGCATTTGCTTGTTTACAATTTAACTAGTAATATTGTGATAATCACTAGTCAAATTATCGATTTATTTATTTAAAAATAAAAGTAAACATTTTTAATGCAAAAAAGTGTTCTTCATATAAAGTCATAGGTATTGGCCATTAAATACAGTACATATTATATTAATTAAATGGTAGACAAGCTTAGTAAATAGTACGGACTTTAGCTTCCTTATCGCAGTGCGCAAATATGAATAATGCAATTCGTTTGTGGTGACTTATTTGCGCAGAACAAAGAAAGACTAAACGTGGTATCAATTTTACAACAAATTACACATGAACATTAACAAATCATAAAATATACCATTTCATAACAAATTATAACATGACGTATTTATTATAATATGAAGAAATACCAAGACAACTCAAAAACATTTAGATTACCTTGACAAAAATTTAAATATATTAGTACACATATGCGACAAAGGATACCAATATTGCTGTTGCAAACTATCAAGAAGAACTTTTATTTACCTTAGTTTTCCTTATTTATTGTGCTATAGACTGTATATCTATTATCTAGTAAATAGTTATTTACAATATCTTTACATATTCTAAAATAAAGTTTGAACACACTGTTTGCACACACACTTATTTTACTAACATAATTTTTTCAAACACTTGGCTGTAATATAGTGGTATAGCTTCGAAACAAATAAATGTTGGTATCTTTAATTTATATTCTATGATATTTAGGAGTTTTAACGAAAATAAACACGTATGTTATCTACTGGGATGCGAAAATTACAAAATATAGTACTATGTAAATGGCACTTCTATAAAGATTATAATTTATGTTACGACATTGCATAAGGGTATTGTCCATTATCGCAGTTTGTGAGATGACTTAATTGAAATGCTCATTTTCAGTCCTTACAACTCTATACTCGACACTATTGTTAATATTTTATAGTTCATGTATGAAATTCTAATAATGAATATAATTTATAATACTAATGTAATATAGTGTTAAAGAATAAATAAAAACAAGCAAATTGATTGACATTAAAATATTATTATAACAAGTTTATTATAATTTACTTTGTTGTAACCAAATATAGAATGACGGATCGATAAACTGCAGACACAACAAATGGGAAATAGACTAAATTATGAAGTAAAATCAAACGCTAAGGTTTCTTCCTACTCATAAATATTGTATTTTATAGCGCGCGTCACATGTTGTATTGAGAGACTAGTAATAGTTCCAAGCATACATAATATACGAGTATTTTTCGATGATAATATAACAGATTTTTATTGTGTTTGTTTAAAACTGACTAAACTGGCGCCTTTTGCAATGGTCGTAAGTTCTCTATAAAAAAAAACACAGGTAGTATAGAGTATAAATTATACTTACAATTTTTAGTATAAAAATATGCTACTGAGGCATATTGTTTCTATTAGTGTAAGTAGATTTTATCGTTGAGAAATAACACTTATTACAGCAAATACAAAAACTATGCTTATTGTTTCTATCAATTAGAACGTCCCGTTTCCATCCTGTGCCAAATCCTCCCACAAAAGGTCATCGAGAATCGAGATTGATGAGAAAGTAATAAGATCGCCTTTGCAGGCCTTATGTATTTTTCCTGTATCTTGACTTATATTGTTATTTATATATATTTATTATTTGCAATATTGTAAAAAAGTAAATACAATTATTATAGAAGTAGATGAAGTAGAAGTATAGTAGTATAGTATAGATTTCACACTTTTTAACCACACTTAAACAAATAGGTATAAATATAACGATTATACCGATTTGCGTGTATATTACACATAATTATATTTATAGTTTCGTTGTGATAAATTGATGATTAATCTTCACCATAACAACACAAAAATCGTGAAGCCACAAACACGAGTGTTTAAAGTTTTCTAGGATTCAAAGAAAGAAATTTCTAGTACTGCAGACAAAGCCATAATATTCAAATAGTCAAGCTAGCATAGCACCTCTACTTTCCGTGTAATAAATACCATGGTTTATCGATGGCACGTGTACCTACAACAGTGGCTTTTCAGGATCCGATAGCGATCCGCGGTTTGGCGTAAACAAAACGATAAATCGATACTAACTGTCATATTCATAGATTTAACTATCGTGTTATGTTCTTATTTACTTGATAATATGAATAAATTTAAAAGTTAGTAACGAGACTTATACAATAAAATTATAGTAAAGCTAGAAATTCTCGCGGCTCGTCCCGCGCCCGAGGGATGAAAATTTAGGGTTATAAGAATTTTTGGTGCCAAAACATAAAAAATTCAAAAATAATAATATAAAAATTTGGTCTAAAAATAAAATATCTGGAGAGGGCCACCCTTATTACCTAGGGGAATAAAAATTAACCTGCGGCCTATTCTCATACACTGTGACACGAGTTTTTTATATATTAGATAAATAATAAGTGAGATGAGATTATTATTCAACCAGTTGTAAAAGACAAAATTATAGACTTCAATATATTGGTTTAATATGTCAATTTATTTGTGCTGTAAGTTTAAGATTCCCTAATTTAGTAAACATAAAAAGTTCCACTACTGACGACTACTACAATTTCAAACACATACAAAGGAATTAAATTTGTATACAAAATTAAGTTAAAATCGACTTTTAAGATTTTATTGAATCTTTAGTTATTTAGTAAGTTTCTTCTAGAAGTAAAAGTAGTCAAAATGTATTAATAATTATATCGTTAGATATTACTAGCAACGTTTAATAATATGCACATATCTTTTTTACAATAACCGACAGTAGTAACCACAGGCTACCGTTTTGCTACACATGACATCATAGCGATTATTATGTAAGCCGTCAACATAAAACATTCAACACTATCGACATTGTTAACGTAGAATGTTCTAGGGTCAATCAGTTGAAATGTTTATTTATTTTAAATTAACCACTTTCTATTAAAAAATAGTGAAATTGGATTATAATAAAAAGGTTCTAAGTAAGTCGTAATTTAAACAGTCAGATTAACGTCAATGATGTCTTAACAGTTTTCGAGTCCAAGCCCCAAGGGTCGCGAATTCATGTCGCGTTTGGTTCATATATGTATTGGCTATATGATAATTCGCTATAAGGCTTGAGTCCACATCCATTTCCACGTTTATGCCTCATTATTTTAACTATTACCTATATATGACTGGATAAATTAGACCATATTTAGGTATCTAACATGTTACCTAAAACCTACTAAAATATTCCATAATGATTGATTTAATATTATAAGTGTACCTATACAATAGTTTTTTATACAAATGAAAAAATTAAGAAATAAATAAATCATCCTTATAAGTTAGGGAAGTAACATATAATTGAAATGATCTCAAATAATGGCAACATTTGCCAGTAGCAGGCAATTCCGCGTGGCGTAGATTCTTCAAGGGCAATTATTGTATATAATTGCTTATAATTAATTTCATACATTACCTGTGCAATTTTATATACAATTTTTTTAAATTAAACTTGTAGTATGTCAATAAATCACTTTATAAACGACTTTATTTACACGATTTAAAAGACCATAGGACATTTCTATGGAAACAATTTTTTTGAGTAGGTACATATTTAATAGTAGGTATATTACATATTTTATTGTTATTTATGATTGTTAACAAGTCTGGAATTTGCTTGGCATTTTCCTTGATTTAAAGAAAGAATAATGATAATATGATAAAAGTAATTAATATGACTCGGTGTGCTATTTCCTTACATCTGGTTTCGACGAAAAAACTTACAAATAACTAAAATGTCTCACTAACGTATTAGATAATCTAAATTTAGCAACAGATCAAAGTATTCGGAATGTGATAATAAATGACGTACGTGATAAGGCTTTTAAGAGACTGAAAACAAGTATAATATATGAATAAGTTATAATATGCTTTATATTATCACTCTAAAGTTATTTTTTTTATATAAACCTCGTTTATTTAGTTGGCTATATTGGCGAGTGACGAGCACCAATGAATCATTGCTATGTTATATTTCTTTATCATATATTAGCTACACATATTTTTATAATAATATACCTAGTTATAGGAAACAGAATTCTACCATACTATAAGAATTAACTATGGCCTGATCTCCTTTTCAATGAAGGGAGGCCCGTGCCCAGCAGTGGGATGTTAAAAAGGGCTGAATGCAATAAAATGAACAATATAACGTTTGCCATTTAAAAATAGAATCCACACGTAACGAGATTAATTTGCCTATCGAAAGCCTACTTGACTATTTTTGCCTAACACTCAACTAGAAGATAGAGATAAAAGATATCTTTTGAGTTACGTAAAATAAAGATAAAAATATTGTATTCCATAATTGTACACAATATTTTATAGTAACTTAAAATCAAACGCAAACAAGAGCCTTCTGTTCACGAGTGATTGCGTAAGCGGTATGAAGCCGCAAACCGCAACTGAGCTTCTTAAATTATAAGGTCGGACAAGTTGTAAGAAAGAGAATTTTATTTGAATAAAAAAACTTAAATACTTTGAAGAAACATTTTATTTAAAATAATATAACAAAAAGTGTTTTAACCGATTTTAAAAAGGTGGTATTCGATCCAGAAGTATTATAATACCTTCACTAATTGTGTACATACTACATATTTACATATAAAATTTTGAAAATAAAATCCTATTCACTAAAATTTTTAAATGATTTTTAATTCAGCGAATACTTTAAAATCTAATTCTATACATTTGTATTTAAAATACATTATATATTTTTTATTAGTTACATTTAACGATTCGAGGAAATTTCAAAGTTAACTTTAGAATTAACATAATAATTACATATTATTTTTGAATAGTTTTATATAGCTCTTGAGGAATTATTAAATTTTTATCAGCTCACGTGGTTAAATAGATGTCTGATACATATCAGCTACTATGCAGTTTTAAATTAACTTCATGATTTGATTAATAAACATAAATTACGTAGCATTTAATGTAAAATTCCATGAATACTCTAGTATTTAAGGTTTAATATCATATACGTATATTAATATTCAGGTCAATGGAAACAGTGTCAGTCTATGCGGCTTTGCAAGAACACCGACGTTTCTTGAAAAACAACTCATATTGAAATTATAATATGATTGAAACAAACTTCTTATAGATATTATGAAATATCAAGAAGAATGTATGTATTGAAATAATAACCTATTATTTTATAAAGAAATAGATCAATTGGAGAGTTGCTAAGGACTGAAAAAGGCAAGTTATAGCCATCATTAAGTAATAATTCACTTTGAAAAACAATAAATTTCTGTAGAATTGAAAGAATCCTCTTGCTTTAATTTAAATTGTATCTACAACTCTACAATACAGAGAATCAATTAGAAGACTAAGCAATAAACTATTCATCCAGAAAAAAATGGTCAGAGATATTATTACGTCAGTAAAGTTAATTGTACGTAATTACAATCTTCCTTAACTCATTTACTTTATTTATACGCCGTTCTTTAGTTTAATATAGCGACTTGGAATAAAGGTGTCACACATAAATTTTATTAAAAAAAAGATTCTTTTAAAAATAACAGCCATCCTAGGGTACGCCCTAGAATGACGACTTTATTTAGGATCCTTGTCCCTAAACACAGACTATTGAATTGTCTGTGTCCCTAAAGTTTCTTTCCAATATGATATTATGAAAACTTTTAAACCGCCATGCTTTAAGCTCTGTATACTTCAGTATTAACATAAGTTATGAAATTGGTGTAGGCTGAATACACCGAAACAATATGCATTAATATTAAAAACTCGTTCTTCATGAACTTCTAACATCGGCCATGAATAAAATATACATGGAAAATGGACTACTATTTAGTTTAGATCAAATAAACCGAACCTAAACAAATTAAACAAATAATGTAGAGCTAGCAGAAATACTATGCAATTACTTTATGGCTGGTATGTCATGACAGAAATTATTGTACGTATTGTACCTTCACTTCTAAGCAATTATCGCAAGGTTATTGATACCCACTACTAGGTAATACTGAGCGATTCGTCATCGCCAGACGGGAAAATTATTTTTCATCTCACACCGTCTTCCTATGTTTATAGTGAATAATTTTTATAATATTTTCATTAAAAAACTTATCTTAATTACCAATTTACAATTTAAAGTTAACGCGAAAATCAATCTGCACACACTGTAGTCTTATTTTGCAACCTGGGTATATTATTATAATTTATTATACAAATGTTTTTAATGTATTGGCCAATTCAATGAAGGCGCAAAAGCTTCCGCAATCAATGGCTATTACATTACTACACCATACATTCCTGCGATCGAGTACTTATAAATAACGAGCACTCGACTTTGCAGCTTCTTAACTTACTGAGTTCTGCTATAAAATAAATGTCACTTCTCTTTTAAAAATGGTTTTATTAAAAATTATATGAATCCTATTGTTAGCATTTTTTAACTTTAAGAACGTACTACGTAACTTTCGACGATATGATACGAGTATTATACACAAAAAACGAACATTACCTTTTAAATAAGACTATCATGTTGGGATTTAGTTGCCGATTTAGTATGATTTTTGGGTATCTATTCCTGTCACTCTTATGCTACGGAAGAAGTCCCACCTTGCACAGTTTACTTTGCTTAATTTTAGCTATGTTTGATGAAAATAGGTTCAATATGGCCGTCGTTCAATTTTTTCACAACTCCCTTAATATCAAATAAAAGAGATTGACTAGTAGAATACTGTTTTTATTATTATTTTACGGTCCGACGGTTGGACGATAATTATTAACCATAATAAATTTCATTTCAATATATAGAAAAACAAATTCAAACTATTGTAACTGTAAGTGTACTTTATTTTCCTTTTAAGTTTATTTGTAAAGACGGATGCGGTCGCAATTGGTTCGTCAAGATTCAAAGAATTTCAGCGAACATGACGAGCCTTCAATAATTCAACGCCAGAGCCTTTTTATTCCGATAAAGACATTTTCCGCAGCGGCGTTCTGTTTTTCTTGCAATTGAAAACGTATTTTTATTAAAACGAACAGTAACGCTGATTTGTATGATGTATAAAAAACTATAATCTAAATCTAATTTCAGTCAAATCTAAGTGTGTATACAATTTATTTATTTTTTTGCGACATATTCGTAAAATGTCCCTCTAAAAATTCAATATGTATAGAACAACGTATGCGCATAATTTTAATATGTCGTAATAAAATATAAATTATTGATATTTTATGCTTATTAATAATAGGTAATTGAAAACTAAAAAAACCACACCTATAGGCTTCGGTAGTCGTGGAATGAAAACGGAATCGCATTGTTAAAGTTGGCAACAATGAGCGAAGCTGTATAAATGCCAAGCTGACTAGGAAATGTTGCAAAGTAGCAAGGTGAAGTCTAGTAGATAATGTAATAAATGTTAACGACAAAGCTTTTTAAAAATTGAAATGGTCTAGTGTTTTTTTAATAATTGTTTATCTCTAAGCATCTTTGAATATTACCGACGACAGACGCAATACAGTAATAAAAAGTATCTAGCAGGTTTTTCTTATCGTTTATTTCATCTTAGACTTATATTTATATCATATCTTTATTCATCCATGATATCTATAAACTCTACAAACATTCAAATTTCAAGTACATATTGAAATATTTTCGCAAACTTTGACATTTGTAAAATTAAAAGATCTTATTTATTTTTATATAAGTTTAGAAATAAAAATGTGTTCGTAAAAAGCTACTTAACTAAATTATCATAATGTCATAACATATATAGCTTTTTGGCACAATATTGTTTGTTACTAGTTTACGTTGAAACGCCTGAGTGGATTTCGCTGAAATTAAATAAGCACTACGCTTTGGAATAGCATAGGCTACTTTTGGTAAGAAAAGCTAAAGGCATCTCCTCTGCGGATGGTATTTATTGACGTAGGTTCCGGTACGGTCGTTGTATACAAACATGTTTAATTAGTAATTACATAATTATTATATTACTAGTTTGATATCACAAAAAAAAGTAAAAATGTAGTTTAAATTATTTAATTTATGCACATTTATTTTTTTTAATGTAACCATTAAAACTTCATTATACCTGACAAGGTAATAAAAAATTTGCCAAATCTTGTTATACGTGCGTCAGCAGCTTGGCAGGAAGTCATGTTATAGATTCAAATATAATATTTGTTTGTTATTTCTGTTATACTTATATACATTTTTAAATAGCCCATCTGACCGAGTGGAGTCATCGAACAGCGGAGATTTTGTTTATTTTATTTTACATAGTACTTTCTTAGATTTACGCGCATGTTTGACATTTTAAATAACACTGTCTTTTCAATATTTTATTTTGAATTTTGGCTACCAACCACTTTGAATTTTTATTTCAGGGATCCGTATACACTACGTTTTTTCCATAGATAAACTAAATATTCAATATTATTTTCTCAAAAAAATTAAAGATGAATTTATGTAATGTCACAATTTATTATGACTTGTCACAAAGTTGCTTTTTCATTATTATTCGTAATAGAATTTTAAAAATATATAATTTTTCTCCCATTTTACAGAAAGAAGCATCAATTTAGACAAATGGGTCATTACGTTGCCGCACTTGGTGGCGTGTCAACACATCTTTAACATCACTCTGATTTATGGGTTCCTGGTAATTAGATAGTGTTAGCTGATAATTATAAGCTCGGAAATTCTTTAAAGAAATTCATTTCTATTTTGTTACATTTAAAGAAAAAGATTTTAAATGATAATCATAAATTGATTGTGAAAATGCTCTCATTTGAAATAAGAAAAAAAAATCTGATTTAAAAAAAAGTAAAATTGGTACAAAATATGGAATTTAAAAACATAAACCCGTTGTCTTTTTGAAAGACAACGATCATCATCATGATAATAAAATCAATTTCAATTTCAAAATGATAAGAAGTTAAAATATATTCTGAAATATCCACAGCATTTTCATTCAGTTATTCATTGCCAGAATTTAAAAACCTAAAAATGGAATCAATATATTTTCCATTGACGTCAACATATCTGAATATACTGTACTCCTTAGAATAATAACGCATAGAAGGTGTGTAGGCCCAAGCGAATCGAAGCCATTTCAATTCGGCCTTAAGGCTGAATACGTTTCCTGTCTCTATAAAGTCTTGTTACAACTTGGCTGTATGCGTGCGTGCCTTCATGGTTGTAATAACGTGACACTTACGCAGACATTCATTCTAATGTTGCTTCAATATTGAGCGGAATTATGAATGAAACTATCGTTATATGTGTTATTATTCTTGGCTGTACTCTACATACTTAGAGTGCCTAGTAGATACTTTAATAATAATTTTTGTCGTCAACGTAAACTTTAAATAAACTGCCAAAATAGAAAAATACAATAAAGCACTATCTCTTTTCATAAGGATATGGTGTACAAAAATTAGAAATACGTTTCAGTTTACGTTTTGTATGTCTAGAAGGTAGGTACATCATTTTGTAAGTAGTAGTATAGTTTGAATTTTACTAGTTAAATATGTTATAGTTTCTAATCCAAAGTTAATGCTTTGTTGTGCGTTGTGTTTTATCATAAAGTATCTCAACGGTGTTATAAAAGAGACGGTGGCATAAAAGCTCTCTAGTATATTGTTCTATAGTATAATAACTCTAAGAGTAAGCATAAA
Source organism: Boloria euphrosyne (assembly GCA_951802675.2). Lineage (NCBI taxonomy): Eukaryota > Metazoa > Arthropoda > Insecta > Lepidoptera > Nymphalidae > Boloria > Boloria euphrosyne. Next base: position 7,856,958 of record OX637891.1, read on the forward strand.
AGCTCTTAATAGAAACAGTAAAAGGATCAGTATAGTAATGACGAAGATGCGCTGTTCAAATGATAATAAATTCTATAGAGTCCAAAGTGTATGAATTTATTGCGAATTCGCGTATATTGCGCAACAAATTGAAAATAATTTGTTAGAACGAAATGAGAGAAAGTATTTTCATCAAACAGTCGGAATGCTTTCAAAAAACTGAAACACCAAGCTCAAAACTACTAAATGTGTTGAGCGAAACATTATTGAATAATTCTTTTTAATTAAGTACGTCCCATTTTAAATTGCCAAAATATAAAAAAATGATTACAATCATTTCAAAGTAATTATACTATCTTTCAAATCTACAATAAGAGTAAGCAAAATTCTGTTTTCTAATAAAAACTGACCTGCTTCTGGTAACAAGAAGCGCATTTAAATGAGGCCAAGAATGTTTACTCGAATTGATTGAAACTAAAAGAAGTAAAACTACTGAAGTAACTTCAACAGAAGTGTGGCTTATTACTTTTCGCAAACTTTTAGTTTATGTTACGTAGGTACCTGTATTGAACCCTTTTTTAATGTTCACTGTTACGTTACTGCCATAGAAAGAAGTAGTCTACTAGGCTGGCCTGGTGCGAGTTGGTGAACTTCACGTCTTCCTTCAACTTGCGAGATTCTCTCAGATATGCAGGTTTCCTAATGATGTTTTCCTTTCTAGTTAAACAAGTGATATTCATCTTATAAATGATTCGTGTCAACACTGGCCTACTACTTACGTAGGTACGTACCTAACTACATTAATTTCCAATCTGTTACAATAAGTACTAAATATCCTAATATTATTGAGCTAAAAAACTTCATAAATACCGATTACCAATTAAATCAGGTTCAAAAACAACAGTCGTCATCAACGATCAAGCCGCCCCTAGAGTTGACCGTATTGTTTTTTTAGGGTCTCATTTATACAGTTTTTTTTAATTTTTGGTTCGAATTTTTAGATAGTCCAAAAAATGTCGCTTTAATACTATAAACATTTTATAATTACTTTTGATATTTTTATTACCACTTTTCATTATCGATTTAAGTACATTCTGTTCCATTTCGCCATTCGCCATTTTATAATATTTTAAAACTCTCTGTTATACATCTCTACTTTATAATAACTATGCGATAAAACGCCGTAATAAGACGACCAAAACTTCGGCTATTTCAATAAGTTAGTTCAAGTAAATTATTTAAAACAATAAAAAGAGTTTTTCATTTAAATTATATTATGCCCATTTCATTTAGTTCCTTTTTGGTACGGTATTAGAATAATTTCTAAAAAATAAGGCCTCTGTGTTGTAGTTCGGTAGATTTAATTAATCATTGACCTGCTTTATTTATGAAAATTGTGCATAACAAGTTAAGATTGTCTAACATTATTATTTGAATTTACTAATTTATTCAAAATAAAACTATTAGAAATAAAAATATTCAATCATTTTTAAAATCCAAACTGCAAACAGCAAATCACAGTCGAATTTTAATAAAGCAAAGTAAGTACTAGTTCAAAGACCGACAAAAATCATACAAAGCATTCATAAACTTATTCTATAAAATATATTTTACTAAAGTAGATGACGTGATCTATCAAAAAAGCTACTCATCATACTTCGAGTTCACTAAACTCTGGGCGTCAAACAGTCTGCATTCATCAACACTAATAATAACTTGTATTTTTGCCAGTAAAAAAAGGTTGTAATTAAAATTGACAATCGTGTTCAGTATCTTTGTAAAAAAAAACATTATGTTAATTAGGGTTGTCAACTTTTTTTGCAACACACACTTACACTTATTAAAATAGTTTTTGATCACTATATACCTACCTACATAAACAAAATACATAAATGCTTTTATTCTTCTTTATAAATTAAACACTTTAATACACCTCATGATTTTTTGTCAAGGAAATATTTGGCTAATAAATATAATATTTTCAATTAATATATTTAATTAATAATGTTGCGCGCAACGATTAATGCTCGGCACATGGTGACGTTACGTACCACTAGCGCCATCTAGTATCGAGTGGCGGAACTAGTAGTCAAGATCATTCTAGAAACTTCGATGATAGAACTTTCCAGAACAATCTCGATCGATCGATTTATGATCGATCGGGGCCGGAATGTACTCGAACATTCTGGAAGTTTCTACAGTCGAAGGTTCTAGAATCGTACCGAATCCGAGGCCCCTATATAAGGCCGGGTATGAGCCGCGACTAGTCAGTACGGAATCAGCGATACAAGCGAAACATCGAAGCGATCTACGAGTGCGATTTAAAGTGATCATAGTGCGATTGTATTTTATAATTTAGTGTGTTATTTTGTAATTTGTGTTGGATAATTAAAGTGTCTATTTTTTTTAGTAGTTTAATCGGCTGTTTTAATTGTAACGAACCCTAAGTCGTAACAATTGGTGTCAGAAGTGTGGGATTAAATCATGCCGATTTTACCCAAGGACGACACGGAAGGTATCCGTACCCGGAGCCAGCAACGCCAGCAGGAGACGGACCAGAGGCGATTTGGAGGAGCATCGCCGCAGACTTTGGAGGGCCAGCTGCCGACCACAGAGGCCGGCTCGTCAGCTGCCCCTGCAGCAGCTCCTGCATCTACAGCACCTGACCTGGGTGCTCTGATGATGATGCTGCAGGAGCAGGCCCGCCGACAGGAAGAACAGGCTCGTCGGCTGGAGAAACAGCTCCAGCGCGATAGGGAGGAGCAGGCCCGCCAGCAGGAAGAACAGGCTCGTCGGCTGGAGAAACAGCTCCAGCGCGATAAGGAGGAGCAGGCCCGCCAGCAGGAGGAGCAGGCCCGCCGACAGGAGGAGCAGATGCTCCTCATAAAGGACCTTCACGCTACCTTCAGGAAAGACATAAAGGAGGTGAACAACCGCCTGTCAGAGGCTGAAACCCGAATCGAACAAGTGAATAATCGGGTTGACAATGTGATGGCTGACGTGAAGAAAACGTTGAACAACCTGAAATCTGAAGATGGAATCGCAGTTCCAGCTGCAGCGGCTTCGCCCCGCGGTTTCAAAGTGCCGCCATTCGACGGGACGTCTTCTTGGTCGGCCTATAAAATCCAGTTCGAGGCCGTCATGAAGGCGAATGGCTGGAGTAAAAACCAGGCCATGACTGCTCTCACCCTAGGCTTGCGCGACCAGGCCTTAACTGTTCTAGAAGCTTTTGGTAAGGAAGTGACTTACGAGCAGCTGCTGGAGGCGTTGGAGGCTCGGTATGGTGACGCTCACCTGGAACACGTGTTTCGTGCGCAGCTAAAGGATCGCGTGCAGCGCAGTAGCGAAAACCTGCAGCAGTGGGCCCTAGAAGTGGAGAAGCTGGTTCGGAAAGCCTACCAGTCTATGCCCGTTGTGATTGAAGGGAACCTGGTGCAGACATTCATCGACGGCATCCGTGACCTTGAAGTGAGAGCTGCAGTGAGGCTCGGGCACCACGGGACACTCAAGGACGCCTTGGCCCATGCACTGGAGGTTGAAGCTGTGCGACAGGATCATCGTTCCCATCGCGTCAGGGAGGTGACAGCGGCTATAGTTCGGGACCGTAGTAAAGGATTCAGCCCTAGGTGCTACGGCTGTGGGGAAAGGGGCCACCTTCGATCCAGTTGCCCTAAGCGCACTGCAGAAAGGGAAAATGGCCAATCTCGAGAGGGTAGTGCGTCTAACAGCACCGCCCAGCAGCAGCAGGGAAACGAGTAATAGCCAGGACTGCGGGGCGGGTGCTGGCTGATGTTCGAAGAGCCCCAAGGATTTCGATCTCACAAACCCATGACGGGAACAGCCTAATCATCAAGGGTGAGGTCAACGGAACGCCGTGTAAGCTGACCATAGACACTGGAGCTTCTCGCACGGTTGTCAGTTCCCAACTTATTAGTCGGTCCCTTGGGGGCTCAGCGTACAACCGAGAACGGATTAATTTGGTGACAGCCACCGGTCAGCGCATACCCGTCCGTGGAGAGAAGGAGATGGAGTTGAAGCTAGGCAACAGGATTTACCTGCATAATGTCATCGTGGCCGATATAATGGACGATTGCATCCTGGGCCTAGACTTTATGAGGAAGAATTGTTGTGAGATCGACGTTAAGGAAGGTGTCTTGAAATGTGGACAAGAGGAACTTTTCGTGGAAGGGGCATTACCAGGGAATGTGTACAGCCTGAAGAAGATTGTTCTTCCGCCGAGATCGGAAACGATTGTGCCAGTTAGTCTTCCTCGGAATCCTGGGCAAGCAAATCGTTGTGTACTCGTGGAAAGGGTAGACAATGACCTTCCATGGAAAGTGGCTCGAACTTTAGTCAGAGCCACTGACGTCTCAGGGGTACGTGTGCTGAACCTTTGTGATCAGGAACAGATTATAGACAAAGGCGCATTGGTTGGTACTTGCGAAGAAGTGGATTGGTTGCGTCGATGCAAAAATCTATTGACTGGGACCAGTAGTAAGGACGCACAAACGAGGGTGACTACACTTTTAGAAGACAGTCGCAACGTCCTCTCTCCGAATGAAATGGTCAAGGCGAGGAAGTTGTTACTCAAATACGCCAATGTTTTCTCGTCAAACGATGCTGACATTGGAAAGACTGGCCTAGTTCGACACAAAATAAACACAGGTGAAGAATTGCCTATCCGTCAGCGACCAAGGAGATTACCGGTGGCACGTGAAAAGGAAGTGGAAACCATGATTGAGGGAATGGTGAAGGACGGCGTTATTGAACCTTCATCTAGTCCATGGTGTTCACCTGTAGTGCTGGTAAAGAAGAAGGACGGTAGCCTGCGGTTTTGTGTTGACTATCGCCGTCTGAACGACGTGACGAAGAAGGACTGCTATCCTTTGCCAAGAATTGATGACACGCTGGACATGCTTACAGGAGTAAAGTGGTTTAGCACGCTGGACCTGAAAAGTGGCTACTGGCAAGTTGAAATTGACCCTAAGGACAAGGAGAAAACTGCGTTCTCGACAAGAAAGGGCCTGTGGCAATTTAAAGTTATGCCGTTTGGATTGTGCAATGCTCCGGCAACGTTTGAAAGGTTGATGGAACTTGTTCTAACCGGTTTAATTGGCGATGCCTGTCTGGTCTACTTGGATGACATCATTATCGTAGGCCGCACGTTTGAAGAACACCTTCAAAACCTGGAACGCGTGCTCATGAAGATCCAGAGTGCCAACCTCAAGTTAAGCCCAAAGAAGTGTTCACTATTCAAACGGCAAGTTAGCTTTTTGGGTTATGTAGTGACGGAAGAAGGTATCCGCACGGATCCGGAGAAAATCGCCGCTGTCAAGGATTGGCCAGTTCCAAAAGACAAGACGCAGGTCAGAGCATTTTTGGGTTTGTGCTCCTACTATCGGCGATTTGTCAAGAACTTTGCAGATATAGCAAAACCTCTGCACAAGTTAACCGAGGAGAAGCGACATTTCTGCTGGGATGAAAGTTGTGACATCGCATTCCAGGAGCTCAAGGACCGTCTGTGCAAAACACCTATTTTGGGATACCCTGATGTGGGTAAGGAGTTTATAGTCGACACAGACGCAAGTGAAAAAGGACTTGGCGGTGTATTATCCCAACGAAATGGCGATCAAGAAGTTGTGATAGCGTACTTCAGCAAGTCGTTATCGAAGCCGGAAAGGAACTATTGCGTTACGAGGCGGGAATTACTTGCTGTTGTAAAATCATTGCAGCATTTTAGCAAATATCTTCTGGGGCGGAAATTCTACTTACGAACCGATCATGCTGCACTGAAATGGCTATTGCAGTTCAAAAATCCAGAAGGACAAGTTGCGAGATGGATTGAACTACTGCAGGAATACGACTTTGTGGTCGAACATCGCAGCGGGAAATCCCATGGCAACGCAGATGCATTGTCAAGAAGACCTTGTCCCGAAGATTGCAAGCATTGTGCTAGGCAAGAGGCTAAGGAAGTGGTACCTGTGAAGATGCTTAGGACAGACCTTAACAACGAGTGGAAGGAAAGCCTACAATATGCACAGCAGGAAGACTCGGATATCAGGCCGATTCTGGAGTGGATAAAGGCCAATGCTCCTAAACCCACGTGGAGCGACGTCTCGGCGATGAGTTCGACCACGAAAAGCTATTGGGCCCAATGGGACAGCTTGGTGGTTCAGGATGGAGTCCTGTGCCGTAAATGGGAAAATGCTCGGGGGGACAGCAGTCATTTGCAAATGGTTGTCCCTAAAGCTAAAGTGTCGGATGTTCTGAAGCTGTACCATGATGGTTGTTCAGGAGGTCATCTGGGTGTTAAACGGACTCTACTGAAGATACGAGAACGATTTTATTGGACCCACTGTCGTGACGATGTCGAGGACTGGTGCCGCAAATGTACAAGTTGTGCGGCTGTAAAGGGACCTCAGACTCGTAGTAGAGGTGCATTGAAGTTGTACAATGTTGGTGCACCTTGGGAGAGGATAGCCCTTGACGTTGCGGGACCGTTTCCGGAAAGTGACAGTGGGAACAAGTATTTCATGGTAGTAATGGACTACTTCACTAAGTGGCCGGAAGTCTTCGCCATTCCAAACCAAGAAGCGTCAACAGTTGCAGATAAACTGGTTCATGAAGTCTTCTGTCGTTTTGGAGTACCCTTAGAGGTTCACAGCGACCAAGGAAGGAATTTTGAGTCTCAAATATTCCAGGAAACTTGTCGAGTCATGGGCACTCATAAAACGAGAACGACTGCTTACCACCCACAATCGGATGGAATGGTGGAACGATTTAATCAGACATTGGAGAGGTACCTGGCAAAAGTCGTGGAAAATCGTCAACGAGATTGGGACAAGCACATCCAACCATTTTTGTTGTCATATCGAAGCGCTGTTCATGAAAGTACATCGGTGACACCAGCTTTCGCAAACTTTGGAAGAGAATTACGGCTGCCTGCAGACCTGATCACCGGGATACCACCTGATGACCCAAGCTGTATAACCGATTATGCGAATGACTTGCGAAACAAGATGGATGACATTTATGAGCACGTCAGACAATCGGGTCAGAAAATGTCTGAAAAGATGAAAACCCGATATGACCGCAAAATGAACAACAAAGGGTTCGACGAGGGCTCACTAGTATGGTTGCACAATCCAGTTCGCAGCAAAGGAAAATCTCCTAAGCTTCAAGCTAATTGGGATGGACCATACCGGATTGTAACAAGGATCAATGACGTAACCTACCAGATACGGAAAGGTGCAAGAGGTACTCCAAAGATCGTCCATGTGGATCGACTGGCGCGTTATTATGAGGCCGATAATGCTCGGGACGAGCATGTCTTAGGAGGGGGCAGTGTTGCGCGCAACGATTAATGCTCGGCACATGGTGACGTTACGTACCACTAGCGCCATCTAGTATCGAGTGGCGGAACTAGTAGTCAAGATCATTCTAGAAACTTCGATGATAGAACTTTCCAGAACAATCTCGATCGATCGATTTATGATCGATCGGGGCCGGAATGTACTCGAACATTCTGGAAGTTTCTACAGTCGAAGGTTCTAGAATCGTACCGAATCCGAGGCCCCTATATAAGGCCGGGTATGAGCCGCGACTAGTCAGTACGGAATCAGCGATACAAGCGAAACATCGAAGCGATCTACGAGTGCGATTTAAAGTGATCATAGTGCGATTGTATTTTATAATTTAGTGTGTTATTTTGTAATTTGTGTTGGATAATTAAAGTGTCTATTTTTTTTAGTAGTTTAATCGGCTGTTTTAATTGTAACGAACCCTAAGTCGTAACAATAACATAAAAGGACTCACTTAGATCGTGTACATTTTAAAGAATACATATGTATACCTATTTAAAATTGTACTGTAAATGTATTGAACCCTTTTTTCATTCCTTACTTAAAATTACATTAAATTAATTCATCATAAATTATTATTCAATTTCATTTCTAGTTTAAGTGACAACCCTGCAAATAGTAATTTATGGTATGATTATCTAATTTTGGCCAATTGAGAGGTTTTTGCTCTTGTACCCTTAAACAAGAAAAATGTTGGAAGCATGACAAGCACAGTGTAAATAAACTAAAAAATGTTAAGTAATTGGACAAAAAATCGTTCACTTCCGTAATTCAATAGTCTGATATAGTGTTTTTATTAGATGAATAGTATTTTTAGTTGATTTGGCTGATTGTAAAATGAGACCCCTTTACATACATACATACATACAATAGTCGCCATTTTAACAAAATGTTGATCATGTTCTCTGTTATATTGTTAGATACAAGTGTGCGACCAACTTAATTCATCAAAGAAGTGCCGACTGAAACGATAACTTAATGAAGAAAGGGTCAATGACTGATTATTTAATAGAGTGCTCAGTTGCTCAATGACAAGATTATCTTTTACTTTTAATTATAGGCATATTTTAATAATAAACCAACGGTACCAACCAATGGTATTCAAGAAATTTCTTTAATACTAACCGCCGCACTCAGAGTCACTGAATGAACCATTAAGTCGTAAATCTCCATACTAAAGAACGACATAATGGTTCATTAATGATTAAGTGACTATGAGTGCGGGCATAAATGAATAAGTATGTACATAATTATATGTATAATATGTTATCTGTTGATGTGACCTTTATTTACACAGCAAAATTTTAAACTGATATTAATTTTGTATGGAAATATATTGAGATTTTTTTACCAAAAAAGTCTTTTAGATTTGTTAGGTCTGATCCAGAGGTATCTAGTTAAGTCAGGTATCTAGTTAGAATTGTAAACAAACTTGTGAACTTAATAAGTATTGACGGCTATGACCAGCACGTGGATTTCCCATAACGTTTATAAATCTGCAAAAGGATAAGCGATGAAAAGGTTTAAAATATCTAAGTTTTGTAAAACGAACTCAATCATTATTGTTTTTTTTAATTTAGATATTAGAAAATACCTACGTGAAATTTGTATGATTTAAGTGCGCATGTATTATTTATGTTTACTCAAATTACACTAAAAATAAACACACTTTAATCAGCTAGCGTGGTTCTTTTGTAGTTCGTCAACCTTTGTCCCGCTTTTAAAAATACTACAAACAATTAGTACTTCCATAGGTAAAGTCTACGTGACTTTAGTTATAATTGGTTGTTCAAACAGGTGTACGGATACTATATTTTAAATTGGGTGCTTTCATATAAAAGATAGTTTTTTGTTGGTTTGAGTATTTTAACTAAAACGTAATAAGTATACTTACTAAGCATTTAGTAAAACATCTCAAATTACAAGAAAGGTACAGTTTATTTCGGAATAGACAGCCACGTTGCCTAATTGCGGGTTTGAGGAATCACTTTCGTCTTTTGAGAACTATCTAGGTTCTCTAAGACGTGCAGGTTTCCTCATGATATTTTTTACTAAAAATGATTCAAACGTAGAATCACAGAAGTGCGTGAACCATGTTTCAACCCGCTTAGCTTAGTTTTCTAAACAAGATCATTGCCATTAGGCTTACCAATGTCTTTTACCATTTACCTATTGACATACTAATCATAATTAAAATGTGTTATTTACCGGACTTCCGCTTTACTTTCTATGAAATACCTAACATACAATCATTACTCGTATAACAGTTGTAAAATAATTAATCTCAAATTTAATTACGCTTATTAACAAAAAAATGTAAACATGCATAATAATATAATATATTTCCTTTGCAAAAGGATAGGAAATCATATGTTAACACTGAATATTTTAAAATCAGACATGTTAATTACTTACTAAAGGATGTTTAGATATTTATGCATAAGTAACTAGTTACTCGCTTTGGGCTATTATTTGTCATGCACATTTGTTAGAAAACTTGTGTTTACATCAAAAATTCATTTTTTTTAAATTGATGCCATATTTATTTATTTTTTTAAATCGCAAAAGAAACTTGGATGGGCTCTAATACAATTTAAATGTAAGTCCTTTATAGTTTTGGAAGTATTAGGTATATTAATGTATCGACCTGTACAACGTAGAGTTGATAAAAAGTAAAAACTGTTATAATTATGGCAATATACAATTATAGTTATTGATTCGTATTTCGCACGAGTTAATTAAAGGCGTGATAGCACTGTATTGGTAATGAATAATATGTTAGGTGTGGGCTCTATTTTATTCCCTGAAATGACATTTATAGCTAAGTCACTCGTAAATACTTAAATGTAAAAATATTAACACTAGAAACTCTACAAATAGGCGAATATTATTACTATTATATATTTAATCAGTCCATGTATACTTTCGAAGATATACGATATACATATGTATTATATGGTACAGGTTTCTTTTGTTAAGAATACTAACTAATTGAATAACCCAAACTCTATTTTTATATCGAGTATGTACAAAATAATGAAGCATAAAAGCTCAAATATTGTCATATTTTATAGCTACTCGTACATGTTAAATTCAAATAATTTTTATTTCTTAGTGAAACATAACACAAAAGACATACAAATCGTTTGTCAATTAAAGTTCGTAAAAACGTTTTTAAAAAATACTTCCAAAAATGGTAAAATTAGTTAAAATTGATAGAATTGTAGAGTAGTGTGATACTAGAGTCGTATTTTTAAATTTGATATCAAAAGCGTCCCAACACCAAAGCTACATGAAAAGCTTTAAAGTGAAACACATTATTGAAATCTCAGAATTCAAGGACAAAATATAGGTGTCATACTTAATGTTATTAGTTTCTCAGCTGGGGATAAAAATGTCAACATCCATATCTACTTCATTTAAATAAAAAAATACCTAAACACTATTTCATGTAGAAGTGTCAAGTTTTAGTCTAGACTTATTTCTAGGAACTACATAATACCTGTTAGGCTACGATTCAGGTGTTGTATGCGACGAATCATAAAATCATAATTACCTGCAACAAACGAATTTTAAAATGTAATTTAAAAGTTGATTTCCATTTAATTTAAAATTCCCAATTATTGTAGAGTTTCTATTACGAATATTTTTCGGACCTTCGAGCTTTTATAAGCTTTCGTTTTTTCATTCGGAAAAAACGAAAACAGAATGTTTCTTTGAAAACATTTTTACGTTCATATTTATTTATTTTTTTTTTTTTGTATTTTACCGGTCATAACATACTAATTAATTATTATTCAATTACAGAATGCAAGTAAGAATAATTAACATAAAAAATAACCTAATAATTAAATTAAAACACTAATTTTTATGAAGATAGAATCAATCTGTTAAATAAGTCAAAGTTCATTAATTACTTAGTTCGGATGATTATATTCGTTTAGTTCATTTATAATAAATAAACAAGTACTTATAACTTCTAAGTATATTAAACATACTGAGCGATACCTAGCCTGATTAAAACAATAACGGTGATTATATAATAAATATTAGTAGCAAAGTTACTGCACCCTTCCCCCCAAAGTGCGTCTTGTAGTGGTGGGGGGGCTCAGTAGTGTCCGGCAATCTGGCCGGGCGTGAAGCTAGAGAAAGAGAGCTCACTTCGGTGGCAGGTGTGTCATGCAGGTTGCTCCTGGTAAACCTCTGATAGCAGAGTCGACTGAGCAACCCTTGGTTATGTGGTTTGCTTCGGCAGACCTGACGGGCCGTCGGAGTATCGTGGTCGAATACGTAAAAGGCCCTACGATACGCTTCATTATCACATGGTGGTAAACGTAAATGCATTTCCCAATGTTAAAAAAAAGGGTTTTATAAAAGTTCATAGTGATTAGTTCACTAATAAAGGTCGAGAGAGATCGAAATGTATTAGTTCCATACTCATTTGTTGTCTAAGTAACCTAGTTTAATTAATATTAGAAATGTTTCTAAAACAGTGGCTGTATAATACTTTAATACATATTACAATTTAAATTACAAGTGACCGTCTACAGCTCTGAGTTATCAGCGCCGACTGTCCGAATTAACAACAACAGCCGATAAAACCTCTCTAATTGAATGAACAACGATTGAAAACTGTGATGAAGGTCGTTTTCGCAATCTTGCTTGTTTTTTATATTAATATCTCAAGTAGGTATCGCTGACATGACGATACGTTGCTTAATACCAGTGATTAATTAGATTTTTTATAACGAAGCAAAATTTATGAAAAGGTTTATTATTTTTTAATCAATTCAATATTAATTTAAACATAAATTTATTTTGCTTTTAGCATACCTGTAGGTATTAATATTTATATTTTTTTAACGTTTAAGTTTCCATCTATGAGTAAATACAATCAGATCAGAGTCGAATTTGTATAATTAATATTTTTTTGGAAAGTGTTATTGTACTTACTTAAAATAAATAAAATGTTTATTATTTATAATAATAAATAATAAACATTTAATTTATTTTAAGATAATAAATAATAATAAATATCACCTATTGAAGACAGAAATCCGGCGCCTATGGAATACACAAACTACCATCATACCAATAATAATAGGAGCGACAGGCATAATAAGTAAAAGTTTGCATAGATATATAGACCAACTAAACACATATATAGACATAACAATCTTACAAAAACAAGCAGCCATACACACAGTCACCATACTCAGCAAGGTATTAGGAGATACTGTGTTCGTAAATAGTACACCAAATACACAGCCCACGCCAGACACACAACAAACATCACACACACAACACTCATCTATTGCCCAACATTCGTCTACCACACACTCTCCAACTACTGAAAATCACCAATCCACTACATCAAACACAGCATCAAGCAGGACTCGAAGAAGAAGAAGAAGAAGACAAAGATAGGGAATAAATAGATATCTTTTTTCCTACGGGATGTAGGACGGGATATTTATTAAGCCGACGCAATGTCGAGTATCGGAAAACCGAAAATGACAATATTATTATATTATTATGTGTACTTACTTCATTAAAATAAATTAAATAATAAATTATATTATTAGAGATTCGATAGTTTTGTTCGGACAGTATTACAATAAAAGCAATGGAAAGATTTTGATGAAATTTTGTATAATAAAAAATAATCAACAATAATATATAAAAATCCGATTCAACACATAGGATACGAGAAAATATCTCATCGCTGAGAAATACATATAATTGGTATACTAACGTACGCAGGGACGAACCTTTGCGATGAGAGGAGGAGCCGCTTCTCGCTAGTAACTGGATAAAAGGGGATGTTAGTTTAGGACTTAACTTAAAAATTACTTAACTTTATCTAACAAATATTGGTAACCGGAATCGTAACCGGAACATTAGAATCTTTAATCCATTATACCTTTCTATTTTATAAAGTGAAACAAACAAATGTTTACAAATCTCGACTTCTACAATTAATATAGTAATTTAATGATAAATCAAAAATCTTATAATGTTATAGTAACTGTAACTAAGCGGCGGCGATAAGCACAGAACAATTTTCTCGAAATGTCAACGTGCCATTCTTCATTCATTCATTCATGTTATACTTGCCCTTCTGTCTAAGGAAACGATATCTGATAACTATATAAGGAACGAACTAACAATGTTGAAGTTTGCAATAAATAGATAAAATCAGCAAATTATATGTATTATGGTTATAAATGTTATTTGATTTCAAATACTCTATCAAATTCTAAAACGAAACTAAAATGAAGTATAATATAAAAAATTATAAAATTAAATTACTTATAGGTGAGATACTTAGGCTCCATTATTAAAACTCTTAATTTATAAATATTTACTGAAAAGTGAATGCCAGTCTTCTGTTACTTACACTATATAGTATATAGGTACTTTCGTATTTTCTTACTATAATTTATGACGATAATTTATGTATATATGATATGTTATTCTACGGTACAAATGACGTACAAGGTATACACAGCCTTTACATAAGCCGAGTCCTTAAAAGTACATACCAATGACAAAGTGTTGTATTATTCAATATTAAATTGTTTGCTTTGAGCGAGCACGACACGGCCAACAAGTTATTACAGTCCAATTACTTCTCATTATAAAAATTACACCTGCAATAAGCGCTCGGAGCTATGTTTTGATTTACAAAACTTAAATATATATGCAGGATAATATCTTGTTGAAGGATTGCAATAAAGTTAGCTGAATAATAGCAATTAGTAATAGAATTTTGATTGATCTCTTTATGGAATAAGTTGTAGGTAGAGATGAATAGTATTGCTTGTATGTACTCGTATAACATTAATATTGACGAATCTATATAATTATACAAATAATAAAATTTAAACTATGGTGGAATATGAAGATTTAATATTTAAACGATTTTTTCTAGAATATGTCATTATATTTATCTATAGTTTTCCGTAGTTGTGCATACTTTTAAGTGAAACTTTATAGAAAAAAGAAAAGTATGATTGTATTAACTCGTGTTACTATGTTACGTGAGTAAGCCTCTAAAAAAATAACAGTCTATGCAATGTGAGGAAAACAAAATAAATGAAGTCATCTTTATCGTTTAGTCGCCTTCGAGTCTGGTGGCTGGTGTTTGCGTAATTACATGTAATATGGTCATTACATAATTTTGCTGTATGCAATTTCCTTAACAGTTGTAATTATTCACTAGATCAAAGTTAAAACGATATATACATATGTACTTAACTAACTTAGCGAAATCTTATCAATCTCTCTTATATAAAATGCTTCTTGTATAATTTTCCTACACTAGAGTACTTATAGTATACATAATTATAATATAGACATCGTAATTTTAGATACGTTCTCTAACAAAATATTAAGCTATTTTATTTTAATGGATATCCTTAAATAAATAAATGTATTTCATGTAAAAGATAATTATGAATACACAAACTTTTCATGTAGATTATACAAAGATAACGATTACCAAAGCAAATAACCTATTACAGGCTATTATAGTCAATGACAGGATAATTTAATAAATTAAATATAACTACTAAACAAAATATCCCAAATAGGTCTATAATTAATCGACAGTAAAACTAACCTTATACAAAAAATACGTGAAGAAAATGGAAAATACATAGTTTTCGCATTTCTATAGCAGTAGGTAGAGCAATGTCGATTGCATCGTAATGAATATGTTCAACGCAGATCTCGTTGTGGCAAGGTCATCGTCACTGATAAGGCCGTATCTCTCGGGTGTTAGTGTTTCTGAGTTTGATACGTCTGTTTTCTAGTAAATTATGTATTATAGTGTTGTATAGTTTCATGCAATTGTAATATTAAATAAACAATTAAAAACTACACAACATTAGGTTATAGAGTTCGCTCATGTAGAGTATGACACAGAGTATCTTCTATCGGGTCCGTCCGTAATTAAATGTCAAAAACTAATCAAGTGTTTCATGACATTGTCTTTCTGTATATTAAAATTCATCCGAATTCATTCAGGGCTACTAGGGAGTAGGGAGCAAGAAACAAAAATACAAAAATATATCGCAATTAACACTCGTATAAATATAGAGTTTATGGCAAAATATTGCCATAACAAAATTGATTGCGTTTAAAAATTATAGATCCAACTATGGCTGTAAATGAACAGGAATTCTATATACTTGTGCATTTCAATTTACGCAATCATAAATAATAAATATACAATAACATAGATATAGGATCAATTTATAAAGCTGTAGCTCTATATTGTCCCGGGTAGCCAGCTATTAATCGTCAAAATCTGTCCAGAGGCTTCAAAACAATCAGACAAAATTTCTAAAAACTATATATTCTGTCTCTGTGTTAATAACATTGACTATTTCAAGAAAAATCGAAAAATTCTTTTATACTTATTCGAACGTGTTAAAATTTTATTATACCTAACATCTATATATATAAAAATGAAACCCGTTTTCCGTTGTCACGACATAGCATGAAAACGGCTTGACCGATTTGGCTAATTTTGGTCTTGAATTATTTGTGGAAGTCCAGGGAAGGTTTTAAAGGTGAATAAATATGAAAGTTGTGCGGAAAAAAAGGAAATTAAACAATCTTTATATGGCGTTTGACGTATCATGTTATTACCGTTGCCATGGTGCGTGCAATGGTAATTAAATCAGCGAGTACATACTGGGAGGTGCGAAGTAAATGTTGTTTTGCGAATGCGTAATAAAACATTTCACCGGGAGGAAAAGTTTATAAAAAAATTATATGTGGACAGAACAACGTCTGTCGGGTCCGCTAGTCTGTAATAAATATGTAGCTGTAAATAATTTAGGTCGCTATTTCGTTGTATTTTTCTCACTCTTTGATCGCTTGTTGAGAGAGATTATTTTTACTCCTTAAGTAGATCACAATAAAATTACGGGTCAGCAAAAATTGTAAGGACTTATTTTTACTCAACACATATTTAAATGTTTTCGTCCTTTTTTTTATATAAACCTAACGTTAGCACTTAGCAATTTTTTCATGATCGTCCATTAGTGTAAAAAAATAATGTATCCTATATCCATACATAATTGGTTTTGCAACCTAAACAGATAGTACCACTAATACATAATATGTAAATCACGTGATCGAGTGTCATTTGGGATCATGTGGCAAATATACTTACTGTTTACATACTTAATATGTTTCGAATTCGTCGAGAAACATCTATGTATGAAGTTTTAGATTTTTGGTACTAAAATTAAATGTTTAAATATGAAGATAAATTTACTTGTTTCCGTTTCCAGGAACTTCTGTTTTTCACATCTTTTTAAACCTGAGGTAATTAATTCAAACTCGCTAATATGTATTAACAACATGATAATTGGTTTGACTTTACAAGTTTTTCCTTAAAGACAAACGCAACGAGTCTTGTGTTATGGATACCAGATATAACTGATTCACTATAAATATGGATAAATAGTTAATACACTGGAGTACAAATATTTGTGCTTAAAGCACAAATGCCCCCAGCCGGACTCGAACTCGTGACCGCTGGCACAGCAAGTATTACTACAAATTCAGCCAAACGTATCGCGTGACATATTAGAAAGCAATAATAATTTAATATGATTATATTTATGCCCCTTAAGAGTGCCAACGATTTGTTATGCAAATGTAGTTCGCATATTAATTGAATGATATGTACCTTCTAATGTCATACGAGTATATCAGTGGCATCCTTACAGACGATTTTAACTTCATTATTGCGTTTAATTGAGGATGCTCGTGAGTCGTGATTTCGACGGATGCTTGTAATCTACGCTTGAAATAGTGAATAGAGTGTTATTTATAAATTTTTACCACAACAATACAATAGACTTGTATTATAATTACATCAGTTGTATTGAAGTGGATACTTAAGATTATATATTAAGATGCATAATATCGCAAGACGTGTATTTTAGTAAGGAAAATTTATTTATCACATATTTCCAAAGATACTAAAAGCTTTACAAATCATTATAAATTTATATTACAAAAATAGAGTTTTAATTCTTATATTAAACAAAGGTACGTAAATAAACAAGAGGCTAGATTAATGCACTTGGAAATTATAAACAGCACTTGAATTATATTATTATGTAGGTAGGTAATCTTAAGTTGTCTTAATTGATTAGAAAATATTCTAGAATGAAATACAAAAACATTTTTCATTCAAAAAATATTTCAGCTATATACATAAATAGTAAATATATAAAATAAGTATTTCTATATAATACTCTTAATTCTACAATATAAGTTCCTTTGAACAAAGATTGATAGTATATTAACCTCTACAAGTAACTAACGATATAAATTAGCAGTGGTTAAAACAAAACACTTTAAATTATTTCTGAATATAGCAAAATTACTCATGAATACGCAGAAAATTCAGTATATTTTTTTAAGCATATGGTTTGCACATTTAAACTAATTTGGCATGTTAAAACAAATCTTGATATTGAACCACATTTTCGTTTTGCACTAATGGAGATACGTATGTCTATGTATATGTATGTATATCGATTCCACACGTGTACGTCCAACTGTCATGGCCGATGACAAGTGCGGCCGTAAGCATAATTAATTATTTCTCACAACACCTACTTGTCCACTGATATATTTATCTTTAATGGGTGTTAAATTAGTAATTAACGATTAATAAAGTATTATATAAATGATTTTAATGAAGCAATGACTGAATGTTCGAAAATCTTTTCAGGAGTAAATAAGAATACGGTTATTAAAGCTAAATCTTTAAACATTTATTAGAAGAAAAATAAAAAAAAATGTTCTACATAATTAGAAAAGTTTACGACACAAAAATAAAAGACAAATTAAAAGCAAAATAAAAAACGTATACTTACATATAGAATATATCGGTTTAATTGCATACGTTGATTGCACATGTGTACTTACACCTAAAATGGCTGACAGGAAAATTGGCGCGAATTGGCTTTCGTCCTTAATTTTATGTAAATCCTGATATTCCGAGCGAATGGTAGCCGTAAATAAATTAGAGTACTTATGACAAGTAGCCTATTAAAATTTTAATACGATTTACTTACTGGAGAAAATGCTAAATAGCCTCTATACATTATAAAATTCGAGTTATTATGAACAACATTTAGTAAAATTATATTATGTGACTTAATTTTTTATTATATATATTATTTTTAATTATATTATGTGACTTAACGTATTTATATATACTTTGTAATTAATATTCCATTAAAAGAAATCTTTTTGACTATTTATTTTATTAAAAATATTCTAATATAGTTTTGACCGAATACAATTATTAATGTCTCTGCTGTGTACGATTTTGTTGAATAAAAATAAATAATGATTTATTATAAGTTACACTTATATTATGTTTATGATAATAGAAAAACTTTTGATTTAAAAATATTTCCTCAATTTCTATTTATAGTATAAAAGTTGTAACAAATTTAAGTGGCACGATAAGATATTTTGAAATATTTTGTCACAAATATTTAAAATAGTGTATTATAAATATAGTATTTTCAGTTATCAATATTTCAAAGTTAGATGAACGAACTACGTAGCATGTGATAAGTAAATAATATCTGTAATATCAAGTTTTTTTCTGGGGTGATAAAAACCATCGTCACTAATGAAACATACACGACTCAATATTCACTTTGTGTTAAGCAAATTAGATAAATAGAACGGAAATTCCTCAGAAATCATACACGTAAAATGCGCGTTTTTTACTTTGTCTTCTTCTACGCAGTAACAGATCGTGGGAATTGGGATTATCGTGTTTATTATAAATATTATATAGGTACTAGCGACTGTTTCTCTTTAGGTTCGCCTAAAAGTCCATTTTGTATTTATAATATTAGGTATAAGCAATATTTAAAAAAATATTACGAACAATAGCCATATTATATATTATAGGAACATGTTCCTTAATGCCATAATATATTCGAATAAAATAAAATGTCTTTATGCACATTTAAAAATGTAAAACAAATGTTGATTAAAAACAATGTGTTATATAAATTACCGATTTTTTTAAATAATAGCAAATAACATTGATCTGTAACGTATCACTATTTAATATTTAGAACATAATAATTTAGAACATACGTTGAAGAATATTTTACCTTTCCTAAGTGCCTAATCATTAAAACCGCCATTATGTAAACTGACTCTAGCTTCCGCTTCATAACTCTATTTTATGTTGTTTAACGTTTATTGAGTAACTTTACACGAGCATCCTTTTAAAGAGTAAACATTGCATGTAAACAATTGTTAATATATTTATAATTAATGCTTACTTTGTATACATTCATTACTTGGGTACTTGCCTTCAATAAAAAAATGATAAAACAAAAAATACTTACGATTATTTAATAAAAATCACACCGATACTTAATATATGTTGAACTTGTAATTAAATTATTTCTCTTCAAAACTAAGCTTTGATCAACTAGTTTTGTATTCGTATTTCTTTATTATTATCAAAATATGTTATGATTCTGCGAACACTCAACTTTAATTCCTACATAATTTATAGAACTAGGTCAGAAAAACATTTTAATTGAACCCAAATAATTAGAAACCAAACAAAAAATAATTAAAATAAGAGGGTCGTGAAAGGAAAACGACTATTAAAAAGCAATAGCTAAGGCATTACAAGTGCAACCTTGGAAAATAATGAAAAATAATAAGTCAAGGTAATCTCATATTTATTCATACGTGCGTTAAGAAGTATAATAGTATTCAGTAATTTACCCTATGGCATGAGGTTCATACTCCCCGGTCCCCAACAACCACGAAACCTGTTTTTTCGGAGAATGCCTTTCACCGTAGTTTTTTTCCTGACATCATACGAGGAAAAAATCCGTTTAAAGATTAATGAACTTAACGTAATATATCATTTTACATATTCACATTGTAAAAAATAACATTTTGTTACCATCCGTTAATAGATCGGTGGAAACTGAATAGGTGTTAATTTGTGTAGTTTGTTCTTTTGATTTTATAAGCCTTTTAGAATAAACTAGTAATATTTTAAATTACCACGCAATGTTTCCAAAATAAACAATTTATTATAAAAACAAGCTAAGCTCAAGTACCGACATTAGTTAAGTATTTCACTTTTTTTCATTTACATTTACATTTTGCAGTAGGAATACTGCACAGGACTCCTTCAATACGAAGGTTTAGGCCACAGTCCACAACACTGCCTAACTGTGGAATTCGCATTTCTTTCTAGGACTAATTTTAAACCCGCTTCGATTAGTTTTCCATGCGAGCGTGTTACCACGAGGCTACCACTGCCTATATTACTTTTGATAGAGAGGAATTTATGTAGCGTCGAATTGGTATCAAGTAGGTATATATTTAAAAACGTCAAAATTTAAGATTGTAGCATTTCGGTTAAAAATAACAATGCCTATTCATGACTGCGTAAAACATTGCCAAGACGATCCGTAGAATAATAAATGTGCAAGCTGAACATTTGGAGGAATTGATCGCCGAATAATATCAAGGACACTCGAACGATAAACGCTATTTTAGATTCTGTACTCTCCTTGCGACACAAACGTTTTAATGTATGAATCATACATAAGTAATTTGGATTTCTAAAAAGATTTTATTCTGAATTGGTTTGAAGCTACTAATTCTTTATATACCACTTTACAAATGTACCGGATTATTTTATTATAAAACGTACACGTTGTTCTACTCCACTATCCATTGATGTTTGAAAACGGACTAACAATAAAAATACAATATCGTATTATATATTTATATAATATAGTATGACTGTTTAAGAGCATCACGAGAAAGCAGCTGGACAGATTTTGACAAAATTTAGTATTACGTGAGCTACCGGATATCCGGGTGAACTAAGAACAGGATACTTTTAAGTACAATAAAATCTATATTAATGCATAAAGCGCATCTAAGGACGTGAGTCGCTAGTATTAAATAACAATTAAATCAATTAACTAAAAACAAAAATATATATTTTATTAATTTTATTCAACACAAAACTATTGAAGATATCGCGAATATATGACAAACATTTACACCCAGTATCTCTCTATATTGAAGTAGGTTATAAAGGCAGTGCCGTTTACAAATTACAAGTAACATCAAACAACTTTTTTTTTTTTTTTTTTTTTATGGGACAAAGGGGGCAAACGGGCAGGAGGCTCACCTGATGGTAAGTGATCACCTCCGCCCATGGACATCTGCAACACCACAGGGCTTGCAGATGCGTTGCCGGCCTTTCAGGAAAAGGAGGGAGGGAGGGAGGAGGGAGAAGGACGGGAAGAGGGATGGGGAGTGGGCCTCCCGGACTCTCACTTACCGGACGAAACGCGACAGCATAGCTGCCACTTCACGCCGGTCTTCTGTGAGAGAGTGGTACTATACGGGGCGTGCCGGCCCATTCGGCTGCTACCCGAAGGTAACAAGCATGGCACTACCACTTAAAAACTTGGAAAGACATAAACAGAAATTAGTAAGCGGATATTAAAGAACCTGTTATTTATTATTGCTATTATAAATCGAGTTAATATCTACTAAATTAGAATAGAGCTGTTTTAACTGTAAAAGCTCTCTCATAAAAGCGCAAAAGTTTGTAAAGAAACAAACTTTACTGAATAATTAGGTACATAATGTAATGTAATCATAACATTATTATTTCTAAACTGGCAATATATATGTAAATTCATAGCATCAAATGTATTTTCAATAAAATTTCACGAAGGAGAAAGGCATAATAAATGCCATTTTCGTTTCGGGTAATTTGATCAGAAGCACTAATATAACGTATTTTACAAATGTCTGTGGTTTATTAAGGTAAGCATTGCATTTTTTATTATTATTTTTAATGTATATTTTTGAAATTTAATGTATTTTTCACAAGACACGATACCAAAATCGAGTAATGGTGACAAGATAGTTACAATAGTTACAACAAATAGGTGCCCACAGAATAAAATATAAACAAATAATAATAATAAATAATAATGAACGATGTTATTGGTGTCAAATTAATAGTTTCAAAACTGACCAATCTCCTTCATGTCTTTTCAATTCTACGTGACATTGACGAACTACTGTGTGCTTAACTGACACGCCAGAAAAAAAAGGATTAAAATGAATACGAATTCTTAATACCGACCAAAATGATTGACCATCACGAAGGACAACAGGTTTAATGCCTCTTGCCTCAAGAGTACGAATATTCAAAATGTAGAGCCAATATAAACTTTTTTTTTTACATTTGCTCTATACCAAACCAATTCAAAACACGACTAATATGTATGAAAACTTGGTACAATAAGGACCTTTTACTGTAGTTCTTGAATTTCTTAAACTATACAGAAATAACATAAAGAAATATATTAATTATTATATGAGAAATTCCAAGTTGGAAAGTTTTTTAATTTTATTTTAAATACAAACGCATGACCTCTGACGTAGATGCTAATAAATATAAGACATAAGGGACTGCATTACGACGATCTACATCATATGCATATAAATAAAATTAAAAAAAAACATTTCATATTATTTAAAATATTTATTAGTTTTTTTTCTAGCCTTGATATTATTCATAGGTATCTTTAACAGAGACTCAATTGCGTAATACAAATAATAATTAAAATGCAAAATTGCATAATACAGAATAGGTGTACATACATATGTATGATTAATCGCCTCTACACGAAGGACACGCTATTCAATATTTAAATTATTACTTGAAAATTAAATATAAGTTCTATTATATTAGAAAATCTAATATTAAACACAAAATCTAGTAATTTAGAATGCAATAAGCTTACCAATAAAAATTTTTGCAAGGTTCGAAAGGTAGAGTCGTTAGTATGCATGTACAAACGGTAGCTACCTAGTAACACCTTGTATGACTACACATTGCATGTCATTGGACTATTTAGATACAATATTTTACTATTTCAAAGAAAATATTTCAAATATTTGAAACCATACTGTTTTACAAATATTTATGATAAGTACTATTAAAAACCAAATCTTTTATAATAATATATTTTTAATTTACAAAGAACAATTTAAAATTAAATTTAACAGATTGAAAAATGACATAAATGTAAATATATTAAATAAAAACAGTTCTAATATCAACGACATAAAGAAATAATCCAAAAATAAGCTCACGGGAGGCAACGCTCTATTATTTTAGATACAAGGTGGGTATAAACATTACTCGTCTGACGGAACATAGAGAAGTTATTTGAATTTACGAGTTAATATTTACGATCGAGTCGCTTCCGCTAAATGGTTGTTGATTATATTTATAATCTAAATGTTATTCGACAGCTGTTTCGACTTACGAGTCACGTTATCGCAAAAATAACATTTTTGTCATAACTTTATATACTATTCATTATACATACATACATATGTTTTTTTTTTAAACGAAAAATGTTACGCATATTTATGACTGCTACACGTGCCAAAATTGAATTTAAAAAAAAATAGAATATTTACCTTTTCGCCTACCAAATGGCCCGCAGAAAGAGTTTCCTTTGCCAATAATATTCTCATCGATGTACTTGATCAGCTTGGCCGCATCCTCGGCCTTGTGGGGCCTGGACACACTCCATCTCGCCGGCAGATCTTCTTGCATGGATTCAGATTTTCCTTTTGTTCCTCTAGATTTTTTTAAAACACTTGTCATATTACTCGCACATTACACAAAATGTGTATATTTTTACATACTTTAGTCACTAAACACACAAATTATAAGTTGCAATATTTACGAAGATCGCGAAAGATTTTCCGACTGTAAACGGTTAACGCTGAAGTAGAGACGTCCGAACTAGGTTATCTCATCGAGCGAATGCCTTGTTCGCGCTCTCGGTAGTACTACTACTATACGCTAGTATCGCCGTAGCGACGCACATCGCCGCATTTTTCAGTGTTGCCACATCTGAAAATTTTCTACAATATAGTAGTTTTTCCTCTGGTAAAAAAAATATTTAAAGTTTAAACTAATCATTATTAACCTCAGACCAAATAAAAAGTATAGACGGAACTCTGCGAACAGCAAAGTGAGGCCGGTCAAACTACGCCTCGCCGTGTACATACACAATTACACGCACACTCGTACAACGAAACTACGCCTTGCCTTGTCAGTCTATATATCGCGGCTCGTGGGAGCAACACGTTTTGAGAAAATATTAATTTACAAGCGAAAATGCCGAATTGTGTTGTGAAAGGGTGTAAGAATCAATCCTCAAAAGATAAAAAGCGGAATGGAATCACATTTCACACGTAAGTAATTTAAAAACCAATAATTTTCAATAAATCAAAATAAAATTTTAAGATTATTGCTTGGAACACAAATGTTGCCAGTATAAAGTGTTTTTGTTTACCCTATTTGGATGGATTACAATCTATCGAGATAGATTCTTATCTAACGGTTTTCACAATATTATATATCCATGTTATCAAAATCGGCTCGAACAATAATTTAATAGCAAAATAAAAAAAATTACTAAAGTTTTATTCGTTACGTTATTAAGTCAGTTGTTTTTAACGGGTTTCAATTATATCCATAATAATATGTATTAATTAATATTTTAAAGGCGTTTACTACCCTTTCAAGCTTAATAGTACCTATGTGTATTATTAATAATTAATTCAGCATAAAGGTTTTTAAATAAAATAAATTGGATAAATCATAATGAATTTTATTTCTGAACCACTTTTTCCATTTACTTTCTCCTACCATCACTACTTTATACCGACAACTCACCAAGACTGAAGACATATATCATGTTGTGACGTTATCAATTAGTAACGTTATTTTTGTAATTTTAGGGTAATTTGAATTATCATGGCAACACCGGCCCACGCAACACATGTTTAAAAAGGTGGCCTCACTTTTCTGTTCGCAGAGTTCCGTCTTTACTTTTTATTTGGTCTGAGTTATTAACCACTAGACGCCCGCACATTATGACATGCAACACCGAATAATCACCGAGCCCGTTTGACATTTTTCCAAAGAGTAATATAAGTATAGGGGAACATTTTTCGCCGATTCTACCATAACATAAAAAAACATTTACAATTTAAAATATACAGCAGCGATTTTAAACGTTTCAGTTGCTTTGGATTCTTAAATAATTTGAGCATTCATGAGAGTATATAAAATGTACTTTAAACTATTGATAAATCATAAATAAGCTTGTAAAATATTAACGTTGGCTAAAAATATTCTACTTTTTGTATTACAATGATTTCTGATAATACCAGGGTTTATATTTACACTAATTTTGAAAAACTACTTTGTGAATAAACATGTAGTCACACAAAACCATTCATTGAATTATTTTCATTAGTTGTAAGTAACAATCACATTCAAAACTTTATAATATCGCGGCTCGTTCGATGTATTTACACAGCTTACCGCGCAATTTTAAAAGCAATCATCAGGATATAGTGAGTAGATTCTTAGCAAAAGTTACACTTAAATACATATTAGTTCTTACTTTAAAAACATACACCAATAAATCTTGAACACAATCCACTGTGATTAGAATTCAGTTGGTTTTATTATAAAAGGGAAAAATTGAGGTTATTTTTAAAAACACTCGTATTTCAATATAATTCACATTTTTGTATTTATTATTTAGCTTAAATTTTAAATATACAAGCTAACTATATCACTTATATTATGAAACCTTTATACTTTTCATTCAAGAATCTAAATATTTAAACATGTAAAGTTGTCCAAATTATTGTACTGATAATAATAATTTTAAATATTTTGATGCGTAGTAATGCTGTACCCCTCAACAGTCAACACAAATATTATCGATAATTGTTGTGAACGGCGAAACAAATATAAACAAAATAATAAATTTTATATTTATGTACAGCAATTGAAATCAGATATTTTATTTTTATGCATATATATACGAGATTTAAAATATTACTATATTGAGCATTCAAATTTTCATAAAATATAAAATAAAAAATATTATAATTATCTCATAAATGCAAGAGTCAGAAATCTGGCTATCATGTTAAGTATTTCGTAATATGAATATTATTTATGGAATACATTATTGTATTTTATTATATTATGTAATTTTTTTTGCCAAAACTATATTATTTTCGAATCTTCAATAATCTAATCATAAGTTGTATAATTTAAATTGTCCATAATATAGTATTTTCATGAGAAATAAAGTCAATTTTGCATCAAAATTTGTAATTGCAAACGCTCAAAAACTAATAACATATCTTGCTAAAGTAATAATTCTCATTGAAACTAAAATATTGGAGGCAAGTTTTATATAAAAAGTTCAGTTAAAGTTTTAATTATTTAAATAATATAATAAAAATTATTCCGCTTATATGGTACAAAATTTTTATTTTGCAATTCAATAATATCGCTCTTATAGTTTTTGATGACTAAAATTGATGACAAAAAAGACCATTACGTACAGTATTTAGTTTAACGTAATTGGCCTCAAAGATCCTTACTTCTAAAATTTTCTGATCTCACCTTTTAATCCAGATAATCCTTTAGGTATTCAAAAGCAAACTAATAATTTACTCTAGATGATTGTCTTTTTCTTATCCAGTATTCAAAGCAGCAATAAATTTACAAAAAAGGAATTTTTATACATTAATATTATAAAAAGAAAAAAGATTTCACTTGTTTCATTGTAATGTATAGGCTCCGAAAGTCCAAAACCAATTTATAAATTCACCTAGAGAAAGCTTTATTTTCAGCGAGCAGCATAGACTTTATTTTATTTACAAAAAAAAAAGATTAATTTACTATAAAAATGACAATATTTTGAAGCAAGCTATAACCAGATCTTGATGAAATTATTTTGTAAAAATGTATCATATGTATCAGAAAAAGTGATTTTATCGGTTTCATGACATTAATCCTTTTCTTCTTTATTTGTTTTGTCGTATTTGTCTTCGCTCCGAATTCTGTTAGAATTACTTGGAAAAATTCATGTTCTATTGACTATTTTGGAACATTTTGAATACTTGTTTTTGTTTTGTTGGGAACTCTCCATAAGTTTATCTATAAAAATATCTGAATAATAAAAGTATATAACCGTTTATTTTATATGGAAATCATCAAAATGTTTATACAAACACTATCGTCCGAAGGGGACGATAGTTTGTATATAAGTTATCTAGGTATATAGTACGTGTTGTACTCGTACACCCATTTCAAGCTACTATAAACACTCGAGATCGTCAAGAAAAAAATATTTTATTTTAGAAGGTCTTTGTATTGCTATTATAATAATATAGTATATTATGTTAGACTTTGTATTGAAACTCTTATGTATACTTGATTTAATTTGAAATACATAAGATATTTAAATTTTATATAACATTTTATTCTAGAACGAGCTAACACATATTTCTTCAATATACATTTTTTATATTAAAATATCGATATCATCGATAGCATAATATATCGACATGTGTCAATGTCTAGCTCAAATTTGAGGAAAGTCAAATATGTCACATTTGACAGCTTATAGGCTTATATTATTATTATTTATAAATAAACACATTTTATATTATAAAACTATTGAAATATGCTACAAAAAACTGAAAATATGAAATTACATTTATTTTTCTACAGTAATTTACCTTTATCAGATACTAAATAAGTGAGTAATAGTCCAAATTCATGTAAAATAATGGCGACTTAATTTACAAATTTCAATACATCAGAATTACTTTAACCAAAAAACTAACATTATAACGTAAATATAAATTAATTAGTATATCAATAGTAGCAAAGAATATTAACAATTAATATGCCTGCGTTTAAGGCACAAATTCACTTGTTTTCAATTTTTAAATCTCACTAAACCAATAGCGAGTCGCGCGCGCTTTACTTTAAATTTTAACAACTTTTGGCGCATTTGTTTTTAATGTTGCCGGAATCTGATTAAAATAATATTTCATTATATATGTAATAAAATTTCTAAAGGTAGCGTGCATTACTTATTTAGCAAAAAATATAGCGATTTCGTTGTGTAATAAGTGATAAAAGCGCAGAGGGCGAGGTGGTACACATAGGTACCAGCGGGGATCTACGGTAACGCCGGAAGTGGTACACATAGGTACCGGCGGGGATCAAGTGGTTAAAAATGTTTTTGAAATATTTGTATAAATAAACCATGAGGTTTCTAATGATCATTTAATTTTACTTAATCTAATAAACAATAACTATATTATAAAAATATAACTAAAATTAAAAGTACGAAAATAATAAGCATGACATATTATTTTTACTTTTAATAAATACCTATAAAAAACTATACTATACTTAGCATGAGATAAATTTTTAGTCACTATAGCAACAAGACTTGTTAAATCATTAACTGCAAACAATTTATATTTATTTTATTTTTCGTGATTGTGCGAGGTGTTTGATAACTTTTAAAATGCTGAAGCTGCAAATTGCTAATGCTCAAGATCGAAAGGAAGCCCAAAACAGAGAACGGCGACGACAATGCGAGTTAGAAAGAAGATCTCGCATATTTAATGCCAGAAATAGAAAAATTGGCGTAGGTTCATACAATCTCATTGTCATTTAATAATTACTTTAAATAGCTTAAATGTCTTTACTTTCTAAATAGTTTGTTTGGAAGTATATTGCTATACTATAATTTAATAAAATAAATAAGGGATTTATATAAAACTAAATAAATACCTAAAGCGAAAATTATGAGTATCTATTGAGTATTACAAGAAACTATTTAAGCCCATATTAAATCCTAATTACATACTCGTAGCTTAACAATCTCTGAAATCGAGAGAAAACGAGATCAAAGACCGATGTCCAATAGGCTAAAGCCACCACATGTACATGATCACCTGAGAGTGAGTTCTATGCGAAAATTGTTTTATATTTGATTTCAATCACTGTCCATTTTTAAAAGGTTGATCTTCCCTTCCTGGAGCGTCAAGTAGAAGAGAAGAAGGCTGAAAGAGAAGAACAAGAAAGAAGAAACTTAGCATTCGCGCGCCAAATGATCAAAGATAGCAACCTCGCAGTCGTCCTAGAGGCCAGGGAGAGAGAAGTATCGTTCTACTTCTAGTTTTTGACTTTTACTAAAATAAATTAAATGTCCCTTTTGTCTACGAAAATTCAAAGAAATCAAATCATCAGACTTTACTACAATTTTCACAAATTTAAATAAATGAATAATAGCAAATAATAGCATGCTAATTTTTCGAAAAAATTATGTTTTAAACTGTTATAGGAACGACGCCGTATCGACTTGGAAATAGATGAATTTCGCCAAAAATATCAACGTAAACAGGACAGCAGGGAATACGATCTAAATGACCCCAATTCGCTAAAGATGCAAATGCCTCCACGAGCTTCCGATGGAGAACCTGTCGGCTTGTCCAGTGCACAAAAGTAATTTAAGGCTTGTTTTAAAAATTATACTCACAATAACTTTATGCGTACCTACTAAAATATGCAAAAAGTATTATTTATATTGCTAAAAAAATAACTTGCGTGTAGATATACAATACACATATATAAGGGTTATCGGAACCAGTGATTATAATCTTTAAGACAATTTTTATCATATTGTATATTATTAATTACTAGCAATTCCCGCAGCTCCGCCCGTGGTGATAGAAGGGTGAAAAATTTGGGTTATAAGTAAGATATTTTTTGATGCCAAATCATAAAAAAATAAAAAATAAAATTTTTGTCTAAAAATTAAAAAAATCTGGAGAGTGCCACCCTTATCACCTAGGGGGATAAAAAATAAACCTATTCTTAGATATTTGGTAGCAAATATACACAAAAAAAAAACAAAAAAGTCGGTTAAGGCGTTTGGGAGGAGTTCGATAACAAACACTGTGACACGAGATTTTTATATATATTATATCAGCTATAGAGGTGGTCATGAATTATAGTACTATATTATGTGGAATATTAATGTTGCTTCAAATTAAAGTTAAGAGATTTAAGCATTAAAGACAGCTAACTAGTTTGTTGGACATAAACAAAATGCTTGAGCTATCTAATATCACTGACAATCATCATCAATAAACTAAATTAATAATGATTATTTAACTTACCAAGTAAACTTATTTTTTTAGATTTGAAGGAGAAGATCTAGAGTATGAAGAACGTAAAAAAATAATGGCGGCGCAGAAGAATGCATGGCTCGAACAGCAAGTGCAGGAGCGCAAGGCTGCTGAGGAGGAACGCAAACAGGCAGAAGCCGCATACATGGTTACCAAATCTCTTTATATATTTATTTAACTTAACAAATGATATACTCGTAGTTATAATACTTATTTGTATTTATTACCATATTTAAAATGACACGAGAATAATTGGTCGGTAAAAAATATTTGGTTAGATACGGTCGGTTTTTATTTTAACACAAAAAAATGTTATTTCACCTTTTAATAAGCTTCCTATTGCAATAATTAATTTTGACACATAATTTAAAATTCAAGTTTAACCTCGATGTACATGTTTGTCGGAAAAATGCAATCGCGTCTGACAAGGCATTTACCGCACGTAACTTGAGATAATACCTGGTGAATATTATGTAGTTATGTAGGTAATTAAAAAAAAATACTCTGCCAGCTATGAAAAATATGTCTTTTTTTCGCTCCGGTGCGACCTAGGAACGAGAGAAACCTAATTCTTTTCTTAAAAATAAATATTAGCCTTATACACACCTTATCAGCTATTTGCAAGGGAATGCCACGTGAAAATCAGTCCAGCCGTTTCGTAGATTCGCTGAACAAACTGACAGACATATATCATGTTTTCAAATTCAAATTTAAAATATTTTATTCAGCATGAAATTATTATTATTTTTTACAGAACGTCATGAGTCTACTACCAGTTCGGAAGGAAGAAACCACTGACCTGAGAAGAACTGGCGAAAGAAATTCAGGATTTTATCTTATATACCCTATATATATTTCCATAGGCATTTAGTAGAAACCTGTTTTTTGACTTTACAAACAGACCCTTCAAGCATTTTAATTTTTGTTTAAAATTTATTGCTTATAGTGTTTGTTCGGCTTTTACAGATGGCGATTAGATCCCGAGACGCTCGTGCCGGAGAACTCGATAAGTTGGAGAGAGAATGTCGATATCGTCTCGGTCAAGCCAACTTACGTTATAATGAGGCTTTGGTAAATAAGTTTTCAAATTAATAAATACTTATACTTTTAATGAATGTTGATTTAATATTTATTATAATTTAATTAACTAGCTGATTGAATTTTATCGTTATTTTATTACTTCTGAACTTTCTGTAATCTTTGCGAGCTTTCTCGCTCTTTTTTGCCTACTTTAATAGATAATACTAAAGAGGCAATGATATACTATATGAGTATAGCTTATTAAATGTGATGTTGATTAAAAATTAATTTGGCATTTTCTTTCTGGCTTACTTAATGATCTTGAACTTTTATCGCCTCAAAGTACCAGCACCGAATTTAGAGTTGAACAGGGGCACCGCCCTTAGTGCTCTGCAAAGTACCTAGAAATACGTTTAGGTACACTTCGAAAGGATTTATTCTATACATACATAAGTACATACATATAAATGAAATTAAAGTGTCTGTTTTTAATTTCAAATTAACAGCTTTTCACTAAATTCATATGAAAGTATATACGACAACAACAACAAAAAACCAATTTTTAAAATTTTTATCTGTCTGTCTTTCTGTCTGTTTGTTCCGGATAATCTCTAAAACGGCCGGATCGATTTTGACGGGACTTTTACTGGCAGATAGCTAATGATGTAACTTAGGCTACTTTAACCGACTTCGAAAAAGGGGGAGTTTTTTTAGAAATTTTATTTATTTTAACTAGCGGAACCCGTGGTTTCGCTGACGTTTAACCTAGAGACGAACCCGAGCGAAGCGAGGGTGAGTTGCTAGTATATTATAATATTTTAATGAAACTTAACAAATGTATAGGCGGCAGAAAAGAAGCAACTAGAACAAATAATGAAGGAGCAAGAAGAAGCGGACAATGCGGCGGAAATGTACAACAATCTCACGTCAGACATGTTGACGGAGAACCCAGATGTTGCTAAGAGCGCTCTGGGGAAGGATAGGTAATATCATCGCTACATAAAAATATATAAATCAAAATATTTACCTAATATCTACTTTACCATTCTAAGTTTGTTTGTTTCGGTTATTATCACAAACTAGGTAGGTACTTACTATACAGATATTCTTACAGCTATCATTTGTAATTTCGAAAAAAGAGTTTGTAGGTTATTATGTATTTTCTATTTTGTGTACTAAATTTATGTAATTACATAGTAATAGAACATAATCATAATTCTCTTTTTTCAATATAAATATACATTAAAAGGATGCATAGCATTTTGTAAAATATATATTATAATTCAACTTTGTAAGGGCAATAAATTATGTAAGTGAATACTTTTCAGAGCTATAGGCTTCATGTACAAAGGCATGAATCAAGAAGAGCTGAAAAAGTTTTACGCCGCGCAAAAAGAACAAATGGCGGCGGCTAAAGTGAGTTTTCTTTGTAAAATACAAGTACCTATAACTTTAAAAAACACGCTTGTATAAGCATAATTTTCAGTAATTAATAATTGTAATAATATTTAATATATCTAACATCATTTTTATATCCCATAATTATAAAAATCATATGTTCTGAAGTGGTTTCGAAATCATTTTTTTAATCTATTGTAAATATATTCAACTTTGGCTAAAAAAATGCCAACCCGCACTAGGCCAGCGCGGTGGACTATGACCTGATCCCCCTCGTACAGGCACGTGAGGCAGGCCCGTGCCCACAAGTGGGACTTTTACGTGCTGAAACGAAATGGGGAACCATTTCGTTACATTTGTCTTTATCCTTGCTACTTTTGTCTTTATAGAAATTAATATTTTAACTATGAAGTAGGTATAATATAATATTAAGTTTTAAACTTTGATTCATATTTTTTTGAAATCAAACTGTTTTATATTTTGATTTTTTCCCCGACATAAGACAATTTCATACCTGTTCCTAAGATTCATGATTATCAAAAGACAGCTTTTTTGTAATTTATGTAAAATATAAATTAGCAAATTATTTAGGCAAAACGTGAAGCTGAAGAAAAGATGGAAGCAGAGTGGCAAGCGCTCGCTAAATCCATACAAAGGGAGGTCGCCACGCAGGACATACACGACCAAAGGAAGAGAAGGTATGAAACTACATATGAATTTTTATAGCCTTCTTATAATAATTAAATGTCAAAACGTTAATAATATATAGTGCTTAAATAATAAAGGACCTATATTAGATCTTTTTCTGAAAAGTCAGGAAGGAAGTTAAGGTAAATGTAAGTATATAGTACATAGATATACAATACTTACCTTTATTAATAATCTACTAGCGAGTCCCCCTCGCTCCGTCCACTTAGGTACACCAGTTAATACATTAATATTTTTTTTATATACGTATAATTAATACGTAAAATAAAACATACGTAAAACTCATCTGAGCATTAAATAAAATAAAATGTTTATTTAGATGTATTTAATTTTTAAAAATATTCGGTTTCGCTACGGCCGACTGTCTGTCCGCAGCTTCGCTCAGATCCCAGTGAACACGTTTACGTAAAAGTGACGTCGGAATGACGTCACGCTATGTCAGGATTTACATAAGAAATAAGTCACATATGAGTCATATATGACTCATTATTTCACACTTCCTGACGTAAGACTTTTACGTAATGAATATGACGTAAGTATGACGTACAATTGACATCATTATGACCTAACCGACGTCATGGTGACATACCAATGATGTAATATTAATGTCAAGATAATATGGAATCGCTTACTTACATATGACGTAAAATTGACATCAAGATGACACAATAATGATGTCAAGTTGAGCTTGAATCGCTTACTTATATGACGTACCATTGACATCATTGTTATCTAGCTGACGTCATAATGACATACCAATGATGTAATGTTAATGTCAAGTTATTTTGAAATCGCTTACTTACATATGACGTACAATTGACATCGAGGTGACATAATAATGATGTCAAGTTGTTCCTGAAACGCTTACTTTTATATGACTTACAATTGACTCTACCGTGATTTAACTGACATCAAAATGACATAACAATAATGTCATAGTGATAATGTCTAGCTGGATTCAAATGTCTTTTACTCAGATTTATTAGACTTGAACGCATATTCAATTTCATATGAATGTAATAGCGTGATATCACGTAAGTGTAATTCTCGTGAAGCAGCTATACATAATAACTACTATACAAGATTCAAAAAATATATTCCTAAACAAATTATAATTAAAAAATTCGAGAACGTTTGAATAAAGGTCAATTAATTAAAAGCTGATTAATTTAAAATACAAAACTATTTATTAATACCGAAATTTCACAAATGAACATATTTGTAGAAATTACTTGTTTTAACTAACACCTTATAATTACTGAAAGAAGAAAACTAAATAATATTTTTTGTTTCTATTGGAATAAATATAATCCAAAAAGTGAAAAGATAAACAATTTAAATTAAAAATAAATTTGGTTTCAATCAGGTATACTAGTACGCAATAAGGACTTATTTCACTTTTTGAATTGTACTCCAATAAATAAATTCTATATTAATTAAATATTTTGTGAATACTTTGAATTCACACACTTATATCTTAATCAGTCCATAAAATAAACACTAATCTTTTTTTCTTATTGAAATAAATACCATCCAAAAATTTTAAGTTAACAATTAAAATTGAAAATAGAGTTAGATTTAGTCTTATATTGTAGTATCCAGTAAATATTGTTTTCCACTTTTTAAGTAGTATTAAGTAGTAATTTTTTTAATATTTAAATATTGCATGAATTTCTCAAATTCACTCACTTTTGAAACTAATCTAATTTTGTTGTCTTATATCTACATCCTTTTGATGTTCATTTTGTTTTAGCTTTTGCCCCAGTTGTTGACGTGCTCTTTGGTTTCCTAATCGGAACCAATTTGTTCCTGCTTTCGAGAATTCAGCACTGTCCCATGAAGAAAACTTTTTCAATATTACCTCTGAAAATAAATTTTTCATTTTATCAGCATAAATATTTCTTTTTAAGTAAATGTTAACTTTATTCATATATTAGTTTTTCTCACCTTCGCAAATTTTAATCAATTTCAAATTATTAATTTTATACTTCGTTTTTTCCCTTCCCAAGTGTTATCTGTAGCAAATGATGGTGAGAATATTTTATTAAGTACTCTTTCCGTGTACTCTTTACCGTTTGTTCCTCCAACTTGACTAACAATCCTGACCTGCGTAAATATAAATTTTTAATTAATGAAAGAGCTGTTTAAGAAGAAGTCAATTTAAGTTTTTTTTTGTTTTATAAAAATCATCCAGAATCTTGTTTGATTCAGAATCTAATAAAAACTAAATCTTTTGATAATATCACTGTCAAATCCACTGATTAATATTTACTGTCTACAAAAATGCGAAAAAATTAGCTTTTGATTTGAATTATTAGATTATTGATTCGATTCTATACACATGACAAGGTTTTGGAATTATTTTTACCCAGATATAAATAAGAAAATTCCATATTTACTCAACTTAAAACATAAAAATAACTAGTTAAATTACATGTATTAACTTACAAATTCTTTAAAAAAAACTGAAATGATGAATTATTGATGATGATGATTGATGTATATTTTCTCGTTAAATTAACTTCAAGATAAACACCAATTATAAATAATCAACTAAATTTTAAACAAAGATTGATACTTGAATAATTAAATTAGAAGGCTATAAAATTTTATTATTTACCACAATATTGTATGATTTTATCTTCATATATAGGCCAATCATCGCATGGTGTGAGTCTGTTTTTAAATTGAAAATTCAGATTTTTAATGATTGAGGGCGGCCATTTGCACGTAGTTGCTCCGGTAGATTCATCAGTGTTTAGAAGCCAATTACTTGGAATTTCTGAATACGATGCTTGTTCAACAAAATAAACCACTGCATATGGTTTTTCCATAATATTGTTCACTAAAAAAGTAAATATTTAATATTAAAAAATTCTGTACATTATTCAAATAATTATCCAATATTTTAATAAGTTTTAGATATTTACAACATAACAGGATGAAAATTAGAATACAGGCATGAAACAAGTTAAGTACTTGAAAAATATAATATAACTATTTATATATTCAAAAAAATGTGTTAGGTCAGAACATTGAGTTATTATTTCTACGTAATAACTCAATGGGTCAGAATCAGCATTAATATTATTATAATAGTTCAATACATATTAAAATACTTACAAATAAGTTGGATGCAATCCGATTTTTTTATTTAAATAATTTCTATTGTTTTCTTTATATATAGAACAGAATATATAAGAAAATAATAGAAATTACGCACATAACACTTTTACTCAGGAGGCGCTGCGCGGGTAATTCTTCAGAATAGTATGGAAAATCTAGTCCTCGACTAAATTTGACAATTCCGCCATCTTGTCGTTTGACAGTCGAGGAATTGTTATTACTTATTTGTTAGTTGTTTTACGTGAAATATCAGCAATAATGGAGCGTAAAGGCCTTAAGGGAGAGTAAAAAATGGCTACTGGTTTGGTATAAGTCGACCACAAAAATACTTAAATACAATCCGCAATGTAAAAAAACTAAAAAGTAAATTCGTGTATACAACCACAGATTTAAGATATTTTTAAATCTATGTATACAACTATACACAGATAACATAATACTATGCCACAGATTATGTATTAGTTACTACGTACTATACTAGTAGTGTATATAATTATTGTTTTAAATTAAAAACTGTCCTTAATTGCTTATAAAAAAATTATATTAGGTAGATAAAAAATACGTGAAATATTTTGATGTTATTCAACTGTGAGTATTCAAATTTTTATTAGTTTAGAAATAATTAAACTTACTTAACTAACCTATAATAAATAATGTATGATAAAAAATAGCAGACACTTGAAAAATTTAAACATTTATTCAACCAGCAAACTATTAAATAAAATGATTAACTGTGCTTAAACTATTTGTTTTTTTTTTGTATTGAAAAATATGTTGAAAAGTGCAACAATAAATTTATTTTAATTCCGTAGTGCAATTTTTTGAATTTCAATAATAATATTTTATTTACTGTAATGCACTTATTCACGGCTCACTGAATTTGACCCAACTTGTTTTGATTTTCGGATTTTTTTTATTTTTAATTATCTGTTCGTCGTTTGTTCGTTAATGTTCGAATGTAAAAATTGTTTGTTCGTCTTTTATTTATTTATAATTAAATTATACAAATGTTCACCCTTAAGTTGGACACCCTTACTAGATATCTTTATTTTTATCGCTCAGATTAATTAATTTCGATCAATTATCGTTTGTTCGACGACTATTGGTGATTGTTCGATCATAAAAACAATTAAATTTTTATGCAAAACTTTTACTTATCAAGTACATATCTTATATATTATATAAAAGAAAGTCGTGTTAGTTACACTATTTATAACTCAACAACGGCTGTACCGATTTGGCTGAAAATTGGTGGGGAGGTAGCTTAGAGCCAGGAGACGGACACAGGCTACTTTTAAAGGCGAAAAAAAGGCTGTAAGAGGTTGAAATAGGGGATGACAGTTTGTATGGAAATTACGTCATTTTTAAAGCTAGAAGCTTGAAACTTATTATTTGGTCTTTTGATTAGACATAAATAAATAAGACATTTAAATTTTGTAAAAATTGTTCGATAAAAGGGGGTACGAGCTAGGGACGAACCCGAGCGAAGCGAGGGGGAGTCTCTAGTATAACATAAATAAAGAATTATTCCTTTCATATAGTTATGACGTCATTATTATATAATCTGTATGAAAAAAATGTCTTATGGCTTAAGGTATGATCTTTCATCATACTTTTACGTAAACATCAGATTTGGTTGTTATGTCAATTCTACGTCAGAAGATTGACTCGTCAATTATGTAATTGTATGATTGAGTAATTATGTCACTTTTACGTCAGAAGATTGACTCGTAACTTATGAAATTGTATGGTTGAGTTATTATGTCACTTTTACGTCAGAATATTGACTCGTAACTTATGAAATTGTATGATTGGGTTATTATGTCACTTTACGTCAGAAGATGGACTCGTAAATTATGTAATTGTATGATTGAGTTATTATGTCGCTTTTACGTCAGAAGATGACTCGTAAATTATGTAATTGTATGATTGAGTTATTATGTCACTTTTACGTCAGAAGATTGAATCGTAACTTATGTAATTGTATGACTTACGTATTACGTAAATGATATATAAGCTTATGATTTTGACATGATGTCACAATATGATTAAAATATTATATCAGCTGTATGTAACATTAAAGTCATAAAAATGACATCATATCAAAGTCAAATTTAATGTCAGCATGATATCATAGTGATGTAATCCAATATGACATCATATTGAAATCATGGTATTGAGTCACCATGATGTCATGTTTACGTAAAAGTTTATGATCTATATATGACCTATGTATGATGTCATATTAAGGTCATGTGTTCACTGGGATACTCTCAGTACTTACTATAAATCTGTAATTCGACATGAACATAATAAGTACGCCGATTAAGTGGCAAAAGAAATTTTGAAAAACTTTATAACTATAAAACTATTTGTTTTGATTAATCATTTCTAATTATTGTTCAATTATAATATTGTTTAATGATAATTTGAGTGAACTCACAAAGGTCACATTAGTTGTTATTAGTTCTAGTTAAATATTACTTCAATCGCATTAGGTTAATCCTGTAAAGATTAAAATAAATAAATAAATAAATTTTACAACAGGGAAATCGCTAGACAACTGATGGAAGAAAATCAGCTGCTGGCGCTTCAGCAAAAAGAAAAAGAGAAGTATTTCAAGGAAGTCTTCAACAACAACGTCCCGACCAACGATTACTACTCACAATTCAATACATCTACCCGATAAATGTTTTGTGAACTTTATACAGTATGTTGTTTTTGAGCACATGAATATTGCATTTGTAGTCAAACTTCAAATAAATTGTCTTTTGCTATTATTTGCTATTTTTTTTTTATTTTTAATATATTACCTACAAGCAACTCACCCTTGCTCCGCTCGCGTCCCTTCCTACGTACATTTTAACGGATAGTGTACATTTCTCAGAGATCCTGTGTTGGTCCGAATAATAATAATGTTATAATAATACTAATTTTCCAATGAGGCTTATGAAATAGAAATACTCAATAACTAAATTTGGCCCGACCCGGGACTCGAACCCAGGACCTCCCGGTGTGCGACCATACGTGCTAGCCACTACACCACTGAGTAACCAGCTACCATCTTACCCATCAAAATCTGGTCCAGAAGCGTTCTTGTGATGCGATCACACTTCACAGGCTGGTAAACAAATAGACAGATAAAAACTAAAGATTCTACCAACATATCGATATCAATTATCAATGACTATTTCAACAAAATTTTCCAAAAATTATACTGAGTACAGATTCAACTAAGAATATTATTTTACAGTTTGTACTTATACATTAAAAAAGAACTAAATTGATTTATTATTTCAATGTAACTCTATTTGAGTACATAATGAATTTTATAAATGTTTAACGGAACCATTTTTACTAGCGATTTAAAAAAATAACCAACTTGAAAATTCTTTAAATTCCAAGCTTTCCCTTAAAAAATAATAAGTTAAATATACAAAGGATAAAATGAAACAAAGTTATGGAGAAAAATAAATAGTTTTATTTTGGAAATCATTTCAGCAAATATCACAATATCATAGATCACATCTAATATTAGACACTAGGACTTAAACATTACAAAGCTATGGATATATTTCAGGCATTTACACAACGCTACTCATAACACTCATATGAGTTACATATATAAATAAATATTTGATATTAAATATCTTCTACTTTTATTATAATAATAATGTTCTCCATGGTGGCCAATCTCAATGAGACAAGCTAACTGCGCAGGAGATATTATAGTGCACAAGCGCAGACACAGGTGCACTCTCTGTTCCTATAACTCTCATACTCTGGTGGGACGACTACTCCTCGACACGACCAGTGAGAGGCGGAGGCGCAGGACCGACGGCTTTACGTGCTCTTCGAGGCACGGGGGTGACACACTGCCAACTTCCCAACTCCGGGCTGTTACTGAGACCCACTAAACAGCAAGACTCAATAACTTGGCCCGACCCGGGACTCGAACCCAGGACCTCTCGATGAATGGCCGTACTTGCTACTTGCTAGCCACTACACCAACGAGGCAGTTTTAGTATAGTAGACTGCAGTATGTACATACTTACATACATACATATGAGCATATATATGTAACATATTTCGCTTTCAAAAAGAAAATAACTAAAAGACGAGAGTCGTGATAACAAACTTATTTTACTTTCGTGAAACTGTCACTGTTACACTGTCTGTCTGAACACACTAGTGCTTAAAAACAGAGTCGAACAGTTAATGAAAATTGCGTTATAAATTTTTGTTTTGCAAAACTCGGCTTGCTGATTAGCCTACTGGTGACAAGAAGACTTTGCAAGATTCGGCTTGCTAGTCAACCTACTAGCAAAGCCTATGAAACGTATAGTCGGCCGACGGACGTGACAGGACAGCCCAAGCTGCCATACACTCGCTTGGGAATGTATGTGTTTTTAGTGTATGGCAGCTTGGGCTGTCACGTCCGTTGGCCAACTATATGTTTCATAGGCTTTGCTGCTAATGTTAAGATTGTAGTCATCGTTGAGCAGTATATTAAAACTGTGACTCTTGGAATGGCACAGTGAGTGACATTAAGCAGATTAATAAAAATGTCAGGGTTATTATAATAGCGTTATGTATTAAATGCCATTTATTATTAACTATTATAATCTTAATAAAATTAAATGTGGTGAAGCATTGATTACATCTACCATTTTTGAAATTTATCATGTATTTGGGGAATTAAATTAAAAAAATAACTTTTTTGTAGGAGTATTATAAAGAAATACATCAAGTATTTGTTAATTGTCAATCGACTACTATATTTGATTTTTAATAGACAATTATAATTTAAAAAAAACAATTTGGCGAAGGGTTGGAATAATAACAATAATTATTCTAATATGATTTTGAAGTCCGTGTTTGTCTGTTTAAGGTAAACCTTTTAAAAATTGTTATTCAGATACCTGCGTACAGAGGAGCTTTTATGATTTTTTTATAACAAGGTACTAATTTAAGTGATTCATTGACTATTCACTGAAAATAAAAATTTCTTTTAAATGTAATTGATGTCTCACCACCAACATAATATATTATTGGCACATTTGATTTAAAATCGATTAAATTGACCCAATGAAATACGATTTAGCGAAAACTAGTTTTCTAAAAAGTCCTCCACACGACTCGTAAATTTTATAATAATTACATAATATATTAATTATCAATTTTCTCGTTTTATAAAAATACTAGCCGTAGCTAATATCAGTGGTACTAATTCTGGATTAGCGACGTAATTAGTTTGTACTATTTTTTTAACTAATTGTAAGATGTAGAGTCACTTAGTTTTGTGATTTGTTAGTTTGTTTAGTTTTGTGTTGTTAAGAAAATGTTTGGTAGGAAAGAAAATGGTATATTTATACCATAAGTACTACGTAATCAATTTAATTGAAATTATTATCTTTTAAATGAACTAATTAATATAATACAAGTACATACATTATTACAATAAACATTTCAAAAGCCAAAGTCCAAAATTTTAAGAAATTCAATACGGCTTTGAATATTCAATATGGCTGGATATATTTTTGGTCACATCCGACCAATACTCTATTTAACAATCACAATGATATTGCCGATTACATTTTTTAAAACTAAGTCAAACACGTATCTACGTGTAAATATAAAAATCATTATATCATTAAAATAGTAATTGCTCTGTGATCACCGTAAAAAATGGCACAACCGACATAAACCTCAACAATAATACTGTACTGTAAAATTAAATCAGTCAAAACATTGTAAATAATAAATATAATGCTATAAAATATTATTATTAATAAATTAATAAAATAAAAATATTCATAACAAAGTCGTAATAAAATATAAGAATAAGTTTTGTAATAATAAAAAATCTATTTTATAATTATAAACCAAAATAAATAATATAAAAAAATAATAAATAACAATTAAAACACTGAAAGCATTCAATTCAATTACAAAAATGACATTCAATTCCTCAAAATATTTAAGTACTAAAAGCTAATTATACGAAAATCGTCTCTGACAGACTAATATTAAGATAAAATTTTATGCATAAGAATAATTTTGGTTTTGTATTTCTAAACATATTTCGCACTTACACTTTTTAATAATTCTATTAGCAAAATCAATATTATTTGAACTCTACAATTTCTCATTTAGAAATCAAAATCGTATATTTCTAATTAACCTTGATTAATAGTATTGTATTAAAAAATAATATTTTATACTAAGGAAACATCAATATAAGGAATATTTTACAGAATAAAATAAAGTTGAGATACAAGTAATTAAGTATATAATAATGTATGGACTTAAAAAGAAAAAAGAAATGGCTGTCTTTTATTCCAATTTGAATTTTCAAATGGAATATAAAAAAAATATAATAAAAATAATAAAATATAATATGATTATAAATATTTATCACCATTATACATAAAACTTTTGTTTACACATTAAGGTATGTGTGTGTTGTCTCTGTCGCTCTACCGCCATTTGCAAAGAAATATTACGTCATCTCTCCATGTTTAAGTATGCACCCGAATATCATACATTTTTATATAACAGTCGGGAAACGGCTTTACGTAACAATGCTAAATCAAAATCTATCAATCTTCCCATAGCGACTCCACGAAAAGCAATCTTTTACTTTTTTAATACCTCTCCACATTGTGAACGGTCCTGGGTTCGATCCCGATGAGGCCCTTGTTCTTCAGGTTGATTATAGAGTCGGCGATGACGCGGGCGGTGCGGCGCAGGTAGCCGCCGCTCGTCAGCATCACCACCGGGATCTGTTGCTCTTTGCACATCTCGAATACAAACTGGTCGCGTTTTATAATACCCTGAAATAAATAAAAGTAAGCAAACTTAAACAAAAGGTTTTATTTAAATGCGCTAAAAAGAATATTTACTTTTCCTTTAATATTTTTACTATCAACTTATAACGTCTTTACACAATTTACATAATATGAAAGCTTGTCGCGAAAGTCATGAACTCGTATTTACTTAGTTTAAAGTTTTTAAAAATTAGAATCAATTAGATCAAGATATTTAATTTAGTTGTTTCTCTAGACAGGTATCTCGAACAACATTGATTCCACCCGGACGAACATAGTTACGAGGACAAATTCAAATTCAAATTCAAAATATTTTATTCAGCATAAAATTATTACAATTTTTTACTGAACGTCATGAGTCTACTACCAGTTCGGAAAGAAGAAGCCACTGACCTGAGAAGAACTGGCGAAAGAAACTCAGCGGGACTAATTTTTTTTTTTTTTTTTTGTCTGTTTTAATATTTTTTTTT
This sequence comes from Boloria euphrosyne, assembly GCA_951802675.2. NCBI lineage: Eukaryota > Metazoa > Arthropoda > Insecta > Lepidoptera > Nymphalidae > Boloria > Boloria euphrosyne. The sequence goes on from OX637891.1 coordinate 7,901,034, forward strand.
AAATGGAAATCGAAATGAACAATAATTCTATTGGTTGAAATAGCCTGGAGGCGATCACATCATTCCCAAGGCGTACTGTCTTCTAAAAAATCGTTAATCGAATAATATCCTTTACTACACAAACGTTCTTTCACAATTTTTTTAAATTTGGCAATAGGAGCTTTTTGAACGTTTTCTGGGATCCTGTTGTATAAGCGTATACATTGTCCATAAAAAGAATTACTGACTCGGCGTAAACGAGTCACAGGCATTACAAGTTTATGTTTACTCCTAGTATTAATGGTATGCATGTCGCAATTCCTGGGAAATTCGTGTATATTTTTATGAACATACATAACATTTTCGTACACGTATTGAGAAGCAACAGTCAATATTTTTATTTCTTTAAACTTATCTCTTAATGATATTCTAGGACCTAAACTATAAATTGCACGAATAGCTCTTTTCTGCAGGACAAAAATTGTATTAACGGTAGCTGCATTTCCCCATAATAAGATTCCATATGACATAATACTATGAAAATAACTAAAGTATACTATGCGAGCTGTATCTACGTCAGTAAGAAGTCTAATTTTTTTAACCGCGAACGCTGCAGAGCTAAGCCTATTCGCTAGCTCCTCAATATGGAGATCCCACCGCAATTTCGAATCTATGATAATACCTAGGAATTTGGTAGACTGTACCGGTTTTAATATTTCCCCGCCTAATACTACACCATTATCAACAAGTTTAACATTAGGTGTTGTGAATTTTATTAATTTTGTTTTTTTGTTATTTAATAATAAATTATTCGAATCAAACCAATAGACAACCTTTGAGAGAGCATCGTTTACATCGTCATACACAAGTAAATTACGTTTCACCTTAAAAATAAGTGAAGTATCATCAGCGAACAATACTATCTCATGTTTGTCCTGCACAAAAAATGGCAAATCATTTATGTAAACTAGAAAGAGAAATGGACCAAGAATAGAGCCTTGTGGAACCCCCATATCTAACGGAGCCCCAGGAGATCTCTTACCATTTACATCAACCCTCTGTATTCTATTACTCAGATAGGAATTCAGAAGGTTGAGTGCCTTATTTCTAATCCCATAATGATGCAGTTTCCTGATCAACGTCACGTGATGCACACAATCAAAGGCCTTGGATAAGTCACAGAATATCCCAAGAGCATCCTGCGACCTCTCCCATGCCTCAAAAATATTTTTAACTAGCTCAACACTAGCATCTGCTGTGGAGCGACCTTTTGTGAAGCCAAACTGTTTCTTATGAAGTAGATTGTGTGCATTAAAATGCAATAACATTTGCCCGAGTATGATTTTTTCAAAAATTTTACTAAATGTTGGGAGTACTGAAATTGGTCTAAAATTATTAGGGTCTAGGGTACTACCCGATTTAAAAATTGGAATAACTTTACTATGTTTCATTAGATCAGGAAACACACCACGTTCTATACAGTCATTAAATATAGTAGCTAAAAGAGGTGCAACAACATCGATTACCGAACTAACAACTTTTACAGATATACCCCATAAATCAGCTGTTTTCTTGACGTCCAGGCTTCTGAAGGCTACCATTATATCTTTGGGGCTTACAGGTTTAAATTTAAATATTACATTACATTCTTTAATGTTTTCCTTTAGCAAAAATTCAGCAATGTCGGGAGATGAATTAAGTGATTGCGTCGTTGAAAGTGGAATGTCAGTGAAAAATTTTTCAAACTCAGACGCAACTTCTCGTTCTGAGGTAATATAATTATCATTAATATTTAACTTAAAATCGAAGCTGCGATCTGTGACTCTTCCACTTTCACAAGCAATTATGTTCCATGTCATTTTGATTTTATTTTGCGCATTTCTTATTTTGTCTTTAATATACAAGGATTTTGCCATGGAACATACTCTTCTAAACATTTTTGAGTAGGCACTTACAAAAGAAGCAAAAGATACACTATGATTATAGGCTCTTTCACTGTACAATTCATATAGCCTTTGCCTGCTCTTACATATGCCAGGAGTTGCCCAATCACCAAATGTCAAGAGACCCCCTGAATTGACTGTTTTAGAAGTGAATATTGTAGAAAATTCAGTTTTTACTAATTTAAATAAAGAGTTATATAAGTAGTTGGGGTCATTAATATAAGATAAATACGGAAGCTTAGCCACAATATTACCTCTAAACTTCTCCATACGTGTAGTATTTATAGGTACAAAAGTCTTTTTTGAAATATTTTTCTTGACATTTAATAAAGAATAAGAAAAGGAAGCTAACTGGCCACAATGGTCTGAGCTTAATTTATTAATAATAGCTTTAGAATATGGTTTACAATTTGTAAATATATTATCAATACATGTAGCACTAGTAGCAGTGATTCTAGTTGGTTCAGTAAATAAGTTATGTAGGTTATATGATAGAAGCATAGATTTAAATCTGAGACTTATATTAGAATTATCTGATAAATTAATATTAAAATCTCCACATACAATAATAACCTTTTTAGAAATATTTAATTTTAACAAAACTTCTTCCAATACTTTTTCAAAGTACTCATATAACCCACTAGGAGGTCTGTATACGCATACAACAATGAGGTGCTCAAGCTCTACGCAGGCTAGTTCAATAGTTTGCTCAACAAACATATATTTCAATGAGTTCAAGAATAATTCAAACCTATTAAACGTCCTACAGCTAGGCGTGGGCCGCGACATAATGTAGATTTTATTTAAAAATGAAAAAAAAATATACAATCACTCAAGAAAAAAAAATATAGTTTTAAATGTTTAACATTAAAAAGACTCACAATATCACTGATCCTCATATGTCCAAGAGGGTCTGAGTCCAGTATGTCAGTGCCAGCATTGTACACCAAGATGTCAGGCTTAAACTCCTTCAGGGCTGCTTTTAAATTCCTAAAAAATCTAAATTACCTTTACTTCAATTCTATGAATTAGTAGTTGATTGAAATACAAATTAAGGCATGAGCTCAATAATAATATTTTTCATTTCAGTTTAGAGTTAAAGCACTGTAATAATATCTCTTAGCAAGTTACTGTTAAAACAATCTGTATCAACACTAAAGCTGTTGTCAAACATAAGTTCAACTCCATCTTAGCTTTGTTACACAACAATAATGTTCTCAGAACGATTGCGGCCATGGCGGCCAATCTCATTGAGACTGGCCAACTACGCAAGAGATATTATAGTGCACAAGTGTACGCGCACACGCACAACGGGCATCTACTGCCTAAGTGCGGAAACCAGCCGTGCAAAGAAGAAGAAGAAGTGTACGCGCCAACAAAAGTGCACTCTCTGTTCCTATAACTCTCATACTCCGGTGGGACGACTACTCGACACGACCAGTGAGAGCTAAGGCGCAGGACCGACTGCTTTACGTGCTCTCCGAGGCATGGGGGTGACTCACCGCCAACTTCCCAACTCCGGGCTGTTACTGAGACTTACTAAACAGAAAGACTCAATAATTAAACTTGGCCTGACCCGGGACTCGAACCCAGGACCTCTCGATGTATGACCGTACATGCTAGCCACTACACCACCGAGGCAACACTACAATATGAATTAGTAGAATGTATTATTGACACTTCACATAATGCATGTTAATTTTCCTATCATAATTACGGTACCTACTTACTTTCTCAATTTAAGCATATATTCCAAGTCTTCCACCTTATTTCCAAGTTCAATTTTACGTCTTATAGCCCTCTTAGCTTCTTCATCTTTGGGGTAGATGTGACGATTATACATATCCATTATATATACTTCAGGAACACCAATAAAATCACGTTGGTAACCATTACCCTAGAAATTATTAAATTACTAGCATTTTCCCTAACTATCTCTTACACTAAATGAAAGGAAGCATTGAATTATGTACCAGAAAAAGAAATTATAAACTATATTACTTATTTACCCATAAATTGTTTTAAAAAAAACATTCATTGCTTTCAAGATAAAATTTAAATTGCATAATAATATTTGTAAATATTTTCCTATTTCTAAGCTGTCTTGCATGCAATACTTATGACTATTGTGCCTATACTGCCAAGTGGTTAAAATAGAACCAGAATTACAAAATATAATTATAGATAAAACTTAAGTAGTTATAGGAAATGAAGTTATATAAGTGATAAAATGTTAAATTCATAAGATACACCTCTTACTTGATGAGCATCCAAATCCACAATCATAGCATTTTGTACATTTCGATGTGTCACCAAATTCTTGATGAGTAGAGTGATGTCTGCGTAAGGGCAGAATCCACCCCCCTTGCCTGCACTACAGTGGTGAAACCCACCTCCTACATTAATTGCCCAACCACGCTCCAAAGCAAGCTTACCAGCTAAAATTGACCCACCAGTCTGTAATCTATTAATAACATCTCATATTTTATACATTTTATTATTTTAAATAATAAAATACTATTGATACACTAAACAAAAGAAACGACAAGTGAAGAAAATAATTATCATAAGGATTACCTCATTGGCTTCAAATAAGCATGTTGGACAAATATATTTGGCAAACAAGCCACTATTGGCACTTCTGCAATTGTTGCAACTTTAGCACTCCACTGTAAATATATACATTTTTAATACTTTTTTCATAATTTTTTATATGATATGATAAAATATTCTATAAATTAAGGGCACTAATACTTACTTTAAGAGATTTCAAATATTTCTTAGTATGAACTACAAGGAGTTCATTCTCTTTGGCTTCAAGCGGTTTTACTATAGCTTCTTTTGTTATAAAATTGGCCTCAATCAAGTGCTGTTTAAAATAAAAAAACTAATGAATATTCTAAGTGTGATATCATTATCTGATTATATTTAAATAAATTTTGCAAATCTATAAACTAATTATTTCAGATTTAAAAGTACTAACTGCGTACCCGTATAATATTACGCCATTTCTTTGCATCAAACACATGAAACTTTTCAAAGCCGCAAAACGACACATTATACTTCTCATCATAAATTAAAGGCCACTGATCATCCCTTATATCAATGTAAAGACTACAATAAAAAATACGAAAATAATAAATATCAACATCATTGTAGGATATCGTGCGTGATACCCAGGATAATTTAGGATAATATTTTTTTATCTTTTATTTATTTTGCCCACCTAGTCATATTGATCAATTTCAAGATGTATATAGTTTCGGTTTGCTAAAATTCTGTTTACATTTTCAAACGAGATATCAAAGGAAAATATCGGCTTATCAATGTCAAAAAATGACATTGAAAACTTTTTTTTTTTTTTTGGGATTTTTTGACCTGGTAATTACAACCTTTAGGTCAACTCTTATTTATTCGTATACGTAATAATATGTTTATGAGCACATCCCATTAAATTGTTTTAATTGTATTCTTTATGTATTTGTAGATGTGCTTATAAGTAAGTTCGTCTTGTAACAATTGTTTTAATGGCGGCGGGCGGGACAATAAATCACACTTATTTTCAACATCACTGAGTTCACTGGCCAACACTAGTCTGTCAATCAAAAATTTTTGACAATCAAAGTCTTTGATTGTCAAAAATTTTTGATTGACAAGGAAATTGGTCTATAGATTCAAAGATAACATGCTCCACAGTTCCATCACTTGAATTACAATGAGAACAGGTTCCATTCGCAATAATGCCGAGTCGAGCAAGGTGTGACGGTGTAGTATTATGACCGAAACGCAGTCTATTTATGATAGTAATAAAGTCTCGAGAAGCATCTGGCATACGATGATACCAAGGTCTTGCAGGTAAGCTTTCTTGTATGCTTCCATACCATTTTCCTTTCGTATCTTGATCTTTCTTCCACATTTCTAACCACAACTTTTGAATATTTTGGTCAATACATTGCAAGTAATCGGACATAGGAACATTCATTGTATTTCTAACTTCAACAGCATTAACTCCTTCATATGCAGTTTTATCAGCCATTTCATTGCCAGAGATACCTTTGTGGGAAGGCACCCATAGAAAGAAAATTTGGATATTTTTACTGTGGTATTGGTGAATTATTTGCTTAATGAAGTAAAGGATATAATTAGACTTGTATTTGACTGTGAGGGTAGTTAAAGCTGTTATCAAACTTAAGGAATCAGAAATTATTAAAAAACATTTATTGTTATTGATTTCGCGAATACGCATTAATGTCTGATACACTGCATATGCCTCTGCCGTAAATATAGAGCAGGGTTCATGCAGAATAAAACTTGAAGAAAATTTTGCTTGTGGATCATATAGAGCAGCATGTACATAATCACTTGTTTTGCTCCCATCAGTGTAGATAACATAGTACATTGTATTTTCCTCCAAAAATTGAAGCATTTCCGAATTATTGTTTATTGTCTGTTGAACTACATTAATTGGATGTGAAATACACTGATAAGAGAAAGAGTAACATGGCCATGGAAACTGTTTTCTGATTTTAGAAAAATTATTGTCTATTTCCAGAAATATATCAGACAGTGTTGGAGAATTACCACATAGTAGACCGTGTGCTGTTGTTAATGGTCTTCTTGGGGATCTATCTATATAAGGTACAATTTTATTTATTATTTGAATGTTATTTGATGCTATTAGTTTGAGACAGAATCTTTCAGCAAGTAAAATTCGCCTCAAAATCAAAGGCATCACTTTTGTCTCAACTTCCATGGCCCTTATGGGAGTTGAGCACATAGCACCAGATATTATTCTTAAAGCCTTATTCTGCAATATGTCTAATTTATTTACATGAGAACTATTCATATAAGCAAGTGAGCTATAATCTAAGTGACTTCTTACAATACTTTTATACAATATTGACAATATTTTAGGATCTGCACCCCATGTTACACCACAAAGTGATCTGATAACATTTAGTCCTGTGTGAGCTTTTTTGGATATATATTTAATATGTTCTTCAAAAGTTAATTTTGGATCTAGTATTATTCCTAAAAATTTCTTTGAAGTGACTTTATTTATAATTTCATTATTGTAAATAACATTTGAGTTTGGGGTTTCATTGCCAAAAAACATAACACTACTTTTAGAGGGGTTAATTTTTAAATGTAAACAATCATTATAATATTGTAATAGTTGAAATAAGGATTTGTTCATGTTATCTATTGCAATCTCTAGGTTGTAATTACTGCTGTATAATACAATGTCATCAGCAAATTGTAAGATATTTACATTCCTATTATTTACATATTTACAAATTTCACTTGTGTATATATTGTACAGCAATGGAGATAGTGTGGCACCCTGCATTGTGCCTCTTGAGGCATATTTGGGTCCATATAAAATATTGTTATGTCTAGCATAGATTGTTCTATTGTTCAAAAAATTAAAAATCCACTTACATAAGTGCCCAGGCACACCTAACCTAGACATGATTTGAACTAGTATACCAGGATCAACACTGTCAAAAGCACTTTGGACATCTAGGAATACGCAAACAGTGTTTAATTTTCTATGTTTTGCATTTTTTAGGTCAGAGATTAAAGAGGTGAAACTGTCTGCACTACTACGCCCTCTACGGAAGCCATATTGTATATGTGGAATGAAACACTTTGATTCAACATACCAGTCAAGACGAACTTTCACCATATTTTCGAATATTTTACCAAGACATGATGACAAGGAAATTGGTCTATAAGAACTAGCAAACTCAGGAGATTTGTCGGGCTTAAGTATTGGGACAACACACTGTGTTTTCCATGACTGTGGAATGCATTTATTAAGCCAAAGCAAATTGAGAATGTTAAGAAACAACTTTTGGGCAGATACATCTAAGTTTTTAATTACGATGTAAGGATAATCATCTAAGCCAGGAGTTGTATTTCGTCTAGAGTGCAAGCTTGTTAAAAATTCAGACCATGAAAAAGGATCCAGTAAAAATTTAGAATTTGGGTTATCATTGTTGGTTTCAAAAAGAATGTTCAGTTGATCTACTTCAATTAAGTTGCTATTATCTGATAATTTATTTAAGAGTGGAGATATAAACTCATTTGTATATGATTTATTCTTAGGTCTTATGCCTTTGAACATTTTTAATAAATTCCAAATTTTACTTATGTGAGTATTTCTATTAAAAGTGTTACACAAATTATTCCATCCTATTTTTTTCTGTTCTGAAATTGTTCTCTTTTTCTGGGCATCTTTTCTTTTGTAATTAATATAATTTTCAATAGTAGACTCTTTTCTATATAGTTTTAGTGCATTATATGAAGCAATAACACTTTGTTCACATATACTATTCCACCAGGGAGCTGGTGGTCTGCTTATGAAAGTGTTTGTTTTAGTGAGCTTTGGAATTGACATTTCTTTAAGAGTATCTAAATGAAAACAGAAATTATTATAGGTTGAAATAGGATCATGTGGTTGAAGTATCAAATCATTAAACATTGTTTTTGAAAGAGCTGTATATGTTTTCCAGTCAGCTTTTTTATATATGAACTTATCTACAGGGGAATTGAGATGATATTTATCTATATGTAATGAAATCTCTGTTATTGTTGGATAATGGTAACTTCCCATTGTATCATCATGTACAGACCATTCACATAGTGGTGCGAGGCTGCCACTTATAAAGCTTACATCTATGGCAGAAGCAGTTTGTCTAGGGCGATTTATAGTTGTAGGTCTACCATCATTTAAAATACACAAATCTAAGTCATCAATTAAATTAAATAAATCCTGACCTCTACTTTTCGTTGACAAACAACCAAATGCAATATGATGAGCATTAAAGTCACCACTCATAAATATGGGCTTTGGTAGATCATTAATAATGTAACGGAGTCTATTAATTCGTATCCGTCCACTTGAAGGTGGACAGTATACACAGAGAATTGTTAAACTACTATGTCCTGTTGATACAGATACAGCAACTGTTTGAATGTCTTCATAAAATCTGGTATTTAATATATTATACTTAAGGTGTGGTTTTATTAGTATTGCAACTCCATTATGTGTATTGTTTGAATTTTTATTGTATATATTATATCCTGGTATTTTAAAATTATTATCTTTGAACCATGTCTCATTAAGAAGGCAAATATCAATATTTTGTTGTTTTAAAAATTGGATTAATAAAGGTTTTTTACTATTTGCACTTTGAATGTTATACTGCGCAATACGTAACTTGGATTGTGTAGAACTAGGCCCTACACAATCCATTATGTTAAGTTTTTTAATAATGTATCTTTAATAGTTTTAATATTAGTCGGTGTACTATCATCTTTATTGCCTAATTCCACCAACGTCTGCACTAGGGCCATAAGTACATCGTTATTGGAAATTATTTGAGTTTTAAGGTCTTTAGAATTAACTATTTTAGCTTTATTTACATCTTGTACAGACTTATTTACAGGAATATTTATAGATTTATTTACAATAACATTACTATTTACAAGTTGTGATTTTGGTGGTGAGAGTGGAGGAAAATCTGTTTCATTGGTGATGACTTGTTTTGTAGAGGTGACACCTGCATAAGATATGTTGTTTTTCTTTTCAATGATCTTTTTTGCTTTAATAGGACATAATCTAGATATCGCAAGGTGAGGCCCACTGCAATTTATGCAGCTGATTTCTGTTGGTTTATCACATTCCTTATACATGTGTTCACCTCCGCAAATACTACATCTTTGTTTACCATTACAAATCCTTGCTGAATGATTAAATTTAAAACACCTATAGCACTGTAATAATGGTGGAATGTATTCAAAAACTCTATACGAGAATAGATCATATTGAACATTATCGGGTAGTACATTAGATAAAAAAGTAACGCTTACAGTCTGTAATGGAATGCGCTCTTGTCCTATTTTCTTTGTAAACCTTCTTATTGCCACTATTTCATAAATTGAAGAAAGTCTTGTATAGAGTTCTTTGTTAGATATATTCGTTGGAACAAATCTAATGATGCCGGTTTTTTCAATTTGCGCTGCCGGTATGAATGCCTTCATGTTATATTTTGTGAGGAAAGTAGTGTTATTAATAAAGTTATTGGCCGTATTATATTGCTTGAAAATAACTGCTATTTTATTGGCATTCACCCTCTGAATACCCGTCACACCTTTTATGTCCATTGAGAAAAGATGATTTAAGTATATAGGGCTCTTGTTACCCAATCTATCATCGTTTATGGATTCTACATACACTTTAAAGTCTGTGTTGGTTGAGTTTTCCGGATATAGTCTTTTATAATTCGGTTTGTAATAGGGCAGATACGCATCTCGCTCACCGCCGGAGTCCGATTGTCCTTCATCCCTAGGCTGTGTCCGTTTTATTTTTTTTGAGGTGGGCGGGTTAGACCCGCCCCCCTCGTTTATCTCCATTGCTATTGTGCTTTTCAGCCGCTAATAGCAATATTTAAATTCACTTTAACTATAAAAAATCACTTTATAGGAAAAATTTAAAATTAATTTTCTAAAGTCGACCGCGCTTTTTCAAGGTTCCCGCCAGAATCCTGACATTGAAAACATTAAAAACATACGTTTATAAACTAATAATAAGCATCAATATTTCAATTTTATGGAATTTTAATATACCATTTAAAATAAAATGAAATTTTTGCAAGATTATGTAACTAACACAATTATTAATAGTAGTGTAAATTAATAATACTCGCTGTTTACAATTCCTGAACTCATAAGTCGGTTGCTAGGCAACAAAAATGACAAATAGACGCGCGAATTGTAAAAAATGCAGAACCGCATGTGATCTTTATTTCTAAGCTACACAAGCATAATGAATTCATTACATTATAATGATTGCTTTATCATCTAAATACATTACCATAAAATATTTATATTTGATTTAAGTAACATATGTTTAATAATGGATACATCAGATCAATCCACAGTGACTGCTATGCAAAATGAAATTCAGTTTTACAGGGTATGTAACTATGTTTACTACGATCTATGAATCAAAACTAGACAAATCAGATAAGCTTTACCTACTTTTATTTATTTTTAGCATAATCAGTTAGAGGTTGAGCAAGAAATTAAAACGTTAATTGCTGATAATCAAAAGTTATCCCAGCAAGTGGGCAGTCTTCTTAAAGAGAAGCTTCATCACGCACAACAAGCTCACGATAATGATCAGAGCGAAGAAATTGAAGAATTGAAAAAACAAATTTCTTTGCTCACTAAGGTACCTGATTATCTGTCTATTAACTAATTGAATATTTTTTTAATGAAACTACAAATTATTAGAATATTACTTTCAATCCTACCGCCTCTAGTTATCGGTCACTGTATGGGCGAGGGCGTACGGCCTACCTGGCTTTTACATGGTTGTATCCTTAGAATGTTATTATTCTAATGTTGTATCCTTCAACTATTTTGAAGACTTGTCTAGTAATCGTAAATATGACATCCATACTAATATTAATATTATAAATGCGAAAGTAACTCTTTCTGTCTGTTACGCCAAAACTACTGATTAGATTTAAATGAAATTTGGTACACAGAAAATCTAGAGCCTGAGAAAGGACATAGGCTACTTTACAAGGCGAAAAAAGGGGTAGAAATAGGGATGAAAGTTTGTATGGAAATTACGTCATTTTTAAAGCTAGAAGCTTAAGAGTTCTTTGGCTTTTGATTAGATATAAATAAGTAAGACATTAAAAGTTTGTAAAAATTTTACACTAAAGATGGTAGTACGGTAGGGTCGCTAGTACAAAATAAGGAATTACATGTGAATTTGATCTAAAATTGAAAGATTTAACGTTTTTACGCATTTTTCGTTTTGATTTAGGAAAGGGATTCCTTAAATGTTTTATGGCAAACATCACAGAAAACTATTGATGCATTGGACATTGAATTGAAAACTTATCAAAGTTATAACAATAGGGGAGGAAGTAAGGTAAGCAGTACTCATCTAGACATATATAAATAAAATTAAAGTATCTGTTTGTAATTTCATTAAGAGGGCCCTTCCCGTCTTACTTTTCATACAAACGCTCGTACGTGATTATGGCGTTGTAATAGATCTGTCGTTGAAAATTTTTAAGTAATAGATCTTGAAAATTTTTAAGTAATAGATCTTGTGCACTATATCTAGGTTTCTATCACAACAAAAAATCAAAATTTGGAGAAACTAATTCAGTAATAAGTCTCCAAAAATTTTCACTAAATGCATAATATGATAGTTTATACGGTACTTACATCAAAAAAATTTTTTTCAAATTTTTGTCTGTTTCTGTTCATCTGTTTTGTTCGTCCTGGCTAATCTCTAAAACGACTCGACCGATTTTGACAAGACTTTCACTCGCAGCTAATGTTATAAGGAGTCACTTAATACTATGGCTACTTTCATATAAGAATTTTTATTTATTTTAAATGAGGTACGGATTTTTGTGCTATAAACTGTAAAATTGGCGAGCGAGCGAAACAAGGGTGAATCGCTGCCAGACCATTCGTAAGTTCCATTGAATATTTATTATTATGTTAATAAAAAAAAATCTTTTTATAGAACTCCAGTTACGACACAAGAGACTTAGAACTCAAATTAGAAACAGCTCTAGCAGATTACGTAGAATTAGAGTCGAAATATAAAAAAATACATTCTGAACGTAATTCTCTTGAAGCGGAAATAAAAAATAAAGAAAAAGAAATAACCATACACAAAGATCAAGAGAAAGCACTTAAAGAAGAACTAGAAGAAATGAAGAAGAATTTAGAAGAATATAAAATAAATTTATCAGCAGAAATAAAAAGCCATGAAAGTATAAAAGCACAGCTAATTGCGTGTCAAAAGGAATGTGTTGATAAAGTGAAAAATGAAGCAGAAGCCAAATCGAAGGTATAATTTCAATGGTGGAGACGTAATTGCAACTCTGTTATACCTTATATTTAATTTGGAATAATAATTGAAACTACATTTACACTTTACAGCCTCTTTTAACAATTAATAATTATTTTTCTTTATATATATAATTATACGTAGTATATTAAAAAAAGGGGCTTGAACTTTTTACTATTACTTTTTACTTTATTGATTTTTCTTTATTCTGCCCCACCACCATTTTCTTTTTTCTAAAGCAGCGGAGCAATTTGAAATTGATAAAGACTAAAGTTGTTTATGGGTTTTTGGGACTTTGTGAAGATGCCGCCTGTAATAATTTACGCCTTTATATGATAAAAATCTCATTCTTTCCCCAAACCATGTTTGGTATAGTGTCGGAATTGTTAATGGATTCAAAGTGTGCCAGTTGAACCCAAAACCAAAAACTAAATAAAACCACACCGAAAATATATTATTTGTATATATTGCCCATTTTTTTTCGCGGTTTCGAATGCTTTACAGTAATAATGGTCACGGATCAAGCTTTTAGATGTCTGACACTTCGTCATTGTAATTCATAGTTTTGTGTTTTCACTAGTAAGTTAATCCGCGAAAAATCCTAAAAGATTGTTTTATTTAAAAAGTTACTTATTAGTATTATAAACTATAAAGGTTCAATTTTAGGTGGCCGAAGCTCTACAACTGTACGATTTAGTATCAGCCCAAAAGAACGAAGCTTATAAAAAGATATCAGAAATAACAGGTAATATAGTCATTATAATAACTTACCTTATTAACTAAGTCTAATGAAAAAATTAAATCATATAAATATTATGACATTCAACTAAATCGTTTATATTTAAGGAGAATTATCAGCAGTAAAGCAAATGTTAGCAAATGTTCAACGTGAAACTGAGGCCAGTTATAGGAAAGAGTTAGATGAAGTAAAGGAGAAATACAACGAAAAAGTATCGGATATGCTCGCACATATCAGAAATCTCGATTCTGAATTGGTAGAAAAGGGACTAATGTTAAATAAATCAATAAGGTATTGTTTGTATATTGTTTTATCGAATATTAATTAAAATCTAAAATATTCTTAAATTTGTAAAGAACTTATAGTAATAAAAAATATTGGATATTTTTTATTACTAAGTTTTGACCCCTTCAAAGAGGCCACTACTTATAACACATACTCTCCTGGTACTTATGAAATAATGTAATTTTAATTCAAATAGTTTTTAGTAATGTTAATATTTTTTGATAGAGAAAATAAAATCTTAATGGCTGCAAATGAGAATCATGTGAAACAACAACAAAACAACTTGAACGCTGTAGACCCTAAATTAGCGCTAGCAGAACAGAGACTTGAGGCTATGTTTCAAGAATTGGTAAGTTATTTAAATGTTATGTTATTTGTATCTTTTTAACGTCCCACAGCTGGGCACGGGCCTCCCTCACGAGGGGGATCAAGCCATAGTTCTCTAAATCATGCAAGTTTCCTCACAATAGTTTCTTTCACCGTAAGACAAATGGTAATCATGTTGGAAATGATTCGCACATGAAAATATCAGTGGTGCGAGACTCAGGATTGGAATCTTTTACTAAGATCTTCAAAATTATTATTGTTATTATATCCGTTTAAACTTATTCAAAAATATACATACGACTGCTGGGGTTCGTGCATGATACGTTCATTTTATATGTTAAATCATAATAATTGCAAAGGCACTGCCATTAAAATACTGTCTTCGTCAACTGCCTCTCATCTTTTTCATTTATTTTTTAAAGGTATCATCAGAACGTCGGAATATTCAGCTAGTGTGTGAGAAACAGAGCCTAACGATGGACTTGCAGCGCGTTCAAGACGCACATGCACGAGAGAGCAAGCGCCGCGACTGGGAGGAGAGCCTTATGAACACACAGATACAGGAGTTAAAGTATTACATATCATTTATATTTTTTGTAGTATTAACTGTATGCTTGCTGGCTGGACAACTCACGGTATACGTAAGCGACACGACCGCTCTCGTCGATGGCTTACGCCGGACTGTCCTAATACCTATGTCGCTATATCGTGAGCCCGAGACAGTGTAAATAACTATTACTATAGTTATTATTTTTACTTCAACACTACAGTCTTAGAACTGTTTAGCAGCTTGAGAATAAAGTTACTTATAACATTTAGATTAACTTAAAATTAGGGAAAATTTGTTTGGAAAACATTAACCGTAAAGTCAAAAATAAATCTTTTCTGCTAATTTTATACCAAAATATAAACCTTTTTTTATCTATCAAATCAGCAATTTATAGGTAATTAATAAATTGCAGGTTACACGTTGAGCATCTTCAGAAATCATTGGAAGAAACACATGGGATGATCAACAAGCTACAGTCCATGTTATCATCCAGAACTGAATTAAGTCAAAAGTATGTATTTTCTATAATTAGGTATTACAAAGTAAATGTGAAAGTGTTTGTTTGTCAGTCTTTTACGTAAAAAGAGTGATTTCGTGTAGAGATAGAGGTAGAAGCTGTTTTACTTCGGGAGATAATCTCATTTCCACAGGAAAACGCTATATAAAACGCACAAAAACTCAATCATGCCTACTAATTACCATTTTCAGGACTTTTCGGCGCAGTGCGTAGTGACCCTGCTTTATGCGGTAGAGGTCGCGGGTTCGAGTTCCGCTGGGGGCATTCATTGTTAAATATGGATGTTTGTACTCAAGTCATTGGTGTTTTTTTTCTTATTATTCTTTCAGCATCACAGACATTAGTTTATGCCTTTTTTAGAGATAAGTCTTTTCAGTTTATCTTTTAACTTATCGTGGTCCTACATGTATGTATCTATAATATGTATATATTTAAAGTTACATATGTGTGTATCTATAATCTAGTACCTATAACACAAGCCTCGTAGCTTACCACGGAACTAGATGGCGCTGTGTGTAATAATGTCGTAACATATTTACTTATATATTATATAATCTGTGCTCTATGTATACTAACCGTTAAAACCTATCCAGGATGAACCCTAGGAAAGCAAGGTTGTCTTTCTAATTTCTACTGTAAATGAAACAACATAATTTTCTTATACTTTCAGAATGGTTTCAACTAAAGAAGAAGAATTAATAGAATTAAATAAGCACTTAGAAAATCAAATGGAACTAAATAAGAAGTAAGTACATATATGTAGTTATATAAAAGATGTATGAAGAATATTTTTAAAATTCACACTAAAAGCTAATCAATTTTCATAATTAAACTTCAAAATATTTAATTTCAGATGGAAAGAGTCATATATTGATATGACAGAAAAATTAAAGAAGAAACTAGAAGCTCTTGATAAGGAAAATAAAGAATTAAGAATTCAATTAAACCTACCATACATTGGTTCACCGACCAATAGCAGTAACAGTAGTTTATGATTTGCAATAAGTTACCTTAACTAGTGCAATATTAGTTTAGTGAAAGATGAAGTTTGTAATTAATTTTTATTTACAATAAAATATATAACATTATTAAAAATAGTACTTTTATTATCTTCACAAAAAATATTCACATACAAGTTAAGAAGCTTCCTCAAACAACAAGGTATTTCCCATATTACACATTATTAAATTGAAAACCCAAGTGATTTAAATAGATTAAATGTGACTAACAATAAATGCACATCAATTAGTTGATTAATAAAAATAATTAATATTTTAATTTAATTGTTAAATACAACATATTATATATATTTTTTTAAATTATACATAACTATATACAATATTAACAAATTTAAAAGAAATGTAACTTTATTACTTGACATTACATTTCCCATTTCCAAATTATGTAGCTGACACACATTCTGCAAACAAACTTGGAAACCAATAAAGTGTTTCTTTAGTATCTTGAGTATCAACCCACGCCAGACCTTCCTTTACCATATGATTGAGTGCGTTTTGAGATCTAGTGTCATTCCAACTGCAAACAATTAGATAAACAATATTATAACAAAAATTTAAGACATGCGGAGTACACCAACCCACACTAAGCTAGCATGGGCGACTTTGGCCTGATCTCTGTCATATTGGAGGGAAGGAAGCCCATGCTCAGCAGTAAGACTTTGAAAAGGGCTGAATAAATAATAATATAAATATAAAATACAATATTATCTTTTAATTTGATATTTATCTCACTCAATTTATTTAATGTATTATTTAAAAAATGTTAACATGGTATGTTAAAGAAAAAATATAATCATAATATATTTATGTAACTCACCCTAAATCATTTGTTAAAATGCTTGATGAAACCCAAGCAGTGCCCAAAGCATTTGCCTTCTGTAGAACCAATGTTTGATCTAAGTTCAGTTCCCCCGGCACTGACTGTACCAACCATTTCCCTTTACCAATTGATACCACAGTGAATCTGTAATAACATAATATAATAAATAAATATGTGAGTTTTTTAAGTACTGCAAAATATAGAACTAACATTTACCCATTGCCAAAGATCCTCAACTTTTTTACAGCCGCTAACAAATCTTCATTTGTAATTTCTTGGTGCTTTTTAGCTTTACCTCTCGCAGCTATGAGCCTAGTCCTTAATTCTTCCAATGTTATAAGCCCTCCATTTTTGTAACTGGTAGCTAAACAAACTTCCACTATCTGGACACCTAACTCATAATAGAAATCTCCAATACCTGGAAAAAATAAGCATTTCAAAATTAAATTACATTTTATTTAATTACCAATAATTGTTATGAATATTCATTATAATGTCAAAATGCAAGCTATAATACAATATTGCTTTTAGTAACAATATTTAAAAAATCAATGCAATAATTATTATTTTAAAAATATGGATAATACTGATTTTACATGAAAGAGCATATTTACTATTCTTTCCAGATTAATTAGGTGTAAAATGTATGAAAATGTTGTAACTTATGGTGTCAATAACTTTTGATACTATTGTTTCCTCAAAATATTTTTTATATATTTGGACTATCACCCCCACTATCCATAAATATCACCCACTCCTCCAGGGGCCGCGTCATATAATAAACTGCAGCCAAAAATTACTGAAATTAATTAGTACAGTGAGTAACTTATAATAATAAATAACTACAAACCTAAAACAGACCAAAATCCCTTTCCTGATGCTAGTGGGTCTACGCCAATAGCGGCACACATTTCTTGAAACTGCCTTCGAAACTGAGCGTTCTTTTTAATCTCATTCTTATGTTTAGTAGCAAAATCTTCCAGATTTTCCCTAAAGACTTCGAGTTGTTTTGATAATTGTTGGAATTGATTTTCTTGTATTTCTGAACCTTTTTCTCTGTATTTCTCTTGCTCGAGCCTCTGCCTTTGAATTGCACCAACTCCTGCACGACGTCTCATTTTATCTGGAAGTAAATAATTTTATTTTTTGCTAGTAAATCCGTACGCGTTTGATGATTTGATCTAGTCTAGCGCACGTCAACTGTCAAGTGTCATGTGTCACTTCACACTTGTCAGTTGTCACCCCGATTCCCGGAGGCCGAATCAGATGTCCATGCAACTTTACAATTTTTATCGGATGATTTAAATAATTTGTAATTCTCATTATTTTTGCTTTAAAGTAATAGATATTTTTTAGCATTAGCAAAATAGTGACTTTAATATTGTAAGGTAAATTATTAAAATAAAATTAAAGCAGCGCCATCTATGAATACAGATTGAATATATATAACTTATATATAAAGTAACTTTTTTGTAACGAAACATTTTTTTTCTCTAGTCCTGATAGTACGGTTACATTATAATGTATTTCAATTTTAATAATTTGTAATTAAAAATTATTATCAGTTTTTAAATGACCTTTGTTTAGCAGAAATATTTTAGCCTGAATATTACTGATGATAAGCTTACTGCTTAGTGAAAATTAGATGGGGCATTTGTGCTAGGTATAGCTTAGTAACATGTCTTTATTATTTTCGAACACATTCAAAGTTAATTTACTTCTTAATCTAGTTAAACTAGTAAATATATTAAATTTAAAATATACTTAGGTCTGAAACAACAGAGTGAATAGTAAACTCTCTCATGTTGAAAACCTTGTTGGAATATCGTGTCAATAATTTCTTATTTCATGCATGATAGGTAATTAGGAAAATATGCGTAGCAAGTCATGTTATACGTATATTACTATATATTATACATTATTATACAGTGTGTACATAGTTATATTACTACATAATACATATTATAAAAAAAACTATTGCACCGATTTTCATGCTGTTTTCACCAATGGATAGAATGGTTCTCCACGAAGGTAAAACCTTCCTGGAGTATATAGTTTGTCAAGTTTTTTTATACATTGGCTAAATATATACCTAATGATGTCTGTTGGACGTGTTGGAAAAAAATAAGCTGTATGGGAACTTTCAACGAAAACTCTGCCTAAACCCTTTGAGATGTTATAACAAAATGATGTTTGCAGTATGGTGGAATTGTGTATCTTATATTATAGGTCTACAAAAAAGTCCGCAGTGACATATTTCTACCTCTTAAGGATAACATACTATATATATCTTTTTTAATACTTTAAAAAATGGGCAATGGGTAAGCTACAGGAATAAGGTATTAATCCTTATCATTTTAATTAAGTTAGAGGCTTTAAGCCTTTCATGCACATTATTTTACTATTTTACACCATATAATTTAAACGAATAAGTACCTTAAGAGTAATCACAAAAAAAATACGGACGCCAAAAAAAATAGAAGCGCACCGTCTTGCCTAGAATTTAGCTAATACTAGTGGAACCCGCGGCTTAGTATATATAATAAAAAGTGGAGTATAATAAAAATCAAAAAGGATACATGACATCCCTGGTGGGGATCGAACCCACGACCTTTGGATTAGAAGTCCAACGCGCTATCCTCTGCGCCACAGGGACTGTTGCAGTAAGTGTTGAAATTATAAATCAATATCTATAAGTATTTTAAATCACTACTACAACTATACACTTATAAATAAATACACACAGTGACACTTTCATTGTGGTAACGATTTCTATGAAGTATTATTATATAATTTCATAGTTCATAATTTAAATATTAATATTCTATTGTATATTTAAGATTTTTAATAATTATTTAGATCTTATTAATTTAATTCGTACCTATGTATTATTCATTTTATCATAAAACCTTACAGGCTTTTAAAAACGTTGGTGGCTGGTGCCAATAGCAACCGGATATGTCAACAGAATCAGATGAATGTCAGTCAAAAATTTGTTTGGGAAGTTTGAAATTTCAAGTGTTTTCATGATATAATTTACATTTTCATACAAAAACAAATTAAAAACCGGATAAATACACTACGTATGTTTACAAACGAGTATGGACTGTGCCGTAGAAGACGAATCAAATTTTACTCCAGATAATGATGATTTGAATGATATAGAATCTTCAGAAAATTTTCAAAAGTTTATACATGAGCTTTTTGAGCGGAATGGTGTATTGAATGATCTCAGAGCTTATTTGCGAGGGCACATAGTGAATGTTTTAAAAAGCGCTGAAACAGGTTTAATTTTAAATATTTATAAGTACATTTACATAGTGTAGAATTAATTTACTACAAAATTTGTTATATTTTCAGGGGATCCTTTAAATTGTCAGAAACATTTTACACAACGCTTGGAGCTAACATATCAAGCTTTAAACATACTTATAGCAGAATATTTACTTAGATTAGTAAGCATGTAAATTATCATTTTTATTTAAAAATTAAATAAGTGTTGATTTTATGTTTAACAAGTATTACTTAACTTTCAGGAGTTTAGTTACAGTTTGTCAGTATTTATATCAGAAATACCTTTATCGAATATGGTGTTTGAGTTTGCTAGAACAATACTTAAAACGGCAGACACTAATTCAACAGGTCTTCGTTTTGGTGAATGTGATGTTTGGGCTATTTTAAATTATTTAGGTAATATAATATGTTATTTAAGTTTCGAAAATAAAATTACATACTTTTAACATTTACAGATCATTGTGAAATTTTGTTTTGACTTTTAATTTATATTATTATGTCTTTAAAAACTTAAATGAACTGAAAAATAAAGCTCAATCAATATTCTTCGTATTTTAATTAAAAATGTTTTAGGTTTTATTTTTGTATAAGACCAATTACTCTTTTATAACTTAAATATAAATATTATTAAATGTTCCATATTCTTAACTACTTTAGGTATAAAATGTGATTCAGAGCATGCATCTAAAATTGTTGAGCTGTACAATTCAAGTCAAGAATC
This sequence comes from Boloria euphrosyne, assembly GCA_951802675.2. Classification (NCBI taxonomy): domain Eukaryota; kingdom Metazoa; phylum Arthropoda; class Insecta; order Lepidoptera; family Nymphalidae; genus Boloria; species Boloria euphrosyne. Next base: position 7,922,122 of record OX637891.1, read on the forward strand.
GCCTCTCTTATTTTGTATTCTAAAATGTCTACAATTATATGAAAAAGCTCCTTTTAATATTGAACTAAGTAAGTAAATTTAACTACGGATATGTTACTCATATATATTTGTAAAACTGTTATGTTCTTAAGAATATTATAATTTTATGATTTAATAATATTATATAAGTCAAAATTATTGTTTAAAGGTACCATTTAATTTGCAACAAATAAGTAAATACTACAGCTATTTTTTCTATTTATATCTAAATTATAATTATAATATGTAATTTTAAACAATTTTCAGTTCATACATCTGATGATAACATGTCCAGTGATAAGACTACAGATGTAGATACAGAAGATGAGAGAAAGAAGAAAAGGTCACCTAAGAATATGTTAAGCAAATGTAAACATTATGCATTTTGCAAAACTTGTCAGAGCAAAATCAATAAGTTGAAGAGTAGATATGAAAAGAAACAAAAAAAATTAGAAAAGGTAAAAGAATTAAACATCTTCTAGTACATATTTCATCATAAATTAATTGATTTTTTGAACTGTTTTATTAAAAAAAATAATTTTTAAACAAATTACTTGCAGATTGCTAAAAAATCAAGTATAAATAATAATTCATATGTCAGTTTTATCAAAACTGTTAATGATGTGGAACAGTCTCTTGTAGATGAGGTTACTCATGTTTCACAATTAATATTTTTATAACCTTAATGACTTATCTATTTATTATTTAATAAAAAAAATATTTTTTGATACACAACTAGAGTAGATCAAATATTATAATCTTTTTATACCTATAGCTCTCATTTTTCTTTTATTAACACATTTTATATGTATGATATTATGTATGGATTAAAGAAGATTTCTTTTACTTGTATAGTAAGACTATAGTCACTTAATTCTAGCTTATATTGTACATATTATTTCATTTATACATTTCAGCTTTTACAATGCAAGTTTGTATTATTGTATGTAAAAGTACATATATTAATTAGAAGAACAAATTAAATTTCATATTACATTTTTTATCCATTTCTGAATGTATAATCATAATAACAAATCTAATAATGTTTTCTTAATTCCTTTCAGATGTTCGAAGAAGTGAAGTCGGTGTATGAAGGAGAGGTAGAAATGATTAAAGAAGATGAACAAAAGAAAATAAAGCGTTCAATCGCGAGGCATGCGCTGGAGTTGCAGCGATATAAAGAACAAGTGAGGCTTAATTAGTCATACTAGTATATATTTGTTCCGGTTTGAAGGACCAGTAATTTTTTTTACTAAAAAAGTAATGCCAATATCCGAAACATGCAGAATATTTAGGTACTAATATTATAAATAGACGAGTTTGTTTGAATGCACAAACTCAGGAACTTATGATCTGATCTAGCGACTCATATTATTATTGTGATGAACCCTAATAAAACAAATAAATATAACTTATGTTTTCCTTTTAAAGCTAATAATTTAACTTCAACCACAGCTAGAAGAGTCGTACCGAGCAAAAGAAGAGAAGTTAGAAGAGAATGTGAAACAGAAGAAGAAGTTCCTCTGGGGCCTGGCGCGTGCGCTGAGGGACCAGCACCAGAGCATGGCCACCGCTATGATAGACGTTAAGTTAGAAACTGAAAGATTAATAGAGAAGGTACGAAAGGAAAGGTTTGCGAAGAAAAAGCTTTCAATATTCGTAAACTACATACTATTAAAATAATATTATGTATGTTATATACTATATTTTAAAATTTATATGTGTAGTATATCAACTATCTGGTATCCGTAACACAAGCACGTTACATAGCTTACTGCGGAACTAGATGGCGCTGTTGTAATAATGTCCCAACATATTTATTTATTTATTTTATGAAAAAAATGTCTATACTATTTTAAACCGACTACGACAAAGGAAAGTGTTGTTTTTATAGCCTATAGGTACTCGTATCTTTATTATGGTATGTTCTACTGTAGCGCCTAAACTGAATATTTCTGATTTGATTTTGACGCTTAAGTTTTCTCTTTATAACGCTGGCAACTATAATAACCAATGTATATTTATCATCTGTTCGGTTGGAAATCAATCATCAGACCTGCACGTAATTCAAATGATTGAATAATAAATATTAGAATTCGAATTCCATATTGTAATCAAACTAACTTTACTTTTACACTTATTTAATAAACCTACATGTTGTGACAGTGATCGCGGGTTCGACATTCATTTGTGTGATAGGCACGAATGCTATTGTCAACGATAAATTTTAAATCTATTTAAGGTTTAGGAGAATAATATTGATTATAAAAATAACTTAAATTAACTTAACAATTTAACTTAAATATTTTCAGGAAAACGATCTTAAAAAACAATTAGAAGGAGCGGAAAGAATGCTTAAAAATAAAGGCGAAAAATTGCACAACCAAATTGTTCAAGAAATAAAATTATTAGCCGCACACTTAGAGTCTATGAAGACAGAGCGTGAAGCGCTAGACAAAGAACGAAATGATTTGGATAACCTAAAACAAATTTATGACAAAAATGATAAAATTCTAGCAGAATACAAAAATAACAAAGAAGATTTGAAAGTACATTATGTTTCTCTAAAAGAAGAATTGAATGTTCTAAAGAAGTGTATAGAAGATAAAGTAGAGTCCAAACGTGTTGTAGAAAAAGGTACAGGAACGGAAGAGAAAAATGGAGAAGAGAAGAGTTTCATGAATAATGGAGTTAGTGTGAGAAATGATGATGGTGAAGAAGATAAACTTAAACATCTAGTTATCAATGATTTTAAAAAGAAGAATGTCAATTTTAGTAAGGTATGTTGTGGTGGTGAAATTGAGTTGAGTACACAGACAGGTCCAAAATTGCGTGTTTTATACATTATACTAAAAATATCTAAGCTAACGATTTTTTGAATGCAAAAGACACTGTCAACAAAGATACCAACCCACATTTCGTTATGAAAATCGATCATATCTCAAAACAGTCATTCTGTGGGTTGGTTCTGGTCTGCATAACTATGTCCAATTGATGTTTGAGTTTGATTTGAAAATGAGTTTTAGAAGTATTTATTGAGATATTTTTAATCTATATTATTCAAGTTTTTTTTAATATTTTGTGACTTATTTTTAAAGAAAGGAACTTATGCAAGAAGTGGTTTTATATTTTAGTCCATATTACTGTTGTTTCATGAATTTAGTGTTTTTTTTTGTCTATTTGCACTTTACAGTCTAATCAAGAAGGAAAGCGTCAATCTTCTAGCAGTGAGACGGATATAGCTGAAGCATGCAGCACTCACGCTGTGCGGCTGTTGAGAGAAGAGAATGAAAGACTGAAGAAGTTTGCTGTGCAGGTGTTATATTTATTTATGATTTTTTTTATATAATTATAATATTTTTGAAATTAAATTTGTATTTTAATATTTTTAATATGTTTAATATATTTAATCTGTTAATTTCTATACGACTTCTTATTACTGTTCTATATATGAAATCAAACGCTATTGTCGAATCAATTGCATTATCTTTAAGTGATAACAGAGCATCTATAAAATATTGCTGCTGCAAATAAGGAAAACTATCAGCCGTTGATATAAACATCAAAATACGTCCATCCGTATCATACGTACGAGTATCAAACACTATTCAATTTATAATGTATTCATTTATTTATGAGTAACCAACAAAAGATGCATTGAAATTATAAATGTTCCTTTAACTATAGATTATCACACCATGCAAAGTTACGCCAAGTAAAAAATATTACAAAATAAAATAGTATATAATTAGAATTAAACTTAATCAAATAATCTATAAAACAAATATTATTGTATTATTAAATTATTTAAATATTTAAAGCCAGTGGTAGCTCAGCGGTAACGCGTCGCTTGTATAACCGAGTGATGCGGGTTCAAATCCGGGTCTCGCACCTCTGATACTTTCATGTGCGAATCATTTCTATCCTGATTACCACTTGTCTTACGGTGAAGGAAAACATCGTGAGGAAACCTGCATGTCTGAGAAAACCTAGCAAGTTTTCGAAAGACATGTGAAGTCCGCCAACACGCACTAGGCCAGCGCGGAGGACTATGGCCTAATCCCCCTCGTACTGAGGGAGGCCCACCCCCAGCAGTGGGACGTTAATGGGCTAAAGGACTGATGACATGACATTAAATTATTTATCTATATTTAAATAATTATTACAGCAAAGTGAACACATAGACGCGTTGTCCCGTGAGAGGAATATACTACAACATCGAGTCTCCACAGCCCTCCCTACGATGCTCTTACCTCAGTGCCTTGTTACTAACAGGTGTGATTTTATTCTTTATAAAAAATAGCTTTTACTCGTAATTTTGCCCGTTGTTTATCAATATTATTAGAATAAACCAACAGTGTACCCCATACTTATATTTCATTGCTTCACATTTTTCGCCACATTAGACCTGTCTCTGGAAGAAGTCTAACTGATCCCCCCTTTTCCATTTGGATCTACTACATTTTCGTTTACTATTTTTTTAAATTTATTTATTAAGGTCTTCCTGCAGTTTACAATTACATACATGTATAATATACATTTAATTTGAAATATAGGTTAATAAGACTATTTTAAGATAAACACAAGGTCTAGAAGGGTTTAAGAAGGTATTGATTTGGCTCAGAAATCATCTGGTATTTGGATGACGTGTCCAGTGATTCTATTTTGATAATAAGTTTTTATTTATTTTTCTGTAATATACAGTTTGACTTAATTTGTTCTCGTTCCACATCAAAAGATAGTGATGGATTGGTGTGATTTTTGGGTGGAGATTGTTAGAGAGCGGAAGAATGACATAGACTTCACGAAAAACTTTTTTACTTTAGAAAAAACGTTTTACAATAAACGCCTTAATTGAAAGCGCCTGTGCCTAGGATGAGTCACTAGTAATTAGGGCGAGCGAAGCACTATCCCACAACCTGGCCATTTTGTGGTACTCTTTAGTATAGTGCAGTACTCTTTAGTGTAGATTTATGCTTTAACACAGTAATCTAACTTCATACCCAGATGTGTTATCTGTCAAAAATATAATTTTATAACCATTAAAAAACGAACATTAACAATTTTGTGTTCATTGGATAAAATGTTATTGTACTACTAACGCCATCTGTTAGAAAACCATCACTAACATTATTACCCGTTAGAAAAACAACGCGAGCCCTCATTTTTGCTAGTATCACTACATAGTATAAAACAAAGTCGCTTTCTCTGTCCCTATGTAATTATGTATGCTTAAATGATAAATCTTTAAAACTACGCAACGGATTTTGATGCGGTTTTTTTATTTTAAACGAATATCTTTAAGAGGAATCGTAAAAAAATTACGGACGCGACTGCTGACTAAACTAGACGAATCGCCTATAATAATTGTAATATATTCAGAGTGCCTCAAGCGGGGGGCGAGGAGGTCAGCAGCGGCCCGGCGCTGCGCGCGCGCGAGCTGCGGCCGGGGGAGCCCGTGCCGTTCATTGGAAAGGACAGACCTACTGATACTCGGCGGTAAATATGGACAAAGTAGAATGATATGTTGGAGCTGGCCATACTTTATTCATTTTTTAATTATTTTACTTCCTATACCTGGCAACCCCACACTCTCACTTTCGCTTACCGTGCCATGTCTGTCGTCGTTCATGTATCTCTCCATCCGTAATTATAAATTAAATCATTAAAGTATTGCTGTGTGTTTTTGCTAGCCTGCTCAATAATTTAATATTGTAGAAGATATATCCACGTATTTTAATTCAACTCCTGGCGGCCCTACCATCGATCTACGGACCCTTCAAGATGATATGTATCCCCCAATGTACGTTCACCTTGTCGTGGTGCGGGTGGGGTTAGAGTTGGAGAGGTCTCAGTAGAATCTGGCAATGCGGCTGGGCGTGAAGCCAAGAAACGGGCTAGTTTTGACCGACTAGTATTCTCCGTACTTTAGAACTCATTTTCATAATAACTATAAGTTTGATTTTTGAATGATGTCAAATTGATACATTACAGCGCCATCTAGCGCAATTAACTCTAAGTACTGAAATTTTGTTTTGTTTAAAATAGTTTAGTAGTATTACCTTTTAACAATATTGCTATTATAAATTTGACGACTCATTTGGCTCAGTTAGTAGTGACTTTCTGCGCCAGCGGTCGCGGGTTCGAGTCTCGCTGGGGGCAATCATTGGTTGAGCACGAATATTTGTACTCTAGTCATATTTATTATATGTATGTATTTAAAAATTTATATGTGTAGTGTATAAAGTATCTGGTATCCGTAACACAAGCACGTAACGTAGCTTACCACGGAACTAGATGGCGCTGTTGTAATAATGTCCCAACATATTTATATTTATTTATTTACTATAAATATAAAAGTGGTACTTTTCAGGCATTTATTTAACCAATGGCGTACACATCGTCGGCCGCCCTCAGCGACGACACCTACATCAGCAAGTATGTATATAATATATTATCACAGGTATCTTCCTATATCATATCTAATTTAAATATGTATGTCATAGAAATACCATTTTTGGCAGTACGACGCAATATTGGATCTCCCAAATATTTGATATTTTGATGTTGCGAATCATTTCTATCATGATTTGAGGAAACCTGCATGTCTGAGAGAACTTAGCAAGTTTTCAAAAGACATGCTCAGTCCGCCAACACGCACTAGGCCAGCGCGGTGGACTATGGCCTGATCCCCCACGTACTGAGGGAGGCCCGTGCCCAGCAGTGGGACGTTTGTGGAAGTGCTGAATACAAATACGTTTTAAATTTTATTGTTATAAAGTAAAAAATAAAATGTTTGTTCACAGCTCCTGAACAGTTCGTACAATCAGTTCCAGAATGCATCCCTGAAATTAATATTTCAGATAATATTGAAGTTGATGACGATCGACGATCTCTACAGACGAACGATAGGTAGGTATAATTTTATTAGTTATATATTTTAATAATACCAGTAATAATTATAATGTTTACTTTTATTAATTTCACCTTTATTGTTATTATAAGTAAGGTTGAATATTAATTTTTAAGTGTTTATGGTTTTGCGTTTTTAAAGTTAAACTAGCGGACCCGACAGACGTTGTTCTGTCCACATATAATTTTTTATAAACTTTTCCTCCCGGTGAAATGTTTTATTACGCATTCGCAAAACAACATTTACTTCGCACCTCCCAGTATGTATTCGCTGATTTAATTACCATCGCACGCACCATGGCAACGGTAATAACATGATACGTCAAACGCCATTAATGTTATAAAGTTTTTTTTTTTATTTCCTTTTTTTCCGCACAACTTTCATATTTATTCACCTTTAAAACCTTCCCTGGACTTCCACAAATAATTCAAGACCAAAATTAGCCAAATCGGTCAAGCCGTTTTCATGCTATGTCGTGACAACCGAAAACGGGTTTCATTTTTATATATATAGATTACATAATAATTTTATAATATTTTTAGTGAAGTAGCTGAACCGAGCCCTGCTTTAAATATAAACAAACGAAGAGAAAAGAGTCCTAAATCAGTTTTAAAAGAAACGAAGAAAAAGCTACGAAAGTAAGTGCAAATATATTAAGTTATAGCAAATCATAGTATAAATTATAATCTGTATCGTTCAAACATTTAAACGTCCAAATAGTTGAATGAATGAAATGGTCCAAAAGCAAAAAATTTGCTTTAACCTGACAAAATACTTTATGTAAAAAAAAACAAATTGAAGTTATTTTTTTAATATTTTTGAGTATATTTTTAAATCATTTTTGAAACATCAATTATTTAATTAACTATAGTTTTTTTATTTTTTTTATAGTAAAAGTACAACAAAGCATCAGCCGATATTTCGTGAGAAGAGCCCAAATGCGACTCTCCGAGAAGCAAAATTGAGGCTCAGGAAGTTGGAAATAGAAGCCGAAGCTGTGGAGAAGTCTTACATCGACTACAGAAAACGACAATCTGAAACAAAACTTTCTAAAAGTAATGTCACTTTGTCTAATGAAGTAATGTTAGACGAGGTTAAACATTTAAGTGAGTTTCTATAATTTGCCTAACAATAAGTAGTATTGAACAGTATTACTTAGCGCCATCTAGTTCCGCGTACGCTACAAGGCTTGTGTTACGGATCCAGATAGTTGATATAATACACCTATATAACTTTAAACTTGTACTCGTACATACATCCCGTTTACTTTGCATACACTTTTAGCCCGGAAATGTACGGTTCCCAATAGACTCCCATAGAGAGATATGTTTTGTGATATCAATAATTTAAAACTGTTGCAGATATCAAGCAAGGGAAAATTCAGCAAAAATTAAATGAAAAGTATAAAATATTTGACACAAGTCTAAAAGAATCACCGGAATTAATAAAAAAAGACTTCGATAAATATTTACGAGAATATCAAACCAAATATGATATCGGTCAAATACATTTTCCTAACAAAAATGCAATACTTGAAAAAGTTAAACCAATACCGTCGTCTTATTCAAAATTTGATGAAAAACTTGAAAAAGGTGCCAAAAATCCTAACTATTTAGAAACACCAATAACTGAATTTAGAAGGTACTATCAGAATGAAAATTCTGATAGGAAAATAAATACTGATGTAGGTTACGTCGAGCGAAGTTATGAAGAACACAAAGAGCATCAAAACGAAGACAAAAATATCAAATGTAATAAACCTGCCGAATTAGAAATAGTAAAAGATAATATAAAAAATAGAAAAAATAATAATGTCACTAAAGTATTACCTGAAACTGATGAAGAAGTTCACGAGGTAAATATTAAACAAGACGTAAACGAAAATAACGTAAACAATGTAAAACTAGAAAATGTAGAGAGCAATATAATATTAGACAATAAACAGAAAGTATCGGAAGTTATAAGTAATATAGATGTAGTTAAATCATCTGATCAAATATTGGACTTTGAGCAAAAGCTAGAAGAAAAAATTGAAGACATACAAAATAATCAAGAGTTAAAAGATTTAAAATCGAATACACTCGAAAATGATGATGCGATTCAAAATAAGGAAAATCTATTAATTCTAGAAGTAGACAATGTACGTGAAGAAAACAGTATACAAGTGACTAAATCTGAAGATATACTTCTTATAGTAGAAAGTGCTATAGATAACAGAGAGGTAGAAAATCAAAAAGGAAATGAAATATCAACACAAATGACTATCATAATCAGTCCCAAAACACCTAAAAATGAAGAGACTGATGAAAATGACATTAAAATAAGCTCTCCAGAAAAAATAGAAAAACTAACAGAAAATGATGCTTTAAATGCAATTTTTTATGCGAAAAATAATGAAGTGTCCAGTGAAGACCTGTCAAAGAAATTAAAAGAATCAAGTAAAAGTAACAATAGTGAAGAATATGGAGAAGATTTCTCCGCAGACGTCGACAACTACAACAGTCATTCGGACTTGGACACCAACTCTCCCATCTCTCTGCCGAAAACTTCCGAAGTAGATGACAACTTTTGGGATACTTGATTTTTCTTGTTGTTCTCAAAAATTCTTGTTTTTTATGGTTTAATAAATGTATTTATATAACTATATTTTTATTTATGCCTAATTCCAAAATTCTATGCAATTGCTGCTGAAATGTATGAATTGTTTGATTTCGTTTTTTTTGTATTAGGTTGCTAAAATGGAAAATATTGGAATTACCACGTCATAATTTATATATAGTCTCTAAATCTATAGTTTTTAGAATTTTTATCTATCTGTCTGTGACATCATCAGATAACCACTGGACAGATTTTGCTGAAATTTAGTATGTAGCTGGTCAACAAACAAATAAGATACTTTTTAGTTTTTACTGTGGGAAAAATATGTCATCTCAAGAAATATATACTAAGGTATGTAGGGACGAGCCCAAGCGGAAAGAGGGCGAGTCGTTATTCTGATGAGTAAAATTATCACATTCCAATTCACACTTTGTGATACAGATACGTAATGATGATAAAAATATCGTAGGTACCTTCAGTTTCAAGTAACTTGAAATATTTAAAGTCAATTTTAGTAATGGTCATAATAAAATAAAAACAACAAACCATTCATAATTTATTTATGCAATTACAAATCGAAATATAAAACATACATTTATATATACATTTCTGAATATAAAAGTACAAACTCTCCGAAGCAACTCTCCGGCGCCGACGCGAGACAGATCACAATAAATGCGTAACGCGAATGCGATATTGTCACAAACTCTATATTGGAATTGTACGGTTCAAATGCAATTAAAATCTATATAATGGTGGTGAGTTTCCCTAATGGCTGTTTTCGGAAATATAAAAAGCGGAAACATCACAGAATACATTATTATTTTTAGGAACCCTAATTTTTTTTCTTATTCTTAGACAAATGTAGCCAAAGTTACTCCTTATAAAATCAACTATCTAGCAGTGAAATTCCCGTCAAAGTCAGTCCAGCCGTTTCGAAAACAGCCGGAACAAACAGACAGACAGAAACTTTTAAAATTGTTTTTCTTATAAGTACCTTATATTATTCCATATGCCTTTAATAAAAAACTTATTTTGATATTATCTGTCTAATTATTATTATCTGTGGATAATATATATCCGCTTTTATATTACACATTGATTAAAAAGTTAATGAGTCGTTTTTAATCATTCCACATGCCAATAGGGAAATTGTTCACCGGTAAAACAAATGTTCACTGCCATTTTAAAATCGAAATGTCGTATGATTTTTATTATATTCTATAATTAACTAACTATTAACAATGTCCCTTGCAATAAATTTTACATTTACATATTTTGTAAGTTTTACAATAATTTTATCTCGAACCAACAAAATATTAAGATACAATTTCGCTAAACTAAAGGTGTAAAATTCGTTATTACTAATAAATGTACAATTCTATATTTCTGTAATCAATAATCATTCCAATTACTATTTCTAATATAAACATTTTAACGAAAATATCAACTGAAAAATTTACATATACAAAAACTAAAACTATTCAGAAGAAATAAACCCCTGATTACACAATATTTTGTTAGAACGAGACATTTTGTTAGAACGAGATATCACTCATCGATACCGACGAGTGATATCTCGACATCGATACATCACTATTACTTTAATTTGTACACAAAAATATATTCTACATCAAATTTTGTAATCAATAAGTAAAACAAAAGTACAAACAAAGAACAGAATCATAGCGACAGTGTATAAAACAAAAACTAAATCAATTAAAATAAACCATTCTCTGGACAATATTATATTTGAATACAATCATTAATTTTAAATTGTATAACAAAACTTCAATTGAGTGAATTGTGAAATTATAAAATATGAGATTATTAATTTATTCTAAATTATTATAAAAATGAAATTGTAATACTATTGTGATGAATGATTAATAACAATGTTGCGATATTATTTAAGATATTGTTGAATACTACATTATCACTTAGTGTAAATAACACATTATTACAAAAAAAAAAACATTTTACAATATCATTAAAATTGTATACCAGTCACTTAATGTAATTTCGCTGCAACTATTTGAATCAATTTATGACATTTTAGACTGATAGTTTCACATTTAAAATAAAAATAAATACAGTGGAACATATACCAACCCTACCCTCCTCCTATTTTGAAGTCGGTTAATACATTTGTTATCGAAAATAATTAAGCAACGTCTATTATTATGCCAAATATTATTAATTTTAAAAATATATAATATAATACGCGAATCGTGATAATAAGATGGATGCGAATTAATGGGAAATTAACAACTAGCGAACTATACTGTGTGCAGTTAGTACAAAAGGTAACTTCCCACTTTCACGTGAATAATTAACATATATATGTATATATTTATTTAAACTTATAACAAGTAGGTCATCGTAAAATTTTCAATACCGATAGATTATAATCTATCAAATAACCGTTAAATTGTGAAAAGACATATAGTACGATTCAAACTTAATGGCGGCTCGGAAGTTAGCTGCGAGTGCAGGCACGCGCATGTACAGTCAAGTCGACGTCACGCTGATTGGCTGATAAGTAAAAATTGCGATCTGCGCATTGGAACGTACGATGTTCGGAGCCGCCATTTTGAGTTTGAATCGTACTATACGTCGGAACTGATTGGTTGTCTAAAAGTTCTAGTTGCTCATGGCACTCATGCGTTATTGTCATGTTCTAAACTGACCAACCAAGTGAAAAAGAAAGGAAGGAAAAGGAAAGCTTTGAGTTATATTCAACACGAAATCTATTTTCAATCACCAATACACTGTTGGTTACATTCGACAAACAAATATGGCGGTACGTTCAACCAATCAGCGCGCGAGATTGTAAACTGCAAAATTATAATCTAACGATATTCCAATTTAACATAATATATAAAATGAATTATTATTGCATGAATCAAATATTTTAAATATTATTCGTAATATTGTTTCTTTAAGACTATTTAAATTAAATGATTGGTTGAAGTGGGAAGAGACCTTTATCTTTAATATAAATCATATTAAAATTATTTGTATCTAAAATGATATCACGGGTCACTAAAAGCAAAACTATAAACATTCATATTATGACACACTGTATGTCTGTATGTTTAGAGTACACCATATCGTCGACATAAACGGAGTTATTTAAAGGAAAAAATCAAAGTAATGTATTACTGCCTCATATAGAAAATATCGTTTTATAATATAACATTGGCACTATGAAATTTGTTTTATAAAAATATATACATTCATAAATGTTCCAAAAAAAGCAAAGGGTATATAAAGGCAGTGGCAGCACAGTGGTAACGCGGTCGCTTGTGTAACCGAATGATGTCGGTTTAAGTCCAAGCTCGCACCTCTGATATTTTCATGTACGAATCATTTCTATCATGATTACCACTTGTCTTACGGTGGAGGAAAACATCGTGAGGAAACCTGGCTGTTTGAGAGAACTTAGTAAGGTTATAAAAGACATGTGCAGTCCGCCCCGCACTAGGCCAGCGCGGTGGACTACGGCCTGATCCCCCTCGTATTGAAAGGAGGCCTATGCCCACCTGTGGGACGTCAAAATGGGCTTAATACACATTCGTATGCGAGTTTAATTTCCTTATGTAATATTTTTATATATTATTATGTCGATTTATGGTACATTGTTGAACAGTAAATAATATAATAATTCAAATAATATAAAATAATCTTTTTCATACAGAACTTCTTATTATAAAAACAAAGAATACAGTTTAATTCTACTTTGAGTTAATATAATCGATACACGAGATCGAGGGCGTTATTTTCCATAGTAAATAAATATGTCAAATTAAACAATTGAATTGAAAATTAAATTAAAAACTTCTTATCTTCTTATCTATATTCATCAAAACGTAGATGTCATTTCCAATATCTTAAATCAATAAAATTTTATTTGAATACAACAGTTTTCTACGGTTTTTAAAGTCAAAACGACAATGAGCGTAGTAAAGTAACATAAAATATTAACTCAATAGTAAAACGAGTCATTGTGAATGAATAAAAGGCAGTAAGTAACAAAGATTAAAAACCAAAACTAACGTTGTGTCCGACGTTTTTAGCTACTTTTGCTGATTTGGGTGAATTTGGACCCGTCACCCTCAGCCAGTTTGATACCTGAAAATATAAAAAAAATGATCATCGCAATATAATTTAAGTTTTTGTTTTCACTACAATGAAAAATGTCTAATTTCACCCCTTGTTTCCCGTAGTCTTCAATAGAAGACCGGAGACCTTGAGACATTTGAATAAATATCGTTTCTTTTATTTTTCGTTGTTTTGTTCAAATCTATACCATATTCTTAAGCATAGACTACAGAATTACCAGAATAATTCTCACTGACACATATTAAAGAAAAAAATAACTACACACGGACAAATGGAGTTTTTGGGGTGCGTCAAAAAAAGAGTGTGGATAACAACGGTACTTTTATGTTTTTTTGGATTTTTTGAAATTTATTCATGAATAATGACGTATGTTGTGAAAGTGACATATTGAAGGTATTAGATAAAAAATTTATAATCTAGTGACATGTTGCGGGTATTTTTATATGAATTTTTTTTTATCGTGCGGGTAGACTCGACTTTGGTCGAAACAAAGACCTCTTGTAAATTAAATAAACATCCATTTGATATTGTTTATGTTTCATCTTATCGTGTGTATAAGTGGCTAGCGAGAAATGTAACTCGAACACCTTATAACATAAACAAAAAGTTCTCAGAAACGAAAACATTCAATCTCAAGTGTCGCGCGCTCGTAACGTAAACACCTCGGGAAGCAGCGCATGCGCCGTTTTTTGTGCGTTCGGGAAAGATCAGTTTCAGTAATATTTAATTAAGTCTAAACAAAAATCTAATATATTATGTCACTAAGTAAAGCATACCTGTAAAGGCACGGCTCTATCCGGGCCCGAGTCGCGACTGTGGTCGCGGGTGCGGTCGCGGGTGTGGTCGTGGGTGCGGTCGCGGGTGTGGTCGCGGGCGTGGCTGCGGCGGTGGCCGCGGGCGTGGTCGCGCGCGTGGTCGCCGCGCGGCGTGCTGCAGAGCGGGCGCGGACTGTCCGGCCACGTCACGGTGGACGTATCGCCCGCACACGCCGGCCATCTGATGATACAAATACACATGACCTTGGACTTTCTTCAATAAATATAATTAACGCATCAATATAATTTCTATACCTGCTTTAGACAGGTGTATGATCTTCTCTCTATATATCTTTAAAAAATGTTTAAAACAAAAAAATAAAAATAAATATGTTGGGACATCAACACACGGCGCCATCTAGTTTCATAGGCTAGAGATCCGCTCGGGCATTCCCTCAACTCCATTTCTTTATATGTGTTGTGTATCAACTATCTGGTATCCGTAACACAAGCCTCGTAGCTTAACATGTCATATCCACTCCATCCAAGTTCTACCAAGCCACATTTATAATAGAAATCCCTATTTCAAAACAAATACTAAGTGAATATCCCTACCCGTCCCTCTCGGCGGGCGTGTAGAGGGCGACGGTGTGTCTCCAGCGGTAAGTGTTGGGGAAGACTTCGGCCGCGACTTCGACACCGGTCAGGGCTTCGAACACCAGCCGGTCCATTTTGGTCGGTTCTTCCCTGGGAAATGTTAAATGTTTGTTTAAAAATATGTTATTAATATTGAGAAATGCATTTACGCATACAACTTGTAAATACAACTAACGTTACCAAAGTAACGAAGTAATTAAAAGTATTATTTTTTACTTTTTAGTTTAGGTTTGTTAAGTTTTGAAGTCGGTTTTTGTTTTTTTTTTTTGTTAAAAATAATTTATTACATGACGTGAGTTATAGTTATACTGGCTAGCTGACTGGCTAGAAAAGCCAGTACTATCCGCTAAAACTCGTTAAAGCAAAAAGGTTTTAAAGCGCTTTGGTGAAGTCAAAAAAATCCTTGCACAAACCGTCAACAGTAAGAGCACAATACTAAACATGTTTATTAGCTAATTTTTGTATTTTTGATACCCTTAAAAATCTCAAGATAGGCATTTTTATTTCATATTAAGGTTTTACCCGTATATGAAGGGCTCGGTGAGGGCTCGGTCGCTAGCATCCTGCATGGAATCCTCACTGCCGTGTTCTGAAGCCGTCTCATAGTTGTCCGAGTTAGAGTTCGATGCCGTGGAGTCGTCGTCTGAGATCTGCAAATGGGAATAAAAATAAGTAATTTTTACTAAAAAAACATGTTAGTATCTTTAATAAGCTTAGTGTGACTAAAACTAAATTCATACAATTTTTTTTATATTATAAATGCTAAAGTATCTTTGTCTGTAAGTCACCCTTTCATGGTAATCTGTTAAACCGATATAGAGTAAATTGGAATAGTTTGATATCATGGAAGGACATAAGATTGTTTTTACCCCCGAAAACCTCCTACGGGGGTGAATAGGGGGGTAGTATTTTGTAAGAATATTAAATGATATATTTATATCATTATTCCAAAATACAATTTTCTTCTTCCTGTCTTCTCCCTGTTTTTATCCCATGCTATGTGGGGTCGGCACAACATGTCTTCATTCTTTGACACTCTTATACATTATTGTAATTGGTTTTACAAGAAATTTTACAACCGGCCGCCTGCCTGACGTTAACCCTCTTTGGGAATGCTATTTTCGGTAGAATTAGTATATAACAGCTACCACTCGATTCAACAGGGTTGTGTTAATTTTTAATTACAGTTAATCTTAAATTTAATAATTACAGTTAATCTTTTACAAAATATCAAAAGGTGGGTAATCGCGTCCTATTTATTTTAGCGATACACTATGACCAACACTGCGGCATTTATACCTTAGTCGACTCGTACGACATCCATGGTGAGATATGGAGCGATAACATTCTTAAACCTTATTACATTAAAACACAATGATACATATATTTCAACAAGTGTGGGTTCAACAACTGACCTCAGCGTCGACCACGAGGCACTTGGCGACGTCGAGGCGGCACAGCGGCGCGTCGCCCGCCGCGCCCGCCCCCGCCGGCCCCTCGCCTGCACACAAACACTCACTTACTAACTATACTTATCTATACATATAAATGAAATTGAAGTGTCTATTTCTAGTTTCAAATTAACAGCTTTTTATTAAATGTATATGAAAGTATATACGGTACTTAATTTATTTTACGCCCAGCGAAGCGTAGAATAAAATGCTAAGATGATGATGAAGATGATGAATCTGTACATTAAATATTTTTTTAGTAAAATTTTGTCCGTCTGGAATCGCATCAGTAAAAAACCGCTCGATAGATTTAGATGAAATTTTGTATGAAAATAGTTTGAGCTCGTGGAGGACATAGGATGGTATTATATTAGAAAGGTTTCTTTAATGGGTGAAAATCATTTCTCAACCAAGAATATATTAGCACCATTATCTAAATAAATCTGTACGAATGAGGTGCGTTTTTTTAATATTCTTAGTATTTAACTAACGTACTGGAAGATATGATCACTTCACAACAATCAAAATTAACTTACAAAACTAGAAACCGAACCCACCACCCAAAAACCAAATACAATATAAAAAATAACAAAACAGTACATACCAATATCGTGCTCAAACGTGAGACGTCGAATAAACCCGTCACTTTTCGGGCTCGTCGACAACATCGACCTGTTCTTCCTGAACGACGCATTTTTCTTACTATTCCTTTCAAACGCCTCCACTTTCCATTCACACCGACACTTTGCGGCCTTCTCCCATATTTCCGCACACTCTGACTCCGACACCGCCGGCCCTTTCATTACATCCGTTTCCGTCAACTCCTCACATATAAAATTGGACAAACAACGCACATGTCCGTCTATCACGTGATTTATCTTCACCTTATCATTTCTGTACGCAAAGGGTTTCCTCTCATCATCAGAACTGAATATATCGTCGTTTGGACAACGCAATTTGATCAGAAACTCTATTAAGTTGTTAATATCATCCAGTTCCTTGGTTTGCTGTTTCAATTTGAATACAACTAATTGTGCAAGACGGGAATGAGTTAAAGAGAAGTTGATGTCTTTAAATCTCTCATCGTCCATGTATGTGTATATTGTGTGTTGTAAATGCTTCGCTTCAGACTTTAACGATTCACCGACGACTTCTGGTTCAGATGTGAGGGAGATTACTAGAGCATCTGCTATCCTCTTTGCGAAGACCTGACAAGTCCTTTCAATGCATAGCAACTGACTGACGGTGTGATTGGTTTGTACTGAATCTCCATTGCTGATGGGTATTGGTTTGGCAGTAGGCTCTCTACATAATCTTTGTTTTATCGGATCTTCCTTCTTCCAATGGGATCTATCCGTTATTTTACATGTCTTCATGGCCACACAGAGCTCGGATATAGGACTTAGGGCATCCTGCGTTGGACTTTGGGATAGGTTGCCTAAGCTTATCCTAGATATATTCAGGTCATCAGAGTGTTGCGATTGGTTTATAAGGTCGCTTTGAATGAAGGAATACGCGGTTTCATATTTAGTTTTCAGATAGTTTTCTAATAGTTCGAGGCCTTCTGGTGAACGTAAGTCTGTAAATGTGTCTAGAAACGGCCAATATTCTTTCCAACCCACTTTCATTTGCTCCGCTAGATTTCTGTTGAGAGAAATTATTGAGATTTATATATACAATTTCAATCAAAAATTTTAATATCGTTGTTAAATAGTATATTTTTCTATACATATAATAAAATTGTAACCTAGTTGATTTTGTACATTGATTATTTTTTTGATGGCTAGCATGTACGGTCGTACACCGGGAGGTCCTGGGTTCGACTTCCGGGTCGGGCCAAGTTTAGTTATTGAGTATTTCTGTTTCATAAGTCTCAGTAACAGCCCAGAGTTGGGATGTTAGCTATGTTCGAGCAGTCGTCCCACCGGAGTATTAGTGATAAGGAACAGAGTGCTCTTATGTCTGCGCTCTCTCTTACACGCGCTGCACTATAATATCTCCCGCGCCGTTGGCTAGACCATCATGAAAAACCACTTAACCGATTTTGATGAAATTTAGTATGATAATAGCTTGCTATTCGGGTCAACATATGGGATACTTATTTTTAAAATACCTCATTTTTTAAAAATCTCAACTAAGTGTTACAAGCCGGCTATAAAACATCACACGTTACATAGACTAGGGTAAAGCCTTTAAAACTAGTAAAAAGTGAAAAAAATAATAATAGTAGGATGAAACCCATTGGAAAAGGAGGAGAATATTATAAAAATGATAAGAAAAATAAATTACACAGTATATATAGTATAGTAAATCTATCATGAACAATTAACTTGGCTCAATTTCGGTGAAGCTTACTTTACGTATCAAAGATATCAAAATAAACTTACCTTCCTACCGTCTCCAACCCCTTACTGAGCTCCCGCAGGCGGAAGGGCGAGGCGCGGGAGGGCGAGGGCGCGGAGGGCGCGGGGGACGTGGGTGGCGCGGGGGGTGCGGGGGGCGCGCGCGGGGGCGTCTTCCAGCGGCGGCGGAAGGCGTCCGCGTCGCGCGCCGGCATGGGCCCCGCGAACGCGCGGATCTCGTAGCGCGGGGACAGCGGGTCCCGGTTCAGTTCCTGTGCATCACATTTGTTTAAAATAATAATACAGCTTTATTATAGTAGTTTCTTTTGCAGAATTTATTTACTTCATGCAACTCTGTAACTTTATTTTAACGTATTGACCACCCTGCGTGTCAGGTGTACATACCATGTTGTACGTACCAGGGGCTCAGGGAGCGTAAAAAGGTGGGCAGTGGCACTAACCACCCCGCAAATCGGATATCCGTACCGGGCGATCAGCAGACGTGAAGAGGTGGGTACTAACCACCCCGCAAATCGGATATCCGTACCGGGCGATCAGCAGACGTGAAGAGGTGGGTACCAACCACCCCGCAAATCGGATATCCGTACCGGGCGATCAGCAGACGTGAAGAGGTGGGTACTAACCACCCCGCAAATCGAATATCCGTACCGGGCGATCAGCAGACGTGAAGAGGTGGGTACTAACCACCCCGCAAATCGGATATCCGTACCAGGCGATCAGCAGACGTAAAGAGGTGGGTACTAACCACCCCGCAAATCAGGTTTACGTACCAGGGGCTCAGCGGGCGTGAAGGGGTGTCCGATGGTGGGCGCGGCACTGTCGTCCTCGCAGTGCAGCACGGGCACGTAGAAGCGCTCGCGCAACATGGCCGCGATGCGCGAGCTTACCTCGGCGCTCACTGACGGCGCGCGGCTACAGATTATCTATAAGGACACAGATTATACATTATACATATATTATATAACTTCAGTAGGGCACGGATAAATATGTATTAAAAAATTCAAAATATGTACATATAATATGGATCAAAAAATGTAAAATATGGAAAAAATATGGAGTATAAAATAAGAATATCTTTCATATTAAACATTGTTTATTGTGAAAAATTACTACAGTAACAGTTACATCAAAAAAATATAAAAATATAGCGAAATGTTTAGGTACCTAATACAAATTAAATAATGAAGTTTTATTCATCTTCCACTAAATCTGTCTTATTAAATTGATTGCAGTACACAATCACATGCCTTTTTAAATTATCGAAATTAAAACTCTGTCGATTTGGTCTAAATATAGCCTTATATTGGCTGAAAGAGCTTTCCACGTCACATAACGTAATGGGAGCGTATTTAAAGACGCTTAGTTCCGCAGTCTGCAGTACCCTCAAAACTTCCGCACAGAAGTTTATTAATTGTTTTAGACAATCAAATCCTTTATTTTTGTCTAAAATATACTTTAGTTTTTGTTTAGCTATTTCAGCAATAGGGCCTTCCGCTTTAGAAACTCTTTTTCCTATTACGCTATTACGCCGCGCGCACTCGCTTGCTGCTACTCGCTTGTACCGCGGTGCGGGGGCAGATAATGTGAAATAAATGAAGTTAAGGAATCAAAAATCAAATTACGTCGAATAATACGTGAGATAAATGAAACACGCTAGGCCACGTAACGAGACACGTAAAATTATATCAATTTTTGTGAATTACTGATGTTCTATGATATGAAAATCGAAAATATGGATGATTGTAACATTTTTTTGTAAAATATGGACTTAACCATGAAATATGGAAAAATATGGAAAATAAAAATTAGTTTTTCACAATCTATACATGATAATCGATATAGAGAACACATTCGAGACCGAAAATTATGTAAATTAAAAATATGTATTTACATATTAATCCGGGCCCTATATATAAGTAATATATCATTGTTGAGATATAAGAAAATATATAGTTTTTTACTATTTGTTTACATTAATGCTAGAGACGGTGGCCTTCCCTTCATAGAGAAAAGTCCGTCCGAACTTAAGGTTCTATTTCAAATCAAAATATATTTTATTCAAATTTACTTCAACAAGCCCTTTTGAACCATCATTTTTACACATTTATATAAACAATTTAAATTTAATGTCTGTACATAAGTCTGTGATGAAGCTGCCACTGGCTTTGAAGGCATTACTATGTTTAGAATTTAAGGTTCTATTTCAAATTAAAATATAATTTATTCACATTTACTTTAACAAGCCCTTTTGAAGCGTCATTTTAACATTATTTAAATATACAATTTAAATTCAATGTCTATATATACTCGTGAGAAAGCTACCACCGAGTCTGGGAGGCATTTAATATTTTTAGAAGATAAATTGTCAAAATGTTTTTCTTAATGCTGATTCTTCATTAGTTAATAAGCTTTTGTGGACATTTTTCACATTTATAAACCCCCTGGATTATGAGCTTTACTTAGCATACTTACATCTTTAGCCATCTCTCCGTGTTTGTTCTTCGCATTCTTATTGCACTGTGGGAAAGACGTTAGGACATCGACGACGTGCTCGGCGCCGTACTTCGCGGCGAAATGTAGGGGCGTCTCGTTCAGCCCTTTGTCTGGCGTGTTCAGGTATCTATCTAGTAGGATTGATGCGAATTCCTAAAAAATATTAGTAAGAAAATTTATTTTATGTGCAAAAGACTATTATATACATTATACATATTAAATATTCGGGTGACGCTGAACTATCTACTTATATGAATAAATATTTAATCATTGATTCAATTAGTGAAACCGAAAACCTCATTTTGTATAAGACATGACAAATTTCAGCTTTAACTTTTCCAAACGACCAATGAACTGAACGAGTTTTTAAATACAGAATTATTGAGTTATTATACATGTAAATTCAGTAAGTATCAGAAAAAATTAATACATTTTTCTTAAATAAACCCAAAAAGTTATCTATATGTAAATAAATATGAGAATTTTCCACTGTCAGTATGTTGATACTCTTCGACAGGTGGTATTTTACAATCGATCTCGAGTCTCGACAAAACTTAGTATACAGATTTTACGATTCTAACATCTTTCATCGTCGAGTATGTTTGATTAGAGGAATAATTTCTTCAAAAAATTTCCTACTGGATTATCCGCCATATACGATCCGATATTGATAGTTCTTTTTTATTTCACAAACAGTAACTATGTTCCGGGATTAATTCCAGGGAAAAAGTGATGAAAATCTGATTAGGGCCTTTGGCATGATAAGCAGAATTGCTGCTTAAAATGCAGCTTGTACTCGTGAGGTCTACTGTTCTCATAACTAATATATTATAACTATATAGAAATTTTAGTTTTACCTTGCAAGCTTCTGCGTTAGCATCCATTCCATACAATGCTTGAACAAATGCCGGATTGCCCACAGTATTGAGAAGAATGTTGCAGATTTCAGCATTCATTGACTTTGCTGCTATGTGGAGAGCATTGTAACGAGCACCTTCCTATTAAAAAAAATCTAAATATAATTTTACCATAAAAATATAGAAACCAAGTTCTTTAATGTAATCTACAGTGTTATTGAATTATTATGATTATTTTAAAAAAAAATAATATTTTATTTCAATAGATTCAACAAGAAGACAGGGACAGACTGACAGATATACGAAAAATACGATAAGGGTTTCTTTTCTTACGTTCAAGTTTCACTATCAATTAAATATGCTTTCCTCAATCTCCGACTTCTCTGCTATACTTAGAGCTATAACATACAACTTAGCTTACGACGACGTTGCCTCCAAACAGGCTAAGGCCACTCTGACACCCTTATTTAAATAAAGGATCTTGACAGACAGACAAACAGACAACAAAGTGAGTGAGTGAAGTGAAAAACAGATTCTATAAGAGTTCCATGTTTTCCTTTGAGGTACAGAACCCGTAGAAGATAATTTCCTTATATAATATTTGGTAGACCGATATATAGTAGATAAAGCCCCCACCTGTACGATAGCAGGTGTATTTCCATTACTGACTAGATACCGGGGGTTGTCCCACACGCGGTCCTGCACGGTACTTGCCAAGCCCGCCTCTATCGCTTTGCGTAGAGCTACCATGTCTTGTGGTGACGGAGCTTTGAATGGGTACGGCTTTTCACCCATCAAGTCTGTGAAAATATTTTTGTTTGAATCAACCTTGATAAGAAAACTTTATAATGAATAAGAAATATTTAGTGCGCCATCATGAATAAACAGTAAATACTTTCTTAAAGTCATTCGACTATTTATATATAGGTTGGGACATTATTACAACAGCGCCATCTAGATCCATGGTAAGCTACGAGGCTTATGTTACGGATACGAGATAGTTGATATACTACATTTATATAAATTTTATAATGTCGAATATTCGCGTAAATCTAAGAAAGAATTATACACTTATAAAAAACCCTACTAAAAGGTGTCATTTCAAATGCTAATTAATCGCAATAATATTCTGCCTCATTCTGTCCCCATTGGATATTTTATTGGCACTACACACGCATCTCTATAATATTCGACGCGACCAGCTAAAGTCAATGCTCTTTGAGATATAATTAAACTATTTGCTACTAATTTAGAACAATGTTGTTCTCTTGTTAACAGAGCTAATAATAAATGAGTATGTGCACTTATTACTTAATAAAATTTAAATAAAAGTAGGGATCAGTACTTAAAAATAAAATTAGTGTATGTTTTTAATTTTAAATTAACAGCTTTTCACTAAATACGTATGAAAGTATATACGGTACTTACATAAAAAATCAATTTTTTAAATTTTTGTTTGTCTGTCTGTTTGTTCCGGCTAATCTGTGAAACGGATAGACCGATTTTGACGGGACTTTTACTCGCAGATAGCTAATGTTATAAGGAGTAATTTAGGCTACTTTTACTTTATTAGAAAATTATAAAAATCGTTTAATTTATTCTAACCCGGGTCCACTTCGCTGTGCGTAAGTAAATGAGATATTTTCCAACAGTAAAAAGTATCCAATAATATGTTGACCCGGATAACCGGCTAACAAACCAAATTTCATCAAAAGCTGTCCAGTAAATTTGTTCATGATGCGCTCACAAGTAGACAGACAGACAAAATTATTAAAACTATGTATTCTGCCTCTATATTGATAGTTAATAAATAAATAATGACTATTTCAATAGAATTTTCTAAAAATAATAATCAATGCACACATACAGATTCGTCTAAGTTACATTTTTTATATGTATACCAACATTATTTTAAACAAATAAATAAAAACTAGAGTCGAAAATAACTACACGTTTCATTATCAATTATCAATATCCATATCCAAGGACTTGGGCGCATAATCTACACATTTGTTACGGTTCTTTTGTAGTGACATTTTTGAAGTGAAAAAATATGCAAAGTTAAATATGTGTTCATACTACTTTTCTTAATACTTTTATATTATATGAATATTTGACATGTTAAACAAAACTATCATATCAGATTTTTTCACGGAATTATTTTCATTTTTGGTTCTGGATGTTCCAAATGCTTTACAGCAATAAACTAAATAATAAAAAAAAATAATAAAAAAAGCAATCCAGTACCTCTCGCATGAAATGCACACAGAAATACAATGAAAAACAAACATTAAAGTAACTATTGTTTTTAGAGTCTATAGTCTGAATACAATATATATTGTATTAGACATTGTTTTAAAAATATTTTTGATTCACACAAATTGCTTTGTTACTATTATTTCATTATATATGTATAAATGAAAAATTTGCATATAGTAGCCTTAAAAATATTTTTATCAGAAACAAGGACTTTAAAACTTAGTAGGTACATATTTAAGAAAACAAAGCATTTCCTAGAGCTGATAAAGAAATTAAAAATAAATATAAGATAAAAAGACACATAACACTTGGTTGCTTTAATGATTACAGAAATAGGTCAGTTTCGTGATAGGAAGATATTGTTTAAGACAAAAGGTGTTTTATACAAAGAGAAAGATAATGTAGAAAATATACTCGTTATTTAGTATCGTCTGTCCAATACTAAATAACATTTTTAATGGTATAAGCCTTTGATAGCACTTATATATCCTCAAGTTTCCTAATAGCGATTATATTGGCACAATTGTCTGGATAAATTTAACCTGGCTATTATTTTGAAGTGACGATAAAGTGAAAACATCTAGCCACATTGAGTGAAATTCTGTAGAGGAAAACTTGTGGGCTTGCATCACTGACAAGCTTGAAAAATATTACGCCACATTAATGACACTCAGCTTCAAATGTTTTATTAATAATTAAATATATATGTGGAGGTACATACAAATGCATAGACATTTTTAGGAATAATATAATCACATATAAAACCATATTTTGTCGATCCTAACCAATAAAAAAAATTGTAGTGTCTGTTTGCCATGTCAAAATAATATATGCAAAGTAAAGCAAGATAAACTGCTAGTTTTATTATATGAAAGAATATATAATTTATCATTTTTTGTATTCATAAAATCAGTAATTTTAGTCTATTTAGAATACTTTAGGATGACATACAAATGTTCTTAAACATTTTTTGGTATAAATTTTATTTATATTTAATAAACATTTAATCTTTAGTTCTTATCAAAAACTGTACTTACTATTTCCATTTCCATCATGTATTTCTATAGGCTCTGCACCCCTGAGAGCAAAAGACACAGCATCTTGATGGTTTCTGAATGCCTTGAATCTTGCAGATTTGTACCGACGGACTAATTCTAATGCTTCCAGTTTGTTTTCATATACATGCAGTGTCTCTTTAAATAAATTTTATATTTTTTTAAAATAAATATGTTCAAACAAAAATATTTCTATAAAATATATATTCATTTACCCTTATAAACATGCCTTTTTATGTAAAACATTAAATATTTCTGTATTAAGCAAATGTAAAAAATGTATAAATAATAAGTCTCATATATCAAGGAATTGTTGACCTACATATTAATGAATAGCATAGATAAGATAAGGACATATATACTTTTACTTACTTTCATCAGGACCTTTTATAATTTCACATGGGATATAAACTCCATAATATATTGTCGGAGGATCCGTAGCAGTTGGACTTTCTGGAGTTTGCCTCTTTATTGAATCGAATCTTAAAAATCTACTAAACAAGCCCATCATCATCCCATCTTTCTTTTCATTTGGAGAAATGCAAATCTCCTCTTTCATACCCCCTATATCCTTGTTACATTCCGGAATAAGCACGGCCTTCGACATTTCGTCTCGTAGCTGAAAATGGTAAACAAAAAATTTCTGTTTTGCTTCTGACGCAAACGGTTTCTACGTTTATTTTTACTCCGCATTAAAATACCTTGTAATAAGCACTGTCATAAATTCATATTCATAACGAAAGAGTTTAGAATTATTTTACTATTTCACCACATAGTGTGAAATTTAATACAGTACAAAATAATTGAAATATTCAAACTGAAAATTGAAATACAAATCGGACGATGCGATGACGCGATGACGTTTTATTTTGACGTTAAGACTTAAGACGTATTTTGCAAACAGATAATAAAAGTTTTTTGTGCTGCTAGACCAGAAAAAAACATTACAACTATTATTTGAAAATAGGTTACACAACACCGACCGTTTACGTACAAAGTGAGATTTCATAAAATTCAAATTTTTATAGAACTCCTCAATAAGACTTTTCTAAGAAAATAAAATGGTTCTTAGCTTTTTCTTCTATAAATGTTTAAAATGTAAATAATATATTAAACAATTTGACCAACCTTTAGATATTTATAATACCTTTATTAGTTAAAATATCATTGTTTATTAGCAATTCCCGCGGCCTCGCCCGCGTTCTAATCACTATTAAAAAATAGGAATTGGTATTGGTAGAACGTAGAAAATTTAATAAGTAGGTATTTTATGATGCCATATCAAAGCTATTAGCTAGCTAAACATCATACCTCAGACTACATTAACATCATACAATATACATCAAGCGAAGCGGCACTTTAAGCAGCGTTTTTCTTTTACACCATTATATGGTGTAATAAAATAACCTGTATGAAATGCTTAAAGCCCATTTTTTTTACTATTAAAACTTATATAGTATATTATCTTTAAGAGATAAACATATGCCAGCATGGACTGCAGACCTATATAAGATACACAATTCCACCATACCTACGGCTACATCATTTTGTTACATCTTACAAGGCTTAGGCAGTGTTTTTGTTGGAAGTTCCCAGACGGCTTATTTTTTTCCGATACCCCCAAGTCCCAACAGATATCATTATATTTTAGCCAATTTTTACAAAAACTTGACTAATTTTATACTAAAACCTTCCTAGATAACCATTCTATCCATTGGTGAAAACTGCATGAAAATCGGTGCAGTAGATTTGAGTTTATTGCGAACAGACAGACAGATGCGGCGGAGGATTTTGTTTTATAATATGTATAGATAATATGTTTCAATGGTTAATATAAACTATGTATGTATATATGTACTTTGTTTAAGTTTTATACATATACCTGTCGTTAGAAAGTATGATTGATTCGCTTTCGCCGTAAAAACCTTCACAGTTCACCGCCTTAAATCTAAAGGGATGATTATTGATTTTCAAGATAAAAACCATCCCATGTGCTTGCCTCATTAACTTCATACCAAATTTCATCTAAATCAGTCAATCAGTTTTTAGTTTCTCCATACCACAACAAACTAAGATACATATTTTTTTCGTATTTATATTAGTGTAGATAAAAAAGTAGCATCACTGAAATAATATTAATGTGCAATTACTTTCCTTTTTATTATACCCAATACCCATTCATATGCAAATTTTCTTTTAGCAAGCCGCTTTAAACAATATTCGTACCATAGTCGAATATTGAATCTTCAATCTTGTAGTACTAGTTTTTTTGAGTAAGTTGAAGTTAGTTTTTTTGTGGCAGTGGCCCAGCGGTTGCGAAATCGAGTAAAGCAGGTTCAAATCCCAGGTCTCGCACCTCTGCCAATCATTTACATGATTACTTCTTACAGTGAAAAAAAAACGTTTAGAAAGACACGACTTGTAGTCCACCAACTCGCACTTGGTCAACATGATGGACTATTGTGTGATCCCCCTCGTATTGAAGGGAAGCCAGTGCGTGCAGCAAGGGACATTAAATACTCAATTTGAAGAGAACTGAATACATGTTATTATTTTGTTCTTTACGATAAGTATTGCGACAATTTTAGCTACACGATTATTCAAATAATTGAAAAAAATATTGGATTAACATGGTAATCAAATCTCCTTTTAGCAAATATTAGTAAAAAACAAAATAGGATTCATAAGACTTGCATTTCAGTTTTTTATAGTATTTTTAGTGGACGAGTGATAATAAGTTAATTATAAGATTACTAGCAATTCACGCGGTCCCATCCGCGTATAGATTGGTGCTAGAATGATGACAATTTAGGGTTATAATTATTTTTTATTGGCATATCATAAAAAATAAAAATTTGGTCTAAAAATAAAAATAACAAGTCTGGAGAGGTTCACCTTTCACCAGTCTGGAGTTTATAACCTAGGGGAATAAAAATTGCTATTCTAACTAACCTATTCTCAGACCTATATTATATACATCAAAAATGTCATGAAAATCTGTTCAGAGAAGTTTGATAAACACTATGACACAAGATTTTTATATTTAAGAAATAGAAATAAAACAATGTAGTCATATATAAATATTAATTAAAGTTTATTTTCTTCCTGTTTTTCTTTTTTTTCTTGGATTCTACATTATTAATATTTTCATTAGATACAGAATTTAAAACCTTTTGAATGGATAATGCATACAAATTAGCATTAATATGTTTCAATTTTTCAAGTTCTGTTTTTAATTCTAAGCCATCTTCTTTATTTTCAAGACTAATATCCCTTGAAATACCATTAATTTCTAAATTGTCCTCTCCATTAGGTAATGTTTTTGGCCAAAAGTTGTTCTTTCTGTTTATTAATACTTCTATTTCAGCTATATCATCATTATTACTTTCTAAAGTTCTCTCCAAGCTATGAAGTATTATAGTTGGACGAAATTCCTGTTTATAAATAGCTTCATAGTTAATAGAAAAAAATGCATTAGTTATGGCTCCTTTATGTTTTATTAATCTAATTGGTTGCCTGCTGGCAATATGCCATAAAATAACTTGTTCATCGTTTGAACCAGACATTAATACTTCACCATTCAGAGAGACTGATAGACATGTAACAGCTTTTGTATGAGAAGAGAAAACATTATGGTTTTCTTCATTATTTATGAGAACATCTCTATTTCTAGGTGGATTTGTGAGACTAAATTGATAAATCTTTCCTTGAGCCGATCCCACAAATGTATTCAGTTCTAAAACATCCAGCGTAATAGATGAAAGTGGCTCATCAAATACTAAATTTAAAAGCATATCACCACATGTCAAGTCATAAATTTTACATGTTCTATCACATGAAACTGTAAATAACCTCCCATGAATTCCAGTTTTACTTATACACATGTCAGTTACTGGCAAGGAATGATCAGAAAATATATAGATTGGATCATGTTGTCCAGCTGATGTCTGGGTAACAAGTTCTACTTCAGGATTAGCAGCAACGGTGGCAAGTGACCATACCATGACCATTCCATCTTCAGCGGCTGATAAAAAAAATCTTCCATCTGTTGTAAACTTTAAAATATTAACTCTTTGGTAATGCCTGTTGATTATAGTTAGGAGATTTCCTGAAGCAATTTGCCAAAGATAGATTTTTTCATCAATTCCAGCTACACAAAACGATCCGTCAGGTGCTACCGCAAATGAACTAGCTTTTCCAGGCAAAATAAAACGCATGCCTTGTATAGTTTGTTGAGAATTTAAGGGCCACACATGTAAGACTGGCTTAGTACTTTCTACAGCTGCCAAATACTCTTTGCCAATCAAACAGAGAGTTCGGGTCTCCGCAGTTCCACCACCTTTATATGTCATTAAATTGGTACCGGTGTTGGGATCCCAAATGCTGCACGTCCATAATGTATTATTTGAATCACATGTAACTAAGATTTCAAATAAATTTGCCATATTGAATGATTTTTAAATTAAAACCAAAATGTTTGACCTATAGATACCATGTGGCCATCACAAATTCAAAACACGAGTTTTGACTTTTGACTTTTGAGTTTAGGCAATCGGCATTTGCAACCTGTTGACACTTGACAGTTGAGTCAGTATGGCAAAGAGTATAGATAATATACTCAGTATGGTAAAATGTAAATATCGATTATCAAATTAAACTTTTACAACAGATGAAAGATGTTTGTTGATGTGATTTCTTACAAAAAAATAATAATAAAGAAATTGAAATTTAGCATGCAAAAAATATGTCTATAAAAGATAGAATTTAGACAGGTTGTTCCTCTTGTTTTCATATTCATAGGTTTAATCATAGATATATAACCTAAGGGTTTAATAGACAATTTTATAAATATCTTTGGCGGATTTGCATAATATTTTTGAAGTAATTTTATAATGTTGATAACTTAATTATTTATTGCCTATGTCTTATAAATTATACTCTACTTATAGTATAGTAGAAACACTACAATAAAATAAGATTTAAATAAAACAATAATTCATTACTTATCTATAGACAGCTGTTATTGAGTGATATTTTAGCAAATGACAAGATTGTTTGAGCTTATGCCGGATTGGTCAAAAGTCAAAATACGTATTCGCTATTCGGTATATTTTGACAGTTGTGATCAAACTTTAGGACTCTGTGATTTTTAGTAAAATAAAAATTCACTAAGTGACAAATTGTGCATCGTAACTTTTCAACATGTTCAAAAAGTAAGTACGAATGTGTTTTCATGATAAGTATACTATTCTCGTTTATTTGTATAGATATTCAATATAACTTTTAGGTTATACGGCATATTCTTTGTCAAATAAATTATTGACGTAATATTTATTGACCAATCGGGGCGAAGTTCCGGTGTGGGGAGTTGTGACGTTGATATGTGTAGTGATGTGACTCCAATAATAACAACACTTATTTGACAACAATTAGTTTTATGTTTTAAAAATAAAATAATATTATAAGAATATTTTTGGCGTATAAAAATAATTTTCTTAACGTATTGTGATATTTATTAATATTTTTTTTAAATTAATAATAGGTTGCCATTTATATTTTCGAAGCAAAAAAAAAATATTTTAAACTTTACTTATTAATAATTCATAATGTTACTGATTTATAATAAACATAGGTGTTAAACAATTTTAATATTATATGAGGCTATTTAAATTACCGATAATATTAAAGTCATCACTAAGTCGTGATATAATAACTTTGTCTTTCGCAAGAAATAAACGCATTCGTATCGGTGTGAGCGAGATAGATATATTTAGAAAATGAACATGGAGAACGTTTGACTTTGAGGTTTCCTTCGATTCGACACCGACAGTTCTTTGCAGCTGTTCTAAATTGATTGTTGTTCGGTCGATGCATGGCAACGTTTTTAGACTTTGTCTTTTTAATTCACTTTTATAGAAAAAAACTGGACTTTACATATATTTTACTAGAACAATAACAATTGTGAACAAAGGATTATTGTGCGTTGTGTTTTGTGTTTCCATTTTGTGACGTAATTGAATTTCAAGTGAAACGAGAGTAAATCCTACTTCCTAGCCTGTAACGAAGGCCATTTTTCTCGGATGGTTGTTCGTTTCGGATAGTTGCGTAACGGTAATTACACAAAATGTGGGAAGTTGACTCTGACACAGGGTCCCAAAGTGCGTCGTCGGACGGGATTCGACGACGGCAAGGATGGGACCCAGAGGCCGAGAGTTTGGCTTCTCAAATCGATGAACTCGACGAAGTTCTTGCAGAAGAAGAAGAGGGATGTCCATTACCTTCCACACCGGAGGATCAACATTTACTCGATGCTGAAATGGCTGAAGTACTAAAAGCTGGCGTGCTCTCTGATGAAATAGATCTGGGCGCTTTAGCACATAATGCTGCAGAACAAGCTGAGGAATTTGTGCGAAAAGTTTGGGAAGCGTCATGGAACGTGTGTCACTTCAGGCATCTGCCTCGTTGGCTACAAGACAATGATTATTTACATAAAGGTCACAGACCTCCTCTGCCATCTTTCAGTGCCTGCTTCGCTTCCATCTTCCGCATCCATACAGAAACTGGTAACATCTGGACCCATCTGCTCGGATGCGTCGCATTTATCGGTGTCGCTATTTATTTCTTAACTCGCCCATCTATTGAAATACAAATGCAAGAAAAAATGATATTCGGAGTATTTTTCATCGGCGCTATAGTATGTCTCGGATTTTCGTTTGCTTATCATACATTGTACTGTCATTCCGAAATGGTTGGTAAATTATTTTCAAAGCTGGATTACTGTGGCATTGCCTTACTCATTATGGGGTCATTTGTTCCTTGGCTATATTACAGTTTTTACTGCCACTATAGACCAAAAATAATTTACTTATCTGTAGTGGTTGTATTAGGAATATTATCAATAATAGTGTCTCTTTGGGATAGATTCTCAGAGTCTCACCTTCGTCCGCTGCGAGCCGGAGTGTTCATGGGTTTTGGTTTATCTGGAGTAGTGCCTGCTATACATTATGGTATTACAGAAGGATGGTTCAGTCAAGTCAGTATGACTTCTCTCTTTTGGCTTGTACTGATGGGTATGCTATACATATTAGGGGCTATGTTTTATGCTTTGCGAGTGCCAGAACGCTGGTTCCCTGGAAAGTGTGATATTTGGTTTCAATCTCATCAAATATTCCATGTTCTTGTTATTGTGGCAGCATTTGTCCACTATCATGGTATTAGTGAGCTAGCATCTTACCGTGTGACTGTTGGGGAATGCTCTATGCCTCCCTCATCCATTGCATTCTAGCCTCGCCCCCTATCAAATGTGATAGTAGACCATAGATAATTTTAAGTAGGATATAACATTTAATAGTTTCATTGTATATTTTTTTATCTTGTAAATCTAACACAATTTTCTAAGTTTTTTACAAAACCAGTAAGTTGGTTTATTGCAGTGAGGCTGTTAATAATATTTGCAACTAATAAAATTAGAAAGTGTTTATGAAAGGGAGTTAAGATAAGAAGGCATTATTTTTAATACTTTTCTCTATTTATTTTAGTTTCTTTAGTTAATATTAGATAAATTCTCTTATGTCTCAGTCTACCATTGAAATTCATCATTAAAAACAATTCTAAAGCCATTTTTATGATACTGCTGTAACTTTGTTGTACCTTTTTCAGGAAACTTACTTTTTAGAATGTACTTAATTTGCATAAGATTAACTCTATCTATTTTTTGTATGTCAACATTCATCTATATTTTTGTTCTTTTCTAACACTATTTTATTCTGTCAAATATACTTATATTACAATATAAATGATTTACTCATAATATGAATCAATCAATTCTCTTATTAATGGCTTCAATATTATAATATAAATTCTACTGTAATGAATAGAATCTCTTCCATTCAATTTTTGTAAAAAAAAACATATTCCAAATACAATAAATGTATGAACAGTTGTTAAAGCAATTGTAAACAAATTCAGATAAATTAATACATTCCAACTGAGACAAATTTAAAATAACAACAGTCGGGTGAAAATAGTTATTTATTTATTAAAGTTCAAATTTATTAAAGTATAGTTCATAAAATAAGCAATAACTGGTTTTAACACTATGTATTGTGGTATGAATTAGATGTAATAAAAAGTATATTCTAAATTGTTATAAGTGTTCATAAATATAAATATTTTATGATATCGATTGAAAAAAATATTTGTAAATAAAAATTTGAGCTCTGAACTCATAAGTACACTATTTTAAGACATTGGCAGATACAAAATTAGTAATAGGGATATAATGTAATGGAAGAAATTGTTTTAAGTGTCCTGGCTTTTGTAATCTTGCACTTTTACAGTATGACCACTTGTACTTTGGGTTTTCAAATTTAAAAATGCATACATTTTTGGCATATCAATGTTAAAAAAATCAGAGATTATATCAATACTTCAGTCATAACTGATGAGGAGAAGACAATATCTTTTGTAGACCTATTTAAATAAAATCCAATTGGCGTGAAGTAGAAGAAGATGTTTGTTTTGAAAA
This sequence comes from Boloria euphrosyne, assembly GCA_951802675.2. Classification (NCBI taxonomy): domain Eukaryota; kingdom Metazoa; phylum Arthropoda; class Insecta; order Lepidoptera; family Nymphalidae; genus Boloria; species Boloria euphrosyne. Next base: position 7,956,193 of record OX637891.1, read on the forward strand.
AGAAGCAATCACTTTGTTAGATCTAAATGTAGCTTATCACTTGATTTTTAGAACATTACGCTTTCTCTTTAATTTCTGTTAAATTCTTTTGTTTGTTTGATGGGATTATGATTATTGAAATAAAGAATAAATTCTATATATTTTTTTATTTTATCACTTTCTACAATGCCTACAGCGTTTACATTTTATCTTATATTAGACTCGTCCTCGGGTTCGCTCCTAGATCTAAGATCAGAGGGCCTAGACAAAGTAACAATCGATTAGCGAAAGCGATAGTGAAAAGTCCAAAATGTATGGGTTTGACATATGACTTAGATATGTCACGTGATCTGTTGTCAACGAATAGATGATGCTAGACAAAGTACATTCATTTCAATTATTAGTGATTTAAAGTTTAAGATGCAAACGCTGCGTTTAAGCGATGACGATTGTAGAAATCGAATCGCTTCATAACGAATGCCGGTTGGCTATAGGCCCAGTATAGATTTCTCAGAGATGTGATAATATATTTCCTCAATAAAAGTATCCTATACAATATACATTAACCTATAAGGCTATAACCATATCAAATTTTATTACAATCTGTCCAGTGGATTTTCTCGTGATGTGGTCACAGATTGACAAAATTAAAACTAGATGAGCTTCTGTATGAAATATATATAAATTATAATATAAACAATAATACTACCTATTTATTGTTCTTCATTCTATTTTATAGTTATCCTTTTTCACGTCGTTTCAAGTTGAATGTTTAAGGTTCATATTAAACTTATTTAAATATAACTTTATAAATGAAATAAGGCAGACTTTGTCTTTTGAACGTTATCTAAGTTAGCCGAGCAACTTTTACTTACAAGCTTAGAATCGTTATTCTAAGCTTACATGTGTCAATGATGTTCGAAGCTGCGTTTAACCTTAAAGGTCATTTAATTAGTAGTAGGGTAGTATTAAATTGGTTTTAATACTTGCATCGGTAAATATCACATTAATAAAGCGTCCTTTTTTAATTCAAATTAACAGATTTTCACTAATTTACGATATATATACGACATTTACGTACTATTTACATCAAAACTTCAATTTTTGAAATATTTTTGTCTGTCTGTCTAGTTTGTTCCGTCTAATCTCTGCAACAGCTGGACCGATTTTGATGGGACTTTCACTCGCAGATAGCTAATGTTATAAGGAGTATGTAACTGAGCTACTTTTATTTTATTAGAAAACTAGCGGACCCGACAGACGTTGTCCTGTCCGCATGCGCAAAACAACGTTGCCTAGCAACGACTTGCTTATAATTGGATATTTCATTTATTGTGTAAATGTATAAATAGCTAATTAATTCAAAAAATACATGTTGTAGTGGACCGAATTGTGAATCTAAACCATTCTCGAACACGCACAAAACATTTCATCAAAATCGGTCCAGTCGTTTAGGAGGAGTTCAGTCACATACACACGCACACAAGAAATATATATATTAAGATAATAAAAACAGTTTTTAGTTTAATTTTAGTTTAGTTTAATTTAATTATTAAAATGTTACTGAAAGAAACTAAAATACAATAGAAATAATAGAAGCGGGCAGGGTTTGCTAGTATAACATAATATATCCAATAATATACCTAAGATATTTATTTATACTATATATATATGTACCTAGTATATATAGTATATACTAGGTACCTATATTTATTTATTTTTAAAACATGATCAACTGCGTTTTTAGATGTCACTGACCGCAATATTAACACTTGTGAAGTAACGGGGCTCGGTCAACAATCAAACTTCATCATGAAAATTCTGACTATAACAAAAATAGAATGCTTGGTTAGTTCACGGTGCGAAATATTACAGACATTCTTTTTGAAAATTTTTTGAATTAAGCATGATTGATTATATTAAAATGTTATACATACCAGAACATAAAATGATAAATAAATATGTTAGGACATTATTACAACAGCGCTATCTAGTTCCGCAGTAAGCTACGTTACGTGCTCGTGTTACGGATACCAGATAGTTGATATACTACACATATAAATTTTAAATACATACATGTTATAAATATACTTAAACACCCATGGGCCATGACTGAGTACAAACATTCGTAATTAGCAAATGAATGCCCCCAGCGGGACTCGAACCCGCGACCGCTGGCGCAGAAAGTACAGTCACTACCAACTGAGCCAAACGAGTCGTCAACATGATAATAACTACAAAAAAGTAGTTTTTTTAAATAAGTTTAAAATAATCTTTTTATTTTTTCAAAATTTCGATAATAATAAAAGTGACTGTTTTCATTAGTCGTTCCTCAATGGTAATGGAATCTATCGATCGTGGTGACCTTGCCACCTAGGAAGGTGAAACAAAGGTGAACTGATTAAACGAAATATCGTACCATAGCATTGACATGAAACTCCAATAATATTGTTATAGCTATCAAAGTGTCTAAACTTAACAAACAGTACGCTAAAACTACAAATTAAAATTCTATATGAGTCGTACATATTATAAGTATGTTTTGGAAAATCTGAAATAGTAATTTTATCGGCCGTATCTTTTGTCTTTAGAATGTTTGTCTGTCTGTCTCTCTGTGAGAACATATTATCAGAGAAATGTAGGTACTTACATAATTTAAGCAACGGGAATATCATGTACCTAATCTTTTTTTTGCTGCGTGACTAACTTTAAATGGTTTCACTTTAATGAAATTAGTATTTAATATAACGAAAATTTATATGAATCAAGAAGCATGAACACATAAAATACGACAAATCAAAAACTAAATACAAATGTGCGTCCTAAGTCCTAACTCCTAAGTAAGAGTTTATCCGTTGTAGTGTTTATCAGTTATTGAATCTAACAATAGGCGGATTTTTGTTTATTTGTTTATGCCTAATAACAGTATTAAATACTCAGTGACTTAGTAGCTACATCGATGTATTACAAAATGGTTCTTGATTTCTTCATTTCCACCGGTCAATTAACCTCATTATAACTATTTGTGTAACATTTCCTCGAATACATTGACTACTTTGTAATGTGAAACTTTAAATTGTTTGCATTTAACAAGTAATGGAGGAGGCACAAAGCAATGTCATCTTGTTTTTTCATCATGTTTCGTGGTACGAGTGTACACGTGACTTTCATTTAGTCCTCATTACAACGGTCCGCTTGATAAATTGTAGACATTATACTTTTTTGTCTTATCTAAGGAAAATACTTTAAATATTAATCGATGAAAATTTGAATATTAATTATTGTGTATAACCTAAATAAAACAAAGATATTAGACTTTTTAGCAAAAGAGAAATTATAAGCAGCATTTAAATAATATCTGAATGTTTTTCTTTCTTTATATTTATATTTTTTTAAGGTCAAACGAGTGAACCATGATACTGTCTATTGGAATGTGCTTGATTTCAATCTTTAGCGTGATTAAATGCCTGTAATTTTCGTACAGTTGTGTTATTTAGAATAAAAAAAGAAAGCGGAATTTTTAAGTTACTCTTAGTCACTACTTAACGATTTTCTCTAAAATGTGGACTTATTTATGTACCTAGATATGAATCATGCCTTTTCTTTGATATAACATCAAAATAATTAAAACTAATTTCCATCTTGTTGAGTGTCTGCACATCTCTGAAGTGGTTCACTGTTGTAACTGGATACTTGGCTTTCACGAGAGTTGGTTTCAAACTCATAGCGGCTTTAAAAATGTATATTCTTACCTTTGAAGAAGAGAAGACTAAGCCTATGGAGTATTTTGCAATTCTGATTCGAATCTGTACTGTATAAATCTCATTGAAGTAGTAATTATTATATATATTTATTAGAATTTTGAGAAAAACACTGAACAGATTTTGGTAAAATTTGGTATCAATATAGCTGATTCGAGTAGATACTTATTACGGCGGCAAAATATCTCATCTATGAGAAATCTATATTAACCGTTAAAAGTTAAAACATACTTATAGGGACGAACCCGAGCGGAGCAAGATAGAGTCGCTAGTATAGATATTATATGCTAAACACCGAACTGTTCGGTGCTATGCTAAATATGTATGTCGGGCTATTTTAGTATTATTTATATTTCACCGCTTGTTTACGTAATAAGTAAGTTGACCTCTGTGTATCCTTTTGCCCTTGACTTTAATAAGATGTTGCGTATAAGTCCTTGACTTGACTTGACTAGTTTAATGGCTTTCAGTTGTGCCAGTGAGGCACGATTGATTCCGCCAATGTCGCGTAGGGTGGAGAATACACGGAGGAGATTGATCGGTGCGGTTAAGAATAACGAAACTTGACTTGACTAGTATAATGTCTTTCCGTTGTGCCAGTGAGGCACGATTGATGCCGCCAATGTCGCGTAGGGTGGAGAATACACGGAGGAGATTGATCGGTGCGGTTGAGAATAACAGTCTCAATTTAATTTTGGGAACAGATGAAATAGTCAGACTTTCACTGTTACACCTTAACCTAGAACAACACAAACATTTAGTGTTAAACTAAAACTACAGCTGTTAGTAACTAAACTAATTACACTAGGACAGACACATGATTTATTTACAACTTAATTTTATTAATTTCAAAATATTTACACAAAAATGTACAGTGAGAGCTAAACACCAACATCAACAAACATTGAACATTTATGGGGCGAGGAATATCACAGGGAAGGATGTCGTATATAGGACGAAGGAGTTTCGGGCAGGAAAAGAGGATGTGGGAAACCGTGCCTTCGTCAAGGCCACATTCACACAATGAATGGTCACGAACTCGGATTTTAGCCAGGTGAACAGGTGTACACGCATGACCAAGCCGAAGGCGACAGATACTAGATGTGACCCAGCGACTTGCAAATCTGTGAAGAAAAAACCATGGGCGTCTTGGGATATCAGGTTGAATGGTTGAGTAAAATTTACCCTTCACCAATTTTGATGAACTCCACGATAGGCTCCAGGACTTGTCCATGTGGGTTTTGGCTAAGGAACGGAGGTCTTGACAGGAGTTTTTAAAGTGATCAAGGGCACCTGTTTCGATTGCAGCTTTGGCGCATGAATCCGCTGTCTCGTTTCCTGCAATTCCAGAGTGACCCGGAATCCAAACAAGCAAGATATGCAGACCCTTTTGACTACACGAGAGCAAAGCCTCTCTGATCTTAAAAACAATAGAAATCTTCAACCTGCTACGAAAAGGATTTTCCTTAATGGCTAAAAGACAACTAAGGGAGTCCGTAAAAATGACTGTCGGTCCTAGGTCATGAGAGAGAGCGAAGAGGATGGCTTCCAATATGGCAATAGCCTCACCAGAAAACACTGATGTTTCAGGGGGACATTTAAATTGTAAGACGATTTTGAATTTGGGGATCCAGCAGGCAGCACCAACACAGCTGGACGGGGAAAGTTTGGAGGCATCTGTAAAAATGAGATAATGATTTGACCAATTTTGATGAACAATTTCTTGAAATTTGAACTTTGTATCAGGATCACCTTTTATAAGACCCAGATCTGTGATAATGGGAACACTATAGGTTAGGGCTTTGAAGGATGTAGAGAACAGAGGGTTGATAAGGAAGGTTAAGAGGGGATTTGGGAGATTGGAAAATTTAATGAAGCTGTCCAATAGGAAGGAATGTGGGCAGTTTGGGTTGCAGAGTTGGGAGAGCTTGGTAAGTTTAGGCCAAAGAGGATGGGATGATAGCTGTAATGATTTGATAACAAAACGGTCGCATAAAAATTGTCTTCTGATTTGCAAAGGGGGATCAGCACACTCAACCTGTAGGGCATTGGTGGGTGATGATTTCATGGCACCTAGGATAATACGTAGGCTTTTGAATTGGATTTTATCTAATTTTTGTGATAAGAATTTACTTATAGGGTCTAATACAAACAAACAATAATCTATATGGCTACGAACGAGGGAATTATAAATTAATTTTAAGCAGTAGGGATGAGCACCCCACCACACTCCTGAAACTGCTCTTAAAACATTTAGTGAATTTTCACACTTTTTGGAGATGTACTCTATATGGGAAAATCCGTTCAATTTAGTATCGAGTATTATACCAAGAAATTTTGCCTTGTCCACCAGGTTGATACGTTCACCCGCATAAACCAAATCAAAAACGGGGACTTGTCTTTTTCTAGTGAAGGTGACTGCCTGGCTTTTGTTTACCGATAAGGATAAACCGTTGTCAGACAGCCACTGGCCTAGGTAGTGCAAAGCAGAGTTAAGTCGAAAGGATATATTTTCAATTGATTTGGATCTGTAATATAAAACTATATCATCTGCGTACTGCAGGATGTTGCAAAAACTATCAACAGACATATCGAGATCGTGAGTATAAATACTGTAAAGCAAGGGACTGAGGACAGAGCCTTGAGGGAGGCCCTTCCAGACGAGTCTGGGAGGAAGTACAAGTAGTGGATGTCTCACAGATATTGTTCTGCAAGTTAACATGCTACATATAAAATGAACCATTCTTGGCGGAATACTCAGCTGGAGCATTTTCTGCCTGAGTACTGGAAGAAGGACATTATCATAAGCAGACGCTATGTCCAAAAAAATACCTACAAGGTATTCTCCCTTAGCAAAAGCTAATCGAATGTCTGTTGTAAGTAAACTCAAACTGTCAGTTGTGCTAAAACCCTTCCGGAAGCCAAATTGGGAGGGAGACAATAAGTTTCTACTTTCCACTAACCATTCCAGCCGGTTTTTCAAAAGATGCTCAGTAATTTTAACCAGGGTAGACGATAAAGCAATGGGGCGGTAAGAATTACTGTCTAGGGGATTTTTGCCTTGTTTTAATATTGGGATAATTATTTGGGACTTCCATGATTGCGGGACGATTCCTTTCATAAACAAGGTGTTAATTATGTTGAGGAAACAAAGTTTTGCTTTATCGTTTAAATTTTGAATAAAGGAGTATGGAACGCCATCTTCGCCAGGGGTGGAGTCCTTTAACCCATTCAAAGCACATTGAAGCTCAGAAAAGGAAAAGGGAGCATCCATATCATCCGCAGAAACAGCTGCCGTAGGAGTGAGAATACTGTTCTCACAAGGGACAAATGGGGGAGCGAGTTTGTCAGCAAAATCACTAAGCCATACAGAAGGATCATTGGAGGGTGGGTTATGAGAGTTAAGGGATCGGCGAAATTTTTTCAATTGGTTCCAAACTAACCGGGGGGGAGAGCGAGGACTAAGGGATTCACAGAAATGCATCCAGTTAGATTTTTTCTTTTTTGACACCAAGCGTTTAAACTTAGCATCTAGTTTTTGATACCTGATAAAGTTCTCAGGGCACATTCTCAGAGAATATGCCTTCTCTGCTTCTGACCTTTGTTCAGCAAGACGTTTGCAATCCTCATCCCACCAGGGAGTGGAAAGCAGATGTGTTTTTGAGGGGAGCTTTATGGGGAAGTGAGTGTTTGCCGAAGTTAAAATAGCTTTAAGAAAAAGTTCATAACAAGTTAAAATATTTCTATCATCTTGAGGGTCAGGAAGGGAATCAATCATGCTATCAACGGACTCGGCATAGGAGGAGTAACTGACGGATCGGAGTTTAAATTTCAATAAGGGATTATGGTTAATGGGAGGGGAGGGTTGATAATTCATTGAGAGGATGATAGGGAAATGATCACTGCCAAAAGTGGATGGAAGAACATTCCAAGATAACAAAGAAGCAAGGGAAGGAGAGGCAAAGGACAGGTCAATAGCAGATTTAGGATTCTGGCCCGGGTATACCCTACGAGTTGGTGAACCGTCATTGAGGATGCAGAGATTGGCATCATCAAAGAGGTCCAGCAACAAAGGAGCAAACCGATCAGTGGTATGGGATCCCCAGGATGTGTGATGTGAGTTAAAATCTCCCATGACAAGGATAGGACTGGGTAGAGCGGAAAGGATGGAACGGAGTTCAGGAATAAGGGAGGGATTAGGATGAGGTATATACAGAGATACAAAGGAAATGTCACAGGATCTAACAGCAACAGCATTGATGTGCTGGCTGGGGGAGGATAGGGGGATTTGGGAAAAGGGAATTGAGTGCCGAATAAGGACGGCACTACCCGCATATCCATCACTTCTGTCATCCCTCAAACAGGAGAAACCCGGAACCCGAAAACGGGAACCTGGGACTAACCATGTTTCAGAGATGGCAATAATGGAAGGATTATGAAGGCTGATTAGGGATAAGATTTCGTGTTTCTTTGGACGAATACTCTTACAATTCCACTGAAGGAAGCTGAGTGGGGCCATTTTGGACGATAGTGAAGAGTCGGGAAAGTGATTCGGCAACGTGGGACGGTAAGGGCATATCGCTACATGTAGTAACAATACTGAGGATCATTTGTATAAGGTTTTCTAAAAGGTTTGTATTATATGAGGGAGCAGGGCAATGAGGGTTGTTAAGAGCACAACCATTAGGAAGAGATGAAGGGAGGTTAGCAACAATGGATTGGTGAGCTTGTTTATCGAACCCTTTGCCTAAGGCGGCTCTGGGACGAGGAGAGTGCGTTACCGTTTTACGATACGACCAATTAGGTGAAGAAGGAGATTGTGTTGGGGGGGAAGGGGTATATACGGGGGGAGTGAACATTTCCTTTGCCATCTCTGCATATGACCTACGAACAGGAGGGTAGCGAGAGGATGCTTCCATGTAGGAAATGTTGTCTTGGGACATGTCAATTTTAATTTTTAGTTGTCTGAGGTACTCAGGACAGTCCTTTTCAGTTGTAAAATGCTTACCAGAGCAATGTAAGCATGTTGCATTGTCTTTAGAGACTTCACACGAGTCGCCTGTATGAGATTGTGCACACTTATAACACCGTGGCTTAGACCTGCATTGTGCCTTAATGTGGCCAAAACGGCAACAATTGAGACACTGGATGGTAGGTAGCCTATAAGTCTCAACGGGTAAGGATGAGTGGTAGGAAAAGATTCTGCTTGGAAGGACTTGGCCTCTAAAAGTTAAAACGACGGTTTGAGTTGGAACCCAAGTCAGTGAGTCTTCCTGAGTGACCTTGCGGTTCAGTCTTCGAGCTTTCATGACCGCACCGCAGCCAGATGGAAGCTCTAATGACTCTACTAATTCCTCCATGGACCACTCCACTGGAATACCCTTTACAAGTCCCATTCGAGTTATGTTGAAAGTTGGTACCGTAGTAGTGAACTTACACATGGTTACAATAGGGTTCTTTAAAAATTCATTAGCAGCTTGAGCTGTAGTAAATTCCACAGATATTTTGTTTCTCCCTATGTTTTTAACACCATCTTTAATAACAGAGCCAATTTTGTGAGTGTGTAGAAACTGGCCAAACTTTAAAGCGCGTATAGTAGTTCCTGAGGATGGGTCCGGGGTTTCACGTGCGACATGGACAATGAAGGGACCGATATCGTCATCAGTATAACTTTTAGGGCCTTCGGAGAAGGATGGGTGGGTATAGACAGATTGAATGGACGGACTAGCTGTAGAGGGGTGAACAATTGTTTTCTTGGTGGTATTATCATTGTGACCGATATCTGCGGGACGTTTTCGTACATTTTGTTGAGAGCGAGAAACAGTTAAAATTTCAACATCATCCATAACATCACCAGGATCCGGAGGGTCCGGAGGGCGGTCGAGATCCATTTCAAGAAAAGATATTTGTACAAACTAAACTAAAATATAACTAAACCTACTTAACTACTTACTTACCTACAATATATATGTTAATAAAACCACAAAACCCGAAATAATCTACTATTTACACTGTAAACAATATAAGAAAGTAGCCAAAAAACACCACAATCACAAAAACACGTGTATTAACCACAGCTAACGCCAAGGCGAATCCGTATAAGTCCTTCCTCAATCAAGTTTAAGATTTGTGACATCATTTGATATTGTTTCAATGATGTTTCAAGTCATTTCACCAATAACTTGGATTTTCAGAAAAAAGTTGCTTGGAACCGGTTAAAAATGGTTAATTTTGTAAATATAATGGTTGATTCTTTGCTCGTTCATAAAAAAATGGTTTAGTACCTACCGAAAGCTTAAAGCAAAAAGCGAATTAACTTGGGCTCAATGGCTAAAAATGTTTAAGCTTTTGGTAATTAAAAGGGGATTCCGAGCCCTATTTCTATTTAAATTTATTTGCAGATGACACAATACCACAGACAATACTAGATTAAAACTGTCACTTCCAAGTTCCAAGTCAGCCGTAACGCTTCCATTGCGTAAGCCACAACATAATATAAATACTCGTATTTTGATCTTGGTCAATCCATGTTGGATAACTCATAACTTGTGCCAAAAACAAAAACATAAATTCTACTTTTTTTTGGACACTAGTTTGTTTGGCTGTGAGGAAATCAAAAGATAATCGTTATCGGTGTAGTGACCTCATTTCGTTTGTAGTAACGAAACATACTTATAAAATGATTTAATAGGTAAATAAATATGTTGGGACATTAATACACAACACCATCTAGTTCCCTGGTAAGTTACGAGGCTTGTGTTATGGATACCATACCTATAGTTATTACACTACACTGAATATAGTACATTATATACATACGTAATATTTTAAATGCAAAAACCCATGACTGGAGTACAAACGTTCATATCGCACAAATGCATGCCCCAACAGGACTCGAACCCGCGACCGCTGTGACACAGCAATTACAAACTCAGTTGAACATGCCGTCTCGGCATGGGTTTACTGAATAACTATAAAATTATCATAACGATTGACGTAATAGGGGAATTCGTTGTACGTCTTAATACTTTACACTTGTACGTCATATTACTTTACACTTAGTAAATAACTAGGTACTCTTTATTAATATTTTTTTTCCTTTTTAACTGAAATGAAGTCAATATAGTATTACATATGTTTTAGGTACCTATCCTTATTCCTCATTTTCTTTTTACGAATATGAAATTCACTTTGTTTATCATGTTTTCATATCAATGATAATAATAATCGTATATCAATTCCTATTATTCGAAATAATGTTTATCTGTATAATATTAAAAGTTGGTCTATAATATTTTAGTCAAAGGCCTTGACTCTATTATAATGATAATATTATTTATCGATTTTATCAAAACTATCGATCTTAATATCCAAAGATATGTTATAAATAAACATTAAATAATTTGGATAGGTGCCACAAGGTCTTATAATGTTTTGACATTATGCATTCATATATTTAGGTACCTACTGTTATTTATTATAGAGCAAATAAATCATGATTGTTGTTGGTAATTGTGTCTACAGATGTAATAATGATTTACGCAGTGATATTGTTTACTAGCTTTGTTGATATGTCATGTTATGTATATAATTTATGTAGGTATATATGTATACCTATCTCTATTATATAAAAATCTCGTGTCACAGTATTTGTTATCGAACTCCTCCTGCGGAAACCGGAAATGACTGGACCGATTTTCATGAAATTTTTTGTGTATATTTGGTAGGTATGAGAATAGGTTGTAGGCTGTATTCCCCTAGGCCCTAGGACCTAGGTGATAAGGAATGCTCTCTCTAGAACTAGATACATATTTTGTTTTTTATTTTTAGACCAAATTTTTATTTTCATTTTAAAATTCTTATAACCCTAAATTGTCATCCCACGGACGCGGGCGGAGCCGTGGGAATTGCAAGTATAATACAAATGTATACATATTGTATTCAACATCCATTGTGTTTATATTATTTGGTGAGAAATTAAAAGCGACTTATACATTTTTTGTTTTGTTGATATTAAAATAAAACAAAATGAAATGTCGCGGTATATACCTATTATTTATTAGTGATATCGATTATAAATAGTAAGTAGTCAGTAACGTCCGGGCGCGCAGGGAGGGCCTACTTCGGTGGGCGTCGCAGGGAGGGCCCACTTCAGTGGGCGATTTGTCTTGCGGGTTGCTCCTGGTACTTGTCTGAATAGTAGAGTGGACTGTGGAGCAACCCTCGTGGCTGTGTGGTCTGCTTTAGCAGACCTGCCGGGTCGTCGGGGTGTCGTAGTTGAGTGCGCTAGCGATCCTGCGACGCCATATTAAGACGGGCTGGCTTTAGGCCTGTGAGTCCCACATAACCACCTGTTTTGTACAGGTTGTATGCGTCAATGCATTTCCCAACTGTAAAAAAAAATAAGTATTATGGTTCAAGTAGTTATATCAACGCGAACGGAGGAAACGTTCAAATTCCACTGTTATTAGTGTACTGTTACTTAAACTTGTTTTGCAAGTTTTCTGAAAGTTATTCTCAACGAAAAATTTACTTCACAGGCGCTACAGCCTTTCCTAGTAATAACGACTTTGATGCGACGACGTAAGCCTACTCTATAATCTTTTGTGTTTCGCCATTACACTGTCTGGTGCTTATTGCGAAATGCCAACAGATCCAATTAAAACTGGATGTGACAAATTGAATAATAAGTATGTATGTAATATGTATTGATATATTTTTTTCATATCATGAAATGCTTTATGATCAATATCTATATATATCAAATAAAAATATAGTACCGATATAGTGTTGTACATTTAATATATTTAAAGTGCATGGGAATAGTTTCATGATATTATGAAACTTAAAATGTTTGTCAGTCTCTGTTATTTCTAAAATCCTGTTTCTGCTTTGAGTTTCAATTTTTTTTAATAACCAAACTAGCAACTCACCCTCGCTTCGCTCGGGTTCGTCCCTAGATTTAGCGTCCCTGTATTCCGCTAGTACATGTATACAAAATAATATGTACCTAAACCTTCCTCGAGAACAATCCACTGGTGAAAATAGCATGAAAATCGGTGCAATAGTTTTTGAGTTTATCGTGATTCGCGAACAGACAGACGTACAAGTAGGTATGTAGTGATGCTAATACGACTGATTAAATATATTATAGTCGTTGAGTGTTTTGTAACTGAGCGACACATTTTTAATTTTGTCATCTACTAACTTATGGAAAAAGTATCATTCAGTTCAACAAGACCGTTTCGTCCTAAATAATATGTCACTAGACAAAAGCAAAACATTATTTGGCTTTGATTTTGACATCGGATTCCGGAAAACTATAATAAATGCTTATCTATTTATCAAGGTCAGCTTTGATATAATTATTGATATTGATGACTAATTTTGTTTTTTCATGTAAACGAATTATATATATTTTATTATCAATACATACTTGTTGACATGTTCATACATTGTTGAAAATGTTTGATAAAACGAATATTTATCTTTCAGATTTATTACGTTGCATTTTTACTAGATAAAAACATTTTTGATTCCCTAAAGCGAGGCGGGTGCTGATTTCCAATGATTAATTACACTAAGAAATTTAAAATACTAACAATGACACGGATATTTAAAAAAAATTGAACTAATGCAATTTAGTTAAACTGTTACCTTGATCTTAATATAAGACGAGATAATACATTCTATGCTATTTTTTCACTTTTTAAATAAAAATACTAAATGGACCTTTAGACCTTGTTTACATCTATGTTTATTACCCCATAAGCGATCATTGACGCACTATGCGTGCTATAACAGTATCGCCTTACGTCTCGCGTTCGTCGTTTGTCTTCAATTCACTTTCTAAGGATTCCCTTAGATTATTTCTCAAGAACTTTCTAGACTTCTACTAATGTAGTGTGTAAAGAAATTGTACAATGTGAATATTTATATAACACTAGCCTTTCCCGCTGCTTCGCTTCGTTCTAAAGGCTGGAAATCAAATTCAAAATAGATAAACGGACTATCTAATACAAAAAGAATTTCTCAAATCGAACCAGTAGTTCCTCAGATTAGCGCGTTCAACCAAACAAACTAACAAACTCTTCAGCTTTATAAATAGCATAGACGAGTTAGTTTTTTTTAAAATTAATAAACTCGTCCCGCCCGTGCCTTTTGTTTTTTTTTATTTATATATTTTGGTTTGACGTTTTACAATTATTTAAAGACTTTAAACCTAGCGATACATGCTACGATCTTATACTACATGGAACGTGGTCCGACTCTGACATTTCTTTTATTTTTTTTTTATTTTTTTTTAATAGTATCTTGAACACGAGTTAGTTAGAAGGCTAGGAAGAAGACGGAGAAAACCTTAAGATTTTTAATTTGCTCTACTTTTCTTAATAATGAGATGCTGAGTGTGGCCAAACTGTAACTTCAATAAAATCGTATTATATTCCCAGATTGGACCGGGTTTTAGGTCAAGTATGCGATCGAGACAAGCTTAATTAAGAACTTATCTCGACGAGCCAATGCTCGAGCCTCGAGTTTCAATCGAGAAACAGTTAGGTAGATAGTGATTGAAGATCGCCCTCTAATTTGGGGTGTTAAACAAAAGATAATGATTTAAAGTGGCGCTAAATACTCCGTGTAAAATATGAAATTTTTTGAGCATTTTGGAATGATCATCGTTTTTTGCTGCCTTATATATACTAGTACCAGGATGACCGAGCTTTGCTCGGTATTTTTAACCGACTTCAAAAAAAGGAGGAGGTTCTCAATTCGTCGGGGACTTTTTTTTTCTATGTATGTTCCCCGATTACTCGACGATGGCTGGACCGATTTGGAAAATTCTTTTTTTGTTTGAAAGGGTATAGTTTCTAGTTGGTCCCATAGTCACCAAGTCACGATCTGATGATGGGATCCCAGGGAAATCGAAGACAACTCTCAAATTTTATAGGCACTTATTACGTTTTTCATATATTTTCTAAAGCTGTTCAAGTATTTGCGTCTGATAATCATCATCTCCTATGGTTGAGCTAATGATGGAAGGTACAACTCCTCAACGGTTAGGAGTTAAAAGAAAATTCTTTCAATTTTATACGTAATTATAGACCGAGAGTTAAATTCTTTCAGGCTCTTATCAACCGACTTCAAAAAAGGAGGAGGTTCTCAATTCGTTGGGGACTTTTTTTATGTATGTTCCCCATTACTCGAAGATGGCTGGACGGATTTGGAAAATTCTTTTTTTTACATAAACAAAAGAAGTAACTACTTACTTTCCGCTAAAAATTTGAAAATAAATTATTTTTAACAAAAAACAAAAACCGACTTCAAAACTAAACAAATCTAAACTAAAAAGTAGAAAATAATACTTTTAAGAACTTCGTTAATTTTGAAGGCGGTGCCAGCCAAAGCAAAATAACCTTAAATAGACACATATTCGATTAATCTATAAATTTGTAAACATAATCAAAATACCGTTCGAAAGTCCATTGTAAGGCAAGATAAATCTATCCGTCGTGGCTGGCACCGACTTTAAAATTAACGAAGTTCTTAAAAGTATTATTTTCTACTTTTTAGTTTAGATTTGTTTAGTTTTGAAGTCGGTTTTTGTTTTTTGTTAAAAATAATTTTTAAGAAAAATGTTATTATTATTGGCCAATAGATGTCGGGAAGAGTCATATTTTTCTGTTTAAGTGGCAATATTGGGCTACCCAAACGCCACTTTTTTGTTATTTTCTTTCTATAAACAAATATGTTTAAGTTGATTATCGATAAAGTTGATTATTAATAATGATAACATTGTTGTCGTCTAAAATGCCAGTAACTGATATAGATATCATACTTCTGATCTGATGGTCCAGCCATAAAGTGCATAATATGTTTGTATATCATATATGTATATAACATCATAACCAAATGTGTTTGGAAATGAACAGGCATTTCATGCAAATTCGCAGTCTCGTAGTCTCTCTTTAGAAAAATCAATAGATCTCTCGTCATGTGCAATCATCCGTAAGACATACCAACTATACTAATTAAAAACAATGAGCGATGTATGGCTTGACTGTTAGAAAGTTCTAGAATAATTAACATTAATTTGATTATCTAGCTCGATCTCATGATAGTACAGTATATTTAAAGTATAAAGCATCCTATATGTTGACCCGGATAACCAGCTGTAATCATGCTAATTTTTATCAATATCTGTTCAGTGGTTTTCGCATGATGCGGTCACAGACCGACAGAAATATTCTAAAAACTATAATTAATACTCTCGCCTTCTGTATCAATAATTATGGCTATTAAAAAAATAATATACAGTTTCGGCTAAGTTAGAATTTTGCTATATTGATTGGATGAAGTCAAATATAATTTAGGGAATGAAACCACTTAAATAAATCGGCTGCCCAATTTTAAAACACAGTAAGGGCAAAAATAAAACGTTGAATATTGTCAATTGAATCATGTTCACCCGACTCTATTACTATCTAGGTACGAAAAAGCTAAAAAAATCAATTTTGAAAAATTTGTCCCTTACTGTGTTTTAAAATGGGCAACCGAAATGTTCTCATACGTGTATTATTTCTACTGTATAATCGATTCAGATAAAGTGGCCCTTCGATACACGTATTAATATAATTTGCATAAAAAGTAATACACAATTCGCGTGTTATTTGCTGAAGAGTTTCAGCGCCACGGGCAGAATAGCTTCTCGTAATGCAGTTAATTATTATTATGCTCGCAAGGTCTACTGTATTGAGAACTACTATTATAGTAATAATAAGAGTACCTACTTACTATTATACATTTTACACTATTATGTAATAAGATACGACGATAGAACAATTTATGGACTTTGGAATAGAGGTTATCAGACGTATCGTTGAATTAGTAATGAAATGTATTGAGCATGGGAGTCGACATGGTTTTGTATGATAACAACAAACAATAAAATAAAGTAACGCTACTAAAATATATATGTGCCTAAATTATGTAATATTTTTTATTTAAATAGTTGCATTTCAAATTGTTCAGAATAAGTAAGTAGGATAGTGATAATTTTATCACTAAAAACTTTTATTTACTACCTACCTTCTTTCGTAGATGGACACGAAGCATTGCATTTTGATAAATAGAAACATATTTTGTGCTAAGGTTAGGAAGGAGTGTTTTACTGGTACCGGACTTTGAAATTCTATAATGGGTTTTAAGTTTTTTTTTTCCATTTAATATCTTGCAATCAGTCCTTAGACTATAAGCAGATGATTTAAATAAATTTTTGGGCTTGTCGAGGAAGATCCCCATTGGGAGCCTCTCGTCCTTAAAACGTCAACCGGTATCAGTTTCTTTTAGTTTGTCATTGCTAGATCCATTATAGCTGGTCTTTTGAGGCGATTTTTATGCGCAGGCTTGGCTTAACTGGTGGCCAGACGGTTTGGGTGCCTTTCCAGTCTTTGTTTATAACGCCCTGCAAATGAGGCCATTTCCTCTTTAACTGTATTGATTTTTAGATGTTCATGAATCTCTGATGTTTTAATGAACCAAGGTGCATTAGAGACGCTTTTTAGGATGGCATTTTGCATTCTCTGCAGAATGTTTATGTTAAAGGTGGCACTAGAGCCCCAGAGTTGTATGCCGTAGGTCCATATTGGCTTTAAAATTGTCTTATACACCAATAATTTGTTGTCAGTACTGAGTACAGAGTTCCTCCCTATGAGCCACTGTAGTTTTCTCTTTTTTAAGTTGACTTGGTCTCGTTTGGACTGTATGTGGTATCTCCAAGTTAGTTTCCGGTCAAGGTGCATGCCCAGATACTTGACAGTGTCTTTTTGGGGCAGTTCTTCTTCACCCAACTTGATAGGTGGGCAATTTCCTTGTCGCAGGGTGAATGTAACTGCCAGTACAAACAAGTCCGTACAGGACTTGTTTGTACTGGCAGTTATTCTCCACTTTTTCATCCATCTGTGTATCTGATTGAGACTGGACTGTACCATTTTAGAAGCTATATTTGGATTGCTGTGACTTGCTAGAACCGCTGTGTCGTCTGCGTATGTTGCTGTGGCGATTCCTGGCCTCTCCGGGAGGTCTGCTGTGAAGATCGTGTATAGGACAGGCCCGAGTACAGATCCCTGAGGCACGCCCGCTAGTATGTCAAAACTTAGATGTACTATCTCCTTCCCTTACTTGAAATATTCTGTTGGATAGGTATGAGTTACAGAGTTCAAAGAATGTGTGAGGAAGCCATGCCTTGATTTTGTATAATAATCCTCGATGCCATACTCTGTCAAAGGCCTGCTTGATGTCAAGGGTTTTAAGTTAATAAAAATAATATGTCCTTCATTTACCTATAAACTATACTCTTGGATTTTTGACGCCATAAGAATGGCAGCTAAACTAATAACTTCATGCGAGTATTTATTGTAAATCTTAACTAGCTTTACGGAAATCCAGTATAAGGAAGGTAAACTTTGTATCTGAAAAGTAAATGAATTTTACCTTAGGTTTTCCCTCCATAACTCATAAGTTGTTATTGCTAGGTCCTTACATAAAAAAATAGTCCAACTGGCCGTTTTGATTTCAAAAAGGATTTTCATACAAACTAGCGCGAGCCCTTAGACTTTCTTAATCCGGCCCTGTCGAAAAAACCGTTCTTAATCGAATGTCTTAACTACCTCTTAACTACCTCCTTGCCAAATTCTTTCATTAAAATTCAATTTTTCATCTTTATACGTCACGCGGTTTTCGTCGTGTCTTTTTGTGATGAGTGTGGCCTTTCGCTTTTACTTATATGTATTTGGACTTGTTTTCGCGTAAACAATCTTAATTCACTTGAAACAAGTTGTAGGTGAAGAATCCTTGCGGGAATTAGAGTGTAGCCAATCTAACCAAACATTTTTATAATTGAATTGTGAAACAGACTTAAACGTATACCTATTACAGTGGAGAAGTCTTAAATTTTTCAACTCTTTATAACTTTTAAATATTGGTTAGTTTAAATGAAAATATAATTTAGTTCGTCCTTCTTTAAGTATGTATTTCTGCATTGGTCATGTTTAATTTACTTCTTATGTACATTTGGATACAGATTATACAAAATCTTACTTATAGTATTTTATAATAAGCTATATAAAAAGCAGGTTAAGATTTTTATCGTAACCTTGTCTAGAATCTAGATTAATGGTTGCTTAAATATTATTATTTGTTTATTGAAAGCGTCCAATTAAAACGAAAAGATACATTAATAAATACATATATTTATTGCTTCTTTGATTGCGATATTACGTGACGTTTTATAATATTTTTAATTTTATATATTTGGGGTAGGTATTTGATGTGTTTCACTTACCGAGCGATGTCAAAAAAGTTTATTATAGGTACCTATATAAGGCGTTATGTTCTATACCTTGCTATGCTATGCTTATTTGAAAATTAAAAGTTTTTTTTAAATAGGCTTCTTCAGAAAAATCCGGTAGACATTAACAAAAGAATCCATACCAAAATGTAGAATTAAATCTCTTTTGAAGGTCGTTTTGAAAAAAAAATCGCCGATGTAAGTTATATTTAACATATTTTTTTAAATTATTATCTATTATATTTAAAAATGCTTATTATTAAAAGATATTTCAAAAACAAATAAGAGTATCAACTAAAAACTATGCTTTTTACGCCGCCCTAGTACGCACAAAAATTATCGTAAACGTTATCGCTACCGGAAAAAGGTTTCAAAATGTTACATTTATATACCCAACGACGTTATTGTGTGATAATTTCAATTTACGAACACAAAAAGCGATAATATATAGATGATAAAAATCAGAAAGGAAAAGATGTTCAGTGTGTTACTAGTTTATAGTTAGTAGACCTCTAACGACTATGAACGGATTTTGCGACAGGGCCGGATTGAGGAGGTCTAAGGCCTCTTGCAAAAATGTATAAATGCCCTTAATTTGTTTTTGTTATATATTTTAAATTTGACAGGATCCGAGCTTAGTCGCTAGTTTATAATACTAGTCGACTCATCCTCACTTCGCTCGACTTCGTCCCTACGTATTTTTTATCGATTAGATGAAATGGGCACACTAGGTAATATATATACCTACATTATGCATTCACATACACATAACCTTATATTTGGTTCAACATAATATTATATCGTCTTTAATCTTTATGCAACACGCACTGTTTTTAAATTGTAAAATAAACATTAGTTAAACTCTCTTCTAAACATTAATTTGATGGTAAAAAGAAAAACTAGCCAGCTCAAACTTTAAACTTCAATTTATTCTAAGTTATCTGCTCTGAGTAAATAATTTGAACTTTTAAATTTAAGAAGTTTAATATTTGAATAGGAAATATTGTTGTAACAGAAATAGGTGGTTATGTTTTAAATTTATTTTAAGAATCTTATAAATAAATTTCAGGTTTATCTACCTGACTTGGCACCCATTTAGATCTCAATCCTTTGTCGTAGGATTGACACCCACGCATAATATTAAATATTGAACTTGGCTCCCATTTACCCTTTTATGTGTTTGATGGTTATCCGTTATATTATCTATAATAAATAAAAATCTCGTGCCACCAGTGTTCGTTATCGAACTCCTCCGAAACGGCTTGGCCGATTTTTATGATTTTGTTTGTTTATTTGGTAGGTATGAGAATAGGTTGTAGGATTATTAGGCTATATTTTATGATTTTGCACCAAAAAATACTTTTAACCATTGCTTATTTTACCCTCAATTTTCATCCTTCTACCACCAATCCCTATTTTTTAATAGTGATTGGAACACGGGTAGAGCCGCGGGAATTGCTGGTATGACTATATAATTTGCGTTTTAATATGTTAATCCGTGAAAGTACTACTCTTTGACGTATACAATGTATGGTGTGCTTATTGAAGATTGCCATAGATTTCTAGGAGTGTTGCAATTTTAGGTAATCAAGTGCGTGAGTATTAATATTTTAAATATGAAAGTTTGTGACGTGCGAGATAGTGAGTGATGTGTTTATGTATATCAAATATGGCTTATTTCAGCTCTATTGATTGAAAATTCAAAATTCAACAGCAACTACTAATAGGTTTTTACTAACGATTTTATAAGCTGAGAGTATTCCTGAGATACGAGTATTATATTATAACACTAAATGAGATATAGGTACATATTCTCCATTATTTTTTAGGTTTTTTCGATGTAGTTCGGCTTACTTTGTTTCTTATTGTTCACACTCTACAATTATTTCTACCTTCTAAGAGTAATTGGCATTATTTACTTTTACCAACAAACCTCATTTTGTGTACGTTTAGGGTGTTACATAACATGTATGTGTGTGACTGTGATGTATATTAGTGTGGATTGTGGAATAACGATGCCATACACGTGACCTGCCAGCACGTGCTTCGTTCGAACATCTGTGAATGACGCAGGGCTGTGGATTACTCGCTATTTTTATCTCTATTAATTTTAATTCCATAGTGTTTATTTCATTTTGGTGCTGTTAGAAAAATACAGGTTTCTTATTTAAGCTACAGCTATACTTAATTGCTTGAATTGTATTTAGTTTTAAATTTATTATTGGAAATTATTTTAAAGGTTGATTAAAAATATTTTTTATTTATTTATAAAATCACAGAAAGTACAACTACAAACTGAGCCAAATGTGTCGTCAATGATAGATTTTTTCGTTCGTTTTCGTTTCGTTATCGTTTAATTTGAATTTTGCTCTCTTCCTTATAAAGAAAATATCAATTACCAACTACTGCCTCGATCTACATTATTTTTTAATGTCCAAACTATTGAACTTCCGCCGGGCATTGACTTCTGTAATAGTGAGCACTTATAATTTATTTTACACTCTATACCTATAGTTTCAACTTTCAACATAAATTGAAGTCATATTCATAAATTAAAGACATTTTATGGTGACACGTATTAACTTTATAATTTTACAGCCTAAATAATAATTCACATAATTTATACTAAAGAACAAATAAATAGATAAGTGCATTGTTTGTTACCGCCTTATCTCTGACAGTGATCATTGATTGTTATTCTACACGAAATTCATAATGTACATCCCTGCGTGTTTATATCGAATGTACTTATCTAAATTAGGTACTAATATCGTAAGACGTTTATTTGTAAGTTTGATACATCTATTTTTATCACCTTTACTTTATTATATATTATGTTTACATAATTGTCTATCGACATTCAAACTAAATAGTAAATACCTGTATTAAAGCCCATTGAAATCTATTGTGCTATTACCAACACCACATTCTTATTTTTTTTTTACCTAAGTATATATAATACTATGTGCATATTGAAATTCAATAAAATTCTGGGTCGAATATGACCATTTATATTTTTGAAAAATCTTATTGAAATAGTCGTTATTGTCAATACAGACTTTTTAGATACTGTCTGTCTGCCTGTGACATGTACAATTCTTCTTCTGCGTCTGCGCAGTTGGCATTCTAAGGAGATTATTCTATGTATAGATACGTGTTTATTTATGACTAGCGGATCCCGCGGCTTCGCTCGCGTTAAATCTAGGAATGAACCCGATCGAAGCGAGGGTGAGTCGCTAGTACAAAATATTTTATAGGGGCTGCAGTTTATAATAAAACACATTTTATTTATAAAATTTACATCTTATAATATATGCCTCAGATTGTATTCATAATATAATCTGAGGCATATATTATAAGATGTAAATAAATAAATGTAATAAGATAACAAAACTTGGTTATACTTTAACTCTTCTTTATCCACCAAAAATATTAAATAAATATTCAAATAATAATAAGTATTGTGTATCAGTGGCGAAGAGTGAAATTTTAGCAGAGGTAAGCCTCTTTTCAAAAAACAGAAAAATATACATACCTACCTACTTACCTACAGTTTTATAAAGCAATTCACAAAAATAAAGAACGTAATCGTGACAATTTTTCCTTTTCATATTAAAACACTTACTAAAATGGAATAATAAAAATATTATTATTTTTAACAGTATATTTTACAAACGTTTTTAAGGAATTAAATATTCTTTATTTTATTTTATATGAATATTAAATACACTATAAACAGTATGTTTAAATATAAAATACCGCCATCTGTTAACATCTGTTTGAACGACTTCATCTAACTGCAGAGATTGATTTATTATTATTTATTTAGTTATCAAGTGAACTGTTAAATTAAACAGAAATTATTGTAAAATATGTATTAAATATTGCAAATGTTTGTTAATTTTTTATTTTTTTATATTTACCTATTATAAATTATTGAAGAGTTACATAAATAAAAATATGACTATTGTCCGGCCGCTGAGAGAATGCGTTTCTGACAGATCGTGATCGACTGTGCGATGTAACTTGGAACTGGCGTACAATTTACGGCGTATTTTTAAATATCTTTTATTTACCTTATTAACGAGTGATAAGTACTAGTATTAAGTACTTAAGTAATAATTCGAATAATTATGCTTACTTACAATAAATGTATTAATTTTGGGCTAAAATTATCACAATTACTTAATTAACAAATATAAAACCATTAGCTTTTAAAAGTCAAACCACGTCAAACGACGCTGTTTCAAGGTTATGTCAACTGTTTGTTTTTGTAGTGATGTGACAAAATAACGCGGCAATTGTATTCGAATATTTTTGTAATCTTAATATAATCTTTCGGTATGATATAAATAATATAATATTTAATAAAGTTAATAATATATTAAAGGTACGCCCAAACAAAACTTAAGAAAATTTGTGTCATAATATCAGTCGCATGAATTAAAAAAATCATTGAAAATAAAATTACTTACTTCTTTATATTTCTGGTAAAAATAAAGAGAAATACAGTGTTCAGAGACTAGTGTTGTGTACAGACTGTGCGTGTATTCATAGTGAAATAAAACATCCTTAGTGCAAGAACGCTTACAATTTCCGATCCCGAACCCGTAATAAATAAAGAATTTTTATTTTTTTCCCCTTCGTTACATTCAGAAATTACGATTCAATTCAAGTATTTGATTCATTAAAAATGTATTTACATTGTATTTATTGAAATATAATTCCTATAAAAAATAACAACATATAAATTAAATTGAATAAATATGCATAATGAATGCAATAAATAACGTTACTAAATTATTGTACATCACTAGTCATGACGAATTGACAGGTGTCAGAAACGCATTCTTTGAGCGGCCGCACGTTTCGCTAGAGTGACCAATATGGCGACTGCGATTTGTCTGTTATCACCATTAGAATTAAACGAAATACTCGACAATCCGAATTTTGCGGATATATGTTGTCGACTCGAAATGTTTATTTTTTCATGTTTTATTATTCAGCTAAGGTTTCGATCGAGTCTACCGTACCCCTTCACGGAATTATTAATATAGATATGACTATACATTTTTATCACGCTCATATGAATGTAGGTAATAAATTCGTCTAAGTGATAAGATTTCCAATTGATAGTCGAAAGTACATTAATAACCGCAGTGTAACCTTGTCACCGCAAAAAATATCTAACATTTGCGGTAAACAAGTCGTTAGTCGTTACGTTAAAAATGCACTTTGGACTCAATTTATCTAATGTCCATAACTAATAATATTAGTCTTGTATAAACTGACTCTGACATCTACACACATAATATCATAAAATTTGTACATAGTCGAATCTGTACCTACTTTTAATATTTTTTGAAAATCTAATTGAAATACATATTTATTATTATCAATACGTGACCGAATCTATAGTTATTAGAATTTTTGTTTTGTCTGTCTGTGACGGCATTACGAGAAAACCACGGGACGGATTTGATAGGGAGAAAACTGTGCGCAGCCAGAGTGGTGTTTAGTGATCATATAAAATTCCTTGTTCAAACAAATAGTTAACTCGTAGCTTAGATATAGGTCAACAAAAGGTCGGAAAAAAGTCTAAGATAATATCGATTAAATAGAGAATATTAGGAAGTCTTATAAATAGCTTCGCTTTTATAATGTCTTCTAGGGAACGCTACCGCCCCGGCCTTGAATAACAATTGCGAGTTTGCGGCACAAAAACAACATATGCTATCATTCGCGCAACTAAATATTATTGCGTTTCTTAGGAATACGTAATATTTAACTTATAACTTGTTATTATTAACTATTTTTAGCGTGTGTGGTTCGCTTTAGAGAATAACGTTTTATGTTTATATCTGACGCCTATATCCAATGATATATAAAACGGCGCAAGGCATAAGTTTGCTACAAAATCAGACATTCTCTCTTACCTTTGAGGTTCAATGTCAATAAATTCCTTTCAATCACAATTTAGCTAAAAGTTTTATAGTAACGCATAGTAACGAAGACGAATCACTTCAAAACGTATTATATTATATATATTTATATATCGTAATTTATGTGTATGTTCTGGTGGCTCATAGATGTGCCATTTGAGGACTTACTTTGGCAATGTCATGTCGTATAGAATGGAGAAGACATGATGAAGATGGAGAATTCATTGTTATTCCAATTTCAAAATAAAGTACATACATAGGTCAGGCCATGATAAAACTTTCCTCATGACTACGGCGTGACGTGAGCGTAGTTTTTATTTTCTATTAACGTAACAGATTGATA
This sequence comes from Boloria euphrosyne, assembly GCA_951802675.2. Lineage (NCBI taxonomy): Eukaryota > Metazoa > Arthropoda > Insecta > Lepidoptera > Nymphalidae > Boloria > Boloria euphrosyne. The sequence continues at coordinate 7,981,564 of OX637891.1, forward strand.
AATTTTCCAGCGATACCTTATTAAACATTCACAAATAAGTACTTTCTAACCCAAATAGTTAACTAACAGCTTTAATTAATAATCTAAGGCTATTTATAATAGTTGACATTGATTTTTATTCAATCGAACAGTTATGTGGCTCTTCCACTTACGTAGCACATAGTATCTTAAAAGTGACAACAATAATACTTTCTACTATACTTCTACTATTCTTCTACTTTCTTCTGTTTTCTTCTATACTTTTAGATTTACGCGAATATTTGACATAAGAAATTAAACTATCTTTTAGGATTGTGTCGTGGATTTATTTTTATTTTTGGTTCCCGACGTTTCGAATAATTTAAAGCAAAGATATTTCCAAAAAGTGACAACAATGGAATTTTTTATCTGTTCGGCTTGGTAGTTAAATAAAGCTTATAAGCAAGTAAAGCCACTATTTTGAGACCTATAGAGTTGAAGATTAAAATAATAAAATATCAATTTTAGTGCAAGAAAGGTAATTAATTAACACTTTGAAAATAATCACTATACCTACTAATTATTTTGCAAAATACTTTAGTAAGTAAGTAAATACCTTAACTTTTTTGAATGTATATTGAAATAATCGCCTTTTTGTACAAAATGACTACATTACAAATCGTTATTTCGCATGTCCCAAAAATTGAGTTTTTTCATTAAGTCACTATAATTCTAAAAGTGCGATTTATTTTCTTGAAATAGGTATACATATATATGAGAAATAAAATAATAATAATTATTATTAATAAATACATATTTATTCGTTATTACATTAAATTAACGTAGGTATATCGCATAAAATATACCCCGCAAAAATACATTCGAATTGCAACTGCTCATTCGTCGTTGGCACGAACTGAAGTTAATATACATATAGCGTGTAAGCATTAAATGCTATCTGACGTAAAATAACCGTAGCAAACTGATTATTGTATCGATTCTGTACAAAACTAAGAGCTCGTTAGCACAAGTTTTTTAAGTGTTGACGCCCGTGTTGAAATCGGTCCCCCGCTTTGACTCGGCATTGATACGCATTTATATGTGCTATTTTTAACCGACTTTAAAGGAAAAGGATGTTCCTGCTTCATTCTGTCACTGATGTTATATAAATTTTTTGTGGGTAGTCTTTTACGTAGGCACCAGTAGGTACCTGAGCTATCTATATTTAGCTATATATAATTTGTATCATTTAGAAATAACAACTAAATTAATAATTTCTCACTAAAATACATTTTTGTTTTATGTTTTTTTAAACTATTTTAATTAAGTATGAAATATCTTAAACCGTGGCCATTTTTGCTTAACTTGGCAAGGTACTACCCTGGCTCCTTATAAGATGAATTAAAACAATATAATACTTGTGACAATATAAAAAATCTAGCGTTCACTTCGTTGCGAAAGTTATGTACGCGTGATCAGCTGAACTTCGCGAAGCCTTTACAATCCCCAACACGTGCGTAGGAAAATAATGCAGAGCCTCGCTATTGACCTAATGACCTATATTAATCATTCAAGAGCTATTATATGCGATAGGAATATATATCCTAATAATTATGTGAATGTAATTGAACTATACTATATAGTCCAGTCAAATAAGGTCTGAAATCAAAATTTGACTTACAACTTTGCATTTTGGATATGTTGTAGTTTGAAGGATACAAAAACATTGTGTAAAGGTTTTAGTTTCAGCAACCTCCGGCAAGGGTCGAAAAAAAACGGTCAAAATTTTTTTTCACAATTACTCGAAAGCGGTACAAATTAGACAAAAAAGTTCAAAGAAAAATTTGTAGAACTTAAAATTTTACATAAAAATTTATCATGACTTTTTTTCCTCCGGTCAAAATTAACCGTCTAAATTAGAGTTAGGGAGACTTAAAGTTTCAGTTTAATTTTAGAGATACAGATTTTGTTTTTATTTAAAAAAAATCAATTAGAAAATTTCGAATTAGGGGTCATCCATAAATTACGTCACACTAATTTCGTGATTTTTTGACCCCTCCCCCGTCCTTGTCACAGTTTGTCACGTTTGTGAGACCCCTTCCCTCCCTGGTGTGACGTCACATACTTTGCTATAATACATCCATAAATGTTAAATTAACCAACAGTTCTCAAATTACTTCTATTTTCAATTAAAAATTAAAAAAAAAATATCAATATTAAGTCAAACTTTTGAAAAAAATAACTAAACTATAGATTTTTGGAAACTTAGGCTGGCGCATGACACAAGTAGAGCAAATGTGGCCTCGCCAGCAAAATAATTGACATTTTAACACTTAGGTATAAGATTTTGAAATGTGACGTCACAATACTTAGGATCCCTCCCACCCCCTTGTCACACAATGTCACACTATATCGACCCCCTCCCCACCCCTTAACGTGTGATGTACTTTATGGATGACCCCTTAGAGGAGGAGAGCGGAGGTTGCTGACACTAAAACCTTTACACAATGTTTTAGTATCATTCAAACTACAACATATCCAAAATGCAAAATTGTAAATCAAATTTTGATTTCAGACCATATTTGACTGGACAATATAAGTGTTTGTTGTGCGTAATGTGGTTAAGTCTCTGAAAGTTTTTTAACCGCTACTTTGACATAGTACCTATGAGAGGAAAAGAGGCAAGAATTGTAGTTCTAATCGAGTCGTATCTGTACATAATAGAGGCCGAATCTAAAGTTTTTAAAATTTTGTCTGTCGGTCTGTGGCTGCATCTCAAGAAAATCACTGAACGTAATTTGATGAGTTTCGGTATAACGATGGCTGATCAAAATTTACGATAGGAAAATACCTCTAAGAAATCTATGCTAACTATTAAAAGTAAACTGCAAATAAACCTATAAAAATCATGCAATACAAAATAGCAATAGTTCATAAACCCATCCACATATACGTAAGGAATAAAAACCGCACTCACAATGACTGGCAAAAAAGTATTCAGAATTTATAAACAACTAGCGGTGCCCGCGGCTTCGCTCGCGCTAAGAGTGAATAAAATAAACATTTTTGCTTATATACTGTTACTTATAATGTACCAAGCCCTCTCTTCTGAAAACTACTGTGTAGCATCTTGCCGTGCCGCCACTGCTGCGCTTTCAAAACTTATTTCCTATTTTTAACCAATTTTGCTACTATGTGTATCATAATTTTTTTTTTTCGTTAATGATAAACTGATGTACTTGGTTCATTGTTATGGACTTATGTTAAAAATTACTGTTAAATATTTTTTCTACGCAAATTGTGCCACCCCCGTTAACCCCCATAGGGGTTGATTTTCAAAAAACGCTTAGATATGTATCTCATAATTTGTATTGCAGAGCATTATTTCAGTGTCACGCAAAATATTTCAATAGAATTAAATTTCCCATACAAACTTAGCCACCCCCTTTAACCCCCAATGGGGGTGAATTTCGAAAAACCCTGAAATACGTGTTTCATCATTTGTACTAAAAAGCATTAATTCAAAGTTTCATGCAAAAATGTGCAATAAAAATATTTTTCTCATACAAACTTTGCCACCCCTTTGAACCCTTTTAGGGGTTGAATTTCCAAAAAATAATATGCCTATTTCCTTCTCATGAATGCAAACTATCTACATACCAAATTTCAGCAAAATCGGTTGGGTGGTTTAGGCGTGAAAAGGTAACAGACAGACAGACAGACAGACAGAGTTACTTTCGCATTTATAATATTAATATAAATATAAGTAATATATAAGTAATAATAAGTAATAAGTATGGATGAATTGACAGTGGAAATAATCGACTTCACGCGGTGTCTCGCTGCGGGCTCCTCCCCGGTAGGTGGAATGTACAACGAACAGTAATCGACCCCACATTGACTTTATCTAATAAAAGTATACTGTAAACCTTTTGGGAAACAGAAAGCAAATTGACATTTTATAAAACATTACTTAGTATGCTGTGAATTTTAATACTACTTTTATAAACTTGCGACTCACCTTCGCTCCGCTCGGGTTCATCCGTATACATTTTAGCGGTTTCAAAAAAATAATATTTTTCGCGGTAAAATAGGTACCTAGGTAGGATACATATGGCGACTTCGAGCTTGGTTCGAATTTTATAATAATCGCGTAATCTAAGAAAGTATGAAATTAATATTATTCACTTTATCTTTGGTCTTAGTAAGAGTAGGGTACCTAACATATTGGTATATACAAACATCAATTTTATAGTCAAATAAATCTATGTATGTGTCTGTTATAATATTTTTATGTATCATGGTTACTCTATAGTCTAAATACCTAATATCGGAGTCAACAATAGAATAGTGTCGATAACAATACATTGTGTCTATAGTTCAATAGAAAAGAGTTGTTTTATGGAATACATATTAAATACCTATACTTATGTACAATAAAATGATGCTAAATTACAGTGTTTGTTATCGAACTCCTCCGCTTGCCTGACTGAACCGATTTTTATTAAATTTTTTGTGTATATTTGATAGGTCTGAGAATAGAGAGGAGGCTATTTTTTATTCCCCTAGGTGATAAGGGTGGCCCTCCAGATTTTTTATTGTTTTTTTTTAGACCAAATTTTTATTTTTTGCTATTTTATGATTTGTCATTTGGTATAAAAAAAATGGTACTTACGTACTAACGCCACCGCACTTTCATTTTTCTATCGATTTGTGTGAATGTGCTTATATCGTAAATAACTATTTTCTTTGGGTTTGGACTTTGGATAGGTAGAATAGGTTCATAAAGTTAATTTTCAGAATCTTTCTTTCTAGGTTGGTTAGGTTCGATATATGACCATAGTCGAAAACTATCATAAAAGAACACTATTATAAATCAAACATTTTATTTAAAAACAAAGCTACAAAATGGCGTTAAAAATAATTTTAGAAGTAGAATGGCGGCACTTAAAAATCGCTGCCATATAAATTACAGCTGCGGTGGCGTTAGTACGTAAGTACCAAAAAAAATTATAACCCTAAATTTTCATCCTTTGGGCGCGCGCGGAGTCGCGGGAATTGCCAGTAATATGTATATGTGTATAGTAAGTATTGCTCTATACCTACGTAAGAGTGTATGCTATGATTACCGGACTGTGTAATTACGTAAATCCATCTGTTTTTGAAATGTTGAAGCTTGAATAACTGAATAGGTATTGTATATTAACATCTGAGTGATTTAAACTATTAAGTATTATTATATTTCATTAGATTGTGTTCATAAAAATATTTAAATATTTAAATGCGGATTTCAAAACGAAATTTTCTTATAAAGTTCAGCTCACTGCCTTATTCTCGTAAACAATAGTTATTTTTATGGTATGGTTTATAATTTAAATACCATATTCTTTGATTGCATACAGCAAAAGCGACAAAATCAGTTACATAATAATATCATTATATGACACGTTATATACCTGTTAGGTACATGCAGTGAAACGAACCTCTAGACTACGTGTTATTTGCATACCATATTGGCATAACATGTGTGAGGAAGCTTGCATGTCTAATAGAACCTAGCAAGTTTTCAAAAGACATGTGAAGAACGCACGTCTTCTATGACTAGACTATGGTCTGATCTATAAAGGAAGGCCTGTTCCCAGCAGTTAGACATTTAAAGGATTGAATACCTACAGTTTGCTCTATCTTTTGGAAAATTTAATTACTCATTACAAACAGTCTATGTGCAACTCCATAGCCAATGTGTATAATTTTAGTTAATACAAACGGCTTTAACCGTTTCACAGTGTAGGAGAAAATATACGCTCAAGACAAAATTTACCTACAAATAGCAATTGCTATTCCAAAAATAGTTTTAATATAGCATCTGATTGTGATCTTTCCAGATTCGATGAGAAAGAAAGCATATCTGGCGTGCAACAACTCAAGTCGTCTGTGCAGAAAGGGATCCGCTCCCGTCTCCTAGAGTTGTATCCTCATCTGGAGAACCACATCGACCAAGTGCTACCGAAGAAGGACACCTTCAGAATTGTAAAATGGTAATTATAATATACACTAATATATTTGTTAAAAACAAATTTTTTTTGTTACTTTAATTACATTCAATATACTTATATTGAAAGAAATTCGCTCAATGCTAAAGCTTTTGAAATGCCTCATTTTTTACCAAACAAAAACTACTTATCTCGGAGTGCCTCGTATCTAACGTAGTCCAAATCAAAACAAAATCTAAATATCTTATTTACTTTTCTAATGCTAGAATAAAGCACTATGTATTAATAATGTATTAGTTTATTAAACTACGTGGGTGAACAGTATGCCTATGCAAAAATCGTACAGTCTATAATTTATTCGGTATTCCATCATACAATACCTATGTAGGTACTTAAATATATAAACATAAAGAGCAAAATGCCATTTAAACAGCTTATGGCTAACGGACATTTACGACAGAGTGACATAATGAGATTAGATATAATTCGTCGCCAAGGGTGGTTGGAGGTTATGACATGACGTTTTTAATGAAATTATATGTAGGAATATTTCAAGCGAATCCCTTGCATTTACTATGTTGAATGTAACATTTTCGAGTTAATTAAGAATTCTCACTTTAGATTTTCATATGGATTACTAGGAATTCCCGCGATTTCACACGCGTTTTTATCATTATTAAAAAATAGGGATTGGTGGTAGAAGGCAATAAATGTAGGGTTATATCATATATGTATGTTATTATTTTGATACTCGGTGGTGTAGTGGCTAGCATGTACGGTCGCACACCGGGAGGTCCTGGGTTCGAGTCCCGGGTCGGGCCAAGTTCAGTTATTGAGTCTGTCTGTTTCGAAGGCTCAGTAACAGCCCGGAGTTGGGAAGTTGGCGGTTTTTCACCCCCGTGCCTCGGAGAGCACGTAAAGCCGTCGGTCCTGCGCCTTAACTCTCCTGGTCGTGTCGAGCAGTCGTCCCACCGGAATATGAGAGTGATAAGGAATAGAGAGTGCACTTGTGTCTGCGCACACACTTGTGCACTATAATATGTCCCGCGCCGTTGGCTAGTCTCAATGAGATTGGCCGCCGTGGCCGTAATCGGCCGGGAGGACATTATTATTTATTATTTTGATACCAAATTATAAAAAAAAAATTTGGTCTAAAAATAAAATATGAAAAATCTGGACGGGGCGACCCTTATCACCTGAAGGAATACAAAATAGCCTACGACCTATTCTCAGATCTACCAAATACAGACAAAAAATTTCCTAAACATCGGTCAAGCCATTTCGGAGGAGTTCGATAACAAACACTGTGACACTAGATTTTTATATTTTTCATTATTCTATTAAAATAGGATATACTTCCAACTAAAACTGTATTGGATCCACACTCACTCCGCTCGTATTCGACCCGAGGTACGTTTTGACGGTTAGACATTATAGGAATATAGATTTCTCTGAAATTAGATATTATCTCGCAGCAAAAAGTATCCTATATGTTGACCCAGATAACCAGTTATCATTATACCACATTAAATTTGTCTAGTGGTTTTCTCGTGATGCGGTCAAAGATAGATAGACAGCAGCACTGCAGTGCGACGTTAAAAAAGGCTAAATAGATTATTATTTACCTTCGAGTTAGGCACAATATTATTTATTGTATTTTTAATTGTAATATTTCCGTATCGATGTACTAGTATGTAGGCCCTACATTGTACATACGTTACGATGCTTAGCTTTGTCCTACTTATTACAAATGAAGGTACAAGGAAGGTAAAAGGTTCTTTCAAAGTGGAGTGACCGCGTGTAGGACAAGGACGCACAATTATAGCATAAACTATTAAATAAAAACATAATAGGGCTGTGTGGTAGATTTTCTTAATAGGTATGATGCAAATTTTTAAATTGTCGGTCCTAGGTAAATTCCGTAGCTATAGGGAACTAAGTACTATATGTTAGATGGATAAAAATGCCTCTAATGTGTAGTGTGCTGTGTGTACCGTCTGATCATTGCATCACAGCACGGCCCTGATAGAAGACAGGATAGACTAATAATAGTAGAATTGCAATTGATATGAGGGCCGTGACTTGTCTCTGAGTACCTATGGAAATCTAAATAATATAAAATAGACGTTTGTTGTTTAAGTATGTATGTAGATTCTAGGTACAATAATAATTTTAAAATTACAATGTTATTAATTTTTTATTTTTATTTTGTGACACTTTACATCTAACTTTGTTGTATTGACAATACTTTAAACTATACAAAATATTGTTTTTCAATTTGCCTACTTTGTGTAAACGTATCAAATGTATGAACCTACATGGCTGTAAAAAATATCAGGGAATAATTATAATACAATTAATATTCATGAGATAATTATTTTGTAAAATGTATGCCGAATATTCTAGAAAGTTTGCAAATTGCAGACGTGTATATTAGTAGAATATATAGTATTTAAAGTAATATTTATTTTGTTTCTTTTCAGCCATGATCATTTAGAAATTATGGTCAACAGCGCAGGAGAACTGTTGTTCTTCCGCCATCGGGAGGGACCATGGATGCCTACGTTAAGGCTTTTGCACAAATGTATGAAATTTTACTATCATTTATTTTGACGGCTAATTTTTATCAAATACTAACCTAAATTCAAAATCACACTACACTATTTTTATGCGTACCACCTATAGGTGGTAGGTGAGTTTGGGGGGGTTTGACTACTAACACTAGTCACTAACTAACCGTCGAACATTATATATGTATAAAAGTCTTACATAATATACTTACTATGTTAATTATATTATGTTTTTTCTTTAAATGCAATATACCTAATTCTATTATGTAACATTTACATAAGAAATAAGTATATTTACTACCTGACCTAACCTAGTAAGCCTAAATACCTATTATGCCTTTAGTAGGTTATTACGTGTGTATTTTTAATTTTTGTACAAACGACTGTGCAATAGGCTATTTGACTGGTTTTTAGAAAGCGTCTTAAATTATTAAGTGGTGCTAATTGAGCCCACAATAATCTTTATTTTACTCAACGCTTCCAAAAATATATTTTGTACACTTTCCGACGGGAATCGTACATTGTTCCAGGATATACATATATATAGTAACCTGTATTGTAGACTGTAATCTATCTCTGTAAAAATTTTTACCCAAAAAAGTTCAGCCTTTCTGGCGTAATTGTATGAAAAACATCTGTCCATCCGTCCACATAATATATCCAGTATGGAAATACTTTCCTATTTTTCTACTACATTACATCTGAATCTGTTCAGCCGTTTCAACACGAATAGAAGTTTATTTTACTTCATGTTAAACATCCCATACCCCGAACCCAACAAATACAGCAGTTAGCACTTAGCAGTGTCGATGGTTATTACAATATGTAATAGCGACTCGCCCTCGCTCTGCTCGGGGTCGTCCGAGCCCGTCTGTCTCGAGTGAAGCCGTGGGTTCCGCTAGTAAATGTACACAAAAACTTGACAAATTATATACTAAAACCTTCCTCGAACTACTCTATCCATTGGTGAAAACAACTTGAAAATCGGTGCAGTAGATTTTGAGTTTATCGTGAACAGACAGACAGACGCGGCGCAGGACTTTGTAATATGTAGTGATGATATAAATACAGAAATTCTAGATCTTTTAAGACCTAAATTTTAAATAACAATTATATTTCAGATCCCTTCTTCCTACCAATGCAGCAAGTAGACAAAGGTGCGATACGCTTCGTCCTTAGCGGTGCTAACATTATGTGCCCGGGACTGACCTCCCCCGGCGCGAGGATGTCAAGTGTGGAAAAGGGCAGTGTTGTAGCTGTCATGGCGGAAGGGAAACAACACGCTTTAGCAGTGGGAATTACGTCTTTATCTACTGATGATATGTAAGTTTTAATATGCTTGCCACATTTTGATATTACTGATGAAGTTCTATCTACCAATGCTCGCCAGTGAATGATAGTGGTACCTGCCTTCAAAATCATATAACTAACTTATACTTCTCTCTTTTACTTATCTTTTACATGTTTTCCCAAAATAAAGTATTTCATTTGTACAAAATATTTTGCTTTTGTATATTTTAAGAAGATGAAATAACAAATAATTAAACAAAACATTTGACACATAATTGGTCAAAGGCAGTGGTAGCCCAGCGGTAACGCGTCGCTTGTATAACCGAGTGATGCGGGTTCAAATCCGGGTCTCGCACCTCTGATATTTTCATGTGCTTCTATCCTGATTACCACTTGTCTTACGGTGAAGGAAAACATCGTGAGGAAACCTGCATGTCTGAGAAAACCTAGCAAGTTTTCGAAAGACATGTGAAGTCCGCCAACACGCACTAGGCCAGCGCGGTCAATTATATATAGGTCAATAGGTCAATTTTTATTCAGCCCTTTTTAACCTCCCACTGCTAGGCACGGGCCTCCTTTCAATACGAGGGGAATCAGACCATAGTCCACCACACAGGCCTAGTGCGTGTTTGCGGACGGGTTTATACTACATATTTAAAAAAAAATATTACTGTACAAGTCATGTTTGCGTATGTCTGTTATTTATTTTATTTTATTTATATTATGTAATTATATAAATAAAATATAATTAAACGTAAACAAAATTCTATGCTCATAAAGTATCATACTCATATTTTCATTAAAGAAGTCAAAAAGGAAAATTTATATTAGTTACTATAATAATTAAAAATATATTACAAAAACTATTGGATAGGTTTTGATGCGAAAAATATATCTCTTTTCTGAAAATTCTTCAGGGCAGCCATAAATTTTGGCGAAAAATATATTACCTTTACACCTACATATTTATTTTTTTATTTTTCAGAGCGAAGGTTAATAAAGGCGTGGGAATAGAAAACTGTCATTACCTTAACGATGGTTTGTGGCAGATGAAACCAGTGAAGTAACCAGCTTTAGAATTACGGTTTATTTTCTAAAAATTATGCTAAGTTTCTCTTTTATAACAATAAAATAGTGGATATAAGTTGTTTTTATTATTCAGACCTTATCCTTGCTTTACAGCATTTTAGGTAGAAAATAAGTAGGCTAGATACCTATACCTATATTGTAGTAAGTCATGGTGATCATATTATTAATTATAATAAACTAAAACTAAATGAAAATTACAGAGTAGGTATAGACAAAAATTTATGTAGTTTAATATAATCTTTTTTAAGCGGCCGTCTAGTAGCGAGTTTTAAATATCAAGTCATTTAAACAGTAAATTGTTTGATTTACACTTTAGTTAAAATTATGTAGTTAAAAATCTAGAGTTGCACATTGTTTTTATTCAATTTTTAATTTAGTGTGCCAAACTGTCTTATGACTCTTGTGTATTGTACTTCTGATTTTCATTAAAATCGGCTGAATCGCGCAGATGTTAATACGCTCTAGCAACATGTTGAAGATAAACCAAAATATCTAATAATTTCTATTTTCTGGTAATGACATCAAAGTTTGCCGTTAGAGAACTGCACATTAAAGATTGGCAAAGATTCGCAGCAAAAAAAAAACCTTATCCAAGAAACAACACACAAGTCAAAATATCAAAGAATTATGCCTACGCTAATCAGTAAGGACAGTACATGTATAAATAAATAAATAAATAAATAAACAAACAAACAAACAAACAAACAAACAAACAGACAGACAGACAGACAAACAAACAAACAAACAAACAAACAAACAAACAAACAAACAAACAAACAAACAAACAAACAAACAAACAAACAAACAAACAAACAAACAAACAAACAAACAAACAAACAAACAAACAAACAAACAAACAAACAAACAAACAAACAAACAAACAAACAAACAAACAAACAAACAAACAAACAAACAAACAAACAAACAAACAAACAAACAAACAAACAAACAAACAAACAAACAAACAAACAAACAAACAAACAAACAAACAAACAAACAAACAAACAAACAAACAAACAAACAAACAAACAAACAAACAAACAAACAAACAAACAAACAAACAAACAAACAAACAAACAAACAAACAAACAAACAAACAAACAAACAAACAAACAAACAAACAAACAAACAAACAAACAAACAAACAAACAAACAAACAAACAAACAAACAAACAAACAAACAAACAAACAAACAAACAAACAAACAAACAAACAAACAAACAAACAAACAAACAAACAAACAAACAAACAAACAAACAAACAAACAAACAAACAAACAAACAAACAAACAAACAAACAAACAAACAAACAAACAAACAAACAAACAAACAAACAAACAAACAAACAAACAAACAAACAAACAAACAAACAAACAAACAAACAAACAAACAAACAAACAAACAAACAAACAAACAAACAAACAAACAAACAAACAAACAAACAAACAAACAAACAAACAAACAAACAAACAAACAAACAAACAAACAAACAAACAAACAAACAAACAAACAAACAAACAAACAAACAAACAAACAAACAAACAAACAAACAAACAAACAAACAAACAAACAAACAAACAAACAAACAAACAAACAAACAAACAAACAAACAAACAAACAAACAAACAAACAAACAAACAAACAAACAAACAAACAAACAAACAAACAAACAAACAAACAAACAAACAAACAAACAAACAAACAAACAAACAAACAAACAAACAAACAAACAAACAAACAAACAAACAAACAAACAAACAAACAAACAAACAAACAAACAAACAAACAAACATGTTACGTAAATCGCCGCATAAGCGTCGCCCTACAAACCTCGCGTAGCGACGACGAGACAAGGCCGCCGTACGCAGGTGCAAGCGCAGCAGTTACCTAGATTTAATCTATGCCAATACTGCAACTTCCTATAAGAAATGCAGTATAAAAAGGCATTACTGGTTAACTTCCGTACTCATTGATCTAACTTTGATCGATAGTCACTTAGGTAGACTATAGTAGTTCCTAAGGACTTTTAGTTAATAAATTAATTCTAAGTAAATTTGAATTTCTCTGCATCCTCTGGCTGCCTCCAAACATAACTGGCGCAGTCGGTAGGATAGTCGTAAGCAGAGTCAGTGAATCGTTCACCAACAGCGGCTATCTTCGAATCTACGGAAGCAGTGGCTGGGAGGAGTGTCCGAAAATTGACGCAAGCAGAGAGATGCAAATTATTTGGTGAGTACCTAGATCTTACTAGAGTTGCTTACCTTTCCTATCTTTAATTTCCCTTTATTTAAATTTCCTTTGTTCAATAGAATCGCAATTCGGTGCGAGTAAGAACTAGGAAATATCTTAGAAAATAGAGCTAGTTATATATTAATTAATTTCCTTCGTACCTATATTGCAAATCGATGCGAATAGTAACTAAGGAAATATTTTAGATAATAGGCCTAGTGTAGAATTTATTAATTTATTTTCTTTTTAAATTGCAAATCGATGCAATAGAAAATATTAATTTATTATTTCATTTTCTGTGTGTTAGTTTATTTTAATTTTTTTTTACCCACGGAAGTCGCGGCGCCCTAGAATCTCGCAAATTGATGCGTGTAGGGACATAGAGTTAGTACTTTATTAGGTAACAAAATGAGCTCAGATTTAGTAGACCAAGTATATAAGGTCTTACGCCTGTTACCCGAGTTCGACGGAAACCCGAACGTACTTACACGGTTTGTGCGTTTATGTGATCAGTTAGTTCCACAATTTATTAGAGCGGAGCCTGGATTCGAGCTAAGTAATCTAGCCTTAATAAACGGAATCCTTAATAAAGTTACCGGACGAGCTGCCCGCACAATAAATTCAAATGGCATCCCTGAGAACTGGCAGGGGATAAGAAACGCTTTAATTAATAATTTTTCAGACCAACGAGATGAGACCGCTTTATACAACGATCTAGTTTTTTTAACACAAAACCATCTAACTCCCCAAGAATTTTATGAAAAATGCCAAACCCTTTTTAGCACTTTAATGACATATGTCACCTTACACGAAACTTTACCCACTACCATAGAAGCAAAACGTATATTATATAAAAAATTAACCCTACAAGCGTTTGTTCGTGGCCTTAAAGAGCCCTTAGGTTCACGTATTCGGTGTATGAGACCGGATACTATAGAGAAAGCATTAGAGTTTGTTCAAGAAGAAATTAACACCTTGTATTTGCAGCACCGTAATGAACAAGCTTACAATAAACCTTTTATTGTACCACCCTCGCGACCATGTAATTCCTTCCTCACACGAACGCAACAAATGTTTAGCGCACCCCCACCTAACCCTGATAACGATCCTGAACCTATTAGTGGTGAAAGCCATTTCGTTCTCAAACCTATGTCTAGTACCATGACAAGACATGACTGGATGAAACACGGGAATCCACCCCCTTCTAGTTATTTCAATACACGCGAAATGAATGTCAACGAAGTAGATTGTTACGAGTACCCTGACTATAACCACGACTATTACGAACAGACCTACCTAGAACCGACATATGAGCCCATGTATGAACAAATCCATGGTGATTATGTCCCCGCTTATGTACAAGAGCAGCAAGCTTCTTCTGCAGATCAAAGTTTTCAAAATTACTCTGAAGTCAGACAAGCCAAGATAGAGATTAACTTACAAACCCAAAGACAATTACCATTTATTCAAATAGCAGATCCACCCTTAAAATTATTAATTGACACAGGCGCGAATCAGTCTTTTATTAGTCCTGACGCCGTCGAAAGGTTTTACTCGAACTTTCCGTGTAATTATGACCCATTTGAAGTAACTAATATTCATGCAACTACTCGAAATTATTACTCCATTACTCTACCATGCTTTCCCGAGCTTAATGAGAAATGTAACATTACATTTTTCATATATAAATTTCATAAATATTTCGACGGGCTAATAGGTTTAGATTTATTAGAGAAATTAGAATCCAGCATAGATTTGAAAAATAAAGTCTTATTCACGCGCAAATCAACCAACCCCTTGCACATGTATAATTCGCGAAATTGTAATCTTTATGAGGATATTATACCAGCTAATACATCTAAACTGATCCGGGTCCCTATAAATTTCCATGATGGCGAGGCAATAGTAAATGAACAAACAATATCTAACTGTACTATTCGCGATTGCATCACCACAGTTAAGAATAATCGAGGCATTATAGAGATAATTAATCCAACTAAGCATGATGTAGTATTCTCAATGAATAGACCAGTTAACGCAGAACTTTTTAATGCTCAGTGCACACGCAGTTTACAATCTAGCAAGCGTGCGTCAAAAGTACTATCACGATTACGTACTTACCACCTCAATCCAGAAGAACGAGCCAATATAGAGTCTCTCTGTGCGCAATATGCCGATATATTCTACCTCGACGGTGAACCTTCTAATTTCACCAATAAAATAAGACATAGTATTCGAACAACAGATGAATTACCTGTCTATACCAAGACCTATAGATACCCTTTCGTTCACAGACAGGAAATGAGGATCAGTACAGTTATAGCAAATTACATAGAACTAGTATGCAAGTTACTTATTTTGACATAAGAATGATATATCTTTTTGAATTATCCAAATCGGACCATAACTTACGAAGATATTAAGTTATAAACATTGCGCAGTTTTTCCCGCAACGCGGGTGCGTGTGACGTCACTGAGACGGAACGAACACAGCCGGTATTTATTTGCGATTACTCCTGTATTTTTTTGCGATTACTCCTAAGATATTCGTTTAAATTAAATGGTGTAAAAGAGTAAAATAATGTGCATGAAATGCTTAAAGCCTCTAACTTATTTCAAATGATAAGAATTAATACCGTATTTGTGTAAATAGCTTTCCAATTACCGCTTTATAATTGCCCATTTTTTACTATTAAAATGGATATAGTGCGTTATCCTTAAGAGATAGACATATGTCACCGCGGACTTTTTTGTAGACCTATATAAGTTACACAATTCCACCATACATCATTTTGTAATATCTCAAAGGGTTTAGGCAGCGTTTTCGTTGAAAGCTTCCAGACGGCTTATTTTTTTCCGACACCTCCAACAGATATTATTATATTTTAGCCAATGTATACAAAAACTTAACAAATTATATACGAAAACCATCCTGGAGAGTTATTCTATCCATTGGTGAAAACTGCATGATAATCGGTGCAGTAGATTTAGAGTTTATCGCGAACAGACAGACAGACAGACAGGCAGACAGACGCGGTGGAGGACTTTGTATTATAATATGTATAGATTAGTAAACCATTTTATTTACGATTTTTACAAAAATTAACATATTTACTTATTAAAGAAACGACTGTAGATACGATAAAAACTTTAAATCCGACTAGGCGTGACGCGAAGAAACGCGCAGAGCAATCTCTTGACTGTGTTGTGTCTTGGTTTGCTTCGGCAGAACTGCCGGGCCATCGGGGCGTCGTAGTTAAATACTTAGGCGGTACTGCGTTGCCTTGGGTAGTACTGGATTCTTTTAATTTTCTGGTGATTTAAGATTCTGGTGAGTCCCACATAACCACCTGATGGTATACGTTAATGCATTTCCAACGATAAAAAAACCAGTCTAGGTTAGGTCAAGTCCCTTTCAAAAGTTAATTAATCTTGTATCCGCCACTGAGTAGGTATGTAGGTTTATCCACAAAACTAATTAAAAAGTTAAAAGTAGGTAAATATATAAATATATAATCAATACAGTTGCCTTAAAATAAGAGAATACATAGGTACACTTACACTACACGTAATAATAGGTACCAATATCAACTATTTACTTGAGTTAAGTACCTACAAAACTATACCTATCATTTAATGTGTTTAGTTATGTAGGTAAGTACAACAAAATGATCTTCACACATTGATATACTTTTACTTATAATATCATTGTCTTCACATCAATGTCTTGTAGCCTGACCTGGTGGAGTTTAATCATTTCTTTTTATAACGGAAAACCATTTACTACGAAGTTTTGAGCCCTTCGGTACGTAAAAAAATAGTTTTTCTAGCGTTTTTAAAGAAGTGTTTGTATATTTCGGTACTGTCAAATATTTATACACAGTTAAGAAAGTTAAATTATACACAAATCGGACACTTAATTAGTTTCAAAGTCAATAAAACACTGCGCGCCTTAGCGTTCCCAACGGCTAACTAGCGGCGACAGTCACTATGACGTCACAGCTACAGCGGCAGTCGCGCAGTAACTTCGCTAGTAATTTCCTCATAACTTCGTCAATTTTTGTCGTAGAACAAAAATTTTTGTACTGTACGTTAAGGATTCCACAGCTCTATAAATCTGCATTCTCAGCTAAAAACGTTACGGATCCTCATTCAGGAACAAATCTCGAAAATGCTTGATCAAGGAATAATTCGTCCTTCACAATCAGCATGGAGCTCCCCCATATGGGTTATTCCAAAGAAAAGTAACGCATCCGGTCTAGTTGAATGGCGTATCGTCGTTGATTTCCGAAAGGTTAATGAAAAAACCATCGACGACAAGTACCCCATTCCTAACATTAATGACATATTAAATAAACTTGGTAACTGTCATTATTTCACCACGTTAGACCTGGCAAGTGGATTTTACCAAATCGAAATGGATCCTGCCGATATTCACAAAACGGCTTTCAATGTAGAGCATGGGCACTTCGAATTTTTACGAATGCCTATGGGTCTTAAGAATACGCCATCCACATTCCAACGTGTTATGGATAATGTCCTCAGAGACCTCCAAAACGTTATATGTCTAGTCTATCTAGATAAAATAATCGTGTTCAGTGTGTCTTTACAGGAACATATTGTAAATTTAGAGAAGGTATTTAAAAGACTTAGGGAATCAAACTTCAAAATTCAAATAGATAAGTCGGAATTTCTAAAGCTAGAGACCGCATACTTAGGCCACATAATAAGTAAAGACGGTATTAAGCCTAACCCCGACAATATCGCTGCCATCCAGAGATTCCCCATACCAAAGACCTCTACAGAGATAAAGCGTTTTCTCGGTCTGCTCGGATATTACAGGAAGTTTATTCCAGACTTTGCGCGTGTAACAAAGCCTATGACGCAATGCCTAAAAAAGGGTTCAAAGATCTCCTATGACGACCCTAAGTACATTGATTGTTTCGAAAAATGTAAATTACTACTGACTAACGACCCTATCTTACAATATCCCGACTTTACCAAGGACTTTGTATTAACAACTGACGCTTCTAATTTTGCCATAGGCGCTGTCCTTTCTCAAGGAACAATAGGCAGTGATAAACCGATAGCATTTGCATCTAGGACATTAAATTCAAGTGAGATAAATTACAGTACTATCGAGAAAGAACTGTTAGCCATCGTTTGGGCTACCAAATACTTTCGTCCATACTTGTTTGGAAGGAAGTTCAAAATAGTGACGGACCACAGACCTCTACAATGGGTCATGAGCCTTAAAGAACCTGATTCTAGACTCACCAGGTGGAAACTTAAGTTAAGCGAATATAATTTTACCATCGTTTATAGGCAAGGCAAGCAGAATACCAATGCAGATGCTCTTTCCCGTATTGAACTCAATCATGAGGATACTAGTATAGTTTTAGAAATGTCACATTCAACTACCAGTTCTGAAACTTTAATACCGCCAAATCAATCTAATTCAGATACTACCACTATTTCAACTAGTAATGAAATTCCAATTGACAATCTCTTTAACGATCGAACTCAACTGACCGAACTGAACGAAAGTCTGAATATGGAAAAGAAACTTGAGACAGACAACACCCCCGCTGTTCTTATTCAAAATCCTATAGCGTCCCGACAAAAGTTAGCCCAGCGATATCCTCAGGACACCTTACTCGGAAATCTTCCAATTCACATGTATATAAAAAAGAAGAAGCGCGGTCTATTAGCCAACTCTCTACTTAATCGAAGTCCTATGACTTCACCCTTATTATATAATAGAATTCTCTCTTCCCATAGATCATTTTCATAGTAAATAATAATTCTGCACGTAGTAAAAGAGGTCTCATTGACGGTCTAGATTCTGATATAAAAAAAAAACCGGTAGCACACATTTTACTATGATCATATTATTAAAGTTTTGCTGAGTAATGATATAAAATTCGAATCGAATTAGAATAAAAAAAAATCAACACAATCTAATATATATTTAAAAAAAAGGTTCGCATTTCATAAGTAGATAATAGCTAATTAAATCGTTTACATAGAATTTAGGCATTATAATTCCAGTTACTAACATTTCACCCTTTTGAATTTTATATTCCTTTATCCTAAGAGTCCACGAATTGCTCCCTTACCTTACCCTGTAGCATACTCTAGTCAAGATTATAGGTTCATAGGGGCAGAAAGTCCGAAGAAGAACTGACTATCCCTCTCTCTGCGAGTCGATACCTCCATAGATTTACAGATTCAGGACACGAACAAAGCGGACTCTACAGGCTATCAACCCAGCAGTCATTCCACTGAATAGCCACCACTTACCATCCTCATATCAAACGAACAAATCAGAGGACCTTCATCACCTATCGATACGCTATAATTGTACCGCCAGCTACGATAAAGAGATGGAATAAAAAAAAAATCATAGTGACCCAAATCAATAGCCCCGAAACCACCAATAAGTAAGGGTAATAACCGATGCCTACCAGCGACCATCTTGGACAAGCCCTGCAATAGTCGCTGTTCTACGGGGGGAGGTGTTACGTAAATCGCCGCATAAGCGTCGCCCTACAAACCTCGCGTAGCGACGACGAGACAAGGCCGCCGTACGCAGGTGCAAGCGCAGCAGTTACCTAGATTTAATCTATGCCAATACTGCAACTTCCTATAAGAAATGCAGTATAAAAAGGCATTACTGGTTAACTTCCGTACTCATTGATCTAACTTTGATCGATAGTCACTTAGGTAGACTATAGTAGTTCCTAAGGACTTTTAGTTAATAAATTAATTCTAAGTAAATTTGAATTTCTCTGCATCCTCTGGCTGCCTCCAAACATAACTAACAAACAAACAAACAAACGAACGAACGAACGAACGAACGAACGAACGAACGAACGAACGAACGAACGAACGAACGAACGAACGAACGAACGAACGAACGAACGAACGAACGAACGAACGAACGAACGAACGAACGAACGAACGAACGAACGAACGAACGAACGAACGAACGAACGAACGAACGAACGAACGAACGAACGAACGAACGAACGAACGAACGAACGAACGAACGAACGAACGAACGAACGAACGAACGAACGAACGAACGAACGAACGAACGAACGAACGAACGAACGAACGAACGAACGAACGAACGAACGAACGAACGAACGAACGAACGAACGAACGAACGAACGAACGAACGAACGAACGAACGAACGAACGAACGAACGAACGAACGAAGGAACGAACGAACGAACGAACGAACGAACGAACGAACGAACGAACGAACGAACGAACGAACGAACGAACGAACGAACGAACGAACGAACGAACGAACGAACGAACGAACGAACGAACAAACAAACAAACAAACAAACAAACAAACAAACAAACAAACAAACAAACAAACAAACAAACAAACAAACAAACAAACAAACAAACAAACAAACAAACAAACAAACAAACAAACAAACAAACAAACAAACAAACAAACAAACAAACAAACAAACAAACAAACAAACAAACAAACAAACAAACAAACAAACAAACAAACAAACAAACAAACAAACAAACAAACAAACAAACAAACAAACAAACAAACAAACAAACAAACAAACAAACAAACAAACAAACAAACAAACAAACAAACAAACAAACAAACAAACAAACAAACAAACAAACAAACAAACAAACAAACAAACAAACAAACAAACAAACAAACAAACAAACAAACAAACAAACAAACAAACAAACAAACAAACAAACAAACAAACAAACAAACAAACAAACAAACAAACAAACAAACAAACAAACAAACAAACAAACAAACAAACAAACAAACAAACAAACAAACAAACAAACAAACAAACAAACAAACAAACAAACAAACAAACAAACAAACAAACAAACAAACAAACAAACAAACAAACAAACAAACAAACAAACAAACAAACAAACAAACAAACAAACAAACAAACAAACAAACAAACAAACAAACAAACAAACAAACAAACAAACAAACAAACAAACAAACAAACAAACAAACAAACAAACAAACAAACAAACAAACAAACAAACAAACAAACAAACAAACAAACAAACAAACAAACAAACAAACAAACAAACAAACAAACAAACAAACAAACAAACAAACAAACAAACAAACAAACAAACAAACAAACAAACAAACAAACAAACAAACAAACAAACAAACAAACAAACAAACAAACAAACAAACAAACAAACAAACAAACAAACAAACAAACAAACAAACAAACAAACAAACAAACAAACAAACAAACAAACAAACAAACAAACAAACAAACAAACAAACAAACAAACAAACAAACAAACAAACAAACAAACAAACAAACAAACAAACAAACAAACAAACAAACAAACAAACAAACAAACAAACAAACAAACAAACAAACAAACAAACAAACAAACAAACAAACAAACAAACAAACAAACAAACAAACAAACAAACAAACAAACAAACAAACAAACAAACAAACAAACAAACAAACAAACAAACAAACAAACAAACAAACAAACAAACAAACAAACAAACAAACAAACAAACAAACAAACAAACAAACAAACAAACAAACAAACAAACAAACAAACAAACAAACAAACAAACAAACAAACAAACAAACAAACAAACAAACAAACAAACAAACAAACAAACAAACAAACAAACAAACAAACAAACAAACAAACAAACAAACAATAATAAGCTATATAAATATAAATAAGCTATAGTCAACATTTTTTTTATTGTTAGTGTCGTTTTTTTACAAACGTAGAATAAGGCGAAAGGGATCTCTTCAGAACACTCGCTTTACTATGCAGGATGGCATCAATATCCTCGGGTAATATCCGCAGCGATCTTAACCAAAAAAGCCATATCGAGAGCGTCATTTCGTTAGCTGCACGTAAACTCGGGGTCCTGAACAGGGTGAAGCGGTTCTTCACGCCTGAGCAGCTATGTCTACTATACAAGACTCAAGCGCGCTCATGCGTTGAGTACTGCTCTCACCTCCGGGATGGCTCTGATAAGTACATATTAGACGCTCTCGATAGATTACAACGCCGCGCCATCCGCATAATTAATAAAGCTGAGGCTACTGTAAATCTAGAATCTCTGCAATTTCGTAGAGATATTGCTTCTCTAGCCACTTTCTACCGCGTTTATTATGGCGTCCTCTCCTTTCCTCTCTAAAACCACACGTGCTGGTCGGAAATTCCATTCTTCACACGATACTATTCATACAATCTCGTACCAAAAGGTTTAGCAGCTCCTACCCATGCCGCACTATTAGGAAATGGAATTCATTACCGTTTCATGTGTTTCCCTCCTTCTATAATCCGGGGTCTTATAAACGGAGCATAAAAAAGCACATATGCAGGCCGACGAGGTGAGGTCGATCGAAAAAAAAAGATAAAATTTTTGAAAAGATTTTTATCTTGTTACGCCAAAGAAGTATAATTTAACGCGTGTACATAAGTAAACACACCCTTTTTTAATTTCGAATAAATAGATTTTTCAGTAAATGCATAATATGAAAGTATATACGGTACTTACGAGTTACGTACATCAAAAAATATTGTTTTAATTTTTGTCTGTCTGTCTATTTGTTCCGGTTAATCTCTGTAGCAGTTGGACCGATCTTGACGGGACTTTTACTCGTAGATAGCTAATGTTATAAGGAGTAATTTAGGCTACTTTTATTTTATTAGAAAATTTAATTTATGTTAATTTACGCGAATTGGGCCGGGTTTGTTGCTAGTTTATATAATATTATAGCTACTTATTCAAAGCGATGGCTTGCTCCCGAGTTTTCGGATTTCCCGCTACGTTACATTCCGATATACATATTTTACTAATTGATAATATTGTTTCAAGTGAAAGTCTAAGTATAAAATATGATAATATTGTAATATCTTTCAATATTAAAAACGGACAAAACGGGTTATTTTCTTTTTAATAGTTGTATTTATTTATAAATAATTAGTAAAAAAATAAATAAAAATGAAGCGCCTAATCTAACGTCTTAGGTTTTGTGTTGCAAGAATTAATTTATGACTAGTGATTAGTGATTACGGATAACGGAACGTATGTTTTTATAAAGATGGCGGCGGCAATTGTTAGTTCGGCTCGTCAGGGTAAATAAAAATATATTTTTGTAAATGTACCTAGCATCAATTTAGCGTTCAATTGAGTATTATTAATTAATTACCGCTATAGGATAAATTTTTGCAGTTAAATTTATTTCTATAATCCAATTCAACTCGTTCTTTGTCACGTCGACTTCGATCAGCTGTTTCAAAATAATTTGAAAATTTTATGTTAAATTACTAGAATAATAGCATTAAACACCTACTTTTTTCATTTGTGTATTATTAAAATGATTTATCTTTTAAGGGTTTACAGATTTCATTACGCAATGTAATTTCAAATATAGAAGTTCAAAGTTCATTTGATACACATTTGTTTTGATTTCGTTATAATTGTCTTATGTGTTAAATTGTGAATAATTTTGCTAGTGGGGAGGCTAACAAGTGCTGCTCGAAGACTATATTCAGATGCTTACCCCAAGATAACTACCCATTACACGATTCATCCCCGTGATAAAGACCCAAGATGGAAAGGTGAGTGCTAAGTATCTTAGATTATTTTATTTTTACGTCACATATTTTTTAACAGTGGTTATTATCTACCGTTATCAATGTAAACAGACTTGATGAAAATAGACTTGGTACTACAAACAAAATATGTTTTGTCAACTATTATAAACTTACATAAAAATTTATATTACTTTACATAAGAATATTCATTCCTTGCTCCTTATTTTTTGCTGGATGTTGAAAGAACATTCTTTTGTATAATACAAACTTTCTATATTATAGATATAAGTATGGAGAGAATCGCCGAGGAGACAGATATCCTAATCATTGGAGGGGGTCCAGCAGGTATGGCAGCTGCTATCAGAGCTCGCCAAATTGCAGAAGAAAAGGGGGCTGTATGTATTTGGTGTATGCTATTATTTATTTTGATATTGACCTATAGGCCTGGCTCTAAGAACTGTGATAAAATTGTGTTTCTACATGATATTGGCACAGTAACTGTGCTCAACTGACATGCTTTGAAGCGATTAACAAGATAATTGAATAAAATTATGCAATTAGATAAGATTTAGCTTTAAGATTTGATTAAGTTCATCTACTACATATATAGGTGTTTATATTTTGAAAAAAAAAGAAAACAATGAGCAATAGTCACAAATATATAAAGCCAATATTCTTTATATTACAGGAGGTTAGAGTGACATTACTAGAAAAAGCTGCCGAGGCTGGAGGTCACATTTTGTCAGGCGCTTGTGTAGATCCCATAGCATTAAATGAATTAATACCAGACTGGAAAGAAAAAGGAGCACCAATAAATACACCAGTTACATCTGATAAGTTTGGGTTATTGACTAAAAGTGGGAGGATACCGCTTCCAGTATTCCCAGGTATGTATTATATTTATGCTTAGGCAGTTTTTATAAAAGTATAACTTCATAAATTACTAGAGACTCACCCTTCTAATAAATTAGATATTTTCCTGCGGTAAAAAAGTATTCTATATCTTGATCCTGATGGCCAGCAATCATCATACAAAATTATATCATAATCTGTTCAGCGCTTTCCAAGTTGTTGTGGTCACAGAGAGACAGACAAAAATCTTTAAACCTTAGATTCTGTATTGTTAATTAAAACTATTAATAAGATTCTCAAAAAAAATTAATTATGTAGGTACAGATTCCAATTAGAATTTTTTTATATTATGTAAAGATAATTACTATAATAATTATTATAACACACTTCTTTTTTATTTTTTATGATATTAATAAAAGAAATGCCTTTACATATTTTTTCTACATTTTTTGTAGATGTTGCCTGTTAACAAA
Organism: Boloria euphrosyne; assembly: GCA_951802675.2. NCBI lineage: Eukaryota > Metazoa > Arthropoda > Insecta > Lepidoptera > Nymphalidae > Boloria > Boloria euphrosyne. Next base: position 8,006,634 of record OX637891.1, read on the forward strand.
TTATTTTTTTCAGGTCTACCTAATTACAATCATGGCAACTATGTAGTGAGATTGGGTCATTTAGTAAAATGGTTGTCTGAACAAGCTGAAGCTGTTGGTGCTGAGGTAAATAATAATACTCTATGTCCATCTTTTTCTTTTTTTCTGATATAAAGAAGCAAACCATAGAAGCAGAAACATTGTAGAAGGGTGTGTAATAATCATTTTGTGTAACAAGGAAGGGAAACATACTACTGACCTGACCTGACCCTGAATATAATATCAAATCTTAGTATATTTTAAAAAAAAATTTGTTATGAGTGAAGTTGATTCAAATATATGATTTATTAAAAATGCTAGTCATTTTATGTTATTACATGGCTTAATGAGGTACTATAACTATCATTTATCCCATGATGAGAAATCAATTTATCTTTATAGTTTCACGTACTAATTTTCTGCTTAATTTGGATTTTCTGCTATACTGTGTTCAGTTTACTATATTAGTAATTTCTTTGGTTCTGGTAATATTATATCTTATCTTATCTGATGATTACACGTTATTCATAGGTTTGGCCTGGATGTGCAGGAGCAGATCTGATTTACCGAGATGATGGATCTCTTAAAGGTGTTGCGACAGGAGATGTTGGCATAGCTAAAGACGGCAGTCCTAAAGATATGTTTGAAAGAGGCATGGAGTTCCACTCCAAAATCACTATATTTGCTGAAGGTATTTTTGATTATTTATGGCATACATATTTTTAAGAAAATATAAAAACTTTTTAAAGGAACTTTTTCAAGGATACTATTTTTTTTAGGATGCCATGGTCATTTGACAAAAATGGTCTCCAAGAAATTCAACCTTCGAGAGAACTGTGAACCCCAATCATATGGTATAGGATTGAAAGAATTATGGGAAGTTAAGCCAGAGGTATAATTGATTTTTTAAATACTCTGTATACATATAGTGGCTTTGATTTGAAATTTTGGACCTGAAAAAAAGTTGACATCTATTATTAATCATAGCGATAAGATTTTTTAGTGATAAAAAGAGGTAATTTAATGTAAAAACTAAAAACCTAAAATCATTGTTGTTTATAATTTGTAATCAAAAATTAATTAATATTTTGTTTGAGCTTAATTAAAATAATATTTTTATTTCTATTCAGAATCACAAACCAGGGCTGGTGGAACATACTATAGGGTGGCCATTAGATAAGAATACATATGGAGGATCCTTCATATACCATCTGAATGTTGAAGAGGGCGAAGCACCCCTTGTTGCTGTGGGCTTTGTAGTGGGACTCGACTATGTGAACCCATACCTCAGCCCTTTCAGAGAATTCCAGCGGTTCAAGACTCATCCATATGTGAAATCTATGTTTGAAGGCAAGAGTGATTGTTTTTTTAAATTCTTTAGTGTTAGTTTTTAATAAAATAGCAAAACTAGAGATTCGAGAAGAGATTTTTTAGAAATGTTATTTTTCACCTTTTTTTATCCTGTATATTTAATTTCTCCTAAATTTTCTTTTCTATTGATTACAGACAGATCGACGAAAATTTTAAAAATTATAGAATTGGAATCATAATATTGGTATCAATAATAATCATTCCATAAGGTTTTCCCAAAAAAGATTTTATGTAAATTATTTACTCATAACTTGAAAGTTAAATTTCCAAGCATAATATAATATAATATATCCATGTACATTGTACACCCGCAGGCGGCACGCGCATAGCGTACGGCGCGCGCGCGCTGGTGGAGGGCGGCTGGCAGTGCCTGCCCGCGCCCGCCTTCCCCGGCGGCTGCCTCGCCGGCGACACTGCCGGCTTCCTCAACGTGCCCCGCATCAAGGGCACACATAATGCTATGAAGAGTGGTAAGTAAGATTGAATCATTATTATTGATGATTTCCGGGGACTTCCACAGGTTGAAATGAGACACCAGAGTTCAGGAATCTTCCAGGCTTTATTTCTTCTTCTTATTTCTTAGTCGTATGAAACCGAATGTAATGAACGGAATGCCAACTCGTTTCAAGATGCGTAGGTCCGTAGCTTTGAGCAATACCTTAACGAGAGCCGCTGCATTTTGACACGAGTTTTACAATAATTTTCACTATCGTATTACAATATTTTCGCGTCTAGCGCCTAAATTATAAAAGTTACAGTCTTTAAAGTTTTACATAAATATAGATTTTAACGTGTTCTATCTATATACATTAATTTTACATAAGCTACTTATATACTTTTTAAGATATTTGTACATTTCTTTGAAAAAGGGACAAGATTCGGCACTTGCCGTGGCAATTTCTCTTAATTACATAGACTTATACTTATCCTAACTTATTTTTCTTTGCTTACCTACTTACTATCTAAAGGAAACACACGAAATTTCAAACTTTATTCACTAGAATAGTAAATTAAAATATATAAATAAAGAAAATAACAAATATCAAAGTACAAAGCTTAGCCTATGTTCTGTCCTACTCTAATGCTTATATCTACGTATTTCGCCATCTCCCATCCATCAGCCATTTCGCTCGCGCCGGCCGTGGTAGTTTATCGTACTTGTGGCGTTTTCTCGCTGTCTGCAACAGTCTCCCCTCGACGAAGACCAGTCGTAGTCCCATTTTCTCCAGCAGCAGCGAGCTTCTGATCCTTCTCTCCATCCACCCGTAGCACGGCGAGTCGTGAAGTCGGTCTTCTGAAGATTCCTCCTTGCGTGCGGACGTCAGCACTTCGCACGCCTCCATCTGGTCCCGGGTACACGCGCTCGACGACTCCCCTCGGCCAGGTGTTGCGAGGGAGTGTGGAGTCGACCACGACCACCAGGTCTCCCTCAGCCAGGACGCGCTCGTTCCTTGCGACGTCTTTCCTCGGCACCAACGTCGGCAGGTATTCCTTGAGCCATCGGCGCCAGAATTCATCGGCCAATGCTTGCGACGCTCGCCAGGCTCTCTTGTCGGTGACTTCGCAGGGTCCGGTGGTGGGCAGGCCCGTGGACGAGCCGATCAGGAAGTGGTTCGGTGTGAGCGCCTCGGGATCGTTGTGATCGACCGAGACGTGCGTGAGTGGCCGGGCGTTAATGGAGTACTCCGCTTCCACCAAGAGCGTCTGGAGAACTTCTTCCTTCGGAGACTTTTGGTTGAGGACCGCTTCCAGCGCGACCTTCACCGATCGAACTAGTCTCTCCCAAGCTCCTCCCTGGTTCGGTGCTCCTGGCGGGATGTATTTCCATTTTAAGTGATGCTGCAGCCCCAGGTCTCGCAGGGCTGGTAGCCACTCCTTGTATGCCGTCTTCAGCTCGACGTCTGCGCCGCGGAAGTTCGTCGCGTTGTCGCTAAACATGATGGCTGGCCATCCTCTTCTTGCAGCCATCCTTCTCATCGCCATCAGCGCAGAGTCTGTAGATAATGAAGCCACTGTTTCGATGTGGACTGCTCGTGTGGTCATGCACGTGAAGAGGGCTCCCCATCGACGGCAGCCTCGCCCACGTGCAGCACCAACTTCTCCTGGGGATAGTAGTCTTCCAGGCATTCTGGGGTCTGTGGCCACTCCCTCTTTGGTTTCCTCAAGAATGTCGGCCCGTTGAACCATCGGTCATCATTCCTCGGAACGTAACCTGGTCGAGTAGCGAGGTCGGCGACGTTTTCATCCGTTGGAATCCATCTCCATTGTCTCTCCGACGTCAGCTCAGCGATCTCCCCAAGGCGATGAGCTACAAAGGGTGTGTAGCGGCGGCTACCATTCTGGATCCAGTGGAGTACGGTCTGTGAGTCCGACCAGTACCAGGTTTCCGTGACGTCCCATCGGTGTTCCTTCCTTATCGTCTCGGCGAGTCTTGCTCCGATGAGGGCGGCTTGCAACTCCATCCGAGGAATTGTCACGGCTCTGAGTGGTGCCACTTTAGCCTTGGCCCCAGCCAAGACCACATTCGTTTCCCCATCTTCGGTTTCCAGCCTCCAATATGCAGCCGCGGCGAAGGCCTCTTCGCTCGCATCGCAGAAGATGTGTAGCTGCCTGTTGGTTACGCTCCTCCCCTCGTAGCATCTTGGAAGGCGTAAGGTCTTGATATTTTCAAGCTTCGCTAGCCAGGTGATGAATGACTCGGCGACGTCCGTTGGGATTGGCTCGTCCCAGTCTATCTTTCTTCTCCACAAGTGTTGAAGAGCCACCTTTGCTGTGATGGTGTAACAGCTGAGCAGTCCCAGTGGATCGAAGATGCTCATGACGGTGCTCAGAGCTTCCCTCTTTGTTGGCGGTCGCTTCAGGCTCTTCACTTCTTCTGTCACCCTGTTCAGCGAAGTGTTGAAGGTAAGTACGTCGTCTCTGGCGTTCCATAGTAGCCCCAAAGTCTTCTCGAAGTTCTCGTCGTTCGCCAGAGGTTGTGTTGGATCTTCAGCCTTAAGTTCTTGTGGGATTTCTCCTAGTGCAAATTCAGAGTTGCTGTTCCATCCTCTCAGCACGAATCCCGCTTGTTGATGCACGTAGTCCACTTGCTGGACAGTTTCTTTTGCTTCATCTTCATTTTCAAAGCTGTCCACGTAGTCATCCATGTAGTGGGCTTCCGTGATGGCTTGCAGGGCCTTCGAGTGAGTTGCAGCGTGCTCTCTCGCATTCTTGTTCCTCACGCTGTGCGCCAGGAAAGGAGAACATGACGCTCCGAAGATCATTGAGGTCATCTTGTACTTGCGAGGTGCTTCATCTTCTTCGCTTCTCCACAGGAACATTTGAGCTGGCTGATCCTCTTTTCTGATTTTCACACGAAGAAACATTTCTTGAATGTCTGCTGTGACCGCGATGACTCCTTCCCGGAACCTGAATAGTACTCCCTGCAGTGATTGCAGCAGGTCCGGACCTTCCAGCAGGTAGTCATTGAGGCTTCTCCCTTGTGACTTCGCAGCAGCGTCGAAGACCAGTCGAATCTTCCCGGGCTTATTAATGTTCTTCACCGGGAAGTGTGGCAGGTACCACGCGACAGGACTGCTGTCTTCGCTTCCATCGCACTTCTCTGCGTAGTTTTTTCTCAGCAGGTTTTCAATTTGTTCCTTGTATTGCTTCCTTTCATCGGGGCATTTCTTAAGCTTCTGTTCTAAGTTGTTCAGCCTTCTCATAGCTGTGTTGTAGCTGGCGGGAAGCTTGGTATCTTCATGACGCCAGGTGAGTCCAACTTCGTAGCGTCCATCTTCCCTTTTCTTTGCCGTCTTCTCGAAGATGTCTTGCGCTCGCTGATCTTCAGATCTGATCTTTACTTTCGTTGAGACTCCCAGGGCGTCGATGTCGAAGTGTTGCTTGACCATTTCTTCAATTTTCTGGTCTTGACTGGTGGTGATGTGTAGGATTTCTTCTGGTCCCTCGGTAATGATTCTCCTTGGGACCGCTCCATGGATCACCCACCCGAGCTTCGTCTTGGATGCAGCTAACTCTCCCTTTTTGCCTGTTCTGATTTCTCGGGACACGATCAGCTCCCAATTGTCTGTCCCTATTAAGAGCTGGGGTCTTCCTCGCGAGTAGCAGAGTTCTTCCTTGCTTAGATCCTCAAGGTGTTTCTTCCGCAGCAGCTCTGGACCCACGGATTGAGTGGTCAGCTTCAGCTTCCCAACCGTCCTTGCCGCGATGTTGAACTCTTCGCTGCTCTTCCCGCGAATGCCGATCCTCACCAAGCGGCTCTTGTTTTCTTCTCGGCTGGTGTTGATCCCACTCATGCTCATTGGTTTCAGTGGCCCTTTTGCTCCAACTCGTTGTGCGATTTCTTCATCCAGTAGTGTTACTGTAGATCCTTCATCGAACAACGCCAGGGTTTGAGCTTCTCCATTGGGACCGCTGACTGTCACTGGACACATCTTCAGCTTGATGCCTTCTCTCTTCGGGATTACTGTCGCCGCTACCACTTCTGAGGCGTCTTGGTCTTCATTCTCAATCATTGCCACATTTTTGGTCGTGGCTTCAGGCGCTCGAACCAGGTGCAGCATCGCATGGTGTGGTCGCCGACATTCCCCAATACCACACGGCTTGGCCTTGCAGTACATCTTCCTGTGCCCTTTGGTGAGGCATTTGAAGCAGAGTCCCGATCCTTTGACTTTTCCCCAGCGGTCTTCAATCTGCATCAGTTTGAACTTGGGGCACCTTGGTACCTCATGCTCCTTTTCACAGATAAAGCATTTGGTTTCAGCTTCTTTTTCTTTTGGCATTGTCTTCTGCTGAATTTCGTCTGTCGTTGCAGTGAAGACTGTCCTCTTGTTTCTGACGGCTGGTGTCTTGAGGCTGGTCTCTGGTTTCAATGCCTCCTTCTTCCCAGACAACGTTGTTCCGTGCTTCAAGGCCCGTTCAGCTTCCTTCATCAGGAACTCAGAAAGCAGGATGATCTCTGGAACGTCTTCGTGCTGGTGGGCATCGGCGTAGTCGTACCACCTGGACTTCTGGTGTGGGCTCAGCTTTTCTAAAATCTCTGCTTTCAGAGCCGGGGCGGCCAGGTGCTCCTTCTTCAACTGCAGTAGCACGGTGACGGCGTTCTGCACTTTGACTGCGAACATATTGAATTCAATCGCTGTCGGTCCCGGCCTAGGCAGGCGCTTCAATTCTTCCAGTGCCTTCGCTATCAGCACTTCCGGTCGGCCGTAGCACTGCTCCAGGGTCTTCATAATCACGTCGGGGTGTGTCATCGTGCTCAGGAGAGACGATACGAGTTCACTCGCCTCCCCTCGTAGACAGTTCCGCAGGCGCGCCAGGTTGTCCCATGGAGTAATGTTGAACCTCTTCGTGGTGTATTCCATTGCGGCCTTAAACCGCATCCATTCGGTCGGTGCTCCGGAAAATGTTGGCAGGTCTGAAGATTGTTGCGTCGCAGGCCTCTTGTTCATCATCTTCTCAATTGCCTCTGCCAGCTGTTCGAAGTCGGTTCTCCCAGCTGCTGGTGAGCGCCCTCTTCTTCTTTCTTCAAAGTCTTCATGCCGCTTGAACCTTTCCATTGTGGTTTCTTCTCTTCCCGGCATGCAGGCTTCTGGGTTCCGGGTTCTGGGTTCCGGGTCCCGGGTCGCAGGTGCAGGTGGCTGTGGAGGCCTGATGAGATTATTTGTCGTCTCTCTTCCCTCCATACTTCTATCCAGCCAGTCGGTGACCCGTCGCGCCACCTTTTCAGGTGGTTCATCTTCCTGGCTGTCGTCGTCATTCAGAGCAGCCATTTTAGCGGCGAGCCTCTTCCTGATCAGCTCTGCTTCTATTTCCAGTTGCTTCTTCCTGATGTCTGCTAATTGCTGCTCCGCTTCATACTGCAGTTTTGCTCTGGTGCTGGCGTTCGATCTACGCGAGCGGACCGAAGGGGCGGATCTGTTCTTTCTTCTCGTTCCGGTTCCCAAGTCTTCCTTCCTCGCGTCGTCAGCTGGCAAAATTTCATCTGCAGTCCGCCCGAAGGTGCGCCTCTCCATGGCAACACTCGTGACCGCACTCGCACCCGCACCCACACTCGTATTCACACCCGCCGGGGTGAGGTAGCAGCGGAGTGAGGGGGGGGCGTGCGGGTCCACGAGCTCCGAGGGCACGCTTAGCGTCGGCGGCGTTGGCAGCACATCGTAGCTTCGTAGCCCCGGTCCGCTATACCTCCTAGCACCGGGGGGGGGCGTCGGTCCCTCCCCCCGCCGCTTCTCTGGACGGGGGGACCCGTAGCTCCGTCGTTGATTCCGCCCTGGTCTCGATTCCCGAGGGGGAGCGGGGGGGTTCGTTGAATATCAGTCTTCCGTCTTCTTTTCCCCCGCCCTGGCTTCTGGTGACCACCATTCCGTTGCTGTCGAAGGTCCGGCTCGAAGGACCAAAAACTGATGATTTCCGGGGACTTCCACAGGTTGAAATGAGACACCAGAGTTCAGGAATCTTCCAGGCTTTATTTCTTCTTCTTATTTCTTAGTCGTATGAAACCGAATGTAATGAACGGAATGCCAACTCGTTTCAAGATGCGTAGGTCCGTAGCTTTGAGCAATACCTTAACGAGAGCCGCTGCATTTTGACACGAGTTTTACAATAATTTTCACTATCGTATTACAATATTTTCGCGTCTAGCGCCTAAATTATAAAAGTTACAGTCTTTAAAGTTTTACATAAATATAGATTTTAACGTGTTCTATCTATATACATTAATTTTACATAAGCTACTTATATACTTTTTAAGATATTTGTACATTTCTTTGAAAAAGGGACAAGATTCGGCACTTGCCGTGGCAATTTCTCTTAATTACATAGACTTATACTTATCCTAACTTATTTTTCTTTGCTTACCTACTTACTATCTAAAGGAAACACACGAAATTTCAAACTTTATTCACTAGAATAGTAAATTAAAATATATAAATAAAGAAAATAACAAATATCAAAGTACAAAGCTTAGTCTATGTTCTGTCCTACTCTAATGCTTATATCTACGTATTTCGCCATCTCGCTCGCGCCGGCCGTGGTAGTTTATCGTACTTGTGGCGTTTTCTCGCTGTCTGCAACAATTATTAATATCACCATCACAATAATATTATGTTTATATATGTTGGGACGTTAGTACAACAGCGCCATCTAGTTCCGTGGTAAGCTACGAGGCTTGTGTTACGGATACCAAATAGTTAATATACTACACATATATTTTAAATAGTACATACATATTATAAATATAAACACCCATGACTGTAGTATAAACATTTGTGCTCAACAAATGAATGCCCCCAGTAATGATGGACGGAAACCGGTCTTATTCCATCCATTGATCCCACCACAGACATTCATGATAGCTATTCTTGTGCCATTTGCACCCAATGCGTTCTTTGGTTTTGGCCATTACCTTAGATGCTTATCATCACCATCGTTATCATTATCATTATATATTTATGAACTTAAAAAGTGTTGACTTTAGATCTTGTTTAATGTGTATTAAGCAGTTCGTGTAATTATAATATTGAAGAAATTATATCAAAACGAACGAACTCATTAATAAATGAATGAATGAATGAATCAACAATAGAATGAATGAATGAATGAATCAACAATAGAATGAATGAATGAATGAATCAACAATAGAATGGATCAATGAATGACTGAATGGTTTCTTTCAGGTATGCTCGCCGCAGAAGCAGCGATGGAGCTCATTTTATCCGGTGAGGCGACACATGACAATGGCGTGACGCCCACTTTGTATGAAGACAAGCTAAAGGAGTCGTATGTTTACAAGGAATTGAAAGTAAATATTATTCTAACTATTTTTATTTATTTCGTCTTATAATTTATGCGTTAAGTTTATCGTAAAAGAAATAAATTTGAGTCTGCTTTATTTTGATTTTTGGTTCACTCAGGTTCAACATTTATATTTTCTTAATTTTATAAATATTGTATTATTGCATTTAGCACGAACGAAGCCGTGAGTTCTGCTAGTTAAAATAAATACAATTTCTAATATAAAAGTAGTCTAAGTTACTTCTTATAACATTAACTATATGCGAGTGAAAGTCCACTCTAAATCAGTCCAACCGTTTTAGAGATTAGCCAGAACAAACAAACAGACAGACAAAAATTTTAAAAATAGATTTTCGATGTAAGTACCGTATATACTTTCATATGCATCTAGTGAAAAGCTGTTAATTTGAAATTAAAAACTAGACACTTCGTTTTTATTTATATGGTATCATCATCAGTACTTTTAAACGTCCCACTGCTGGGATGGGCCTCCCTCAGTACGAGGGGGATCTGGCCATAGTCCACCGCGCTGGCCCAGTGCGTGTTAGCGGACATCACATGTCTTTCGAAAACTAGATTTTCCTCACAATATATAGACAGGTTTCCTCACAATGTTTTCCTTCACCGCAAGACAAGTGGTAATCATGATAGAAATGATTTGCACATGAAAATATCAGAGGTGAGAGACACGGATTTGAACCTGCATCACTCGGTTATACAAGCAACGCGTTACCGCTGGACTACCACATTTACATGTACTGATTAATTATTATTTCCGTCTCCAGCAAGTGAGGAACTGTCGGCCATCATTCCACACATCCCTGGGAGTGTACGGAGGGCTTGCCTACTCCGCCTTCTCCACTTTAGTCCGGGGCAAGGAGCCTTGGACGTTGAGTCATGGGGGTAAGAATTACCTGTTGATAATCATGATTGTTACTTATTGCAAGTTTTTTTATGAAGTACTAGAGACTAACCCTAGATAAGTTTCGCTTTCGACAGTTAGTATAGATTTCAAAGTTCAAGTTTAGTTTAGTTTCAAGTTTCTAGTTACTTTAAGTCTCATATATATTTATATTGGCTATTTTGTTAAACACAGGAGCTGATCATTCTAAGTTGAAGCCTGCGAGGGAATTCCAGCCAATAGAATATCCCAAACCCGATGGTGTTATCACTTTTGATCTGTTGTCTTCAGTGGCTTTAACAGGTATGGTTTTAAGATTTAATGTACTGTTTGTGACTAACTTAGTTGTAAGAGAAGATGAATCAAATGAGACTAGAGGAGCAAAAATTTAATGTGGAACTTTATAATGTCTACTTTGTAAAGTTCCACTCTCAATATTTGTGTTACATCAGAACAGTTTGACAGTATTAAATTATTATGTAATATGTAATGTAATACGTAATTTAATACATTTCATATTTCTAGAGTTAACATTACAAGTTTCTAATCAATGCAAGTATTGAAAGAAAGTCAATATGATGTATTATAACTGAAACTATCATTTCTGATTTTGTCGCAGATTTATTTTAATGTTTGGTTTCCGATGTTTCGAATGCTTTACAGCAATCATAATAACGGGAGAGACTAAGGTATTTGACGTCTCAGAGGTTTATATACTAGTTACAGACAGTGCCTACCCACAATTAACAAAAAGTTACAAAATGGTACCAGAGTACTCAAAATATATACTAATATTAAAGTAAATAATAGCTTAGCTATAAGCCAGTGAAATTATTTTAAAAATAAAAAAGTTTTTAACATTAGTTGTTTCTGATGATAGGAACAAACCATGAAGCAGACCAGCCTCCACATTTGACTCTGCGAGATGACTCCATCCCAGTCAAGAGAAATCTAGCCGAGTTTGATGGACCTGAAGCTAGATTCTGTCCTGCAGGTTAATAATTTTGTTATATATTAAATTATATATAAATATATTGAGATATTATTATACACAACGCCATCTAGTTCCGTAGTAAGCTACGAGGCTTGTGTTACTGATACCAGATAGTAGATGAGTTGACGTAAATAACTTGTTGCATACATATTATAAGTATGGACTGGAGTACAAACGTTCGTGCTCAACAAATTAATGCCCTCAGCGGGACTCGAACCTGCAACCCGCTGGCACAGCAAGCAAGGTGTTAAGTATTATAATAACACCACAAACTGAATTCACTTTTGAATTGAAATTGAAAATATTTTATTTAGCATTAAATTATTTTTTTTTACTTAAAGACATGAGTCTAATATCAGTTCGAAAACACGAATTATTATTCGACTAAGAAATTGGTAAGCAAAAATTAATTTTGAATTCCAATTTTTAACGTGAAACGATTTTTGCACACATAGGGGTTTTTAATCTATACTTCTATATCTATACTATATAAATCTAGTTTTTTTTTGTCGAATTTCGTCATAAATATTAGTTTCATGACTCACTGAGATCTGTTTTACCATTTTTGAAATTTTTGTCTGTAAGTCTGTGTCCCGCTTATAACTCAAGAACGGTTGAACCGATCTTTATAAGAATTTTTATACAGTAAGAACATGTGATTGCGCAAATGATAGACTAATCTATTATTTTTAGAATTTTTGTCTGTCTGTCTGTATGTGATACAAGAAAACCACTGGACGGATTTGTATGAAATATGGCATAATGTTATCTGGTTACCCGGATCAATATATAGGATACTTTTTACTGCGGGAAAATAACTAATCTCTGAGAAAAACACAAAACGAAGGTTAGAAATAAAACCACGCTTGCATTGTCTTTAGAATGCGGGCGGAGCCGTGTGTATTGCTAGTTAATAATAATTTCCTTAATAATATTATGTTTACAGGTGTATATGAGTTTGTCCCCATGGAGAAGGGAGACGGCCAGAGGTTACAAATTAACGCACAAAATTGTATTCATTGTAAGTATTTTAAAGAACATACTATATATTGCAACTCGTTACGTTTTTAAGCTGGAAAGGTTATTTAGGCAGAATCACTTAAAATTTTCAGTAATTGAGTGCTCATTTAGTGCTAATTTAATGCTGAAAAATTGAATTTTACGCTGCAATAGATTGATCAACAATTTGAAAACTGCTAACTTTTAATTTTGCTAAGGCTTAACAAAGTCCTTCGCCGCGTCTGTCTGTCTGTTTGCGATAAACTTAAAAACTACTGCACCGATTTTCTTGCTGTTTTTACCAATAGAGTGGTTCTCGAGTAATGTTTTAGTATATAATTTGTCTACTTTTGTATACATTTACTCGCTTGCTCTAAATTCTATAAACTATGTCGGTTTCCAGGTAAGACTTGTGATATAAAAGATCCATCTCAAAACATCAACTGGGTGGTACCAGAAGGCGGCGGCGGACCTGCCTACAACGGCATGTAAACTATACGTACATTGAGTTTTGACAAAATCTTTGGAGGAAAGAAAGTCTATTAGTTATGAAATAATGATTCTTTTATATAAAAACTATATTTGTATAATAAAAAAAATATTAGGAAAATAAGTGTTGCGGGAGTGAGAGTCATGTTTACTATTAATAAATATATGTAATATACTTATATTTTAACTGGTGACTTACCGCTTCACTCTACGTTTCAACGGTTTGCGAATGATTTTTAATATATTTTTACAATAATTTTAAATAAATAAATAGAGGTGAGGAGAGAAGGGTGAAAAATACTTTACGAGTTATTCTCTATCTCTATTTAGAGTTGGTATCAACCAAATATAAAAAAAATCATTAAAATCGGTCGAGCCTTATCAGAGGAGTTTGACCACAAACACCTAGACACGACATTTTATATTTATTTTAACTTTTAATTTGATTGCAGTATCTGTCACTGCAATAAGTTTGTTAATTACTTTTCTTCAACCATTATTTAATATTTATTGTTAAGTAACAACTGACAGTCAATTATTACTTATTAGAAATCTATTGAATGTCGTGAAAGAAGGGTATGGCTATGAATTTTGAAATTTTTTTTTGTAGTTGAAAGGAAATTCTACAAAGTCTCTTCCACAATTCCAAAATAAAAAAATATATAAAAAAAAAAAAAATAGAAACTAAATAAAATATATAAAAAACTAAAATATTGATGGGTTCTTTAAAAAAACATTTAGGAACAAAAATATTTAGGATTGATATATTTTGATTTTTAAGTCTATATTAAATCATATAACTCAGTCTTGGTAAGTAACAAATGTAAGACATACATTATTATTTATTTTAATTTATCAATTCAATTTTGTTGTTAATGACTTTAACGTGCCAGTGGACAGAATACTTCGTCAACTTCATCTTGAATGGAGAAGACTTGATTTTTTTTCTCATATTGTCATTCGAAAATGAATCCTTTCTATATTACCTATAGTTTGAGATTTTATTGACTATTATAATGTCGCGTATGCAACCTCTGATAGTAACTAAATTATTTAGTATTATCTTTAGGGGTAATTCGAAATAATGTATAAATAAAAAAAATATTTAATTATATTTAAAAAAAACTTATAAAATTCATGATATACTAAAGCATAATATTACGATTTAAATTATAATTTGTCTTGTAATTTATCATTAGTAGCAACTAGCAGTATATGTATAGTAATAATTAAACATGAAGATGGATTTCTGAGTTGTATCTCAATTTCAGATCGGCAACTAATTTTGTATGGCTTGTGTGTTTTTTGATTATGTACATATACATTATACATAAAAGTTATTACAGTTTGTACATTGTACTAAGGTATTTTTACTTTTTTTATTAAAATCGAATGTACAATTTATGTATACAAAATATAAATACATATTTTTCTACATTTTTACTAAACACTGCCTTATTGCTTGTTATAGTGTGTATATTTGTATTTGCAATCAATGTTGTAGATAATATCGAATCATAATATACTATTACATTGTAAAATGACGGTTTGTCTTTATAATAAAAATAAGTAAATAAAATGATTATGTTCATAATAATTAAGAATATTGACGATTATAGTAATTAATGTTAGTTAACAATAGTATCAAACACTTTTAAGAAGAAAATGTAAGCAACAGTCCTTAATACTAAAGTCATTTTGCTCAATTTTTATAAAAAACAATATATACCTACATTATACAATAAATAAAATAGAAAATATATGTTATATTGTATTTTTATTTTTTTAAAGTGACTATTTGTTAAAACCTGTTTCATAAAAGGGATTGGAACCTGCTATTGAAATATATTGCGTGAGTGCATGATACCATTAGATTAAGTGTTGAATTTGTTAAAAAAACCTTCAATAAATGATATTTTAAATAAACTTTTTCTTTTATTTATTTAGTTTTGTATTTTAAACCCTTTGGTCCTTCGAGCCGTATGTTATTTAAAAAAAATGTTCCTTAATTGTTTTTTATTAGTATACAATCTAGTAAAAGAGACTAATGGCACACTCCAGTCTAGACAATATCTATATGTAATATACAGTTTTTTATTTAAAACTTCGCTAATTTTAATATAATTTTAAATAAGTAACCGATTACTTTATTTTTAGTCTGCATCTGATAAAAATTATATCGTTGAAAGAAACAATAAAAACTTAATTTATTAGTCTATAAAGTATATTATGTACATAATATAATGTTTTTTATAAAATCTTATTGAAATAGTGACTATTTAATAGTCATTATTATCGATACAGATTTTAAAATTATTTATGAAAATTCAAAAAAGGTGGTAGGTACCTATATTATAATCGTGATTCTACCGCACATTGATTTATTTTCATGTTTACCACGTTGGCTTCATAGTTCACTTGAGAAAAAAGATTGAGGAAGGTTAAAAGTAAGAAACAATTTTTAAAGATTTTGTAGACTTTTTAATAACTTCTGCTTCTTGTTTACTTTCGAACGAATAGAAAATTGTCAAAAATGCCAAAATGTTTGTTAGAATTTTACACATTTTAATTTAATTATATTTTTATTTTTTTTTATTTGTATAACTATGAACTAAATTTTAAGATGTTTGTCGTTTTATATCCTTTTTCGCTGCTTTTTGTTCAGGTATTTCTTTTTTTTTCTCTATTTAAATATAATTATAACTTCGATTTCGCTGCTAATACTTATACTTACCAATTTGTTCCTGTTAATAATATTATAGACAAAAGCCATGTTTATTGATATTAAAATGAAACTTGCTTTTTGATTTCGATTGATTACAGTAAACATGGGACTAAGGTTTTAGATGTTTCAAAAATCAGAATATATTGTCATATTAATATCTAAAATATGAATATCTTATTTTAAAGTAATTAAAATTGTCAGCTGGCGCTGATTTTGAAAATATCTTGACTCTAGTACCAAGATATCCTCTGATTTTAGTAAAGTCTGTTTTATTTAGAAAAATATAATTCAATTCAATTCAATTCTCTTGTTAATGGCAAGAAAAATATAGTACTTAATGACAAGCACGTGATACGTCCATGTTGTCCATGTGGTCTACATTGGTCTCATTGCCATAGTAGGTACAACTTTTGAATTTTTTCAAACCGCTTAAATGACATCGATATAAATATGCCGATACAAAATGTTAAAATTAAAAATACAAATTTTTGTTTTTTTTATTTTTTTTATAAGATACAAATAAAAAACTAAAAACTAGGTTATTTGAATTTTTCACATAAATTTTTAGGTTATGTGAAAAAAGTGCAAATTTACAAATGTTGTAGATCTTTTTATTACCTACAACTTTGTCATTTTACTTTTCCCCATAGGGCTTGTAGTTTTGCCGGAAATCGAGATAAACCGTTTTTTACCCTTGAAAACCCCACCCCTCCCACTTCCCTACCTCAAATCCCCGTAAATTATTATTCCTTTCATTTTTGTCATAATATTATCTTCATTCTCCAATGAGTTTCATTCTAAGTATTTTTTTTTCACATTTTACCATTTTCAAAGGCCTTAGCACTGATCTATCAGTTTTATTAGTCTTCAGTTAAAGTTAATTTTTAATTATATTTGTTAAAGAATTATTAAAAAACAATTTCATTGCAAAAATCGGAATAACATGAAAGCGCGCGTGCGGATGCCGCAATTCGGGTGCGGATTAAGAAAAAAACACTTATCTGACAGGTACATGACAGCACGTTCGGTTTCCGATGTTGTTGGTAAATAACAGAGTATTTTTTCAATTTATTATTATACATTAAAGATTTTGTTGACGACACGTTTGGCTCAGTTGGTAGTGACCCTACTTTTTTGTTGAGTACGAATGTTTGTACTCCAGTCATGGGTGTTTATATATTTATTATTTTATAATATGTATATATTTAAAATTTATATGTGTAGTATACCAACTATCTGGTATCCGCGTAGACAGAGAATTTTCTGTCTACGGGTATTCGTAATACAAGCTACGTAGCTTACCACGGAACTAGATGGTGCTGTTGTAATAATGTCCCAACATATTTATTTATGTTATTTATTTGATTAAAATACATACTATTAGAAATTATATATATTTTTAAAAATCTTGTTGAAGTACCTAGTCATCATTATCGATAGAGAGGCAAAACCTTTATTTTCTACAATTTTTTTCTCGCTGCCTATCTATCTAGGAAAACCACTGAACAGTTTTTGATGATACTTTTTATTACGGGAAAATAATAAATATCATACTATTAGAAATCTATAGTAACTATTAACACGTATCTAGAACGAATCCGAAGAGCGAGGGTGAGTCGTTAATAGTGATGTATAGGAAATGTTATTACTCGACAACCCTATTAGTTAAGTAATTTTGTTTATAGCTTTACTTACTTAACTACATTCAAAACCTCTCATTTGTCTCTAAAGCCACGTATATTAGAAATACCGCAATTTCGAACTCATTTCCTTTAACAAAACTGCATATAAATCACAAAAACCCATAAGATACGTGTGTAATTTATAAAATGACATGTTCTCCATTCCCCATTACCCGTGTTTTATTGTGTCATAACTGTATGGATAGGCTATTAATGTGGCATTATGTCGTACAGTGGAGTTCATTGCTGTGTTACCTGTTCGCTAACGGTTTGTTTGCGAAATTTTCAGCTTTAACTCATTTTACATTTAACATTAACTCATGAGTTATAACTTGCTAGTGTTTTCCCGCGGTTTAACTGGTGTAGTTGAACTATTTAATACTTTATCTTTAAAAATTATAGTCTATAACTCGTGACTAGTGAGTGACTTACCTCGCTACGCTGGAATTGGTCTAGAGTTACATTTTAATGGCTAGTATAGAGTTCCCCGACATTTTCCCGCTGTAAAAAGTATCTTATATTGTCTTATGTTTATTGATTTATTTATTTATTTATTGAACTACCAACAAAAGTTACAATATTACAATACTTAAAACTAGGTTACATATGATTTATCACGATAATTGTACTTTTAATTACAGGTAGTTACAACTTACTGCTTTTACAGGCTATCACAATAGTATTAATAGTATACCAATTTAGGTTTAATTTATTTTATTATATAATTAATTAATAACAATTACAAATTAAAATAATAACATTTTATAACAAATATAATTAATAATTAAAATTGTTAATAATCTGTGATATTATATCCTCCTGGGACCCGAACTATAAATACTTGAATTTAAGCAGGGTTTTTCTATTTTCTAACCTATTTGATGTTACACTAAAGCAAAAATATCCATTAAATGTTACGCGATTACCTATTTCAGGAGTTTCAGGTGGTATCATATATGATACTTTGGGACTCAAAAAGAATAAATACTTTGTTATTTCAATATTATGAATGTATTTCTATATCAGTTTAAATTTCACGTATAATGCTCATGAATACTTTTAAATCATTTCTAAGTGGATATAAAAGATAAATATACACATCTCATCCCTAACATTTAATAAAAGTCAAATCCTTACAACCTTTGGCACTTGGTTTTTTATTAATTTGCCTTTTCAGTTAAATCCTCATTCCCTTACGACATTCAAAGCTATAATATCTAGCCTTGAATTTGATGATGACTGATGCGTATTACCTACTAGGTACTTCAGCACCATTCTACCATCTACATCTAATTCTTCAGCTGTTGGTCACACGATTCCACTGAAGACCCTTTTACCTTTACAATCTAATGGTATACCGCCACTATTCGCTGAACCAAAATAATTTATCCCTTCCTAACTTGGCTTACCTTTCCACAGTTCCCTTTTGACACATCTTTCTGTATAACCTAAAAACTGGTCATCCAGGGAGACATCTTTGTTGCAAACATTTTAATGAAACGCTCTTTCAATTTCTAAAACTGTTGTTCTTATTTTATAGAAGCAGTCAGTGGGTCATGTAGATTTTAGTACTTTTGTGTCATTAACGACTTTCGATTATGAATATCTCTATTTTTATAACGATTTCTAGTCTTTGCAGACGCCACTATTGTTGAACTAACTAGTCAATTTGTCAAAAGCCTAGTATTGCATTCTTGGCATTCCTAATAGTCTAATAATCATGCTACATCAAAAAATCGTTGATTTTCTTCAGCCTTAGAATTATCTGACCTTTTCTGTCCGCACAAAGGATATGAAATTTGAACAAAATCCATGTTTCCAGAAAATTTGGCATTCAAGCACCTCTCAAAATAATATCATGTCTTTTCAATATCAGGCTTCTGGTTTCTCCCTGTGAGGTTCACTGCATCTAACGTGGACTCGACTGTAACGGGTCTAAAATCAGTCGTGTGTTTTCACGTTACTGACGGAAACATGTCATATCAAACGGGGCAGTTTTAGAATCGGGTCATCATCAGAAGGATCCCAATCACTATTTGCTTCCAGCAAACTTTGCTATTCTTCCATATTATTGATATCTTGGTTCTGTTTATCATTCTTATCAACGTCAGAGTCCTTCTTTCCGTAATCGAAGTAGATGCATTCCATTTATGCACGAAAACATGCCTCTTTAAACATACCAGAAATGTTTGTAAATAGTTTATATTATTTTCAATAATGCCCAAAGTATCACATGTGATATGCTCAATTTATCGTAAGATATTCACGTTGCTATAAAGTTTTTAGTTATTTATATTACGTAAAAACAAAGTAGAGAATGTAATCTTTATAAGATAATAGTTAAATAATTAGAATTCATAATTTTATAATTACTTATCGATACGTGAAGTTGACATGGCAAAAACATTGAATTTGCGAAAAATTACTGTCCTACCCACTTAAACCTTTAGCACTTTGCATGACGAAAGCTATTGTTATTAATCGTTAGAAGTCTAATCTATAGCTTAAACAAAAAAGATTCAGGATAACAAATTAAATGACGCCGTCATGAAGTTTTTAGTTCAAGTATCAAATATGATACCCTGGTTCCCAGGAGGATATTATATTTTATAAAAATGTTGACCCGGATAACACGCTAAATATCGTATAATACCAAACTTCATAAAAAATCTGACGAATGAATTTCTCGTGATTCCAGAAAGAAAGAAAGTCAAAAAATGTACACCTAATTATGTCTGTACTGTTCAAGTTTGAACAGTGACAAAAATCCTAGCCAACCCTTCGTTAAATAGCAATGCTTATTGTTTGGGTAAAAGCGTCTTAATGGATTCGTATGTGTGATATTAAAGAGCGAAGTATAGAAGGATCTATGTAGCTAAGCTAAAAGTGGACTTCAACTGCTTTAGATTTTTTATGTTCCCTATCACTCTCACACCTTGAGATGTAGTCTTGAAATGATATGGACTTACAAACATTACATTCTTTCTTATTACTTCACATTTATAACATTAGTGTCATTATGTAACATATGTTATAAATGTATGTAGCTAACAGTAAATCGAAGGGTTGTAAATCTCAGTGCCAAAATATCGAAAAACAATATTTTTTGAAAATGCGAGCTAAGTGACAATCCTAATAATATAAAAAAAACGTGAAAAAAAAACAGGTTATTTACAATTTTAACCACACATAAAGTTGAAGTTAGGTGCCAAGCCAATTTTATTGTTTTATATTATATCTCAAAATAATTAAATTGGCACTTAGACCCTTTAGACTGACAACCCTTCAATTTAACTTCATATGGTTATTTTACAAACATAATTTATTTATCGGACTTACTCAAAATGTACTTACATCAGCTTTTACCTGTTTGCTAATGGGATTCGTGCAGTCTTTTTTCTCAATTATCTTATGAATTATGGCGCTATAAAACAGCTTTGATCGAAGTTTTTGCGATGTGTTTTAAAAATATTTTCTCCATTACTATACATTTGTTCCATTACATACACGGGTTTTGTTGTTCAGCTTGTTTGTATGTGGCAATGGAAGTTTTCAGAAATCTAGTTATTGAATATAGTTCACTTATTTTGCAAGATTTAAATATTATGTACTACCTAAGACTTATTAGATGTCTTTAATTATTCTTATTATCATCATCAGCCTGCATTCCTCCATAACTTTTCGCGCCGCTTATTTCTAGCTCTTCAAAATCAAAAGTTCAATTGAATATAAAAAATTGTTTTAGTTACCTATAATAATAATTTGCTTGCTTATAGTTTGGTTTTTTTCCAATAATATAATTCTTTAGCTAATAATGTGAATAAAAAAAACAGAAAAAGATGTAAAAATTTAACTGTAAATTTTTCTACAGCACTTTACCTACTTGATATGTTTAACGATACGGCAAAAGGTAATTTTAGCGCAATGTAGCAGCCCTATAATTTTATCTATTTTACCCGACTGTGACGATGCCCAAAGGAGGGTTATGTGTCTCACATGTATTTATATCCGATCCTTTATAACACGTAGCACGATTGGCAGCAAGTTAAAACATGCGCGACAATAAATTACGAGTATGCATTTACTACCGCTTACAATTCTAAAAGCAATTACTTAAACGAAACAATAGTGATTAATCTCCATCCTCGAAACTCTATACAAGACGAGTAAATAGAAAAATGAACGGTAGAAAAAATAAATGTAATAAAGTCTAAGTGAGTTACGTTGAAAACCGTCCGCATACAAGCCCTAATGCGGGCAATGTTGCGGCCAATCCGCGCTTACTCCGCATAATGCAGTACATACGAGTACGTTACTTCTTTAGCCTGTAACCTCTAATTAACTAGTCCGACGATTTATAAACGATTCTCGTGATATTATATTAGCTTTCGCATGCTTTTAGTAAAACACCAGTTTAAACTAATATTTAGTGTATTTAAATTGCTATATAGCATTTGTGTTAAGTAAAATTTACCTGATTATTTTTAAGTTTACGTCAGTATTTTTACTATTCGTCTGAATTTGTATTTTTACGTAGTCAAATTGTTATAAGCTTACTAGAGACTCATCCTCGCTCTGCCCGGGTTCGTCCCTAGGTAGTAGGTACACTTCGACAATTTGTCTGATATATTAGATTTTTTCCTGCAGTAAGTAAAAAGTTTCAGGATTTCATTAAAATCTGCCCAGTGGTTTTCTTATGACTTAGATACAAACAGACAGACAAATATTTAAAATAAAAAAAAATAGATTTGGCGTCTGTACCAATAATACTCTGGACCTCCCTCAGTACGAGGGGGATCAGGCCATAGTCCACCGCGCTGGCCTAGTGTGTGTTGGCGGACTTCACATGTCTTTAGAAAACTTGCTAGGTTTTCTCAGACATGCAGGTTTCCTCACGATGTTTTCCTTCACCGTAAGACAAGTAGTAATCATGATAGAAATGATTCGCACATGACAATATCAAAGGTGCGAGACCCGGATTTGAACCCCCATCACTCGGTTATCCATGCGAGCGCGTTACCGCTGGGCTACCACGGCCTTTTATACATCTAGATATACATCTTAGGAATTGAATTTCTAAAACAAAATACTCCATTTTATATGTAGACTAATTATAATATTTGCAGAACAATATTATGAATTTTGTTAGGTATAAAGTCTTTAATGAGAGTCACGTTGTAAAATTCTTAGGCGAAAGGAAGATAAGCTCGCTGTAATTAAATTCAACAAATTTGGTTACCGAAAATAAGATGTAAGAATGAAATTTATGTACGCAATAAAGTCATGCCGCTAGCACCCCATCGCGTTGGCCTATCAAGCATTTTTACGAGTTAAATTTGTTTATACGTTAACCCCCTGGCTTTAGGTCAGATCTGTAACACAGTGTAATACGTGTTTTATGTGTTTAGAATTTTCTTGTGCTAACATCTTTTGACAATGAGGATTTAAGAATAAACTTAACAATTACTTGTTAAGAAGGCTTTTAGTTGCTTCTTAAGGAATAGCTACTAGAATATCTAAGTTTAATAAATTGTGAGAAAATATGTTGGTCCGTAGGTACATTTGTAGGTTAATTAGTAAATGAGTACGCCTTTTTATTTTCCGTGTGCAACACTATGTAAAATAATTTGCAGCTGTACTTTTTTAACGTCATCGATCAAACCTACAATTTCCGAACATAGCCAGCTTACTTCATTGTCTTTGAAGCAAAAGCAGTATAACCGATTTTCATCAAATTTCCTATTCTTTTGATAACTTTTGGCTAAAAATTATGGAATCGTTTTATATTTACGGTAGGATGAATCGTTTTTGTAAGGTTCCCCCAGAATTAGGGACGTGATGAGTGAGGCGCGAAACGTATTGATGGAGTGGATCAGAATGTTGTGTACTAACGGAGGAAAAGTTTTCAGACCTTTGAAGAATTTTCATTATAACTTGATGTAATATTCTTTTCCTCAATTAGATTTTCTACTAATGATTATAATAAAAATAGCTTTAATTCTCGTATACAATACGTAGTACATAGGTATTTATTGATTTTGTATTCTTGGTATATTATTATCAGGGCATATTTTTTTAACGTTTTTTTATATTACTAACTAACTGAACAAATTTTTCAGTCTATAGAGCTTTCAGATTAGAGAGAGTGTGAA
Organism: Boloria euphrosyne; assembly: GCA_951802675.2. Classification (NCBI taxonomy): domain Eukaryota; kingdom Metazoa; phylum Arthropoda; class Insecta; order Lepidoptera; family Nymphalidae; genus Boloria; species Boloria euphrosyne. The sequence goes on from OX637891.1 coordinate 8,029,759, forward strand.
ATAAATTTTACGCTTTCTTTTAAACATATTATAATTTATTTGTTGTTTATCTCTAAAGTTGTCTGACTCATCGTTGCCTAGAGAAGTACTTTACATATATTTGAAACAAATTTTGATCCAAGGTCTAAAATGGGGAAATGCGTAGCGTATACAGTGAGAGTTCACATTACAATATTTTTGGGTGTCATATTTAATGTAAAAAGCCTAATGTCTAAAATACAAACAAAAAACAAGGAACTGAACGAAGCGAAAATATTAATGACTTCTTCTTTTTAAAACCTTCTGACGGAAACAGTGCATAAATAAGTATTGCTTCAGTAAGAAGATTAAGTATCTTTAAATTTAAACTTCAGATAAGTAGTTAAAGAACTAAAAAGCTATTTCGAACTACTTTGGACTTTCCACCCATCTCGGTCACCTCATTTCCAATGGAAGCGCATCTGTGTAATTTACGAGAACATTTGCTAGTCAACTTTGTTCCGTTCGATTTGAATGTATAGGAACCACAGAAAACCTACATTGTTGACGTACGTACTGAAATATAACATTTACAAGGTATTTCGTTTCATTAAAACAACTCGACCTGCTTATTTCTTTCCGCTGCTTCAAATTCAACACGAAATTGTATAAACTCATTTAGGTCGTCATTTGACTTGAAAAGAGGGCCGAATTGAAAAAGTTTGTACAATTATAATTCCTGAAACGGTGCGCCTCCTACAATGTATTCTTTGCTTATTGAGAGCATTATCCTTACAAAAAGTATATAATAGGAAAAGTTTCGCTCAAAAACGAATTTTATCAAACTAAGTTCTAGGCTTAATAGCTTTTAAAGTATCTCATTTTATGTAAAAAATTTGAAATTTGTGTTAATTTTCATTGATGAACAGTTCTTTTTGTAAGTTATTAGAATATTTTACAAGTTAAGTATTTTACTGAGTCTAAGTGATATTGAAAATTTAACTCCGTTCACTTAGAATTTAAGTTAGAGCAGAATAAGTTTAAGAAAGTTTTCTTGTTTAATTTAATTATCTTTTAATAAATAGACGTCCCTCTCAGAGTTTTGCAGAGGACTTCTACTATTATCCACAAAACGTGACTCGATCAACGCTGTCTGGTATCGCTGCCTACCGGTCCTCCCTAACTCTTGAATGGTTGGCGGCAGAGGGCTCACGTCAAAGGGATCGAGCATCTGCTTTTGAAACCGAAATGCCCCCTGCGAAAGTCATAAGTACAGATTGTATAGCGTATCCACGACCTGCACCCGGTAAAATCGGAAGGCTTATGTTAGAATTGCTAAAGTGAGCATTGATTTTATCTAATTAAACAAAATCATGTACATATAAATTGATGTGTCTGTTTTTAATTTCAAATTTACAGCTTTTCACTTACAACTTGCAATCGAAATTACCTATATACGGTACTTAAATCAAAAAATCAGTTTTAAAATTCTGTCTGTCTGTTTGTTCTGACTAATCTCTGAAACGGCTGCAACGATTTTGAAGGGATTTTCACTCGCAGATAGCTAATGTTATAAGAAGTAACTTAAGCTACTTTTATTTTGTAAGAAAATTAAAAAAAGTGTTTAATTTATTTTAACTTACGCCCAGCAAAGTGGTCTGATAGTATTAAATATTTTTCTTGGCAGAAATTTGGAAGGCGACGATGGAAGCCTTATTACAGAGCTCATAAAAGTTTTGATACGATCTAAATTGTTGATGGAGAATTCAATAATGGAGACGGAACCGGATTTCGAAGCTTTAGTTAAAACACCATGGGTGATGATTGGGGAGCCTCACACCACTTTCCCCAGGATCGTGGAGGTCGTGTGGATGCTCGTGACTGATCCCAGTACCACCAGGAAATATGGATGGTGTCCTGTTAGCAAGGTCTAAAATCAATTTTACACCCATTTTACATAATTACATTTTTTGAATTAACTTAGTCTGTTCCGCTGATAGAAGTGAAAGGTTCTTTGGGCACAAATTAATGTTTAATTCTGGAAAAATTGCAGCTTTATGTCATAATATTATATTTTTCTATTTTTAATAATTTATAATAATTAAAATATTAAAATAAAAAAACATGTATGTGTAGCAGTAACTTTTAAACAGTATACATCAGCTTGATTTTTAAACCGTTAAGAATATATTATTTGGATGAAGGTTATTCATAAAGTAAAGGTATAAGGTACAAAATGGTAACATAAAATCTACGTAAAAGTCTACTCTACTCGGCCATATAACTAAGTTGAAAAATTAATTTTATCTGAAGATGGAAAAATCAGTCTTCAGAACAATTTTATAACGTCTTAAATTCAACTTAGAAGCGTTTTCAAAGATAAGACGAAACTAAACTTATATTATGCAAATGATACCTTGGGTTTCTTAAAAGCTCCATTATAGCAAGGTCGGCTTATCAAGTTAGTGGGCACACCATAGCACCACAGGCTAATACTCAAACTTTGTTCTAAAATAAGCTTTATATCTACTGAGGATATTTCGAAGGGGTTTAATTGTTCACACGATTTCCCTTGTGGGGTAAACAGAGAATATTAAAATATTCTTCGGAGGAATAGTCTTCTGTAAAATTAAGTATACTAGCTAATAAAATGTTATCTGCTTCTTCTCCATAAGTAAAGGGATTGAGTTTTATTCTCACTCATTTAAAAAAAAGGGATAATATTATGAAGTTCATAAGTGATTTCTTCTAATCCTATACTAATAAACAGTATTTGTTTGTGTACTTATATTGTCACGTCCTTGAAAATGGCTATAACGATTTCGATGAAATTTTCCATATGGGGATTTACTCGTTAGTCTTACTCTTCTGTCCAAGGAAGTTCACTTTCTTCGTATTTCCACGCTAAAAGATTTGCCCGCGCAATACGGTTCATAATTTCGGTATACCTCGGCAACGGCTGTAACAATTTGGATCAAATTTTCTATTTTTTATCTAAATTTGGCTTTTTAAGTGTATGCCTTTGTAAGTATAGTGTTTAATAAAATGCAATTTCATGTCTTTACTGAAAAATAACTCTGAACAAGCTCAGTGCTGGACCACTGTGTAGTGAACTATAAAATATAATTATAATGTAGTATAATTCATTTAATTAAACCTGGAAAGTTATAAGCATTAAAATTTTATATGTAGTTGTAGTGTGTTTTTAAATTAATATTTTTTTATTTAGGTCAATAAATTTGTAAGGTTTTCGAAGCCAGTGGATATAGCAAGGCAAATGCGTTCTCTGGACATTGTGGTGTCTCGCGCACGATACATTATGGAAGAGTTTATACAAAATGTCACACCAATGAATATGTATCAAAGAACAAGACTGCAGGTACTCGTAGCTAACAATATCTTAACCTATTAATTATTTATGGCCTAATTTTTCAAGAATTAGATCGTAGTTATCCAATTAACTTATACATACTGGTAACATTGAATGTAGTTCAATTAAGGTTTATTGACACTCTAATAAATTTTGGTACAATATACATATATAACTTTAAATACATATAACGCCCGTAACTGACTTTATCACACAATGCCCCCAGCGGGACTCGAACGCACGACCGTTAGCACAGCAATTAGTGTCACTATAACACGTGTCGTCAAATTTGAATTGTATTACGAGTTATTCATATATGAACAATTTTTATTCCAGACTCTATTGCATTTATTTTATATGACAATATAAGTGTGTTTTGTTAATAAAAAAAACATTCAGCTTCTTAAATATCAATATTAGAAGTGTCTGTAGTCAGTACTAAGTATAAAGGACTGGTTCCTTTGTTGGTGAATAATGTAAAATATAATAAATGTTGTTTACAGCCACGGAAGGAAGCAACTACTGAAAGGCATGCGATGAAACCCCGAGCGCATGAAAAGGTTTGGACTTTGGACAGAAAAATATTATTTATAACCTATTTTAAAAAAGGAGAGTACTCTACATACACTGTACATATAATTATATTATAAATTCATTTTTTTAGTGTAAGTTTAGGTTAAAGATATCTACGGTTAAATAAATTATTTTATCGTAGATATCGTACCATGTGATCACTCGCCTGTGACCATGATTGCTGTAAAGCATTCGAAACGTCGGGAAATAAAAATCAAAATAAATCTTCGACAAAATCCGAAAAGGTAGTTCCATTTATAATGAACTAGTCTTTCCCGCGGCTTCGTTCGCGTTATAAAGGCTGGAAACCAAATTCTTTTTGTCGTCCCTCCCCCCTCGTCATCGCTGTCTTGCAAGATAATATGATAATATGATAATAATGATCACCGCGTGCACGCGGTGATCATTATTTTCGTGCGGAGTAATGTTAAAACTATGATTACGAGATAGTAATAAAGATTTCAATGTACAATGTACATTGAAATCAAATGACTCCAAGAGCAACAATTTTGTTCAAAATTAAATGCTTGTAATGAATAACTTATTTATATGGATAAGGATTAATATCATATTTATTAAACACCTTCGCAAATAATGCATTACCTTAAAACAAATTTGATTACCAAAAAACGGTTATAGCGAGTCAACCTTAAAAGATAGATATATGCTATCGCTTTTAAAGGATAACAATTCCGTCATACATGATTTTTGCATAACTTTAACTGTTAACGCAGCGCACGCAACGGAAGCTCTTAAAAGGAATATTTTCCCCCCGTTTTTGCAATCTTTTTCATTGATGCTCCGCTTGTAGCGTGATGTAATATAGGCTATAATAGCCTTCCTCGATAAGCGGACTATCCAACACAAAAAGATTTTTTCAATTCGGACCAGTAGTTCCTGAGATTAGCGCGTTCAAACAAACAAACAAACTCTTCAGCTTTATAAATAGTATATAAGATAAGATAAAGCTAAATATTATATATTATATTAGATTATTTTCATTTACGTTTTTTTATAGGTTATTTTATATTAGTTATACTTGTTAGTGAAATAAATTTTAGCTTAAATTAACTTTAGTCTCGTCGCGTTTGGTCATTTATCTTATTTCGTATCTCGTCTGTCATTCAACATTTCTTATTTATCATGATTAAGTTATACGTTAAAGGTCTTTTTCATTGACGAGTACATAGTAGATACTAAGTAAATTCTAGTTTTTTTAATTATGTGAATTAAAATTATTTGGCAACGTTAAACGTCAATTAATTTCAATAATATGTAGTACTTAGGTACTTATTGTTGTAAAAACAAAAATAAAAAAGGTGTGTGTGCGATTCACACACGATAGAAGTGAAACTTCAGTAAATCGACAAAAGAATGAGGTGAATATATATAAAAAAAGAAATGTCAAAAAATAAACAACGGTTACCATGGCAACGTGGGAATGTATTCTATCTCATTCTCTCCGACTTAATCCTATACTTTTATGTATTACTTTCTTTATCGTGACTCATTTTCGTTTCATCGAGTTTCAAATCACAACGATTCTAAAGAAGTTTCACTTCAAAAATATTTTTGTTATTAAAAGAAATTTAAAATATCATGCTCACCAAATTCATTTCCATGTATATTATTGAAATAATACCTACGAGTATACTCGTATATTTTATTGCCTGTGTAAAGAGTGTAATAAAATGAGTTAGCTGAATTTCAAACATATGTATAGTTGGTATTTTTTTGATATTTCAGGGAGCTTTTTCACACAAAGACGAACTTTCAAGATCAAGTTTGTCGCCTACGGCAGAAATATATTCAGAACTATTTCCAGAGAATCAAGTTATTGTTTCGAATGACTGTTCAGATGTTCATATGAAATTGTTTTTGTTTTTACCGATCTTGTTATATCTTAATTAAAGTTGTTACAATGATATGAGTTTTTATTACTATTTCAATAAATAACCCAATATTTTAAATATTACAACAAATCCCAATGGAAGATAACCAAATTATCGTACCGAGTAGTTTTTGATAAATGTAACCATTTATATAAATAGTATATATCTTACCCTCTTTTTATACTTAAATCAGCCCTGATATACCCCTAATAATATAAAAAAAATCAAATCGGTCTTGCTGTTTTTCAGATTTTTGTTTATAAAAATACACTTTACACAGGCAGCTTTTAGCAAATTTAATTACGATGAGTTAACAAGTTCAGAAGCAGTTCAGAAGCAGTTCAGAATCAGTAACATGTATACTTACTAATATAAATATTATATATAATATAATATAATATAATATAAATATTATAGTAATACTCGTAGTGTGAATTAATTAACAAATAAGTATCAATACGCGGGTCACTGACCAATGCAGTCAATTTACTATTAATTTTCCTTCTCCATTGTACTATAAATGACATTTAATGCGAAATTGAAATTCTTATAAATGATTTATTATACAAACCGAACGTCATGGACTGTAATTAAACGTAATTTGTTTTCAATTATCGCTGTGAAACTATTTTGTTTAAATATAAATCAATTCAAACCGAATGTTGTATAATCTTTATATGATTAATGTATCGGGAATTAATAAAGCAAATGTTATCTAATCTATTCAATACAGCAATATTATATTATATTATTTTAAATGGTTAATTGTGTATTTTCTCAAAGCTTCAGAATTTGTACAATTCAGAGAATTATCATAACGTACTGCTACTGGTACAACGGTAGATTTTATATCTAGGTAAAGGTACAAGTAAATTAATTTAAAATGTTTGCTTGTAATGACAAAAAATAAAGTTGTACTAAATGCGCATGACAGTGCATACGTGCAGAGACAAATGCATTTTTGTCTATCTGTTTGTTCCGGCTGAGCTCCAAAATAGTTGTCTTGTATTTTCAGGGGACTAGCATAGATTGTTGATGTTATAAGGAGTAACAAGGCTGAAGGCTTAATAATATTTTCTTTAAATTGATTTACAAATTGGTTGCAAAGAAGATTAAGGTTTCACACAATTCACAAGGGGTTGCGTGGTATTAGAAAATTACGAGCTATAAGTACGCGTAGATACTCGTAGGCTGGCGAAGGCGTATTTTTACATTATTGTTGTACAACTACTTTGGTTTATAATATTATTTTATCTATATTAATTTCTATTATCTATGACAGAAAAATGTATTATGTCAGTTTTAAGAAAAGTTAGACAATTTGTAATGAATAAAAAAACATTTTTCTCCCCATTTGGATAGAATTAATGAACTCAGTAATGGTTTCTGTGGGCAATTAGCTTTGGCCTTTGAGTGGTGGCAAATTACAATGAGTGGACGAAAACAGGAGATATGGGTTTGCGACTGTCTTATGTAGTGTTTTACTTTATTTTGGTGGTAAGTGATGTATATTATAATCTAAATGTTCAAACAAAGTCTGATAGAGAAAGTAGGTAGCAGTAGTTCATTGGTATGGTGCATGCTTTCGAAATCAATGAAATGGTTTCAATTTCCTAGAAATTTTATTTTGTAATATTTTGAGTATGTCAGAGGAATTAGTAGGTTTTGACGACACGTTTGGCTCAGTTGGTAGTGACCCTACTTTCTGCGGCAGCGGTCGCGGGTTCGAGTTCAGCTGGGGGCACTCATTTGTTGAGCACGAATGTTTGTACTCCAGTCATGGGTGTTTATATTTATAATATGTATATATTTAAAATATATATGTGTAGTATATCAACTATCTGGTATTCCTAACACAAGCTTCGTAGCTTACCACGGAACTAAATAGCGCTGTTGTAATAATGTCCCAACAACAAATTATATTAAAAGATATGTGCAATCACCCAACCTGTATTTGATTAGCATGATGGACAATGGCCTGATCATCCTTCCATTGAAAGTACGTCCGGAGTAAAGACCGGATGTAGTTGCACTGCTTTTATGGTGAAAGTGTATTGTGATAGAGACGGTGGGCTTAACCCCTATCGGAAACAACGTGTTATACAGTGAAAAATAAATTTTAGGCACTGAAGTTTCACCAATCACTTTTATGACTTGCCATGTTTTTTTTATGCTATTAAAAACAGCCAAAAAAAGCAACATGATCAGAAATTATGGACACCTGTTTAAATATGCAGATCAAAATATAGATTTTATTTTAGTGGCCTACGAGTACAACAGATTTAAATGATTTAGACACAGATGTTTCCCGCGAAGACCGATTCAATATGCAAAAACCGAACGACGATGAGCCATGTCTGCAAGTCCGTCCCACTAATAGAGATATTATTAAAAGATTTTATGCCATATTGCCATAGTAAGTAATTTTTGTTTTCTCTCATTTCTTCTAAAAGAAGAACTGATACTTAATCTCGTGTACAAAATGGAGAAGTCATAGTTACATTTTTCATTTCAATTCAATCAATATGTATAAAAATAAACGCTTTCCTCATCCGGAATCGAACTTAAAGCTTCCGACGCAATAGCCAATGCCAGTCGTACACTCAGCTCGTTCAGTAAGTATTTAAGATAGTGCAAAGCTTTTATACAAGGAGACAAAAGTTTACTTTCGCAATTTTCAACCGTTTTCGTATAGCGACTTAACTGCATAAGTTTTGAAACTAACTTCTGTGCAATTTCAAGTTATTTCTTCAGAGTAGTAGAGTGTGCTAGATGTTTAAATATGCTATTTTATTCATAATTTTGTGATAAAAAGTGTTTTTATTACTAAGCGACATTGATTTTATTTGCTCATCGTTGAGAAGAAATGCCTGATGTCTTATTGAATTTTTTTTAATCAATTTTAAGATTGATACGCAAATCCCTACGTTTTTCTAGAGACTAGACTATAGAGTTTATAGATTTGAAAAAATATAGCGTTTTGTAAAATAATTTAAGCTTACTAAAAACGGGGAAACTTTTGAAACGAAACCTATATGAGATAACTAGTACATAATATAATTAACTTTAGTTTTGAACGTACCGTTAGTGTTTAACATTTAAAATACATTTCTGGTTTGAAATTCGAAAACGTAGTTTACAACAAATTTAATAATACAAAATGCTCGCTCAATTACATTTAATACGCTTAGGAGCGTTTTATATGTAATAAAGTGTAGTTTTACTTGCGAATTTGCCTGAAAATTTATGTAAACGGGCGATGGGTGGTTTGTTTATGTTTCATTACCGTTAAAGCGTCTACTTTAAATAAAAATGGGTCGAGTGTTAATGCTTTCATATGAAATGCTGGCCTTTGTTTGTTCCGGAGACAATACTTCTGGGACGCCACTCGAAACCGCTGCCTAAACACTGACGTTTTGACGTGACCCGAATCTCTAAGAAACGTACGTTTTTAATATGAAATATGTGGTTATTTATAGATTGCTATAAGTATAAAGATTGTTAAATCTAATTATAATGAAATATAAATTTTTATCTTTATCAATCTTCTAGTGACTCATCCACGCTTCGCTCGGTTTAGTCCCTACGTGCCTTTTCTTGCCAAATTTAAAGTTTTAGCGCAAAAAAATGAAGGACTTTCTTACAAACTTGCGGGAGCTCGTAGACCTCCTTAATCAGGCCCTGTCGCAAAATCCATTCTTAGCGGGCGTCTACTAATTATAAACTACCTCGCTGCCAAATTTCATCTTCATTCGTCATGCGGTTTTCGATATTTCATGATGGAGTGTACTTTTCACTTTTTTTTTATATATTTAGTTATCAGCTCTCGCTTTTCCGAGCTTCAAGTGGAACTGATTTCATACTGTATACAAATAAATTACTTATTTATCATACCTATTGTGAGAATAATATATGTCGAACTATCTGAGTAGTACATTGGAGTATACAAGCAAATAGTGAAGCTAAGGAGAATATTTCAAGGAGAGAACAGTTGAAGAATGATACACTTCGATTCTATCACGTAAAAATATCAAAATTTTGTCATTTTTCTTTTAATTAGAACGTAAATAATTTCAAAGACTTAACAATACGTATGTACCTAATTTATTTTTTATTTTGCAATATTTTGCTTAAGCAATTGTAATATTATAGCGATTACAATAGCATATTTATCAAATACGCTTTTAGATATCGCATACGTACACATTCCGTGAATGGCTGTACTCGTACAGAATAGCCCCGTATCAAATGAAATCGTCTGGAACGTCTTTATGTCATGTCGTAGAAATTTAAGGCTCTCTAGAGATTGATATATATAAAAATCCTATAAAATTTTTTAGTATTAGGTATATATATTTTATTTTGGTTCTATATTGAATAGTATATTTTTGCATTCAAATTTATTTCTCACTTCTTATTACTTTAATGTATGGAATTCCTCGTCATTTTTTTTTTGATTACCTCATTATTTACCCAGTAGGCCTTTACGTTTCAAAAGCAGTTTATAGGTTTTTTTTAGGTTTCACAAGTAAACATGTATTGTGATATTTTTGTAAATAAATATTATCACAGACGCGGTAAAAAATAAGTTTGTTGTGAAAATATTTTTGAATCATACTAAAATTTAAATGTCGTCTAGACCGATCGTCTTGCTCCCTCGAGAATATTATATTTATCCTTGAGTCTACAAGCTAACCGTCGAACAAAATGAATATACGACGTAGAGGTTCTTTTTATTTTATTTTACACTTATACTTAAAGTCAAATCGACTTCATTATTAAACAAGTACTGTATTGAAGTAGATCTCCATCATCAGATCATGTATGGTGGACCCCTCACTCTTTTTTCAGACGAAATATGACTGAAATAGGGCTGACTCTACGGTCATTGTGATCTGATTCAGAAAGCCTGCCGTCGACTAATTAACATTCAGGCTAGATGTTTCATCTAAGATTAAAAATCTTAAAGATTTTCATAAAAATATTTAATTATTCTAATTCTTTTGTCTTTACTGAGTTCAGAAATCTAAGCGTTTGCAAAAACTAACAACCCTTATCTAGACACCAATTGCTATTTTTTCGTGTTTAATTATCTTCATAAAATGAAATTATGAATTTAATTACTTCGTTTTATTTTTGTTCTTGGCTAAAGTTCTTTCTTATCTTTTATCCTAATTTTATTTATGTTGAATTTAAATTCGACTGTTTGAAAGTGAACGAATCTTTTATATACATAAAATTGAATTTTCTATGCGTTTCTGAACTATTCTATCTCCAGGGACGCATTCGACAATACGTGGAAAATATTTAAAATTTTGTTAAAATCGCTTCAGTACTAGGTTATCACGATACAAATAAAATTAAAACATTCGAAACCTTAAATAATTTTATCTTTTATATCAAATGTTATTTATTCAAAAAGCTATTTAACTATGGTCTGTCGTTGAATTTAAAGTTACTTTATTAGATTTTTAAAACACGTATTTGGTCCTCTGATATTTTATAATGTTGTCTCAAAATTCGCACTCATTTGTATTCAGACGTGGTGCTGAGAATATAGGAATACGTCTCTAATGGTATGACAAAACTAGTATTATACGTAATAACTTTGTAGATTTACTGCAGTCAAATAATACTCGTACAAATCCACATACATATTATAATATTACTAGTGATTCGCTCTTGCTCCGCTCGGTCTCGTCCATAGATTTAGCGAGAGCAAAGCCGCAGGTTTCGTTAGTAAATGTACACAAAAAGTTGTCAAATTTTATAGAAATTACTATTACCTCGAGAACCACTCTATAAAAATCGGCGTCGAAGTTTTAAAGTTTAACGCGAACAGACAGACAGACAGATACAGCTAAGGACTTTGTTTTATAATATGAAGTGATAAATGTGAATGAATGATGGATGAATTTGACACCTAGATAGATTATAGTCTGGAATAGCATAAAGGTTATTTTTTAACCTGCCAATGGTTCGATTTCCATAGGATAGATGTTGAGTAATGGTTAGTGACAGTTATATGTATCCGGATAATCAGCTATCATCATACGTAATGTAATCAAAATTGGTGGTTTTTTCGGCCTCTGTATCGATAATAATGATTATTTCAATAAGATTTTCAAAAAAATTACAATGTACAGATTTGACTAAGTTAGAATTTATTATATGTATAATTTTTTTTAGTTTCGACAGAGACCATTCAAACTCTGCGTTCTTGCATAAATTCCGCGGGACTGTGTACGGGATGTCGGACGGCGAAGACTTGTTGGACAAAGAAGCCGCCTTCTATGCGGCGGTGTTGACGCCTTTGATCTTTTTACAAAACTATCGAGACACTTGGTGCCTTTTGGAGCGGGTAAGATGTTTTTGTACAAGTGAAATAAAATATTTATGAAACGACTTGAAATGTATAATTTAAAATATTATTTAAACTAAAAGCTTCTTTTCGATAAGTCTTTTTAATACTTATGTATTGAATTTGGTCTAAAAATAAAAAAAATAAAATATGTGGAGAGGTCGCCCTTATCATCTAGGGGAATAAAAATTAGCCTGCGACCTATTCTCAGTCTTAACAAATAAAAAAAAATCATAAAAATCGGTCAAGCCGTTTCGGAGCAGTTCGATAACAAACACTGTGACACGAGATTTTTATATATTAGAAGTTAGAAGATATATTTATAGTAGTAACATTAAGATAGTAGGTAGAAGAGAAATATATTAATAGGTAAATTGTTCTAGTTCCACCACGCGTTGCGACTGTATCAAGTATCGCATCCCTCGGAAAAGCGTTCAGCGCTTAAGTTGCTGCAAAACTTTAGGGCGGTTAATCATAAGGTATACTGAGGTGTCTTACCCTTCCATCTTTTACTTAAATATTCGTTTAAACTTCTGTAATATCACACGTCGTTCACTACTTTGTTTTAGCACTACGAAGTTTTGTGAGAATTTTGCGAGAGTTTTATTTGTTATCTATTAGAAAGAAGTTCTTTTAGAATGGAGTTAGTTTCACTCTTTTTGGATTTTTACTGTTTATTATTGAATATGTAATAATTTTTTTTATTTTTATCCCGTTTTTTTTTGCATTTTCTTCACTATATAGAAAATATCGCTTAGTCTTTAACAATATTTTAATTTTATTAATTTCAGATTAAATCATTCGTCCGGGATTTACCAAGTTCTCTCTCTATATCTCGACCTCGAACAAGTGAAGCTCCAGAGTCAGGCGATGGAAACGTTCACGACAGAAAAGATATTGTTTACTTCAGAGAACTCATTAAAAATCTTGGTTAAATATGTTTTGTTATTTAAACCTACGGCAAAAGAGGTCGCGATTCTCCTCGAGACCACTGTCAGATATCATCATATACCATACAGTACCATTACCTATACCCATTATGATATATTTTTTAATTTAATTTTTTTTATCTCTATGACTTAACCGAGATAAAATTGTATGAAACGATTTTACTTTAAAGTCCACTTTCACCAATAATCCACGCGATTGTCCATCTGTAGGCCATTCATACGACTAGGCCGGCAATATTGATTAAAACGTAGTGCAGAACTTACAACTAATCGGCCGCATGCCTTTAACAGTTTTTGTAATAACCGCAACGCGGGAGTAAAATATTAGTGACGCTGTTACATGACTCTCGTAATTGAACTTTTTATATTCATACTACGTTATCCTTAAAAATAATAGAAATAGATAGAAAATTATGGCGATGCTTAAATAATATCACATAAGTTAAAACAATATAAATTAATACTTTCTTAGGCTTACGCGAATATTCGACATTATAATAGAGACTGTCTCTCCCGTGACCATGATTGCTGTAAAGCATTCGTAACGTCGGGAACCAAAAATCGAAATAAATCCGAGACAAAATCCGTAAAGATAGTTTAATTTACAATATAATTTGTATGGGGGTCCATAATTTTTGAAGCAAGGATGTAAAACTCTCATATCTCATATTAATACACATTACATCTGTTCATCTATACATATAAATAAAATTAAAGTGTCTGTTTTTAATTTCAAATTAACAGCTTTTCACTAAATGCATATGAAAGTACTTATAAACGATACTTGCATCAAAAAATATTTTTTTTAAGTTAAAATAAATGAAACGGTTTTAAAAATTTTAAAAAGCCTAAATTACTCCTTATAACATTAGATACCTGCAAGTGAAAGTCCCGTCAAAATCGGTCCAGCCGTTTTAGAGATTAGCCGGAACAAACAGACAGATAGACAGACAAAAATTTTTAAAATTGATATTTTGATGTAAGATCCGTAATATACTTTCATATGCATTTAGTAAAAGCTGTTAATTTGAAATTCAAACAGACACTTCAATTTTATTAAATAACTAAATTTCAAATAAATATATAACGCGGTGTAATATATAAAATATCGCTGAAACCGCAAATTCAATTGTTAAAAGTCCATTTCTCCATATTTCAGTAAGTTGAGGTTGAAATAAAATGTTTAAAGTTGGAAGTATCAAATAGCATGTACGCGGTGCATTAGGCGCTCGCACGCTACACCGCGCCGCCCACACGTTCGCAGACGGCGCTACACTGTGCATTATTTCTCGCCCATTGGTTATACTGACAGCGGACTAATATTAGTTATTTATTTTGTTTATTATTTTTTACTAAAAATAATTTTAAATTTATTTTAGCATATTATGATAACAGGGCAATGGTAGCTCAGCGGTAACGCGTCGCTTAATGTATAACCGAGTGATGCGGGTTCAAATCCTGGTCACACCTCTGATATTTTCATGTGCGAATCATTTCTATCCTGATTACCACTTGTCTTATGGTGAAGAAAAATCGTGAGGAAACTTGCATGTCTGAGAAAACCTAGCAAGTTTTCGTAAGACATGTGAAGTCCGCCAACACGCACTGGGCCAGCGGTGAACTATGGTCTGATCCCCCTTGTACTGAGGGAGGCCCGTGCCCAGCAGTGGGACGTTAAAAAGGGCTGATGATGATGATGATGATATGATAACATAAACAGTTTTAATGTTAATAACTGCTTATACAACTGAGTCGCAGTGATTACTTACTGCCTATCTCTCTAGCAACAAGCTACAAACTGTATAATAATGTTTAAGTTAAGACTATTAAACATTATAATATTCTATAGAATTTCGGGAAGAAATCTCACCCTTTGTACACAATGTCTCCACTTTTTTTTACATGTTTGTTTTTTTGGGCTAATAAATAAATAAAATAAAGTAAAAGGATTATATGCTTTCCATTATATTTGTTCAATTTTTATTTCACAAATTGGCTGTGGGTGTCATGTACAAAGATTACTCATGTACGTTATATACATGACTTGACATGACTCATTAATAGAATCTGGGGAAGATTCTATTCTTCGTCGCCACGACGACAGCTCTGCTGAAGCATATTACAATAGCCACGGAGTTGCTCCAACGGTCCACAGGAAGTATCAGGTGTTAGGTTTATTAATTTATGTAATGATTTATTACTTTTCTGTTACAAAAAGGTAGTATAAATGAGTATTTATTAGTTGATGTAAGTTTAATGTTATTTTTATTTTTATGAATATGTGAAACCTTTTTAAGTTATGAATTTGTCATAAAAATATAAAAATGAGAGTTATTCGTTTTGACATTGTAAAAAAGGGAATATAATATATAAGCGCAGGACGGCTAATATAACTCCTTTACATTCTCTTTGGCTAATATTAGAAGTAGGTCGTAGATGTGGGCGTGATCGGTCTTTTGAGAAACACAGTACCTACATTTACTCAATTTAACTTAACACACTCATAACTAAGTACAACGTAAACACAATAAAACATTATATTATCAATAAAGGTTTACAAATTCGGATATAAGTAATTCGTCGATGATACGTGGTGCATCGGCGGTCCAAATCTGACATTCCCCTTTTTGTCTTTCAAATAGTTCACTTTATTATGTAATTTAATTTCTTTTAAAACATGCCAGTTTGTATCACCTTGCTACCATCTCTTCGACGCTTTACAAGAGTGCGCTGTCAAAGCTTGATTTCACACTCTTATCCGATAAGCTTACCCAACATCTCCAGATGGCGCACTGACCGACACAGGAGATACCCGCTATGCACACTGCCCACCAAATTGGATCACCTTCTTGTGCGTTTCTTAGCTTCGCACCCACCTGTACTGCCGGACGATAATGTGCAGCAACGACAAGGTGAACGCACATTGGGAGATCCTAGAAAGGCGAAGAGAGGAAACCTGAGCGAAGCGAGGCTTACTAAGTATTATAAAATTTAAACCGCTTACAAAGAGGCCCCGTACTAGCGGCAGTCGGCAGTCAGCAATTTTACTGGTTTAATAAAGAGCCGCAGGTGCTGTGACGGATGCGACGCGAGCGGACACTCGTGCGATGGATGAAATGCCTTTATTACTTTATATTCACAGATTAAAGTGATACAGGACTTAATACATTATATGTAATTAAAATAATTATATTTTAAAAATTACAATATCGCAATTGCGATTTTAACTGTCATAATTTTACGCCAAGAAGGAAGACTAAACGTTTTTTTAAAACGTAAAAAAGTAAATTGAATCGTTTTTTCTGTTCTCTGTTGCATAAAATTTGCTTGGCGGTTTTATTTGTATTTTGTTTAAGTTTTAATTAAAATTATTTTTCCTATTCCTATCTCTTCACAATATCAAAATATACCTATAAAGGGATTATAAACCTACCAATTACTTAGAACCTACATATTCCAATTAAATATCACCCGATTGTCCTTTATCTTTGAAATACTGTTAAGATACAATTAAGTGCCGCAATTCAAAACTGATTTTTGCCTTAATAAAAACTGAATTACTGCGTAAACATATACGACTACATTGTATCATGCAATATTCAAACCCACGACCTCGGCATAAAAGTGAATACTTGAAAATATATGACGCTCCGACGACTTCTAGTACGTATTACTAGGAACACCTGTGTCAATAAAACTACAGCGAACATTACTTACGTCTTTATTTGGCGTCGTAAATTAATGTTTGATTGTAGTCGTTAAAAAACATGTAATGTACAATGTACATGTCTTTTTCACGATCTCATACAATGTGTTGAACGGAAAATTAATATTTTCCGTTAATTTTATTTTATTCTATTCAAGTATACATGATATATGTAGTAAAGTTGTATTGGAATCAACGATATATATGTGGAATATTTATAAACAATTTTGTGTGTTAAGAAATGTTTAGCTTATAAAACAGAATTTCATAAGAATATACTAAATAGAGCTTTGTTTGTGTTACAAGTTAATTGCATTCTAAAATTATACTTCTAGTTAGTTCTCACATATTTCAGGCTTCTTAGTAGGTAATCATTAGGTAATGAAATATCAAGGAGAAATCTATATTATTCTACTTTTGTGCAGAAAATCACATGTATTCGGTAGTATTTGGTGTACAACAGCGACACACAAGCAAACACCCTACGAAGAAAAACAATAAACATATTGTATATCCATTATTGTGTTGACAGAACCGCTTTCTAAGCGCTAGCGATTTCCAAGCACCCTATCCGTTAACGATGACCATATTCGGTCATCTGTCATGCATAACTGTTATCTCGTTTATCTATTTGCTAAACTTTATCTAAATATGCCCAGCCTTTTTATATCGAAGAAGCATGATTACGATTACGATGTTAGGATGTGGTAGAGTTGTAAATGAAATATTTTTTTGCTGAATAATATGTATTGAAATTGAATTTGATAAGTTTAATTAGATTTTATATTTCGATATTAAATTTCTAAGGATAGTAATAAATAAAGTATAAGTATAAGTAGAATTTTGATATGATTATATCTTGATTCATTCGTAGTCATATAATGTCGCACAAGTGGCTGGAACTGTAGGGTAACATAATTAGAACTGCTCAAACAATTCCCGCACTGTGCCTCTTGAGACAGTATTACCAACCTAACTAGCCAACATGTCACTAGTTAGCGACAATTTACTTAGAAATTTGGTAACTTACTGACGTAAATTGAAATTAGATATTGTTATTGAACTATACCATATTAGGTTGTTTAATAATTGCTTATTGCAACTGCCTCAGTAGTGTAGTGGCTGCCATGTATGCTGTACGTCCAGAGATCTTTTGTTCGAGGGCCTGGTCGGACCGAATTGAGTTTTTCTGTTTAGTAAGCCTCAATAACAACTCGGAGCTAGGAAGTTGGCGGTGTGTAATCCCCGTGCTTCGGAGCCTCCTGTCAGTCTTGCACCTTAACTCTCAGTGGCTGTGTCGAGTAGGCGTCCTATCGGCTTATGACAGGAACAGGAATACAGAGTGTACCTGTGCACTGTAACATATCCCGAGCAGACAACTAATCTCAATGACATTGGCTGGCATGGCCGGAATCGGACATTATTTTTAATTACATACTGATAGCTTATCTGTGCTTAAATTTTAACGTCAATGAGATATTTTACACAAACAAAAACATTGCAGAAAAATAGTGCAAATTTTTAATTAAATTACGTTTAAAAACTTTATTCGTCCAAACATAAGTAATTTGCTGAGAATTGTAACGTTTCATAAAACTGAATCAGGCTAACAAAAAGTAAATTTTAAGGGAATTTAATATTCCTTTTATTTGCAAGTGCTCAACCTCTAGCTACAAACATCTGTTATCAACGTCATACAAAACGCCTTAAAATTAGGAAGACTACACGGTAATTGTGTTAAGGACATGACCGAAGTTAAGAAGATAAAGAAAAAGTTATATAATGATTTATTAAATATATTAAAATGACGACACGTTTGTCTCAAAGTGTAGTGACACTGGTTGGGTGTGGGTTCAAGTCCCGCTGGGGGAAATTTATTTGAGTGATGAACATGAACGTTTGCACTCCAGACATGTTTATATTTAAAACTATGTCTCTATTTAAAGTTATATATATATAGGTTACGAACGACGAAACGAACTTAAGACGAAGCTTAAGCTTAAGCTTGTGTTAATGTACCAACATAAAAAATGCTTATAACCAAAATAGTTACATTGAAGACTAGTGGTTTGACATATTCTAATATAAGATACTAAACAATGCCACTGCAATGTCACCCTAGCCAAAAAATATTCTCATTTCGTTGCCGTTTTTACGAATAAAATTCTCGAACAAAGAAGTGTCGGGGAGCAGTTAATAAATAATTTATAAGGAGATCCCGCTTATCTTCTCCCGCAGGGTGATTCTTTTCTCAGCTTAGAAGCCGAATTATTTATTTAAACGCTATAAATTAGTTTTTGAAGTTGAGCTCCAGTGATTGTGAAGGATCGAATTTGGGACATCTTTATAACGAAGTTTATGATTTTTTATTTTTTATTCAAATACATTTTTGACGAGAAATTATACTGTTATTAAAGTATTTTAATCGGCTTTATTATATTTGCTTTCTTAGACATATTTTCTTGGCTAGTTAAAAATACTGGGTAGTATTGACAGACTGGTCGGAATAACGTTTTGTATTGACAATACGTCTCCACTCCACACTAGTGATTTAGTTAATATAATATAACTAGCAATTCCTGCGGCTTTGCCCACGTTTTAATTACTATTAAAAAAGTATTTTTTGCTCCTAAATCATTAAAAAAATTATAATAATTTGGTCTAAAAATAAAAAATCTGGAAAGAGCCACCCTTACCAGTTACCACTTGGGGGAAAAATAGCCTACGACCTATTTTCAGACCTACCAAATATACACAAAAAAATTCATAAAAATTTCGGAGGAGTTCGATAACAAACACTGTGACACGAGATTTTTATATATAAGATAATATGTGTGATATGATCTGAAATTATACATAGGCTACTTTATATCCCGGAAAAATTTACGGTTCCCGTGGGATAGATTTGTTTTTGTTTTTCAAGCTAAGAAGCGAGGGCCGTTACTAGATTATATTCAATGAAATTCTTTTACATAAATGTATATTGCGTACCTCGGAAACAGCTATAACGATTTTGTTAGATAAGGTTTTGATTTTAAAGTTTTTAATCGATTTATTTAAAAAAATATGTATCTTTTTCGAAAACACAATATGATTTCACAAACGCTAGGCAAAGATTGGTCGCCAATATTAAACAATAGTGTTGTTTAATTATAAAAAATTAAGAAAATTAAGATATTTTGTTCCTTACAAAACGTAGAACGAAGCAATTTATAGTGAATTTAAACAAATTAAAAGCGTCATTGAAGATGTAAAAGTAAGTAAAACAGTACCTAGTGCTAGTGTTTATGTTAATATCTAGGCTTGTCATGCTTTGTATTTTATACAAAAATAATCACAAATTTGTTTGCAGGCGCCCTGTTTTATCGCTGAGGCTATCCGCTAGGAAGACGGGATTACCTTCGCTCTACCCGCGGATTGGACTTCGGGTTTCACATTCATAAGCGACGCTGTTAATTTTTTTATTTATATACCACACAAGCGAACAAAATATATACATATAAAAACAGAAAGCAGATACATTGCAGGGTATAAAGAATGAGAACTCTCTTTAAGAGAAGACCAGAATACAGAACCTCCAATTCTTTGAATTAAGAGACAAAAGAAAATAATAATAATGATAGATAAAAATAAATTTTCGTCCTATGTGTTTTAAAACGTTGATTCCTGATCACTGACAAAAAATCCTAGCGAAAGAAATTTTTTTATGGATTTTAGAACGAATCGTAATAGTAAAATTAAGTTTTATTAAGCAATAGTAACTTTTTTAAAGGTTTTTGCACGTTTAACACGCTCCGCTTATACTTAACTAGCAAACGCGCCAAATTTGACTTTAGACAGAGTGAAGCCCGCGTACAAATGTTTAATAAATCCGGGGATCTAGAATCTCCGTGAAATTGTTTTGCCTCAAACCGTCCCTATTGTTTTACTTAAGAAGTTGTTATTATAATTTTTGTTTGACGTGGGCCTTTTGTTTACGTGAATATTTAGCTGAAACCGGTAAAGTGTGTAAACTGAAATGAAGACTGCCTTAAACTTCGTCGTATAACGGCTATATTACGTAAAAAATATTATTACAGGAATATTATATCTAAAGGGTAAATGAATAAAATAAATTTCAGTTATTAAAAATTACATAATATATTGTGTTATTTGCATAAATAACTATTTTTATATAAAAAGCAGAGAAGCTTGTAAGAAACATTACCTTAAACGAAGTTTATAAGAGGCATAATATGAACTTTATATAATTAAAAATCAAATAGTATAGTATAGAATTTAAAACCAAAAGTATACTTTCACATGAAAATACTGTAACATCAAATTATTAACGAAAATTTTAATTAAATTTACAGCCTTCCATATATTTTATATAGTACATAACATTTATCTTGTAAAATTTATTAGTTAATCTGCATAAAAGCAGAGCTAATGAATTTCAACCATATTTCCGAGAGATAACGGGTAATGGGTGTCAAAACCAGAGCATTAAGAGCGTAGTCACGTGGGGCTTACATCTACGCTCCACTGTTGTATATCTATACATATTATATATATACATGTGTTACTGCAAAATCTTGAATTAAAAAAACCTTTAAAAAAATTAGCCGAATTGGTCCAGCCATTCTTGAGTTATGCGCTTACTAACATTCAATTTTTATATAGATTCAGCCCTTCTTAAAGTCCCATTGCTGGGCACAGGCCTCCCTTCAATACGAGGGGGACCAGGCCACAGTCCACTGCACTAGCCTAGTGCGGGTTGGCGAGCTTCACATGTCTTTCGAAAACTCACGATGTTCTTCTTCACCGTAAGACGAGTGGTTATCATATTAGAAATGATTCGCACATAAAAATATCAGAGGTGCGAGACCCGTATTTGATCCCGCATCACTCGGATATCCAAGCGAGCGCGTTACCACTGGGCTACCACTGGCTTTTCTCATATTTACCCAGCATTAATGCCATAAAAAATATTTTACTTGAAATATAGCGTCATTAACCGATGAAATCTCCCTTTTACAGGATTAGAATGGCGCCACGTTTATAAGACAATATTATAAAGTAGTAAAAATTAAATTATATTATTGCTCTCTGAGAAATTATTCGTTAAAGTATATATAAGTCCAATTGGCACATGTCCAATTCCGCTTTAGCTACACAACCTGTTTTTAACGTTAGTAAATCATGGCTAAAAAGACAAATTTTATTTCAATTGACGAAACCAACAGAAATTCTGTAATTTACTATCTCTTAAGTAAAACATTTAATATCAACCTATAATATAACAAATGCTGAAAAGCTTGCCTACTATAAGGCAAGATTATGGAAGATTTACCACATTTACACTGAAAAGGATGCTATATACAGTATTTTTATATAAAGTCTAGATGCCTTAGGTACGTTTTTAGTGAAGCTCATTACAGCGCAAAGGAACAGCCTGCGGCGTTACACCAGTCGACTCACTTTTACCTGAAGATTTTTGCTAGGGTTGCCCACTTATTGTATTTAATAAATAAATAAATATGTTGATGTTGGTAACACAGCACCATCTACTTCCATGTTAAGCTACTAGGCTTTTGTTATGGATAACAGAATGATGATACTACACATATTATATTACTTTTATAACTTTAAATATAAAACATACATAATACATATTATAACAACATTAATGGCACAATTATATGAATGCCTTCAGGAGGGCTCCAACCCGTGATCCCAGCGATCGTAAGTACCTAGTAAGGTCATTACAAACTAAGTCGGCTCTCAAAAATATAATTAAGGTCTTAAAATACAAAATGTATATGTGTTTTTAAAATCCCATAGTCCATCAAATCTCAATTAAATTACTACCGTGATCGAACAGGAGGATTTTATTCTCCTTAAAACTCATGGTGACAATTTACCATTAAAAATATATTCTGCATTCCATGTATTCTAAATATAATTAAAGAAACGCTGTACGTGACTCTAGAAATGTTCTGAAACTTCGTTTGTGAGATCGAATGAAATGTAAAATACGCCTAATATAGTGATAATTATTGTCCTATTTTTGATATTTAAACGTCTTAAATCTATAAAATGTTAAATCTCTCTAATGTCTATTGCAGATATTTTCTGCTTTATATATATGATATGAAACTCGTTTAAAGTTTTATAAGCAGACTATTGCTCAGTTCAAGCTTATGGAAAAGTCCATGGCTTTTGAGCTCATTATATAGATATTACAAAAGTCGCAAAATTATACATTAATTTAAAAAATGGCTACGAATTATCTTACAAATTTCATAATAATTATGATGGTGGTGTAACAATTTAAAATTATTTACCTACAACAACACAGAAACGGATTATTCAAATCGGTCCAGCCATTTTTGAGTTCTACGAGAGAAACCAACGGCAGTTAATTTTTATATACATTTTGATTTTTATAAACAATACAAATAAATGTTCAAAATCCGGTTAAATCGAAAAAAATATATTATTAAGTTAAGTCTTTGTCTATTTGTAAGTAAAAGAAAAAGAGCTATATATAAAACAAACTCTATGGTAGTTGAAGTCACAACCCTATCAAAGTGCAATAAAGTTCTGAGCAACTAAAATTGTTTACTGGCTTCGTCAGCACTATTCGTTTAGTCTAAGACAAAAGTAAAGTTACAGAAAACCGCACTGTTCCTTAGTTAGAGCTTCTTGCAATTACACAAGTTTTATACATGTTTTATAACTTCAGGGAGTATTCTAAGATTTTTAAAAAAAAAATTATGGTTAAACCGTAGACTAAGGATACCGCCAAAATAAATGTCAATGTCAGTGTGATTAACTGTTTATGCCTTATATGGCATACCATTATCATTTTCTTTTTTTAATAAATAATTATTATATTTTTTTATGAATAAGCAAAGTTTTATAAACGAAATAGCTAAATTAATTACAAAAACTAAATTTTCCTATATTTTGAGAGCTGGCAACAACATTGTACTGTTAAAAGTTTTAATTGGTTTACAAGTTTGAGTTGTATTCTAGGGCTTAGGTAACATGATGATTTCTTTCGTATAATCATAATATAATATACGAGTATACCTAGCTAAAGTAATTTTACATAAAAGTGGCGTAAAGTGATTTATATAAGTATTTAACTAGCGACAAGCCCTCGCTACGCTTTGGCTCGTCCCTAGATTTAGCGCGAGCGCGGGTTTTGCTAGTAAATTTATACGAATCTTGACAAATTATATATTAAAACCGTCCTCGAAAACCACTCTATCCATTGGTGAAATCAATATGAAAATAGGTATAGCAGTTTTTGAGTTTATCGCAAACAGACAGACAGACAGACGCGGCTGAGGACTTTGTTTTATAATATGTAGTGATAAACGTTTACAAACTGTGGACAACAACTTTTTAACTACAATTATTTTTAACTATAATTATTAACTACAAAAATAAATCATCATCAATCAATCATGAAGGATCCTCAAAGTTGGCTGGACGGTTTTTGGTGAAATTTAATGTGTAGATAGACTAGGAGTTAGAACTGGTAACTGTAGACGTAGACTACTGTTATTTACAAAATAAAAAACTGACGTTATAGTTATGTGTATAATGAAAATACTCGTAATATTACAAATAGAAAATGTCTAGTCATAATGCTAATATAAAAAAAGATACAAAAATTCATCTTTCCTTATAGGTTGCCGATTCATACATCTTTATTCTTTAGGTTTAGATCATAAAATTTACTATCAGTCGTTAAAATTCAATATCGTATATATGTAACAATGTCGACATATCAGTTTGTGAAGAAACCCCAATTATAGGAGCTGGAAATTGGAAACATAAAATGGCTATTAAGCTTTCTGCAATAATCTATGAAATCGTTACATTTTAATGAACAAAAAATATTTTTAATAAGTATAATAATATGATTGTGACTTTATTGGTTTAGAGGTCTTAAGAAAAACAATTGAAATCTATACTATTTAACTTAAAAGACCTACTTTGATATATAATATTATTATCTAAAAAACAGTGTTATAGAATAAAAAATGCAGTTAACAATTTATTACAAAGCAATATTCAAATTATAATTAAAAAAAATGTGTGTATGTCAGCTTATTCTTCTTAGTAAATAATTTTATCTAATATCCATATCATAGGGGTGCATAAAACAATTAAACGTTAAGGAGTTGCCTTAACGTACAACAAGTCCGAGTCCGCCATATTGGATTTACAATGACGAAAACGTCACGCTATTCAGTTAACGCTTGTATTAATTTCACTCATAAAATTTCCATTCCCCCGGGATTATGAAAATCGATTTTAATTAGTAAACTTCAGATAAATAAAGTAAATTTATAACAATGGTGAATACTTTAGTGTACTTTAAAGTATATCTGTAGAAAATACAATCTCTTAATATCACCTTCAACGTGTTTACAGATTATGACGTTAAACAAAAGAAAACAGCTTAATTTAACTTATTGTTCGTAAACAATTCGAGCTGATGCTCGCCGCTAAATAAATATTGGGAACAACTTAATCACTCCTTTTGTTTTAAACTCATTGAACATAATAACATTAACAATTTTAATATTCACTGAAAAATATTATTATTTTACCAAAAACAACCTTATTTCACTCAAAACAAAGCACAGTGAGTAGTTCTTGAAGTGTATACACAAATGTTAGTATTTGCTATGTAAAATTAATTTGAACAGTTGTAATTTTTTACTGTTGACACTTTTTAGGTATAAATGGAAGGTTTGCGAAATTATTTTGTGTATAGTTTATACCGCTTGGTCGTTTATTAGACCAGCACAATGTTGCCATTTGCATTGATACTCCTTGTCGCACAGGTGAGAAAGTTTTATTTCTAATATGACTGTCATAGATTTGTCTTTTTTTGGTGTTTGATTGATGTAATTAGCTTTTAACATTTATAGTTTCTTTTTTACTTATTAAAGAAATATAATTAAAAAAAAATACTCTATTAGTTAAAAAGTACTCCGTTAAAATAATATTAAATTTGCTGACATTTTATTATGGTAATATTAAACACACAAATATTTTTTTATACGGAATTCTGAGTTATAGAGAGATACTCAACTACAGAAACAAGTGAGAAATAAATAAACAAACACTAAAAAGTAAAAACCTTTTTATTTTGAATATAAAGTTGTGTAGTAATAGTATACATATATAAATCCAATATTTCCTATTTTATTCTTGAATCTCTTCAGTAATCATCCCGCTGGATTCCATTAGCGAGATTTATGTGCTTATCTAGATAGCACTCGATACGCATTTACGAGCAGATTTACATGAGAATATGTTCGGGATGACAACTTCGTGTACGAATCTCGCTGTATATTGAAACGCGTTGTGGAACTGACGGCCGCTTCAGGGGATAGGGTGACATTGTTAGCGAAGGGACATAAAAAATATAGCTTTACCTCGGATTTTATTAAACGAATGAGTCATGATTATTGTTAATATATGTTTTTTAATAAAAAGAACTAAATGAAAATGATTAAATGAGCTTTTCCTTAGGGACGTAAGATTATTCTTAATAATGTCATTTAAGAAATTGAAGCAACTTGATTGTAACTATATAAAAATCACAAAATATTTTTTTAATAAACAGGTTATTATATATCCATGAAAAATAAAAATAGTGGTAAGGCTCTAGGCTATCACTATCAACACTAAATTCAGAATATTTTTGAAGCTCAAATATTTATGATCTAGATTAAAATACATTTATAGTGAATTTGCATTTATAGTGTATTTTGAAAATAAATATTTAACACATTTTAGCTCTTTAAATTAAATTAACTATTTATTTTATTCATATCATATTTTACATAATATAATAATAGCAAAATAAAAAAAGAAATGTCTACAAAACAACCTAAAACATTTGACAAACAGTAACACGATTACCTGAAAATTGTCTCTCAAAATCCCAATCCGAGGCACGAATAGTTTCCAAACAGATACAAATCGCGCGGGAATTCGTCTGTCAAGAGCCCTTGTTAGTTGTTCCGATTGGTTATCTGTGGTTAGCCGCCATCTTGTTTGTTCGAATTTTGATTTAACCGCGCTACTCGTCAGATTAATGAGCCATTTTGCTATTGTATTGTACAATATTGGTATTTTATGGGTATTATTTCCCTTTTTTTTAAATGTTTTATTTTTGAGATATATTTTAGAAAATAATACAGTTTAAAATATGTACAAAGCTTAATAATTTAACTTTATTAAGCTTAAATAAGAAAAACTACGTTTTAACTAATAATTAACTGTGTCTAAACTTTTCAGATATGTTATAGAGCTTTATTTAACTTGTATAGCCCTTTTTTAAGGACTGAATACTGGGCTGGGCTATCATATAATTATTTAACTTATTTGCTAATATTTATTGCTAACAAATATGCGTCTAATATATTTTTTAAACCAGCCGTAAAGATTTTCCATTTTACTATTATCTTATTTCGGTTGCCATAAAAGCTTTGTAGAATGCACGCTTAGCGAGCGTTTGGCGTGTTATTGTTTCAAAAGACTCTTTTGAACTTCGAGACATGCATTCTCAAATCCATACACTCGCATACAACTTTAATAATCAAGCTCAAAAGGAAGCGGAAATCTTATGTTATTCTTTCTGTAAGAGACAAGTCAACAAATGGAAATTGTAAACGTTGAACTGAATGCTGAAAACTTCTTACGTTTAGTTTTGGTTACGGTAGACTTATTTTACTTTTTTTCTAAACTTTTCGTTTCATATTTTATTCGAGCTACAAAAATCACATTGTTTTAATATTAATTACAAAACAATATGCTTTAAAAGCTAAAAATATGTATAGTTTAACGTGTCTTGTAATAACATTAACAACCCTGCTGAAATGTTAGTTTTAATAAAAAAAAATCACTTGTATTTGTACCCGGCTTTCCAAATAAGTTTTTTTTGACCTTTTATTCGGGGTCTTTTTAAGTATATTGTGTAATTGGTTGTTCCATCGTTCTCTAAATACTTGTTTATAAATAATTCAATAATAGGCTATATAATTGTAATTGTTAAGTTAAATTTGTAAAGCATTTTAGCTGCCCAGTGCCATCGAAGTACCTATCACTTGCCAGTATACTTTGAAAAATAAGCTTTTGAAAAGTACAAATATGCGTGTAAAAAGTAAAATATCATTGAACCTATCCAGTAGCAGAATCGGCTTGACCAATTTGGGGAAAATTTAGACCAAATATATTCTATTTCTTACAATTACACATAGGTTATTGATAGGCACCTACAGGCAGAGAGATACATTTTTAAGAAAGCGAAGTTCCCTTGCAATTTAATTTATATACTCTAAAACTCACTGTACTTTTTCAAACAGAGCGCTTTCGCCGCCCCATCGTCGGTTGGCGTCAACTTCTACAATATCGACCCAAATCAACCATTCAAAGACAATGGGCGACTCGTCTCCAGGTAAGCTTGATGGTACTTATATTACCTCGAAATAAAGATGACAAGCTAAATTATTATTTAACATCAGATAAAAGTTATTCGTAAGATAAAATAAGAAAGTTATTTTTTTATTATAAGTAATTACTCTATAGTTATTAGGCAGTGATAGCTCAGTGGTACGCGCTTACTTGGGAAACCAAGAGAAGCGGGTTCAAATCCCGGGTTTCACACCTGTTAGTTACCTTTCATGTGCGAATCATTTTCAACTTGGCCAGCGTATTAGACTATAGCCTGATCTGATATAGATATCTTATTGAAGGAAGACCTGTGCCCAGCAGTGGGTCGTTTAAAAAGGCTGAAGATATTATATTACTCGGTAAAGAAATTGCGAAATTACCGCGTACAAGACCGCTTTAAGCCATAATAATAAAGGCGGAAAGAGGAGAATTGAGTGCTCTCGGGTTGTTTCCGTTTTACTTATCCCATAAGAATAAAATGTCGAGTGAAAATATTATGTATATCAAATTCTATATTTTATGACAAATTGAAATTTTTCGTACTTTTGTGTTTCAATGTATTTCCATACATCCTATAGCGCTATAACCGATGGTGCGCTCCAGTACATCGATGGCGGTGATACCCCACTATATGCTCAGATGGTCATCCAAACCATGAATGACCTAGCTAACTTAGGCGACCCCGCTTCCCAGGCCACCGCCGTCTTACAAACTATCGTATCAATCGGTGAACTCGCTAACGGTTCCCCAGGTGACTCTTGCGAAGCAGCGGCGGTAAGTATCAACATGTTATGTTTTTTCATACTATTACAGTTAATTTGGCTTTATTTTCATAAATTATACGTTAAAATTCAGTAGGTGATTCTACAATTAGGGGAAAATTTTTGTTTTCAAATTTAAATTGGTCCGATTTTGACGAATTTTCCCTAACGAATAAAGAAAGAATCATCGAAATCAGACTACACTATGAGAAGTTATGCGTAGTCAAACCTAAAAATTTTAAAATTAAAAGGTGGATTTTGAATTTTAAATTTAGTTGGGACTAAATTGGAAGTACACATTTGGAACAAAACATGAATTGTCTAAATCGGTTCACAAAGAAGTTCTTATTTAACAAACAAAAAAAATACAATCGAATTGAACCTTCTCATTTGAAGTCGGTTAAAAAATTAATTCATTTTTATTCCAGTTCATCAATGCCTCAGCATCACACAACAGCGGAGAGCTCCGTACCGCCTTCCCTAACTTTGTAAAACGTATAGCTACTTACATAGACATTATCTCTCAACTTGTCGTCAACCCCAATGCCATTCGTTACAGTGTAAGTAATATAATTATATATTAACTAACACCCGGATTTGCCCGCATTCATCAAAATCACCCAGTGATTACCCTACCTTAAAATTGCATGAAAATTTCATCGAAAGGGCCGTTTTTGAACATACATACATCGATTTTTATTTATATGGATAATAATAATGTCTGATAGATTTTCATTGAGACTGATATGTGTAAAGTACATTATTTTAGAGTCTTTAAGACCGAATAAATAAATACCTAAAATAATGTTGAAACTTTTAAATTTGTGACTCGATCGAGAACCGATTCTAGGACCACCAGGTACTGTAACCATTTAGCCGGACGTTATTTTATTGTTTCTATACCTTTTCATTGAGCAAAATAGAGCATATTGTTATCTAAATGACTTGCACTCCCGTCCATCACTCGCGCCCATTAATCAGCCCTATTGTCTCATTGTCTAACTTCAACACTGAAATTGGTCTGTTATTGATATTGATGGAGTTTTCTCACGTATAATTGATTGAAAGTAACAATTGTAGCACACGATACGGTTATCGTGGCTTTTTGTTTTGGTAATAGGTCTTTGGTTGTCTATTTATAGCCCGCAATTTTGTAGGGATTTATTGACAACTAGTGATTCATTATCGCTCCACTCGCATTCATTCTTTGATAATTCCACGCAGTTACACCATACTAAATTTTGTCAAAATCTTACGCCTAGTCCCAGTGATAACTTTTGCTGAAATACAACATTAATTAATTTTTACAACACTATTACTTATACTATACTATAACTAATTGCCTTGTATCTAAAACAATATTAAAATAATAATTTAAAGTTACTTTGATATCATTGCATATGTCGTTTGAGCATTTAAGCGTAGAAAATAAATATCATCATTGCTCTATTAATTTATTCAATTTTAAATATTTCAATATAGAAATTGATATAGAACAATGAATAGTAACAAGAATTTTGCGAATATTATTTTAAGAATATAAATTTCGAGTATTGTCAACTTAAAGTAAGTTATTTCATTAAAAAAAAAAATTAAATGGTTTATTAAGTTAAAAATGAATCTATTCTAGAATACTTGTAATATACTCTGACATTATTATTGGCGTTTTATCTCGGTTCAAAGATAGAAACTGTTTTAAAATAATTTGTATGATAATACAATATGTATGTCTCTATAATTACACAGACTGGTCCAAGAGGCAACTGCCTTGGTGGTGGAAGAAGCTACCGTTTCGAAGAGCTCTGGGATATAATCCTTGCAAACGCTAACGCCTACCAAATCAAGTAAGATAATCACATTCGTATAATAAAAAATGTTTGGAATTGTATATTTTAGATTTGTGTCGGAGTAAGGAGGAAAAAATGATAAAGAGGAATCGAGTAGAGTTGGAGATAAATGGAGACTACTGTCTGGAACAGCAGATATATTTTTTTCTAAAAAGAGAAAAATGAAGTATTTTTTCAGTGTACACGAAATGTATCCTATAAAGATGTTAAGATGAGTTCTTCTTTACCTTATTTTGTTTTCGTACATTCTTTTTACTTGCTTTGAAGTATCAAAAAAAACTTATATTAAAAAAAAATGCGTGCAAAGTACACATGTCAAAAGTGAAACTTCTTTGTTTATAAACTTAACTCACTGTTTACATACTGTATATTGTATGTAAACAGTGTAATACTAATGATATTGTAATTTCACTTCGAAAACAATTCCTCACGATTACCATCATGAGCAGCCATGTCATAAGTTAGGCTGTATATTGTAATACTTTTGCTACACTTGACGTCACATTACAAATCACCGAGTTGCGGTGGGCGAGATCCCCCACCTGCGCATCTTAGCCGTCTGAGGGGTGGTGGCGCTAACTCTTCCCCGTCTCTGAGTGCCTGGTACTTGTATTGGTACTCGTTTGTATTTTATACTAATCTAGTTTTAGATTTCCGAGACTTAAAACCCCAAGGTTGCGTTAAACGTTTAACGCAACCTTGTTGGAAGTCGCATGAGAAGTTTCACTTTAAAAATATATTAATTTTACTAGTAAAGCTTATACGATTCAAATGTTTTAAATGAACAAATATCCTCAGTCTCCTGAACGAGGAGTACTGCGCTACCAGACGGCTCTACAACGCGTTCAACGTGCGTAGCAACAACATGGCTGCCGCCATCTCTGCCGCCGCCGCGCCACAAACCATGCAGCTTGCACAGAACACATTCATTCCACTTGCACAGGTATGTTCCTGATACACTTGGAAACAAGTCAGCCCTTTTCAACGTCCCACTGCTGGGCACGGGGCTCCTTTCAATATATATTTTTAAATACCGCAGTGATAGCCCAGAGGTAAAACGCTCGCTTGGATAACTGCGTGATGCGGGTTCAAATCCGGGTCTCGCACCTCTGATATGTTCATGTGTGAATCATTTCTATCATGATTACCACTTGTCTTACGGTGATAGGAAACATCGTGTGGAAACCTGCATGTCTGAGAGAACCTAACAAGTTTTTTGAAAGACATGTGAAGTCCGCCAACACGCACTAGGCCAGCGCGGTGAACTATGGTCTGATCCCCCTCGTTCTAAGGGACGCCCGTGCCCAGCAGTGGGACGTTAAAAAAAAAGGGGCTGAAGATTATTGGAAAAAATTTTTTTTTTTAATTTTGAAAAAGTATCGATATAGGAAAACAAAGTAACAAAAAATAACAATTACTATTATTATATTTATCATAATAAAAAATTACAGAAACTATCAAATTATAATCATATTATTATCATATTATTGAAAAAAAGATTATAGCAATGGTAGAGGTAATAACAGTTCACTTCTCTCTAGAATCTCTGACATAAGTGTTTTGAGTCGCAAGATACGTATCAAGTTAAATTGTACGAGAACTAAGTTATATGGTAATATGGACAAGTTCGTCGATTCAGATAGCGCGATTAGATTGCTTACTCGAGTTTATCATTATTAACGTATTTGCTCTTTACCCCGAATTTTCTTTCCAGTATTTTCTATTGAATATTAGATTAATTAAGTTGTTAGCCAATTTTTGGAAATGACAGGCGTTGTGTATCATATTTTAAAACATACCTTCTTAACCCTTTTTATATCCCACAGCTGGGCGTGGGCCTCCCTTGAATACGAGGGGGATCAGGCCATAGTCCTCTACGCTAACTTCACATGTCTTTCGTTAATTTATTAAGTATTTATATGTTGTAAAGATTCTTTTCAATTTCCATGCCTTTTTCCCGAATTTCGTCCCCAATTTTTCACTAACAGAAGATGTACTTACTACCTAGAAATAACTAAAGTCGTAATTTTTTATCTGAAATATTATTTCTATTATTGGGCCACTGGACTTAGTTTTTCTTGAATTACGTGACACTCCACGGGCATATTCTAATGTAACAGTAACAACAAAATCAAGATTTAAAGCGTAACTAACAGAATATATATAGACTATTTAATAAGAAAGTTTGTTGGTAGTTAAACCAAATTATCTATTCGATATAACGTCAGGGTTTATGCGCAAGTTACACGCTTCGGTGAGTTTTAATCTCCTAACAATCTTATTTAAAGCTCGATGAAGTATGGAATGTGGAATCTTAATTTGCGCTTAAACTTACTGTTTACTAACGTTAACTTTCATCGCTATCGTAAATGAATTTAGTTACCAACTCAACTGTGAAGAGATCAAAAAACTATTTGCTACATTGTAAGAATTACTTTTATTTTCTACTAGCGACTCATCCTCGCTTCGCTCGGGTTCCCCCCTTGGTGTAAACTTTTTACAAACTTTGTTTTTTTTTATTATTATTAAATCCTTCATGGTGACTTACGGACATAAAAAATAAAAATAAGCCTAATTGGTCGAGGCATTATCGAGTTTTGCGCTTACTAACATTCATTTTTTTTCTTTTTTTTTTAGTATTAAAACCTTCCGCGGACCTTAAAAGACATACAAAAAAAATAGTCGAATTGGTCCAGCCATTCTTGAGTTATGCGCTTACCAACATTCATTTCTATTTATATAGATGCGTTATTAAATACAAGTAGATTAATATGAAATAGATAATATGATTTTAAATCAAGTTTATTCAGTTATTAGCGATTCACTCTCGCTCTGCTCGAGTTCGTTCAGAAACTTTTTGTTAGTTATAATTTCTCAAAATACGATTCTATACGTTGACTCGGATGCGATCGTAGATATACCGTGCTTATGTCTCAACATATTTGTTTATTTATTTTAATATTATATTTATTTTAATATATACTATATTAAAAATTATAACTTAGTCAAATCTGTACATATATTTTTTGGAAAACCTTCTTGAAATAGTCATTATTATCGATACAGAGGCCGAATCTGTAGATTAAGAATTTTTGTCTGTCTGTCTGTCTGTGACCGCATCACGAGAAAACCACTGGACGGATTTTGATGTAATTTGGTACGATGATAGCTGGTTATCCGGGTCAGGATATAGGATACTTTTAACGGCTGGAAAATATATCATTTCTGATAAATATCAACTAGCCGTTACACTAACTATAAAACATCACTCGCTTTGTGAAGTTTAAGAATTTGGTTTCCGGTCTTTAGAATGCAGGCGGAGCCGCGGGTAATGCTAGTATTATAATATAAATACAAATATAACCTAAGGAATCTCCAGAGCAAAGCAAGGGTAAGTAATGATAAGGTACAAGATAATAGGACGGTAATATGTTATAATATAGCATTCACAGCTAGTGAAAAATTAAAGCTCAAGTTTTTACATACATACAGGTTAAAATAATGTAATTCGTCGCAGTCGGTTAAAAATACAAATTAGTTATAATTAACCTAACTTATTTTTTCACAGTTCTTAAAAGTTGTCGCGAGTGGGGCCAATCCCTTCAAAGCTGGAGCAGTCGCTAAGGACGCTCTCTTCCAATGCCTATCCAAAATGCAATACTGAACAAACAGAAACTCTTCACTATAACATTATACATATATCTAATAATACCAACAAAATGATCCGGAACTATAAAATAATACCTGTTATGTATTTATCTTTATATATTAGTTATACATCAAGGCGTATTTTGTTTTGAATTAAAAACGTCACTCAGCAATAGATGAATTTCATTTCTTATGTAAATATAATGTTTTAAAAAACAACACGACTTGGCTTTTATTTTTGGTACCACGCTGTCTTATTTTAATAAAGATGTATTCAGTATCCTAATGGCGTTTCATTTTTACATGTTACGTATTGATATATTCACCCGACTTTGAAAAGGAGGAGGTTCTAAATTGTTTGTTTTTTTACTGCTTGTTACCCCAGAATTACGTCATTTATTTACTAGTTTTGGATTTTTTATTTTGAAAGTGGATATTTCGAATTAGGTGACATTTAAATTTAAAAATAAGGATTCACCCCTAAGTTTAGAAAAGAAAGAAGATTTGAACAACGAAAATTCTACTGAGTTTTAATACTTTCTTATTACTTTGCTATTAGTACATGACTTCACTGAAAATAAAAAAAAAACTTCAAAAAACGATCTCAAAACCAAACCAGTAAGGCTAAAAAGTAACTGATTGGCAGTTTTCGTGTATTAACTGTAGATACTTAACCAGATTCTTAATTACATTTCTTAGTCGGTGCTAACCGATACAAATCAAAGCGAAGCTTACATCACAAATGGGCGTATAACATTTTCACTATAATAACTAATTATAAAACAACACAACAACACTACAAATATTCCCTTATTCTTTGTAGAAATTAATAAAAATAATCTTCTGGAGGACTCCGTATATTTAAATATTATTTTTGTTAATCCGCTTGATTATTATCTAGACGACAAGAGTGACAACACGTTTGGTGCAATTTGTAATGATCCTACTTGCTGCGCCAGCGGCCGAGGGTTCGAGTTCCGCTGGGGACATTAAATTTATTTCTTGATCACAATTGTTTATACTCCAGTCATGGGTGTTTATATATAGATATGTATGTAAAGTTATATCCGTAATATAAGCTTACCGCGGAACTTGATGGCGCTGTGTGTAAAATGTCCCAACATATTTATTATTCTTAGAAATTTTGTGATATAATTTGGTATCACGTTACTCGTGGACACAGCCAGAGCAGTGCCTAGTATTCTGTAAAAATGTGTTCAATTACTGACAACATCAACTCTATGAAGTATTTCGTCAAAGCTTAAGTAAATCGAGATGCAAACTTAACGAGAAAATCAAAGCGTCATAATACAAGCTTAGAAGTTACTTCAACTGCCATTATACTTTAAAAACTTGTTTTATATAACATTTTCTTAATGAAATTTGTTTTCATTTTCCTATAAAAGTTATTTTAAGTTTCGAAATTTGTTTTTTTGTTTACACATGGCTGAAAACGTGCCTTGTTACGTCTGACTCTATGTTGTTGCCCTTTGGCTTTTGTAGCCTTAAGTTAAATTAATATCAATTTTTTAGATCAGGGCTGTCCAAGACAGATACAAACGCGTGCAAATAAAATGAATACGTGGAAGTGATCCATTTCGGTGAGCGGTTTGTTATGCGGGTTGCTCCTAGTACTTCTCTATTAGCAGAGTGGACTGTGAAGCAACCCTCTTGGCTGTGTCATGTGTGGTCTTCTTCGGCAGACCTCCCGGGCGGTCGGGGCGTCGTGGTTGAATGCACAAGCGATCACGCGACGCCCCTTTAAGATGGAAGAGGTCTGTTGGATTATATTTTTCTTGCCAATGAGTCCTACATAACCATTGTGGTATGCGTCAATGCATTTCCCAACAATAACAAAAAAAATAGTTGATATACTACACATAACTACACAGTATACATTATATAACTATTTTTTAGACTATTTTAAAGACGTGTTAGCAATATATTGTGGTGCTACCATTTTGCAGTTACATAGGCAAAATAAAAATTCTTCCCACAAATTAAGCAAACGTAGCCAAAATATCCGCAGATGTTCCAAACAAATGTAAATTCAGTCGACGTGAGATCGCAATGCGGCATTGCACTTGTTTTTCAATATTTATTTTTCTTTTACACTTAACAAACCTATGTAAAATGTATGAGTAAAGGGTTATATATGCGCTTGAAAAATATTTTTATAGCCTTGTTTAATTGAAATGGTTATTTGAGTATGTTTTATATACTACGAATATTTATTAATCAATTTAATACACAATATAAATAAAGATATAATTATAATACAAATATTTTCGCAGATTTATTTTGATCTTTAAATCCAGAATTTAAAATTGTGTGTAGACACTGTCTGTAACAAGTATGTGTAAGTAATGATCTACAAGACAACTAAAACGACCCTCCTCTCCTCTTAAGTGACCATGATTGGCGATTTCCCCCAGATCCGCCATCCATGCCACTATATCACAGAGGCAGTACAGAAACTATTAGAATAATTATATGAATACAAAACACTACAGCATTATTTTTATATTAATAAATTTAATCAAGTATATAAGAATGTTTCCACAGACTAATACATTTTCATTCTCCCTGACCTTCTGAGATATATGTGTTCGAGTTCAATGCGAGGAGTGTATCTTTCAACGGTCGAGTGCGGGCAATAAATCGCCCCTAACTATGAACTTCTTGTGCCAAGTGGCTTTATACGGTTAATCACGCTGCACGTTCCTCAGTAACACGTTACAAAAAGCGGATTCTATATTACTTTTACTAAACTTTGTATATTAGTATGTATGCGGTTTAAATGAACTATTTTATTACATTATTTTGTCGTAAGTTTTAATAATAAATAAATGTGTTGGGACATTATTATAACAGCGCCATCTAGTTCCGTGGTAAGCTACGAGGCTTGTTTTACGAATACCAGATAGTTGATATACTACACATATAAATTTTAAATACAAACATATTCTAAATATAAACATCCATGACTGGAGTACAAACATTCGTGCTCAACAAATGAATGCCCCCAGCGGGACTCGAACCCGCGACCGCTGGCGCACAAAGTAGAGTCACTACCAACTGAGCCAAACGTGTCGTCGAAGTTTTCTATTGTATTGATAAATAAATTATTGTGACATATCCTATCCTACGCAAAAGTTTGTATGAATGTATGGATGTATGTTTGTAACTCTTTCACACAAAAATTACAGAATGAATTTTGAGGAAACCTTCCAATAATATAGTTTACACATCAAAATATGACGTAGGCTATAATTTATAAAAATATACTAGCGAAACCCGCGGCTTCGCTCTCGCTAAATTCGGGGACGAACCTGAGCGAAGAGAGTGAGTGAGTGAGTGGTGAGTCGTTAGTCTACTTTATATAAAAATCAATTGCTGTTCGTTAGTCTCGCTAAAACTCAAAAACAGCTTGACCGATTTTAACAAATCTTTTTTGTTCTATTGGGGGATCTTAGATAAGTTTAGATATTTAAAATAGGGACCCAACAAAAGCTAAAAATCATAAAGTGGAGAATTATTTACTTTGTGTAGGAAATAGGAATCACCGTTAAAAAGTACCTAGGCGAGAACCCGAGCAAAGCTGGGATGAGTTGCTAGTTAGTAATAAAATACAGTAACTGTTTGACTTAATTTAAAGTTTAGAAATATGATATTTAAGGAAATTAGTTAATTTAATCATAAAGTTAAATAGTTTTAGAAAAGTTTCACTGAATTTGTGGAAAGCTTTGTTATTAAGATGCTAAAATATGCTTTCGAAAACGCTTAGAAACTACAAATTGTAGAAGCTTGTCGAAGTTTGTACAAATGGCACTATGCGAGGGAATTTAAATCAAAAGCGTACGCAAAAGGCCGTGACGGAGTTTTAAAACTGCCGTGAAAAATAAAGAGCAACAACATTCTTGCACTTAGCTTCAGCCATGCACTTCCGCTATTTGAGTAGTTCATATAAAATTTAGTGCAACCGGCATTTTTAGAAAAAACTAGACGGAAATTACTTAAAAATTGCTATTAGCAAAGCGACCTGCACTCGAGTTGCGATGAGATTTCCTTTAGTAATAAATTAGGACTTAAAATGTTGTACGGATTGTACCTGCAATATTAGAATATAATTATTATTTAAAGTACAACTGCTCTTTAAAAATAGTGTTATGTACTGAGAATATAATGTACTGGGATATAAAGTATCTCTTTGACACTTTATGGCACACTTTCAAAGTGTTAATTCCACCGCTAGGGTTTCTTTAATTGAAATATTTGCAATATAAACTTAACATAAATTATTTTTAACAAAAAAACAAAAACCGACTTCCAAACTTAATAAATCTAAACTAAAAAGTAGAAAATAATACTTTTAAGGACTTTGTTAATTTTGGAGTCGGTGCCGGCGTGATATTGAATTCGTCCATTTGTCGCGCAAATACCTAATGCAAATTTAAGAGTTTTATGGTTTTCTCATGGATGCCATTATCAGAACTGGAAAATATTAAAATGGGACCACATGGGAAGCACTACCTTTCAAATAAAAAAAGAATCGTCAAAATCGGTTCACCCAGCTCAAAGTTATGAGCTAACAAACATAAAAAAAAAAAAAAATACAGACGAATTGATAACCTCCTCCTTTTGCAAGTCGGTTGAAAACTAAAAAAAACACAATCTTAAATTACGGTAAATAAGATTAAATTTTACATTAGCATATTCTATTATCTATTATTTTTTTAAATGATTTGTCCATTATAATTGGAAAAAATTGAAAAAAAATATATAATTGTATAAATAAGCACTAAAAGTAACTTATATTATATTCTTTCAATTGAATTAAAAAATGCAATGGAAAGTAAGCTTTGAAAAGCTTTAAGTGTGACTTTAAACCGATGAAGCTCTACCTCGTTACATCACTTTTAGTAAACACAGAGAGCATATTTATCAATTAGATGCGCTCAAAGCTGTCGACAGAAACTTGAATTATTTACATAATTTCAAGCGTACTTTTATTTAAAAATGAATTTGTTTTAGAATTATGCAAATTAGAACAAAAGGTTAAATTACCATTTTTTCAGCGCCAAATGCTGAAAACTGAAAGACGTAAAAAAGCTTCTTTACAATTATGTTCATTAGAATGTGATAATTGACTTTATTTTTTGTGGAGAACTTGTATTAGACATCGACTTTGCTTGCAAGAATATTTTGTCCTTGTCTGCATATATACAGAGAAATAAAAATTAAATGTCCGTTAGTATTATCAAAATAATACGTTTTGACTAAATGCATATGGATAACGCGAAAATACGATTTTTGGAAATCTTATTCAATTATCCTATAGTTTTACGGTAGTTAAAAGAAAAATACATATTTTTTAACTGTTATCTGTCAGTTTTTCGAACTTAACCTGGCGGATATATTTTGATGTTATGAATAGTAATTAAGGGTACTTTATTTCAGAAAAATAATAAGTTTCCGTTTAAAAAATTAAAACTTATCTATGGAGGCATCTTTCTAGTTATAATTTTATAAGTGAGCGAGCGAGCAAAACGAGGTTGTCGCTAGATTATATATTCTTACTAATATTATAAATGCGAAAGTAACTCTGTCTGTCTGTCTGTCTGTCACGCTATAACGCCAAAACTACTGAACCGATTTAAATCAAATTTGGTATACTGATAGTCTAGAGCCTGAGAAACATAGGACATAGACTACTTTTAAAAGTGTAAAAAGGGCTGTAAGAGGTTGAAATAGGGGATGAAAGTTTGTATGGAAATTACGTCATTTTTAAAGCTAGAAGCTTGAAACTTATTTTTTTGCTTTTGATTAGATATAAATAAGTAAGACATTCAAAGTTTGTAAAAATTTTATACTAAAGAAGGTAGTAGGGACGAACCCGGGCGAAGCGAGGGTGAGTCGCTAGTAGATCTTACATAAGTAATATCTCTGACCAGTTCGATAGACGGTTCGTAATTAGTTTATTGCACTCGGACTTCGGGATCCACTGAAAAGGCCCTATAATTGAGTTTTTAATGAAGTTACTTTAAGCAAAAAGCTTTTATGAAGTCGAAAAATCGTTCAAAATGTCACATAGCAAGTAGCAATCGAATTGAATCTTTTTAAGTAAACTTCTAAGAGAAGAGCCGATTTCAAAGAGTTGGTGTGTAATTACACAATTGGATTAACGAATCTATTTTATCAAATAATAATACATGAATAATGCCTTTCAAATTTACTATATAGATTATTTGTGGAATTTTAATATATTTTCCGCAAAAATTTTTGATAGGCTGCAAAGTTTTGTCACCAAGATACTATACCACGACTATATACATACATACATGACATATGTATACGACTACAACAGTATTAAGTGGATCAAGTCTCCGCGTAAAATTTACATGCATTTTAGTTACTGGGCTACCACTGCCTAAAAATAAGTAAACGCTTTTATAATGTATTAAAATAAAAGTAGCCTAAGTTACTCCTTATAACATTCATCCTTATATCTGTGAGAGCAAGTCCCGTCAAATAGGCTCCAGCCGTTTCAGAGAGACTCTAAAAATTTTGAAAATTGTTTTTTTGATGTAAGTACCGTATATACTTTCTGTTACTGAAATTAAATACAGGCACTACAATTTTATTTATATGTTGTGATAAAACGGTTCATTAAAGCCGTGTTTTCTGTCGCGGAAAAACGAGCATATTTGGGCTAATTAAGTTAACCTTTTCATTGCGAACCGTGACGGCGATGACCGCAGCGTGTCGTCATATCACGTCCGCCTTTCAGCTCATAGCTCACATTAATTTGTTTCAAGTTTTAATTAATTTACTTTGCTATTGTATCATATAATTGATGCCGACCTGTTTCAGAAAATATGATAGCGATATTATTCCAACGAATGTTTTTGGATTATATTATAAATTATTTAAATAGAATTTCTTCTTTCACGTTTTAGTCTGTTTAATAATGCACTACTTTAAAAATTTCAATCTATAAAGCCAATCTTTAGCAAATCTAATACATATAGTATTTTTTATTGAAATCATACCGAAATCGTAATTAGTATCGAAACTCGATAGTTTTTAGAATTCTTGTCTTTCAGTCTGTGACAGACTCTCGTGTCGGGTCAACTTATACTCGTATGATACTTTTTACTGCGGGAAAATATCTCATCTCTCTTAAACGTTAAAATGTTCCTAGAGATTGAACCCGAGTAAAGTAAGGTTGAATCAGTAGTAGTTTAAAAAGTTGTAAATAATCTTTCTTATAACATTTTCCTACACCTAAAGGTTGCCTGGAAGAAATCGCTTCTTTAGCGATAAGGCCGCCTCTTGTACTTTTTCCTATTTTGTTCTCTGTTTCTGTTTATTTTCTTGTTTTTGGGTGTACAATAAAGAGTTATTATTATTATTATTATTATTATAAAATTGCTTGAACTATATATATATATATATATATATATATATATATATATATTATTAAGACTATAGACAGCACGAACAACTAGTAAAGTTCACAAAAAAGCTAACATTTGTCCCATTTCTGTTGGAAAATAATAAAATGAATGTTTAATTTTGGACAAACTACAAGTACATGAGGCAGCGAGAATACATACACGTCTGCATTTTACATTGTGTTCTAAATAAAACTACAATAGAATGGAAATTTAAACTAAGAAATGTGGCGCACTGTGATGTTTCAGGTTTTAGAGAACCGCAATCAAATTGTAAGAACAGCTGTTTAGAGTTTATCTTTAATTTGTGTGGAAAAATCTTTTGGAAGGTATTATTATGGCTCAGATTAACTCTATTTTAAAAATTTAATATATCGCTATGTGCTATGTGCTATGGACACAAGTATATGTGTTTTAAATTCGGCTCTTATAAACCCTTTACAAATATTATGCCGCTGATATAATTAATTTTAATAGTTTTGACTGCATGCAACAATTGACAAGTTTCCAAATGGGTTTAGGGACGCATAGTGAAAAGTAATGACATATAAAGAAACATTTATTCTATAGAGAAAATAAAATTCTTACTTAGTCAAATATGTACATTTTGTTTGGAAAATTTTAATGAAATAGTTATTATCATCCATACAGAGGCCTGAAATCTATAGTTTCAAGAATTTTGGCGTTTTCTGTGACGGCATCACGACGAAACCTGTGAACAGATTTGAATTAAAGGTATGATGATAGCTGGCTTAATCTCTAAGAAATCTATCCTAACTCTTAAAACCTATAGAACGAACGCAAGAAGAGTGTGGGTGGGTTGCTAGTTTTTTTAAAATAAAAATATAGCAATTGTAATATTTAAAAAACGTTATCGTCCGTAAATATAAAAGATATTATATACTATGGTATAAAAATATATCCAGAACCATACCTTTGTAAATGCGACCACTTGACCGTTTTTATCCTGTTTGTTTGTCTGTCGAGGCGCGCGATTCCTCGGAGCGTGTGAACCGTCTATTGTTTTCAGTTTAAAATATAAAAACGCAAAGTTTTGTTCTAGTACATTTATTTTCAGTTTGCGGAAGTTTGTAAAATATATAGGTTAAAATAATAGGTTTAAACGAATCGTGGCATTTTGCGACAATATTGTTTTTAATTCTTCTTTATTCTTTCAGTATAATGGAATAAACGTTGCGAATAAACCTGAGAGTTAACATTTAATTTAATAATTGAATTACATTTTAAAAATATGATGTTGATAAATGTACCTTTTTAATTCACGTAGTGACTTATTCTACCACTGTAGAGTTCTTCAGTACATACACTTATGTACTGAAAATAGAGCCTATACCTTATAACCTTTCAAATATATGCTTTTCATATACAAACAACACGGATGTAGCCCAGTGGTAACGTGCTCGCTTGGATAACCGAGTGATGCCGGTTCAAATCCGGGTCTCGCACCTCTTATATTTTCATGTGCGAATCATCTTTAACATGATTACCACTTGTCGGTTACGGTGAAGGAAAACATCGTGAGGTATGACAGATCTGCATGTCTGAGAAAACCTAGCAAGTTCTCGAAAGACATGTGAAGTCCGCCAACCTCCACTTGACCAGCGTGGTGGACTAAGGCCCGATCTCCCTTGTATTGAAGGGAGGATCTCCATTGTATTAGCATTTGCCGCGGCTCTGCCGGTGTTCTTTAGACCGGAAACCAATTCTTAGATTTTACATATTATTTTAACGTTTTGTATAGTCGTTTTCCTGCAGTACACAGTATCCTTTATGATAGTCTATGTCTAAAAGTTATCATCATGCCTCATATATTTAGATGAAGTTTAGTATGAATCTTCATACCAAACTTCAACAAGGTTAGGTGGTCGAGTGATTTTCTCGTGATGTGGTCACAGACACAGACTGAAAAATAGACAGACATACAATAATTCTAAAAACTACTAATGACTAAACTAGTAATGAGTATTTTAATAAGGTTTCCCAAAAAAAAAATTCAATGTACAGATACTATTTCATTTAATATTGTTAAAAATAGTAATCATCCTGCAAGGCAGCTTGTGTTGACACCACAGATTTGAGGAACATCTGTTCCTGGCTTGCTTTCATTCGCAGTCCAAAGTGTGGCACAAGAGTTAAAAGTTCTCGAAAGGGAGGAAGATGGAAAGAAGTAATTGAATGAGTGTTATAATGGGGAAATCCGCATGAGTACACAATAACAGTGTAATATACTGATAATTAGTAATTGTATATAAGAATAGTATTCATTATTAACTCCAAAAAAGAGTAGCGTTATAAGTTTAGTATTTGTGTATGATCATCGTATTGCCCAATTAACTGATTTTAATTTTGCTTTCGTTTGTTTGTAAAGTTAATTAATCAAAATTTTCGTTAAACTACTATATATTATGTAATTTGTGAATTAACTTTAAAAAATAAACTAAAAATAACTCAAAAATCAAAATTTTGATTCAAGAATTGATAAAAATTACATGTAATCAACGGTTTCATTTATTTAATACATACAATACATTTTAACACAGAAAACTGTTAACTAATAAGCTGTTAATAAAACTTT
Source organism: Boloria euphrosyne (assembly GCA_951802675.2). NCBI lineage: Eukaryota > Metazoa > Arthropoda > Insecta > Lepidoptera > Nymphalidae > Boloria > Boloria euphrosyne. Next base: position 8,074,350 of record OX637891.1, read on the forward strand.
TCTGTGTAATATCTAACCTTATAAGATTATCATGAAATGTAGGTAGGTTCATGTTTAACCGTGGCATGTATCTTCCAGCCGGCGAGTGCGATAAACCGCGAAGTGCTATTAACCGTAACCAAGTATACTTTGCAAAGTTAACCTTTTAAATTAATACTGCGGAAGCTTTCCAGCTTTATTTAACTAGTGGTTTGATATGGTTTTACTTGCATTAAATTTATAAAAAAAAACACAAAAAAAAAAAAAATAAGTAGCACAGCTTGAGCTCAAATTCGTCAATGTTTCTTAAATGGAAGATGATAAAAAAGGAATTGGCCGATAAGTCTATTCCTAATACAATTTTGTATATTTTAACACCTAACGTTTAACTATCGTAATACTTAAATTTCGTTAAAAAAACTTCACCTCCCGGCAGCCCAACTCTGAATTACTGAATGTTTCATGACAATACCCAGTTTTGACCCTACCCTGGACTTCAACCCAGGAACGAATGACCTGCAGCCGTTCATGCTAACCACTAGATTAACGAAGCAGTATTTTAATAATAAATTCGTAGACTATATTTTCCGTTTAAACCTACTTAGATATTTTGTATAAATGGTAAATTTGACACAAAATGAATGCCTCATTTTTCGTTTATTTATTATACCACAGACTAAGATTTGTAAAAATTTAAATTATTATAAGAAAATAAAAATTATTATAGAAAATCAAATAAATTGAGAAAAAAGCCATTTGATTTTTCAAGATAAAATCTCTGATACTATTGTCAAAGACTTACATTAACTACAAACTCTTTTAAAAGAAGATTTACGAGGAAAATGGATTTAAAAGCTATCTCGAGGCAAACTAATTTCATTATTTTAGCTACTCTACGTTACGAAGCGAAACTCTTGTGCAGACAGTATCACCACTTAAATTGATAGTAAAATTAAAATCTATGTTAGACTGAAGAAAATATTTTTTGAAGGTACTTATGAAGCAGTTTACATTTTATAGTTCTGTGTCTTAAGTCTCGGGTTTAAGTGAACTTTAGGTTTAGTCATACAGTAAGTTATTTGTGTACCGAAAAAAAGTGTATTTTTTACCCTTGGGAAATGCATTAACGCCGCTTTTTTACAGGTGGTCACTAGCTAGGCTAGCCAGTACTACCCACTAAAACCCAAGCACCCATCTTTCGACTTAATGGGATGCCGTAGGATTACTTACGCATTCAACTGTGACGCCCCGATAGCCCAGCAGGTCTGCCGAAGTAGAGCACACAACCGCGGGGTTGCTCCACAGTCCACTCTGCTCTCAGAGAAGTACCAGAAGCAACCCGTATGATACACTGCTTATCGAAGTTGGCCCTCCTTACGCGTTTCTTGGCTTCTTCAAACCACGACAAGGTGAACGCACGTTGGGGGGATGAAAGTAATTTTCGAAGTATCCATCTTTCTTGACTAACTGCCGGTTTCAATAACTCTATCTACCGATGACTGGTAGTTACTTTCATACGATTTTGACAGGTTGTATGTAACTTTTAATGTGTCAAAATCGTATGAAAGTAACTACCAGTCATCGGTAGATAGAGTTATTGAAACTGGCAGTTAGTTGAATAAAAAAACAATTGAAAGTCGATAATCGAATGTTGTAAAAGATAGGTACATAGGTACCATGTGAAAAAAGTTTCACTCAAAAATCTCAAACCATGAAGGTTCTATGGCAATTCGAAGTACCTATTACAATAAAACGGCAATTTCATACTTTAACCCCTATTACAATATGTGTAGTGTATCAACTATCAGCTATCCACAGTACAAGCCTCGTAGCTTACGTGATGTGTGTTAATCATCATCATCATCAGCCCTTTTTTACGTCCCACTGCTGGGCACGGGCCTCCCTCAGTACGAGGGGGATCAGGCCATAGTCCACCGCGCTGGCCCAGTGCGTGTTGGCGGACTTCACATGTCTTTCGAAAACTTGCTAGGTTTTCTCAGACATGCAGGTTTCCTCACGATGTTTTCCTTCACCGAAAGACAAGTGGTAATCATGATAGAAATGATTCGCACATGAAAATATCAGAGGTGCGAGACCCGGATTTGAACCTGCATCACTCGGTTATACAAGCGACGCGTTACCGCTGGGCTACCACTGCCACTGTGTGTTAATGTCCCCACATATTTATATTAATTTTATTTACTATAGCTGAGCTAACGATGAGCTTTAAATTGACTGAATAGATTTCAATATAATTATTTTATTATGAGAATATACTTTCTCTTAAACCAACCTGTTAATAAACGTGTTAGTGTTCTATTAGTTAACACGAACTCTGAATAACAACTCAGAACTTCCCAAGCCCATACAAACGACAATGATAAAATGAAATCAAAAAGCGTACGCTAAAGCTCTTGACTGTATTTTAAAACTTTTTAAAATAAAGAAAGCTGTGTTCCTGTTTAGCTTTAAATATGCATTTCCGCTCTTTCAGAAGGTAATTTAAAATTTAAACTATGTCATTTCTATTTCGTTCCCGTACAATTCATAATACTGTTTCAAAAGAACTCACTTTTATTTTATATGTGTTATTCATACGTATTTTTCTACACTACAACAGTTACTACAAATTTTCTGGGTAAAGTAGTAAGGATGTAATAAATGAAACTACCTTTTCGGATTTTGTCGCGGATTTATTTTGATTTTTAATTCCCGACGTTTCGAATGCTTTACAGCAATCACGGTCACGGGAGAGACCAGTTTTCATTTATAATGTCGAATATTCGCGTAAATCTAAGAAAGTATTAGTAAGGATGTACATATACGCCGGTATATTTTGAGGTCTTAGGTTCGAGTCCCGGGTCAGATTAATATAGTTATTTATTACTTATTGGAATTTATTTTAGAAATTCGGATGGTTCTCTCATGTTTCTCTCATGTTTTTATTTATGTAGAAGTTACAGAACATCAATAAGTTTCATTTGAATAGTGTAAATACATTCAACTTACCTGAATATATAATTATTAGCTATTAAATCACGTCAGATATTTATTATGTATTCTAGTACAAAAGATTGCCGTCTTTAAAGGCAAAGCCATATCCAAAAGCACCCATTCACTCAGCATTATTCATACGCAATACCGAAATGAGAGTGGCTGTAACGTATATACGTTATTTTTTCGTGGCGATGTTACAATTTTTTATGTGAATGCCTTATTATAATATGTAATCGTTGTGGCGTTCAGGAACGCGTATGTTGATTGTATTTCCTTTCTTTTCTTTCCTGTTTCAAAGTTATTATTCTCCTGGAATATATTTTTTAGTTTATTTATTATTGTAATTTTCCACTCGTAGTGAGTACGTAATGTAGAGTTGAGAACATAGTGGCTAAGCTCTCTCTTTTTTCCTTTTGCTCTGTTCTCTGATAGTATATTAGCCTGCATAGGTTATGGCACTTAATGATGCGCTATTTTTTGATGGTTGCGTAAACTCCTTATAGACAGGCTATGAGTGTCTTACTCTACATAACCAACAGCAGTTAAAATACTGGAGGATATAGCCGCGTTGGTCAAGTACGGATTGACCGTAAGACAAGGTGGTAATCATGTTGAAAAATGGAACGCACATGAAAATATTAGAAGTGCAAATGCAACCTGTTTCACTTGGTTTTCTAAGCGAGCGCGTTACCTCTAGGCTTCCACTGCCTCATACATACCTCTATATTGCCAACATTAATTAAAACAATTCAATTTTAATTTACCATTTTTATTTACAAAGTGAAGGTAATTCGTAGTGCATATGAGTATAATATACTTTTTTTTTGATAAGCTCATCCACGTTTTATTTGTTTGTGGAAGGCGTTTACAATATTTATTATTACTAACTCAAGACAAGAGTAAACTACTTTTTAAAACGAAAGAGGGCGTGGCCCGTGGCACTGTTTTTTTTTATGTTTTTTTGTTACTTTGACTTGACTAATTTGTCTAACCCGCTAAGTTTTGGGACCTGCCCCATCCCGCAATTGGGCGAGCATAACCTCCGCGATCTTTGTGTCACGTTATAAGATGGATATTTTGAGGTTGTGCTCTAGGATGGTTTTCGCTGAGGCCTCCTGCGCTCTGCGGATGAATCTACCGATCACGTCGTCACCGTCGTCGGAGTAGTAGACACAGGTGTTGGTGTGTCTAGTCACCGCTACAACTCTTGCTCTTCGTCCGGACGATGACGACTTCTCTGTAGGTTTGTCCCTGCGCTTCGTGGATAGTCATGACGCGTGAGCCTTCACCGGATCCATACCCTTGGTCCATCAGGAGTTTCTTTTCCTCCTGAGTGTGGACCAAATATAGGGTTCCTTGTTGGGTGGATGGTATTTGCGCGTCCTTTCCATGCACAGGGAGTGGATAGATGGACTTGAGGAGTTTATATATATTTTAACAACTTAAAATCTATACATAAAAGCTAGTATTTAATAAATTGGTGTTCGAATATTAAATACCTGTTTTTTAATGCTAGGCAAGTAGGGTGATAAAATTTTATTACATGATGTGTACTGTACCAGTAAATAAGTAACTCGACAGCCTCAGCCAGTGCCGGCCGTTGAAACATTGAGACACACCGCGACCAGCTGTTTTACATCCACTGGCGTTATCTGTACATGGACATGCCCTTAAAATTTGGACCAATTTCAAAATAAGAAGGTAGATCTTGGTGTGTTTGTTTTTGTATGTTATACGTTAGCTTCATTAGCTTTGATGGAGAAAATATTAAAACGTATTTTTTGTATTTTCTATTCAGTTTATGAATGAGATGTTTCAGTTTATGATCGGATTTTGTCGCGGATTTATTTAGATTTTTGGTTCACGACGTTTCGAATACTTTACAGCAATCATTGTCTCTGATTCTCTTTCGTGAACGTGATTGCAGTAAAGCATTCGAAAATCTGAAAAGATAATTTGATTTATAATGTCAAATATCCTCGTAAGCCTAAGAAAGTATTATGAGATGTTTATAAATTTTTGTTACGGTTCCAATATATGCATGAAGTGGCTATTGTAAGTATATACTAGAGTAAAAGAGAAGTCACTCTTTGAAATACGTACGTTTCTAAAAAAGGAATGTCGTAAACCTTTATCGAAGACCTTTTTAGGTCTGCTGATATTATGTTACATGATACCTACATACATAATATGTAGCTATAATTAACTGAGTTTCACATTTAGATCTTTTAATAATAAAAGAAAAAGTGGGAATTTAAATTTTAATTTATTACAGAAGGTATTTTTTAGTTTAAAGCGGCAGTTTTCGTATGCAGATGCTAAGGATATGTCGCTAAGCTAATTAAATCAATTTAAAGCTAAAATTTTACAAATATTACATATTATTTTCTATTGAGTCTTATCCATGCTAAGCCTTACCCTAAACAGAGAAGTGTTCAATAAATATTTTATAACGCTATTACTACTCGACGTTCGACCGCTATTTCCTGTGCTTCTATTCTACACAAGGATCTACTACTACGTGAGTAAAACTTGTGACATATTGATGTATCGCAGCCTAGTGGCTTCAACTTGTAATACCTTGTATACCTATATACATGTGTTTATATTTTCACATAATATCTTTAATTAAACAGTATGTCAAAATTTAATATATCTATACATAAAATTAAACTCTAACTTAGTCACATTTGTACATTAGGTAAATATTTTTTGGAACATCTTATTGAAATAGTTAAATATACTCAATCTAACTCTATTTTTGAGAGGAATAAAAGAAAAAGAATTCTGGGCTTCATATATTTTATATATAATTCATATATAATAAAAAAATACTAGGAATATCCCAACAACGTATTTAATATCTTATTATGTTTTTACTCGAAAGCAAAGATAAGAATTAAAATAGTCATTTCATTGGATTAACGTTTTTTTTTATTATTTCTAAGTAACTCATATATTATGTGAGTATAATTTTTTCCCCTTACCGTATCCATAAACAGTCCTTTTATATAGAATAAACAAATAAACGGAGAATAAGATAAAAAGATATAGACCTTAAAATATAAAAAATTGAACCTTTAAGGTTTTTAAGGAACCTTTTTTTACACGCTTTTTATTAGCTTCACCTGTATGTTTGTATGTTTGTATGTTTGTAACCGACTTCTTTGGGCGCGTTTTTGACCCACTTTAAACGGCCAGATTTCGTTCAAACTTTGTAGATTTATCGAGGACCGATGACAATACACTTATTTGATAAAATTATTCCATTTTTCAATTTGCAAAATATGATTTTTGCTACAAAACAAATAATAGTTTTAAAAAACTAAAAAATCACGCTTTTATAAATAAACCAAACTAAAAAGTAAAAAATAAATAATAGTTTAAAAAAACTAAAAACACACTTTTTATAGAAAACCAAACTAAAAAATAGAAAATAAATTTTAATGAATTTAAATTAATTATTTGATTTTAAAAAAGCATGGGGTGCTTTTCAAGATATTATCAAAATGATAATCACTCTACTCATATCTGTCAATAAAATATTTATAATGCACCCCACGCTTTTTTTAAAATCAAATAATTTAAATTCATTAAAATTTATTTTCTATTTTTTAGCTTGGTTTTTTCAAGTAAATAATTACTTGAAGTCAAATATTACGTACATAAGTCTAAGTACTCGAGACAAAAAGTAATCGTATCATAATAACGAATAATGCTTTCGTTCAACGTTGTACTTGCACGAAAGTTTCTCCATTTTTATAAACATAAAAGAATATTGTAAACAGCTTAGCTAAAGCTCTGTTTGCCCTTTTGTTTGAAGTTACAGATTTTATTTTATCGTTTGTACGCTTATTTACTACCAATATAATGTTTAATGGATGTTTTAGATATAACCTTGTACGGTTATATGTATTTGTCAACTTTGGCTATATTTGCAGTGTGATTTTATATTTTAAGTAAATGTAAACTCTTTGAGTAGTAATGGCAGTGGTAGCATAGTGGTAACGTGCTCGCTTGTCTAACCGACTGATGCGGGTTCAAATCCGGGTCTTGCACCTCTGATATTTTCATGTGCGAATCATTTCTAACATGATTACCACTTGTCTTACGGTGAAGGAAAACATCGTTAGGAAACCTGCATGTCTGAGAAAACCTAGCACGTTTTCGAAAGACATGTAAAGTAGTGCTTAGACTTTAGTCAGTATTCGAAATTTGATCATTGTCGTTATTGAAAGCTGAAGGAAAACATAACATCAATATATTTTACCTATGCATATAATAGTAATAATAGGCAGTTGAAGCCCAGTGGTGATGCGCTCGCTCGATTAACCGAGTGAAGCGGGTTCAAATCCGGGTCTCGGACTCTGATATTTGCATGAGCAATTCATTTTGCCAGCGTGGTGGGCTATTTCATTATATTTACGAGCTCCTTGCGTTTATGGTGGGCTATTGCCTGATCACCCATGTATTTAAGGGAGGCATGTGCCCAGCAGTGGGACGTTAATAAAAAGGGCTGAATACATGTTGAATTAAGCTCTATAACATATCTAAAAAGTTTAGATATAGTGTATTTTTAGTAAAAACGTAATTTTTCTTGTTTAAGCTTAATTAAGTTAAATTATAAAACTTTATACATATTTTAAATTGTATTTTTTTCTAATATATATATATATAAAATATATAATTTTTTATGTAATAATAAATTATATATACTTACAATACATGTACATAAACAGCTTCTTTTAAATTTTTGACTGAAAACTCGTTTTAGATTGATAACAATAAAGCTCGTTAATTACTATGTACTAAATAACAAAAAGAAGAATCGGTTGACACATACAGGAGACTAAGGTACTGTTTTGTCTTTACTTACTTATGTACGTGCTATAGCATTACCCCGGTTCCGCCCGCGTTTTAAAGACCGGAAATTAAATTTTTAGATTACATATACCGTGTGATGTTTTACAGCCGGTTTATAACAGATACTTGAGATTTCTCAAAAATCAGATATTTTCCAGCAGTAAAATTATCCTATGTCCTGACCTGGATAACCAGCTAACATTATACCAAATTTCATTAAAATCTGTTTAGCGGTTTTCTCGTGATGCGGTCAAAGACAGACAGACTGACAAAAATTTTAAAAACTATACGAGTAGATTCGGCCTCTGTATCGATAATAATGACTATTTCAATACGAATTTCTAAAAAATATTCAATGTACAGATTCCACTCAGTTAGAATTTTATTTTATGTATAGATTATTACGTATCTGGAGGCCCACTCCCCATCCCTCCTCCCGTCCTTCTCCCTCCTCCCTCCCTTTCCTAAAAGGCCGGCAACGCATCTGCAAAACTGCAAGACCTGCAGTCTTGCAGATGTCCATGAGCGGAGGTGATCACTTCCCATCAGGTGAGCCTCCTGCCCGTTTGCCCCCTTTGTCACATAAAAAAAAACCTTAGATTTAAATGTAATATTAAATTACAAAATATAATTTTTAATTAAAAGCATACAGTATACTTCGAAATAATTTTAAATGTAATTAATTATTCCACCCTCTAGGCTTTTTCGAAAGTCCGAGACCATTCTCGAGTTATAACCTATTCAAGAAAGATTCATTAAAATAAAAGGTTCTTGAATTTTGATTTAACTTTTAAAACTTATAAGGATGGCATTGTTTAATTTTTAATCGCTTGAAATTGTTTTAACAGTCACAAATCATCCTACTAGCGTCACATTTTGAGGTAGATAAAAATATTTTTCGACCAGTATGTTTAGAAGTATTAAAATTAAAAAAAATAGGCGCTATGTTAGGGCACACCACCCCATATAGTTACTGTGGTAAAAAAGATAAGTTATAATACTTTCTTAGATTTACGCGAATATTCGACATTATAAATGAAACTACCTTTTCGGATTTTGTCGCGGATTTATTTTGATTTTTAGTTCCCGACGTTTCGAATGCTTTACAGCAATCATGGTCACGGGAGAGACTAAGGTATTTGACGTCTCATAGGTTTATATACTTGTTACAGACAGTGCCTACCCACAATTTACAAAAATTTTGAAAATGGCATCAGAGTACTTTATAAAATTTTAATTCTAAACATTTATATTTAAATTTAAATAATTTAAAAAATAATAATTTATAATTATGGCAATATTATTAACTTATTTTTAGTTAGTATTATTATAATTATTATAATTTTTATTTTAATATTAGTTATTTAAAAGTATTATGTAGTGTTGCTATTCTAATAATATGTATATTTTCTTACTTATAAATTGTTTATGCTAAATTGCATTTTATTATTTAAAATAAGTATTAATTTGATATAAGAAAATTAAAATATAAATTGAATTTTGATTATTTTAAAGTATTAAGCAACACTACTGCAAATTAAAAATAATTTAATCAAATCAAAATATGCTTAGATTTGACAGATTCTTTTGAATTATAATTTTTAAAAATTTTTTTAGAATTTAGATTTAATATTATATATAATTATTGTATGTATTGCAATATTGTTAAAATATTTTTAAAAAGAGCAAGTGTAGAGTTTCTTGCCGGTTCTTCTCTGCACAAACTGCCTTCCGAACCGTGCAGTAGCTTTCTTTCAATCTAAATTCTAAAAATTTTTTAAAAATTATAATTCAAAAGAATCTGTCAAATCTAAGCATATTTTGATTACTAAAAATCAAAATAAATCCGCGACAAAATCCGAAAAGGTAGTTTCATTTATAATAAGATAAGTTATAGTAGTAGTGATAAATATTTTGCTTATTTCAGAACAAATTATTAAAAATAGTAATTTTTGAATGGAAAAGGTACATGATAGGCATTTTTTAGATAATAAAAAGGGTTACTATGGCAAACTAATGTAAACAATTTTATTACGGTCCATTTTTCTGACCTCTCTGATAATATTATTAATTCTATATACAAAAATCCTATGCACTACTCAATCACAAAGTTCTTTTCAAAACCTTAAACTGTTTAAAACACAAAATATTCCTAAAGACATTGCCATCATTTGAGATGCAAAGTTTTTCAATTACTGCTGCAGGTTGAATAAATGGAAAGAGCTGTAGCTGAGTAACGAAATCTGTCTCCATTAAAATTAGCATAAATAAACTACAAATTATTTCGCGAGCAACTGGGGCACTTGCTTTCCGCATCCACCTACAGGTGCACCCCTACTATAAATATTAGTAAGTAATTAAACTTTTACCAGTTTTGAACTTGCTAGAATATTCTTCAGAACGAATTTGGCCAATGCTCACTGTCCGTTGCCCTATTAGGCCAGTTAAAACGTTTTATTTTGGTTAACTTTGCACTGAATTTCCGATCCAATTTTTTAAGGTTAAGGATCACTTACTGAGGAAGGTATGCATAGAGTATAATAATACACATTCATGAAATAAATAAAAAAAACCCGATTAAACAACCGGGATATATTTAAATGATAATGATGGTAATGATTCTAAAAATTAGGAAGTCAGTGGCCTATATGCAATGCAGCAGGATATTGTAGATATCATAAGGAGCTGATTTCAACTCGATTTTTAAGTTAGTGTTCCATTTATTTAAAAATATCTGCAATTGGTAAATTGATTTTTTAAAGCTTTTGGTATAAGCTTAAGTAATAAAAAATATTAACCATTTGAACTCAATTTTATTTCATAATAGTCTTTCAATGAAAAGTGAATAATATTAAATTAATACTAGCGATTCGCCTCGATTTAGCGCGGACAAAGCCGCGGGTTCCGCTAGTAAATGTATACAAAAACTTGACAAATTATATACTAAAACCTTCCTCGAGAACCACTCTATCCATTGGTGAAAACAATATGAAAATCGGTGCAATAGTTTTTGAGTTTATCACAAACAAACAGACAGACGCGGCGGAGGACTTTGTTTTATAACATGTAGTGATTACTAAACAAAAATCGCATATTTATATAAAATTAAGAAACGCAATCGGTATCGAGTATCGAGTTATCCATAGTAATAGTACTGACCACGTTTTGTTTGAAGACGGATAATCTCACGCTGTGATATTTTTATTTTCTCTTCATTGCAAGGTGGAACGCTTAAGAATTGCTTACAAAAGCTTTGCTGCTTGGAAAATTATCATCTTGGGGCATCCGTCGGATTAAAGGATGTCTTCCTGTTTAAACTTGTTTAACTTAATTCTCACGGGCTTTTCTTAAACATGTCGCGGCTTACGGCTGCCATTTAGAAACCAAAAGTGTGAAGGTTCACTTCCCTGTAAACGGTCGCCGCTATCACTGTTATCGTGTGCGCTAAGGTGTCAGACGTGACCTAACTCAGACAGTCCTTTGTTTCCCATTTACTAGATAGACCTGTCAGATGAACATACGTAATTAAATAAAGATGTTGGGACATTAACACACAGCGCCATATAGTTCCGGTAAGCTACGAGGCTTCTGTTACGGATACCAGACAGTTTATATCCTACACATATATAACACCCATGAATGAAGTATAAACATTCGTGCTCAACAAATGAATGCTCTAAGCGGGACTCGAGCCCGTGACCGCTGGCACAGCAAGTAGAGTCACTACAAACTGAGCCAAACGTGTCGTCAACTTAATCTTTTATTAATATGATTACAGGTAGTACTATTGGCTACAGTGAAGCAAAAGCTCCAGACGGCTTGAGGGGAGACTCTCCCCGGGAGAGTCTATACATTATTATTAAAAGGGTGTACTCGAGCGAAGCGAGGTTTATTCGGTGTTATCTATATATAAAATAAAATTCTGAGTCAAATCTGTACATTGAATATTTTTTGGAAAATTTTATTGAAATGGTCATTATTATCGATATAGAGGCCGAATCTAAGTTTTTAGAATTTTTGACTGTCTGTCTGTAAGGAAATGTTCTTCCTTACCTACCTACAGGAAAACCACTAGACAGATTTTGGTAAAGTTTGGTATAACGATAGCTGTGTATAATCAATCTAATCTTTAAAAGTAGCAAGTCCCTAGTAATATACATATGGTAAGGATGCCATATATGAGATAGTTGCCTAATATGAGATAGTTAGGTTTTGGCGAAACTAATCACCGCTGCTATTTGGCGCTACTGTCCCTAGAAGCCACGTGGAAAAAGATCAAAACGTGTGTTAGTGCTTCCCAGCCCGAGGCGAAGAAGAATATTGGAAAGAATTGAACCATCGATTTTATGGATTACGCTTTAGATGTATATATATCAAGTACATGGCGTTTCAATTGGTAATTAATTAATCTCAAGCACACCTTCAGCTTGAATTAAGGATTTGCTGGTAAAAAGTGGCTACATGGGCTACTATCTCATATTAGCAACCCTCAGTATCTCATAATAGGAGACCATTTGCTTGAAACGTTTTTTCTGACTTTTATAATATTTTTTTATATAGAAAAAAAAGTATTATACTTAAAACTAAACGGTCTCGCAAAAATGAACTTCATTAAATTCCCTATCGAATATTGCAATTTTCATAGTAATTAGTACGATAATATATGTTTTATGGAGAAAAATATAAATGGTATCTCATATTAAAGGCATCCTTACCCTATAGTATAAATAATTGTAGTATATCCTGTGCAGAAAAAATAAGCGTCACGAGCAAAACCACAGATAAACCTACTTTATAATTTAAGTATCCTAAAAGGCATTCATTATGAAAAGTTATTCATGGATAAATTGTAAATAAAGTAAACGAAGTTCACATCATTACAACGATGAAATTAATTTTAAATTAATGCGGATTAAGTAGCGTTATCGGTTTTGTGGCGTGCCTCGTTACTGTTTTTAATTAAACCTCTATTATAATTGAGATATGTGCGGTTTTGATATACGAGTAGCATCCGTTAACAAAAATACACTTGGGTTGGTTGGAGAATTTCATTATTTTTAGTGGCCCTTCAATAGTATAATATTCTATGATAGTATTAGCAGTATGCATCGTAGGTCGATGGTTTGATACATGCTGTATCGATTTTGATTCTATGGCAAAAATCCTTGAACGATCAGTAATTCGTTATATTTTATATAAATTAATATTTAAAGGCATTTTTTATGTGAATGTATATACTTGTTACTGCTACTCGCTGATGAATGGCTCGACAGTAGCCAGATCAGAAGTAACGTATAGAATACTAATAGTACTTAAATATGCCAAAATTAAAAATATAATACATATTATATTATACCTATATTTTTATTTCTATTTACCAAAAAATATATTTTTGTATTATGAGGCAAAAGGCACAATACCTCTGAGCATATCCAACTGTGGTCGAAATGTACACAAGTGTTCGCGAAACACAAGTACCTGTACACTCTAAATTCCTGTTTACGATAATTCACAGTCAAAAATAAAAGCGGCCCGGACATGAAATTCCGTCAACTTCTCAATTTCGGACTGTTACTGGAACTTCCTTAAAAAAAGACTCAAAAAATAAGCTTGGCCCAAACGAAGACTCGAACCCAGGACCTCCAGATGTGCAGCTGTACATACTAGCTGCTAGACCAGTGAGGAAGTTAAATCTTCTTAAATCGACCATAAAACTTTTAATAACAATAGTAGTAAACATTTTTTATACTATACAAAAGAACATTTATAGTCACACATTTAAGTTAAATTAAGTTTCCTTAAGCTTTTGTTTTCGTATTCGATTAATATCATATCATTAAATTAAAGATAATAAAGCTGTCGACTAGTTCATCTCTTTTCAGCAAGTGTTACACACGTCGCTTAATCAGTCCTTACATTATAAAGTAGCGCCTTCCTGGCTGATACATCTCGAGAGAATTAATAAAGATTAAGTCGTATTAATATTCTTGGAACCCTGTTTACATTATGTCGGACGGAGAATTGATATAAATATTACTACAACATTTATTTACTTTTATAAGTCAGAGTCAAAGAGACTCGGGCCTCTTATACTACGAGAAGGGTTAGGTTATATTGCACCACACTGGCTCATTGCGGGTTTCTTACTAAGCTATGAAAGACTTCCTCACGAAATTTTTCTTCACCATATATTAAAAATAATTCGTAATTATTAAAATTTGGGTGTGAAATGTCAAATGTTTGTTTTATAGACCAATTCTTTGGGTGAAAAATTATATTGACTATTTAGATTTTTAGTATGGTTTAGTTGGCTGATCAGACTGATCTGATTTGAATAAAAGAAAGCCAAAAATGACCTATAGTACATTCTTCTCAGTACCATAAATGTGTTAGAATAAATTGTAAAATAAATGAGAAACGATATGGTTCTATCGTTGTTCTTCATAAAAATATGGAATGAAAATATTTTTATTCAAATTTAAACATCAAGTGTAGTGACACTTGTTTTTTCGATATATGATTCGCTTCGTTATATTTTTCTAAGTTAGAAATAACCAGATTTTACAACCATTCATTTAATTTGTCGCATTCCAAGAATGTAAACGGTCTCCTAAATCTCAGCGGGACGGATTACAGTTGCTCAGCTTTGAATAAAATATAATGAACTGAATCCCATCGTGCTCTGAAAAGATGTCGTGTAAAGTAATTTACGTTTCTCAGGTGATTTTTATCTTCTATCCAGACGCTTTCTAAAGAATTTAGATTTTGTAACGTGTGCTTGAAGCAGTTTTGCATAAGCTCCAAAATAAGACTGGCTTTATATAAAATTTCAATTACTTTTATGTATAAGACTATGTACTGTAGTAGAGTATAATGTCTTGTATTTTTGAATTATTTATACCAAATGTTCCTGGATTGCTTGATATATTTGAATTGTTAGTGCCATTTCTTTATATCAGGAAACGCATTGGTACCACAAATTGTACAGCCGGTGGGTCGCGACTTTATTTTCTTCTATGTAAAGGTAAAGTCTGTAACATCTGTGTCCTAATTACGCTAATAAGGTAATAGTTTAATTTTATTTGGCATATACTCGGAAAGAAATTATTTTAACAATACTACCAGAACGTATAGTAAATATCATTCTAGTTTATAGAAACAGAATTAAGTTAAATTTACCGGATTGACTTTTAACAACAAATAATCGTATTTTAATAAATACCAGAATGTTCTAGTAAACACATTTTAGTAACCAATGCTAACAGCTATTTAAAAGTACATTTTATTAATGTAAAGAGAACATTTCAATAATTGTAAAGTATACCCTCCATAATTTGTTTGTTGTTGCTAGCTGTCAATTGAACAATACGATATTTAGGTTGTATCTAACTGCTTTAGTTGTTAAAATAAGCTAGATATCATATAGTATTGTTAACCAGATTATTATGTTTTGTGTAACATGAGTATCGTCTAGCAAACGAAACGTTGTTTACATTTGCCAAATATATTGTATGGTTTGCTTGAACTTTGGTGGGCAGCACTGACTGGCTAGTGGCTTGTCTTGGCAAGTTGTCATTTCATTTTTCTTTCGGACGAAACGTGCGTGCGGTTCGGGTGTGCTACTAATAGTTACTTTAATTATTATTTATTATAGTTACTAATTACTATTGTTTGTGTTGTGATGGACAAGGATATCAACCAACTTTTAGAATCGTGGCAGTTGGCCGAGTACATACCAATGCAAAATATAAGTTACATAACTTTAAGGTTACCAATATAATAATATCTAAGACCGACAAGAGCCTAGCTCAGTTTTGTTTAAATAATATAAAGTCACAAACGATTGTTTTGTTTTATTTAAAATTCTTGTTGTCATGGCTTGTACTACAAGCCTGCTGCAATTGGTTGTTTAAAAAAAATGCATCAATGTTTTATTCTTTGTTTCACATTATTTAGTAGTAGTCCGGTCAATTTAGACATCCAAGGATACAATAACTTACAATAAGCTGATTGTAAGCAGCTTATTGTAAGTTATTGTACCCTCACCCCTATTTTTTCGTCTAATTTGACCGGGCTATAGGTGATTGATTGGGTCTTTAAAAAAATTTACATAGTTACCGGTGTGTTAAGAAAAGATCAAATCTGTCAGTTTAGTTGAAAAATACTTTCTTGACGAAACTGACAGATTTTAACTTTTTATTAACATGGTAACTATGTACATTTTAAAAAGGTTCAATCAATCTCCTACTAAATAATGTGAAACAAAGAATAAAACATTGCTGTAATTACTAAAATATAATAAACTGAACAATATAAAATATAGTAAACTGAACACAAAATATAGTAAACTGAACAAAATATATAGTAAAGTGTAAAAATTATGTAGTTTGATAAAATCTCAACTTGGTAATATTTGCATTCAATTTGTTAATGGTCACTATAATAATCTATAGTCTCTACTAAAAATCTGGTTATCTCGAAAATAAAGCATGGTGTTACGAACGATACCGATTCTGTTATATTTATAATAAAAATTATGTAATTAATACAAATAGGTTTTTGTACACTATACATTAATTTTAATTAAGTATACCAGCTTTATTTTTAACTGTGCTAGATATTCTTGTAAGCTACTACCAGATTTTTCTAGTAAACTCGACAAAATAGTTAGCTGTCGTATATATTACACGACAATCTGCTTATGCTAACTATATTCTGGTTACCTAAACTATAATTTTCTCTCCGTGTAGGCGTGCCATTTTGGTAATATTGTAAAAATTCAATGAAAAGCAGTCACAGACTAAAGACACTATAGATTCGGCTGCTTTAGATAATACTTTTCCAAAAAATATGTAATTTACAGTTTTGACTTTTTTGTATGTATAAAAATAGTTGGACGGTTCGTAACATCTTATAACGGTTCGTTCGTAATATCATCAACACGATGGCGTCTTGTGCCAATACATCGAATTTCGTATGTCCGTCCAAGTTTCTTTTTGTCAAATAGGGTATGTTTATAAGTGTGGTGTAATATAAAAGAAGAATACCTACAACTTTAACAGCACAAAATAAAAAGTTAAGTAAGAAAACACAGAACAAGTGTTTGAAAAAAATTACCAGGAAAATTTTTGTTAAACATAGCCCTTAAATCTTCTTAAAAACTAAGTGCTCTCATTTTTTCAACGAGACTAATCGTACGCCTTAAGCTGAATGCAGACTAATGTAGTAGCTTTGTTGGATTTATTTAAATCGTGGGGTTGACTTTACATTTCGGGAGTCGAAGATTGTGTCGTAACTCGTAAGTCTTAGAAAATACTGCTCTTTACATTTCATTGTTTTTTTGCTCTTACTTTCCTTTCTATTGATGTTGTTGTTATTTTATTTTAAGTTTAAAAATCGTGAGACTTTGTTTACATAACTTTATTATATTTAAAATGTTTATAAAACTATATATACAAAGCAAATGTACACTTATTTGTTACGTACAAGTCGTGTCCACGTGGGATGTGGCAAGAATGCTGCCGCATTTCCCCGTTGAACGACAATGCCGATTCTTTGGGCAGAAAATGAGCCAGCTCTTCTGCCAACAGTTGAGGCGATAAGTCAAGGAAAGAGACCTTGCTAGTTAATAACTAATATGTACGGATTTAGTTCTGCTAATCTCTGGATTTCGATTTTTTAATTCGATTCTCTAATTAGGCTAAGTATAGTATATTAGACTTTTTGTTCAGCAAGAAATGTACGTCCGGAGTTCGAAACCACTTAAAGTTTTTGTTCCCACCTGACTTCTTCTATTTGAAAGTGCTCTTTTGCGCGCGTACTTGTGCACTATAATATCTTCTGTGCTCACCCTCGGTTCGCTAGCGTTCATCCTAGGTACGTTTATTAAAACCATAAGGTTAGAATTAAGAGTCTAGGTATCTCATCTCTAAGAAAGCTATTCTAAGAGAGGAGATATTTTCCTGTAAAAAGAAGATTCCTGTACCTACACCCAGATAACCAAATAAATTCTCATTATATTGGCTATAAGGAATATCCGATTTCATCAAAAAATATCCAGTGGTTTTCTCATGATGCGGTCACGATCACACAGACGGACAGACATAAATTATAATTTATACTATAGATTTGATCTCTGTGTTGATAATAACGACTATGTCAATAAGATTTATCAAGAAGTACTCGTATTTAAGGTACAGATTCGGCTTAGAATTTTACTATTATATATGTTGTTTATAATATATGAAAACGACAAAACTAAAATATAATTTTATATTTCAAAGTATCAAAAAATATTTGAAAAAAACGTCTGTTGTGAAAAAGACAAAATACTAGCAATTCCCACGGTCAAGCCGTTTCGGAGGAGTTCGATAACAAACACTGTGACACAGATTTTTTTATATTAGAAGATTAGATGTATGTGAACATAAAGACGAAGTTCAATTTTAAGTTCTTGTAGACAAAAATGCGAGCTTTTCAGCATCCAACAAAAATCATATGATGGTTATATACGTAAAAATGTAAATATAAATTCAAAGTGAATCTTTGTACCTTTACGGAGGAGAGTTTTAAAATTAGCATACATATTGTGATAATACATTAGAGTGTAATTTTACTAACGAAGTGCTGCGAAAAAACGATATCAAAAACAAAAGATATTTCACCGCGAAGACTAACGAGATTATGTATAGCTTTACCCAAAAGAGTGTAAGCCATACTTAATTAAATTTAACTAGCGAGTTACCCTCGCTTCGCTCGGGTTCGTACCTAGATTTAGCCCCGAAGCCGCGGGTTTCGCTTGTAAATTTATAGAAAACGTATACACAATTATATACTAAAACTTTTCTCGAGAACCACTTTATCCATTGGTGGAAACAGCATGAAAATTGGTGCCATAGTTTTTGAGTTTATCGCGAACAGACAGACTAACGCGGCGGAGGACTTGGTTTATAATATTATGTAGTGATTTTGATGTAAAAAATACTTATATACATTCTTTAGACGTATATATAGTAAGGTTGGTAACTAGAATGTAATGATAAGTATTTACTTTACGTGTATGCGCTTTCCAGACAATGGAAACTACTTTAGAAGTCCTTCAAAGAGGTTTGATAACTCTTCGGTACTAGTACTCCAAATTCACGTACCTAAGTCTTATTACTTTATTTTTAAACTAGCAACTTACCCTTATTTTGCTCGGGTTCTTAGCTTATTTAGTTCTGCAGGCCATAGGCTGTCTGTGAACTACATTTCATCCAAATCAGTACAGCAGTTCCATTGTTAAGAAGTAATAAATATACACAAACACAAAAATGACGCATTAATAATGAAATTCCATTTCCATGAAATGATAACAGTATTTCGGGTAATTCTTATATGGAGCCAATTTTAAATTTTTAATACACTATTTAACCTCTAGTTTTTATCATGATAATAGCGTATCATATTAATATGATATGCAAATATACTTTTATATTCATTGGGGTTAGGTCACTATTGCTTTGACCGCTATGTTTTAAAATATACAGTTCATCGCCATTTTTGTTAAGAGCTTGCAAATCTCCTAGGGTTAATTTGAATAATATGTAAAATCGTTACTTTTTAGAGGATTTCGTTATGATTTTTTTCTTTTTTTATAGTTAAGGGTTGAAACTTACTACGAATTAATTTAAAAGATTATTTTTTATAGGGAAACTAGCAATTCCCGCGGCTCCGCCTGCGTCGAAATGATGGAAATTTAGGGTTATAAGAATGTTTTGATGCCAAATCATAAAAAAGTGAAAAATAAGAATTTGGTCCAAAAATAAAAAATAAAATTTCTGGAAAGGACCACCCTTACCATCAAGGGGAATAAAAATGAATCTGTGACCTATTCTTAGACTTACCAATTATACACAAAAATTTCATAAAAATCGGTCAAGTCGTTCGGAGGAGTTCGATAACAAACACTGTGACACGAGATTTTTATATATTAGACTAGGTGTAACCTCTTTAATATAAAAGATTTTCCCGCTTTTCTGTTGAAATTTTTCCTGAATTTTCTTTGCTATAAACCTCACGGAGCCCGAGACCTTTCCAACGAATGCAAAACCGTGGAAATCGGTTCGTGCGTTCTGGAGTTATAGCGTTAGGAAGGAAAACCCGACTTATTTTTATATATTAGATTAGAATATAATTTAGATGTTATTCACATCTGCCAACAGGTGATAAAAAGTAAGAAATATAAAAATATTCGAGCCATCGCGGGAGATTTTTTTTATATTCAGACCACCTTTTTATGTATAGTTAAGAGCTTTTTCGATCGTTTAATTAGTTTAGTTAACGATCCTCTTATAAAAATACTCGCTCGCTTGTGTTTTATAAAATACAAAGCTCTCTAAACTTTACTGTAGTTGGAAAATAATGAACACAATACCTGCCTAAAAAGTTTCTTCACAAATTAACGTTGAAATATTGGTTTTCGAAAACAATTCAGATTACCTTATATAATATTACTAGCATGCCCCGCGGCATTGCTTTCGTGTAAACCTATCCTTTGATCAGATCGCTGCCAAACTTTAAGAATCATCCGTTAGGCTAATCTATAGAAAACCCGAAAATTTCATCAATAATGCTCCAGCCCTTTTGGAGTTTATAATTAACATACATATGTACACACATATGTATATATATTTATATAAATACATTTATGTATTTATTTATATAAATACATTTATGTATATATTTTTATATATACATACTAGCGTAGCGTATATATACTAGCCTAGCCTGTGCAGTCGGCGCTTTGTAAGTCGGCGGTAGCTTTCGTAATTTTTTTGCGATTACGTCTAAGATATTAGTTTAAATTTTATGGTGTAAATAATGTACATGAAATGTTAAGAACCTCTAACTTATTTAAAATTATAATGATTAATACCGTATTTGTGTAAATAGCTTTCCAATAACCGCTTTATAATTCCATTCTTTTAAAGTATTAGAATGAATATAGTATGTTATCTTTAAGAAATAGACTTATGCCATCGCTGACTTTTTTACTGACTTTTTTAAGGTGGACAATTATACATTAGTACATTATTTTGATTTATCTTGTAGGATTCAGCTAGAGATTGCAATGTTTTTGTTTATTTGCGCTTGCAAAAAAATTTTTTTATTTACGACATCACATTAGAAAACTCTAAAATTATTAGTGTTTCTCTACTATATTATGCATGTATTAAACATATAAACCTTTCTCTTGAATCATTCTATCTATTAAAAGAAACCGTATCAAAATCATTTTCGAGATCTAAGCATACATAGGGACAGACAGACAGAGGGAAGCGACTTTGTTTTATACTATGTAGTGATATCGATAAACTTTACACAAAAACAGTAGGAAGTTCGTTGTATCGACAGTATGTTTCGATGAATAGGCTACGAAACACAAAACACAAAACTAATTAAGCGCGAATCGGTCGCTTTGTCGAATCCCGCCACAAATTGATTGCTACGAGTATTGCAATTGAATCGCTTCCTATTAATTCAAACCGTTAACGCGGACGTCTATTACACCGTACATTATATAATGAACACCTTTTTGTTATTTCACTTTTTATAAAAAGTCAAAAAAATTTGTAAGAGATTGTAAAAAGTGAGGACTTCAAATCAAATGTAGTTTTTTTTGTTATGTGTTACTAGTTCTAAACCAACTGATTAATATTTTCAAGTATGAGACTAAGATAAATCAAGTGTGGCCATATCAGTTTCTGAAGAAAAAGGATGTAGGTACTCTAAATACGTAGCTAATAAATAATTATTAACTGCCTCGGTGGTGTAGGCTAGCATGTACGGTAACATATCCAGAGACACTGGGTTCGAGTCCCAGCACTGGCCAAGCTTAATTATCTTATGTCATTATTAATGTTTAGATGAATAAAGGAACAAAAATATATTTTTGAAGATTAAATTAGCCCCAATCTATTACTTTCTATAATAAGAAAATTTATGCGTAAAAATTTAAATATTAAACAATTTTCTATAAATTATTATCAAAATAATATGAATTTAAAATGCTTAGTTTCCATGACAAGACGAGAGTGTTAGGACCATTGTCTTTGAAGACTGGGAACAGTTTGGATACTATCCAAATACTGCAGAGCTTTAAAAGGATTTTTATTTTCAATAAGTCATCTTTTTGTAAGTAGTTAGTTATATGCTGCAATTTCACAGCTAAGTGATATTTATGATATTATAATTTTGTATTAAGGAAAGAACATTTGTATTTTTAAATTTTTAAGTAGTATGTTTTTAAAATTTTAAAGACAATTTTCGTAATGGTAATATTATTTTTAATATTTATTTAATTAGACAACTAGTGCCTTACCCTCGCGAGTGCCCATGCGTTTTCTTTACAACGCCCTGAATTTCGCAAATCTGCCGAAATAGACCGCACAAACAGAGGGATGCTCCCATAGCCCTGATACTCTATCTACAGAGTCTCTGACAGAGTTTGCTCGCTGTTGAAGATGTACCAGGAGCAACCTGGACGCCCGATTAAGTAGACACCCGGCTGGGTTACCCGCGTTCTTAAGATCGGGAACCAAATTATTAGATTTTATATAGTTCTGGAGAATGCATTTTAACTGATAGTATAGATTTCTCAGAAATTAAATATTTTCAACAGTAAAATGTATCTTATATATTGACCCTGATAACCAACCAATCAAGCATCATAACAAATTTCATTGAAATCTTTTTAGTGGTTTTCTCGAGATGCGGTCACAGATATAAAGACAGACAGACAAAAAACACTGAAAACTATGGATTTGGACTTAAATTACAAAAAAATTAATAATTTAATAAGTACGTAGGGTATTTCAGAGTTTTAGAAGCTACCTTTTATCCCCATAGTGAAGTTGTATTTGTTATTGGAGTACAAAATAGGGTTAACTTAGAGTTTGAACTAAGGAAATGAACAAGGGTAAGGTCACACTAAGTTTTTGACAAAAGAAGGTATTTTTACTTGAGATTTTCTTGCTATTACTTATTACATTTAAAAAAAAACTGTACAAAATAGAAAGCCTCGAATAGTTTAATTGGCTTAAAATATGGACATTGGACATATAGTAAAAGGCTTTTTTATATCTGTAATTTAAAACTAAAGCTTAAGAAATACTCATATTTTTCCTTTTATGAGTACTGCTTTTTAACCTGTACACTGTACAGTACTGCTTTTTAGTAACAGAATTATTTTATTAACCACGTTGTTACATAATACTAGGTATAAACGTAGATCTTTCCTCATACACAGTACGTGTAGCAAGCTTAAATGAAAATACGAAATAAGAATAACCTTTTAACAAAGGTTTAGTACGTAGATATAATGAATAGTGAAACATAGTAAAATAGATTTATAACACATCAGTGACCTGAATATTAACTTGAAGAGGCCTATATAACCTAAAGCAAATTATTTAATTCTGAACAACGCGAAAACTGTCAGATGAATCTACAACAAGTACTATTTTTTATTAAAGTATTAAATAAAATAATGAAGTTCAAGTACTAAATAACTAGTTAAAATAACTCACTCTTGCCCATCCTTAGCTTAAACTCTATCTTAACTCTCGCGTTCTTCAGGAACTTTAAATATTACAACCTTCATTAGATTATCACACCAGCTCTATTACGTTTGTACGTCTGCGTAATTCTTATTTATTTATTTTTACGCTAAAATAGCCCCAATTTTTGACAAAATTCAATACTAACAATAGCCTATGTATCCTATTTCCTATAGCCTATGCCCTATATACTGATACCTCCTATCTGTGTACAGACTTTCATCCGAATACATTTCAACGTGAAGGTCTAAACACATTAATTTACACAAAATTTCCCATTCGTAATAATTTTGTGTCACAAAACGTGCTCGTTTAGGTAGCTAGGTAGAGTGAAGCAGGTTCAAATCCGGGTCTTGCAACTTATATTTTCATGTGCGAAACATTTCTAACTTGATTACCATTGTTTTACGGTGAATCGTGTCATCATGAAGGAAGCAGTGGGGCAATAAAAAGGCCATAACACATTCTTTACATATACGCTATTTAATATATTAATATATTATAATTTTACATTAAGTATATTTTCTAATGATATTGTTTGGATACTACAAGTAGTAACGCCTGGAAGCCATTAAAGGAAATAATTGAAGAAAGTATTATTTTAAGTTTTTACTAACGGTGTAATAGTGACCCGTTAATTCGTGGTACCAGCTATTCGTTCGAGCACTAAGTTAGCAACTAAGCTAAGTACGTACAGTGTGAACTAAGCGGTATCGAAATTATATCGCGTTCTACTCGACAGTTTGTCCGTGTTTAGTTTTCATTTGTTTGATGAATACCTTCTATTAAGTTTTAGTATTGATATTAGATTAAGATGGCGGTTATTTTAATTAAATAAAGTCAATTTCTAAATTAATTGAAACTGAAACATTCACGTGGTAGTCTAATTGGCAGTCTATGTTTAGACTGAGGTCTAGAGTTCAATTCTGTTATTGTTCCATAGAGTTTGTTTTTATAGTTTGTTATTAAATTAAATTTTTGATCTCTGTGAATGCGATCGTGATTGCTGTAAAGTATTCAAAACATTGTGTATCAAATGTGAAAAAATCCGTTAAGATAGATTCATTTAAAATTTTTAATATTCACATAAGTCTAAGAAGGTACGAGTACATACTATTTTGTGTACTAAAACTAAAGTGTTAGAATCGAACCCACCACTTCTATAATGGCGGAGACTTCTGTACTCTTGCTTATATTAAACGATATAAAATTCTACATGAAAGCTCTGATTTAATCTAGATTCTTAAACGTTCAGAGTACAAAGGCATTCCTTTTTAGATTATCTAAGAACTAAGAGGGCTGAAGAAAGGCATATTCCGATGTTCTATGCGATAATAAGATTACCTACGGATCGAACTTGCACTAATCGCCTTACTGCAAGCGCCTGGGGACACTCTTACGGCTTAATTATATTTTATCTATGTAAGTAACATACCGCCTAAACGGATTTGCTCGTGGCTGCTCAAAGCTACGAGTATTTGAGGTTAAAGTTCAGTATAGACATGACATCATGGGTTTATAATATAGTTAGTCCATGGGTGTTTGACTTTGGTAACCATTTTTTAACTGACTTCAAAAAATGAGGCCTAAATACGTCGGAATCTTGTTTTTAAGTATGTTCAAGTTATTTAAGACGCCTGAACCGATTTGGGATTTTTTTTTCGTTTCAAAAAGTAGGTATACATATATAGTTATAGTTCGTTTACAGTTGGTTTAAATTTTATTGAAGTCGGTTGAACGGTTTTTGAAAAATCTACTAAAATCGTTAGTTTAAGTTTGTTCATGTAGGTATAGTTTTGAAGTCGGTTTTTGTTTTTTTTTTAAATAATTGGTAGATATGTATTTTGACTCTCTTGTTAGTCTAGTGATTTGGAGGTCCTGGGTTCTAGTCCAAGGTCGGTAAAGTAGTTATTAAAGTATTACGAAATTGTATGTAGTCCGAAGTTGGGAAGTCGATAGTTGTTCCCGTGTCGAGAAGCTTACAAAGTATGAAAGAGAAAGTTACTTTGAGCGTATTATGCCTTTGTTATTTTCTAAGCATTTTTATTGTATAATTTCAGATGTTGTTTTGTATTTTAACACGCTTTGTCAGTTTTAGGATATTTCAGAAGGGTTTCACTTATAAGCCTGCAATTTGCAAATAAATTTATTATACAAGAAGCGTTATAATAGTAAGGTATAATATTAATTATTAGGTATTAGTTGATGTACGAATACTGATTTAATATTAACCCGTCAATGGCGAACATATGAGACACAATAGATTTTCAATTGTTATAAATCTATATTGTCCCCGCGCCCGTTGATGGGTTAATAATATATTCTTTTTCTTCGATTAAATTATACATAGGTATGTACCTATGTATTTCGCCAGTTCTTCTCAGGTCTGAGGCTTCTTCTGTCTGAACTGGTAGTTGACTCATGACGTTCAGTAAAATTGTAATAATTTTATGCTGAATAAAATATTTTGAATTGAATTGAATTTGTACCTATTAAAAGTATTTTTGTTCATAACCTTATCTTTTTTATGAGTAGTACATATTTGACTACCTATCAAACGCTGTATAATACAAACTATCCAATAAAATAATAAATGTAATATTATCTTCTCTAATATATAAAAATCTCGTGTCACAGTGTTTGTTATCGAACTCTTCCGTAACGGCTTGACCGATTTTCATTAAATTTTTTGTGTATATTTGGTAGGTCCGAGAATAGGTCGTAAGCTATTTTTTATTTCCCTAGATAAGGGTGGCCCTCTGCAGATTTTTTATTTTTTATTTTTAGACCAAGTTGGAAGTTTTATCTTTTTATGATATGGCATCAAAAAATACTTAAATAATAAATAATAATAATAAAGCCATTTAATCCATGTTTCTGTTACAATTTAGTTTAATAGTTAGTAAGTTTTCTGATATTAATATTAGTAAGTTTAGTCGTCGTTCATAGAAATATGGACCCCTTTTTGGGTAAAGGCCTCCTCCAGCCTCTTCCATGTGTCTTTGACCTTGCCTAAGTTTAACCAATTGTCGTTCCCTGTTATCTGAATAAAAAAAAATACTTATAACTCTAAATTTTTATCCTTCTACCACAATTTTAGGTAGTGATTATATAAAATACTTATATAAAAGTAAACTTTTTCTAATACTCATATTAAATTTATTTTGCCTTAGAAAATAATTTTGTACAGCAATTTACATTTCTCGTATAGAAAATGTAAGAATCGGAATAAAATTAAAGCATCTCGCCAAGACGAGCTCTCGCTAACAATAGAATATGAATAGTAATGCAAAATTATCTTTAATGCCTATTCATAAGACACAGTTTTGTATACATTAATAAGTTATCTTCTTTCATACGTCATTTTAGCCAATCGCTGCGCTGTAAGAGTAAGACAGGTATATAAGTGAAAGGAGTAGACAATACGATCATGCGTAGTAGATACTTAGTGGCATATGATTAAATATTTTATCGCAACGTTCAACGGTCCCATGGTGTAATGGTTAGCACTTTGGACTCTGAATCCAACGATCCGAGTTCAAATCTCGGTGGGACCTGATTATTTTTGTTTTTTTTTTTAAATACTATTGATGGCTTATTTTCGAAGTTTTATTTTAATGTTTTACCGCCGCACTCATAGTCACTTAATGAACCTTTAAGTCTTTCTTTAGTATGGACATTCTCGACTTAATGAATCATTAAGTGACTATGAGTGCGGCGGTTAATTTAATAATTTGATTTCTATAATATTATCCATTTAATATCAATATTAGAATAAAGTGGATATGGAAGAGATGTCTGCCTCTTTTTTTAGTTATTTTTCTTGAAAGTTACATTTTTAAGAAATATGTAGTTAATTAAATTGAAAAAGTATTACCACATGGAAGTCCGTTTAAAAATATTAAAAGCATATAATCGCAAAAATCTAAACTAGAATCTACTAATAAGGAGTCATAAAACAACTTAAAAAGTACTTTTTCAAAGCTTGGAGCGATATTCGCAAGCAATATATAAAAATAGAATTGAAATAATGCTTAACAAGAAATATAAGTGTTCGATAATTCGTCCAGGCTTTAAGTAAAATCCAATATCTCAGGATGCCAGATGCTTGGAGGTAATTACGCGAGCGCTTCAGATCAGCAGTCGTATTGGAGAATAGATTTTAAAATAGTAAGCACTCAGAAGTAGGGTGGGGTTGTTTTGACAGCGAGTTACTTGAAATGTTTTTATTACTTCTAGCCTCTAACCTCGCACTAAATTTACGATCTAATTTCCCTTTTTTATAAGGTTTAGGGTCAATTACTGAGCATAAATATACAAAAAATTCTCACAGATCCAGGTGGAGCTTCAAGCTCCATCTCGAAACAAAATTTTTGGCTGATAACTCGGAAACTATGCACTTTAAGCAAAAGTTATTGAAACCATTATAGTAATAGTAGAGAATATTATTTCGCATCTTTTATTTCCTGTAAACTTTTTTGTAAAACTTTCTGTTTACTATTCTCTCTCCCTCTCAACTCATTATAGCAAATTTCATTAAAATCAGTCCAGTGGTTTTCTCGTGATGAGGTCACAGACAGACGGACAAAAATTCTAAAAAGTATAGATTCGGCCTCTGTTTCGATAATAATGATAATTTCGATAAGAATTTCATTATATGTAAAGATATAGATTATTCCAAATTTACTAATTATATAACCTAATAATTATAACTGTCTCCTTTACACCAGAATCTAGACCACACCCTTAACACAGCGATTTAGTTAGCTACGAAGAAAGAATAGGTACGGTCCTTTGCATTTTTATTGGACATTTTCTCGCATTCAGATCCAAAGATTTGAATAAATACTGTTCCCAGGCAGAATATCTTCGCAGCTCGTCTTATCTCCTGAATGCTACCTAATATTTATTTTCATTTTATTGTAGTAGTATGTGGAAAATCTTTTATGCTGAGGAAGTATGAATTTTATTTGTAGAACTAGTTGAGATAAATTGTTTGTTATGAAAATGT
Organism: Boloria euphrosyne; assembly: GCA_951802675.2. Classification (NCBI taxonomy): domain Eukaryota; kingdom Metazoa; phylum Arthropoda; class Insecta; order Lepidoptera; family Nymphalidae; genus Boloria; species Boloria euphrosyne. The sequence continues at coordinate 8,102,799 of OX637891.1, forward strand.
ATTTGTATGACACTTTATTACTACTATTAGTGTTTTTCTGCGGCTTCGCATGCGAAGTTTAGTTATATATTATGGTATATTTACAATTTTTTTTGTTGTGACATTATAACACACAGCGCCATCTAGTTCCGTGGTAAGCTACGAGGCTTGTGTTACGGATACCAGATAGTTGATATACTACACAATATAATTTTAAATACATACATATTATAAATATAAACACCCATGACTGGAGTACTAGCATTCGTGCTCCCAGCGGGACTCGAACCTGCGACCGCTGGCGCAGAAATTACTCACTACCAACTGAGCCAAGTGTTGCCAAATTATATTTATAGTAGTTTTACTTTGAAATAACTTATTATTTTCTACACTTTACTTTGAATTTTACCATTTCCTTGTTAAAAGAGCGAATGTGAACTAAAAAAATGAACGTCTTTCAAAGAACAAAGCCTACGAAAAGAGACGATACAAGTAATAACCTAAGCGACGCTTATCCTAAGAGCACTCTGTTCAGTGAAATGCGTTATATTCGCAATCAGTTTTAAATGGAAATAAGAAAAGTCTAATTGCCTCGGATTGGAAGTTAATGGAGGCATTAATTATTATACATTTTTTTGCAGATATCAAAAGATATTATCTTGATTGAAAAGCGTTTTGTTAATAAAAGATTATTATACATAATTGCTGCATAGTAATTTATGTTTAAACAGTAATTGTTATCTAAACGATATGTACGTATGTATATGGGAATCATTAATGTCCTTCCCGAGGAAGGAAATAATAATAAATATGTTGGGACATTATTACACACAGCGCCATCTAGTTCCGTGGTAAGCTACGAGGCTTGTGTTACGGATACCAGATGGTTAATGAAAGGAAGAAGGGAGAAATAAAGGGTAAGCTTAAAGGTAGAGGGAGGTCAAGTGTAAGCTGAATGGCGAATTTTAACAAGATACAAAGAGTGTAGAAAATCGCCTATTTTCTATTTTTTTAATCTTGTAACCCCATAGATGGCAAAGTCTCGCAAAATATTTTTAATATTAAAATATAACAATTTAAAAATATTTTCTAGTGTAGTACTGAACATTATAGGTGAACTGTATAATTATAAAACTTTAAAAAGTTGTGGAAGAAAAGGCTCTGCTCATACATCAGCAAAGCAATCAATCAGCTAGAGAACTTTCAAAACAATATGTTTCGTTTCCGATAAAATCTTCAATTCTTATTTTAATTCTACATCTATATCTATACATAATATAATGAAGTTCTAACTTAGTTGAATCTGTAAATTGCATATTTCTTGGAAAATCTTATTGAAATGTTCATTATTATCGATACAGAGGCCGAATATATAATTTTTAGAATTTTTGTCTGTCTGTCTGTGACCGCTTCACGAGAAAACCACTGAACAGATATTAATAAGATTTAGTATGACGATAGCTGGTCAGGACATAGGATACTTTTTATTGCTGGAAAATATCTTATTTCTGATAAATCTCAAGTAACCGGTATGGAAAATCTAAAAAAAATAGTTTCCGGTCTTTAAAACCGGGCGGAGCCGCGGGAAATGCTAGTAAAGTATAAAATTTGAATTAAGCAAAATAAACACTAGGTCCATTAAGATTTTAGATGGTTTTAAATAAATCGTTTCAAATCGTCACCTTCAAAGGTTATTGACATCCTACAGATTTCAAGTATACTCTAGAGCTTTTTCAATATCCCGGGGTCCATAAATTAAGGCAAGTGTTCTCAAAAAAGTCAATTTCCAACTTCATCTCAATGATTAAGGTGTTGAATAAATATTTTAGATCTTATCTCATTTTAATTAACAGTTTTTTTAATAAAATTAATTAATATATTTAGTCCATTCCAAGAAATTGGGAGCTTTTTTAAATTTGGACTTAAATTTTTAAGTTTCAGAAAAAAGTTTCTTCTCCTACAGTATCTAGTCTTTAGTGAATTTCAATGTACCTTTTGTACCACCTTACTATCTTATTAATATTATAAATATTTGGGTAGATATTCTTCACTGAATTATGGTACAAAGATATAAAACCAATAAAATATTTTATAAGTATAATTTATTGTATTTAACTCCTTTTTTACCGTCCCACTGCTGGGCAAGGGCTTGCCTTCAATATGAAAGGGATTAGGTCATAATCCGCCACGCTGGTCATATTCGGATTGGCGAACTACACATGACTTTTGAAAACTTGTTAGGTTCAGAAATGTCGGTTTCCTCGCGATGTTTCTATATATATGTTGAGACATTATTATAACAGCGCCATCTAGTTCCGTGGTAAGCTACGTTACGTGCTTGTGCTACGGATATCAGATAGTTGATACTTGATATACTACATATATAAATTTTAAATACATACATATTATAAATATAAACACCCATGACTGGAGTGCAAACATTCGTGCTCAACAAATGCATGCCCCCAGCGGGACTCGAACCCGTGACCGCTGGAGCAGAATGTAGGGTCACTATCAACTGAGCCAAACGTGTCGTCAAACGTGTTTCTTCACCGTAAGACAAGTGGTAATCATATCTAAAACGATTTGCACATGTCAGCGATTGGAATTTGGATCCCGCTTCACTCGTATACTCAAGCGAACGCGTTACCACTGCGCTACCACAGCCTCTATATACATATCAATGTATGTACCAAACAACAATTTGAGTAAAGTCGCTATCCATTAGCAAGTTTAAAATAAATTAAAAAGAAAGCAATCGGCAACAATAAACAATTTCCTCTGAAATGTTTTCGAAAGTAAAAAAAGGCTGAAGGACGCTTAAAGTATTTGAAATGTCCTTCGGTTAAATGAGAGCATCGGTTCGTAATAATGAGATCTTTGAAATTTAATTAACTAATTGTTTTAAATTTTTGTCAAGCGTGAGTCGTATATTTTTATATTAAATTCGTAAATCTTTACATCATTTATAATTAAATTTTCACTACAAACTGAGCCAAACGTGTCGTCTGAATTTATATACTGCAATAAAAATATGCTAATAATTAATTATTGATGCTGGAAACTAAGGAAGATTGTTAGTTAAAATAATAAATAAAGCATCTTTGAAAGATACCTTGTTACGACGCTCACAAAGTACTTAAGATGGCTGTCGGAGCATCGGTGCGCAATAATGAGACTACACCGTTATAAATAATATTACTTGTTTCCACTGAAAGGGCGAGAAAAATATTAAAGCAGTATCTACACAGTAAGCTGTATAAGGAACCTCGTTGGTGTAGTAGCTAGCATGTATGGTCGCACACCGGGAGGTCCTGGGTTCGAGTCCCGGGTCGGGCCAAGTTTATTTATTGAGTCTTTCTGTCTGTATATTATTTTCTTGCAAAGCGGTGGGGCGGAAAGAAAAGTTGAATCTATTATACATTAACTAGTAATTCCCGCGGATTCGCCCGCGCCCGAAGAATTAAAATTTAGGGTTATCAGAATTTGTTGATGCCAAATCGTAAAAAAGTTAAAATTAAAAATTGATCTAAAAATAAAAAAATAAATATCTGGGGAGGGCCACCCTTATCACCTAGAGAAATAAAAATTAGCCTACGACCTATTCCCAGACCTATCAAATAAACACAAAAAATTTGATTACAATCGGTCAAGCCGTTTCGGAGTTATGTAAGTCATTTAAAGAAGTGTGTAAATATATTTTACTAAATAATTAAACAAAGAAATATTTTGCAGGAAATACATTGAAAGATGTTTATAAAGCACTTAGTTGTTTTTACGGTCTGCAAAGAACATAAGCTGCGTATAAATATTCTTCAAAGGACTTACTTTGAGGAGAATAAATGAAATGTGTACTTAAACATTTCTAAGTTCATTTTTTGCGATAAGAGTCCTTTCGCGTTTATTTAAAAATACTCGAGAATTAAGGAAGATTTTTGAAGCTGGAAGTTATATTACAAAATATTTTTAAGTTAAAAAATGTTGTATCATTATGATGTTATTAAATACAGAATTTCCTTAACAAACTTTTTTTTATAGAGATAAGTATTACCTAACCTTACGTGAAATGAAAGGAAATAGTGATGTGCGTAGTTTCCGCAAACTTTCCAAAATATTTGTCAGATTTTAATTCTTCATTTTTAACAGTTTTTCAAACATTTCCTAACAAAGGCAGTTACTATAAAGGTATATTACAGCACTAATATTGCTTTAATTTAACTATAAGTACGTCCTTTCTATCCGAATTCAATCGAACAAATGAGAGATTTTCCACTTAACCTGACTTATATGCGACCTCACAAAAAGGACCATAAGAATGTCTGTTCGAAATTACTAATAATAGTTTTTATACAATTTTCAACTCTTAAATCTCTAATATAAGGTTCATTTTCATGAAAGGTATACCAAATCATTTTGTAAGTACTGGAGTCTCATTTTAACGCTCTTTGACGAGGGCTTTGCGTGGGAAAATTATATTATACGCTACATTTTGCTATTATAGTTTAGATAAAAAATAAACAAAAAAAACCAGTAAAATCGACTAAAAGCAATTTTCATTATATATAAATAATTAAAGGTTAGATGGATTTAGTAAGAAAAAAAAGCTTATATATATATTAAGTAATTCTAGTCTATAATATATATATATATATATATTATAGACTAGAATTAACACACAAAAACATTTGTGAAAACACTTGCAAAAGAACGATAAAGACTTGATTTATTAAACCAATGAAATATTTTTAAATTAAATGACATTACTCACTTATTAAAAAACTTCATAATCACAATATAATCGAAAAAATACTGTGTATTTAGATATAAATCATCGTTATTACAACAAAAAGTTAGAAGCTTCAAAACATCTCACGAATTTATCCAAAGGCTTGATTTTGTAAGGATGAACATCAAAAGAAAAATTTTAATTAAATAACTTTAGCGGAGTAAATAAACCGTACAATCTTATCGGAAGTTTGTGAACCGGACAAAGGAAAATATACATTGAAAAAAATCTCGTTTACACGTTTACACGTTTTTTTAATTATCTGTCAACATTGAATGCGTCAATAGCTCCCACGGCCTTGACGTGCAAAAAATGTACTGTGAACAAGTTAATCTCATACATGTGACATATGCTGTATGAATGTAAAAATAAGGTTCAAAATATATACATTGGATTGTTCCGAAAATTTTGTTTTTGTGGTCAACCGTCAAATAACTATGGAGTCGCAGTGAAATATTTCTTGTGGGAATGAAATTTAGGTGGGAATTCCACATTAATGGGCGTATAGCAGACACGTGCCTGTGCGGTTAAGGGGATATAAGTACGGTTTAAAAGAGGATGGGTGAGTTAGGTCTTTATCTAATTTCATGCCTCATCTCCCTGTGTTATATCAGACGAAATTAATATTTTAATGATAAAAAAGGTCTGCTTTGGTTTGAATTTGGGAGTATTTTTATATTACTTAAACATTTTTTAAATTTGATTTACTGTTGTAATAGAAATATGTTATTATTAAAGTAAAAAATATATTCTGTGTTCTTTGAAACCTATTCATTAAACAACTTAGTAACTAAACATATAAAAAAAATGTAACTTCTCGTTGTCTGTACATGAAAGATAATTTACAGAAAGGTCGTTATCAACGCAAAATAACCCAAAATTACGATTTTTTTGCTATTAGTAGTTCATGAGAAATACGGACGAGTCTCATTAAATAATTAATGTAACAATATTCCCCTGTTCCATTTTCTGCTGCTAAATATGACAGTACTTAATGATCGACGAATTGACTCACTCTACGCGGAACCGAACCCGCAGCCATTGGCGATGGCGATGGCGTAGTCAGTACCAAATTATATCATGAAAAAAAAAAAACGTATAATATAAAGGTGGTCTTAACAAAGACATGATTTAGATAGCGATTCGTAAATCCGGAACTCATATAAATTTAAAGGGACCGGAGTGTGAATATTTTTTGCTTTATGCGAAGGTCATTCAAGGTTCCCATGGATTTTGGTTCCTATGAGAACGTGTTAAGGGAAACGACGGTTCGAATAAGTATTATTAAACTTAACTGTTTAATTGCAAGCGTACATTAATTAGAGTTTAAAATTGGATTAGAATGAAAATCTGCAACCATCTTATAAAATTTAGACATATTTTTCTAAAAAAATATATAGTTTTGATTTCTAATCTAAAAAGTGTAATAATTTATGTAGTAATCTTTAAGTAACTTAAAAAACTGTTATTAGTTTAAAAAAAACTGTTAAGTAAACAGATACGCATTATGCGAAACAAAATAATTGTCTATTATTAAAAGATTATCACCCTTTAATTTGAACACTCAGACGTGTGCCACATAAGGGTGTTCCCAGTCCCACGGTATATTTCAAGAAATCAGATTTCGATGGGAACAATTTGCTGGATACAAGTTTTTTTATTAGTGAAATCTAACGTTATTTTAATTTTTAATAATTTTGGTTATTTATTTTAAGTACTTAATAAAAAAACCTAATAAAGTTCTCAGTATATATAATCTGTACATATTTTGTTCGGAAAGTGGTATTGAAATAGACATTATTATTTATCTGTCTGTATGTCTGACCGCATTACATAAGAACTAACGACGACTTTGATAGAATAATGATAACTGATTTTCGGGTTAACCTATTTATAACAACATAGGTACAATAGGATATTATCAAATTCAGAGAAATCTATTCTATTTAACCGTTAAACCCATCAGTCACACTACTTTATATATATATATATATATATATATATATATATATATATATATATATATATATATTATAATGACATTAAAAGGGCATCTTTAATTTATTCAATTGATACTCATCTCGTATCTCATTACAAAAAGAAACCAAACAATAAACAAAATTGGAGCGATTTAACAATTGCTACTCCACAAATGCACGTACCTGTTAAATACTTTATGGTGTAACCCTATTATTAAAAGATTATGACCCTTTTCTGTAAACATTAATCGTGGCATGCGCTATGGGGTGTTCGCGTCCCACGGTTCCCTTCTCAGGTTGAAAAGTCCACGGGAACTAATGGAGGAATCACTTAAGTGTGACTTTAGGGGGCCATTCTATAATAGGACTTTAAATATGCTAATTATAGATCAGATAAACAGATTAAGTTGACGTAACAAGGCGTGTATTTTTTAATTAAGTACAGACAGGATATGTTAAGCAATAGTCATGGTTTTATTTTATACTAGCAGCGTACTCTTGCTTTAATTCTTCTGATATTCACTTGTTTATTTAAAGGTACGTGAAAAAAAAAACTCTAAAACATTTTCTATTTTATATTTACGTGGGAATCTACACTGATGCGTGGGAATTTTTAACAGCCCGTGTAAAGTAGGGGAGAATATATTCTGTTGAAGCAAAACGTTTTATCTTTTTTGGGTTCCGTACCCAAAGTGTAAAACTGGGCCCTATTACTAAGACTCAGCCGTCTGTCTGTCCGTCTGTCACCAGGCTGTATCTCAGGAACCGTGATAGGCAGTTGCAATTCTCATAGATTCTGTATTACTGTTGCCGCTATAATAACAAATACTAAAAACAGTATAAAATAAATATTTGAGGGGGCTCCCATACAACAAACGTGACAAGACGTCACGTAGGCGCTTGAAATATTCACAGAATATTTAGTTATAAATTTACTTTAAAAATAAATAATGAAACTAAAATAAAACAAATATTTAAGCAGACAAATAACATTTTTTTTTGCCATTTTTGTAGATAATGGAACCCTTCGTGTGCGAATCCGACTCGCACTTGGTTTTTTATTGTCTGTATGGCAAACTGTTTTGCCATCGTATTCAAATTCAAATTATAGCCTTTTATATATAACAAATCGTTTTTTATTCGGAAATAAATCGCTTGAGAGAAATCGACTACGCTTTTGTAATTTCTAATTTTATATTATTTAAAAACATGGACATTTGTATATTGTACTAATGTATAGTTATAAATAATATATTTCTATTTTAAAAGTACATAATGATTGATGAAATATCAAAATTTTTGAAACAATTATTTATTATATTTCATTTTTTTTACATCTCAACTCATGAAAATATATATATAACATGAAAAATTTTAATCATTTAATTCATGACATTAAGTATTTTTTTACTACATATATTATATTTTTAACGCTTATTATTTATTAGGATTAGTTTAACTGACAAAGCTCCGAAACTGTAAAAAAATAAATAAAATGTAAACAATAAAAATGTGAACAGATCACTTTTAAAAGAAATTCTACGAAAAATAATAAGAAAAACACATTTACATAAAATGACGGCTGAAGGACACGAATATTTTATTACACATATTCTAAAAACGCAAAATTCTCACGAAATTTCTTTCCCACAGCTCGTCCCGTGAGACTATTATCGTATTTAAGGACCCATATAAAATAGGTCGTTAGTCGTAACTGACACTTCTTTTATTCGAATTAATGTTAACGTATGAACTCGATGCCATGACTGTGTAAATGTGGGTTCATTCTCGCTTGAAGCATTTTTCTTGATAAAAAAAGGAAAACATTTTTGATTTTGGTATTTTTTTAATGAAAGAATAACATTTTTATTCTTATTCAATTAAAAGATTATGACCCTTTTCTGTAAACATTAATCGTGGCATGCGCTATGGGGTGTTCGCGTCCCACGGTTCCCTTCTCAGGTTGAAAAGTCCACGGGAACTAATGGAGGAATCACTTAAGTGTGACTTTAGGGGGCCATTCTATAATAGGACTTTAAATATGCTAATTATAGATCAGATAAACAGACTAAGTTGACGTAACAAGGCGTGTATTTTTTAATTAAGTACAGACAGGATATGTTAAGCAATAGTCATGGTTTTATTTTATACTAGCAGCGTACTCTTGCTTTACTCACGCCCCTAAGTATCTAACACCTATAGTCTATCTTTCTACAAATTTCATCCAAATCAGTCCAGCCAGCCAGCGTGAAACACGAACAAACATCCATATTTAAAAATAGTAGTTGACATATTTTTAATTAGCTTTTTATTAAAAAATGTTATTCTTTCATTAAAAAAATACCAAAATCAAAAATGTTTTCCTTTTTTTATCAAGAAAAATGCTTCAAGCGAGAATGAACCCACATTTACACAGTCATGGCATCGAGTTCATACGTTAACATTAATTCGAATAAAAGAAGTGTCAGTTACGACTAACGACCTATTTTATATGGGTCCTTAAATACGATAATAGTCTCACGGGACGAGCTGTGGGAAAGAAATTTCGTGAGAATTTTGCGTTTTTAGAATATGTGTAATAAAATATTCGTGTCCTTCAGCCGTCATTTTATGTAAATGTGTTTTTCTTATTATTTTTCGTAGAATTTCTTTTAAAAGTGATCTGTTCACATTTTTATTGTTTACATTTTATTTATTTTTTTACAGTTTCGGAGCTTTGTCAGTTAAACTAATCCTAATAAATAATAAGCGTTAAAATATAATATATGTAGTAAAAAAATAATTAATGTCATGAATTAAATGATTAAAATTTTTCATGTTATATATATATTTTCATGAGTTGAGATGTAAAAAAAATGAAATATAATAAATAATTGTTTCAAAAATTTTGATATTTCATCAATCATTATGTACTTTTAAAATAGAAATATATTATTTATAACTATACATTAGTACAATATACAAATGTCCATGTTTTTAAATAATATAAAATTAGAAATTACAAAAGCGTAGTCGATTTCTCTCAAGCGATTTATTTCCGAATAAAAAACGATTTGTTATATATAAAAGGCTATAATTTGAATTTGAATACGATGGCAAAACAGTTTGCCATACAGACAATAAAAAACCAAGTGCGAGTCGGATTCGCACACGAAGGGTTCCATTATCTACAAAAATGGCAAAAAAAATGTTATTTGTCTGCTTAAATATTTGTTTTATTTTAGTTTCATTATTTATTTTTAAAGTAAATTTATAACTAAATATTCTGTGAATATTTCAAGCGCCTACGTGACGTCTTGTCACGTTTGTTGTATGGGAGCCCCCTCAAATATTTATTTTATACTGTTTTTAGTATTTGTTATTATAGCGGCAACAGTAATACAGAATCTATGAGAATTGCAACTGCCTATCACGGTTCCTGAGATACAGCCTGGTGACAGACGGACAGACAGACGGCTGAGTCTTAGTAATAGGGCCCAGTTTTACACTTTGGGTACGGAACCCAAAAAAGATAAAACGTTTTGCTTCAACAGAATATATTCTCCCCTACTTTACACGGGCTGTTAAAAATTCCCACGCATCAGTGTTGATTCCCACGTAAATATAAAATAGAAAATGTTTTAGAGTTTTTTTTTCACGTACCTTTAAATAAACAAGTGAATATCAGAAGAATTCGTAAGTTCGTGCATAAATTGTATAATATAAGGTAATATGTAAAAAAAGTTAGTTGGGTATTTATAAAATAGTAAATGATGAAAAATCCTAAAACACACTTTACTAATATTAGTTTTTATTAAAGTTTATGTTTTAATTATTACTTATTTATTTCAAAAAAAAAATTTAATATAGTTTCACAGAAGGATATATAAGAAAGTCCTTAATGTACAAGAAAAATTAAAATGTTACATGAAATGCTTTGTTGTTAACACGGTTACATGTGTTAAGTTTAAACGAACGTCGAGGTTAGGTTAGGTTATGCGATTTTTAATACATATTTACCACATATATATGTAATTATATCACTTACTTTATTATGACTTTTTTTAGAACTTTTTTGTGTCCTATATTTTAGAAAAACAGGGAGTGATAGAAAGAAATACGAATTTTTAGAATTCCTATGTGACTGGTCTATCAAGGCCCTTTGTATCAGAATGACAGCATCATATGGAAATATTGGTTTCCTGGCTACTGATAAAACACAATTATAGTTATTTTAAAGTAGGCAAGCTAAATTCTAATAACATAAAAAAAACATAATACTTATATTCTATTACCAAAAATCGTTTCTAAAAAATTTAAAGTTTCAAAACCAAATAATTCCGACATAAGTGTCATCCAGGCAGCATAATTTGTAGGCATATTTTTAAAATCTATCTTGATTGCAAATGCTATATTTATTTTCAAGTTAAATAAAATTTTGTTATGCCAAAAACTCTCAGCACTTAATTCTCACGATCGGTTCCATGGTTCTCACAGGATTTTTAGTATTCCCACAAAACTGTCCGCGATGTGTGAACTAACACAGAGGGGTCCCTTAAATCAAGGAGCGGAAGTCGTTTCCATGGCTTTATCAGTTTCTTTTCATAGCTAAAGTTGTTAACAATAAATTAACTTTTTGTCGCGTGTCAAAACTTTTCAAGGGTGGCGTGAATTGATATGTGAAATAGGGTGACATTCAATTATTTTGTACCTGGAAGGGTAGTTAGCATTTGAATAAATTGGGTTCGTTACCGCGAGCATCATGTTTTTGGTAATCAGGCAGATTTTTTTTATTGTACGTACCTATAGGTATGTATTAGAAAATTTATAATCGTACATTTTGATTTGAATGCAATTTCGTACACAATTTACCAGGAATGAATTATGTAAAAAATATTTTAAAAGGACAAAACTCACAAATATTTTATTTAATACATTTTTTTCGATATTTGTAAGTTTCTTAAAACTACCCATTTTTTTTCTTCAAATAATAGCTCTCCATATTTAATAATTATATGAACCTGGAGTAATAACAACAACAACTTGAAAAAATAAGGATTTTATATCATATACGATCATATCTAATCTTTCAATGAACGCCCTTAACATTTAAATTCACATCAAAGTTGTATACAAAAGTCAGTTTTTCTCACGCAAGGGCGTCGATTCCCACACGAATTTTTGTCGGTCGCACGGACCGTGGTATTCGATTTTTTGTGAAGGATTTTTATTATGAACATTATAATAGTTATGTTTTATAAAAAATTGCATAATATGCTATTTTAGATTTAAGCCAAAATATAACTTTTTAAATGAAAATGTTTTGCATTTTGTCGTTATTTTTTTATTAATATTTAATAATAAATAAATAGACAGCGTTAACAGCACCATCTAGATACATGGCTACAACATGCTATAAGCTACGAGGCTTGTGATATGTTTGCCAGATATATGATATAATATACACACATATATATCTTTGAAAAACAAATATATTATAAATATGCTCATCACACAAATGAAACCCCCCCGCAGGACTTGAACCCGCAATCTCGGGTGCAGCAACTAGAGTCACTACAAACTAAGCCAAACGGTGTCGTCAAAATTAATCTTAGTACTTAAATATTCTATTAATTTCCTTTTTTAAATAAAATATTATATAGGTACCTAGGTTTTGTTACTTAAGTAACCTTTTTATGAACGTCAGTAAAAAATAAATGCTTGAATGTAAAAGGCCTATCCTGCATTGTTGCCATTTTAATTTCTCACGCTCGGTCTGTCGGGGATTCCCACAAGAAATTTAAACGGTCAAAGTAAATTTGGTTCGTTAGGCAACGTAAGGATCCTTTGTGATGCTGTAACTTTATTTCCATACACAATATACTTACAGCTTTGTAAATGGCGAGATTATTACTATTTTATTCTTACCATCTATAGTGAATGTGTGTGAATATGTGTACATTGAAAGCAAAAGAAATCTGTCTGTTAAATTAATCTTTTTTAGTAAAAGCTATAATATGTTGTGTAATATACTTGAATAATCCATGAATTTACAAAAAAAAGTGTTAAATCATTAAAAAACACTTGTTTGGTAATAATTCATATAAAACTAATAAGTTATGTTACATCAATATCAGAATTGCTATTGTCATAATATCATGTTATTTGTCAGCATTTAATTATACGTCACCCTTTTATGTCGAGACACATATTCAACGAAAGCCACAAAATTCCCACAATTTTTTCATTCCCACGCGACAAACTCGTTCGTACCGTGTGAAAAATGAAATGTATTCAGAGGGCTGAGAAAAGATGACACTCTAAAATCGCTAACGTCAGTAGAAAACAAAAATTATTTAAATAGAACATGAGAACACCTACGTGACTCCTAGATGTTTTTTAACTTTCTTTGTCTATTATAGAATGTTTACTTGATTTATTGGGTAAAGTGGAATCGTTTACGTATAGGTATATGTTACATTCTAAAGCTCGATGATATTTTTAATAAATTTCAATGAAGACTAGAATACAATATTTCTATCATATAATTTTGGTATGAATTTAATTTATTATAGTGAACTAGCATATCCCGCGGCTCCGCTCGCGTTTTAAAGAAACTAAATTCTTAGATTTCACGTACCGTGTGATGTTTTACAGCCAGTTTTTAACGGTTAATTGAGATTTCTCAGAAATGTGATATTTAACAGCAGTAAAAAGTATTATATTCTGACCCAAATAATCAGCTATCAATATACCAAATTTTATCAAAATCTGTCGGGTGGTTTTCGCGTGATACGGTCACAGACACACAAACAGACAAAAATTCTAAAAACTATAGATTAGGCCTCTGTATCGATAATAATTATTATTCCAATATTTCAATGTACAGATTCGACTAGCGATTTACCCTCGCTTCGCTTGGGTTCCTAGGTGCGCTTTAATGATCAGTATAAAATTCTCAGACGTGATACTTTCCCACAGGAAAAAAAAGCTAAACTTTGACTAAAATAACTAGCTGTTATATTTTCATACCAAGTTTTATCAATGTTTGTATAGTGGTTTTCTTGTGATGTGGTGACAGACAGACAGACGGATATTCTAAAAACTAAAGGTTCTGCCGCTGTTTCGATTATAATGACCACTGAGGGCGGCCCATGCCCAGCAGTGGGACGCTAAAAAGGGCTGATGATGATGATGATGATGACCATTTCAATAGGATTTTTCCAAAAAATATCTATTATTCAGATTCGACAAGTTAGTATTATATGTAAGGTAAGTTCGGGTAATAAGCCTAGCTAAGGGAGATTTGAAATAAAATGAAAACTATACATCAGCCAATTTTAATGCCAAGTAAACATAATATAGAATCTATAATATTAATAATGAAGAAAAAATGCTAACTTTAGCCGTAAACAAAAAAAATATACTTAGAACAATTTTTAAAACCCTGTCTATAGGCCTTATTATACTATATAGGTAGCATGTTTTAGGGTAGCAGCGTTCAACAAAGATAACTAATCTAATTAAGCTTCCACGTTATTACCAACATTAAAAAACTTGTATCTTTTAACATTGTGATGTTCCCATGGGACCTCACGATCCGTGGGAAAGATTGGAGGTCGGAAATGATGCATTCAAAATTTATTAAGTCATTAGGTCAAAATATTCATAAAAAGAGCAGTAAAATATTTACACATATTCATTTTTTTGAACTGTCAAGGAAGTTTTTGTCACGGTTTTTATGCAAGTCCCTTAACGTTCTTATGTCGGTGGGAACTAAAAGTTATGCGAGTGCCAACAAATTGTTTGGACCAAAAAAATGTATTATCTAAATTATAATAATAATAACCAATTCATTGTACAGCCAAAAAGAGAAAAGATCCCAGACAACCTGAGATATATTTATAAAGACGATAAAACATATGTTACAAATATTATTAATATATTTTACTATAATTTTAAAATATCCTGTAATGCAACATTATTTAAATTTTCTTAACATCAGTTCATCTTAGGTTAAAACTTTTCTTAAAATTAAGCATTCTTCAGTATTTCCTAATCCTAGAAAAGGCGAGGCTCAATAAAATCGAATCTGCGACCTTTAGCCCAATATACATAATTTTTGATACTAGTTCACTGAAGCGTAACGGTCAAAACCGATTTCACACATTGAATAAGGGTAGATCCGGATCAAAAATTTACTCACGAAGTGATATTAAGAATTCATTCCTATGTGACTTTCATACTTCACACGGAATTTAAAGAATATCGTGTGAAATAGGGGTGCAAGGGTTGGCACGTGTCAATAAGGGATGTGCGCCCCAAGCATGAGGTTAATTATTATGGACATTTTATTCCCTTATAAGTTAACTAACCCTTTTCACAGACATTTTATATTGAATTATTGATTAAAACGTACAATATGTAAATTTTGGTTCTAGTATACTTTTTTGACTAAATTTGTAAGTGCTCTTTTGTAAAATGCAAGTGACTTCAATTATTTTTTCAAAAAATATTTAATGTACAGATTCTACGAGTATAATCTCTAATATATAAAAAATTCGTGTCACAGTGTTTGTCATCGAACTCCTCCGAAACGGCTTGACTGATTTTTATGATTTTTTTATGTTGTAGGCTATTTTTTATTCCTCTAGGTGACAAGGGTGGCCCTCACCAGATTTTTTATTTTTTTTATTTTTACACCAAATTTTTATTATTTATTTCTTTAAAAAATTTTTATAACACTTTATTTTCATGCTTCTACCATCAATCCTTATTTTTAACGGTGATTGGAACGGGGGCGGAGCCGCAGGAATAGTTAGTATAATATATTAATTATGTAGATGAAAGTTCAAATTATCTTTATTAAAGTTAAGATAATTTTCATTTGCCTGCTACAAAGATATTACATCTTTAAACTGATTTTAATTTTAAATTGAAACACGTAGTATTCTCGACAAGTGTTACTGAACGTTAGCCTTTTTCACAAAGACAAGGAAAATGTACGTAAATAGTTTATCCTATACATATTATAGCTGATCCTATTAACAATGTAACGAGCCACTTTGGGTTCACATTCTCACGGGCCGCAGTCTCAGAGGACTCGCCGGAAATGGGTTCCGTGAGAGCGATGTGCGTTGGGCCACGAAACTAGCGACCTCATATGTTAAATATATATTTCTACATATAATAAAATTCTAACTTAGTCGGATCTATACATTGAATATTTTTCGGGAATTCTTATTGAAATAGTCAGAATTATCGATACAGAGGCCGAATCTATAGAATCTATAGATTTTGATGAAATTTAGTATGCTGATAGCTGATACTTTTTACTGCTGGAATATATCTCATTTCTAAGAAATCTCATGTAACCGTAAAAAGCCGACTGTAAAACATCACACGGTATGAGAAATCCTAGAATTTAGTTTAGGGTCTTTAAAACGTGGGCGGAGCCACGGGAAATGTTAGTAAAATATATAATGTTGATAGTTTACGTAAGTAGTGCGTATAGTAATATTAAAGTAGTATTAATATATCAATAAATCAAGAAGGGTCTTTGTGTATGTATGTCACTATACTACTCCTTCATCATGGATGCACCTATGCATCTCTATACAATTGATATTACCTCTACTTAGCCTTTTTTAACATCCTACTACTGGGCACAGACTCTCTGTCGATATGAAAGGGGTCAGATTATAGTCCACCACGCAAGCCGAGTGCGGGTTTGAGGATTGGACATGTCTTTTCTAAAACTCTATTTTTCTTTTTCTCTTCCTCATGACGTTTTCTTTCTTTGAGTAATAATCATGTTGATTGATGACTTACATAAAAAAATATTAGAGTAATATTACTAAACTTAATTTAAATCTACTTCATTTAGTTCTAACGCACGCAAGTTAATTAAGCGCATTAATTCAAGCACAAAGAAGTGTGTAAGGGTTGTTTAAAATATGCCTGTAAATATATAAAATGCTTCTACCTACATATTTATGACGCATGTTATTATATTAGGTGTGGCCGCTAGAATAGATCCATTCCATTGTCTAGGTCACGTTTGGTCTAACTCTATATACAAAATTATATTTTGTACTGTAAGTATTGTTTGTATACATCCATCTATATAAATAAAAATGAATGTTGCTAAGCGCAAAACTCGAGAATAGCTTGACCGATTCGGCTATTTTTTTTGTATGTTCCTAAGGAACGTTCCTAAGGTACACAGAAGGTTTTAATAATAATTATAATAAAAAAAAACAAAGATTGTACAAAATTAACACTAAACTACGCTAGTATTTAATAAAAAAATTTAAAATAAATTTGAATATGCAAATATCTTTTAATTAAATTTAAGTAGAGATAAAGTGATTATTATTATTAAATAAATAAAACATTATCTATTTTTTGGCGGATTTGGTTCCGAATTGAAAAAATTAACTTCACATTTCATGGCCCTACATTTAAGTGCATGCTACATTAGGGGGTGATAAGCGGGCGCGTGCTATCGCAATTATAAGACCCCTCACGCATTATTGTTGATGACCAGGGGTCGCGGTCAAATGTTTTGATAACACCCTTGTTTGCATGCCTAATAGATCTATTTGAGTGGCGTTGATATATCAATTTGTATGAGATTTATGTAGTAAATTTTAAGGTGTAAGTCGTATGACTTTACTTTTAACTTACATTATTGTTTTATCTGCTATTATAAGCGTTTATCTTTAATCTGATTAAAAAAATATAGCTTTGGAGCGGTGAATGAAATATTTGTACATACAATTTATCAATCATAGTTCTTTAGACCATTACTTGACTACGTATCGTAGTATCATTTTCTATGCATATCGGTATCCCATACTCATCTATACTACTATTTATAAAGCTGAAGAGTTTGTTTCATTGTTTGTTTGTTTGTTTGGTTGAACGCGCTAATCTCAGGAACTACTGGTTCGATTTGAAAAATTCTTTTTGTGTTGGATAGTCCGTTTATCGAGGAAGGTTATAGGCTATATTACATCCCGCTACGATCAATAGGACTACGCTACGACTATTAATCGTAGCGAGATGTAATATAGCTTATAGCCATCCTCGATAAACGGACTATCCAACACAAAAATAATTTTTCAATTCGGACCAGTAGTTCCTGAGATTAGCGCGTTCAAAGAAACAAACATACAAACAATCAAACAAACAATCTCTTCAACTTTGTAAATAGTATATAGATATACCTTTAAATATATAAATAATATAAATATAAACGTCGTTCTAATCACACAAATTAATGACCCAGCGGGATTCGAATCCGCGATCGCTGGCACAGCAAGTAGAGTCACTACAGATTGAATCAAAAGTGTCATTAAAATAACTTTTATTTAATACTATATTCTAAGATTAACGAAATCAGGGGGTTGTTGTAATCAAAGACGAAAAATGTTAAATTCAGTATCCATTATAAATCAATTTGCGTTTAACTTTTAAGAAGAGTTAATTTAAGTTTCAAATTAAGCACATTAAATATTACCAACTTCGAAATTAGAATATTATATTAAAGTATAGAAAATTAATAATAAACAAATCTCGAAGGTAAATTCTAACACCAGCTAGACCGTTCGCTCTCAATAATAGTGTATTTGAAGCTTAGGCATCTACACGAGCTTTTCAAAAGCTCTACGCAGTATACCTAAAATCAGAACATTTCAATACAAGCTTAATATGTGGTTAAGTGAATCTCCTAATGAATAATTAAAGGCTTAAGAGGCTTTCAGGCTAACGTTTTCGCACTGATGTTCAGTGTTTACATTGTGGTTGTACGTAAAATGTTATTACATAGCATATATTAGATTCATTTGTATAAGAGTTTTAAGTGAAATTAATTATTTATATATTTGAAAATTTGGTTTTTGTCTGAATTTAGGACAAGATTAAGGTAAAGTTAAATGTAAACTGGTTTTCATAATGGTTTTTTTAATAGGCTAATTCCACCAAGCCTTTACGAAACGCTTTATTTTGGGTTTACCTTGCACCCAGGTATATTATGTGTATTCAGCCTTTTTTAACGTCACTCCTGGGCACGGGCCTCCCTTCATTATGAACGGGATCAGGCCATAGTCCGCTACGCCGCGCTGGCCTGGTGCGGGCGGAGTTCAAACGTCTTTCGAAAACTTGCTAGGTTCTATCATACATGCAGGTTTCCTCACGATGGTTTCCTTCACCATAAGATGTCAAAATCATAAAAGGTTTTAAAGCTGTGGTGCCCATGGGTAACGTGCTTGCTTGGAAAACTGAGTGAAGCAGGTTCAACTCTCGGGTCTCACACCTCTGATATTTTCACGGTGGAATCATTTACGACATGATTACCACTTGTCTTATGCAGAAGGAAAACATCGTGAGGAAATATGCATGTCTGAGAGACGCTAGCAAAGGTGGTCTATGGCCTGATCCTCTTGTATTGAAGGGAGGCTGTGTCCAGCAGAGGGATCTTAAAAGGGCTGAATAGAAGCGTTTTAAGAAGTCTCGAATATCATGGACTGATATTCGAGACTTGAACTCCTTTTGAAAGTTCGCTTTATGCTAGAATTTAACTGGCGCATACCATCAGTCGACTAGTATCGTAAAACCATTAATAATCTCTCTGTCTGTAGAGCAAATTCCCTCTATAGTACGTGTATTTGATCAATTTGCTTGCCAAATATATTTCAGGCGTGAAACTTGCCTTTCAAATGTTTTATACTTCATTTAAATATCAACCTTATATGTTGTGGTTTAAAGTACAATTTGAATCGTAATATGTAATGTATGCTTAGAAGGAGAAATTTCATTTGAGACGATTTTCGCGATTTTCACGTCTCTAGGGGAGTGTCGTTGATTTATACAAGCTATTCTTTCTTTGTATATAATTTTTTATAGTAAAGTGGCGAAAGTATCTCATTAATGTATTATTTTAAAATGTAGTTGTAGACTTTTTACTTTTTACAAGTGGTAGTGCCATGCTTGTTACCTTCGGGTAGCAGCCGAATGGGCCGGCACGCCCCGTATAGTACCACTCTCTCACAGGAGACCGGCGTGAAGTGGCAGCTATGCTGTCGCGTTTCGTCCGGTAAGTGAGAGTCCGGGAGGCCCACTCCCCACACTCCCCATCCCTCTTCCCGTCCTTCTCACTCCTCCTTCCCTCCCTCCCTTTCCTGAAAGGCCGGCAACGCATCTGCAAGCCCTGTGGTGTGGTGTGTCCATGGGCGGAGGTGATCACTTACCATCAGGTGAGCCTCCTGCCCGTTTGCCCCTATGTCCCATAAAAAAAAAAAAGACTGATAGGCCTGTAATATATATTTTTTAAATTATCTGGCTCTCTGTCTGTTTGTTCCGGCTAATCTCCGAAACCACTGAATTGTTTTTGATAGAACTTTCACGCTTAGCTAATATCATAAGGATTAATTAGTAATTTAGAATGCCTTTATTAAAAAAAATGATTTAAATAAAATACGCAAGCAAAACGAGGGTACTCTGGTAGTAATAATTACAAATGAGTAAACCACATAGTTTAAAGTGATATTTGCATTACAAAATGTGACAGTGACAAGAGGTTAATCTCTCGTCGGTCGACCTAAGTGTTATTATTTATGGTAATTCACTTTCCATGAAACAAACAACGAAGTCTATTTTGATCATAGGCCTGTTTTTACAGAAAGCCAATTTATATATAAAAACAATTATCACTTAGAAAATGTTTCCTTTTATTTTAAAAAAAACTTACCGTGACTTTCTCCTGTTTATTCTTGTAATTTTAGTTAACTAACTTTAGTTAACGGGGTTGTTAGTCAAAAATATAGCCATTTTATGGAAATTTAATTTAATTTTTTTTATTTTCATTTTTTTTAGTTTCAGAAAAGAAGCTTACATAGAATAACAAAAAAATCAAAAACTTATCTAAATAGAAAATTTGATCGAAATAGTCACAGTTGTTTTCAAGACAAGAAGTACTTATATTACATATAGGTAATATAGTAGAATAAAGTATTAGATAATTATACATTGTGATTCAGGTTCAATATCATGAGTAATGGTATCATAAATATTATTTGTTGGCAATAAGAAGTTGCAACACTGTCCGTGCCCAAAACGACGATAAACAATAACTCAACTGGTGTTAGAGGCTTTATACTTATACCATGCACCTCTATTATGTATTATAACAATTTATATACTGCATAAAAATATATCAACTAGTATTTCGAACTGTATTACTTTAGGATAAGAGTCATTATAATAGGTTTAAGGATTTACAACAGCAAAATAAAGTTGGTTGACTGGAAATAGCATTGTTCTCATGGGTGTGCTAGAAGACCATATGGGCTATCGAATAGTTAGCCGTTTTTGTTCTATACCGACTTATCTATCTATATAAATAAAAATGAATATTGGTAAGCGCATAACTCAAGAATGGCTGGACCAATTCGGCTAATTTATTTTTTTGTTTGTTCCTTAAGGTCCACGGAAGTTTAATACTAAAAAAAAAGAAAAAAAGAATGTTCGTAATCGCAAAACGAAAAATTCTGCTAATTTTTATTTTGTATGTCCGTAAGTCACACGGAAGGGCTTAATAATAATAATAAAGAAAAAACTTACACTAAAGGGGGTACCTAGGGACGAACCCGAGAGAAGCGAGGGTGAATCGCTAGTACTGTAATAAATATACATTTAATTCAAAATTTAAAACAGAAATTCAGCTATATTTGTATTAAATTTTTCTTAAGCTTTTATGAACTTCGAGTAGCGAAAGCTCTGCACTAAGAACTTATTGTTGTCCGCAGAATTTTTAATATAAGCATTTATATTGTATGGGTTATTTTAAATACTTGAACATATTTTAATATGCAATAACATGTTATTAAAGAAATTGCATACAGTATTATTATAAAGAAATACTTGAGTATACGTTCGGAAAGATGTAAATTCTATAAAGTACTGATCAAATTAGAAACCCATATATCCATATTTGGCAAAATGGTGGGCTATCATTTATCATTCTCACATTGGGAGTAAGCCCGCGTCAAGCAACTCGATATGAAAACACACAACTTATTAGTATCTAAATAACTAAGAATTTTATTCCGTTTGTATAAAATTTTATTAAATTGACAACATAAATAATTACAATTATAACTAAATTCGCTTGTATAACCGAGTGATGCGGGTTCAAATCCGGGTCTCGCACCTCTGATATTTTCGTGTGCGAATCATTTCTGTCCTGATTATCACTTGTCTTACGGTGAAGGAAAACATCGTGGGGAAACCTGCATGTCCGAGAAAACCTAGCAAGTTTTCGCAAGACATGTGAAGTCCGCCAACACGCACTAGGCCAGCGCGGTGGACTATGGCCTCAGGCCTGATCCCCCTCGTACTCCCGTACTCGTACTGAGGGAGGCCCGTGCCCAGCAGTGGGACGTTAAAAAAAAGGGCTGATGATGATCATCCTGCCGATGTTTTCACATATGTATTAATTTTAAGTCATGTTTTCGACGTTTTGACTGTTTTACAGCGAACATGGTCACGGAAATGTGGGAGACATTTCCGTTTCCGACACAAAAATCAAAGTAAAATCCGCGAAAACATCTAAACACGTACTTGTATTTTTCAAATATCTAATATTCGCGAATATGTAAGAATTAATATCTAAGCTAAACATTTTTTTCTCTTATGGAAGGAAAATTATTATAGTCTATACTCTGTAGTTCAAAAGTTATATGCAATCGATCAAGTGCTTAGACTTTTCAGTCTATTTAAGTGATCTTTAATACGAGACCTTACGAGGTCTCGTATTAAAGTCGAAATTAAATCAAATATTAGCATAAAACACTATCCTTTTTTTGATTGCATTTGAGGGACAAAAGACTAAATCTCTAATGTTTGATTTTATTAAGAAGGATAAAAGCAAATAGTACCTAAGGCGTGAACCTTTCCTTTGAAGGACATTGTTAGATCTGAAAATTAGATTTATGCTGAATTTTGTGAAAGTAGGTTTATTTATGATGTTAAAATAAAAATAACTAAACAAAATTATGTTAGCTAACGTATAGGTAATGTGAATTAAATATATTATACTAGCAATTGCCGCGGCTCCGCCCGCGCCCGATTGATTTAAATTTAACATATTTTGTTGCCATATCATAAAAAAGTGAAAAATAAATTTTTTGTTCAAAATTAAAAATTAATTAGTTGGAGAGGGCCACCCTTATCACCTAGGGGAATAAAAACCTACGACCTACTCTTAGATCTACCAAATATATAAAAAAAAAATCATGAAAATCGGTCAAGCCGTTTCGGAGGAGTTGGATAACAAACACTGTGACACGAGATTTTTATATATTAAATTTAATGACTGTTTGGCTCGGTTTGTAGTGATCATACTTGCTGTGCTAGCGGTCGCGGATTCAAGTCCCGGTTGGGGTACTCATTTGTGTGATGAGCACGGATGCTGTTATTCCAGTCATGGGTGTTTATATTAATATGTACGTATTTAAAGTAAATATGTATAGTTTATCAACTATTTAGTATCCAAGGCACCAGCCAGTTGCTAAGTTCAATTGAATATCTCTTTCAGAAATACACTTTGTTCGACAAAATGCTAATGTAAAAAAGCTCCCAACTTAAATAAAATTGATTATTATCATTCATAGAACTAAAGCATATTATTACAAAGCAAATGTTAATAGAATATGTTAATCGCCTGCTTATTTAGATTAACAACAAAATCTTCTGAATATCTTGCTATGTAAATAATTCAAGGCGCTACCTTAAACAAAATATAGTATATTTAATGTTTCTAAAGATTATTTCTTATGTAAAAAATGTAATCTTTAATATTTAATAGCGGTTTTTGGTATTTGTACTCACGTTTTTGTCTTAAAAGCAAAGCGAGGGTAAGTCAATGCTTTTATATAATTAAAAATAATGTCACACGTGTGAATAGTGCTTTATCTTAATCTTCTAACAAAATTGTTATTTGCTGTGTGTGATTGAAAAAAATGAGATAGAATAAGCATCGCAAACTATTGGTTCAATTGAAAGTTCTATAGAGTCAAGAGACTGAGGAGAAAGAGTGTGAGAGAAATGATAATGTATTGAATTGAATTGACAGCCAAATCCGAACTACTTTATTCAATACAATATAGCATTTTATAAACATTTCAGATAGATTATTAGTGAATTATGTAAAGTGAACACCGACAAAATCGTATCGAGCAATTCGAAAAAATATATTTTACCACAAAACCTTTAAGATTTTTACGTAAGTGAAAAAGCGACGTCGTTTTATATCTGCGAATACTGATAATGGAGGAAGGACATAAAAGGAGTAGTTATTTTTTGTAAGTCAAAAGATTTCCCTCGGGGGACGCCTACCGAAAGAAGTAGAAATTTTCTTCACTTGACGCATTAAAGGATTGGCGTTATTACGATAAATGTTTATTTTGATTATTATACTACGTTCTGTAAGAAAAACTGAATTAAGTTGGTACAAGATTTACTTTACTTGTTATTACAAAGGATTTGCTTGAATGAAAAGATTTAAATTGGAAATATACAATATTCTTTTAATATTAAATATGCAATTGTATATATGTATCGTTTATAATAATGTATATCAAAATCAAAATCAAAATATACTTTTTTATATAAAATTTAAATTAAATGTCAGTCTGTAAGTCTGGGACTTGGGAGTAAGCTACCACCGACTCGGAATGCTGTTCTGCCGAGAAGAGCCGGCGAGAAACACAGCTGTTGCTCTTTTCAAAAAATATTTGATTACAATATTTATTGCATTACAATATTTATTTATTTATCCTACGTGAGACACAACAAGACATTAATCCCACACATTTACATCTTCTAAGTATTCACTGATGGTGTAATAAGCTTTATTCAATAATGTATTTTTAATTTTAGACTTAAATTGCTCTAAAGGCAAGTTCAATATGGGCTGTGGAATTTTATTATACATGCGTACACCTTGCCCCATAAACGATCTATTTACTTTTTGAAGGCGAAAACTGGGTGTTACATGTTTATCCTTATTTCTAGTATTTATACCGTGTTTGTCGCTATGTCTTGAGTAGTCATTTATGTTTTGTCGAACAAATATAATGTTACAATATATATATTGCGAAACAACTGTAAATATAATACCTATTTCTTTAAAAAGTTCGCGGAGAGTATCCCGAGTTTTTATGTTATAAATAGCCCGAACGGCCCTTTTTTGAATTATAAATATGGATTTAATGTCCGCTGCATTACCCCACAATAAAATACCATATGTAAATACATACACATATTATCGCATATCTCGGAAACGGCTGTAACGATTTGAAGCAAATTATGTATTTATGTAAGACATAGTTTTTTATCTATGTTGTTTTCTTTAAATATATTCATCTGTCTGTCTGTCTGTACGTAATCGCATTACGAGAAAGCTACAGATTATGAAAAAATTCGGTGCAATGATAGTTATTCGAGTCAACATACTTATAAGGTAATTTTTACTGCGGAAAAATATCTTATTGTCCAGTGATTTACAGGGACAAACCCGAGCAAAGTGATGGAAGAGTTGCTAGTGTAAAATAATAACAATAACATAGATACAATTTTTTATTTATCAATTGATTTAAAATAATATTGTTATTCAACAATATACATTAGGTGTACAAACCGGATCGCCATAGGGAGCGCACACGCAACTATTACAGTCATCTCTGTATGGTGTGTTTGGCACACAGTCAGGATTGGCTGAAAAATAAAAATTTATACAAATTATGAGAGTTAGTATTCATATTTCTTAAAGAAAACTTTAAACTGCTCAATAAAAGAGAGGAACATTGGTTGACAAAGAGACAAGAAGAAAGTATTTAACGGCAAATAATTAAGCATCGAAGGCTATCCCGAGGTGATAAAGTTAAGCAAAAATAGTATTTTAGTATTAAATTTTTTGAAGCTTTAGTGCTGATTATTACCTACATAATATATTAGGTTTTAGAGAATATAGTTAATGTCTGGCGGCCCTGGGATCTTGGACTATGAATTATCTATACCTAATATTAATTGATTTTCAATTAATATTAGGTATTTATTAATATAATCATATATATCAAGTAACATACATACATCAGAAGAAATAGATGGTTTGAATAAACCTTCTTTTTGAAGTCGAGTAAGAAATGCAATATTACTCTCTCTTTGCAACAAATACTACACGATTATGGGTTTGAATACTTTGTATACCATGAAAAGGTATGGACCGAGTATAAAAGTTTTTATTGGAATGAATTGATATAATTATCTTCTACAATTAGTAAAAAAAAAAAAGAATTATATGTAAAAAAATATGAATATATACATACCTCGCCTTATCGGCAATTGTGTAGTAGACACTTGCGCGAGTTGTGCTGTGGAAATGCTTAGCTGAAACCATTGAAAATGACTTTTAAGGAAATAATTAAAAAACTTTTTTTTACGTTAATTACCGCTTTGTATCTAGGTAATTGGGTTTTATTCCGATATCGTGTAAAGGTAGCAAAAATAAATCAAAATCATCAGCTCGTACTTTTATTATTCATCATCATATAGATTCATAATTATAACAAACAAACATTTTCTTACTGTATATAAGTACAAATGTATTAGATGATAGGAAAGATAACACTTCTATATAAAATCTATTGGTATTATCATGTACTAGATATTAGAGGCATATTTTTAATAGTTTTCACAGAATTTTATATGAAATATTCTAGAAAGAACATTAAAAACACTTACTACGAGTACAAACAAGAAAAATACAATTCGTTTGAACATTTCGTTTAAGTAATTTAAATCAAAATAAAAGTAAAGCGTGAGCTACACAAGGGAAATGCCGTACATAGTAATTGCAGGATATTTATATACTTACATATATTTTAACCATAACTAACGAATAATTTTCTTCAGTAAGGTGATTTTTTTCTTGATGCTTGATCGAATCCCATAAAACTATACTATAGCTTTAAATAAACACCCAGAACGTCGACTGTTGTTTGATATTTATACTGTAAATGTTAACTATCAAAGTAATGAATTCACTAACAATTTTTATAATAAATGTTAAATGTGCATGTAGAAGGAAAAAAGAGTAGAGGAAGACCGAAAAAGATATGGATGGATTGTGTAAAAGAGGATATGCGTGTAAAAGGGATGGATGTAACGTTGACGAATGACAGAGGAGAGTGGAAGAAGAAGACATGTTGTGCCGACCCTACATAGCGTGAGATAAAGGCAGGAAGAAGAAGAAGTGCTGTCTCTTGATATGTGAAAATAAGAAATGAAGAACGTACAAACCTACAGAAAAATATATTTTTATCAAATTATAGTTTACGTCAGTTTTACGATTTATATTATTTTACAGCTAAGCTGTAATCGATTTTACCATATGATTGAATATATTATAATATATTTACATTACATTATACCATGACATGTAACACTTCGTTTTGTGAATAGAAATAGCACAGAAATCACAAATGATGATCTCCTGCCTTTAAGATACTAAAAATCGGACAAGTGCGAGTCTGACTCACGCACTGAGAGTCCAGTATTTTTATTTTATATGTAAGAAACAAAGTTAGTATATCTACAAAAATATAAATCTAAAATATCTCATATCTCAATAATTACAATATCTTTAAAATATTTTTAATTTCTTCAAAACTATGGGTTGGTGAAATCTGAAAAAATAGAACAGCTTTATTTTATTAATGTACTTAACTTATTAATGTACTTGTACTTAACCTGGTATTGTAAAAAAAAAACTCCTAGCGACTCTCCCTATGTTATCCCTCTTTTCACCCCTTTTGGAGTGATTTCCAGGATAAAAAACTATCCTATTCTATTCTTAGGGTTTAAAACTTTATTCAAATAGTATGTCCTATGTCTTTTTTCGGGCTCTAGACTATCTGTGTACAAAATTTCATTTAAATCGGTTGAGTAGTTTTCAAATATATTCTTTCACGATTTATTTTGTTTCGTATTGATAACGCGTTAGATGCTTACTTCAGGCCGTGGTAGCCCAGTGATTTGTCGTGGTTTGGTTCAGTAGCGTCCAGCAATCTGGCCGGGCGCGAAGCCAAGAAACGCGCAGGGAGGGAGGGCATACTTCGGTGGACGGTGAAGTGAGCGCCCACTTCGGTGAGCTATGTGTCTTGCGGGTTGTTCCTAGTACTTCTCTGAATAGCTGAGTGGACTGTGGAGCCAACCCTGTGGCTGTGTGCTCTGCTTCGACAGACCTGCCGGGTAGTCGGGGCGTCGTTGAATAACATGTCTCTCAAAAACTTACTAGGTTTTCTCAGACATGCAGGTTTCTTCACGATGTTTTCCTTCACCGTAAGACTAGTGGTAATCATGTTAGAAATGATTCGCACATGAAAATGTCAGAGGTGCGAGACCCGGATTTGAACAACTATGATATCCAAGCGAGCGCGTTACCACTTTGCCTTGCTTTGCTGTAATCCCCATAGCTGGTAGTCTGCACCATGGCCCTTGATAGGATAGCTATTACGAATTCACGCGTTACAGTCCCATAGCGCCTTTAATAAATACAAGAAAAAGAATATGTATCTTTTGAGTGAAGCTTGATATCTTCAATATTTAAGGTACGTTTCTTACATGTCCCGTGAGTATAACTTTACAAAAGACTTAACAGATTGTTCCAAACAAACAGTAACGGTTTTTTCTTACTTGGCGGTTTTCATGGCACAGGTAAAATATTTTTTTCGTGTAATTATTACTATTGTTGCAGTTATTATTATTTTTTAAATAAAATAATGTTTGTTTTGATTCATACATTACACATTTTATTACTTTATTTGTTATTTTTTATAAAAAAGTAAAAAATATATAATAAATGGATATTTTAAGCGAACATTACCAATTTTTTTATTATATAATTAGTATTAGAAATTATTTATTTATAAATTATTTATTAATTTCCTGTATTGTAAACAAATATTTACTTCCTTGTATTAGAAATACATCCATTATTTATTTAATCCATTATCCATTATTTATTTGGTCCATATGCTATATAATAAAATTATATAGCATATGGACCAAAACTATTTATTTCATATAAAGGTTTACACATAAAACGTATTCATTGGATTAAATATTGTTATTATTTCATAAAGCCTTTTTAATAATGAATTTAAATACTGGACCTATTAGCCCCTTGGCCACCCCTACCATGGGGCAAAAAGGGACAGACGACAAGGTCTAGAAAAATTGAAAAAATACATATTTTTATAACGATAATTTAATCAATATTTTGGTCCAAGATGCTAATATAACTGTTTGTTTGATTACCATTGTATATTTTGATTTAGATTCCGTTTTCATGCTACAATCCTTAAAGGTCAAATTGGCACTTTAAGCCCCGCCCAACCTTAACAAAATTAGAGGTTAAATGAAATTAAGCTTACCGTTAATAATAAAATAATTTGCTTATGTATACATTTCGGTTAAAAAAATTAAAAAATAGTCGATTGATTACAACCTTAAAAAGGATCGATTCTGTGATGTACGATAAGAAAGTATTAAATATAAAATACCTTATATATAATTGCATTTATAAGCTGTGGTATTCGTTTCGTTTCGATTCATGTTAATTGGAAAAGTAGTAGGATAACCATGCATTTTGTAAAATATTTTAATCTTCAATCAATCTCCTTCGTATCTTCTCCATTCCAAATACGAGTAACATTGGTGATCTGTGCTCGATCTTTTGTTTTAATTTTTTTTTATTAAATTCCGTTTTATTTGCTTTTATAGCATAAGAAGGTATTAGGATGAGATTATAATTATTTATTTAAAAAAAAATCACATTAAAAAATTTGTACTCAATTTCACGATAAAATCGATTATCACATGGCTGTAAGTAAATGTCATTTGATAAAAACAAGATTTTTTATGCTGAATTTAAAAGTACATGTTTATTTTGTTCTTCCACATTGAAGCAAGATAAACAAATATTGCGTTTTCATATTCAATTTACTGAATAATATAACAGAAACTACTCATCTAACAAATATGCATAAATGTAGTATAAATTCAGTAGCCTTAATACTATATGATTAAATTGAATCATCGAATTATAATACATCGAAATATTATAGGTAAATTAGTTAATATGCTCGACCCATTTCGGTTATTGCGAAAACTCTCCTAAAAGCTATGAAATTGTTTGCTATTTTGATATTTTTAAGCAGGTATAATATGTTTTTGACAGATTTGTCAGATTGTTGCTGCTATTGTTTATTTTCAATAAACTTAAACCCAATGATATTATAAGTAAAAAGGTGTAGATACGTTACCTAAACGACATTTTACCTTCAAAAACGGCACACTAACACACACATGAAGAACTAAAAATATTGCAATAACACTGAACACACTACATTACGATTAGTTGTCAAAATAGGATGGCATGATTCAAGTATCGCCAGTGAAAAAGAGACAAATATAATTCGCGACAGTGCGTCGTCAACGCGTGACTATGTTCAGGTGGGCCAATTAGCCTAGTTTTGGTGTGCCGCTTTTTGAGCGCGTATGACTTATCTACACCTTTTTTCCTAGTATTAAACCCCATAGTTTTTGTTGTTTCTAGAACAGGTCTTATTTTCCCATCTTGTTATACTCCAATTCTCCTAACGCAGTTAATGTATCGTTTTTCACAATGAACTTTCATACTACTGTTAATAATTGAAATAAAAAAAATGACAAAATCCGAAAAGGTAGTTTCATTTATAATGTCGAATATTCGCGTAAACCTAAGAAAGTATTAATTGAAATTACTTTTTCTTCTAGCTCGCTATATTGCTTTTCTTTTTCATCCAGACCAAAAAATATTATCTTTGTTTTAATTGATTTTCCATTTACTCTAAAAGAGTCTTTTGCTACTCAATTACTTTCTCTAGGCCCTGAGTTTTTCGATCCAGATTTTCAAGTTTTTTATTTATGTTTGAATTAATTTCCCTAAATATTGTATCTTTCATATTTTTTATTTCGAGCTTTTGTATTCTAATTTCACTTTAACTTTGCTTATAACAGATGATAATTAAAATATAATAATCATAGGTATAAACCTACTAATCAATTTTCTAGTAATTTCGTAAAGTTGTGTCACTCGTTAGTATTATACTACAAAATATAGTAAAGTAATGGTACAAAATAAGGGTACCCATTAATTTTATAGGTACAACGACAGGTCGAATCATGAGATCTTTTGATTAGTAAAAATAAATCTCTACAACAAGTTATTTTACACAACCATCTTGATGGCAAAATGAAGTTTTAATCAAATTAAAAAACAGTATACAGACGCAAAAATTTATTATAATTATTTAAATGTTATTTTCAATATTTCATTTTCATGGTGTTCCTTAGTCAATATCTGAAACATAACAGAGTTTTTAATAAATATATTTGTCACAACGTTTATATTATTATTTTGTTTAGTATTGGTAATAGTATTGGTAATAGTCGGCCAACAGCCAGCCCAAGCTGCCATACACTCGCTTGGGATATTAATGTATGGCACCTTGCTGTCACGTCTGTTAGCCGACTATATGTTTCATAGACTTTGGTATTACTAGCGTAAAAAGAATACCGTACCGATTTTATGAATATTATTATTAGAAACATAAAACATTTTAACAGTTATACTGTATATTCGTATAAAAAAGAAATCTAAAATTCATGAATTAAGTGATAACAAGATGCTGCGTTGTTCTAAATCATATAGGTACAGTAAATTGTTTTAAATTAAACACACTCTTATTTAAATTATTATGTTTATAATTTAGCTTAGCCTGACTGGCTTGGTGACTTAGCAGCTTCCACATCCGGCTGCAGATTCTGAGGTTTCGGATTATATCAAGACAAGTATATATTATGCAATTATTGATTTCCTGAAAGAAATTCCTGGCAAAAGCCTGTAATTCAGGAGTTGGTTGGAATCACCTATGAGATCGTATAAAGCCAGTTCTGTGCCTGATCTCTTGCTATCGGTGTATAACAGTGACAAGAATAAATAGTGTACTTGTTGTACATGCAGGTGTGTACTACAATATCTCATGCATAATTAACTATTTTCCTTGTGATTCATGTAAAATAAATTTATTTTCTTACATCTATGACATGCCATCTTCGTACAAATAGCATCTGTGCCAGAATCGTTGCATACACAAGAATTACAATCATCATCGAATGGCGCATTAGGCTCACAAATCGTATCAGCTAAAACGAAAATTTTAACGTTATAACTACATGTGGATTTACTTATTCCATCTATTCTAATTTTATATAAAATGAATAATTATTGCATGGTTATTATATTTTTAAATAATATACCTCGCCTCCATCTCATCGAATTGCCCAGGTGTACCGAAGAAATG
This sequence comes from Boloria euphrosyne, assembly GCA_951802675.2. Taxonomy (NCBI): domain Eukaryota; kingdom Metazoa; phylum Arthropoda; class Insecta; order Lepidoptera; family Nymphalidae; genus Boloria; species Boloria euphrosyne. The sequence continues at coordinate 8,134,994 of OX637891.1, forward strand.
AGCTAAAATTAAAACAGGTGTTAAAAATTCAAGTAAAAATAGATTTGAATTTCATTTATAAATAGATATTTTTCTATGGTTAGAGCTTATGATATAATTTGATAAGTAATGTGGTACCAGATAAAAAGTTCCAGTTAAAATCAAAAATAATTATTGCGTAGGTACGTTATACATCGCTCTATGTGAATAAGAATAATAAATAAATTTCATTGCCTAGTAAAATACTTACTTACTATTCTAACTATTTTGTATAATTAATTAAAAAGTTAAATTACATTCTTAAATACATATTTAAGTTACAGGTTTTGGGTGAATTTTATATATTGAAGTGACCTATTAAAATAAACAAAATTGTTTCACACCACTCTTTGTTATTGTTTAAAAGTCTTCGTCAATGTCATCACTGTGTACCCCTAAATTTAATAAAAACGATTAAAACATTATTTTTGTATTATTTATAGTTTATGTTCGGAACCCCTAAAAATTGCACATTTGAAAATTTTCACGTTCCGGTAGAGGCCTGAAGATGACAGATATCTAATTAAATTTATAGATAAACGTAATCTATGTCTCAAAACGCAACTTTTAATACCTCTTGCGTAGGCGAAGCTCAAAAAAATTTTTTCTCCATAAATGGACGGGACACCCTAGTCATCAGCCCTTTTTAACGTCCCACTGCTGGGCACGTGCCTCCCTCAGTACGAGGGGATCAGGCCATAGTCCACCGCGCTGGCCTAGTGCGTGTTGGCGGACTTCACATGTCTTACGAAAACGTGCTAGGTTTTCTCAGACATGCAGGTTTCCTCACGATGTTTTCCTTCACCGTAAGACAAGTGGTAATCATGATAGAAATGATTCGCACGTGAAAATATCAGAGGTGCGAGAACCCGCATCACTCGCTTATACAAGCGAGCGCGTTACCGCTGGGCTACCACTGCCTTAGTCTTTACATATAAAAATAATTCAGATCTTAAGATAAAATTAACTTAGCTATTTAATAATGCTTACCACTATCAATAACATAAGTTGCTTATACATCTCGAATAATTTTACAAAACACTGGTTGCAACAAGGACACTGATGCCCTGCAGTACGGTAAGTTTGAATACTTTATATGGATAATTGAATTTATTAGCTGAGAGTGTTTTTAATTTAGAAAAATTAGTTATCGTTTCGATTCGTGTTAATTTAAACATAGGTAGGGTAACCACATTTTATATTTAATCTATACATATAATAAAATTCTAACTTAGTTGAACATTGAATATTTTATGGGAATTCTTATTGAAATAGTAATTATTATCGATACAAATGCCGAATCTATATAGTTTTTAGATTTTTTGTCTATCTGTCTGTGACCGCATCACGAGAAAACTACTGAACAGATTTTGATGAAATTTGGTCTGATAATAACTGGTTATCCGGGTCAGAATTTTAAGAAATTTATAATTTATAAGAATTATAATGGGAGTTTATCTATATGAATGAAAATCGATGTATGTATGTTTCTTACAGGTTTCTAATAAACTACAAAACGGCTGGAGTGATTTTAACGGAATTTTTAGGCAATTATCAGATAAACCCAGGTTTAGTGGCGATCGGAAGTTTGAACTTGGGCGAAGATGTGGGTATATAGATATTTTATAGCATGCTTTGTTATCGGTTTCTTGTAAGGAATGCAATCCCGCCAAATAATTTTCGAGATAATTATATCTCCTACGAAATTCATATACTTGCGAGATCCCGTAGGTTCTTTTGCTATCAAGTTTCTTAATAAAATATTGACCTAATTGTCCTACTAATAGCGAAATGGTGAATGTCACATGTCTGTCAAAATCTTTCCAGGTTTGACCATGAAGTTTTCCGTCAACTTAAGACATGTGACATGAAAATATCAGAGGTGTGTGATCCGGGATTAGAACCTACTCGTATTACATTCGACTAAACTATCGAGCCCTTTACGACTGGGCTACCATTCTTTCCATACTGTAGGAGACCTCAGCAAAACCAGCTTCAGCTTTCAATAATACATATTTAGTCATTCTTTTTATATTAATTTGAATATTCTTTATTTTTATAACAATTTTCATAATTTTGACTGCCTTATTTACAAAATGGCCAGTTTAAAAAATTAAAAACTATTTCATTTTACATTAAAATAGCGATACCTTACAATATATATTATAAAATTAGATATTTTAAGGATTAGATAGACACATAAGTCCTTTATATAATATTGTCTGACATCTGCAGTGTCATCACTGAATGATCTCGTCAAGTGTTTAAACAACTGAAAGCTTCTGTATGAAACATTCATGCCTCCTTCTCACGATTTTCCTGTTTGAAGGCAATAAAAGTTTTAGAGATGAAAAAGAGATTTTTTCTCTACCAATTTTATATATTCTCCTATATTTTAGATTGTTGAGGGACTATTTGCTTTAGGTAATTGTTACAATTTTGACGACTCGCTTGGCTCAGTTGATAGTGACCCTACTTTCTGCGCCAGCGGTCGCGGGTTCGAGTCCCGCTGGGGGCATTCATTTGCTAATCACGAATGTTTGTACTCCAGTCATGGGTGTTTATATTTATAGTAATGTATGTATTTAAAATTTATATGTGTAGTATATCAACTATCTGGAATCCGTAACACAAGCACGTAACGTTGTTGTAATAATGTCCCAACATATTTATTTATTTATTTAATATGCATATACCTCTAAGACGGGAGTATTAAATATCTTAAAGGCTTTAAGATATTTACGCTCGATTTAAACTTTAGTGCTTATCACGGTTTTGTATCGGTTTGATATCTTTTATATATTAATTCACAATAAACAAAATTACAAGTATATTTATTTATATGTATGTATGTATATACAAAATATATGTACACTTCATTATAATTTTTACATTTTTTTTAATTTGACATTCAAGCATGTAACATTTTTCAAGCAAACGTTGTAATACTCGTACGAATGTATTAATAATAATAATTTTTAATTAATTAACGTAATTAACCAAAATAAAACTAAAATAAATAATTAAAAAGTTACAATCTGACTGAAGCTGATGTCCCTTACTACGTAGAATAAGGCTACATTTCAAACCAATAAACTGACAAACGCACATGTTCAAAGCAATTAATTCACCAATAGGGTTAATGTAGCATCCGTAGCTGAACTATGAAATTGTAATTATATAACTCAACTGCATTGGATCGTGAATATTGAACTACTTGACGACACGTTTCGCTCTGTAGTGATTACTTGCTGTGCCAACGGTTGCGGGTTCATGTCCCGTTGGGGGCATTTATTTGTGTGATAAGCACTATGTTTGTACTGCAGTCATGGGTTTATTTTTATAACTAGCTGCCAAGACAGATTTCGTTCTATCAAAAAAAAAAAATTGCCGAATTGATCGAGCGAGCCATTCTCGAGTTTTAGCAACATTCATTTTTATTTATATAGCTCGTATGTATGTATGTATGTATGTATTTAAGTCATATATGTGTAGTCTATCAACTATCTGGTATCCGTAACACAAGCCTCGTAGCTCACCTATAGTACTAAATGGGGCTGTGTATTAATGTTCCTACATATTATAAAGTTTATAATACATGAGTAAACCTGTTAGGTTCAAACGGACTCGAAATCAAATCATCCGGAAATTATTCCCATAAAATTATTTTCATTTTATGTCAAATTCTAAAAAAAACAAATGTTATCTTCATTTTTACGTCATTTTCAATTAACGCTTGATCGTTCTTTCAAATGGAAAAACGGGTGAGTCTGCCAGTGATAGCTACCCGACCCTTGCGCTTTAAACTAAGAATAATAGCTGCGAGCGCTCTGAGAGTTATAATTAGTTCGAGATTCTTAATTTTTCAAGAATACAACGTCGATACTGAGAACAACCTACCACAATCACAATATATATACGTAGATGTTAGTACCGTCTTCATTATTTTAAATTCTTTGTGTATAACTTTTGAGGGGAATAAATTTTTGCAATTCTTTTTAAATTATTATATCAACACTAGCGATTCCCGCGGCTTCGCTTGCGCCCGAAGGATGAAAATTTAGTGTTATAAGAATTTTTTGATGCCAAATCATAAGAAAGTGAAAATTTAAAATTTGGTCGAAAAATAAAATATCTGGAGAGGGCCAACCTTATCACTTAAGGGAATAAAATCAGCCTACGACCTAAAAACAAAAAAATCATAAAAATCGGTCAAGCCGTTTCGGAGGAGTTTTATAACAAACACTGTGTTTGATAACACACACAATATATAAAAATATCGTGTAGATTAATATAATTAGATTATAATATATAGATTATTATTAGATTATCTTTTCTAATGTTGTTACAAGAGTGATAGTGGAACTCATCAATGGCTGTGAGTATGCTTCGATTATACTTTAATTTGTAACTTTAAATTTTGGGACGCGACGTGGTAGGTATTTCAATTAAAAATATATTTTGACATTATGAACACCCCATTTATGTTTGGTATTGAAAGTATTTAACTTATGTTTTGTGCATAAATATCAAAAAAGGTGTACATGAACTGCTTAAAATTTTATTACATACACATGAACTTGATGAATCTATAAGTCTATAGTGGTAAGTGGTAGTGGTAGTAAAATATTACGATGAGGTCAGTTAAGTTTACTCTCTCCTAATCCGTTAATTATATGTAATTTAAAGGGAATTTTCAAAAACGTGAGTTTTTGTGAACGTATTCGTATACAATTTATCAACTTTGCATTTTCAGCTCTGTATATATATCTCAATTAATAGTAGCCATTATAAGCTCAAGGGGTATCTACACGCTGTAATTGGATTTAAAATATTGTTTGCACGTTTTAAATACGTGCAACACTAAAAGTCTTATAAGGCTAAATTATAACACTTACAATACACATTTTTATGATATGATTTTTTTTTCATAAAAAGTTGTATTTAAAAAAAGTGATATTTAACACATTTTTATAATAATAATGTTATGATTATAACGTTTAATAAATATTCAATTTTTCCTCGTAGTTTTCTTTCTTAGAGACCTCGTTTTTGTCGATTTATTCAAGAAACCTGCATCTTTGAAAGAGCCTAATTAGATTTTAAGAGATGAGTTTAGTCTGCCAACCCGCACTTACCAACGTGGTGGAGTATGGCTTGATCTCCCTCGTTTAGAAGTTTAGGCCTTTGCCCAGCAGTGGGACGTTAAAAAGCTGAGTACATAAATTTGTATATAGAAATAAATTGATAAATGTAATTTTGAAGCAAGCAAAATTTTATTTAACTAAAGCTATATATTTTTCTAAGTAACTTCTACGTCGAAGTACTTTAAATTGCGAAAGGGACCATCAAAAATTTACTTATTATTCGCAAATGAAACCTATTAAGAATTAATTGGTCTAAATTCGCTAAAAGGCGTCAGTTTCCATTAGTTATCCGAGAAGAAAGTTTTGTACACCAAGTTATGAAATCAGAGCTGATGAACGATTTTTATGAAATGTTTTATATTAAAACGGGAGTATGACGTACAAGACTTTTACCTAACAGCTGTCATAAGTTGTAACTTCGATTTTCGGCTGTGACATTTTACTATAATTAGTCCTACTAAGGAATAGCTAACTCTAATTCTACATCGTTTTAAAAGATGGTAATCATCTCAAATGACGTATTGTTGTTTTCCGAAAGCAATCAAAATAAAAAGGCGAGAGAAAGAAAGATAAAATTCTGAAAACTTTAGATTGACGACACCTTTGGCTCAGTTTGTAGTGACCCTACTTTCTGCGCCAGCGGTCGCGGGTTCGAGTCCGCTGGGGGCATTCATTTGTTAAACACGAACTCTAACGTTTGTAATCCAGTCATGGGTGTTTATATTTATAATATGTATGTATGTATTAAAAAAATATATATGTGTAATATATCAACTATCTGGTATCTGTAACACAAGCCTTGTAGCTTACGAATGAACTAGATGGCGCTGTGTGTAATAATGTCCTAACATATTTATTTATTATATTTATTCTCTTAATATAATGACAATTGAAAGGATATTAAAATTATATTTAACGTACAGATTTGACTCAGAATTTTAATATATGTATAGAAAATGGTAGTTATAATAATTATAAGCCTCAAGCTTTTCATCCAAAAATGTTTCTAATTTGCCGCATTGAACTTAGAAATGTAATTAATTTGCATTAAAATTGAGTGATTGATGGTAATTTTTAAAAACGCTGTTGGCTTTTTGAACTGAACCCATAAATGTTTTAATAACACGAGCTTTCTTTTATACGCTAATTGACATTAAAAGACGGCTAAATAATGTAAGGTCAAAATGGTAGTGCGATTTTGCTGCATATGCTAGATTTTCCCATTGTTTAGTTTTCAAAGAATAACAGAATCACTATATTATTCTTTTTATTTTTTTAAGTATACATTCTCTTGCCTTTGAAAGACAGTACTAGTTTATTTATTGTTTTTCATAATTATAATAAAATTTATTTCCTTCGCGTTTATTATCGTTTGGTTGTCGTTGCTTTCTGTTCTAGAAATAGTAGGTTTGTTTCTCGTATACATACATTTACAGTGAAAAGAAATCAAGCTTATTTTCTCGTGAATTTTTAAAATAAATGTACGTCTTATAAGTATTAATAGTCATCTTTAAATATTAATAGGCCACTACATACTACTTAAAGTTTATAAACGCATATTCTTTTCCTCAAAGTTACAGTTATGATTATAGTCAAACGATCGCAAAACAATATATCATGTTAAAAGAAAAAGAAATTTTAATACCTAATTTTTTTTTGACATCTACTTCCGTGCTAAGCTACGAGGCTTGAATTTCGGATACCAGGCAGTTGATTCATTACACATAATATATAACTTTTAATACATAAATATACTACCATAACTATAGTGCAAACATTTGCACTCATAAACGAATGCCCCCAGCGCGACTCGAACCCGCGACCTCTGGCAAAGCAAGTAGGATTAATACAAACTGAGCCAAACGTGTCGTCGCAAAAGAGAAATTAATAGCAAAATTGACAAAAGAAAATGATAACGCTTATTACCGCACTACTATACTAGTTTAAAATATTTTTTCCATACACTTCCAATATGACCCAGAATGGCTCGGCTTTATGACGTATAAAATGTTTACTGCCAGATAATGTCACCGCTGATATCGGGCTTTTGATGACTTTCAATGGAATGCTCACAATGTATGAAAAGTAATAGGACAATAAAATGAACTCAGCTCTCTTTTAGTCCGTAGTCCATATTACTTCATAAGTCGTATATTTTGAATTAACTTTGATACATTTACTAGCTTTTGTAGGAGCTTTTCACGTTTGTAGCATTAAGCTCACTGTAGTATCCCAGTATTATCATCGAGAATTGTATGTTGTAGTTCAGTGGTTATGTGTTGGGATAGAAAATTAGTGTAGCTGGATCAAACACTAGGTCTGAAATTTCTATACCAAATCTAAGTACTAACTAATGTGAAAACAGAAAACTTATATTCTGAGCTAGAATTTAGAATTTTCTGAATTAGAATATTGTATGGAGAATTTACATTATATAGACAGTATTATATAAAGAGAACAAAACGGTATCAGCTTAGTAGTATGGAGATATTATAATTACTGTTAAACTTAACGCTCTGTAAAGCTACTTTAAAAGTATCTTATTCCACAACAATTAGCTTTTAATCCTTAATAATAGATTTTTAGTACTTGAATTATTTTTGATAGCTTATTAATAAACGTAAGAATCGTGGATACTGACGCGCACCTTTTTAAACCTTTTTAAAGTTGGTCAAAAATGCATACTCTAATTTACTCCTAAGCTAAAAAGTAGATCTTATTTCAACAAAGTAACTGAATTGCTGTTTGCAAAGATACGACCGAATCACAGACACTTTATACTTTCTTATCGAAAGCATATATCCTCAATATGTCTTTGGAGCAGCGGTACACCGATATCTTCTCCAGGGAGAGATTTGTTATTAAAAATTGTTTCGCGACTTTCAAAATGGGAGTTTAGTTACATTTTATATTTTCAATTTTACCTAACATTACTTAACTGGCCCTCACTTCATAGAGCTTTTCAATTTTATTATCTATACATATAAAAAAGTCTAACTTATTCGAATCTGTACATTAAATACTCGTATTTTTTGGAAAAATTTATTGAAATAGCAATTATTATCGACACACAGGTCTAATTTATAATTTTTTGATTAATTGTCTGTCTGAATGTCTATCTGTATATCTTTGTCTGTGACCGCATCACGAGAAAACTACTAGACAGATTTTGTTGAAGTTTGGTACGATAATAGCTGGTTATCTAGGTCAATACATAGGATACCTTTTACAGCGGGAAAATATCAGATTTTTAAGAAATCTATATTAATTGTTAAAGTGTATTCCAGTCTCCATTTTTATATCTAAAGCAGCGAATGTTGTTTCTAAAAGCATATTTGTATACTACTTTGTCACATATTATCACACATACTGACAAAGCCTATGAAACATATAGTCGGCCAACGGACGTGACCCAAGCTGCCATGTCCATGCCATATACTAATGTCCCAAGCGAGTGTATGGCAGCTTGGGCTGGCTTCCACGTCGGTTGGCCGAATATAGCAAACTACAGATTATGTGTGACTTTATTATAATACTCCAGATCAAATTAGATTTGCCAAATAATATTTACTGTAATATAAAAATAATCTCAAATTTAAAGTAAATTGGATATTTCTTTACGTGATATATCTTCTTTAAGCAAGCGGCTTATGACTGCCCCTCGGGAGACATACGTCGCGGAAACCTAGTAATGTACGGTGCAAGTCTCAGTACATTTCTGAACGAGGAACCGACATTTTCTCATCGCCTTAGCCAGCGCTCTTGGTACAGAGTAATGAAGGAGTGTAAAAATATTACATCTTATTTATATTAGCTTTAAACAGTGCATAGTAAAAAAAAATATTTCTAAATACAAAAAATATTTTTTTATCTACAACTAGTAGTTCTGCGAACAAGACCTCGCAACATTAGCTGCATTTCGGCTCATCAGGCAGTTATAGCCGTTCAGATTTTGCACCAAATTTTTCAAATCTACTTAAAGTAACCTTTCAAATGGAAAAATGACCATTGAAAACGGACCTCATAAAGCGGTATCTAGTAGCTGTCATTTTGCCCCTTTTTTGAGGATACTTCTTCAAAAAAGAATCCCCATCCTTCCAATCAAAAATATCCGATGACAATATATTATTAAGTCGCAAAACCTGAATATCCAGTTTCCAGAACTGTTGTCAAATACACCCTGTAGAGGAGTACCAAGAACAAGAGAAAGCAAAAGAAAATCAAAATTTTGCCACACTTGGGGGAGTGACTATACGCTCGGTCGATTAATCATTTCATAGAATTTTATAGATTTCATCTACTTCAATGTTGGAGAATTATTGTAATTCATAATTTTACTTAGAAAAAAAGACAAAATAGTAATTCTGATTCTTCTCAGAGAAAGGCTTTTTCTTTCCGAACTAAACGGTAGACAAAAAATTGAAATATTTTTATCGCTAAATAAAGCTATAGGTGTATGTCCAACAGTGGGCCGTTAAAAAAGGCCTGAAAACATAAACATTAAACATAGCACCATCCAAAAGTGAAACTTCATAAAGCTTTTATAGAAAACGAAACCAATTCGAAACAATAACATTGGAAAGTGTTACTAAAATAGATATGTTAGAACAGAAATAGTACCTTGTTTATTCTAGGCGGAAGGTGAAAGTGCTGGTATATTTAGACTTCACCCCTACTCTTGAATGAGTAATCAATCGAGCTATTTGCAGGCAAATCGATTTATGTAAAGCAAATTGTTATAATCACGCAGTATTGAAGTTTGTTTGAATATGCGAAATAGTTGTTGTTATGCAAATTATGTTTTGATGGCATTAAATTGGGAGTGAAATTCGATTTCACACTATGTAATAATGAGAAAGAAAAAGAAATTGTAAATGTTTGTGTTTGTTTATGTGTATGAGAGTGGGCGTGGGTATGGGCGTGGGTGTGGGCATGAGCGTTTGTGTATGTGTGCGTGTGTGCACATGCATGCGTAGAATGTACTTCGTGCTTCGTGCATTTGAATGAAATTTAAACAAATTGATTAGAATGTAGAATAGCTCATAGGCCTATTGGGCGTAACCAGCCAGCAATCGCTGGTTAACTATGAACGTGAGTTTTAATTATCAAGTTGCTAACTGCATCGACTTAAACATGCTTTATATCATATAAATTATATGGCACTCTATAACTAAAGATTTTTTGTTAAAATTAACACAACTATTGCTCTACATGACGCTTACTCTGTACGAGGATAAGCAAATCTCACTCATGTATGCAAGAGAATCTCAGACCAGAGTACCGCCCTAGTCTCCTTATATTGAATATTGCAAGACAAATTTTGTGTTTTCTTTTCATTTTTACTTGAAATGTTGTATAACATTCTTATTCTTGGCTATTGTCCGACATTTCTACGTATTTTATACCTTATAGGTGTACAAGCCAGCACAGCTAACTGACTTAAATAGTCTATACAAATAAGGTTCGTAATCGTTTTTTTTAATCTTCAATTTAGGCACTAAAATATTTAATTTGAAACTTTTTAAGCGAGAGCGTGACGTAACAGACATTTATATTTTTTTTTCTAATTTTGGCCGTGTGAGATTAGGTCCAAGTCAAAAAAAGAAACAAATCTTGTCAGTTGCAAATTTAAAAACACATTTAAAAAAATAGATTCTACGCGACTTTGGATAAGTCAAATGTGCCCAACCGGCATTCCTGAAAGCCATTAAAGAAAAGAATTGAATTGAATTGAATATTTTTTATTAATTTTCAGGTTAAAAACTAGTAGTAATCTTGAGATTATTTATCGTACAGTAAAGAACAAAGGAAAACAAAAAAGGAATACAAAATTGTGACATCGAATATATTTAAACATTCAACATAAAATATAAGTTAAGCGTGCACACATTTGTATTTTATTACAATTTCATTCTACACGGATTTCCGTCTCATTAAGAACTATGTGTAAATATAACATAACCGCAAATATGCCTAAGAACACTCTATTTTACATTTTACTCCGCGTACCGGAGTCAACACCTCCACCATCGTTATCCAATAGCTCTAACTAGGGTTGCCAGGCGCAAAAATAGAAAAGGCGGATACATATTTCTAAGTCAGACTCAAATTTAACCAGATTGTCGATGTCAGAAGATTGTCCTTAAAGCCTGATCACTGGGTTTTAAAAGAAAAAAAATAACAATTTCATTTGTGTATTTATTGCTATTATTCAACTGAGACAAAGCCGGTTTTGTAAATGTTGGCCGGCCACGATTTTAAAAAGCCGGACATGTCCAGATAAAACACCTAGCACGTGGCAACCCTAACTCCAACTAAACTAACCGACTGTCGTCACCGTCAGATATTAGCTAGACTTATTCCCATATATTAGTACCTTAAAGCATTCCAACTTAAACTATATTATTGACTTTAATAATATATATATTTTTTCTATTACTCCAGTGCTACAATACATTGCGTCTTTTAAATTATATTAAGTAATATATAAGAGCATACGAAATACAAGAATATGCAGCGAGGGCAGCCAGACATCCCAAAGGAGAACACGATGTCTAGATCACTTCCGTCTGTAATCCTTTGATTTGCGATTTCCTCATATCGCTGTAAGTCCATCCCATTTGGTTTTTTATCTGAAATTGAGTAAAAAGATGTAGAATGAATTGTAAAAGGTATTAAAAAATTATAAACAGTTCTAGAAAAAATCTTTTAGTCACGTCATAAGTAATTTTGTACTCGTACTTCTGAAGTGTAAGTACGATTCCGAATACTAAACTTAATGAAAATTTTATCTAATACTTTCTTAGGTTTACGCGAATATTCGACATTATAAATGAAACTACCTTTTCGGATTTTGTCGAGGATTTATTTTGATTTTTAGTTCCCGACTGTCTCTCTGTGACCATAATTGCGTTAACGTTACACTTACTTACAGCCCTTTTTTCTTGAAAATTAAAGCCTTGAAAAATAGCCTATGTCCTTTCTCAGGCTCTATACTATCTGTGTACCAAATTTCATTTAAATCGGTTCAGTAGTTTGGTGTGAAAGCGACAGACAGACAGACAGACAGACAGACAGACAGACAGGACAGACTAACTTTCGCATTTATAATATTAGTAAGTATTTATTAACATGTGAATGTGGTTATTTTAATATAAGATGTAAATAAGTGTGTAACATAAACAAACGAGTGAAATCACTCCAATCATCGTTAGGAAAGCAATAGGTTATGCTGAGCGTTCGCAAAATTGAAGATAACGTTGGGATGAGAGCCGAAACTTAATAATTAGTTTGAGATATTCTCTCCAGATACGTTCCAGGGTGGATGTGGTGTACCGAATCTACTTGTTATATAATTACACGGCTGAAGGTGTAACATTATATATATGTATAAAATCTATATTTTTGACAATTTGTTTGTTTATAAAAAATATTTTTAATGAAAATGAAAAAATCTACCAAAACCTGAAAACTGAAATTACAGGCTATTCCTATATGTTTATTACGCCTTTTTGTTTTAAACAAATACTCTGACTATTAGAAAAACTAAACTCGTTAAAATCGATATAGCTTTTTAGGAGTTCAGTTGCTCAATTACACATAACACACGTACAGAAGAAACGTTTATATGTTCGGTCAAAGCAACGTTAGTTAGGGCCGGTTGTACGTACCGGGTCCAGTCATGAAACTTAACCATCTACTGAAAAATTTCAAAGAAATTATCAAAATCGTTTTAGCCAATTAGGAAGAGTTTAGTGATATATATACCTACATACTTTCAGAAGAATTATGTTCACAAAAATACATAAAACTCGAAGCAAAAGCTCACAAAACTTAAAACATTAATATGTAAACAGCAATTTACTCAAGCAAATAAATAAATATGTTGTGACATTATTACAACAGCGCCATCTAGTTCCGTGGTAAGCTATGTAGCTTGTGTTACGGACACCATATAGTTGATATACTACATATATGTAAATTTTAAATACATACATATTAAAAATATTAACACCCATGACTGGAGTACAAACATTCGTACTCAACAAATGAATGCCCCCAGCGGGACTCTAACCCGCGACCGCTGGCGCAGAAAGTAGGGCCTCTACCGACTAAGCCAAACGTGTTGTCATTCATCAAATTTAATGTAAACAAACATAAATAGTAAGCAGATTAAGGTTACAACTTGCCAAACTCTGCCAAAAGACGAGGCATAGATAAAGGAAGTTCGTATAAATTAAAACTTTTAAATGGCCGTATCAATTTTACATAACAATGAGTAGAACACTATTATTTTATGTAAAATTTGTCTTCCTTATTGTAAATTTTCCTTGTTATAAATGTTAAGAGGATTTTAAAAAGTTTCGCTTCGTACTGTGGAACAAACTTTGTTTTAACTTAAGCGCTTCAATGACTCGAGTAAACAATAGCCTGTGATAATTATTTCATTTTACTTCAAGAGTTTTACATAATATATTTCTACGTAATACTATTATACTATGTTTTTCGTGTGGTTTCGCTTGTAGTTTTACATTATATTTATTCATTGAATTACCATTGACCATGAACAATTCAAAGAACCAACTAGAGAAATTTTAAAAAATAATGTATTAATTAAAATTATATATTATAAAAAAAAACTCATTGTAAATTTAAATATTCGGAGTTCGGACATTGTCATGTATCTCTGCGCCGATGATAATCTCTGCGACATCTTAGTCAAAGTCAAAGTCAAAGTCAAAATATACTGCTGCTACCCCACTGCTACCCCACTGCTGGGCACGGGCCTTCCTTCAATACGAGGGGGAATAGGCTATAGTCCACCACGATGGCCTAGTGCGGGTTGGCAGACTTCACATGTCTTTCGGAAACTTGCTAGGTTCCCTCAGACATGCAGGTTTCCTCACGATATTTTCCTTCACCGTAAGACAAGTGGTAACCATGATAGAAATGATGCGCATGAAAAATATCAGAGGTGCGAGACCCGGACTTGAACCCACATCACTCGGTTATCCCATTGAAAGCGTTACCGCTGGGCTACCACTGCCTATTATTCAGAATATAATTGGTATGAATGAGGCTTTCTTTTAATTTTTTACCTGTTTTTAAAAGATTGATTGTTTAAGTTAAATGAAGCTACACATCTTAGCTAAGCTAAGCAATCGAAGACACATGCAAAAGCTAGTTCAGTAACAAAAGCAAAATTAATGAAAACATTATAAATATTCTCTTTTCATTGCTTTCACAACAGGGCAACAAGTACCGTTATTTGTTCATGTATATTTTGAATATTTCAGCAGTCTACCTACCAGCCAGTACCCAACTAGAGCGTTAACGAGTGAATTTCAAACTATTTCTAGGCAACAGCGATATCAATATTATAACAACTTCAGTGTTAAATTTTCAAGAAATGTTTGTTGACGGAACAATGGCCTAACTTATGTGAGGCGAATGGAATAATTAAGGTGTTACTGTTTGTGTTGCAGCATTTTCACTAAAATGGTTTTGAATTCCACAAATATACTAACAGTATAGTGTGGAACATACATAAAAATACTTATACAGTGGAACATATAACTTCCTCCTTTTTTAAGTCGGTTAAAAAATTCCATTTGGTTTGGCAGCAAACAAATATAGCTTTAGATGCTCAGTTTCTGGGTTAGATGGGGCAAAATAGTAATTGGGATTTTTTTTTTTTATTCAAATCAGAATTAGTGCTTGACTACGCTCCACCTGATGGTAAGTGGTAACGCAGTCGTAGATGGGGTCGCACTAATTCAGTAGCCACCTATTCACTCTTGCCTTGAAGACACCCATATTGTAATCGGACGGAAACACCGACGCAGGCAGGCTATTCCAATCCTTAGCCGCACGTATAATAAATGACGAAGCGAAACGCTTCGTCCGGACGGGTGGAATGTCCACGACATAAGGATGGAGGCCAGCCGTTCGTCGGGTTGTCCGATGATGGAAAGGGGATGGGGGAATTAAGTCGTGTAATTCCTGCGCACACTCTCCGAAATTTAACCTATAGAACACACAACCCTACGTCGGTGATCGAGGCTTTGTAAGTTGGCTTTTAATAGCGTAGGGTCACCAATAAGCCTCTGCGCACGCCTCTCAATCGAGTCCAAGGCTGACAGATGGCATTTCGCAGCACCAGCCCATATGTGACTACAGTATTCCACGCACGATCGGACTTGAGCTTTATATAGAACAAGAAGCTGTCCCGGCGTGAAATACTGTCGGACCTTTGCAAGGATGCCAACTTTCCTCGCTGCTACATTAGCCTTAGACTCGATGAACCGCCCGTGGTTCATGTTGGGGGTAATGTCCATCCCCAGTAACTGCAGACGGTCTGTGTATTCTAGAGATACATTTCGGAAAGTCGGAGTCAAGATGAAAGGACTCCTTTTCGTGGTGAACAGGCACGCCTGTGTTTTGGTGGCGTTGAAACTCACAAGATTGGCATCGCCCTAAGTGGAGACTGACCTGAGTGTGAGATTCAACCGCTCTACCATGGCCTCTCTTTCGGACTGAATTTGATCTCTACTGGCCCGAGGATTCGGCAGGTATCTCTCTACAACAGTGCTGTCGTCTGCGTACCCATAGATACCGGGTATAAGCAGATCATTGATATGCAGCAAGAACAAGGTTGCAGAGAGAACAGACCCCTGAGGTACTCCAGAGTTGGTCTTTAAGGGTTGTGATGAACAACCCTCCACCACAACTCTGAGTGATCGGTCGCTCAGAAAGTCTTTAATCCAGCCAATCAGGCCAGGAGATAAGCCATAGGCTGAAAGCTTGCTTATAAGGCTAGCGTGCCAGACCCTGTCAAAGGCTTTAGAGACATCGAGAGAAACGGCAATCGCCTCCCCCCTCGCTCAAGAGCCTCGCCAAAGGTGTGATTGGCATACACTAGAAGGTCCCGGCTAGAAGATTCCGGCGAAACCCATATTGTCGATCACTGAGGAGATCGTTCTGTTCTAGGTATGCCATAAGACGAGTATTTAATACACGCTCCATAATCTTGCAGAGTATGGAGGTGATTGAGATCGGACGATAATTAGCAGGGTCGGCACGGCTACCTTTCTTGGGCACTGGTTGCACATTGGCAAGCTTCCAGGATTTTGGTACTATTCCAGTCCTAAGAGAAAGGCGGTACAGACGTGTCAGTATCGGAGACAACTCGGGAGCACATGTTTTAAGAACTATCGCTGGTATACCATCAGGACCACTGGCTTTATTCACGTCTAGACGACACAATACTCTCTTTACCTCCTTATTAGTAATAGTAATTTCAGGCATTGAGATGCCGCAGTGAGGTAGGTGTGGCGGAGTAGCATTGCCAGTGTCTAGACATGAATTTTGGGAAAAAAGAGAGGCAAGCAAAGTCGCCTTCTCCATTGCCGTGTGAGCCAGAGATCCGTCAGATTTCACCAGCGGTGGCAGTGAGGGCCTACAGAAGTTCGTCTCAACCGTTTTGGCAAGGGACCAAAATGCTTTGCTGCCAGATGGTTGAGCAGAGAGCTTTGCGCCAAAATGTGTAATACGGTCAAGACGAGCCTTTTTTAATGTCTTTTTGTAGGACTTGGCAGCTAAGTTTAAGGCTCTCTTCTTACATCTAACATCCGGAGCTTTGCGGTCTCGAGCATCAACCCAGGCAAGGTAAGCCGAATGCTTACGCTTTTCGGCAGAGGTACATTCAGCATTAAACCATGGGCGAGCTTTGCCACCAACGGGTACATCAGAGAATGGGATAAAATATTCCATTGCTTGATGCACCCACATCGGTTATAGCATCCGCACAGCTCGACGGGTTGGAAGAGGAAAAGCAAACCTGCCGCCAAGGAAACGATGCAAAAAAGTGTCGCATCTCATCCCAATCTGCTGACTTGTATCGCCAAACTCGTCTAACACCACTAGAGTTGTTATCTGGTGGAGAGTAAGACGATACAGTTTTCACCAGACAGTGGTCAGAGCTACCCAATGGGGATGAAATCTGGATGTTATATCTGTCTGGATCAGTTGTCAGCAGAAGGTCTAGACAATTAGCTGTGTGGCCATCCACATCTGGTACCCTCGTCGCTTGATCAACCAACTGGGAGAGTCCAAGTGACACCGCAAACTTCCACGCTTCTCTCCCAGCATGGTCCGTCTTCTGGTATGGGAACAGCCAATCTTCGTGATGGGCGTTAAAGTCCCCCAGAAAGACAAGCTGCGCAGAGGGGCACCGTTGCATAGCCACATCAGCAGCCTCACTGAGATGTTCAAATAATCGAGTTGTCTCCTGGTCACCTGTGTGCGATCGATAGACACAGGAATACAGGATTTTTTCGATTCCTGTATCTACGATTACCCATGTCGTAGAGAATGTGGGGTCTTCAAGGTGGCGGAGACGCTGGAAACAGAGGTCATTTCGCACGTACAAACAGACTCCGGCCCGTGAGCTGAAATTGTGCTCCAACGTGTAGCCAGGATAGTCCAGGTACGCAGCGCTCAATGGACATTGAATCTGCGTCTCCGTCAAAAAGAGCATGTGGGGCTGCGCAGTCTCAAGGTGGAAGTGGACTGATGCGAGATTTGTGTGCAATCCTCGGATATTTGTGAGGTGCACTTTAAGTGAGGGGGAGTGCAGCCGCTTCAAAACATTACTCCTTTTGTGACTTTTCATTAAGTTTAAAATGACAGAGTGAATAGGATGGAGAATGGCAGTTGAACGAGGCGCTGCACGAGCCTGGCGGTGATATTGATGCTATCATGTCCTTGTGAGCTTAGTCTGGAGACTGCGGGGACGCCCGAACCCCCCCAAGGATCGCCATCGGGCCCCCTCCCCTGGTCGCCAACCAGCACGATGGAGCCACCCTGGGATTTTACACAGATGGCGGGGCAGCCTTTCATGGGTGGCTAGCCCACTAGTTGGGCCCTCAACTGTCTGCGGTCGGCCAGCGGCATGCCGTGCTTCGGATCCCGCTACCCTCCGCGACTAAGCTCTCGACATAACAAACAACGATCCACCACCAGCACGGCTACTGTGCAGCACAACTGTTCAGACCCATTCCCCATACGATTTTCACAAAAAAATTTTTATGAGCTAGGAATGTCGATGTTGGGTACACTACCGTGGCTTACTAGGTACGTTAAGCTGTGCCTGATATGTGATTTATATCAGGACATTCGTACTATTCACATAACTGGATCCCACGGCGGGACTCGAATCTGCGAGTACTAGCACAGCCAGTACGATAACAACAAACTGAGCCAAAAGTGTCGTCAAATAACAAATCAACGAACATATTAGCAAAATTATTATATTAGAAAGGGCCATAAGAAAGTAATAGAGCAATACCTTACGCGTATGAAGAGGTTAATTCATTATAATTTATCAAAGGTAAGCTCTCAATACATTATACTTGAGTTCGCCTTTTCCTTAAGGCAGCAATAATCTCTACTTATGGATTTATTAGCCAGCGCCCCGCAGGTAAGGACTTATGACTTGGTTAAGTTTTCTATTATAAAACTATGTTTAAAATTCCCTATTAAATTTGAACGTATTTTATTTAGTTTCTAAACGACCTCTTATTACAAGATTGTAAAATCGTATTAGTAACACGTCCGTTTACTATATTTCTACAAAGTTACAAAGTTAAATGGGTTAAGTTTCAATAACAATGAATGGTTATGATTTTTATAACCTAATAAGGTAAATAACATATGCTCTTGAGATTTAGAACGGGCTTCAAACGAAGCTCCTGTACGATTAACAATATAAGTAATTCAATTATTATTACTGACTAGCTGACCCGGCAGACTTCGTTCTACCTCAATCGATAAATAAAAGACCTAAATTTTTTTTTCGTATTAATTCACCTTTTAAACCTTCTCTGGACTTCCACAAATAATTCAACACCAAAATTAGCCAAATCGGTCCAGCCGTTCTCGAGTTTTAGCGAGACTAACGAACAGCAATTCATTCTTATATATATAATATGTAGATTACTTTTTTCTATTAATATTTATTTTCGCTTTCTTTTGTACGTAAAGAATATCTTTTACCGATATAAGTTGAAATGGTAGCCCAGCGGTAACGCGTTGCTTGTATAACCGAGTGATGCGGGTTCAAATCCGGGTCTCAAATTTTATGTTCATATTAATATATCAATAATGTAACATGTATATTTTAAGAGAACTCAATATTCATGTGATTTTCAAAAAAAATATATTTACATACATATTTATTTTATTTATTTCCTAGACACAAGTTGTTATGTCTCTATTTGTAACGAACGTCAAATAATACTTCTTGATATTTTCGTACATTTGTAGTTTTTTTTACTGTTTACTAGCGGTTCCCCTTCGCTTCGCTAGAGCGAATAACTAGAGTTTGTCCCTAGTAACCTTCGTTTTAAAAGTTAATATGACTATCTTACAGGAATCGTACGAGTAAATTTTTGCGGGATAAAAAGTATTTATTACTGAGCCAAATTTCATCCAAAACAGCGTGATTAAAACATTAAACAGCATACAATTCGATTTAAATTAGATATTTCATTCAGACATTGCCACTAAAACCAACACCGCGTCTACCTGAGCCTTCCGTCCCAATATCTTTTCACATCCAATGGGGTGTTTTATGACAAAATTCCTGAGCTATCGACTAAAGGGAAACCGTTTGAATTCTTCATTGCTTCATACGGTTTACCGCATATATACAATTGGTTCAAATTGGTTTGTGTGGGCGTCTTTACCTTAAAGCTTTTCGATTTTACTTTATCCCATTATAATTTGGCGACTTTTTAAAGGGATACGATATAAAAGAGTTTTTGTTAAACATTGTTAAAATGACGAATATATTTTTAAATAGCGATTCACTTTAGCGATTCGTTTTAACGACTAGTATTTATAGATTTTACTGAAATAAGACATTTTATCGGCTGTTTTGTACAACAATAATAATGTTCTCCGACCGATTGCGGCCATGGCGGCCGATCTCATTGAGACTAGCCAACTACGCAGGAGATATTATAGTGCACATGTGTACGCGCAGACACACTCTCTGATCCTATCACTCTTATATTTCGGAGGGACGACTACTCGACACGACCAGTGAGAGCTAAGACGCAGGACCGACGGCTTTACGTGTTCTCCAAAGCACGGAGGTGACACACCACCAACTTCCCAAATTCGAGCTGTTACTAAGACATACTAAACAAAAAAACTCAATAATTAAACTTGGCCCAACTCGGGACTCGAACTCGGACCTCTCGATGACCGTACATGCTAGCCACTACACCACCGAGGCAGTATCTACTACAATATGCATGTATACATATAAACCTTGCTCTTAGTTCGAGTCCCGCTGGAGGCATTTGTATTTACCTAATTAATTAATAAATAATTAATTTGTAATGTATCAGCTAACTATTATTTATAATATAAATAATTTTTTGGACCTTTTTTACTTTCATCAACAACAGTTTCATTAAATATTACCTTATTAGGCTAGTATTAGCCTGAATTGATTTAAGAATGGCAATCGTTGTGAGTATACCTAGGTAATTCTATTTTCTCGTAACCCAAATAATTCAATCTAAAACTTTACGGTTGTCTAAACAATAAAAATGTACTAAACCTCCCGTACCAATTCACTAAGCTTTAGTCTACCGGAAATGGGAAAAGCGCCCTCTATCGAATATTGTATCACTTCCTGCCGGATATGGATGGTTCGATAGATCCAGTTGTTTTGAGCTACTTCCGTATTTATATTTCCGGTTTGTATTCGAGTTGGAAGGATTATCCTTTGTTGTATATAACTTTATAAACTAGCGATTTACAGCCGTATTGCTTTCATACATTTTGGATTAAGTATATATATACACGAGGCAGTAGTACCCCAGCGGTAACGCGCTCGCTTGGATATCCGAGTGATGTGTGTCTCGCATCTCTAATGTTTTCATGTGCGAATCATTTTCTATCATGGTTACCACTTTTCTAACGGTAAAGGAAAACATCGTGAGGAAATCTGCATGTCTGAGAAAACCTAGCAAGCTTTCGAAAGACATGTGAGTTCCGCCAACACGCACTAGGCCAGCGTGGTGGACTATGGCCTAATCCCTCTCGTGCTGAGGGAGGTGCCGTACCCAGCAATGGGACGTTAAAAGGTAGTCTACTAGTCAAGCCCTTTAATTTGATATTTATATTGAGGTAGTTGTGAAAAAATATGTAATTCACTATCTTGTAGCGACGGCCGTCTTGGACCAATTTTCATCAAACATACCTAAGAACACTCCCGACCAATTCATCTTTCAAACAAAAACAAAAAACCAAAATCGAAATCGGTTCATCCGTTCGAACGATACGATGCCACAGACAGACATACACACACACAGACGCGTGAGCCCATCGTTTTTGCATCGGGGGTTAAAAATGCATTCTAGTAGTAAATTTCATTCAATTCCATGCACGGCGCAACTTCTCTCTCTTCTATTTTTATTTACACGAAGTACCTATACATGACCGTGTAAGTAAGATATTAACAGCTACATAGAGCGCTAATGTGAAGTTCTGAAAATTATACTTGGATAGCAAGTCATTTCTCTGCATTGCCATTTGCCTATAATTTAGAAATCGTCTAAAATAGATATAAATACGGGATAAATTTTAAATATATATAAACTGAAGAATTATTTATTTATTTAAGATAAATGTAGAATTTGAATACCTGTAACCTATTCATAATTAATACAAAATTTGAAGTGTCTGTTTGTACCATCGACATGACAGCTTTTTACTAAAACCATATGTAATTACATACGGTAAGTATATATGAGAAAAATAAAATTTTTAAATTTTTTGTCTGTCTGGTTGTCTGTCTGTCTGTTTGTTTGTTTCAACTTATCTCTGAAACTACTTGATATATTACGACGGGACGCTTAAATAAATTGAAATATATCAAGGGTTGAATCCAAGCGAAGCAAGGGTGAGCCGCGTATCGAAATAAGTGTACCTGAAGCAAATATAAAATTCTAGTAACATTTCCTAGCTCTCTATGGAATTTTACTTAGAGATTAATCTTTATATATTCTAAATGTTAGACTTTAACTTTTATAAGATTCCCCTTGCGAGAGTATACCTTTATTTTTTATTGCTCGACATGAAATCAATCTTACTAAAAGCTCCCTTGAGAAATAATATCCTATGTATAATGTACATCTATATAAAACTGTTATTTTGTAAGAAAAATCAATTAAAGTTTATTTCTAGATGTATGGAGGATTTTTATAGGAAATCCCAGGTTTGATTCCATGGTTGGGCATTATCTTTGAGTGAAGTGAGTCAGTCTCACGAGACCATATTTGCTGTAATGTATTAAATAAAACCACAACAAATTCTAGATAGTTTAATTTAGATATTTATTCTAATATTTAGCGTACATTGAAATATGTATTGATGTGTTTATATACAACTCTGCCTCGGTGGTGTAGTGGCTAGCATGTACGGTTGCACACCGGGAGGTCCTGGGTTCGAGTCCCGGATCAGGCCAAGTTTAGTTATTGAGTATCTCTGTTTCGTAAGTCTCAGTAACAGCCCGGAGTTGGGAAGTTGGCGGTGTTTCACGCCCGTGCCTCGGAGAACACGTAAAGCCGTCGGTCCTGTGCCTTAATTCTCACTGGTCGTGTCGAGTAGTTGTCCCACCGGAATATGAGAGTGATAAGAAATAGAGAGTACACTTTAGTTTGCGCATACACTTGTGCTCTACAATATGTCCCGCTCAGATGGCTAGTCTTAGTGAGATGGGCCGCCGTGGCTGGATTCGATCATTGTATACAATCCTATTAACACAACTCGGCCTTTCTTCAATACGAGGGAATCAGGCCCTAGTCCACCAAGCTGCCAAATGCGGGTAAGCGGACTGCACAATAAGATTACTTAGTTCTCGAGGACATGTAGATTTCCTCACTTTCTTTTTTTTCACTTTTGTAGGGCGTTGGCTATGGCTTTGCTAGTGACTATATTGGAAATGATTCATACTTGAATATATAAGAGGTACGAGACCCGAGAATTGAACCCGCTTTACTCGATTTCTCAAGCAGAACAGTACCACTGCATACTAATTTAAATATAAGAAATAGCTATGTTTCGTATCAATTTTTAGGTATAATAAGTAAGTAAGAGATGCACATATAAAAAGAAACCTATTCTTCATCATCATCAATTCTGAAGATAGAATATATGTATAAAAAAATTAATAAACAATACCGAAAAAATCTTAAGCACTTCTCCCGCTTTATGTTATGGTAATACATTCACTAACTTCAACTAAATTCTCACTCAATCAAAATGTAAATCCGCTAGCGGCGTTATAATTCTATTTATGCGTAACGGTAGATTGCCTGAGAATTTCTTATCGATAGAGTCGTCTTTTTTATCGTATTTTTGTTATGTACATATACTTTAAACTAATAGCTTACTAAATTGTACATTTTTATATTTAGATATTCTTGATTAATAAATAAAATATGTTGGGACTTGGGACATTATTAAAACAGCGCCATCTAGTTCCGTGGTAAGCTACGTTACGTGCTTTTGTTACGTATACCAAATAGTTGATATACTACACATATAAATTTTAAATACATACATATTATAAATATTTACACCCATGACTGGAGTACAAACATTCGAGCTCAACAAATGAATGCCCCCAGTGGGACTTGAACCCGTGACCGCTGGCGCAGAAAGTAGGGTCACTACCAACTGTGCCAAACGTGTCGTATAGCTAAAATACTCCCGATTTAGTTACCTTTTAATTAAATGAAAAAAAAATGAATTAAAATCGGTACATCCTTTTTGGTGCTACGATGCAACAGACATATTCACATTTACACAAATACTTGTGTTGTTAAAATTTATAACATCCCATTTCCTGCGTCGTTCATTTTTTTATATATTGTTAGAACTACATGTCACATCACTACAAGAATTATTTCCTTGTTTGCAACAATAATTCGTTTTCCCTAATTTATATTAGGCTCTTAAACTTTTAGCTAAAGCGCGCTTTTGTTTAATTAATACCATCCATAATAGACGGGCGAATGAAATCACACTGTATATAATAATTACAGTTCCTCGGTACGTGTAATTCGATTGTGGTTTGAATATTTATGAGTTGCTCAACAAAATTCAATACAAAAATTGTTAATAAACGACTAAATTTGCTATTTGTATTAACTTTATATTTATTTTGTGTAACTTTAGGTACCTTTAGTACCTAAACAACCAACAAAAGTTACAATATATTACATACGTTACAACAAAACGTTACTTACAACAAAAATTACAAAAGATTATATACTATATAGCCTATTGCTAGCTACACTATTCCTATTACAATTCGATGATATTTCGACATGACTGTTGAAAAGTCATGCGCCCTCAGAACCTCACTCTTGGCTCTACGTGCTCTCCGAGCTACGGGGATGAATCACCCCTATAGCTTTCCAACTTCGCACTGGCGTTTCGCATTCGTTCTGTGTTCGCGCAAAGAATTGCATGACAAATAACGGGATAACTATGATTGATCCGACCTGGGTATCGAACCCAGGAGCTCTAAATTAGCAGGCACACGCAAGCCACTAAGCCATCAGACAATCCATTGATTGCCACTCCTCAACTAATGTTCAATTCTAGTTAAACTTCACGGTCATGACTAGATAAGTTAATTTGAAAGCCTACTTACTTTTTAATCAGCCTTTTTATTTACGGCTTAATCGTCAGGGGACGTGACTAAGGGTAATTCCCTGAGCCTAATAAGTCTTGGAAAACGCTATGACTCAGAGTTTCCTAACATATTAGTCAATGCTGATGTTACAATATGTTTTTCTCAAAAATAGTTTCCTGGTTTCTTTTGAAATATCTTAGAGCGGTTCAGCTTTTTATGCGTAAACTAGCGACTCACCCTGGCTTCGCTTGGGTTCGTTGCTAGTCACTTTACCTTTTAAACCTTCTCTTGACTTCCACAAATAATTTAAGACCAAAATTAGTCAAATCGGTCCAGCCGTTCTCGAGTTTTAGCGAGACTAACGAACAGCCATTCATTTTTATATACATAGATAATTGTTTCTGCTTTCACGATTTAGAACACGGAAGTTTGATTTTGTAATGAGCCTATTTTTAATTGGGATTGACGTCAAACATCAAAATAATATTTCATTCCTTAAAGGGCAAGGTTGACGTAAGCTTTTGAAATAGAAATGATAAGTACTCGTAGTTACGCGTTTATTATTGTATTTAAAAATAAAATTCGAACTTAGTCGATCTGTATATTAAATATTTTTTGTAAAATCGTATCGAAATAATTATTGCCATATATGCCAAATCTATAGCTTTTAGAAATCTTACCAGTCTGTCCGCACCGCTGTTGTGGCCGCATGATGAGAAAACCTGTGGACAGATTTTGATAAAATTACAAAGGATACTAGGTTACTAGGATACTAGGTTACTATACTAGGTTTTTACTGCAGAGAAATACCACTCTGAGAAAACTCGAGCGAAGCGAAGATAAGTCTAGTCAAATATCGAAATTTATATGTATAATAAGAATTGATTGTTGGCTGGTTATTTAAACTAATACAAGAAAACGCAAAAGTAGTAGTAGTAGTAGTAGTAGTAGTAGCTGTAGTAGTAGTAGTAGTGGTAGTAGTAGTAGTAGTAGTATATAGATATAAAATAGATCCATATGATTTAAATTTCGCTTAAAGGGAACCTCGTATTTTATCATCGGAGGACTGTTCATATGCAAAGTAGATTAAGTCGCGAAGTTAGAGACAGTCTGACCACGAGATATTACTAGGGCTACAGACGCAAATGAAATCAATGAGAGATGGTCTACAGTTAAATAGTGGATACATAGTATAAATATTGACAAATAGATGTTTTGGATTGGCTTCAAAATGAATTAAATTCATATGTTTCTTCGTCTGTTTGTTAACTAACTGTTGTTGCTTTTATTTGGACAGAAGAGTATCAAATTAATTCGTAATTAATAATTTGAATTTTTTTTTTATTATTTTAAGACATCTAAAACCCTAGTCTCTACCGTGGTTGCTGTAAAGCGCTTGAAACGTCGAGGATATTAAAAATAATAATCACATTAACCAATGACCAATCTGATGGATGGGCCAAGCCTACCCCCAGATACATATCTCATGTCGCAATGAGTATGATGGACGTCACGTGATCTAATCAATTGGTCTAGCTCCTTACAAAAAGTATTGATATATGAGTATCAAAATCAAGACTGAGGTTTAGATAGACTATATGTAAAGCTACTAATTGTTTGAAAGCTTACGCTTACGCGAATGCTTGAGAAGGGTCTGGTATGAGTTATCGTAGACGGAAAGTGTCTGGCAGTATTGGTTATTAATTTTTAACCTTATTTTTTAAAACATAGGTAATAATTCGCACTGTAGCTTTAAGAAAAGTGAATACTATTTTTACTTAATTTTAGCACCCGGGTACCGGGTAATTAATACCGGCCATCAGCTTAAAGTAGTGGTTACGCATACACTCTAAGTACATACTTTAACTACGTAAGTCCATACATTTTGTGGTTAATGCGAAAATAAGTAAAGTGTAGCGCCCCTGGGATTTCGGTCGATAAAGGTGAAGTGTTTCTTTCAAGTGTTTTTAAAATCAATGTTAATTAATTAATTATTACAACATAAATAATAATAAGATGAATAATCTTAAGCGACCTATGTTGTGTTACGTAAGTATATGACGTGTTTGACGCGTGAGTTAATTTGCAAAAAATAAGTAATCAAATAATAAATTATAAATGGATATATCAAGCCAAAATTGGTTATAATAAGCCCTTTTCCTAATATTTAACTCGACCTTATTTAGAGGTTCTGGAGTTTAGTTCGAAAAGCCTTTATTTACGTTTATATTCATAGGACGGTAATCCACATCTTGCTCTCTTCAATTATACGAGGTCTTTTTTACGACCACACCGAAAGGTATGTATGAAAACATACAGTATAAAGATTGCAGCGTTTATTAGAAACTAACAAACTCGGCTTCGCTGAGCGTAAGTTAAAATAAATTAAACCGTTTTTATTATTTTCTAATAAAATAAGAGTATTCTATGTTACTCCTTATAAAATTAGCTATCTGCGAGTTAATGACCCATCAAAATCGGTCCAGCCGTTTCAAAGATTACCCGGAACAAACAGACAGACGAACAAAAAGTTTTAAAATAGTTTTTTTTAATGTAAGTGCCATATATTACAGTTTTATATGCATTTAGTTAAAAGCTGTTAATTTGAAATTAAAAATCAATTCGCTTCAATTTTCAATTTCGCTTCAATGGCATAATCCTGATTACTGACTGACTGACTTATATTTCGAAATAAATTAGAAATTACAAATTTATTTATTATAATATTTATTTAGACAATTCTGTATACATAAATATAGTATGTACATTTAGTAAAATTTTAATATATTACAAATTTTTTTTTTACTAACTTTTTTTTAAAGTCGTACTTAAAAAAAAGGAGGTTCTCTATTCAACTGCATTTTATATAATATTTTCTTTTCATTTTATATAACAATATAGTAAATATTATATAAGATTTTTTAAGGATTATTTCTAAACGTTCTATAGAAGCGAAGGTATCGTCGACATTATTAGAACGTATGTTTTTCTCCATCCAATTTTTTATGGAGCCACCGCATCCTTTTGGTTTCCATTAAAGTTTTTACGAGCTATATTACTATTATACCCATGTATTTTATAACTGAGATAACAAAGGTTTAGTAATTTACTTAGAATAAAAGAAATAATTTAATTTTTAAATGAGCTATTCTGTTATATTATTCTGTTACTGTGATATATGCTTTCGACCAGTTCGTTATAATCACAAATTATTCTTCTGTCAACTTTTAAACAACCATAGAGCAAATTTCGATAAAATTTGTAAAGGAAATAGATGACATTCTGGGATCAAAAGATTATGCACTCGTGGACAAATACTAGCTGTAAATAAGTTTTTTACATAAGGCAATATTATATAATATATACATAATATGTATATTAAAATAACATTACCCTCATTCTGTAGTAGGCGGATAATAACGTCTTATCTAAAATGCTGTGAAAGCTCTATACAGTAGTATAATCAAGGCATACAATATTAGGTATGTCCATTAACATAAAACCGAAAATACAACATTGCGTATAACTCTAATTAGATGCACTTAACGTCAGATATTTAGGGTTGCCAGTTAAAAATTGTCGTGTATTTTAATTTATACGCATAATACAATTATAATGTGCTGATTCACATTAAATACCTTTTGGAAATCTATCTGATTTCTGAGAAATCTCTACAAACAGTTGAAACTTATCTAGAGACGAACACGAGCAGAGTGAGGGAGAGTCATTTGTTATTTTTTATTTCATTTTTACAACAGCGCCATCTTTCCGTGGTAAACGCAGTAGGCTTGTGTTACGGATACCAGATCGTTGATATACTACACATATATAATATACTACACATAAATAACATTTTATTATAATATACAAGAGGTTTACAATTTTTGTTTTTACTAAGCATCGCTTGCAGGATAAGTGCGGCGGTTTGAGGATAGTCTATGTACGCTGATCTGTTAATTATATACTACTTAGTTTTATCAAAATCTGTACATCAATTTGATTTTAGAAGTAATGAGTAACTTTATTATTATATAAGTGGTAAAAAGCTGTTATTTGATTAAGATATAGAGTTAAGTTATAATCGCTTTAGGCAAATGGATTTATGAGTGATGTCTTTTTTAATATGAAATTGAGCATAGACAAAATAACAAAAGCCAGACATTTTACGTTCTGTGGTTTCGCATCCAACCTCAAATATCATAATAATTTTTACAACTGAAAATATTGTAATGCCAGTCGGTAATTTAAGTATGGGCATTATTACACACAGCGTCATCTAGTTCCATGGTAAGCTACGAGGCTTGTGTTACGGATAGCAAATACTTGATACACTACACATATATAACTTTAAATACATAAATATTATAAATATTTAATATAAACACTCATGACTGGAGTACAAACATTCGTGCTCAACAAACGAATGCCTCCAGCGGGACTCGAACCCGCGACTGCTGGCTCAGCCGGTAGGGTAGGGTAGCCACTACAAACTGAGCCAAACCTGTCATCAAAATAAATTAACTAATTAATTATTACATTTAAGAGTAATTACAGCCCCTATGCAAAAAGCCCATAAATGCTGACGACAGTAGATCGAAAACTGCGGTTGAAGCATTTGGGATTAGTCGAACTTGGTTCAGGTCGCGTGATTATTTTATGCCTAATTAATTTGTGCGGTGTTGTTTGTGTTCTATTCTGTTTGTGTAGTATTTACTTTTTTTATTAACAATTTTTTTAAGTAATAAATAAATAGAGATCTTGCTTACTTTATGTGTTAATTCAAGCCGCCCTTGAATTTGTTGATTTTTTTAAAACGGCTAACGCAAATATATAAGAAAAGTAGAGTTTTACATACTGCTGGGTGGATGAAAATAATATATACATTATATATTATTTTTATAACAAAATATTACATAGGGTTATAACAAAAATTCTAACCTTGATAATAACGCCATTTACACCCTAAACTAAAGCTAAAACTACCTAGGTGTTAGATCAAATAAATCATCAAAATCGATCAAACTGTTTAGAAAATTAATTCTTAACGGGAATTCTAACGAACCTAAAACTACTATAGAATTCTTAATATTTTACTTGCATTCTTTTTCCCTCAAACATTTTATATATGTGAAGCGAAAATGTTTTCTTAGAATTAAATTCTACATCACTTAAATGGCTTCATACGTCTTGTTAAATCAGCCGCACGGCTCACTGTCAGATTGCTTCTTAAAACCTGAAATCTTTATAATGAAGGGAGCTTTATAGACTTACTGAGCTTTAAGTTTTCGAGAGAAATATTTTGAGAATTTTAAAGGGTCATTTGAGATGATTTTAATTATGTAATGTAATTTTAGTCAATATTAATTATATTAATGAGTAATTACTCGAAGCCAATTAGATTATGAGCTTTTTTTTGTTAAAAAATATACGTTTTGATAGACATGTGTTGTTTTCGAACGACTTGATTGTGTAGTCTGCCAACCCGCACATGGCCAGCGCGGTGGACTATGGCCTGATCCCCCTCGTGTGTAGGGAGGTCCGTGCCCAGCAGTGGGACGTTAAAAAAGGCTGAATAGAGTATTTCTATTTCATTATCTTTTGGATATGATAAGTGGTTACTATACTTCATACTTGTATAATTTACTTATACAGTATAACTGATAAAGACAAGAAACAATATTTTAAAGGAATATTTTGCGACAACGTTATAA
Source organism: Boloria euphrosyne (assembly GCA_951802675.2). Taxonomy (NCBI): domain Eukaryota; kingdom Metazoa; phylum Arthropoda; class Insecta; order Lepidoptera; family Nymphalidae; genus Boloria; species Boloria euphrosyne. Next base: position 8,165,590 of record OX637891.1, read on the forward strand.
AAACTTATTCATAGCTTAAGTTGATTCTACCCTTCCGCGTCCCTCCCCCATTCTAAGTGAAATTTTCCTTCCTTTACAGTCTTATAGATTATCTGAGGGGCACGTCGGTGCCCTTGCCAAGTCGAGCAAATATCCGTAACATCTTTGCCGAGGCAATTTAGGGAACTTTTAAGTCTCCGGTATTTTAGGGGTAACACTTAAAAGGGGGTAAAACTCTCTTAATCATATGTGTAAAGATAGAACTTAAAAAAATTGGCTGATAGTTCATTGTAGGCCTAGATCTAGCCTTTAATAGCTTCGAACCTAATAATAAAATCTACCTACAATAAACCTAATAAAAAAACTACTTGCTATGCCAGCGGTCGTGGGTTCAAGTTCCGCTGGGGACATTCATTTGTTGAGGACTAATATTTGTACTCTAGTCATGGGTGTTTAAATATATAATGTGTATGTATTTAAGGTTATATATGTGTAGTGTAGTAACTATCTGGTATCCGGTAACTAGATGGCTCTGAGTGTAATAATGTCCCAACATATATTTTAAAAGCTCGTAAGTTACTCACAAATTATTAAATTCTTAGGAAAATTTTATCCGAAATACAAAGTGACGACGCAAAAATAATACTATTTTATTTCATGACGAATAAGCTCCACACAAATATGCATAAAGGTTAGATAAAGCTCGTCGTAACAAAAAAGCGGTCCCATATCGGTCATAAAATCTTCAGCGACCGCAAGCCAAGCTGTTTGACAAACAAACAATAAGTATGTCGTGTCAACACTACAGTAGTTGGAAGTATGCCAAGTAGGATCATGTATTTTTAAATACTTGTAATATACTACACTAGCCTTATTCTTCGCTTCGCTTGGGTTTGGATACGTTTTATAAATTAGTATATATTTCATTGAAATGAAATAATTTATCGGCTTTTACAACCGACTGTCATGTTCTTTTCACCAATGGAGAGAGTCTTACTCAAGAAAGGTTTTAGTATATAACTAGCGGAACCCTCAGCTTCGCTTGTTCTAAATCTATCCAAAATCCGTTTCCTTGCTTATTTTAACTAAGCGCATCAATTTAGGAAGCGATCGCTTCGAAGTTTTTTTTTTAAAGAGTAATGATACGGGGTACCTCTTTTTGCGATCTTTAATAAGAAAATATTCAAAGAAAGCAATAATTTGAAACGATTTGAGCGATAACGACTTAAAAATCTTTTTAACGGTTGAGTGTGCTCCAAGGGATTTTTTGTATTTATACCTTGTATAGGCGGCGCCATCTTTATCAATCTTTATTATTAATAGTGGCCCATTCGTTACTTCAAATGGTACTTGTATATTAAATTTTATCCAAATCGGTCTAATAATTTCAAGGGGATAAATCAAGAATCATCATCATACTTTACCATTTATAATACTGTAATAGTGAAATATCCTTGAGTTTTTGTCATATATATAAATTTGTTAGGCAGGCAAAAATCTATTTTCATTGTCATCGAATTTGCTTAATACTTTCTTAGATTTAAGCGATTATTTAACATCTAAAAGTCTCTCAAAAGTAAAAGTCTCTCCCGTACCATGATTAAGTAAATCATCCGAAACATCTGGAAACAAAATTCGATTTGATTCAGCGAAAATCCAACTTAATATTTAAAAAAAAAAGAAAGACACCCAACTTATTTTTTCAAATTATCACAATTCATTATTAAATATTTCGTGAAATGACTTCTATTTTAAAGCTTGTTCAAAATTCTTGCAACATAACAGTAACTAATTGATAAAAGCGAATATCCGGTATCCACATGTCAAGTACGTGCAACCGGACGTGACATCGGCAACCGCAGCGGTGTGACCAACATTACGATCAGATATGCATGAAAAATAACCAGAAAGCAAATGGTCAACGATTTCAGCGTTTAATTTTCGTAATAGACTGCATTTTGATTTCCATTTTGTTAATAGCACTTTCGTAGTGAATCTGTAAGTAAAATGAAAAAGAATTCTTTGTTTTTCAATTATGTTTTAGTAGTTTTTTCCGTTTCAGTCTTGTAATACTTTATACAAATACGCCAATTTTTGATACCAATGTAGATAAATAAAAATTGAGTATCTGCTAGTAATATCAATATAGCTTTTACGTAAACATAGTTGATGTGATAAGGAGTAACTTGGCTATTTTATTTAAAAAAACCGTTTAAAAAATATAGGCATGGGAGAGACTGACGTTTTAGTTGTCTAAATTGTAGTCTTCTTCGTGATTATGATTGCAATTCCTTTAAAAAAATCGGGAACAAGAAATCTGATTAGAGTATATTCTTAATTAACAACGACGGTGTTTATTTCATAGGACTGTAATGTAATCAATGTAAACTGTAAGTTACCAATGTTCTAATGAAAATCATATAAGAAGTTGAGGTAAAACACAAGCCATATATTCTAGATTTAACGTCAGCGAAGCCACAGGTTCCGCTAGTTATAATAAATAAAATTTCTAAAATATAACCTCCTCTTTTTTTGAAGTCGGTTTAAAAGCCTAGCCTAAGTTACTCCTTACATCATCAGCTATCTGCCAGTGAAAGTCCCGTCAAAATCGGTCCAGCCGTTTCAGGGATTACCCGGAACAAACAGATAGACAGACAAAAATTAAAAAAAATGTTTTTTGTTGTTAGTATCGTATATACTTTTATATGCATTTAGTGAAAAGCAGTTTATTTGAAATTAAAAACAGACAGCTCAGTTTTATTTATATGTATAGATAAAATTATAGAAAAAACTAAATAATATTTTACAAACACTATCATAAAATTGAAAAATAAATATCATATCGTATTTCATCAAAAATATTACACAATTCCGTTTTCCACATCCCACTAGCTTCTACCGTACACGACGCGGATAGAAACATAATTTACCAAGCTGGACAAGCGCGGACTAACAAACTTCACTTGACTTTTGAAAACTATTTCTCTCAGAAATGCAGATTTCCTCACGACGCCTTCCTTCGCCGTGTTAGCAAGTGGTAATGACGTTGAAAATGAGATTCTCATATGAAAATCTCGGAGGTACGAGACCCAAGATCTCTTAAAGGTAGAATATATATGTCTTCTGTTCATTTTTTAAAGTTTTAGACTCACGTGTGCTTCGCTCGAGATCGTTCCAATATACATTTTTTTTTTTTTTTTATGGGACAAAGGGGGCAAACGGGCAGGAGGCTCACCTGATGGTAAGTGATCACCTCCGCCCATGGACATCTGCAGCACCACAGGGCTTGTAGATGCGTTGCCGGCCTTTCAGGAAAAGGAGGGAGGGAGGAGGGAGAAGGACGGGAGGAGGGTGGAAAGTGGGCCTCCCGGACTCTCACTTACCGGACGAAACGCGACAGCATAGCTGCCACTTCACGCCGGTCTCCTGTGAGAGAGTGGTACTATACGGGGCGTGCCGGCCCATTCGGCTGCTACCCGAAGGTAACAAGCATGGCACTACCACTTTAGAACGGTTAACATTTTAACGGTTATAACACATTTCTCAGAAATGAGATATATTCCCGTATCAAAAAGTATCCCATATGCCCACATAATTAGCTATCATCATACTAAACTTCATCTAAATCTGGTTTATGGTTTTCTCGTAATGCGGTCACAAACAGACAACAATAAAAAAAAATTATTCGGCCTCCATGTCGATAATAATGACTTTTCTATAACACTTTTAATTCAATATTTAATGAACAGATTCGACTTTTATGTATATAATTAGACTTTTATGTATATAAAATAAGTTTATTTAGTAAAACTAAGAAAGTAAAGGAATCATCAATCATAATCATAAGCCCTTTTTAACGTCCCACTGCTGGGCACAGCCCTCCCTCAGTACGAGGGGGCCTAGTGCGTGTTGGCGGACTTTACATGTCTTACGAAAACTTGCTAGGTTTTCTCAGACATACAGGCTTCCTCACGATGTTTTCTTTCACCGTAAGACAAGTGGTAATCATGATAGGAATGATTCGCAGATGAAAATATTAGAGGTGCGAGACCCGGATTTGAACCCACATCACTCGGTTATACAAGCGACGCGTTACCGCTGGGGTACCACTGCCTTTAAGGTAAAGGAAACCGGTGGGAAATTCATCTCTTACGTCATCTTGGTTCAATATGACTAATACTTTTCCCTTAATACAATTTATTTTCTGAAAAGCTTCCGCTACGCAAGCATGACTCATAATTACGAAACAGAATAAAAGTGATATTCAGTTTTTCCCGTATAATATTACACGTTGGTTTTTACGTCGTGTTAAGCTTTGTATAGTTGTTAATGTATAAAATCTTTCACTGTTAGAACTTCTAATGGCATAAAACTAAGTCGTCATTTATATGAATACTAGCAGTACCCGCGGCTTTGCTCGCGTTCATGTTGTCCGCGCGAGCGAAGTCACGGGTTCCGCTAGAGAAAAAAAGCATTCTATATTCTAATACCTCCAAGAATATATTGTGTACAAAGTTTCATCGATGATCGGTCAAGTAGTTTTCGCGTAAAAGCGTAACAAACAAACTTACATTCACATTTATAATAGTATATAGATGTTTGTTTATCTTATAAACTATAATCGGCTATCATCATATCAAATTTAATCAACACCTATCCAGTGGTTTTCTCGTAATGTGATCACAGACTGACAGACAGACTAAAATTCTAAAAACTAAAGATTCTGCCTCTGTATCGATAATATTTACATTTCAATTAGATTTAAAAAAAAAACGATTTATATTGAGATTCGACTTAGAATTTTAATTTAAGTAACATACGATGCTTACCATGACAGGTGTAAAAAATCTCTGTAACTCTACGCGCTACTACGTTGCGGATTTATTTTGATTTTTAGTTCCCGGCGTTTCGAATGCTTTACAGCAATCATCGAGACTGACTTCGCCCGTGACCATCACTAAAAAATCAAAATAAATCCGCAACAAAATCCAAAGGTAGTTTCATTTATAATGTCGAATATTCGCGTAAACCTAAGAAAGTATTACGACTCTACCAGTTAGCCAAAGAGTGGGAATGGTACAAACACCATATTTTCTTACTCTTATGAAAATATTTCTAATATTAATAAATATTAACTGTAAATCTATCGGATTTTGTAGCAGATTTATTTTGATTTTTGATTCCCAATATTTCGAATGTTTTACAGCAAATATGTTGACAGGTGGATCTACATTGAAAAATTAGTCCTATATAAAGTTCAAATACGTTATTTCTTGATCAAATTTCATAAGGACTCAATATCCACTTCCATATTATATTCATCTTCAAAATTTAACTCATTTAATTTTGTATAAGTCGTGAATTTCTAATAAAGTAATACGGAGAATCATATAATATTAACGGTACATACTAAAACAAGTGTACATAGTAGCACTGTATGTATGTACGTATTTGTACCGCGCGCTGTCAACCGCACGCCGCAGCGCCCTCTGCGGTTATACCCATTCTGCGAGATTTATATTTTAGATATTATAATTACTTTACATTCATTTTGTGATAAATATTATAATAATTGTTTATTATTTTCATATATATTTTGTCGTGAATTGGTTCATACTAAAAAAATGGTAGAAAGGAAAAGAGATGTAGAAAAGGCGTGAAAAATAATATTACGTTATATAATAACATTAATATTTTTTTATTTTCCCACATGTATAATAGACATTTAAATATACATTAAAGTATGTTAGTGTATACGAGTATAAATGGGAGAGAGGAGCTCAAACTAGGTAAGCCCTATAATATAAGTCTCCTGGCTCCTCCTCTCACAAAAATGTTTGTTATCAATTGATAAAAAGAGAAAGAACAACTATGTAAAAACTATTTTTAAAAGTTTATCTAAAATAACAATATTACTAGTAATATGTGTTTATTTTTGTTCGCTTCATCATTCAATCATCAATTAAAATTTTAGTTAATACATTTAAAAAAAATTACTATTGTTACAGTGTCGGTGTTGGTTGGAAGTCGGTGGATATCGACCTAATGTTGAAAATATGCCTGTTGAATTCAGTTTAAAAAAGTTTCAATTTTTATCAATTTTACATGAACTCTTTCAAGTAAACGTTCATTTTTTACAGAACTAACGTAAAAATAAATACATAATATATTCTAATATTATATGTAGTTTCATTACATTAGTTTACCAATATTTGGCACTATATCATTCAAGTTTTGAAATAATGAAGCTCAATCCTTCCTAGTACCAACCCCATTGTGCCCTAACTCGCCTATCAGCACCACATGGAACGTGATAATTAAGGCCGTACTTTGATTAAAGTAAATGCAAACAATAATTTCCCCAAAGTTATAGAAATCCCGAAACTTTAAAGGTATTCGATTAATTTAACTAGTTTTAGATAGGAGTTTGGAATTGTAAATTCAGAGATATAATATTAAATAGGATTACAGTTAAGAGTGCTATCTCTATATATAAAAATCGATTGCTGTTCGTTAGTGTCCCTAAAACTTAAAAATGGCTGCACTAATTTGAATATTTTTTTAATTTCCCAAAAAATAGCTGGAAAATTGAAACTTTCAGAATTGTTTGTTTATATGACTCTGACTGACTGATTTTATATCACTAACCGTTAAGACGTACCTTGGAACTAACCCGAGCGAAGCGCGAGTTTGTACAACTAGCATTTATGTATATATCACTACATACTCGTATTATAAAACAAAGTCCTCCGCCACGTCTGTTTGTCTGTCTGTTCGCGATAAACTCAAAAACTACTGCACCGATTTTTATGCTGTTTTCACCAATGGATAGAGTGGTTCTCGAGGAAGGTTTTAGTATATAATTTGTCAAGTTTCTGTATACAAATGTATTTACTAGCGGAAGTCGTGGCATCGCTTTTGCTATATCTAGGGAAGATCCCGAGCGAAGCGTGGGTGAGTCACTAGTTATTAATAAGCGTGTTTCTTCTTTTTGTTTTTTAAGCTCATGTTCTGTGCTTTTATTTACCCGACTGTGGCTAAAGGAGGGTTATTTGAATATTTGTTTTTAATTCAACTTTATAAACTAAATTAGATATAAGAAAAAAATTACAGGTGAAGTAACAGACAGTATATAAGTTATATTTTAGTTGTAACTTAATTCTAAACATACTTAACTTTACGAAACTTTGCTTTTAAATTAAGCCAGGCTTTATTATAAAAGTATTTTTAAATCAAGAGCTATTTCAAGTACAAAGTGTATATAATATTAAAAAAAGAACTTATCTTAACTGTAATTAACGAACGAGCTTTCGAAAATAATTGGTACTCTAATGAAAATAGTTGTCCAAAGTCCAAAGTCTAAACCAATTGATTATTTAATTATATTTGTTTTCCTTCAAGAATATAATAGCAAATTTTATTAATTAAGATAGTGCTCTTATATCGGTATATTACACTACTTTTAGTAAATACGAATATTTCTATGTATAATGTATGTTGCAGCTAGCCTAATAATAAAGAAGAAATCTAGAATACAGATGTTAAAATTAATATAGGCTACCTTTAGGAACCTAAAGGCGTCGCATCACGAGAGAGGCGGTGACGCAAGATTCGTCCGAGACATGACCACGACCACTCTGTAAAGAGTGAACGACTAAGAAGAAGAAGAAACCTAGAGATGCACCACAATGATAGAGAGTCGCTAGTAAAAACAAAACTATATTTTACATATATTTAGTATCACAGTTCAATAAGGCCAAACGGAACATGAACAAGAGTTCCTTAAAAATATGCCAAAAAGCTTCGGTCTTTCTTTTTAACCGTTTTTTTATTAACGTGTATTTGCATTAACGTATACCACCTTTGGAAAACAGGTGGTTATGTGGGATTCACTGGCCTAAAGTCAGTACTACCCACTAAATCCCAACTGACATCACCTGTCTTAATTGGGCGTTACAGGAAGCTTGCGCATTCACCACGACGCCCCGACGGCACGGCAGGTATGCCAAAGAAGACCACACAGCCACGGGTGTTGCTCAGTCCACTCTGCTATGCAGAAAAGTACCAGGAGCAACCTGCAAGACACACAGCCCATCGAAGGCGGCTGCGCCTCCCCTGCGCGTTTTTTGGCTTCGCGCCCGTCCTGAAGCTACTGAGACCAACATAACACCCCCCCCCCCATCCAGTCTTCCTTTTAACCCTACCTAAGAATCGAACTCATACCCTTTTCACTCAGAACTTCTAAATACTCATTTACAGTAACTGTACTCGCTCTGTATTCTAAACAGAAACATAATATAAATTGCTATACTATTGCTACATTAGTACACATTAATCGCTTCATTAATTCATTACTGCGGCCACTTCATGTACACACACGCGACTAAGTGATGTTCATTATATATTATATTATGCAATTTGAAATCGGATTGATCCATTCACTTAACCCTGCAAAGAGTGTGTCGTACTAGTGTATCGAATGTTCATACATTACGCGAGATTTTTTTTCTTAAATACTAGACTCTTCTGTAGAAGATTATTAATTCACACAAAATGTTAAAGAGTTTTATATGAAATAAGTAGAATTTCTCTCTTTCTCTCTCTTTTTAGGTCTTTTTACATATATATTTTTTTATTTTATGTACGTATGTGGTTGACTAAAAGGAAAAGGATAATTATTATTAGAGCATCCAACGTAGTAAGGTTGCTAAATACATAATACCAAAATAACTTTAACGTTAAAATAGCAAATTAAAAATTATAGTTAGACATGAAGACATCCCTAGTTCTTATGCATCATAAATCGTGACTCGTATTTTTATTTAACAGTACAAATTTTGCGATTCCTTACTTCAAGTCGTGTTGCTCTAAGGTCAGTGAGCGGTAGAACTTTACCGCAGTGTTATTACCGTAATCTTTCTATTAGAGTATGTTTGCATTGTATCCTTATTGTTTATGAGTCACTCTTATGACTAGTAAGTAATCAGGTACGTGGTTTTTCTTAATATTTTCATGGGTTTAAAATTTTTGGCTTAACTTTAAACCTGATTCGTAACTAATGCATACAAACTGCATTTTGAGAAGCCATCCAGTTCATCACGATGAAGATTCTCATCAGATTTTCACCATATTTTTATTAAAGAAACCTAAAGTTACCACTTTTCAAATAAAAAGAGCCACCTAAATAGTATTTCATAAGGCGGAGAAATATTTCCATTATAACAATATATTAAGTTTCATCTAAATCCGTTCAGCCAATAACAAACCTAGACAGCATATAAACACCCATGATTGAAGCACAGCAAGTAGGTTCTAGTAGAAATATCCATATTAAAAATTCACCATCCAACTTTGAAAATTAAATATATTCTTCGATGATAAAAAATCTGCTAAAGCACAACTATGGAAACAGTCTCTCAATAATTTTAACTACATTGAATATTTCAAACACTCAAGGTCGGTCAGCTGCATTTAAATGCATAGCAAGCCATTAGAATGTCACAATAACTTTGGTACAGCAATTTTTTAAAAGTTTAAAATTCACGAATTGATTTGACAGATCGTGCTAGATTGGCCTTAAAATTAAAAATCTTTTTATGCTACTGACCTTTATATATTATACTTTATTTTTATACTAGCAAACCTAGACAGAACCCGGCTTCACTGGGTGTCAGTTAAATAAATTAAACCAGTTTTTATAATTTTATAATAAAATAAAAGTAGTTTAAGTTACTCCTTATAATATTAGCTATCTGCTAGTGAAAGTCCCGTCAAAATTGGCACGTTTCAGACACAAGCCGTTTCAAAAATTAGCCGGAATAAACAAACAGACAGAACAAATAATGATAAAGCCTTTTAAACCTTTATGATAAAGGTTACTGTGAGCTTTAAAGGTATATATTATCCTCCGCCGCGTCTGTCTGTCTGTCTGTCTGTTCGCGATAAAGTCAAAAACTACTGCACTAATTTTCATTGTTTTAACTAATAGAAAGATTGGTTCTTGAGGAAGGTTTTAGTATATAACTAGCAGAACCCGCGGCTTCGTTCGCGCTAAATCTAGGGATTTAGAAGAAGAAATCGCTAGTCAGTAGTCAGGTATAAGTTACCCTAGACGAAAAGTGACTGATTATTAATTCTTAATTATATTCTCTAAAACATACGTAAAAATCAGCACTGAAGCTTGAAGAAAACTGAATACTTTTTTATCTAACATTAACACAAGGTACCTCTTAATTTGCCGTTGGCCGAAACTAGTCTACGCATACACTCTAAGTACATACTTAAACTACTTAATCCTATACATTTGCTTAATGAGAAAATAAGTTAAGTCTGGGGGTCCAGGGATCTTGGTCGGTTACGAATCGTGTGGAAATGTTTTAGAGTATCAAACACCGTTAGACATATAAAGATGAAATTTGGCAGGCAGGGAGGTATTTTATAGTTAATAGACTTCCACTAAGAACGGATTTTGCGACAGGGCCGGATTCAGGAGGTCTAAGGGCCCTCGCAATTTTGTATGAATGTCCTTTATTTTTTGTTTTTTGTCCTTCATTTTATTGTTTTTTCAACTTTAAATTTGGCAGGGAGGGACGAATGTGATCGAAGCGAGGGTGAGTCGTCAGTAATGTAATATAATAATGTAATAAATCTTTAAACATCAGTTTTTATTCAATTTTTTTATTAGGATGTTGTTATAAACGCTACGAAGCCGTATAACGAAGTACTGTGTCAAATTTCATAAAAAAAACGCAAAATCTTAGGAAATATTCTGAGGAAAATCAACGTAAAGTTTAAATTAGCTTTTAGTTGTATGATTACAGTTGACATTTCTTAAGGCTTCTCCGGACATGTCCTTGTAGGTTTTGCACAACGTTTGCTTAAAATTTTATATAGAATGTTGACATTTATTATGAAACTGTTGGTCGAAGTAATTATTTTTTTTTAAGTTTCCTTGGAATTGAGTGTATAATTATTAGGACTTCTATACTGTTTATTACAAAAAATTTAAAAAAGTATTATATAAATATGAAATATATTGCTATTAGTACATCCTCTTTTTAATTACTAATTCCACATGATGTACTTTACAGACCATATTCTAAATTTTTATTCATACTTTTTAGACACAGACAAAAATCAAGATCCCTGGACCGCCAGACTTACCTATTTTCGCAGTAACCAAATGTATGGGATTAAGTAGTTTAAGTACCTATGTACTTACCGTCGCGCTCAGAGTCACTTAATGAACCATTAAGTCAAGCAACTCTAGAGCAACTTAATGGTTCATTAAGTGACTCTGAGTGCAGCGGTTAGAGAGTTGCGTACCCGCAATATTGTTATATACTAGTGGTAAAGTATAGTAAAAAGTAGACACTTAAAGCAATAAAGGAAAGCAAGAGTAAATCACTAGTCCTTACTAATATTATAAATGTGAATGTAACTCTATCTGTCTGTGAGCTTTTACGCCAAAACTACTGAACCGATTTAAATGAAATTTTGTACAGACATATTCTAGAGCCTGAGAAAGGATATAGGCTTGAAATGTCAAGGCGAAAAAGAGCTGTAAGGGATTTGAATAGGGATGAAAATTTGTATAGAAAATACGTAATTTTTAAGGCTAGAAGCTTGAAACTTATTTTTTTAAGTTTCATAGTAATGTTTAAAAATTTCATACTAAAGGGGGTATCTAGGGACGAACCCGAACGAAGCGAGGGTAAATTGCTAGTTAATAATATAAGGATAAGGCAACCCTATTAATTCATTCGATGTTTATTAAGCACAGTTACAAGCTCAGTCTATAATACTGTGAGAGCTTTTAAGTTATGTGAGTACTGTAAAAGTTTATAGTGCAAATGTTTCCATGTTTGTAATACCGAATGTTTGAGAAAAGTAAGCCTCGTAAGCGGAAATAATTTTTAATGAAGATAAGTTAGAATAAAAGTTCTATTTTCAGGTTTAACATATATCTTTATACAGTGTTATTATATACGTATTTTATGCTGTTAGAAAAATTGTCATATTAATGTATATGCTCCAGAAAATGCCATTTTTCAATAAAACGAAATTGTAGTTTTTGCATGAAAATTTTTTGAAAGGGATTTTGCTTAATTTTCATAATTTGACGACACGTTTGGCTCAGTTGGTAGTGACCCTACTTTCTGCGTCAGCGGTTGCGGGTTTGAGTCCCGCTGGGGGCATTCATTTGATTCCAGTCATGGGTGTTAATATTTATAATATGTATGTATTTAAAATTTATATGTGTAGTATATCAACTATCTGGTGTCCGCAACACAAGCACGTTAAGTAGCTTACTGCGGAATTAGATGTCGCTGTTGTAATAATGTCCCAACATATTTATATTTATTTATTTATAATACAAGTCTATACGTGTAATAAAATTCATTAAATTTTAGAAAAATCTTATTTAAATAATGATAATTATCGAACAGAGGTCAAATCTATACTTTTTAGAATGTTTATCTGTCTGGGAACTTATCGCGAGTAATTCACTGGATAGATTTTGATAAAATTTGGTGTAATGTTAATAAGTTATAGGTCACTTTTCACAGCTTGATATTATCTCATCTTCATACTTAATCATTAAAACGTATGAAGGTACCTACTAAGTTATATTATTTAAATAAGCTATTTTTATGCGAATTTTGTTAGTTGACAGCTCTAAAGCTCTTCACTTCTTCGCTGAAACTGAAACTGTAATCTCTCAATTTCTCAAATTCTCAAGTGGTAGTGCCATGCTTGTTACCTTCGGGTAGCAGCCGAATGGGCCGGCACGCCCCGTATAGTACCACTCTCTCACAGAAGACCGGCGTGAAGTAGCAGCTATGCTGTCGCGTTTCGTCCGGTAAGTGAGAGTCCGGGAGGCCCACTCCCCATCCCTACTCCCGTCCTTCTCCCTCCTCCCTCCCTCCCTTTCCTGAAAGGCCGGCAACGCATCTGCAAGCCCTGTGGTGTTGCAGATGTCCATGGGCGGCGGTGATCACTTACCATCAGGTGAGCCTCCTGCCCGTTTGCCCCCTTTGTCCCATAAAAAAAAATATCTTAGGCGTTATTGAACATTATACTCTCAATGCCGCCATTATTTTATATTAGATGGGGGTCTCACAGATAACATATAACATGATATTTACTTATATAATATATCCAGATTATCAAATAGTCGTTATAAATCTTTGTCTTTGTTATTATAGTAAATTACAAAAACTGCCTTGAATGGGAGTCGAATCGGTGATCCTGTGTTTATCATGTTCGTTTTTAATTTTAAAATATAATGCGTAAAAACTATTAATTTATAGTATATTATATATAATACCTCCTTATTACGTCACTAAAAAGGTTTATTTAGTTATTTTCTTCTTAAAATCTATCAACTTCTACGAAATCTATACAATTGTTTAAATGTTAATGAGACTACGTACATTCATCCATATTATACAACAAAATTTAGCGCTTAAAAAGAGAAAACCGATGTTAAATCTTAACAACTATGGGTTAGAAAGAGTCAGATGTAGATTTTCTTTTGCGTTTTCCGCTTCAAGCGCTAAACGGCTTTCTGTAGCGCATCAGGTTAACATCGCTCACAACTCAGTATTGGCCGCGCCACCGAAGCGATCTATGCTCCCGCTAAAATAGAATATAAACATAAAAAATACGAAAATTACTGTAAATTACAACACTACATTGATATTATTGGGTTTTAAACATATTTAAGCTCCCTTTAGCAGACGCGGCAGTCGCGAAAAGCGTCTGTAACGCATTATTTTCCTTTTATTTGGTTTTTAATTTCGCCGGGAAAATGCCGGTGTGCGAAATTGGTGATAATATGCAATAACAGTGCAATTCTTTGTTTGGTGACAGTTAAGGCATTGGCCGTAAACAATTTTTTTGTTTTTTATTTTTATTTTTTGAGGTGTGGTTTATCAACACGTGTACTATTGATCGATAGCCGGCGTCTATTAAGGTGAGTTATTATATACAACTATCTACTACATAAGGATGTTCTTGTATATACGTATTTATTTACGTAAAAAATGCACTGCAAGAATATGAAATATAAAACATTTTATTGTAAAAAGCTAATTTTAGCATTTACTTGTGTAAAGTTTAAGTAAACTTGAATAAAAGGTAGTTAAATTTACATTGTAGACTATTATTTGTCATATTAATAATGTTTGATTAAAATCAGTTCAGCCGTTATCTTCATATAAACATGCAAACATACACAAACAAAATATTTAACAGCTGTTTCATCGTCATTTAATTGCAATGAATATGTTTAATTTCAGCATAATTCTGTCATAAAACCAAATAAAAGCAGTTATAATATAGTAATTTTGACGGGAAAAGGCGATAAGTATTTCCGTACGTCGATAATCAGCTGTGGTGACGTAATGTCTTGTTTATTAGTACGTAGCCACGCGCTCTGGTACACTGCTATACGATAGCTTTCAAGTTTATTAAGGTTTCTTTGAAATAATAGCGCGGGAAATGTGACTCGCAGTGATATACTGTACATATAAATATAATTGAATTGTCTGTTTCTAATTTCAAATTAACAGCTTTTCACTAAATGCATATGATAGTATATACGGAACTAGCTTCAAAGAATCAATTTTAAATTTTTTGTTCGTCTGTCTGTTTCGGCTAATCTCTGAAATGGCTGGACCGATTTTAACGGAATTTTCACTCGCAGATAACTAATGTTATAGGAAGTAACTTAGGCTACTTTTATTTTAACTAGCGGATTCCACGGCTTCGAGCGGCGCTTGCGCTAAATCTATGGATGAACCCGAGCAAAGCGAGGGTCAGTCGCTAGTCTCTAACTAAGTCTATAGTCTATAGTCGCTAACTAAGTCGAACATATTGAATATTTCTTAGAACATCTTATTGAAATATTCGTCTGTTTGTCTGTCTGTAAACTCATCATGAAAAAACTTGACAGATTTGATGTTTGGTATAATATAGCTAGTTTTCTGGGTCAACGTATAAGATACTAATTTATGAGAAATCTATATTAACTGTCAAAACGTTTAGGGACGAACTAAGCGAAGCGAGAGTGAATCACTAGAAGAAGTAAAGGTTTTAGTTTGTAGGGAACAGAAATCGAACTAACTAATAATAAAAATGAACTGTCTTGCGGTTTATTAAATAAAACTGCGACGAGTTAATATGAGTGAGATTTTTGGATATGAGCCCCAAAACAATGAGGGGATGAGATTATGGAAGCCCATAAATGAAGCTAGAATATTGCCAGTTGGTACAATACATTCAATCGGATACCCTGGTAATCTATACTAATATTATAAATAGTTTGTAAGTCTGTTAGTTTGCTTTCAATGGAAAAACTTTCGCTGAATCGATTTAGTTAAAATTTCGTAATTAGATAGATTGATACCCTGGGAAAGATATAGGGTTGTTTTGATCCCGAACGACCACCTTTAAAGGCGGTGAAAATGCGATTCAATTTTGTATGGTTAAATAATCATTTCTCAAGTAAGGGTTACTAATATAAAGTCTATCAATTCCATAGGAAATGACAAAATGTACCTCTTTATATACAATTTTACAACTCGAGTAAATCGAGAAGTCATTAGTTTAATATTAAATAGTACAATAATTGCGTGTTTCTTATCTTCTTTTAATTTAGACAAGGTCAAGAGATAACAAGGTCAGTGCTCATCGATAGTATTATTACGATCGATTGCAGATTACAGATGTAATCTCGAGTTTAAGGGCGTCCTGGAAAAAACAACTTAATCGGATTAGATCAAACATATTTAGTTACTTTTTCACAAATCTTAAACGGTTTACTTTAATTGAAGTTATTTTCTTTAAAAAGGTTTTTGTTAAATTAGGTATAAATAATATGCAAAAACAGGCAGTGGTAGCCCAGGGGTAACGTGGTCGCTTAGATAACCGAGTGATGCGGGTTCGAATCCGGGTCTCGCACCTCTGATATTTCATTTCTATCATGATTACCATTTGTCGTACAATGATGTAAAACATCGTGAGGAAACCTGCATGTCTGAAGACCTAGCAAATTTTCGAAAGGCATGTGAAGTCCGCTCCGCACTCGGGTAGTACTGAGTGAATTAGTCACTAGTAAGCCGCTACTAGACAGTAAATTGAGAATGTTTTTGATACAAGCGATTGGTCGTAAATTTTGATTTTCTTTATTTATACTTAAAACTAAGTAGTTGACGCCGTAAATCTCAGTGCAGACGTTTATTGACATCTATTTGAAATATTAGAAAAAGGCAAACAACTAAATCTTTCGAGGAACAGATTTATACCTCTAAGCCTTATCCGACGCAAAGTTGACATTTTAACCAAATTATTGGCGTATTTCGTTTCCAACCTTTGGAAAAACTAATGTTAGTTATAATGGAATATGAATCTTCTAAATCAACTGACTTATAAGAAAAAGAATAGTCGATAATCGATATGGCTTAAACTAAATATCGAATTATATTTTATTGCGAATTTTTGTTGATATTTATTTAAATTTTAATATTTATAAAAAAAGTTCAGGTAAATTTAGCTTTACAGCATATAATATTACAATAATTAATGTCCTCAATTATACTGAAAGTTCTACTTCCATTAGGCGATAAGCTCAAACAGTTTGAATTTTAGGTTGGTACTATGTTTTATCTTTGATACTTTATTAAAACTTAAGGAATTAAATCATACCAGAAAAGATAAAATTGGAATAAAATGGCAGTTTTTTTTTATTTTAACTATTATATTGAGCAGTGGTAGCCCAGCGGTAACGCGTCGCTTGTCTAACCGAGTGATGCGGGTTCAAATCCGGGTCTCGCACCTCTGATATTTTCATGTGCGAATCATTTCTATCATGATTACCACTTGTCTTACGGTGAAGAAAAACATCGTGAGGAAACCTGCATGTATGAGAAAACCTAGCATGTTTTCGTAAGACATGTGAAGTCCGCCAACACGCACTAGTCCAGCGCGGTGGACTATGGCCTGATCCGCCTCGTACTGAGGGAGCCCGTGCCCAGCAGTGGGAAGTTAAAAAGGGCTGATGATGATGATTTTATATTGAACTGATTGTAATGGGATTTAGCAAAAAAATACTTAGACATTGCCTCTTCGGTACCAACTTAGTCTATTAGACTCACCTTTGTTCCGCTCGGGATCCCCCCAGATAATGTTTTATCAAAAAAAAAAAATTTTTGAAACGTGACATTTTCCTGTATTAAGAGTACTGTTCTATATCTTGATCCGGCTAGCCAGTTATCATTATACCCCAAACGTCCGTCCGTCCGTCCGTCCGTCCGTACAATTCATTCTCGTGATGCGATCACATACAGGCAAAAAGACAAAAAATCTACAAACTATAAATTCGGCCTTTAAATCGATAATGACTTCAATTAGATTCCAAAAAAAATATTTAATATACAGATTCGATTCAGTTCGATTTCTTTACAATTTTAATACAATTTGTACAAAATCCCAGTCATAGCACATTACCTTACATTAAATAAAACAAGTAAAGCCAAATGCTGCAACTATAACTTAAGTTAACTACATTACAGTAACTTAAAAATCTAATTTAAAAACACCTGCTCCTTAAAGAATTTTCTGAGCTAGCTTTAAAGTTCAAACGATCTACCATCTTGTTTCGAGTTTACTTATCTTTAAAAATAACTAGAACACTGTATAAGTGAAACATAATTATAGTTCTTTCTGCACTTCATATTATCTTTCATCCCTGTATAAAGGTTAATTTATTTATAAAACTAACAATAATATAATCCGTATATATAATTGCCTCGTTGGCGTAGTGGCTAGCAAGTACGGCCACACATCGACAGGTCCTGGTTTTGAGTCGGGTCACCTTTAGTTATTGAGTCTTTCTGTTTAGTAAGCCTCAGTAACAGGCCGGAGTTGGGAAGTTGGCGGTGTGTCCGTACGTAAAGACGTCAGTCCTGCGCCTTAACTCTCACTGGACGTGTCGATTAGTCATTCCACTGGAGTATGAGAGTGATAGGACCAGAGAGTGCACTTGTGTCTGCGCGTACACTTGTGCACTATAATACCTCCTGCGC
Organism: Boloria euphrosyne; assembly: GCA_951802675.2. Taxonomy (NCBI): domain Eukaryota; kingdom Metazoa; phylum Arthropoda; class Insecta; order Lepidoptera; family Nymphalidae; genus Boloria; species Boloria euphrosyne. Next base: position 8,183,658 of record OX637891.1, read on the forward strand.
AGTTGGCTAAACTCAATGAGATTGGCCGCCATAGCCGGTCGGCTCGGAGTCGGTCGGAGAACAATATTATTACTATATTATGTAATAAAATTATAATCGAGTTAAATCAGTACATTAAATATTTTTATATCCTCTTGAAGCAGATTTTACTATCGATTTCGTCTTTTTGACCGTCTGTGACAAAATTACGAGAAAACCAATAGATAGAGAGCTGCTAGTTAATAGTAATATTCATCTCGATTTTTATTCAGGATTAAAAATCTTCAATATCTTTGTTACTTCTTAAGTAGGATTTTTAGGTAGAAAAAGAAGTTATTTGTTGTTTAATTTTAGCAAAACTGCTATGTGCTATTTATACCCCTACCTATAGCCTATAGAAGTCTGAGTCTATAAAAGTATTCTAACTGCACTTACTCGTAGTTACCTCCTATAAATGCAAAGTGTATTTATGACACGTAAAACATTCTGGAACTTCTATTCTTTTATTGTTTATGAAAACCTTTTCAAAATCTATTGCGCTAATCTGAAGAACTGACCGATTGATTAAGATTTTTTGATTTTTACTTAGATATATATATTTTAATGTATAAAGTATTAATTGTAGAGATTTGAACATTTTAACATAATATTATGGACTATAATAATAGAAAATCAATTAATTTCGTTTAATTTGAAGAAGCTTCAATTTACGGATTCTATACCTAAGTTTCTAAATATAACGTTACGCAAGATGAAAACAAGTAACGACTACATGTTACTTTCTAGCTCGTGCGAACTCGAATACGCCATTCGGTGATTTGGGTAAATGAGTATTGCTTAGGTTTTATGTGAAAAACAAAATTAGGTTCTTTTTTATGTAAAAATATATTCTTATTGCCTTGTACATAACAGTTGGTATATTATAGACTATAAAGTTTTAGTCTGACTGAATAGTGATAGAATGTTAGGCTATTTAAGTATGGATCACTAGCCAGTAGCCTACAGATCCGCTTACATTTTTAACTGTAAAAATATGAATAATACAATATTTCTACCATTTTCATGTATTTCAGTTAAATTTTGACGGTTTAACATTGCACTTTTACTAAATACAAGTCGAACCAGGTACTGTGACTAAAGTTCTTTAGTAAATATATTAACATTCGGCAATAACCTAGAGTTGGGAATGGCTGGGTTTCCTGCGTACCTCCAAGAGCACATCTGCGTCTGATTTATTTTAGATCAGGCTTATAGACCATAAGAGTGAAGAATAGGAGTGTAATTGAATCCATATACCTACTTGTACACTTTAGTGTCTGTGAATATTGCTAAATTTAGTGACCGCTATGGTCTAAAACGGTTAAAGGGAATAGACATTTAACCCCTTGAAAAAAGCAGGCTCCAATATGTTAACTTTCACTAAAAACTGTTCAACCTTTAATGACGAAGATGAATTGCATCATTTTTATATATAATTGAATGAAATAATATTAAAATATCATAAAAACGAAAAATTCTAGCTCGATTAAACGTAATCAAGCATTTAAAAACTAGGTTTCAAACATTGACCTGAACTTAGACATACGAATAAGGCAAAACAGCTAAAAGCCATCTTAAATGGTAATAAGTACTGCCTGGCACTGGTTATTGAATAAAACATGCTTTACTACTAGTAAGTGCAGGATATCGCAAATCTAATAGACTTTTTAATTTCAAACTACATCAAAAGCGGTAAGCGATTGCATAACATCAATTAAAACGGGGCTTACGTCAGCCAGTTCATTACATTAGCCTAAGTTATTCCCTTTTACGTTTGGTGACTAGCAATCTGCGTGATGTTCACGGTTTATACTGTAATGTAACCAATGTACAGGTAGGATATTTGTAAATTATGGATGTATGTATACATAAGTCATATTAATTATTTTTGTAACGGTCCACTGCTGGGCACGGGCCTCGCTTTAATATGAGGGGTATCAGGCCGTAGTTCGCGTTAATAATCAGCGTTCGTACGCTGGCCAAGTTCGGGTTGACGGACTTCACACGTCTTTAGAAAACTTTCTAGAATCTCTCAGATATGCAGGTTTCTTAACGATGTTTTTTTCACGTTTTAAAAAACTTATAGAAAAAGTACTTACTTATATAGGTATTTGCAAAATCAAATCCCATGGTCAATAAAAAGATTAAATAATTCAGCATTTGTATTCGCTAATCCAGAACATTACTGATAGTAATTTAACTGTAATTGAGGTATTAAAGTTTTAGGCGAGAAAATTATGATATGGACCTCTATATAATGAGAGAATAATTTTTATCATAGAATAATTTGAAATTTATATCAAACCATTGTTAATTCAACCATAACTGTTGGATTTCGCAACTTTTTAACCTAGTATAATAAATACGGGCGAAATGATAGAGGTTAGAAGTATTTATAGGTAAGTTACTAGCAATTCCCGCGACTTCGCCCGCGTCTGAAGGAAAATTTAGGGTTATAAGATTTTTTCGATGCTAAATCATAAAAAGTTAAAAATAATAATTAAAAAAATATCCGGAGAGGGCCCTCCTCACCACCTAGGTTAATAAAAATTGGCCTACAACCTGTTCTCAGACATACCAAATATACACAAAAAAAATCATAAAAATCGGTCTAGCCGTTTCGGAGGAATTCGATAACAAACACTGTGACACGAGATTTTTATATATTAAATTTCACACCTGTACATGGACTAAAGCTAAGCCAAAGGGTTATGCAATGGCTTACTGTATTATATTATTTTGAAAAATCTTATATAAGTTTTTATTATTGCTTTGTTCCAACAATTTCTTAGCAAAAATGCTGTAATTCAGAACAACATTCTCTTCTCTTCAAAAGATGTTTGAAAACATAGTCAATTAACACGTTCGGCCAAACTGTCGTCTATTAAATTATAAGGAAATTGACGATGATAATAGATCGATGGCCTCAATTGAGTTTAATCCATCTGCAGAACCATATCAAGATGTCACGACGTTATCACTTGACATATTCGGATGACATTTACTTAACGTACATACATTCATGTACACATCCGTACATACATGTAATGTATTACTAATAGCATGTAATTGGTAGGTACATCTTCTTACATAATATAAAAATCTCCGAAACAGCTTGACCGATTCTTATGATTTTTGTTGTAGGTACATTCGGTAGGTCTGAGAATAGGTCGTAGGCTATTGTTTATTCCCCTAGGTATTAAGGCTAACAGATTTTTTATTTTTAGTTTTAGAAAAAAAATATTTTACGATTTGAAGTTAAAAATACATAAAAATAATGGTTAGAACGCGGGCGGCGTCACGGGAATTGCCATTAATATATACATGTACTACGTATAATATAATTTTGATGAGTACTGTATATACCTACATTATGTTTTAAGAATACGAAAAGCAGAGTTTTCAAAAAAAAAATATCTATAAACAACTTGAGTGGTTCTAGCAATATGTGACTGCCAATATTGGGGTATTGGGTTCAAGTCCCGTTGGGTAAACTTGTTGGTTCTTTTGTCAAGAAACTTGACTGTTACCTTGTGTTTACTTTCCAGTCTTGCCGATTTATCAAAGTTTAAGAGAAAAAGGAATAAAACACGTGTGCGTAGAATTGTTACACGGTACCATAGTAATGAGTAGGTAATTATTTAACTTTAAGCAAGAACGTAAAAGATTTGATAACGTTACTTATGACATCATTATTTTATGTATGGTTTTGTAATGTCCTAAGAAAACCTCCCTCACGTCGAATTGCTAGTATAATAATATGTAAATGAGTTAATTTTCTTCGTCAAAGGATAGGTACATTACTATTTTAATTATTATTTTAGACGATGTGATGCGCAAGGTTGGGAAACCTAGTTCGAATCAAAAGGTAAACTAGTTTGAATCCCGAGTCATGCACGTCTACTTATTCGTAAGTGAATCGTCTTCAATCTTACTTGCTTTAGGCTGAAGAATAACGATGTATTGACAAAAAAATGTATCTAGCATGAGACGTCAAAAAGGGTTGAATTACTGACATGTATACAAAATATGGTTAAAGTAAAGGGTACAATATTGTACGGCATAACCCTTCAACAAACGTTTGGCTCAGTGTTGTAGTACTTGCTATTCCAACGGTCGCGGGTTCAAGTCCCGCTGAGGGTACTTATTTTTAAAGCACGAATGCTTGTACTCCAGTCCTGGGTGTTTATGTATATAATATTATGTATGTCTTTAAAGTTATATATGTGTATCAACTATCTGGTATCCGTAACACAAGCCTCGTAGCTTACGGCCCAATATACCTATTTATTATTTACTTATTATTATCTATTTTAGGGTCTAAACTCTAAATAAATAAGGTTAAGAAGCGAGTTATGAAATCAATGCAGCCAACCTATAATGTAGTTACACAAGATTTTCTACACAGCAATTGTTTGTCAGCCTTGCCTTTTCCGTTGTAGATCATCTAACTCCGGAACCTCTCACTAACCTTTGCTTTTGCAACTATTGTTAGTGTTGGCCTACTTCAAATGTGAATGAGTGATAAGTATTCTATAAAAGTACCTACTAGGTAGTACTAGGTATAAGTACTAGGTATTCTAAAAATAGATTGGTTTGTGCTTAAAGTCATTATGATAAGAAAAAAAAATCAAAACAGTTTTAATAGAGTATTAGAAGACTCTTATTTGCATATTCCATTGGTATAAAATACACATTTTACTTGAAAAATGTCCGGAAAAACCTTGAATTGAGTCGAATCTGTACATTTCCTTAATATATTTCCCTACATTGATATGTAGTAAAAATCTCATTTTATTAGTTATCATCGATAAGAAGGCCAAATTTTTATGTGGCTATATGTCATCATATGATAAAAGAACCGCTGGACAGATTTTGATGTAATTTTTTATAATAATAGCTGGTCACCAAACTAAAAGCAAGAAGAGCCCTACAGTACTCCGATCGCTCTAAATTGTATTTACATTAAAAGGCGTGAGCGCACACCATTCTCCATTCCAACAATATTCTGTCATTTTGAGTGAAAGAGAACGAACGTTTAGTTTTACTCGGGAGTAAAAGAGACAACATGTATTTGTCGGTACGGTTAGATAGATAGCTGGTTATCCGGGTAAAGGGACATATATAAAACACTTTTTACTGCGAAAATATCACACCTCTATAACTCTACACTCACTGTTAAAACTTATCTAGTTTATAAATAATGTTATAACTATTTTGTTCAAAGAACTATCCTTTAAAAAATGCTTATATCATTTTTCCTTTTATATTTATAAATACTGTCTCTTCTAAAAGCCTCAGGCACAAAATCTTATTATTATCTTGAACGTTCTTATGTTTGACTTAGCGTTAATGGGTTCTCTTTGGAGGTGGATTTTCTTTCCTTTCACAGCGATAATTCATAGAAAAAGCTTCTGTCAATCCAGTTTCAATAGAACTGAAATTAATACCTTCATTTTACGAATAACCTTGATATGTTTCGCGATATTGTATCTAATTTCCAAAGAAAACTTGATATAAAGGAATAATAACTACATATTTAGAGTAATTAATGAAAAGTCGGGCTTATAATTTTTTTTTTCGCTCGCTCGACAAGTGAGTAAAAATATAGGCGAAAATTCAACTATTTCTTTCTTATTTAGATGCAATTTTTATCCTTGCCTCCTACATCCACTGCTAAGGGGCTTAAAATTTATAAAAAAATCAGTTTAAAGAGTTTTATATTATTACATTTTATAATTTTTTTTAATTGCTTAATCACAACGTGACCAGCTAATATGTGATAATATTTATAAGGATTTCAATATATTTCAAAAGGCAAATTTTCTGCAAAAATTTCTACAATTTTATTATAGTCTAGATAAGATTTATATTTGAGTAGCTAAGCTTTATTGCATAATTGGTTTTAAAAAGTTCAACGCTGTCGAACTTTTCTTAGATCGAATAAACTTTTACTTGATTGAAATGGAATGATAGCGAGAATATCTTTCAAATTATGAACTAGTTTAATTTTATAGCACTATAAATGTTTATTTCAATTTTTAGCTATTTTTAGCTTAATAAGTACTGCTTCTACAGCCAATGTATGTTTCTTCAACGATCGTCAATACTTAATATATTGTGTTATAATTTAAGTTAGCGAATTCTATTGTTGGAAAATTAATATTAATTAGGGCTTGAAAATCTGTTGAATTTTTAACCGGTATAAATTAAATTCCTTAACTTAAATCGGGGACGGTTTTTGACAAATTTAGGTTCCAGGACGAAAATTAATTGGCTTAAAAGAGTTCTGTGCATTGACATGTGGCATGCCTTTGCTAATTGTGAGTGGCTTAGTAGAAGGGTACACGTATTTATTATATATTATATGATGGGTACACGTATTTATTATATATTATATGATTTTCCAAGTGGTAGTGCCACGCTTGTTACCTTCGGGTAGCAGCCGAATGGGCCGGCACGCCCCGTATTGTACCACTCTCTCACAGAAGACCGGCGTGAAGTGGCAGCTATGCTGTCGCGTTTCGTCCGGTAAGTGAGAGTCCGGGAGGCCCACTCCCCATCCCTACTCCCATCCTTCTCCCTCCTACCTCCCCCCCTTTCCCGAAAGGCCGGCAACGCATCTGCGAGCCCTGTGGTGTTGCAGATGTCCATGGGCGGAGGTGATCACTTACCATCAGGTGAGCCTTCTGCCCGTTTGCCCCCTTTGTCCCATAAAAAAAAAAAAATATATGATTATTTCACATTCATTTTGGTATCCAAACTGAAATTCAAACTTAATCTAAGTATAACCGTCAACAATATTATTTTGGTTTAAATTTCGTTCATTTTCATTAACCGGTTAAAGAACGAGTGTGAACCATTACATTACCTAAATAGAACATTTTTTACACCGGTCTTCATATTAATATTATAAATGTATACATGATACACCTGGTTTTCAGAGTGAGAGCGATTTAGGAGAAATTTTGTTTTAAATTACAAGATTTACTCATTTAAAAATGTATCCCTTCATATGAAAAGGCTTACGTAAAAGGTTAAAGGGATTTGAAGCTACCATTTTAGCTCGCTGTTCCGTTTGCTATTATAGAAAGTATAATCTTTAAATATAATAAAAATGTAACTAATTCATATCAATATCGTACATTCAATTTTTTTATTGGAAAAACAAATTGAAATAGACATATAACGATATAGAAGCCGAATCTATGTATAGATTTTAGAATTTTTGTCTGCCTGTCTGTGACCACATCTTGAGAAAATGGCTGGTCAGATTTGGATGAAATTTGGTTCGATGATAGATGTTCCGGCTCAATATAGGTAGAGGATACTTTTAACTGCAGGAAAATATCTAATTTCTTCTTATTTAAAACATATTCTCTAGTACTTATATATAAAATGCAAGAATTAAGTTCACGGTCTTCAAAAGGCAGGTGGAGCCGCGGCAAATGCTAGTTAGGCTATAAACTGTCATAAATTATTAAATCAACAGAATATAGACAGACGAATCCACTACCATTAGCTAGTTATAAATATATTAGCATGCTTCATTAAGCGATACTGTTGTATGTAGTCATCCTGAGCACTTAGTGCTGATAGACGAGGAGACCTTAATTTGTAAGCACTTGCGCGCTAAAGTGCTTGAAAGTGATATAATTAGGCTATCTTCAGTATTGGCTTTAATTTTATTTTTTGACTAATTAAGTTATGTGTTGTTTAAGGGTTGTAAGAAAGAAAAGTTTCTATTATATACTAGCGCATCCCCTCGCTATCCTCGGGTTCATCCCTTGATAAGTTTTTACGATTAGTATTGGTTTCACAGAAATTAGACATTTTCCCGCGGTTAAAAGTACCCCCTATGACCCGGGTAACAAGTACCCCATATGACCCTGGTAACAAGTACCCCCTATGACCCGGACAACAAGTACCCCCTATGAACCGAGTAACAAGTGCCCCTATGACCCGGGTAACAAGTACCCCCTATGGCCCGGGTAACAAATTATCATCATACCAAATTTCCTAAAAATCTGTCCAGTGGTTTTTTTAACAGACAAAAATTACACAGAATTTTATTATATGTATACTTAGATAAGTAACGATGTTAATAGTTAACGAAATTAACACTTTAGCTCATAAGTGTACGTATTCAGTTTTGTTAGGACCACGTAATAGTCTTACGATAGACGCATGGTGTAATAGATGATTTGTTTCAACACAAAGCCTTTGAGTTATATCTGTGACGAATTAATGCGTTTTTAATGTTTGTTGAAATGTTCATCGCAGTAATTTCAAAGTTTAATTAAAATTCTGATGTATGTACACATCTTTGTAACAATGTGTTCAATGTGACTGCCTCGGTGGTGTAGTGGCTAGCATGTACGACTGCACATTCGGAGGTCCTGGGTTCGAGTCCCGGGTAGAGCCAAGTTTTGTTATTGAGTCTTTCTGTTTAGTAAGCCTCAGCAACAGCCCGGAGTTGGGAAGTTAGTGGTGCACCTCGGAGAGCACGTAAAGCCTACGGTCCTGCGCCTTAGCTCTAACTGGTCGTGTCGAGTAGTCGTCCCACCGGAATATGAGAGTGATAGGAATAGAGAGTGCACTTGTGTCTGCGCGTACACTCGTGCACTATAATATCTCCTGCGCAGTTGGCCAGTCTCAATGAGATTGGCCGCCGTGGCCGGAATCGGTCGAAGAACATTAATATTATTATTATGAACAATGTGTTTGACTATTCATTGTATAGAAAGGAAAAATGGTTTTATTTTTTGATTGATATCTTACGGTGAAAAACAGTCTGAGAGAACCAGAAGAAATACATTTTGTTTTAACTTCACTTTTATGTTACTGAGAAAATAGCAAAAATTTACACATTTTAATTTTTAACGTGGGTTCTATCGCAGCATCTTATCTTTATAGCGAAAATATTAAATATTCATGTCGGCCCTATACCTTTGAGCCATGCTATTTGGAGTCAAGGCTATGTATTTTTAACCGACTTCAAAGGTGAAAGTGCTTTAATCTAAAAATGTACCAATTTAATTTTCAGTTCAGTTTAAATAAGAAAAGGGATTATTTGTAAGTAATACGATATCTACGTCAATTATGTACCAATTTTCTTCATCAATTATATCGCTTTTTCATAATAACGATTGTATCCGCAAAGTTTTCTTATTTTTCTTATAGTAAAGAAAGGTAGTTTGATACTATGTAGTTACTGGTAGTAATTAAGTACTTACTTTTCATGTAAAAAATATATAATTTTCAAAAACAAACACAAATGGTTAGTATTTGGAGTATTTCATATAAAAAAATCTATTTAATTTTTTAAAAAAATCCTTTCCTTAGGATCGCAGCTTCACATTAGATAACCTATATCCTAATCGATAAGTCAATATATTTTGACAGACTTTATTTATTAACGAATTTATATTATAGACAAAAATGAAATCTGTTTTGTATGTTTTTAAATATATGAATTTCTAAACCTATCATCTGATTTTGATAAAACTTTAGTATTGCTTAGTTAGTGTTTTTAGTCATTCTTCGTATACCAGAGAAAGTTCCTAGCCCAGTTTTTTTTATTGTGCGTTCCTAATCGATTCATCCTTAGAAAGCGAAGGTAGGCCACTAGTAGTTTTTTTTTATGGGACAAAGGGGGCAAACGGACAGGAGGCTCACCTGATGGGAAGTGATCACCTCCGCCCATGGACATCTGCAAGACTGCAGGGCTTGCAGTTTTGCAGATGCGTTGCCGGCCTTTTAGGAAAGGGAGGGAGGGGGGAGAAGGACGGGAGGAGGGATGGAGAGTGGGCCTCCCGGACTCTCACTTACCGGACGAAACGCGACAGCATAGCTGCCACTTCACGCCGGTCTTCTGTGAGAGAGTGGTACTATACGGGGCGTGCCGGCCCATTCGGCTGCTACCAGAAGGTAACAAGCATGGCACTACCACTTGAAGACTTGAAGATTCTATAAAATGCAGTAATATTTTATCTAAAATTTAAACTTTTTAACCAATTCAATTTAAACTAAGCTTCTATAACCATGAGCTTTTTATATTAGTATAGAAAATATAGATGACATAATTTATTCAGTGAAATTCATACAAACTAGTTCAATTTCATCTCAACTACTCTGTAATGTTTTAATGAAGAATTATTATGTAACTGTCTGACCCCGTTAAAGTTTTAACTGACTTTTTAACCATTACACAGAATGTTAGACAAACTCATAAAGCTTTTACTCATTTAGACTGGTGATATGAAATGACTGGAATAGAGTACTGTCATGGCTTCGTTTTTTAAACGTGGTTCGTTCTGCATAATTATGGAAATTTTCGTGAATATTATAATATAAAAGGAGTTAAGTGCACTTTTTAATTATTATTTTGTGATTTTACCATTTGAGAGCCGATTTTTGTTTTTTTCTTTTTAATGCTTATACTTAGTTTTTTTTAATTTATCAATATCGAACATGATCGAAAATATTTAAGTAATTATAGGTATCGTTTTAAATAATAAGCTACTTTTCTTCTAGTTTACTAGTACGTATTGGTTGTGTAAAATATGTAGGTACAAATTTAGTTAAAAGCGAGTTTCTCTCATGATATAATTGTAATTTTCAATATTTTCTTAGATTTATGTTAGAAATTTTAAATAAGCCAAGTGACACTAGTTGCTGTTAAGCATCCGAAATGTCGGGAACCAAATTAGAGATGAGATATTATCCCGCAGTAAAAATTATCCTACATGTTGACCCGAATAACCAGCTATCATCGTACCAAATTTCATCAAAATCTGTCAAGTGGTGTTCTCGTGATGCGGTCACAGACGGACAGACAAACATAAATCCTAAAAACTATAGATTCGGCCTCTGTATCGATAATAATTACTATATAAAAATATTAATTAATGTTCAAATTTCACAATCTTTTATTAGATGTACCGATTATACTGTGTTAACTTCATTAGTACAATTTTCAACGATAATATTAAGCAAAATCAAGTAAAATCACTGTCATAAACATGGTCCCGTACAAATTGCGAATCTAAAAAGGTCTGGGTTAGAAGGTTAGATCGTAAAGGCTTAAGAGTTAATTGGCGATCGTGACCGAAATTACAAGGTAACGTTGCCTCGTTATAACTAACATTTGACGTAGGTACTTGACGGCCTTTCTTTGGAGAATTTTCCTTTTAAATTATTATTTACTACCATACTATATAGCTACCCGGCCCGCTTCGCTGGTCGGTAGTTAACATAAAGTAAACCGATTTTATAATTTTATAATAAAATATAAGTAATTTAAGTAACTCCTTATAACACTGGCTATAAGCGACTGAAATTCCCATCGAAATCGGTCCAGTCACTTCTGAGACTGAGAATCAGGCCATAGTCCACCACCCTGGATACGTGAAGAATATCGTAGTACATCATATCCTTTGAAGACTTGCCAGGTTCTCTCAGACGAACAGGTTTTCTCATAATTTTTTTCCTTCATTGTAAAGTGGTAATCATGCTAGGAATAATTTGCACATGTAAATATCATAGGTGCTAGAAGCGAGATTTGTACCCGTTTCACTTGGTTCCCCAAGCGAATGCGTTACCATTACGCTACCATTGTCTTCCTTTTACCAAAATTATAAGTACTATTAAGTAGTTTGTTTAATTGTCTCGTTGATCTAGAAATTCTGCGTTTGAGTCTCGGTTGGGGAAAAATAAAGTTATTAAGTTGACAGTGAAAGGGTTTACCGATGTGTGCTATTTTTAATTACACGTTTAGTAACTTTACCGAAAGCCAAAATTAACATTTATGTCATAAGAATGTTATACAATGAAATATTTATTTTATATAGTGAACCGGGGCTATTGCGTCTAAAAAGTGCAATTTTTTCGACTAGGGTAGGTTGAAGAAGCTGTATTTCTGCTACTGAATAGTTTACGGGAAAATTGCTTAAATATCTTAAATTGTCATATCCTTAAGATTTATTTTCACTTAATTGTATAAGAAAACACCGAGTATATTCTTGTTAAATTTGGTATGAATTCCAAGGACTGATTTTAGACACAATAGCCCCGTATCGGGGGTTATTGTAACTATCATTCTTAATTTCTAAACTTAAAGAGATATGATGCTTGGAATCACTGATTATGATAAAAAAGGCATTGAAGAAAATGATTTGAGCACTTTATCTATGTAGGAAAGCTAGTTTCTGTTAAAAATACTTTTTTTGGTCAAAGAGGGGTTATTGTAGCTTTTTCTTTAAATTTAGTGTTGGGATTATGCCTGATAAGTATTGTATGTCGATTGTCGATAAATTCTATACATATAATCAAACTGTAATTTAAAAAATCTGTACATGAAATATTTTTAAGAACATGACTAACGTAATGTGTATTGAATGAATAAAACCCCAAAACAACAATTATTATAATTTTTGTCTGTTTATATGTTATCGTTTACCCTAAAAAGTACTGGACTGATTTTAATCAAATTTTGTGTAGTGATAACTTATTGCTCGTGATGACTTGGGATTCTTTATATTGCAGAAAATTTTTAATTTTCTGCAATATAAAGAAAATTTGAGTCTTAAATAGACCTACAGAAAAGCCTATATCAAAATCTACCTTCTAAGTTACACTTGCAATACCTATTTTTATCAGTAAGCATAAAAAACAATAACTTAGCGAATCGCGCGTCCATGCGTTTACACAAAAAGTACTGAACCAATTTTAACTCAACTTTGTGCAGTAATAGAGTCTTACTAGGGACCGTATTTAGGATATCCTTTACTACAGAAATGAAACAAAAAAAATACTATCACAGGGATGCACAGTAACTGGTTCTATAGAGTAGTTCGTTTCAGCCCAAATACGTCCACTGCTGGACATAGGACTTCCACAAAGATTTTCACGACAACTGATCATGTAACATCCGCATTCCGCACCCAGTGAGCTCCCACTACTTTAACCAAGACGTCAGTCCACCTTGTGGGAGGCCTGCCCACGCTTCGCCTTTCAGTACGTGGCCGCCACTCGAGAACTTTGCGTCTCCAACGATCGTCTATTCTGCGAACTATGTGCCCCGCCTACTGCCACTTGAGCTTGCCTGTTTGATGGACTATACCAGTGACTTAGGTTCTTCTACGTATCTGAAGTGTTTTTCTGGCATGGTGTAATTGCACTGTAAAATGGTAGGGACCGGCAATCCAGCGTCATCAAGAGTTGAATTCGATGCAAAAAGAGAACATAAGATCTGCTTTCTCCTTTCCAGAATGTGCCCGTGTTATATCCTGGTTGCGCAAAGTTGGTAGAGATGATCGACAGAAATTTCCTTCCTCGGTTTTAGCGAGAGTTCAAAAAGCTCGTGATCCAGATGGCAAGCTTAGAAGTTTCTCGCCTATATGTTTGTCTCTTGACCTGACCATTAACGTTTTGCCGGATCTAGACGCAGCATTAAATTTCTTTTTGAGATAGACTACGTTAGGATCCTTGGCTGCGCGGCCAACAATCCAAGCCTCATAGGATTCCTGCTTTTCGCAAAAGGCACTAACTAGCACTGGATGCAACAAAGTAGCGTTCGCGATCGCCAACCCGCATGCCAAGCGTGGCGATTATGGCAAATCCCCCCCAAAATTACTAACAAATAATACCGGCCCCCAGTACCCGGCAGCCTTACTATTCCTGGTCATGGTAGCGGCCTAGATAACGGTAGGGTACGAAGAATCTCCGGGTGCGGTCGGGCTACCATAAACGACGACTGACCTGGCAACACTAAGCACGCGCACACTGCGAACCGATGGATAAATTTCTGAAATCGAGGAAGAATTGTTTTTGAACTCGAGGAAAAATTGAGTAGGATACGATGGGATATTATGTGATAATCGGAGGTTCGAAGAAAGGGAAAGAACTCGATAGCACTCAAATCTGGTAACCTGCTTTATTTCCGGGAGAACGATCAACAGTCCCAAGGTGGTGTCGGGTTTACCGCCCAGCAGTCTCACTTGAACATCCATCGGGGACATCTACTTGCGCGTTTTATGGAGAAGGAGGGACTCTGAATAATGAAGTCCTTTTTCAAAAAATGAAACCACAGAAAGTGGACTTAGATGAGCCTGATGATGATGAGATAGACTTCATCATGTCAACGAAAAAGCAAATATTCAATGATGTCTCTGTGATCAGTGCGTTTAAAACCGGAAGCGATCACCAGCTTGTGAGGGGCGAATTGAATATCAGTGAAAGGCTCCACAATAAATCCAAAACCCTGAGAGCTTCCAGTTAGAACTCCAAAACCGTTTCGATTTCGATTGCCTAGATAGCGATGTGAACTCCTATAATGATGGGTTTGTAGAAGCTGACCAATCAATTGCGTCTAAATACATGATGCTCTTCTTAAAATAGACCCAAAAAAATCTATGATCCTACCCTCGAGCTCATGAAGGAAAGGAGAGAGATGGTTTTGCAGTCGTCGGATGACGCGTCTAAATACCGGCAACTTAATAAACAGATTTCGAAGTCGATTCGATGCTCTTTTTGAAGTAGACACAGACGTAGACATTCAATGTCCAATAAGCGCTGCGTACGTGGACTAACCCGGCTATACGTTGGAATATAATTTCAACTCATGGGCCGGAGTCTATTTGTAGGTGCGAAACCTCTGTTTCCAGCGTCTCCGCCATCTTAAAGACCCCATATTCTCTACGATTTGGGTAATCGTAGTTACAGGAATCGAAAAGATCCTGTATTCCTGTGTCTACCAATTGCACACAGGTGACCAGGAGACAACTCGATTGCTTGAACATCTCAGTGAGGAAAGCTGATATGGCTATACAACGGAGCCCCACTGCGCAGCGTGTCTTTCTGGGGGACTTTAACGCCCATCATGAAGATTGGCTGTTCCCATACCAGAAGACGGACCATGAGAAGCGTGGAAGTATGCGGTGTCACTTGGACTCTCCCAGTTGATTGAGCAAGCAACAAAGGTAGTCGATGTAGACGGCCACACAGCTAATTGTCTGGACTTTCTGCTGACAACTGATCCAGACAGATATAACATCCAGGTTTCATCCCCATTGGGTAGTCTGACAACTGTCTGGTGTAAACTGTATGTCTTTTTATCCACCATTTAACGACTCTATTGGTGTTAGACGAGTATGGCCACACAAGTCAGCAGATTGGGATGAGATGCGACTCTTTTTTGCATCCTTTCCTTGGCGGCAGGTCTGCTTCTTTTCTCCCGATCCGTCTAAATGTGCGGTTGTTATAACTGATGTGGTACAAGTGATGGAATACTTTATCTCAATGCACCGATGTATCCGTTGGTGGCAAAGCTCGCCCATGGTTTAATTCCGAATGCACCTTTGCTGAAAAGCATAAGCTTACCTTGCCTGGGTTGACGCTCAAGACCGCAAAGCTCCGGATGTGAGATTCAAGAAGAGAGCCTTTAACTTAGCCACCAAGTCCTACAAAAACACATTAAAGAAGGCTCGTCTTGACCGAAATACACATAATGACGCAAAGCTCTCTGCCCAACCATCTAGCAGCAGAGCTTTTTGGTCCCTTGCCAAAGCGGTCGAGAGTCGAGACGAACATCTGACAACCCTCATAGCCACCGCTGGTAAAACTTGACGGATCCCTGGCTCATGCGGTAAAGTGCTTGCTTCTCTTTTTGCCCAAAATTCATATTTGTCTGGCAATGCTACTCCACCACATCTATCTTTGTAACAATGTGTTCAATGTGACTGCCTCGGTGGTGTAGTGGCTAGCATGTACGACTGCACATTCGGAGGTCCTGGGTTCGAGTCCCGGGTAGAGCCAAGTTTTGTTATTGAGTCTTTCTGTTTAGTAAGCCTCAGCAACAGCCCGGAGTTGGGAAGTTAGTGGTGCACCTCGGAGAGCACGTAAAGCCTACGGTCCTGCGCCTTAGCTCTAACTGGTCGTGTCGAGTAGTCGTCCCACCGGAATATGAGAGTGATAGGAATAGAGAGTGCACTTGTGTCTGCGCGTACACTCGTGCACTATAATATCTCCTGCGCAGTTGGCCAGTCTCAATGAGATTGGCCGCCGTGGCCGGAATCGGTCGAAGAACATTAATATTATTATTATGAACAATGTGTTTGACTATTCATTGTATAGAAAGGAAAAATGGTTTTATTTTTTGATTGATATCTTACGGTGAAAAACAGTCTGAGAGAACCAGAAGAAATACATTTTGTTTTAACTTCACTTTTATGTTACTGAGAAAATAGCAAAAATTTACACATTTTAATTTTTAACGTGGGTTCTATCGCAGCATCTTATCTTTATAGCGAAAATATTAAATATTCATGTCGGCCCTATACCTTTGAGCCATGCTATTTGGAGTCAAGGCTATGTATTTTTAACCGACTTCAAAGGTGAAAGTGCTTTAATCTAAAAATGTACCAATTTAATTTTCAGTTCAGTTTAAATAAGAAAAGGGATTATTTGTAAGTAATACGATATCTACGTCAATTATGTACCAATTTTCTTCATCAATTATATCGCTTTTTCATAATAACGATTGTATCCGCAAAGTTTTCTTATTTTTCTTATAGTAAAGAAAGGTAGTTTGATACTATGTAGTTACTGGTAGTAATTAAGTACTTACTTTTCATGTAAAAAATATATAATTTTCAAAAACAAACACAAATGGTTAGTATTTGGAGTATTTCATATAAAAAAATCTATTTAATTTTTTAAAAAAATCCTTTCCTTAGGATCGCAGCTTCACATTAGATAACCTATATCCTAATCGATAAGTCAATATATTTTGACAGACTTTATTTATTAACGAATTTATATTATAGACAAAAATGAAATCTGTTTTGTATGTTTTTAAATATATGAATTTCTAAACCTATCATCTGATTTTGATAAAACTTTAGTATTGCTTAGTTAGTGTTTTTAGTCATTCTTCGTATACCAGAGAAAGTTCCTAGCCCAGTTTTTTTTATTGTGCGTTCCTAATCGATTCATCCTTAGAAAGCGAAGGTAGGCCACTAGTAGTTTTTTTTTATGGGACAAAGGGGGCAAACGGACAGGAGGCTCACCTGATGGGAAGTGATCACCTCCGCCCATGGACATCTGCAAGACTGCAGGGCTTGCAGTTTTGCAGATGCGTTGCCGGCCTTTTAGGAAAGGGAGGGAGGGGGGAGAAGGACGGGAGGAGGGATGGAGAGTGGGCCTCCCGGACTCTCACTTACCGGACGAAACGCGACAGCATAGCTGCCACTTCACGCCGGTCTTCTGTGAGAGAGTGGTACTATACGGGGCGTGCCGGCCCATTCGGCTGCTACCAGAAGGTAACAAGCATGGCACTACCACTTGAAGACTTGAAGATTCTATAAAATGCAGTAATATTTTATCTAAAATTTAAACTTTTTAACCAATTCAATTTAAACTAAGCTTCTATAACCATGAGCTTTTTATATTAGTATAGAAAATATAGATGACATAATTTATTCAGTGAAATTCATACAAACTAGTTCAATTTCATCTCAACTACTCTGTAATGTTTTAATGAAGAATTATTATGTAACTGTCTGACCCCGTTAAAGTTTTAACTGACTTTTTAACCATTACACAGAATGTTAGACAAACTCATAAAGCTTTTACTCATTTAGACTGGTGATATGAAATGACTGGAATAGAGTACTGTCATGGCTTCGTTTTTTAAACGTGGTTCGTTCTGCATAATTATGGAAATTTTCGTGAATATTATAATATAAAAGGAGTTAAGTGCACTTTTTAATTATTATTTTGTGATTTTACCATTTGAGAGCCGATTTTTGTTTTTTTCTTTTTAATGCTTATACTTAGTTTTTTTTAATTTATCAATATCGAACATGATCGAAAATATTTAAGTAATTATAGGTATCGTTTTAAATAATAAGCTACTTTTCTTCTAGTTTACTAGTACGTATTGGTTGTGTAAAATATGTAGGTACAAATTTAGTTAAAAGCGAGTTTCTCTCATGATATAATTGTAATTTTCAATATTTTCTTAGATTTATGTTAGAAATTTTAAATAAGCCAAGTGACACTAGTTGCTGTTAAGCATCCGAAATGTCGGGAACCAAATTAGAGATGAGATATTATCCCGCAGTAAAAATTATCCTACATGTTGACCCGAATAACCAGCTATCATCGTACCAAATTTCATCAAAATCTGTCAAGTGGTGTTCTCGTGATGCGGTCACAGACGGACAGACAAACATAAATCCTAAAAACTATAGATTCGGCCTCTGTATCGATAATAATTACTATATAAAAATATTAATTAATGTTCAAATTTCACAATCTTTTATTAGATGTACCGATTATACTGTGTTAACTTCATTAGTACAATTTTCAACGATAATATTAAGCAAAATCAAGTAAAATCACTGTCATAAACATGGTCCCGTACAAATTGCGAATCTAAAAAGGTCTGGGTTAGAAGGTTAGATCGTAAAGGCTTAAGAGTTAATTGGCGATCGTGACCGAAATTACAAGGTAACGTTGCCTCGTTATAACTAACATTTGACGTAGGTACTTGACGGCCTTTCTTTGGAGAATTTTCCTTTTAAATTATTATTTACTACCATACTATATAGCTACCCGGCCCGCTTCGCTGGTCGGTAGTTAACATAAAGTAAACCGATTTTATAATTTTATAATAAAATATAAGTAATTTAAGTAACTCCTTATAACACTGGCTATAAGCGACTGAAATTCCCATCGAAATCGGTCCAGTCACTTCTGAGACTGAGAATCAGGCCATAGTCCACCACCCTGGATACGTGAAGAATATCGTAGTACATCATATCCTTTGAAGACTTGCCAGGTTCTCTCAGACGAACAGGTTTTCTCATAATTTTTTTCCTTCATTGTAAAGTGGTAATCATGCTAGGAATAATTTGCACATGTAAATATCATAGGTGCTAGAAGCGAGATTTGTACCCGTTTCACTTGGTTCCCCAAGCGAATGCGTTACCATTACGCTACCATTGTCTTCCTTTTACCAAAATTATAAGTACTATTAAGTAGTTTGTTTAATTGTCTCGTTGATCTAGAAATTCTGCGTTTGAGTCTCGGTTGGGGAAAAATAAAGTTATTAAGTTGACAGTGAAAGGGTTTACCGATGTGTGCTATTTTTAATTACACGTTTAGTAACTTTACCGAAAGCCAAAATTAA
Source organism: Boloria euphrosyne (assembly GCA_951802675.2). Classification (NCBI taxonomy): domain Eukaryota; kingdom Metazoa; phylum Arthropoda; class Insecta; order Lepidoptera; family Nymphalidae; genus Boloria; species Boloria euphrosyne. The sequence goes on from OX637891.1 coordinate 8,202,871, forward strand.
CATTTATGTCATAAGAATGTTATACAATGAAATATTTATTTTATATAGTGAACCGGGGCTATTGCGTCTAAAAAGTGCAATTTTTTCGACTAGGGTAGGTTGAAGAAGCTGTATTTCTGCTACTGAATAGTTTACGGGAAAATTGCTTAAATATCTTAAATTGTCATATCCTTAAGATTTATTTTCACTTAATTGTATAAGAAAACACCGAGTATATTCTTGTTAAATTTGGTATGAATTCCAAGGACTGATTTTAGACACAATAGCCCCGTATCGGGGGTTATTGTAACTATCATTCTTAATTTCTAAACTTAAAGAGATATGATGCTTGGAATCACTGATTATGATAAAAAAGGCATTGAAGAAAATGATTTGAGCACTTTATCTATGTAGGAAAGCTAGTTTCTGTTAAAAATACTTTTTTTGGTCAAAGAGGGGTTATTGTAGCTTTTTCTTTAAATTTAGTGTTGGGATTATGCCTGATAAGTATTGTATGTCGATTGTCGATAAATTCTATACATATAATCAAACTGTAATTTAAAAAATCTGTACATGAAATATTTTTAAGAACATGACTAACGTAATGTGTATTGAATGAATAAAACCCCAAAACAACAATTATTATAATTTTTGTCTGTTTATATGTTATCGTTTACCCTAAAAAGTACTGGACTGATTTTAATCAAATTTTGTGTAGTGATAACTTATTGCTCGTGATGACTTGGGATTCTTTATATTGCAGAAAATTTTTAATTTTCTGCAATATAAAGAAAATTTGAGTCTTAAATAGACCTACAGAAAAGCCTATATCAAAATCTACCTTCTAAGTTACACTTGCAATACCTATTTTTATCAGTAAGCATAAAAAACAATAACTTAGCGAATCGCGCGTCCATGCGTTTACACAAAAAGTACTGAACCAATTTTAACTCAACTTTGTGCAGTAATAGAGTCTTACTAGGGACCGTATTTAGGATATCCTTTACTACAGAAATGAAACAAAAAAAATACTATCACAGGGATGCACAGTAACTGGTTCTATAGAGTAGTTCGTTTCAGCCCAAATACGTCCACTGCTGGACATAGGACTTCCACAAAGATTTTCACGACAACTGATCATGTAACATCCGCATTCCGCACCCAGTGAGCTCCCACTACTTTAACCAAGACGTCAGTCCACCTTGTGGGAGGCCTGCCCACGCTTCGCCTTTCAGTACGTGGCCGCCACTCGAGAACTTTGCGTCTCCAACGATCGTCTATTCTGCGAACTATGTGCCCCGCCTACTGCCACTTGAGCTTGCCTGTTTGATGGACTATACCAGTGACTTAGGTTCTTCTACGTATCTGAAGTGTTTTTCTGGCATGGTGTAATTGCACTGTAAAATGGTAGGGACCGGCAATCCAGCGTCATCAAGAGTTGAATTCGATGCAAAAAGAGAACATAAGATCTGCTTTCTCCTTTCCAGAATGTGCCCGTGTTATATCCTGGTTGCGCAAAGTTGGTAGAGATGATCGACAGAAATTTCCTTCCTCGGTTTTAGCGAGAGTTCAAAAAGCTCGTGATCCAGATGGCAAGCTTAGAAGTTTCTCGCCTATATGTTTGTCTCTTGACCTGACCATTAACGTTTTGCCGGATCTAGACGCAGCATTAAATTTCTTTTTGAGATAGACTACGTTAGGATCCTTGGCTGCGCGGCCAACAATCCAAGCCTCATAGGATTCCTGCTTTTCGCAAAAGGCACTAACTAGCACTGGATGCAACAAAGTAGCGTTCGCGATCGCCAACCCGCATGCCAAGCGTGGCGATTATGGCAAATCCCCCCCAAAATTACTAACAAATAATACCGGCCCCCAGTACCCGGCAGCCTTACTATTCCTGGTCATGGTAGCGGCCTAGATAACGGTAGGGTACGAAGAATCTCCGGGTGCGGTCGGGCTACCATAAACGACGACTGACCTGGCAACACTAAGCACGCGCACACTGCGAACCGATGGATAAATTTCTGAAATCGAGGAAGAATTGTTTTTGAACTCGAGGAAAAATTGAGTAGGATACGATGGGATATTATGTGATAATCGGAGGTTCGAAGAAAGGGAAAGAACTCGATAGCACTCAAATCTGGTAACCTGCTTTATTTCCGGGAGAACGATCAACAGTCCCAAGGTGGTGTCGGGTTTACCGCCCAGCAGTCTCACTTGAACATCCATCGGGGACATCTACTTGCGCGTTTTATGGAGAAGGAGGGACTCTGAATAATGAAGTCCTTTTTCAAAAAATGAAACCACAGAAAGTGGACTTAGATGAGCCTGATGATGATGAGATAGACTTCATCATGTCAACGAAAAAGCAAATATTCAATGATGTCTCTGTGATCAGTGCGTTTAAAACCGGAAGCGATCACCAGCTTGTGAGGGGCGAATTGAATATCAGTGAAAGGCTCCACAATAAATCCAAAACCCTGAGAGCTTCCAGTTAGAACTCCAAAACCGTTTCGATTTCGATTGCCTAGATAGCGATGTGAACTCCTATAATGATGGGTTTGTAGAAGCTGACCAATCAATTGCGTCTAAATACATGATGCTCTTCTTAAAATAGACCCAAAAAAATCTATGATCCTACCCTCGAGCTCATGAAGGAAAGGAGAGAGATGGTTTTGCAGTCGTCGGATGACGCGTCTAAATACCGGCAACTTAATAAACAGATTTCGAAGTCGATTCGATGCTCTTTTTGAAGTAGACACAGACGTAGACATTCAATGTCCAATAAGCGCTGCGTACGTGGACTAACCCGGCTATACGTTGGAATATAATTTCAACTCATGGGCCGGAGTCTATTTGTAGGTGCGAAACCTCTGTTTCCAGCGTCTCCGCCATCTTAAAGACCCCATATTCTCTACGATTTGGGTAATCGTAGTTACAGGAATCGAAAAGATCCTGTATTCCTGTGTCTACCAATTGCACACAGGTGACCAGGAGACAACTCGATTGCTTGAACATCTCAGTGAGGAAAGCTGATATGGCTATACAACGGAGCCCCACTGCGCAGCGTGTCTTTCTGGGGGACTTTAACGCCCATCATGAAGATTGGCTGTTCCCATACCAGAAGACGGACCATGAGAAGCGTGGAAGTATGCGGTGTCACTTGGACTCTCCCAGTTGATTGAGCAAGCAACAAAGGTAGTCGATGTAGACGGCCACACAGCTAATTGTCTGGACTTTCTGCTGACAACTGATCCAGACAGATATAACATCCAGGTTTCATCCCCATTGGGTAGTCTGACAACTGTCTGGTGTAAACTGTATGTCTTTTTATCCACCATTTAACGACTCTATTGGTGTTAGACGAGTATGGCCACACAAGTCAGCAGATTGGGATGAGATGCGACTCTTTTTTGCATCCTTTCCTTGGCGGCAGGTCTGCTTCTTTTCTCCCGATCCGTCTAAATGTGCGGTTGTTATAACTGATGTGGTACAAGTGATGGAATACTTTATCTCAATGCACCGATGTATCCGTTGGTGGCAAAGCTCGCCCATGGTTTAATTCCGAATGCACCTTTGCTGAAAAGCATAAGCTTACCTTGCCTGGGTTGACGCTCAAGACCGCAAAGCTCCGGATGTGAGATTCAAGAAGAGAGCCTTTAACTTAGCCACCAAGTCCTACAAAAACACATTAAAGAAGGCTCGTCTTGACCGAAATACACATAATGACGCAAAGCTCTCTGCCCAACCATCTAGCAGCAGAGCTTTTTGGTCCCTTGCCAAAGCGGTCGAGAGTCGAGACGAACATCTGACAACCCTCATAGCCACCGCTGGTAAAACTTGACGGATCCCTGGCTCATGCGGTAAAGTGCTTGCTTCTCTTTTTGCCCAAAATTCATATTTGTCTGGCAATGCTACTCCACCACATCTATCTCACTGCGTATTCTCAATGGCTGAAATCTCCATCCAACTGATAATGAGGTAAAGAAAGTATTGTGTCGTCTAGATGTGAATAAGGCCTGTGGTCCTGATGGTTTACCAGCGATAGTGCTTAAAACATGTGCTCCCGAGTTGTCTCCGATACTGACACGTCTATACCGCATTTCTCTTAAGACTGGTATAGTATCAAAATCCTGGAAGCTTGCCAACGTGCAACCAGTGCCCAAGTAAGGTAGCCGTGCCGACCCTGCCAATTATCGTCCGATCTCAATCACCTCCATACTCTGCAAGATTATGGAGCGTTATTGAACACTCGTCTTATGGCATACCTAGAACAGAACGATCTCCTCAGTGATCGACAATATGGGTTTCGTCGGAATCGGTCGACTGGGGACCTTCTAGTGTATGCCAATCACACTTTTGGCGACGCTTTTGAGCGAGGCGGGGAGGCGATTGCCGTTTATCTTGATGTCTCAAAGGCCTATGACAGGGTCTGGCACGCTAGCCTTATAAGCAAGCTTTCAGCCTATAACATATCTCCTGACCTGATTGGCTGGATTAAAGTTTTCCTGAGCGACCACCACTATGGAGTTCCTCAGGTACCTGTTCTCTCTGCCACTTTGTTCCATTTGCATATTACCGATCTGCTTATACCCGTTATCTATGGGTACGCAGACGACAGCACTGTTGAAGAGAGATACCTACCGAATCCTCGGGCCAGTAGAGATCAAATTCAGTCCGAAAGAGAGGCCATGGTAAAGCGGTTTAATGTCACACTCAGGGCAGTCTCCACTTGGGGCGATGCTAATCTTGTGAGTTTCAACGCCACCAAAACATAGGCGTGCCTGTTCACCACAAAAAGGAGTCCTTTAACCTTGACTCCTACTTTCCGACATATGCCTCTGGAATACACTGACCGTCTGCAGGTACTGGGGATGGACATTACCCCCAACATTAACTACGGGCGGTTCATCGAGTCTAAGGCTAATGTAGCAGCGAGGAAAGTTGGCATCCTCGCAAAGGTCTGTCAGTTTTTCACACCGGGACAGCTTATTAATTTATATAAAGCTCAAGTACGGTCTTGCGTGTATTTCATGTAGTCACTGTAGTCACATTTAAGCTGGTGCTGCGGAATGCCATCTGTCGGCCTTCGTGTGCGTATGTTCAGTGATGCCAGGTCGAGTCGTCATTGACGATTGCATTTAGTTGTACTTGAAAAATTGTACTAGAAAATGCTGCCACCCATCCTCCGTTGTTTATGTCTTAGTCGCCTTTTAAACACCCTCGGCCAGAAATGGGGTGGTGATATTCTATGCCAGCATCTAACGGCGATAGAGCAGTAGTAAAATTAAACTAAACTAAGTGGGAAATCAATCGTTGGTACGTTATGAGATATAGCATAAAACCAAAAATATTTTTTGTAATTTTAAGCGCGAGCGAAGCCGCAGGTCCCGCTAGTTTTGAGTAAAACACGTTTTCATATATATTTAACCGACTGCAAAAAAGGAGAAGGTTATATGTTCCACTGTATATATGTTTTTTATGTAGGTATGTCCACCGATTTCCCCACCAACCGTTGGCTGATTTAAATAAATAAAAATATTAGGTCACTTTTAGGTATATTATTTTATAGGTGAGCATCATCTAAAAAAATCGTACTTAAATAATTATGTAAATATTTTTAAAAAAATTTACCTGTTACCTACCATTTACTTACAAAGTCTGTTTTTCACTTTATCGATAAAAATACGTTGGCATCACTAATTTTAAATTAAAATTTTATTTCCATACTAAAATCAGCGGGGTTATTGTGTCTTTCTTTGTAGACACAATAACCCCGTGTAACAATTTTCGCGGGGTTAATGTATCTTTATAAATAACTCTAGAGAACTACGGCAGAGAAAGAAATTAATTATCAATTAACAAGGACTTATTCATTCTAATTTTTCTTACCAGAAAATTTTATTCAATAAGGCTCGCAGAAAAATTTTATGAAATAAAATACAACAGTAAGTTTCCAGAACGCTGAACAAAAAAATGTTTAATGATAAAAATACGCCATCAGTAAAACAGTAGACGCGATAGAAGCACACTCTATAATCCACTTTTTTAAGCATTAGTTTCTCTATCTAATTAGTAGTGTAGTTTCTCATAAATCGATTTGTGAAGGAAGATAAAATGATTAGACACAATAACCCCGAAGTTGCAATAACCCCGGTTCACTATAAATAAACCATAAATAAATAAAACAGCGAATAAAACAGGTTTTGCTATAAATAAATTCTTCAAATCAAAACGTTACAACAAAGTTGACGGAGTACATCCCTGTGGAATATCCCTTGAAAAGTACGTAAATCTTTTGATTTCTCACCGATCGTCTCAAATCGGTTTTCTCTTTAACTTATAAAAATAGTCTTTTTCCTTTCAAACACAACATCACCATCCAGTTCCATGGTACGCTACGAGCCTTTATATACCAGACATAAACACCTATATCTTTAAATACATACATATTATAAATATAAACAACCATGACTTGAGTATAAACATTTGTGCTCATCACACTACTGACTACCAGCGGGACTCGAACTCGCGAACGCTGACACAGCACGGAATGCTGCACTACCTTACAAGCTGAGTCAAACGTTGAGACACACTTGTCCCGATTAAACTTATGTATAATTATTATTTTTTTGTTTAAATACTAAATATATTTCTAAACTGTAAAAAAAACAACAGAATAGACTAATTGGCAATTTGTTTAACAAATAAATGTAAATTTCATTAAATGGCCACGTAATTGATTGAACAAAATGCAAATAGAACTGTTTTCACACTACGTGAAACATCACAGTTGATATTTATTGAAATATTGTTTTTAGGTTACAGCTGAGTCAATACGTTGTTTAAACTTTAATATTACATATAAGCTTTTATATTAAACTAGCGAATTATTCTGACATTGTTTGTATCCTTTTGTATTATACTTAATGCTATAAACAAAACAAAAAAAATTAGTTCATAAATTTATTACATTTTTTACTTAACATCATGAGACAACTATCAGTTCGGAAAGAAGAAGCCTCTGACCTGAGAAGAACTGGCGAAAGAAACTCAGCGGGACCTTTTGGCCTATATTTGTACTAACAGTAGCCTACAAATGGCTTACTTCAGGTCATACATATAAATATAAATTTCATACTTTGTCCAGTTTTTCACCGTGCCAGCTTCAGCCCGTGCCAACAATTACTCTTTTCATATATCATGAATTTGAAGTTACAGACAGTGCCTACCCACAAGTATATAAACCTCTGAGACGTCAAATACCTTAGTCTCTCCCGTGACCATGATTGCTGTAAAGCATTCGAAACGTCGGGAACCATACATCAAAATAAATCCGCGACAAAATCCGAAAAGATAGTTTCATTAATAGAATCAATATATTATATTTTGTTTGTGAAAAGCTCATTATTGTCACTTATTTAATATGAAACCTTGGAAACTTCTGGACCTGTATAGCATTTTTTCCGTAATAAATAGTGTCCTATATACTAACCCGGATAAACATTATACGAAAATTTTATCCAGGTGGCTTTCTTGTGCTGCAATTACGAAGCTTATCGATAATAATGATTATTTTTATTAGATTTTCCATGAATTATTAAATGAATAGGTTCTACTCAGAATTTTATTATATATTAGCTGTTACCCACCTGCTTCGCTGGGCGTTTTAAAATTTATGTAAAATAAATTTTTTATAATAATAATAATTATATTATTATTATAAAAAACTAATTTTACAACATTTTATTATTCCATTTATAATTATTAATATAAATGGAAGCCATAATACCTATACCATACCATAAACGAATGTAATATTTTCTTTTTAAAAAGATTACAGGACAGGTTACATAACACACGCGCACACACACATATAAAAATATATACATATAAAGATCGGTTCAACCGTTCTTGAGTTATAGTGGGACATATACAGACAGACAAAAATTCCAAAAATGGCAAAACTGATGTCAGTGAGTCATGAAACGTACATTTATGACGAAATTCGACAAGAAATTGAGTGTACAGACAGACTCTACAGATTTATATAGTAGTATAGATATAGATAGTACCTAAAGGTCAAAAAGTCAAATGAAATATCGTTAAAGTTAAATACAGAAACTCAAACATAGACTTCAGTGTGAAACTTCGTCCCGTAAAATTACTCATTACGTGTTTTAACCTAACTTTGTATTAGGAAGAGCTTTAATTAAAACGTAGAAGTAATTTAGTATCTTATTTGTAGTATTATAAAGGTGGCACATGAGGTTGACATGAATTTTTAATCGCTAATACAATAATTATATACGATTAAAAAAAGCATTTCGCTGTAGGTTTATACTTAATAGCTTTTGCCCGCGACTTCTCTCGTGCTACGTATAATTCGTTAGATTATATAACTCTTTACACCGCCCTGAAGGGGCTGGTCTGTGAAATTTCCCGCTTCTTTATATTTCACTTACGGTTTTTTTTGTTTATTTAGGGGTTAAAATTTCAAAAAAAAAACCGTTCTTAGCGCACGACTTCTTTGTAACAACTACAAGATGTGTAACCAGTTAAAGCTATAAGTGGTCACAGTTTTCTTTTCTACAGATTGATAAAGGTTATATTGTATTCAAATCTCTGTTTATATACAATGTATATAAACAGAGATTAGCCGGAACAAACAGACAGTCAATTTTTTTTAATGTAAGTACCGTATATACTATCAAAAGCATTCAGTGAAAAGCTGTTAATTTAAAATTAGAAACAGACACTTCAATTTTAGTTATACCTAATGTACTAATATGTATGAAGTAGTGATAGTTCTAAGCTTAAACATTAAACACGAGTCAGGCTGCGGGCAAAAGCTAGTATTAAATAAAAGCTTGCGATATCCAAGTGAGAAGTTAACCTTTCTCGCCTCGAGTTAGCCGCAGGGCTGAAAAGTCTAACGTGCTCGGGTACAGGAGTTTCGATGTTTTACAAATTTTGTTTTGGTAGCTTTAGAGAGGGTTTGGAAATAAATAAAGGATGTATGTAGAGCAAATATAAGTTACATTGCAAGTTTAATTGGGTTTATCGGTAAAATTATATTTTAAATTACATTTCGTGGTGATTTTAATGATACCTACTATTAAAGCGATCGAGACCGTATCTAGCCATCTCGACTGGTTCCGTCACTGTAGAAATTCTATTGTTTCAAATGAAATATATTTCATATAATACTAACAATGCCCGCGGTTCCACCCGCGTTTTAATCACTATTAAAATAGGCATTGGTAGAAGCTGAAAATGTAGGGTAATAAGTATTTTAGATGCTAAATTATAAAAAGATTTATCTTTTTATATATATATAAATAAAAATTTGGTGTACAAAAATCACCTACGGGATAAAAAAGTAGCCTATGACCTTTTCTCAGACCTACCAAATATACACAAAAAAATTTATAAAAATCGGTCAAGCCATTTCGGAGGAGTTCCATAACAAACACTTTGACACGAGATTTTTGTATATTAGAAGAAGAAGAAGATGAAGATATATGGTAATATCACTCCTCTTGCCTAGCAATATAATAAATAACTTATTATAACTGGGGGTGCGGTTCGATAGCTCAGTAGAAATAGGGTGGTGCGTTGGATGATAAGGAAAAGGATTAAATCCTACCTTTGCTGTTCGGGGTCGATGGTATCGCCAACCCGGCGGAAAACGATCCTGCCAGGAGTTTTAACTCGCGATGTGCACTTTTTCACTTTTTAACGGCGTATTTCGAATATTAAGCGGAGGCATGCCATTCGCGCGCGGAAGCAAATTTCTTTCCTTTATTAAGCTAATTCACGTTGCAACTGACAACTGTTCAAGTCCCCGACGACGACTCCAGCGCCGTCGATTCACACACTATGCGTTGTCCTTTTCTTCCTCGAGGCAAAGGTACCGGAGAGAAAAGGAAAGGAGAGGAGAGGATATGGGAAGTTTTAGTGTTTCAATAACAAAAATTAAATAGACAAAATAATCTATGCGTTGTGGCGCCAACATCCTCCCCCGCGTTGAGAAAATTAATTTTCTCAAAACAGAAAAAGCGTGAAATAAAATATAGATAATATTTAAATGAAATTAAATCTACGTTATGCGTTATTACTACAAAATTAAACCTAAGAATATATTATAACTATTATAAGCGGATTTAGCAATTATTGCGAAGGTAGCGGACTTAATTTTACCAAAGGGCGCTTAAGAAGACCATTAACGGTTTTTACTAATGCGACTCTAACAATGTTGTCTGAACCAGGATAAACCTTCACTATAACCCCCATCGGCCATCGTAATGGTGGAATATCATCTTGGTGTATAAGTACCACTGTACCTACTCGAATAGCGTTCTCTTTATTCTCACACCATTTTTGACGCATTTGTAAACTGTGTAAATATTCTAAGTGCCATCTCTTCCAGTATGATTGTACCATTTGATCGAGTAATAATTTTCTACTTTTGAGACTAAGTCCCTTTTCCATGGATACATCATATGCTGGTAAAAATGTAAGCGGAGTTGACATAATAAAATGCGCGGGAGTAAGCGGTTCAGGATGCGGGTCTTCTGTTAAAGTACATAACGGGCGAGAATTTAATATAGTTTCTATTTGTGTAAGAACTGTTAACAGTTCTTCGTAAGTTAATAACTGTGTACCAATTACTCGATATAAATGCGTTTTTAAACTTTTAATATTTGACTCCCACATTCCACCGAAGTGTGGGGCGCGTGGTGGTATCATATGCCACTGAATGCGACGATTTGCTAGTTCCGTAGAAATAACATTATTATAAGTTTGCGATGACAGAAATTTGAACAATTCATCAATTTGAGCTTTGGCTCCTACAAAATTAGTGCCATTGTCAGAATATATGTTTGCGACTGGCCCTCTGCGTGAAATAAAGCGTTTAAATGCGTTCAGAAACGAATCAGATGTCAAGTCCGGAACAAGTTCTATGTGAACTGCTTTTGTCACGAGACAGATAAACAGGCATATATAAGCCTTTTGACTTTTCTGACCTCTGCGTCTACATAAAGTTATATTTATAGGGCCACAGTAGTCGACTCCCGTATGCATAAAAGCCTTCGTTTCTCGTACGCGATACGAAGGTAAGTCAGCCATCTTAGGGCTAGGATGATTCGGCGAATATTTAAAGCAAAAATTACATTTATGTATGCGTTGTCTTATAATACTTCTAGCGGATATAATCCAATATTTTTGGCGAATAATGGAACTAAGCAAATGAGCACCAGTATGACAATGAATGCGATGATAGTGATCAATCAGAAGGCAAGTTACATGATCCTTTTTAGGTAACAAAATTGGATGTTTTGCTTCGAAAGGTAAGTTAGAGTTCGATAAGCGTCCTCCAACCCTAATAAGGCCGTTTTCATCAATAAAAAGATCAAGTTTTCTTAAACTTCCCTCAGGTAACTTGTTATTCTTTAAGCGACTAAGAATTATCGAAAAATTACTTTGTTGTACAGCGCGGAGTAGATAAATTTCAGCGGTATTTAAGTCAGAAGCGTTAATTTGAGCGACCTTTGTACGAGACAAAATGCGTAAAGCTTTTAATATGTAAACAATAATGCGTAGTAATTTATTATAAGAGGAAATTCTAAGTGCTAATTGACAAAGAATTGGCGTTTCTTCAATAATTGCGGTTGCGGTAAACGTTTTATATTCAGGCAAATCTTCATATTTAACTGATGGTAAGGCGTTTATAGGCCATGCGGATACTGGAGACTGAAGCCATGAAGGGCCTTGCCACCACATATCATGCGACAGCAACTGTTCAGGTAGCAGTCCGCGTGATAAACAATCACTAGGATTTTCGTGACCAGCGACATGAAAGAAATGCTTAGGATTTAAATTTTCATGAATCCTTGCGATGCGATTACTAACAAATATATTCCAGCGATGCGGAGATGAATGAATCCACGATAAAGCTATCTGTGATTCTGAAAATGCATAAATATTGTTTATCTCATGGCGACAATGATACGTGTCATGAACTATTTTAATTAATTTTGACATTAATACGGCGGCGCATAACTCAAGACGTGCCAGCGACACAATTTTAACAGGCGATACTTTAGATTTCGCGCAAATTAAGCGGACACTGATATCTCCATTCGAATCAGTGACATGTAAATATACAACGCAACCGTAAGCTTTAAGGCTTGCGTCAGCGAAAGCGACTATATTGATAATAGAGCGTTTAAAAACATTTAAATGGCGCGGAATTTTAAGCGAGCTAAGAAGCGGTAATTGAGTTTTTAACTTATCGAATGATGAACAAATATGAGCAGGCGGTAGGCTATCCCAATCGACTTTCTCTAGCCATAACTCTTTTATTAATAATTTAGCGAAAAGTATGACAGGAGCTACTAAGCCTAAAACATCCCATAAGCGGGCAATGAACGAAAGAATATTGCGTTTTGTGCAGTTACGATCATCTGCGTTATTTTTGAAATTAAAAACGTCATCAGAGGGATTCCACTCTAACCCTAAAATTTTTAATGCTTCCGATTTATTAAATTCAACATGCGAATGTTTTATTTCAGAAGGAATATTATCTAAAACAGCGTTGCAATTACTTGACCATTTAACCAATTCAAAGCCTCCAGATTTAAACAAATTAATTAATTGGGTCGAGACATTAACGGCTTCGTTCTCATCAATAATAGAACTGACTAAATCGTCCATGTATAACTCTTTTTGAGCTATAGCGGCAGCTTGCGGATAATTATGACGTTCATCATTACAAAGTTGGCGTATGGTTCGCATAGCAAGATATGGACTTGATTTTAAACCGAATGTGATGCGATTAAATTGATATTCACGAATAGGTTCTGAAGCTTCGAATCGAAATAATATCTTTTGATATTTTCTATGTTCGCTTTTTAGAAGTATCTGTAAGTACATTTGTTTAATGTCTGCGGTTATAGCGATCGGAAACAAGCGAAAATTTAGCAATATTATAAACATATCTGCCTGCAAATTAGGGCCTGCGTGTAAAATATCATTTAAAGAAACACCATTATGGCATTTCGCGCTTGCGTCTAACACTGGACGAATCTTTGTAGTATCTTTATTATGTCTTATGACAGCGTGGTGCGGTATGAAATATCCTTCCTCTAAGCGGTCGGATCGCGTTTCTGAAATATATCCTTTATCGATATATTCCTTAAAAATATTATTATAACTAATGCGAAGTTCATTGTTAGACTGAAATTTTCGTTCTAGTAATAACAATCTGCGTTGTGCTATGGCACGCGAATTACCTAACAAAAGCGGATCCCTACAAAAGGGCAAGGCGGTGCAATAACGACCGGACGAATCACGTGATATAGTAGCGGAAAACAAATTTTCACATTCTTCGTCCTGCTTACTTAAAAATATTTGCGTGGGGGTCTCTTCGAGCTCCCAAAATTTATGAAGCGTTTTATTTAATAATGCGTTATCATCATAAATTAAAAATGAAGCGGATTGACTTGTTTGCAAGCGTTGATCATTCGTAGCGGTGGGAATAGTACCCATAAACACATATCCGAAAACAGTTTCAATCGCGGGTGGAGCGGGTGGTTTAATTATTTTACCGGTTAAAATTAAATATGGAAATAGTTGCGCGCCTAATAAAAGGTTAACCTCACTTGGCTCGTGCCAGTGCGGGTCTGCGAGCGGAACGTCAACTAAATGCTGCATTAGAGACACATCAACATAATCTATCGGTAATCTGTCCGTAATGCAATCAACAACTAAAGCGGATATGTCATAAATGAATTTATTATTTTTTGAAGCGATTTGTAAATTAACATAACCTAAAATAGGCCGCGACGTTAAACCAATACCTTTTACAAAGGAATTAGCAAGCGGTATAATATTAAGATTTAACTGCTTACAACATGCGGTTGTTATTATATTATTTTGTGAAGCGTTATCGATGAGCGAGCGGACAACCACACAGGTGCGACTATTCGTACGCACACAAACCTGTGCTGTCGACAGAAGCACCGTCGTCGAGCGAGAACAAGATGCGTCTTGCGTCGCGCTCATATTAACAGCGGACGAAGAAATCATAGAAGTTATATTTTGTTCATTAATATGTTGCGTATCGCTAGAAACATTATCCTTATCGGTTGAATTATTTTTGTTATTAAAATGTAGAAGCGTATGATGATGTTTTTTACAAATTTTACATTTATTTGTTGAATTACATTTAAATGCCGTATGCAATAAACTTAAGCAATTAATACAACCTTTTTTATCTTTAATAAATTCAAATCTAAGTGGCGCGGGTAAGGATTTAAACTGACTACAGGAGTATAAATAAGCGTGATCATCCTTATTACACATACTACAATTAATTTTATTACGATTCGTGTTAATATCACGAGTAAGAAAAGCGTGGTGGACTGTATTTTGCGCGCGAGATAATGTTCGAGATGACTTATCTTTATTATTAACGTAAGGTAAATTACCGAGCGAGCGAGGCGAATTGTGCGTTACTGGCGTATTTGTATATATTTTACATTGTGTACGAATAAAATTCGCGAAGCAATCAAATGTAGGTATTTTATTATTACGCGATTCCATCTCAAATGTATGAACCAAATTAGAATTAAACTTTTTTAAAGATATATGCAAGAAAATATAATCAGCGAGATCATCAATTTTAATATTTTTTAAAACGTTAACAGCGGAAACATAGTTATCTAAAAAATGTTGAAAGTTCTTAGCTGACGCGGGACCTTCTAATTTAAAATTAATTAATTGATCGATATAAGTCGATGCTAACATACGCGGATCCTCGTAACGGTCAACTAATTCGTTCCATATTAATAAATAATTTTCAGGGCAGGGTGTTATTCCCGAGAAAACGTTTCGCGCTTTACTTGTTAATTTACCTAATAAATAATACAATTTATCGTCATAAGAGAGCGATTCGTTGTTATGAATATTAGACTTAAAACTTATATAAAATAAAGACCAATTTCGAATGTCCCCGTCAAAGGAAGGAATTTCCATTGGCGGTAATCGAGGTTGAGAGTGTATTGATATTTCTTTATTAATTTTAACATGAGATTCATTACACAATGAGCGTACGCGCCCAATATAAGAACACATATCCTCCAATTTTGAAAGAATGATATAGTCTACTTTAGCATCGGGATCTAATGATATAAGCAAAGCGTTATAGTTATCTAATAATGTACTAAATTGATCTATAGTACGCATCTCATCAAAAGTATGAATACTTGAAATAAATATTTCTTTATCCTCGCTATTATTTAAGGCACACTCTGCTTTGCGATATATATTTTCTACGCGGCTATATAGTGCGTCGCGTTTAGCGGTTAAAATAGTAAGCTGATTTGCGTCAGAGATTTGAATATCTTTCTTAGGGGGCATTTTGAATATGAACACTTATTAGTTATTTACAAATGCGACAAATATAGATGCGTGTAATAATATTTTAAAGAAAGAAAGCGTCTTAAGAAGAATAAATATAAAGCGGGTAGATTATTCGAGTAGGTAAGCAATTGTATAACAAAAGAATGCGTTTGTTTAACGCGAATGGCACCTATTATATAATGCAATTATATGCGTTTAATAAAATAAGCGAAATATAAGCCTTTGAGATTAAATTAATATGCGTTTAGTACCTACTGTATCGATAGGTACCTACAGTATTTATAGCGATGGCCGATATGTTATGTGAAAAGCAAATTCAAATCGAAATATAATTATTAAATAGCGAACGAAAACCCCAAATCAACAAATGAATTATTCTTATAAAATTGAAATAGCTTCGACACGTCAAAAAAATGGCGGCGTGTCGAGCACTTTGTTTTAAGTTATTTAATACTATTAAAGCGTTTTAAGTTATTTAATGCTAATTTTGAAACACTGGAAAGATAATCCGGCTCGAAGGACCACTAAAATGGGGGTGCGGTTCGATAGCTCAGTAGAAATAGGGTGGTGCGTTGGATGATAAGGAAAAGGATTAAATCCTACCTTTGCTGTTCGGGGTCGATGGTATCGCCAACCCGGCGGAAAACGATCCTGCCAGGAGTTTTAACTCGCGATGTGCACTTTTTCACTTTTTAACGGCGTATTTCGAATATTAAGCGGAGGCATGCCATTCGCGCGCGGAAGCAAATTTCTTTCCTTTATTAAGCTAATTCACGTTGCAACTGACAACTGTTCAAGTCCCCGACGACGACTCCAGCGCCGTCGATTCACACACTATGCGTTGTCCTTTTCTTCCTCGAGGCAAAGGTACCGGAGAGAAAAGGAAAGGAGAGGAGAGGATATGGGAAGTTTTAGTGTTTCAATAACAAAAATTAAATAGACAAAATAATCTATGCGTTGTGGCGCCAACAATAACGATTATCTTAATTTTTTTTTGAGTTCTGTAATTTTTTTGTAGTAAAGTATGTTTTTAGCCATTATCATATAAGTTTGTAATATAAATAAGTTAAAAATTAGATGTTATCCAGCTCATAGTATATCAGTTTACTAAGATTCATCACAATTTGTCCAACCGTTGCACAACACAGATGCAGAATAATCGCATTTATAATAGTAGTTCGATAATCGTTTTATAGTGCTATCTATTACGGGCTCGCGCCAAAAGATAGGCCGATTATTTTTCATACAACTTTACAGTTGCCATAAGGAAATAAAGGGGCATAAAGTTCAGAGATAGGTGACGAGAGTCTGGCAACACTCCAGCAAGGTTCATCTCACAAGATTTGGCGAGTCATTGGACACTTCAAAAAGAGCACTTAGTTCGGAAAAATAAAACATCTGCTATGACATTGCATTAATGTTTGAATTTTACCTAAGAATAAATAAAAATAACGAATGTAAATAAAAAATAGAAATGGTTCATTGAGCATCTTATAATATTAAATAAGGAATTCTAAAAATGTACCCATAGGTATGTATTTATTTTGTGAATTTAAGTAAGGTCTCGATTTCGAAGTTAATTTTCACCGATGTTTTTTTTTTCGTTCATTTCTTCCCAAAAATGAACACGAAATTGCGAAACGCTAAGCGAAGTTTGGTCGCCCAGCGACCGATAACATAACGAAGCGATAACATTTTATTTTGGTAAAACATTAATTAAATGTTATAGTACCTAATTCAAGTCGGTATATTTAATAAGCAAATATCAAATTTTCTCTAAAAACACTTTCTAAAAAACGTCTACCTGTAAAAATTTGTCATATTATTATCAAGTGAAGCAGATTCAAACTCCAGGTCTCGCACCTCTGTTCAACGGCGGATCCAGGGGGGGGGTCATGGGGGTCATGACCCCCCCCTGGGCTGGGACCAGGTGGATCACTAATTAATATTGTTCCAGGACCTAGGTGGATCACTAATTAATATTGTTAAAAATATTATTTTTTTATGTTTTTTGTCACAATATAAATTTTATGTAAGTACCTTCAATATTTAATTAATTTAATATAATATTATAGTCTATTGAAAAGTTACATTTAAGGTTACATTTTTCAGAGGCAGCAAAGAAAATTATATATATAATAAAAAACTAAGCCTAATACTATTTCGTTTTTATCGTATTCTTGCCAGTATTGAAGAACCCGTTCAAATTCGGGGCGCTGTAAAACCCAGATCAATGAATTAAATTAAAAAAATTATAGTGAAAATTATTCGTTAAAAAACCCTCTATGAGATTGCTCCGATGTCATTTTATTGTAAAATGACTAGATAAAAGTTATAACGCCCGAAAGAAAATTGGTTCAATAATTTTCAGCTATTCTTTTATAACTTTTTTATTTTCCATTTTAAGGTGTAAAGTAATAGAATCAAAGTTGTAGACAAATTAATTTAATACAAATGTTGCTTTATATTTTTTTGTAGGGTTGCTAGTTTACGAGATATAGCGCGAAAACTCTTTGCACTCGTTTTTCCAAAATTACAGCCGAGGGACAAGGTCGGTAACCCCACAAACTTGAACTTAAGCTTATACTGATGCCCCCTGTACATTAA
Source organism: Boloria euphrosyne (assembly GCA_951802675.2). Lineage (NCBI taxonomy): Eukaryota > Metazoa > Arthropoda > Insecta > Lepidoptera > Nymphalidae > Boloria > Boloria euphrosyne. Next base: position 8,220,886 of record OX637891.1, read on the forward strand.
AAAAATATAAAATTGCTGCCTCTGAAAAACGCACGCTTAGGCGTAAAAAATGTAATATTTCAATTGATTATTATGATGGTAAACGCACTATTTGGGAACGAACGCATCGAATTTTACCGCGCTATCGCCACCTTTCATTTGATGTCACATTTCGTGTGACACTGACACCTTCGCGCGCTTTGTTTCGACTAACGTCCAGCTAGATCTAACTTCGCCGCCAGTTCCTATCTGATCGTTTTGTCTGCAAAACATTACAGCTTTCATCCCACCCTTTGTGGCCCCGTTTAACTGAATTATCTGAAATTAACGCTCCACGTGGACCTACTTACTACCTTTTGAATAGTTTCCGTAGATTTACCAACCTTCGTAATCCTATTAATTCTTTTAACTCCAATCCACTCTTCTCTACCCCCTATCCTGCCTTGACTTATTCCCCATCTATAACAACAGATATTGGTCTAGTAAAGGGTGCTGCTGATACCAACACGAGGTTTAAAGCTCTTTTACATCAAAATTGGTCGAATTCTTAATTCTATTCTAAAGATGGCTGTGTTGGTTCAGCGTGCTGGATTCCTAAATTTAATATTAGTCTGCAATTCAAATGCCCTCCTCAATCATCGGTATTCACAGGCGAGGCTGTAGCTATATTGGAAGCAATCTTGTTCGCTCACTCTCATAACATAAACCAGGCGGTCATTTTTAGTGACTCCTTAAGTTGTTTACTGGCTATTTAAGAAAACCCTTTTCGTAGCAAAACAAGGTATTCCTATAGTAAAGATCCGTGAAGCTTTACTCTCATGCCTCAATAAGCATCTTAATGTTCAATTAGTTTGGATCCCAGGTCATTCTGGTATTATCGGTAATGAGTCTGCTGACTCTGGCGCTAAAGTGGCTACTCAGTGTGGCTCTCTTGAACCCTTTAGTGACACTGCTCAAGATGTATTACCCCTTGCTAAAACTCATCTAGACAACTCATGGTTCAGCTACTGGAATTCATCAAAATCTTTTAAGGGAAAGCATTATGCTTCTCTCCAGCGGAGATTCCTAAGCGTCCATGGTTTTTTCATCAGAAACATACTGAACGGTGGGTTATTACTACTATTAGTCGCCTTCGCTTTGGACACGCAAGTACTCCTGTTCATCTGGCTAAGATCAGGGTAAGGGACCACTCATTATGCGAGTGTGGTCTGGATGAAGGCTCAGCTTCCCACATCCTCTTCAATTGCCCCAAACTCCTTCGTACCCTTTATGATGCTCTTCCTTTCAAGGTCCTCCGGCCCCTTAATGTTCAATGTTTGTTGATGTTTGTGTTTACTCCCCTTTGTACATTTTTATGTAAATATGTTAAATTATAATAAAATTAAGCTTTGTAGTAGTTCTCTAACATGTTTTTTTAACCCTTGTGCTGTTTATATGTTTTTAGGTGGAGTTTATATTGTACAAATAAAATCGTACTATTTAATACTGTGAATCCAGTCTTTTTGTAGAATAAGTTAAAATTTCACCGGCCAATCTCGAACGTGGCTCCTCCATTCAACGTGACATTGGCGAAATAATTTGTGCTCAACTGGCACGCATTGAAGCCAACAAACCAAAGAATTGAATTGAATTAGATCTAACTTCAATCGAAACAACAAAACTAACGTCAAAGTTCAATCAACTGTTATTCATGATAAACGTATTTGCAAAAAAAATAACGGGTGCGTAAGGAAATATACGTTCTAAGGTCGACTTGAGTTAATTTAAATGAATATTTGAATGAATTTTGATATGAATTGAATTCTGGCAATATTTTATATATCGATGAATTCTTGAAAACCGATGTACGAGTGTGACCTCCTCTTGCCAAATCACAGCTTGGATCCTTCTGGGCATGCTTTCCACGATGTTTTTAATAACATTTTGAGGAATACGTCCTCACATTTCTGCAATGACTCTTTTTAGCTCCCTGATGTTTTGTGGAGCAGGTTGCACTGATTTTACTCGTCTCTTTAGAACATCCCAGACATGCTCAATTAGATTGAGGTCAGGATGTCGAGCTGGCCAATCTAAACGACGGATGCCAACTTCTTGCATGTACGCTTCCACGTCGCCAGAACGGCGCGGGCGAGCATTGTCGTCAATTAAAATGGAATCTTCCCCAAGTGCAGTCACTGCGGGTTGTGCATATGAAATCAGGACTTCCATTATGTACCGGTATGCATTAGGTGTTCCATTTCTATGAAAACTAACTCCGTACGCTCCGTCAAACTCACTGCAGCAAAACATAACGGAGCCTCCACCATGAGGAGTGATTTCTTCGAAACACACTTCCGCATTGCATTCCCATGATCTTTACAGCACTCAACGGCGTCGGTCTTCTCCACACTAAGAGATTCTAGCTTCATCAGTAAGCAATACTTTATTCCAGTCCTCCAGAGTCCATAAAACACAGTTTCGAACAAACTGAAGTCGAGCAACACAGTGCTCACGAAGTATTTTAGGGTCCCGGGCCGGGCGGTAACTCCTTATATTTACCGGCTCTTGTCGCTTTATCACTCCTATCAAAAGTGGTATTTAATGTAAAAAGAAAGATTTGATTGTTTAATTTGCAGAAAATATCCAAGAAAAAATTCGTTTCAGCATTCGCGCCTTTAGTAAAGCAATTTTCAATAATCCACGATAATCAATATTTTTCTTGTGTTAATTTCAAAAGTTAAATTTAGAACGTGAAGAATCATGCCAGGATGCTTCAAATAACATGCCAATACATCGTCGAAAATTAACAAAACCTCTTTCTTGTTCTTCTTCATTGATGTAAAGAAAAATATCTAAAGTATCTATATTTTTTGTGCAAAAGAGTTTATATTATAATAATTAAATTATAACTTTTTGTGACTTGACCACTACTATGTGACCCCCCCCTGGTACCAAAGCTGGATCCGCCCTTGCCTCTGTTATTATGTCCAAGTTATTTCTAACATTACCACTTGCCTGACGGTGAAGGAAAACATCGTGAGGAGACCTGCATGTCTGAGAAAACCTAGCAAGTTTTCGAAAGACATGTAAAGTCCACCAACCCGCCACTTAGCCAGTGGACTATGGCCTTTGTATCTGGGCATTTGGTTAGTAAGAAAGGGCTGCATACGTAACACATTATAAAATGAATGTAACAAATTGTAGCTACACAATTATCAGTATTATATTCGGACGATAAAAGGACTAGTTAAAAATAACGTCCCTTTCACGCAAAGACAGCATTCGCTTGTAACAGCTTACTCGTTACTAAACTATGACGAGTATAGTAATAGTAAAATTTTATAGCAATTTAACCTTTAAATTTTATTTTTACGGTCCTACTAACGTAAAGCGTCAAAACGATATATTCATTCATATTATTATTGTTTTCTTAAAATATAATTCATAAAAATGTAAGATTTATACAACATTTACTAATTATTAATATTTAATTGAAATAGTTAATACCTATTGACGATACATAGGGCGATGCTCAATTTTTTTAGAATTTCCATCTGTAGGTCTGTGAACGCATGACGAGAAAACCAGTGGACAAATTTTGATGAAATTTGATATGTTGATAGCTGGTAATTCAAATCAACATATTGAATACTTTTAATTAGAAGAAAATGTTAAATGTCTGAGAAATCTGTACTAATAATTGTTAAAGTGTACTAAGGAACTAACTCTTTAGTTATATCAAAGTAACAAATAGTCGGCCAACGGATGTGACAGCCCAAGCTGCTATACACCAATGTCCCAAGGGAGTGTAAGGCAGCTTGGGCTCGTTGTTATGTCCGTTGGCCGACTTTATGTTTCATAGGCTTTGGTTATATAAATAAATTTACCAAATGTCATATACCGATAAGAATAACTATTTAAATATGATTAACCTAAAAAATATTTAATGTACAGATTCGACTAAGTTTCATTTATTATATGTATAGATATAGATTACTTAATACTAAATTTATCATAAGCGAAACCACGGATTCCGCTAGTAAATGTATGCAAAAACTTGACAAATTATATACTAAAACCTTCCTCAAGAACAGCATGAAAATCGGTGCAGTAGTTTTAGAGTTTATCGCGAACAAACAGACTTTTTATAATATGTAGTGATAAAATATACTTTTTATGAATAAACTTACTCGTACTATACTAAACAATTAGATTTCTCTCAAAGCATTATTAGTTCGCGTGTAGATTGCAAAACAATAAGTGATGTAATGCGTTCATTTAGACGCGTTTCCTGCTGTGATTTGCTTCTAACAAATTAACGTTGCTCAGTTCATGTACATCAAATAATTTTGAATAATTTTACTTATCGTAATTTATATTAATATAATTTGACGACACGTATGGCTCAATTGGTAGTGACCCTACTGTCTGCCCTAGCGGTCGCGGGTTCGAGTCCCGCTGGGGGCATTCAGTTGTTGAGCTCGAATATTTGTACTCCAGTCATGGGTGTTAATATTTATAATATGTATGTATTTAACATTTATATGTGTAGTATATCACTTATCTGGTATCCGCAACACAAGCACGTAACGTAGCTTACCACGGAACTAGATGGCGCTGTTGTAATAATGTCCAACAGTATTATTGTATTATTTATTAATTCTATCATGCGACTTTGCTTAGATTTTTCAGTACTAGTTATGGAAAGACGTATTGTAAAGTTCGACAAGCGTGATCTATGATCAAATCCCTTACTTATGTACATTGTATATATTATATAGCAAATAATTTAGCTTTATTTACCACACTTTTTATCGAAAAAGATTTTTTACTCCTAATTTAAAAAAATATTTAGAAATTGTTATTCCTTAACACATCCTGCAATAGATTTGATTTAAAAAGTGTCATAGACTTAGTTCTAAAATAAGTGAACAGACAAACAAACTTACTCAAACTTAACTCAAATCATGTTATTCAATACATATTGCTCATATAGAAAGTACTGTAGGCGTCAAAAGTACATTCGGGAACTTCGAATAAATCATGGTGAAACTGACACCACCCACAATGGCCTTAAAACGTTAGAGCTGGCCGTATCTATATTATTTTTAAGAAGAAATAATACTTATGCCACAGTAAAAATATCAACCAGTAGGGAAACTGCATACTTAACGTTCGAAACGGCACACTCACACAAATACGCGCATCAACGAGGCCCCTTAGCGGACGCTGCGGTGCTGTCAGTCGTGTGTGCCGCGTTGAGACGACTGGTTTCGTTAAAAGTTTATTACCGCGATCTTTTTAAATATGTCACGAACTTATTGCGTAGTATACGGCTGTTTGAACTCTGCTTCATCAAAACCGTAGATTTTGTTTTTTAAACTCCCTACTGATTTTGAAAGGTAAGAATGATTTATTGTTTTAATCGATATCAAATAAAAATAGTTAACAATAATTATAAGTTAGTAAAGTAATTAAAATAATTAATCTTTTTTTTAAATCGACGCCTAAATTATGAAACTGTAATTTTTTCTATTTTTGCCAGTAAGGATCACGATCATAACCGGTTATTATTTTATTACATAATATTATTGTTTTTTTGAGTTTCAACTCTTAATATTAAACCTTTCCGCTTTAGAAACTATCATCTTTTACTGATATTTTTACTGTGGCTATGCAGTGCCACACCGCGCTTCGCCGAGCTTATATAAATTGCAAGATTTTAGCATCAATTTTAAAAGATATTAAAGAAATTAACCTATCTCCACTGCCGCGTGTCCCTGTATTCCAAAACTTTATTTAATGAACTTTTCATAAGAATGCGAATTTTTTATATAATAAAATTTAACAACACAGCATTTAAAACTTGTCGCAATAGACGCAAATATTTATCTGTTACCAACTTATAACATAAATATGTAAAAAATAAATATTAAATTAACATATGTTTCATTCTTAAAAAAAATTACCTGTTTTACTTTTTGTATGTACCAACCCTAGCGCTCCGCTCATATGTAGGTGTAAATTTCAAAAAGACGGCTGAGTTACGCTACTGTCTATCTCTGTATTGTGCTTAATATGCTGCCATACTTTAAAGAAAAAAGACGCGAAAATCCACCATTATGATTTTTTAAGGTATAAGATAATTAATTAAAAAAATCAAAATCAAAATATTCTTTATTCAAATAGACTTTCACAAGCTCTTTTGAATCGTCATTTGATAAAACCGCTAGTACGATTCCTGTGTAAGACATATTAATTAAGACTTACGACTTTTCGTTTAAATTACAAAAAATGAAAGTAAAGCCGCGGGTCAAAATAAGTAGTTATATACCAACGAATTTACAATATTATATATTAGTACGGATTTTAAGTTAATTATTTACGGGCTGCATAGCGTGAAGCAGCGTTGTTTCACCTGATTAAATTTCTATGACGCCATTATGGCTTATCTTTATTGCGTCGAAAACTGCATATGTACGAGAAGTGAAAGTTTTAGTTATAGTTTTGGTCATATTGACGACTAACTACTAACCCTGTCTTCGCTTGGGTTCTTTCATATGCAAGTTTGATTTTTTATTTTTTTCAGAATCCTAGTTGTTTTTTTAAATAAAAATAGCCTATTTATAACATCAGCTATCTGACAGTGAAAAGCCGTTTCAGACAATTCTTCTTCTCAGTCGTTACACTCTTGACAGAGTGGTCGTGGTCGTCACTTGAGTGCTGTGGCACGCTGTACTAGTACTCGCCACTCCTCCCTAACAGCAGCTTTCTTTATGCACTCATATAAGGGGGCATTCACCGCAGCCCTCACTTGGTCTGTCCACTTCATGGCTGATCTACCACGTGCTCTAGTGCCCTCTACTCTTCCTTGAAACACTAACCGTTCAATTGAGACATCATCTCGCCTTGCTATGTGACCAAAGAAAGTAAGAGTACGTGCCTGTACGATGGAAGAAAGACGTTGCTTGATGCGGAGTTCTTGGAGGATGGACTTTTTAGTCCGGAATTCGTTCCATATCCGAATATTTTAACTATTACCTAAAGTAAATAAAAAGAGTGTACAGAACATAACAACTTTTTATTTTACAACATTTTTTTGTGACCGCTAATTAAAATAAAAAACGTTAGTTAAACACAATGAAATTTAAACACTGTAAGCTATTTCAGATGTTGAATTATTTATCTCACACTGGGCTTAATGGCACTTTCATTGTGTTTGGAGCAAAAAGCTTGTTGGTATTTAAAACTGCATTCGTGAATTTTGTTTACCTAATTAATCTTATAGTTAAGTTAGAAAGGTTTAATTTTGTGTTAGTGTAGTTAACTAAAGTATTGAATTAAGCTTACATTTTGTTCGAGGTAATGGTGTCAGTAATTCGATACCTATTTGTAGAATAGATAAGAAAATATTCTACTAAGTCCGACGATATTAAAACTAGAAATGTATCAATAAGCCTTAATAATATTATAAATGCGAAAGTAACTCAGTCTGTCTGTCGCAAATTCATGCCAAAACTACTGAACCGATTTAAATGAGATTTGGTACACAGGTAGCCTACAGCCTGAGAAAGGACTTTTCAAGGCAAAAAAAGGACTGTAAGGGGTTGAAATATTGGATGAAAAATGTATAAAAATTACGTCTTTTTTAAAGCTAGAAGCTTGGAACTTATTTTTAGGCTTTTGATTAGATATAAATAAAAAAAACATTCAAAGTTTGTACAAAAATATCCTAAAGGGGGTACCTAGGGACTAACCCGAGCGACGTGAGTGTTAGTCGCTTGTAATCCATATAGCCTCATGTAATGTATTCAGCCCTTTTTAACGTCCCACTGCTGAGCACGGGCCTCTCTTCAAAACGAGGGGAACTATGCCATAGTCCACGCTGACAAAATTCGGGTCGGACAATGTATTACAGATTACATTGTCATATTAAACTGTAAACACCAATGCTCAACCAAATTCCTAGCAAGTTCATTAGAAAGAAAAACATGTTTTAAATTTTTGGAGTAAAATCTTAGTTTTAATCCTAAATAACTTACCACAATTAAAAAAACAACTCAAAATTAGACAAAATCCCAAAATATATACTCTTAATATTTATATAACAAATAATAAGCCTAAGAGATACATCTCCACTAGAAGCCCATAATACATTGTGTGAAGCAATTTTCATAGCACAGCTTAATCTAATTTAAATCCTATATGTAATATATAGAGTCCATTATCCGATGGCCATATTAAAAGAAGAAACAGTGTAGCAGAACAAAACAAACGAATGCGAGAAACGTAATTTTTCAGCCAGCCGCGGACAATTTATATCAGAGGGAAGTCAAAATAGCAGCCCTTTAAGGATTATTTGAGAATAGAGTCGTATTATTCCACGCTGTTTGAGAAATAAAAGCTTATTTGACGATAAATTGTTAGATCAAATGCATATAAATTACTTGGAAACAGTTGATAAGGCTTGGTAAAGCGAGAGCAAAAATTATTTTGTACTTTAAATAAATATGTTGGGACATTACAACAGCGCCATCTAGTTCCGTGGTAAGCTACGAGGCTTGTGTTATTGGTACTAGATAGTTGACATACTATACATATATAAATCTTAAATGCATACATATTGGTAGGTGGTAGGTGAGTCGCTAGTTATAAACAGTAAACACCCATGACTGGAGTACAAACATTCGTGCTCAACAAATGAATGCCCCCAGCGGGACTCGAACCCGCGACCGCTGGCGCAAAAAGTAGGGTCACTACCAACTGAGCTAACCGTGTCTTCGTCAACTATATACTTGTAAGTATAGATCATGAAGTATATATTTCGGTAAAAAAGTTTATATTATGTTAGTGAATATATAAAATAATAATGTACACTATTAAAATAAGTAAAAAATATCCAAATAGCTTCATGTTGTGAATATAAAAACCCTTAACTGGAGTACAAATATTCGTATTCATCACTCAAATGAATGCCCTCAGCGGGACTCGAACCCGCGACCGTTGACCCAGCAAATAGGTGTCTCTCCTACAACGAACTAAGCAAATGGTATAGTGTATAGGTATATAATAAGGGCCGATTACATTACATTATATATACTCGTAATAATTACATATCATAATATACATAACATAATAGTTTACATATCATATCTGATGCATCTTTTGATACAAGTTAACCGGCTATTCGAAATTTAACTATAATACCTAAAGAAATTGAGGAAAACATGAATAGAAGTCACATATCTTTAAAAATATGTTTTTAATTGATAACATAATAATTCTAAAGCATATCAATACAACTAAAGAAAAAAATGAAAATCGTTTAACAAACAGACAAGAAAAAGCTACTAACTTGATTCTACCTATTTATATAAAGATTAATATTCTTTACAACGAATACAATTACCGCAAATTAAATACAAAATATATTTATAGAAGATCAAACAACACCAGGTCATTACACTAGCCTCATATTAGCGTTTTAAATGCGTTCTATTTGCGATGTAACGCATCAAAGCTATGGAAGTCTGAACTTTATTTTGTTGGCCAACTCGTTATCTTTGGACAGTTCTGTGAATTGCTTATTACGCACTGATGAGAGGCGTTTGTGATAAGAGGCTGACGGATATCTCTAATATATATTTAGGACATGTTATTGCCTGTGACTCTGCTTCCATTTGAATATTTTTTCTACTTTAATTAAATTTACGGAAATATTTGACATCTACAAGTATGTGCTCGTATATAAAAAACAGTTGCTGTTCAGTCAGTCTCGCTTAAACTCAAAAACGGTTGGTTTGGTAGTACCTATGTAAAAAAGTAGAAATTTTGATTTTTTTGTATCCGAAAATATACTTTTATTCGAAAATATCCTCCGAAAAAGCTTCACAGATTTTTATGATTTTTTTGTGTATATTTGGTAGGTCTGAGAATAAGTCGTAGACTATTTTTTATTCCCCTAGGTGATAAGCCCTCTCCAGATTTTTTTTTTTATGATTTCATCAAAATTTGATATCATCAAAAAATACACCACCAATCCCTATTTTTAATAGTGATAAAAACGCGGGCGGCGCCGCGGAAATTACTAGTAACATATAAAAATATACGTATTACAATTATTCAATGGTCACTAGTTTCCATGGTACGTACCTTTACAAAATTGTTTTAAAGTAATATTTGAAATATCTTACAAAATAAAAAAAAAACTGTTTAAGTATGGATTCAGTGATTTTTCACAGTCGCTGTACATCAGTAGGCAATTAAAAAAATAACGAAGTTCTATTAATACACAACTGTATGTGCAAAGACACATTAATTAATTATTTTTTTAAATTGATACAACAAAAAATACTTGTCTACTAAAGCCTATTTTAGTTCAATACTTATTACGAACTTGGCCCATGTATTACCAGAACTGAAAGTCTATTAATGTTTTGCGAACTTTTATTTACGAGAAGGGTTAACTTAGAAGATAACAACTTGACAAGTTCTGGAAGACTTGGGCACTTTGCGTCGTATTAAATTGGCATTCTGTTTTGCCGTGACCATGGTTTAATTATATTTTGTTATTTTACGTTAAAGTATGGTTATTACATGACTATAATACTTTCTTAGGTTTACGCGAATATTCGACATTATAAATGAAACTATCTTTTCGGATTTTGTCTCCAATTTATTAGATTTTTAGTCCCCGACGTTTCGAATGCTTTACAGCAATCATAGTCACGGGAGAGACTAAGGTATTTGACGTCTCATAGGTTTATATACTAGTTACAGACAGTGCCTACCCACAATTTACAAAAATATAAAATTTTATAAGGACAACACAATACAGCTTATAAAGTCAAAAAAAAAAAAAATACTTTCTACCAAAATTCAATCATTGTAAGTTTAGTATCAATTAATAAAGTTCATGTCCTAAGCTCAAACACTAGGTTTCAAATGAAAAGTGGAGTTAACGATAAAACAGCAGTCGTGTAAGTAGGTACATCTCTTTCAAGAGCTGGCTTTTGTTCCGGGATTAAAACTAAATTTACTACGGAATGGAGGTTTTCTTACATAATAGAACACCGCCCCAACTTTTGATGAAAAACTTGTACTAGCAAGTGTAATTAAAAAGTAGTGAACGACCTTTATTCAGATCTAACTAAAATGCTTGCGGCATTTGTTTTTCTAGTTCAAAGGATGGGAGATGATTTAGATATTATAATGAGAGATGAAATTTAAATAAAACACAAACACTAGAAATACCTGCGGCTCCGCCCGCGTTCTAAAGACGTAAATGCAAGCGTGGTTTTATTTCTAACCTTCTTTTTGTATTTTTCTCAGAGATGAGTATTTTCCCGCAGTTAAAAGTTTCATCGTTCAAATTTCATCGAAATCCGTCCAGTGGTTTTCTTGTGATGCGGTGACAGACAGACAGACAAAAATTCTAAAAATAGTAGATTTGGCTATATATCGATAATAATGTCTATTTCAATTAGATTTTCCAAAAAATAATGTACAGATTCGACTCAGTTAGAATTTTATTATACGTATAGATTTTTAATTACTACAATTGAATAGAATAAGTCTTTTTTCTTTGGCTAGATTTAGTAATATATGTCAATATGACAAAAATTTTGTTTTACTTGTACATTATAAGAAAGCACCTGCAATGTTCTTACATTGCAAGGACTCTTGTCCTAAAACATTTTTTTTTCCTTGACAAAAGTGCGTATTATGAAAGACTCAGTGTATTTAAAACTTGCACTGACCACAACTTTAAGTAAGTGCTTCAAAACTAGGCAAAAAAGCCTAGTTAAGCCTACTCAAAGTTTTGTAAAATTTCTATATTCCTTTGTATATTTAATATAACTAGGTACTCATAACTGACTTTGCAAATGTAAGTGTACTGGAATAAATATTAATAATATTAGGTACAGTACTTTCTATCCTATATATGCAAATTAAGTCGATTTCCCTTTCCTTTGCCGCGTAACAGAAGGACAAACCAACATTTACATTAGTATTTATAATAATACTAATTTAAATATGTACGTAGGTTCTCTTCTACAAGTTCAACCAGGGCAGTAATCTCACTAAAATAGCGAATTGTGCAGTATATTATTGAGTAGGTACAATTGTATGCACATATGAACATATGAAAACATCCTAACTTCGGGCTGTTATTAAGAGTTTTATGACAAAAAATGCAGCAGTGCAGGCTATTCATTAGACCAAGGACACAATCAATAGTAGTAAAAGTACTGTAAATCTTACTGTACACATTTATAACTAAAGCTCTGTATTAAAGTTCCAGACTAGTCAGAAACTTAACTAAACGGATAGCTTTTTCCTTGTCACCTTATCCTTTCCGCTAAGCTCGTCAAAGTTAGTGAATCATCATTTGATATAAAGCTCCAAGTCAAAAGGTGACGAGAAAATGTAGCGTACACTTTTTCACTGTGCCCCAAATTCGGCAAGTGGCTCCGACGGTGGACGAAAAATGTTCATAATAAATCTTAGCAATCATTTCCTAGACGTTTCTCCGCCTGTGAAAATTATGATCTTTAAAACAGAAATTCTAACTCATCTACCTTTTTTTAATTGGATGTACGTAACTTGGGTCAAGCTAACTGATTGTTTATAGTTATTAATATTAAAGCCTAGTTTGCGTCTGTGGCTTTGTTTTTGTGGTACAAGTATATACCCTAATAACAATTTACGTCTATATATAATTAAAATAATTATAACTCTATTAATACGAGTAGAGGCAGTAGAAGCCCAGTAGTCAGTCGCTCGCTTGGGAAATTGATTCAAGCAGGTTCCATTCTCGGGTCTCGTATCTCTGATATTAACTAAAAACATCTCTAAAAAACATCGTGATAAAACTTCGCATGATTTCGAATATGTAGACACCAAATAATGACACCAATAATGTAGACACCAAACCTAACTTAGCCACCGTGTCGGACGGAAGGTCTAATATCTTTCGTATTAGAGGTATGCCTGTTCCTACTGCAGCTACCTATATATTTGCAAGGAAGGAAATACGCAGTCTTTAAAAGTTGTTGTAAATTTTTATTCAATCTCAAAAGGTCTGAGTGTGTAAATAAAATTCAAGGATCAATCTCACTTTTCCTCTTTATACGTAATAATCATATTACTAAGAAAACCATTATATTCTATTAATAGATAAAATGCATAAACTAGATATTTTTAGGAATAGAAAGTATGTCACATTAGTTCCCAAAATCATATCTAACAGTAACAATGGAAATGTATACACATTTACTACAATAGAAAATTTTGCCTTATAATGTTTGCAGTCAAGTTTATTCTTGGAGCGGTTCCAGGACGATCTGTTAAAGGAAATAAGCAATGACTTACAAATAATAATATGTCATGGGCTTCATACCGGCTTAATACACACACTGACAGCTGGTACGAATTTTGCCTAAAATATTTCGCTCGTTAATCAATCTCATCGGATTGCTATATTATTTGGGTTTTTTTCGTCATCCTCACAATACAAATTGAGTTATTGCTGAACTTTGACATTTGTCATTTGCAACACATTCATAAAAAAATGTATTATTCTGTGTTTCTTTCCAATGAAACCATTGAAACTATTTTAATTTAATTATTTCTTATACCTCTGAATAGGCAGCATGGCATATTTAATCTGGTATATATATTTTTTTCGATTATATGACAGTCAATCTTAATGCATGGAATATATTAAAAATAAATAAATAAATAAATAAATTGATCAACCTAAATGTTCAAGGAACAAAATTAAAATTAATAATATTATAGTATATTTCGTTTTAGTGAAACACAGAAACATATTTAATTTTATTACAAGCAGTGTTTTACTCGTATATACTTTTTAATAGATTTCTTTATAAACCACAGTAACCACAAAATTTCTCGTTAGAAATAAGGTTGTGATACAATATATAAATTAATCAATTGTAATAACCTGAATTTCAATTTGTTTCCACATAAAAAGAACCTACGCATAGTAATAAAGTAAATTGCAAACCTTTATATTTCTTACAATGATCGTGGAATTGAATTTCTGATGCCAAAAAACAGAGCAAACTTCTCACAGAGAAATAATCGAGGGCGAATGGCGTCGAGATCCGCTATATTTCTGAATTTAAGGCTTTGATAAATAGAAGGCTCTACCTCATAAATCAAGTGAATGTAACAGTCTTTCAATTTGCCGGCTAACGCGTTATATCTGGTTGCCAACGTTCATGTACTGAATTATTTAAAAATTAGTTCATTATAAATGAAACTACCTTTTCGAATTCTGTCACGGATTAATTTTGATTTTTAGTTCCCGACGTTTCGAATGCTTTACAGCAATCATGGTCACGGGAGAGACTAATGTATTTGACGTCTCAGAGGTTTATATACTTGTTACAGACAGTGCCTACCCATAATTTACAAAAAAAAATCGAAATGGCATCTATTCTCGTCTATCTGGCATATAGTGATTTGTTAAATCTATAGTTTTTCATTTCATAATATTTTAACTGTTACATTGAGGTATTAGTTCTTCTTCTTCCGTAGATTATGAGGTCCACTATTTCTATGTTGAAAAAAAATGGAGTTTTCTGTTACTGAATTTCACAGTTGCCAGATATGAAAAGTAACATCATGTTCATTTACTTATGTACGTCTTGTCACATTACTTTCTTCTATACTAGTCTATACTAATTATTATAAAGAAGTAAAGTTTGTGTGTTTGTATATTTGTTAAATTGTAAGGGGTAATCTCGGGATCTACTGAACTGATTTTAAAAATTCTTTCACCAATAGAAAGCCACATTATTACTGAGTGTCATAGGTATTATAAAAAACCGAAAAATAAAAAGGCTTTTACGTGGTAGTCTCGTTTTGCAAAGTGAATCGGAGAAAAAACGGTCCAATGAAAGCGTTTCTTACGAACGCTGCTTTAACTATGAAAGATATATTTTTGAGTTCGTGAGAAAAGATGTGGAGCTTGAAAATGCCTACAAAGAATTCAACGACAGCATATGTCTAACTTTTATATTTAAGTTACAAAAAGTAGTTTTTTTAATATTAGTATAGATAATTTAATTTTTAATACTAATAAAATAATTTAAATCGTTAGGTCATATTTATTAGTCATATTACCAAAAATTATGAATATTTATGAAAATAAGTAAACTCATCGTCTTAAGTGTGAAGGCTAAAGCAGCGGACGGCGCGCGATGGCATCGGGTTTAATTCGGTTCGCGTTTTAAAATATAACACTCTGTACTAAAAAAGGATTATTAACATTATGCCCAACGAAGTGGGCACGGGTCAGCTAGTAAGAAATATAATGGTTATGCTCTATAACATCTCTTATTTTTCTCCTTATATTCAAAAGGTATGCCTGTGTCAACGAAAATCGAGGAGAAAGACAGCACCAATTGTATATTACACTAGGGGCTTACCCTCGTTTCGCTCGGGAACGTCCCTAGGTACGTGTTGTAAATATTTACTTTGCACCGCCCGGTATATATTTGCTGATTTAATTACCATTGCACGCACCATGGCAACGGTCATGGCATGGTACGTCAAACGCCGTTAATTTTATGAAGTTTTTTTAAATTTGATAACTTTCCGCATAACTTTCTTAATTTTTTTCTTTCATATAAACCTTCTCCTGACACAACAAAAAAAGAATTAGCGAAATCGGTCCAGCCGTTCACGTGTGATGTCGTGACCAAGTAAAATAGGGATTCATTTTTATATATATACACTAGGGGCTTACCCTCGTTTCGCTCGGGAACGTCCCTAGGTACGTGTTGTAAATATTTACTTCGCACCGCCCGGTACATATTTGCTGATTTAATTACCATTGCACGCACCATGGCAACGGTCATGGCATGATACGTCAAACGCCGTTAATTTTATGAAGTTTTTTTAAATTTGATAACTTTCCGCATAACTTTCTTAATTTTTTTCTTTCATATAAACCTTCTCCTGACACAACAAAAAAAGAATTAGCGAAATCGGTCCAGCCGTTCACGTGTGATGTCGTGACCAAGGAAAATAGGGATTCATTTTTATATATATACACTAGGGGCTTACCCTCGTTTCGCTCGGGAACGTCCCTAGGTACGTGTTGTAAATATTTACTTCGCACCGCCCGGTACATATTTGCTGATTTAATTACCATTGCACGCACCATGGCAACGGTCATGGCATGATACGTCAAACGCCGTTAATTTTTTAATTTTTTATAAAATTTCATAACTTTCCGCACAACTTTCTTAATTTTTTTCTTTCATAAAAACCTTCTCCTGACAGTAACAAATATAACAAGCGAATTAGCGAATTCGGTCCAGCCGTTCACGCGTGATGTCGTGACCAAGAAAAGTAGGGATTCATTTTTATATACATAATATTACACATATATAGATGTACGTAAAAATGTGTGTTCATAGAAATTTCAAATTTTTCCATCTTTTTTAGGCATTCTAGATAATATATCCAGAATATTAAATATATTTTACAAAAATCTAAAGAATATTGTTTAAAACAATCTTAAATAATTTAAATTCACTTAAAATTGATAAAAAGTCTTATCAACACAAAAATTCCTACAAACTTGCATACGATTCTCATTGACAGACAAACTTTACTTAGTATTAAACGTATTTTGCTACTACTATATTAGTCAGTTTTAAATAGACTTCATAAATTACGACTTAGTGTACATTCATCTTTTCTATCCACTGTACCTAAAGATTTAGTTTGCTCTTGACTGATGGTTGAATCTTCTGCTTGTTGAAATTGGATTTCCGCCCTCGCTATTCCCAAGACAGTTGTTCCTGCACGAAAAATATTATTTCCTTATGTATTTTTAATAATACAATTCAGATGTTGGAGATTTACATATATAAATGAACTGCCTTTGAAAAAATCTTAGATTTTGACAGAAGTTCCATTTTCCATATATCTATTTATACATAACTAGCGACTCACCCTCGCTTCGCTCGGGTTCGCCCCTAGGTACGTGTTGTATATACTTACTTCGCACCGCCCGGTAGCCAATTTTTAGCCAATTTATACAAAAAGTTGATAAATTATATATTAAAACCTTCCTGGAGAACCATTCTATCCATTAGTGAAAACTTCATGAAAATTTGTGCAGTAGATTTTGAGTTTATCGCGAACAGACAGAGAGACAGACAGACGCGGCGGAGGACTTTGTTTTATAATATGTATAGATATAGATAGATATAATAAAATTCTAACTTGTCGAATCTGTACATTGAATATTTTTTGGAAATTCTTATTGGAATAGTAATTATTATCGATACAGAGGCATAATCTATAGTTTTTAGAATTTTTGTCTGTTTGTATTTAACTATCTACAACTATCTGGTATCCGTAACACAAGCCTCGTAGCTTACCAGAGAACTAGATGGCGCTGTTGTAATAATGTCCCAACATATTTATATTTATTTATTATCATCCATACAACAATTTTGATACGATTCTCACTATTGCTTAGAGATTTTTTCAGAAGTTGTAAATGTGTTCTATATAGACATTGTTATTTAAGAATAATAAATCACTGCTTCAATCCAATTCCAAACTAACCCAGAATCCACAGTCACGTTAACCACTAGACTAACTAAGCACTCATTCGAACACTACAGAAGTTATCATATGATTGAATAACGTTGAAAAACTAATTACTAACATTTGCATTGATTTTCTTCATTATAAATATATTCTAAAGGTTTATTTAAACCAAATATAGGTTAACGGTGGTTAAATATTAAATTTCTGTTAAACGAATCGGGTCAAGTAAAACGGCTATTCGAATTTAATACGCCGTATGTTCCAAATTTCGCTGTAGTACTTGATTGGCAGTGAATTCTTGCTTGTTTTTGGGCGCGCAGGAGGATTTATTTAGTTAATTTTTCTATGTTTTTAGTTTTCTTATTTAGAGTTGAGTGTAGTTTAATTTACTTAGTTTTCAATGGCTTTGAGGAAAAATATTACTATGTATACTCGTACAGTACGTCGTATTATATGAGAGCTTAACACTATTCGGAACAGATACGAAGTAAATGTGGAGACAGCAGGATGGTGAATTTTGTAAATTTTCTTTGTCGGATACCGAACTATGGGATATTATGCTTGAGAAATTCTAAAAACTTGGTTATTTAAATTAATATATTATGAAAATTTGGTGTAGGGAATGTCTGCCTTTTCAACAGTCTCGCCTCTCGTTCTGAATGTATGAACTATATTTATATCTATTTATTTAAAAATCAATTGTTGTTCGTTAGTGTCGTTAAAACAAAAAAAAATGGCTGGACTGATTTGAATAATGCTTTTTTATTTCGTTGGTATCAGGTTTTAGTATGAAAAAAGGGAAATCTGAAAATAGTTGGCAAAATTAAGAAGTTTTATTTTATAAATCTAACCCGTTGAAACGTACGTAGGGACGAAACCGAGCGAAGCGAGTGACCGCTAGTTTGTTATAAATGCAAGCAATTATGCAGTAATTAAGGCTCCATTCACATTTAAGTTTATTAGATAATCTAAGACAGGTTATTTAGTGAAAGAATTTTAATATCTAAAAGAATAAACACAAGTTTGATTCATAAATTCTATAAATCATTTAATTTCTATAGGAATTATGAAATTTAAAAGATCTAGGTTTCTTTATACCACAATGGCACACGAACTGAGGTCATTTCAACGCTTCTGGCTTTTACTTTCGAAACTTAATGATATTTTAATGACTGTCTTTTGGGTTTATATTTATTTTTAATCTGCGTTGAAGAGTTTTGCCGTTTATAATTTGCAGTGATAGTTGAACTTCTTATAAGTTATAACTAATGAATTGACACGAGTCTCGTTATTTTTTGAAATGTACTGCTTCGTTATTTCTAAGGTTAAAAGCAATTATAGCGATTTTTTTCAACTATATTTTTATTTAAACCATCGCATCATCATTTGAAAAGAAAATATTACAGTTAATAGCTTAGAAATTGTACATAAGTATTCACGAAGGAACAATTTTAGTACTTTCTATTTCATTCCCTCTCATATTTTTGTGGGATGGCAATCGGATACCTTACGTGCGCGAAGTTAAGTGAAGCTTCCTAATACCGTGTTGTTATGAGAATGTCTTATAAAAACTCAATAATTGAACTGTGCTAGACTCGGAACTCGAATCCAGGACCTATGGATTTACAGCGGTACATATTACTACTAGTGTACCAAGATAGCTTACGGAAAAGTCTTGTACCTACTAAACTAGATGGGTAAATGAAATAAATACAAAATATCTGACATGAAAATAATGATTTATAGACGAGAATGCTTATTTAATTAGTTTGTTTTACATTTTTTGTTGAAATTGAAAACCAAAACGATTCGTAGAAAATTTTAAATTACTGCTACAGTTGAACATTTTCGAACTAACTTTATCTTATTGTTCCTTAGAACAGCAAGTTAAGGGGAATACAATAATTATTAATTTTTTAAACAGACTGCTGACGTAATATGTTTTTTATATCTATAGATATATCTATGCTTGCATCACGAGAAAATCTCTGGACAGATTTTGATGAAATTTGGTAGGATGATAGCTGATTATCTGATACAACAAATAGGCTTCTTTTAACTGCTGGAAAATATCTCGTCTCTAAAGAATGTATATTAATGTAAGTACAGCCATACTTTTTATCTCCATTGAATGAACAGATCATAGTTTTAAGCGTGTATCTTCTTAATTTTATATTGGAATGGCAAATAATTTTGATAAATTGCTTAATTTTTAGTATTAATACAGTTATACCCCTTCACTTGATATATACTGATCATTCACGAGATATCGAAAGAAAAAACGATTTGACCAATTAGTTTATTTAGTCATGTTATTGGTGACGTGATTGCCTGCATGCATACTTTTAAATGAAACTATTTTTATTTAAAAGTAGGCAGGCAATCAAGTTTGATTGCTGAAACGCTGAGAACAAAATATCATAAAAAAGATTATTTAATTAAACTGTGAAATATTCACGTGATGTAAGAAAGTACGTAGTATCACATTTACTTGATGCCATTTCTAATTCTTCGTCTGTAGACTTCCTATAGCGCTCAGTTCTGAAAATTCCGTTATACTTCTACTTAGTTCGGAGTTTTGTATGGCCCTTAAAGTGAGTATTTTGTTTCAACTATCTGCTGTAATATATTTTATTACATTTTTTCTCATCGAGAACGAGAAAACTTGTAATTAAAAGTTTATTTTCATTAATCCTGAGAGATTTGTACGTGATTGCTTCTAAATTAGAGTATAATTTTTAACCTTCAAATATATATTTAATGCTATAATTCACATTACATAATCGACAACACACGTTTGGCTCAGTTTGTAGTGACCCTACTTTCTGCGCAAGGTCGTGGGTTCGAGTCCCGCTGGAGCATTCATTTCTTCAGCATTAATGTTTGTTTTCCAGTTATGGGTGTTTATATTTATAATATGTATGTATTTAAAAGTTATACGAGTATAATATGTGTAGTGTGTCGACTATCTGGTATCCGTAACACAAGCCTCGTAGCTTACCACGAAACTTGATGGCGCTATGTGTAATAATGTCCCAACATTGTTGTAATTTATTTTTAATTCATTTAAATCTATATATAAAATTTCAGATTGCAAACAAAAGCATATTTGGTACTTCTTTTCCTCTTAAACGATTTGAACAATGTTTTTTTATTATTATTTTTTGTGAGATCTCACAGTCAGTAGTTTCTTAAATGTAGTTGGAAGTTAAAAGCTATACTTTTCAAGTTTTTATCTAATAAATATGTAATAGATCTGAGTTTTTAATTATTGTGATACTTTTGATTTCTCACAGAGATACAATATTGGTTTCAAAAATAATTAACTTCGCACCAAGCCAATATCATTTGTAACAAGCTTTCTAGAAACGGATCAAAAATATCGCTAATTAAGCACACATCCCCAGCGATTTACAAATTAACAAAAAATTTTTCCTCGACTAATGAAAGAGACAAGTCAAGCGAATACCCCAGTTTTATTGAAATTCGCGATATTTACTGCAAAAGCTCGCTTTTGGAAACGGAACAACGGTCACGTAGCCTTTGGATTTGAATCCGACCAGTCGAACAATTTCAAACAACTGTATACAAATTTGTTTACAAAGAAAAAAAACCCTTATTCCCTTTGTAATAGAGAAATGATGTTAATGGTTGTACATATTAACGCTCGGTCAGATCTGAAGTAATATAGTCGGAAATACTTTTTTTAAAGCGTTTTTCGTTTAAAGCTGCGGATTTTGTTTTAATCCCAAACAAAAGTGTTTATTATTATTTTTTTTGATTTTGTAAGTGTAAGGTAAAATGGTAAAATGTTAAAGTTCGTTATTGCATTTAAATGGTTAATTTTCGTGAATTGAATTTATATATTTTACATAGGAATATAGAATACTAGCGAATCACCCTTGTTTCGCTCGGGTTCGTCCCTAGATACCCCCTTTAGGATAAATTTTTTACAAACTTCGAATGTATTTTTCATTTATATTTCAAGTTTCAAGCTTCTAGCTTTAAGAATGACGTAATTTCCATAAAAAAATTCAGCCCCAATTTAAATCGCTTCAGTAGTTTTGGCATGAAATCGCGACAGACAGACAGAGTTACTTTCGCGTTTATTAATATTAGTAAGGATGAGATTAGAAACTAAAAGCCCATAAATTCTATTTTCTTATATATTTTTAATATGAAGACATACAAACGTATCAACGTTTTATAATGCCAAAACAAATAGTCGGTGGTAGCCCAGTGAGAACGCAGTCGCGTGGGAAACCGAGTGAAGTGGGTTCAATCGCGGGTCAGGCACTTTTCATATTTTCATGAAATAAAAAATGCAAAAATATGTAACTAACTAACTAGGCTATATTTTACAAACTAATTAACCAATATCGTAGTATTAAATTAAAAACTATATAAATTTGCTTTGAAATTTTAACTCCTTAGCGTTCTCGTTAACATAAAAGATTATTAATTGACATATTATGTATATTCTTAGGTTAGGTGTTGGTTCAACCATTTTTTTTAGTTTTAACGAGATTAACGAACGGCATAACGAAATTTTATAAAAAACTAGCATATCCCGCGGCTTCGCTCGCGTTCTAAAGAAACCAAATTCTTAGATTTCACATACCGAGTGATGTTTTATAGCTGGTTTGCAACGGTTAGTTGAGAATTCTCAGAAACTAGTTTTTTCAGCAGTAAGAAGTATTCTATATCCTGACCTACCCATGCCCAATGGTTTTCTCGTAATCTGGTCACAGACAAACAAACAGACAAAATCTATTAAACTAAAGATTCGGCCTCTGTATCGAAAATAATGATCGTTTAAATAAGATTTTTCACGAAACTTTCAACGCACGGATTTGACTAGATTATAATATGTATAGAAGTACATTTTAACATCAAATATTTATATATTCACGTATCTTTTATTAGAAAAAGCTAATAAAAGTATTTTCGACAAACTATAAAATCTGTGTACAAAGGTTTTCGGCATCTAACAAACAATTAATATTCGCTTAGAAAACTGGTCTACGCGACGTGATGGTGAATAAGGAGCAAAGAAACAATGGTTACGGCTCGAGGTCAAATGTTAAAGTTACTCGTAGTTAAAATGGATAGGTCAAATTTTTCCATTCCAACCCTTTTCAGTAAAGCCTTAATACTGGCATTTCAATACCGAATTAGAGAGATATAGAATTAGATATAATTTTAGATGTTATAGTCTAAGAGTTTTGATCGAAAAAAAAATACTATCGAACATATAAAAGGGTATGGCATTATAAACTTGTGTTTTGTATTAATTCTTATTTTAAATAGAACCACCAAATTTTTAATTCACCTAATCTTCGCTAAAACAGGTTAATGAAATTAAATTATTATAGTCAAATAAGTGTTAACGGATCTGAGAGGAGTTTCGTCTCTTTGTATATTAGCTTACATCACTCAGAGATGAGATATTCTAGCAGCAAAAAGTAAGGTGGGTGGACCATGGAAGGCCAAATCCGAAAAGGTATAGTTTCATTTATAATATATGTATTTAATAAATTAATCTGTTCGGCCTTCTCAGACTTAGGAGTATCAAATACACTCTTATTTTAATAATTACCCAATTCATATATATAAGTATATTGTTTCGGATAACCAGCTATCATGATACTAAATTTTATCAAAATCTGTCCAGTGATTTTGTCGTGATACGGACATAAACAGACAGACAAAAATTCTTAAAACTATCTATTAATATATACTTTAAATTCTATAGATTCGGCCTTTGTATGGATAATAAATACTTAATAATAACTATTTCAATAAGAATTTTCGAAAGATATATAATGCTCAGATACGTCTTGATTATAAATTTTATTATAGGTATGTATGAGGATCGTAAATAAAACAATGTTAAATTCAAATAAACTAAACGCCAAAAACTCTACGACCGTATTACACGCTTGAGACAAAAGCAGCGTAGAGTAAGAATTGAAGCGAAATTAAAACCGAATTTTCCGTGAAGACTGGAAAAGTGTGAAAGTGAAGAAAAAAAATCGCTACTTCAAAGGCAACGTGCCCTTTGTGCTGTGAGTGACTGTTTTGGAAAATGTAAGACCTCGTATTTGAAGCTGTACCTGTATTTTATAAGCGTTGAAAATTGAGATGATTACTACAAAATTCAACTTAGTAAGAATAAAAAAAAGTATTTCATACTATAAGTAATATAATATTAAAAAAAATGGTATTTAAATCGCTCGTTATTTCTATCACAGCTCGGCACGGACCTCCCTCAGTACGAGGGGGATCAGGCCATAGTCCACCGCGCTGGCCCAGTGCGTGTTGGCGGACTTCACATGTCTTTTGAAAACTTGCTAGGTTTTCTCAGACATGCAGGTTTCCTCACGATGTTTTCCTTCACCGTAAGACAAGTGGTAATCATGATGATTTGCACATGAATATATCAGAGGTGGGAGACACGGCTTTGAACCCGCATCACTCGGCTATCCAAGTGAGCGCGTTACCGCTGGGCTAACATTGCCTATTTTTTTCCATAAAACTATATGTCTAAAAATGAACCAAAGTTCGAATAATTTACAATGGTACTATACGTATAACATAGATGGCGCTGTTTATGTTTAATAAATTATTAATTTGTTTTAATACGTGTTGTACATTAATTGTCATCGAATCTTATTTTTTTCTGTCACTTACATTTTAGTTCTTACATTTTATATATGAAGTAGTTAATAAGAATTTTTACAGTAAGAGCCATCTATCGTCTATTAAAGAAAAATAAAACTGCCCGTAAAATTACAAGCTGCCCTTTTTCACCCGACTGCGCGACGTAAAGGAGTGGTAATGTGTTTTTCAAATAATTTCAAATAATAAAAAATAACAGCTTTCCACTAATGCATAATACGAAAGTATATAATATAAGATACTAACAACAAAAAAAAATTAAAAATTTTGTCAGTCTGTCTGTCTGTTTGTTCCGTCTAATCTCTGCAACAGCTGGAACGATTTTAACGGGACTTTCACTTGCAGATAGCTAATGTTATAAGGAGTGACTTAGACTACTTTTTAACCGACTTCAAAAAAGGAGGATGTTATGTTTTAGAAACTTTATTTATTTTAACTAGCGGAAATATAAACACCCATGACTGGAGTACAAACATTCGTGCTTAATAAATGAATCCTCAGCGGGACTTAAACCATTAACAGCAAGTAGGATCACCACAAACTGTGCCAAAAGTGTGATTCACTATTTCGATACTTTGTTCATGTCCTCGGTAGTATAGTGGTAAGTATCCCCGCCTGTCACGCGGGAGACCGGGGTTCGATTCCCCGCCGGGGAGTACTTTTTGCTTTTTTGTACTGTTAATATCTTTCATTTTTTATTCTAACAAAGTCAGTTTCAGTACCTAGGTAGGTATATTGATTATTATTGGCTAGATTTTTACATTCTTTCTTCTTCATATTATCGTATCCACTTAGGCTTATTAGATTTATTAATACACATACCTATTACCAACTAAGTTTCCAGTAAAGTCATCGAACGGATTAGCTCGATTTACTCGTTCCCATTTTGCTACAATTTTTTTTACTATACGTTAATTTCCCATACTTCAATGTTTTAGTTATATTTCGTATAAAATATATCATAAGAATATACATATTTTTGAAATGTACTTAAATATAGAATAAAGATCAATTACAGATAAAAAACTATTGTTTAAACTTCGCACCTCATGGAAAAAATGACAAAAATGGGCATTTTAAGCTTTGCGTACTAATAAAAAACATGAACGTAATAGTAAAAAACTTTATAAAAGTTAATATAAAATGTAATTTCTCTGAACGGTTTAGTAATTTTAATATAACTGATAAAAATATGAACACTGTAGTTTTTCTGCTAGTAATCAAGTTGAAACTAAACATCCATACCATATACCATAATATGATAACACGTTTGGCTCAGTTGGTAGTGACCCCACTTTCTGCGCCAACGGTCGCTGGTTCGAGTCCCGCTGGGGGCATTCATTGGTTGAGCACGAATGCTTGTACTCCAGTCATGGGTGTTAATATTTATAATATGTATCAAATTCATCAATTTTGCTGCGGGATATTGTACTTATAATTACTTATAAAAAAAACATTAAAGTATTTATACTGTGAGCGAAGCGAAGGTTATCCGCTAGTGTAATATTTTTAAAGAAATCCTTTAAAAAGTTACAACTAGATGCTCTAAATATCTAAGCACTAGGTAATCAATAAATTCAGTCTGTTAAGTTCTTAAGAGGATGGCTTTTAGACGATATTTAAAACAATTACTTAGAGATAAGTACGGCGATGAACAATCACATTTCTACTGAGGAGTAGACGAGGGTTGCTTTTCTAATTTATAGTGCTGCGTGTCTTAAGTCATAGGAAATGTGCGTATTGAATAAATGTTGGGACATTATTACACACAGCGCCATCTACTTCCATGGGAAGCTACGAGGCTTGTGTTACGGATACCAGATAGTTGATACACTACACATATAAAACTTTAAAACTTTATGTATGTAACAAATTTAAAATATAAGCACCCATGACTAGAGTACCTACAAACATTAGTGATCAACAAATGAACCAGCGGGACTCGAACCCCCAACCGCTGTCGCAGAAATCAGGATCACTACATTCTAAAAACTGAGCCAAACGTGTCGCAAAATTATCACTGAATGATTTGTATTTTTAGTCATTCTCTTCTAACTTAACTCCGTACTAAGTCCGCGTACGCTCTAAGTGGGCTCCCACATTATTGCCAATAAACTGGCCAGCAACTACACCACATGTAGTTGGCTTATGTAAGGCATTTGAGGAATCCATGTACTCTACTGCACTGTTACATAATCCGTAACACATGTATCTAAGTAACAGTTCTCGATCATCGTTAGCGAGTGCGTTTTTATATACTATTTTACACTAGCGTACCCCCTTTAGCATACAATTTTTCAAACTTTTAATGTCTTACTCTTTCATATTTTGCATTTTGGACAATTCACACAATATCTTTATAAATTATAGCCTATGTGTTATTCTGATGTATAAGCTATATTATTGTAAAGTTTCATTAAAATCAATTCAGTAGTTTTTACGTGAAAGAGTAACAAACATCCATCCATCCATCCATATTTACAAACTTTCGCGTTTATAATATTATAGTAGGATAGGATGAATTTAAGTTAACGATTTAATACTGTTATTGAAAATGATCCGAATTTATTAATATAACATTTATTAAAGAAGCAATAAAAAATTTAATTATACTGATCATTTATAAAATATCATCTTTAAATAATTTTCGTACGCTATTAATAAGCTTTACTCGTATAATGGACGATTTTATCCACAGACGCAATCAGTATTTAAACTTATTTTTTGCCTGGGAAGATATTTATAGTACGATCATATTATCCCGCTTTACTTTAATATAAATATCGATAAACATGTTCTGTATACTATTTTTTCAACCCTTTTTAACGTACCATTATTGGGCACGGATCACCTTTCAATATGAGGGTCAATGTCGATATTGTGTATACGATTATCATACACTCGAATTTTTTTTACTAGTCTCATTTATAATTTTTTACATAAACTAATCAAAGTTAGAAAGACATTTTTCTATTATGAAAATAAAATTTAAAAAAAAACTATTTAAATATAACATGATAACCTCCTCCTTTTGGAAGTCGGTTGAAAATGGGTTCAAACCATTAAAGTCAAAAATATAAAGCAAGCAACCAATCAAAACGTCAGGCCTACATCGCGCTATTAAAGAGTTGATAACCATTAACCGTGCTATAATGGGGAGTCCGTTTCTTCACAGGAAAACAGGTATGCGGTAGGTTGTTACTAGCCTCCGCAACTTGTCAGGACTTGTCTGCAGTCAACTTCGAGGCACTAGACTCTCTAGATTCTAGAGGATTTTCCACGAACTTTGCAAATAACCTTTGCAAAGCAAATGACTGTCCACACTTGTTCTACGGCACACAGGATGTCGGTATCCGCCGTCAAACTGATGTAGAAAATTTGACTCTATTATAGTTTTTTATTTTTAATTTTTATGTTATACTCTGTTTTTAGAGGTCTGTACCCAAAGGGTAAAACGGTACCCTATTACTAAGGCTGGTGTCCGTCCATCCGTCCGTACGCCTATCTGTCTCTTCGTCTGTCATCAGGCTGTATGTCATGAACCGTAACAGTTAGAGTTGAAATTATATGAATTTTAATTCCATGTTATATTAAATAAAAATAAAACAATATTGGATATTTATATGAAACGGACTCTATGTTGATTACTCTCTCTTATTCTATTCTTAATTTAACACACAGCGCCATCTAGTTCCGTGGTAAGTTACGACTTGTGTTACGGATATCAGATAGTTGACACACTACATATAACTTTAAATAAATACGTACATATTATGAACATATAAACACCCGTGACTGAAGTACAAACTTTAGTGCTCAACAAATGAATAGCCCCAGCTGGACTCGAACCCGCGACGCGCACAGCAAGTAGGGTAACTACAAATTGAGCCAAACGTGTCGTTTACATACATTACATAATACATTCAAAACAAACATCTACATGTGTTAATTAAATAAACATTAATTACATGATAATTAATTAATACATTGAAATAATAGAATAGATTATTAATAAATATTTACATTATAAAGTCTACATAATATTATGTCTTCAATATGTAAAGGGTTGAATTAATTACTTTGGTATTGTTATTTCTAACAAAGGCCTACCTGTGACCTTCAAGTGCCGACAAACGTTATCGGAGATCGTGGGTTCAAATCTCAACCTGTGTCACGAATATATTTTTTTTACTTTATAATTTTACATGTTTATTTATACATATATTTTTTTAATTTATTATGAAAATATTATTCTATAACTTTTTTAATTTTTTAATTACTTAATTTTTTTTTCTTTTACTAGTAAAATGATTATTAATTAAAGTATTAATAGTTATAAAAATGAATAAGTAATATATAACTTGTAAAATAATACAAATTTTCATACAAAAATCGCGAAGTCCTGAATCGCGCTATCGAAGTTTTCTAACATCCGTGGCATATATACGGCGCGTTTGAGATCTTAAGCGGGGAGTCCGTTTCTACGTAGTGAAGCAGTCGTAGCGGAGGACTGTTCTAATCTCCGCCGTTCGCGTAGTTTGGTGGTCCTATGCGAAGTCATGCCCTGAGTCAAAGCACTCTAGCGGTCCCGATGCCAGACTTTCGAGTTAACTCACTCAAGTCTTCTCAACGTCCATAGCGACAGTCAACTTAGGAAAAAGGTTCCTAGACAACACTCATGTAGAAATATCGACTCCCTTTTTGACCGATTTTAATATGTATTTTTGTACACAAGACGATATTATTATGTATTATAATTATAAACCGTTGAGAGGAATATTATAGTGTTAAAATAATATAAAAAAATTAATTATGTAAATAAATAAATAATTTAAAGATATAATATATATTTTTACTTATGTATACATACATACTTAATATCTGATTTAACAAATATCTAGTGCTTTTTAATTTAATTACCGAGACGAAGTACTGAAATATTAAGTTTAATAATAATTGTAATTGTAATAAACGAGTTTTTTACAAAATAATTTAATATTTTGTAAAAAATTTAAACTTTATGTTAAAGAAAGATAAAGAAACCGAAAGGCAATAATAGAATCATTAATCCTCGATCCTAATTAAGTATTGTTATAATAATAATAAATTATTAAACAATAATATTATTTTTCAAGCGCCATTGGTTACTTAGAAAATAGAGCATACGAAAAAAAATAAAAATCACATTTTAAAGCGTATAGTAAAATTACCCTACCTGGATAGAGATTACTATTATTTACGGGCCTTTCTTTAAACAGCTGCTTTTTACAATGAAATGAGTCAAAAGACGAAGAATCATTGTTCTATCATTTACAAAGCAGGTACAAATTTTATATAATTTAGTACTTTACCTTATTTCTAATATATTTATTTGTAACGCGTGCTATTTCTGAACATATTGTTATCTAGTTATGTGTTAGTAATAATAGAGAAATAATAAATATAAGTATGTTGTGATATAAATACACAGCACCATCTAGTTCCATGGTATCCGTCACAAAATTTAATGCCTCCAGCGGGATTCGAACCCGCGACCACTAGCACAGAATTATATTGGAAATATTTTTTCTTAGATTTCGGCGAATAGTTAAAAAATTAAATAATAAAACTGAAATACATAATATTGCCATATTTTATTTATATAAAAAATAAAAAATGTACATATTTAAAAAAAAGTTTTTTTCAGCATACTACTAACATTGTAAAGAACGTTTTTCACAATTGCAAATGCGAATTCGGATGCGAATTTTGATTATTGAATATCAAGCGTGAAGCGTGCAAAATGTTAAACAGACATGTTTGACCTTTTGTGTTGGTTATGTTTATCCCTGACATAGCGGATATTCGTTGAATTTTGATAAAACATGATTAAAGCATAAGTAGTTGTATTGTCAGCCTATCCGTATAATTCCATATATTTTTTTTTGTTTGTCGAATACTTTTGTCAAACATTCACATCTTTTTTGCTAATAGTAATGCAAATCTTAAAGAATATGCGACATGCGTATATTCGCGAGTGCGAATATTTGCTGTTACATCACTACTACTTGGTAAGAAAATTAAGTTATTATTAATAAGTAACCACTTTATCTGGTACTGCACATGGCCAGTGTGATGGACCGTAGGCTATTAATTAATTATTGGGAGGGCTGTGCCTACCCATGGGACGTTAGAAGGGGCTGAGTACAACTATTTAGTATTTATTATAATTGTTTATAAAAAAATAGCTGTAATTGGAGAAATATTTTTAAACTCCTTATAATAAACAAAAAAAGTATGTATTTAGTCTTTTTATAACTTTTCAATACACAAATATAGATAAAAAAATATTTTTTATTTTTTTTAAAAAAGGAGAGTCAATATTTCTACATTAGTGTTGTCTAGGAACAGCTTTCCTAAGTTTAGTGTCGCAATGGACGTTGAGAAGACTCGTAAGTCTGGCATCAGGACCGCTAGAGTATTTGACTCTGGGCATAGATTCGCATAGGCCCCCCATACTACGCGAACGGCGGAGATCAGAGCAGTCCTCCGCTACGACTGCCTTACTACGTAGAAACGGACTCCCCACTCTATGTTTAAAGCGCGCTGTATATATGCCACGGATCCAGAAAACTTTAATAGCGCGATGTAGGACTTTGTAATTTCAAAGGCTTTAATTTCTGTTTGTCTGATTATAGTAAAAGGAGCATTGTCAGTTTTTAATAACGTATAAATTATACATAATAATGTTTCATGTCAATGGAGAAAGAAAAAACTGCTTTTTTTCTCCACTTTACGCGTATGCATAAATAATCTATGTGTGGTGTAACTATCGCAAAACGGTATTCTTATCAGTGTTAGACTAATATCTCTGTTCGGTACAAACGTTCAACTAATGCGTAGTTGTGACAAGCCACATCATAATATGATAATTACAATGTTTAAATTATCAAATGTTCTCCGTTTATTAACTGTAAAGAACAAAAGAAAACAAAAAAAATCCAAGAAAAAATCGGTTTTAGGAGCCATAAGCCCTTGAACCCAAAAAACACAGAAAAATTAGATAAACGTTCCTATATAAAAAAAGAACGATAAAATATACTCTTTTCTATATTATAACTACTACTTAGTAGTCGAAATATTTTATATTACTATGGAAATATTAGGAGATATTACATATTATATTTTGACGACTCGTTTGGCTCAGTTGGTAGTGACCCTACTTTCTGCGCCAGCGGTCGCGGGTTCGAGTCCCGCTGGGGGCATTCATTTGCTAATCACGAATGTTTGTACTCCAGTCATGGGTGTTGATATTTATAATATGTATGTATTTAAAATTTATATGTGTAGTATATCAACTATCTGGTATCCGCAACACAAGCACGTAACGTAGCTTACTGCGGAACTAGATGGCGCTGTTGTAATAAATGTCCCAACATATATTATATGACAGTAATTTATCTATTTTTATTTTATCAACTGTTTCCAAATTACTTCTTAGTGATAACTCTAAAACTCCTCAATAGATAGTAAAGAAAGAAAAATTGGTTTATAAAAAGGTTAGAAGAAAGCATGAACTGTTCGACCTTGCCTATTACAATTTACATCAAGCGGGAATGACTCTGTAACCACGAACATGACAGCTGTGCGACGAGTTTGAAATAATAATGTCTAGTGAATAAAGGCGTAGTTCAATATATTTCCAATTCTAATTGTATACATTAAGGTTCAAAATACAACAGTTCAAATAGCAAACACTCTGTTTTATAATCAAGTTATTTCGCGACACTGATGTAGAAAAAACTTGTAATTGACCGGCTTTATTCAAGGCCGACTCTCAAGGACGAGTAAACATTTGATTCTACGATTATAATGATTTATATTTGGTTTTTTTATTTAAATACAATATTAAGTAAAATATTATTATTTATAGAAATAAACCATTTAAATTTTAAAATATAATATTCTTAAGAAATCTAATAGAATTCAATAACTACCTGACGCAGAAATCGAACCCTGAATATTATCTGCAATAACAATAAAAATGTTTAATTTAAATATTTAAAATAATATTGTAACTATTGCTTTGCTGATCAAACAAATAATTATTTTTTTTGTTTCAGGTACAAAATCGTTGGCTGTTTATATTTTTCCGATAGAGCCGGTAGGTAGATATTGTGGTCCTTGTCTCTCTCTATGTACAGTTTGTCAGACCGGACGTCGGATGATCGAACAAAGCAGCATCCCATATTGTTTAGCATCTTATTGTTATACACAATCTTTGTTCTCACTGTATTCATTTTCTAACATGCGTCGGTTTTTAAATATAAATCATAATAAAAATATGTTGGGACATTATTACAACAGCGCCATCTAGTTCCGTAATAAGCTAAGCTTGTGTTACGGGTACCAGATAGTTGATATACTAAGCATATAAATTTTGAATACATACATATTATAAATATAAACACCCATGACAGGAGTGCAAACATTCGTGCTCAACAAATGAATGCCACCAGCGGGACTCAAACCCGCGACCGCTGACGCAGAAAGTAGGGTCACTACCAACTGAGCCAAACGTGTCGTCAAATATATAGGTATAAGGCATTTTTACATGGGGCTCTATATTTTTCTAAGGCTCTACATACACTGTGTATTTGGTATTTTCAACCGACTTCCAAAAGGAGGAGGTTATCAATTCGTGTGTATTTTTTTTTTTTATGTTTGTTAGCTCATAACTTTGAACTGGGTGAACCGATTTTGATGATTCTTTTTTTATTTGAAAGGTAGTGCTTCCCATGTGGTCCCATTTTTATATTTTCCAGTTCTGACTATGGCATCCATGAGAAAACCATAAAAGTCTTAAATTTGTATTAAGTATTTGCGCGACAAATGGACGAATAACTCAATATCACGCCAACTGATTTCGATGATTCTTTTTTTAATGGAAAGGATATACTTCAAGGGTAGTTTGATGAGAGTTTGGTAAGGTTCTGATGATGGGATCCATGACAAAGTATCGGAACTCTTCAATTTTTAGGAGCAAATTAACGATGCTCGGCCGAATCTTTTATAGGCTATATGGATATTTGAGTCACGTACCGTAACTGATGATGGAAGGTACAACTCCTCAACGGTTAGCAGTTTAAAGAAATTTTTTCCAATATAATACGCAATTATGGACCGATGGTTGTATACTTTCAGGCTATTAGGTTTACCTCATAATAGAAGGTAAATTTTTATAGTCATTAACACAATACGTATCTACTTTCCGCTAAAAATTTTAAAATAAATTATTTTTAAAAAAAAACAAAAACCGACTTCCAAACTTAATAAATCTAAACTAAAAAGTAGAAAATAATACTTTTAAGGACTTTGTTAATTTTGAAGTCGGTGCCAGCCAAAGCAAAATAACTCTAAATAGATACATACTTGATTAATCTATCAATTTGTAAACATAATCAAAATACCTGGCTGGCACCGACTCCAAAATTAACAAAGTCCTTAAAAGTATTATTTTCTACTTTTTAGTTTAGATTTATTAAGTTTGGAAGTCGGTTTTTGTTTTTTTGTTAAAAATAATTTTTTTAATTTCTTTCGACTAGGCACGAGCCTTTATCCAATATGAGGAGGATCATGCCATAATCCACCACGCTTGTCAAGTGCAGGTTGTCAATTAACATGTCTTTTGAAAACTTGTTAGGTTCTCACTTCTCTCTGATATGCAGGTTTCTTCGCGATGTTTTACTTTACCGTTAAAAATGATTAATAAATGAAACTATCAGAGGTGCGAGACCCGGATTTGAACCCGCTTTACTCGGTTACTCAAACGAGCGTTACCTCTGGGCTACCATTGCCATTACACGTATTTATATATGTAAGTACAAATATTGGGCCTATTTTTACTGAGATAATATATTTTTTAAAAAGTTAAAAAATAGCAAAACTACAGTTTCTTAAACTGTGCTTTTCACAAAAAGTAAGAAAAAAGCCAACGTCACGCGGTGTTCCCAGGCGGTCACCCATCCAAGTACTGAACGCGCCCGACGTTGCTTAACTTCGGTGATCGGACGAGAACCGGTGTGTTCAACGTGGTATGGACGTTGGCGATAGCCTGTTTGAAACAGTCGTGCGCCTCAGAGAGTACTGGTAGCTTCAGTAGCGACAACCAACGTACAAAATGAGAAACAAAAAGCCAACGTCACGCGGTGTTCCCAGGCGGTCACCCATCCAAGTACTGACCGCGCCCGACGTTGCTTAACTTCGGTGATCGGACGAGAACCGGTGTGTTCAACGTGGTATGGACGTTGGCGATAGCTTGTTTGAAACATCTCGTGCGCCTCAGAGAGTACTGGTAGCTTCAGTAGCGACAACCAACGTACAAAATGAGAAACAAAAAGCCAACGTCACGCGGTGTTCCCAGGCGGTCACCCATCCAAGTACTGACCGCGCCCGACGTTGCTTAACTTCGGTGATCGGACGAGAACCGGTGTGTTCAACGTGGTATGAACATTGGCAATTTCTACATCTGAATCTTTTTCGTAACTCATCATACAAAATATATATTCATTTTAACCTTTTAATTTGACTGTCTGACTTAAAAAAATGTGGTACATTATAATATTCTATATTTTTTTGCTTTTTTAAGCGATATAATGTTCGCAAGGCGTGAATCTATTAAAAAGAGTCCTACTTAGAAGTCTCCAAGAGTTTCAAAGAGTCTTCTGTAAGGTATACCTTACAGAATTATTATCATTATGTTGTTCTAAGCATTTTTTAGATAAATTTGCTGTAAAATATACTCAAAACTTATACGTTTATTACTATATAATATCTTAATATATATATTTCTTGTGTGCGTGTGTATGTGACTGAACTCCTCCTAAACGACTGGACCGATTTTGATGAAATTTTTTGTGTGTGTTCAAGGGGATCTGGGAATGGTTTAGATTCACAATTTCAAAATGGTCCAGAATGTTTTAGCTTATTAAAAAAAGTTTGAAATTTTCAAATTAAAGACGTGTAGACAGGACAACGTCTGTCGGGTCCGCTAGTATATACATATATTTCATTCAACAATTATTTTCGTAATTATGAATATTATAAAAGAATTATGAACAAAGTAATTCTCTCACAGTCGCAAAGTTTATCTGAGGAAAAGCACGTACGAGCTTTGTAAAGTAAAATAAAAGCGATGTAGGTATAAAATAACGTTCATAATGTGTCGTATATAGATCATAGTCCATAGACATATGACGACACGTTTGAATCAATTTGAAGTGACCCTATTTACTGTGCTAGTGGTCGCGGGTTCGAGTCCCGCTGATCACAAATGTTATATTAAAGCTTGTACCGTATCATGGAACTAGATGGTGTTGTGTGTTGATCTCCCGACATATTTAAATTTAACACATATTCTACATGTCATCAGCACTTTTTAACGTCCCACTGCTCGGCACGGACCTCCCTCAGTACGAGGGGGATCAGGCCATAGTCCACCGCGCTGGCCCAGTGCGTGTTGGCGGACTTCACATGTCTTACGAAAACTTGCTAGGTTTTCTGAGAGCAGGTTTCCTCACGATGTTATCCTTCACCGTAAGACAAGTGGTAATCATGATATAAATGATTGATGATGATGATGATGAGGTGCGAGACCCGTGGTTGAACGCGCATCACTTGGTTATACAAGCGAGCGCGTTACCGCTGGGCTACGACTGCCTTATTCTACATACATATGTAGGTACATACAATATAGTAAGTACTTTAAAAGTGTGTCATGCTATGCGTTGCTAGCTCAAGAAACTAATTACGTACTTCCTCTTTTTTGGAAGTCGGTTGCGTATTTTAAGTACATTTTAATATTCTCTACTACTTTAAGAAAAAGATTTTTGTTAATTAAAGCACCTTTATCCTGAAACCTTTAAAACTCGACATTTTGTAGTGAAAAAAAAGAAAACTTTCATTTTTATACATCAAACAATGCCAAATTGAGATGTAATAAAGCTAAGTGACAATGGGCGCAATACTGCCATTGTCTATACTTCGGACTTTACGTAATTGGCCTTCTTTGCTCTTTGTGAAAAGCGATGCAGTTTAAAATTTTTTGTTGTAGAAAAGATAAATTTGAAATACTGAGTTGAAGTATAAGTATTTTAGGTATTAATCTAGCATAGTTTAGTTAATTTTAAATAGATATCTATACATATTATTATAAAACAAAGTCCTCCGCCGCGTCTGTCTGTCTGTTCGCGATAAACTCAAAAACTACTGAACCGATTTTCATGCAGTTTTCACCAATGGATAGAATGGTTCTCCACGAATTTTTTAGTATATAATTTATCAAGTTTTAGTGTACATTGGCTAAAATATAATGATATTATTTGTTAGAGGTAAAATAAGCTGTCTGGGAGCTTTTAACGACAACGCTGCCTAAACCCTTTGAGATATAACAAAATGATGTATGGTGGAATATATAGGTCTACAAAAAAGTCCGCAATGGCATAATATGTCTATCTCTTAAAGATAACATACTAAGTATATCTGTTATAATAGCTTAAAAAATTAGCAATTATAAATCGGTAATTGGAAAGCCATTTACACAAATACGGTATTAATCCTTATCATTTTAAATAAGTTAGAGGCTTTAACTTTATGCTGATTTTTTTAATTAATGTAGTCATTATATAAGAAAATAACTCTTAAAACTATAGGTAGTTTTTAGAGGTATTTTCTTTCTGTCTGTCTGTAATCGCATCACGAGAAAAGCTCTGGACAGATTTTGATGAAAGATGATGAAGGTATCTTGATAGCTGGTTATCTAGGTCAATATATAGGATACTTCTTAATGCTAGAAAATATACTTCGTGTGTTTACTAACCGTTAAAATGTAAGTAGTACTTTTAGTAGTAGTACTTTAGTAGTAGTACTTTAGTAGTAGTACTACTTTTACTTTAGTAATTTACTTTTTACTTTACTAACTTTTCTTTACTTTAGTACTTTACTTTAGTAGTACTTTTTAGTAGTGAAGAAGCCGAAGCTTACGAAGACATGCACATTCTTTATGTTTATTTTGTCACAATTTTTTTTGTTTGATATACATGAAATTCAACTGTGGTCTAATCAAGAAAATAAATGTTTTAAAGACGGTCTTAGTCTAAATGTGCATAATTATTCACGTTTTGTATACAAATAGAATAAGTTATTTTTATTAAAAAAAAATAGAATAAGATCATTTGTAAACAGTTTGTAACTTACCTATGTGTTAAATAAAGAATCTTGAAATGAAAAAATCTGTGAAAAAGCCAAGCGGATCTAGGGTGAATCGCTAGTATTTCATATAAATAAAAAATCTATCTACACTACACGACACGTTTGGCTCAGTCGGTAGTGACCCTACTTTCTGCGCCAGCGGTCGCGGGTTCGAGTCCCGCTGGGGCATTCATTTGTTGAGTACGAATGTTTGTACTCCAGTCATGGGTGTTTATATTTATAATATGTATGTATTTAAAATTTATTATCCGTAACACAAGCACATAACGTAGCTTACCACGGAAATAGATGGCGCTGTTGTAATAATGTCCCAACATATTTATTATAATATATTTATTCAATTTTTATATTAATTATACTTTAAACGATTTCCGCCGGAATTAGCTCCAACAAAACAAATATACGACGGGATATAAAGCAATTTACAATATAGCGAATGTTTTATATCAAACGAAATCGTGTCACCGCGTATTCCACAAATCACTGGCGAGGCAAATCAGCACTCCTCTCATAAATTACCCAGCCGTCCGTCACTTTGTAATTAGTCGCCATTTTTGTCGCCATTGATTGAGATAACAAATTAAACTTCCGGTTGTCAAGTTACGTCGTATCATTCAGATTAGCTAAAATATAATATATGTCTATATATATGTATGTATAATGTATATGTTATAAATGAAACTACTTTTTCCGATTTTGTCGCGGTTTTTTTTCGATTTTTAGTTACCAACGTTTCGAACTAAAGCGTTCGCAGCAATCATGGTCAAGGGCGAGTCTCGCTCGGAAACGTCGGGAACTAAAAATCAAAATAAATCCGCGACAAAATCCGAAAAGGTAGTTTCATTTATAATGTCGAATATTCGCGTAAACCTAAGAAAGTTTTATGTAATGTTGTTTGTACATATGTATGTATTATGTATATTAGTAAAACATTTTTTAATTGATAATTATAAGAATTAGAGAATGTCCTGGAGAAAGCAGGACTTTTATGATGTCAAATCAAGTTTAATGCATGTACGTTATAACTATATTATAATACAACCAAGTTACATTACAATGAATTAGGGATGTTAGAAAACGTAGGAAATACAAAGATATTTAGCACATTACACATTTATACATATTTAGACGACTCGTTTGGTTAAGTTTGCAGTGACCCTGCTTATTGTGCCAGAGGTCGCGGGTTTGACTCCCGCTAGAAACATTCATAATATGTGATGAGCTCGAATTTTTGCACTTCAGTTATGCGTTAATATTTATAATATGTATGTATTTCAAATTTTATACCTGTAATGTTTAATATTCATTTATAATGGATCAACTATCTGGTGTACCAAAGAACTAGACGGTGCTGTGTGTTGTTGCAACATACTTACTCACCCTCTTTATTATTATATTTTATTTATTGTTTTATTAAATCCATTTAGACCGTCTTTTATGTACACAAATTGGACGATTAGATTCTACAAATGTGCATCGTCCGGGAATTGAATTTTTGACTCGTGAAGAATATAAACATAAAACTTTTTTGACGTACCACCAAATCTTATTCATAATGTTCTTAAAGAGATGATATCTCCTAAGGACCTAAACTGATTGATTCTGAATCTTAAAAAACTTGATGGAAGCTACATTACCTTTAAGTGCTGAAGGTTATTTTTATCATAACATGATTTTCCATAAAGAAATCATATCAGTAAAGTCGTTAGCGTCTGAGTGTGTTGAGGGCGCAATAAACAATAAATACGCCTTGGTTGGAATTGAATCCTGAAAATGTGAAATTAATGTACCTCCAGTGGTAGTGATGAAGCTTTATATAGGCCGGGATATATGCTAGGTTCGATTTAGTCCCTCTTCCTAGGCATGTTTTAATGGATATTATAGATTATAAAGAGATTAGACATTTTCCCGTTGTAATTTAAATTGCTATCAGCTATCATTATACCAATTTTTATCAAAATCTGTTGGTGCATTTGTCGTGATGCGTGCCCAGAGATGGACAAAAATTCTTAGAACTATAGATTTGTCGGCCTTTGTATGGATAATAACAACTTTTTCGGTAATTAGACTCCATAAATTTGTGACTAATACTTAAAATAAGATCTGAATCTGTGCCCGTTGACTAATGAAACACCAGACGGTCGTCAATTGTACTGCTAATAATTATTAACAATAAGCTGGTTCTTATATAGACATGTTAATTAAGGTCACTCATTTTTAAACCATGATTAAAAAGTTTATTTGTGTTATATTAACGTAACAGTGCGGGGAGTGGTAGCCCAGTGGTAGCGCGCTCGCTTGGATAACCGAGTGATGCGGGTTCAAATTCTAGTCTCGCACCTCTGATATGCTAATGTGCGAATCATTTCTAACATAATAAACCTCTAACGGTGAAGGAAAACATTGTGAGGAAGCATATCTGAGAGAACCTAGCAAGAGAATTATGGCATGATCCCCCTCTTATAGAATCGACACTCGTGCCCAGATGTGGGTCATTAAAAAGGGCTAAACACAATAACATAACTATTACATAACTTCATCGTCTTTTTTCATTTAATTCTACTATAGTAGAGTAATAGGGATTAATAATAAAACTGCGTAATTTCTGGTTTACTTCGCCAACACTATCGGATTAATATCCCAGAATTACAATTTATTATCCCAGAATATATAATTACAATATTAAATTAAGCACTTTTACCCCAGAATTTCACTTGCAAAAATTAATCAGACTTAATTTAACAGCCTTCAAGTTCATTATTTCTTCTTAAAGTGGTAATTTGAAACAACAGACAAACTCAAATTTCATTTATAAGTTGTTATATATATATATAATTGACATAACATTTGGCGCGTACTGTCTGTCAGTATATAAAACAAAGAGTGCGGTCACCGCGTCCTTCCCGTGACCGGTGGTCTTAAGGCATTGACTACACAGACAAATTTTTATTTGTTTATGTACCGAATGTAAAATTATTAAACAATAATGATTGTGTTAAGTTATTTTCTTATGTAAATGATAACACAGATACTGTTAATTATAATAATATTATATATAATTGATAGTTGTAAGTTTAAATGTAAGAAGAAAACTCTAGAACTACTTTTGACTAAACGAGACTTCTTTTTTTTCAGCTAAACTTAGCACAATCGCATAGAATTCATAATATTCATTTTTCAAATTATATCAAAATTTTCATTCCTATATATTGTAAATTATAATGTCGCTAGTGCAAACCTTTTTTTTTTTTGTTGTCGCTGGAGGAAACCCATCATGGGGACCCACCGATCCGTCATAAACCGGTGGGTACTGTGAGACTCCTGCTCACTAAAACCTCCAGCGGAACACGTCGCCGCAATGCAATGGGACGTTACGGGATCGCTTTCGCACTCAACCGTAACGTCCCTGCGCTAGTGCAAACCTGTCCTAACGACAAAATAGCACTCCCAATACTGACCTTGGTTGCTAAATTCATTTTAATTTTGTAAGCTTTTATAAAAACCTAAATTTGGAAAGTTCTGGTTGAACACGAATTATTTAATTAATTTCATCATATATACGATACTAGAGGATCACCCTCTCGACAGACAGACACGGCGGAGGATATATATATATATATATATATATATATATATATATATATATATATATATATATATATATATATATATATATATATATATATATATATATATATATATATATATATATATATATATATATATATATATATATATATATATATTTATATATATGTATAGATGCTATTTATTTAAAAAAAATATATTTTTACTCCTCTAGACGCATTTCAACGATTACCTTAGATTTCTAAAAAATATATTATATTTTTCCATCGTAGTAAGTATCCTATATCCCTACCCGGACAACCAGCTATCGTCATTCCAAATTCAATCAAAATCCCTCTAGTGGTTTTCACTTGATGCGGTCACAAACGTACAAAAGGAGAAAAACTCTAAAACCTATAAATTTGACCTCTAACGATAATGATACCTATTCCATGAAATATAAAATGTACGCATATGACTCACAATTTTATTATATTGTACCTATAGAATGGTATTATTAGGATAGCAGCCTATTGGGAATCTTACTTTAGAAATAGCGGGAAGTTGGGTTGAAACTTTAATTGGTTTTCCAAAGATGTGTGAAATCTGCGAACTTACAATTTAACAAGATTACTAAAGAGGAAAGATGTAATAATCACAATATTGTCAGACGTGCGAGATCTGAATTTGAACCTGTTTCACGTAGGTTTTCATATCCTCTTCGTAGCTGCTGCTAGAGCAGAGGAGTCGCCACCCTAGAGGAGCTACGGCGGAGAGTCTCTCGTTGACTCCCCTGCACGTCATCGGGGTGGTCGGGATACTCTACAATCTGAGAGCATCCTGATTTAGGGGAGGTGGTCCACGTGGTTCGGGGTGTCCGCAGGGGCGTTGTGATGTGGTCGTAAGCGATCCTGTAACGCCCCATTGCACTGCGGCGAAGGGTTCCGCTTTGGGTTCACAGTCCCTGCCGGTTGACGGACTGGTAGTACTCCAAGATGGGTTTCCGGTTTTGGAAAAAAATGGTCTGGTTACCAATGAGCTTACTGAGTGTTAGTTCATATTATTACAAGATTAACATATTATTATAATATACTAATACCTCTAAGCTTTTTATCAAATATTTTATGATACATATAAAATTAATTAAAATAAGTTGGTGCCCTCGATTTCTGCCGCAAGGCCAACCAGTGTAATAAAGGACTTATTTAATTAAAAGTATATCGCCTACTACGTGGTTACCAGTACTTGTTTGTGTAAAAATTGCTTTATTAAAAGAAAAAATTGCTTATATCTCGTAAAAACTTTAATAACCTTTAACCGTTTAATATATTTAATATAGTATATACATCACACTCACACTTCTCATTTCAACCATTTTTTTAAACGTCCCACTGCTGGGCACGGGCCTCCCTCAGTACGAGGGGGATCAGGCCATAGTCCACCGCGCTGGCCTAGTGCGGGTTGGCGGACTTCACATGTCTTTCGAAAATTTTCTAGGTTTTCTCAGAGATGCAGGTTTCCTCACGATGTTTTCCTTCAGCGTGAGACAAGTGGTAATCATGATAGAAATGATTCGCACATGAAAATGTCAGAGGTGGATGAGCTGGACTTGAACCACTACCGTGTATATACATCATTGGTTTAAAATTATAGTGATTTACACGAGTAAATAATTACAGTTTTAAAAAACCAAAATTGCATAATACGAAATTAATTACTTCAGTAAAGTACTAGTTATATTGTGCTTCATTTAACTGGTGACTCGATGGCATCAAAATAATGTGTTGTTATCTAGATTTGATATATTTATGAAGTTTTAAATTAATATGATTAAAATAATTAAGTTTAAAATTACTTTTAAGGATTGATTTCATAGATACTCGTACATGACGCTACGTTAAGTTAAAAATCGTTTTGATTGTCTTGTCTTTATCAGACAAACCAACAAACTGTCAAATTTATATATCATATAAGTAATGATTTTTATTAGTCTTTGAGATATTATCTAAAAAATTACGAACTTGTCGTAATATTTTTTATATCAAAATGTACGTGGGACGCTTTAATATGAAACTACTAAAGATTTTGTTTCTCAAAAGTAATAAGAAATGTTGAATATAGGTTTACATTATAATATATTTGAATTTAAGTAAAAAGGAAGCTTACAATATAAGTATTATATAAATTTATTGGACAAGAATGTGAACAGGAAAAGCCTATTAACCCGAGATAACCTACAGCGAACGCAGTTTAAATGACAGCTGCGCTTGCGCAGACGTATCTGGAAAAGATGAGTAATGGCATCACTTGGTACACTCAACTCTTGGCACGTTTTATCAATTGAATGTTAATTTATATCATTTTAAACGACATTATACTTTTATACCTCAGTACAGTATTGCTATGGATTCGGCCTCTATCAATAGATACATATAAAAAAAATTAAAATAACTGTTTTTAATTTGAAATTAACAACTTTTCACTAAATGCATATGAAAGTATATACGGTACGGTACGGTATATCAATCAATTTTTAAACTTATAAGTCTGTCAGTCTGTCTGTTTGTTCCGGCTAATCTCAGAAACAGCTGGGCCGATTTGGATGGGACTTTCACTCACCGATATCTAATTTTATAAGGAGTAACTTAGGCTACGTTTATTTTATAAAAAAATATATAAAACCGCTTAATTTAAAGACTAAGTTAGAATTATATTACATGCATAGATGTAAATATTAATTGCGTTTAAATATACTTAAGTAATTTAATTTCAGTTTTAATCATTTTAAACTGCTGTCAAAGGTTTGAAAGCAAAGTAAATTTAATGTCTTAAATCCATAAAAAGTTAGTTTTATACACGGATTTCCTTTAAGCAATAACTTTAGGAGTAAAAGCTAATTAATTAGATTAAATTTTAATTACTTTGGAAGACAAGCTGATACCTTCGACTTAGTTTGCATAATATTACAATTAAATAACAGGCTGTGGTTTGGATATTAGTTCACACTAGCGATTAACCCGTGCTTCGCTTGGGTTGTTTCTAGTTTTTATATAACCCAATTTCATGGGTAACATTTTTTATCATTACCGGAGCGTGGAATATTTTATTTATATTTTTTAAATTAAGAGCAGTGTATATTTTTAAAATAATGCACTCCTTATAACATCACCTACCTGCTTATGAAAGCCCAGTCAAAATCGGTCCAGAAATTTCAGTGATAAGCTGTAACAAACCGACAAAAAATTAAAATATTTTTATATATTTTTTATAATTACCTATCGTTTGTAATTCATTAATTACATATTATGCTATTAGTTGGACCGATTTTGTCAGGACATTGACTGTACCAACAAAAAACTGTAGTTCTAAGAAGTAAATGAGATTATTTTTATTTTACAAAAATAATTTAAGTTCGCCCCAAAAACTAAACTGTACCTAGGGACGAACCCGAGCGAAGCGAGGCTAAAACGCTAGTTATTTATAATAACATTGTTAAGACTACAATT
This sequence comes from Boloria euphrosyne, assembly GCA_951802675.2. Classification (NCBI taxonomy): domain Eukaryota; kingdom Metazoa; phylum Arthropoda; class Insecta; order Lepidoptera; family Nymphalidae; genus Boloria; species Boloria euphrosyne. Next base: position 8,265,450 of record OX637891.1, read on the forward strand.
TCTATTGTGGCACTTCTAAAGATAATGTAATCGAAACAACGCTTATTAAATTGTTTGAGCAGCACTCATGATGGCTTCTGACCTGACCTATTAGACAGACTTATTAAATTTTATGATTATTACTTCTTAACGTTATATCCGCGTTGAAGTTTGATGATTAAATCCGCCAGATCCTAATCTGCCTAAGCCTTTCGTGATTTGTTGCCACTTTGTAAAAGGCTGGTTATAAATATTTTTTCTTTCTTTGAATTGTACGAATATTTTAGACTTTCGGCTCTACTATACTAACAGTATTAGTTCAGTTTTCGTTTAAAGTTGTTATATTGTTGAGTTTTCAGTTAGGGTATCATATTGTTGGTGTTGCGTTATAAATTATTATACGAATAATATATTATTACTAGCTATTCCCGCGGATTCGCCTACGCCCGAGGGATGAAAATTTAGGGTTATAAGAATTTTTTGATGCCAAATCATAAAAAAGTGAAAAATAAAACGGTCTAATACAACAAAGTATCTGGAGAGGGCCATACTTATCACTTAGGGATATAAAAATAGCCCACGACTTATTCTCAGACCTACCAAATATAAACAAAAATTTATAAAAATCTGTCAAGCCGTTTCGAAATAGTTCGATAACAATCACTGTGACACGAGATTTTTATATATTAGAGGACCTTACACAAGATGATAATTCTACAATTTTAAAATAAACAATTCTTTAAAAAATTTAAATATTCTGTATTGTGATTGTATGTATTCAGCCCATTTAAACGTCCTTGATGGCCATAGGCCCCCTTCAATGAGGTGGATATGGGCCTTTGGCACCACGCTGGAAGTGAGAGTTGGAGGACTTCACATGTCTTCCAAAACTTGTTTGGTTTTTTCGAATATTCATTTAGAGATGTATAGTATTCGTCACGATATTTTCCTTCACCATACGACAAGTGCTAATTATGTTAAAAATAATTCGCACGTGAAAATATCATATTATTTTGAAAGTAATTTTCTACAATACAAAGATAAAGTAAGGCGACATACCTAATTTTTAATTTGCAGTTAAAGCTCTCTAGTTTGAACATGTGTCAAGTACTTTCAAACAAGAGCCGAAAGTTTGTAATTTAACTTCATTGTCTCTATCATATTTACTACCTGAGTACCTAAGAAACATAAGTAGTAGTGAATAGTTATGTTATGTATAATGTATATGTGCCTTAGCACAGTCCTGGGTTCGATACTTGCACCAGTATTGAGTTTTTCTGTTACGGAAGTTGTAGAAATTCAAAGTTCTGTCGTACTATTTTTGGTAGAATTTTAGATAGGAGTACATTTTTATTATACAATTGAAAAACATTGAAAAATATCGCATATGTTTGTTAACTAACAAGAAACTTAAAGCCCTACTCGTTTAAATATAAAATTTGTCGTAATAACTAGAAAAAAACGCAAGTAAAACCACGGTTAAAAGGTAGTAATTTCAATAAAATATTAAAAACTATGTAATTTCGGATTTGTAGATAGCGATACATTATTTCTAGTAAGGCTCGTAATGACAACCGTCACGAAACAACTGCATTCACACATGCACTCTCATTAAATGATTCTAGTTTTGACCTAAATTAGAAAATTACTCGGAAATATGTAATAATATATGTACATATAAAGTTCGATATAAATATTATAATCGTTTCGTCTGTAATGATTTTACTTTAAAATTACTTGACCCATTTTAGTTAGATTCGCAGTTATTGATGTTATGTTATGTCTTTCAAAATACGCTTTTTTACTAAAAAAAAAGAAAAAAAACGTGTCAAAATTATGATTCGTAGTAATACTAGAAATTAGTATTTTTATTTGTAACTTGCATTCCTCGCGATGTTTTCCTTCACCGTAAGACAAGTAGTAATCATGTTAGAAATGATTCGCACATGAAAATAACAGAGGTGCGAGACCCGGATTTTAACCCGCGTCACTCGGTTATTCAAGCGAGCGCGTTACCGCTGGGCTACCACTGCCTTTTTATCTATTATATTTATCTGTACCTAATTACCTGTGTTCTTAATTTCTCAGTTAATTCAAAATGTTGTTTAGTATTAAATTCTACTATTTTTTACTGATCGTCATCAGTTTATGTTTTGGAAAAAAAGGGCATTCCTATCAAATTCGGCGAATGAAATTCTCCAAAGTTAATTTTACATATGTGATAGATAACATCTTTAATAATATTATAAATGCGAAAGTAACTCTGTTTGCCTGTCGCGCTTGCACGCCATAACTACAGAACCGATTAAAATGAAATTGGGTACACAGATAGTCTAGAGCTTGCGAAAGGACATAGGCTACTTTTCAAGACGAAAGAAGGCATGCAAAGGGTTGAAATAGGGGATGAAAGTTTGTATGGAAATTACTACATTTTTGAAGCTAGAAGCAACTAATTTTTTCGTTATTCATTAGATATAAGTAAATAAGTAAGACATTCAATGTTTATAAAAATTTAATTCCAGAGAACGCGGAGGTTAAGTCGCTAGTATTATATTAAGTATGTATTTGTTTAGTTCATTCTAATGAAACCATTTTAATAAAAAGACGCTGTAAAGTTAAGGATATAAAAGTTAAAACATTGTGATTTAAATATTTACGAGTCCCCTTAAAAATAATTGAAAATTCTTCAAGCTGTTCCACGAAAGAATGCAAACGAGATATGATACTGTGGGTCGAGTGATTTAATAATGCAATGTCTTCAGTAAGCATTTTGTTAAACAATTTTCATTGCTATAAGAAAAATCACTATACCTAGTTAATAATTTTATTAGTAATTATGTGTTTCGTACTTAAAAAGTATGGAAGAATCTACACATATAATAAAATTCTGAATTGAATATCTGTCTGTACATTAAATATTTTTTGGAAAAAGTTTACGAAATAGTTATTATTATGGATAGAGAACGAATCTATAGATTTTAGAATCTATGGCTGTCTGTCCGTCTGTGACCGCATTACGAGAAAATCACTTGACAGATTTTGATGAAATTTAGTATGATGATAGCTGGTTATCTGGGTCAAGATATAGGATACTTTAAGCTTTTACAGTATTTACTGCGAGAAAATATCATGTTTCTGAGAAACCAAGACCCAAGAGAATGAATTCGAAGCGAGGGTCACTAATTGAGAATATAATTCAGAATATAATAAAAAAAACGTGTTATGCGATGCTTTCTTAACGCAGCAATAAAGAAAATTAATCATTTTTTATTGAATAGGGATTCTATAAACAAAAGTAAGTTCTCTGAGTTTGTAACAAACAATTATGTTTAACAAAGTAGTAATTTACGCCAAAAATAACAATATTTTTATATACTAATAACCTTTAAGTATCATTACGGACCTTCATTTGACGTATAAAGCTGTTATTACGAATGTCATAGAGGGTTGCCTTAATAATATTGTGACACGCAAGTGGATGGCAACAGGTACCGCGCCTATGTACTCGTTCATTGTATATAGATTTGCTTGTAAATATTCAAAAATTAGACACTTTTCTAGGCTTCGCTTTAATATCTAAAATTCTCTCTTTTTCTAAGTCATTGTCTATCTTTGCACTAAAATTTAATCAAAATCGGCTTAGCTATTTCAACATAAAAATGAAAGAAATAAACTAAGAAAGAACGATTTAATTAATGGTTCATTAAGTGACTATGAGTGCGGGGGTTAGTACATAATGTAGATTTCTTATTACTTGCCAAAGTCAGTGTGCAAAATTTATTTATCCCTTTGCGGTATAGTATTTTTCATGTTACAATAATTTAATACCATTATTCTTAGAACAGATTACTTTAAAATTAATTGTTTCTGAAGATTGGACTGATCCGTAGTTTAATTTGTAATCTAATTTATTTATTTTAAACGGGAATCAAGGTCGAAATAGGTCTTTCGTAGAAACTCAATCTATCCAATAAAGAAAATTGACAAAAAAGTAAAGCCTAGTTTGGAAACATTTCAAGCCAATAATCCTGTAATTTTAACTTTAATTAATTTTATAATATTAAATAAGCAATTATTATAGTATACTTATAATATCAAATTATAATTATTAGTTTCGTATATATGTCGATTGGATTAAAATTTCGATTAAGATACGGTTTAACTTCTTTCATGTAGTTAAACGTATTTTTTTATAGATATTCTGAAAAAGGTCCAGGTATATATTCATTAACTAGCAACTTACCTTCGCTTCGCTTGGGTCTGTGTCTATATACATTTTCATTTTTTAAGCTATCTTAATTATTTTTCCAAAATAAAAATCAGTCGATGTTACTCCTTAGAATATCTGCAACCAGAAACTGCTGTAGAAACCCATCCAGATGTTTCAGATACTAACCGGAACACACCGACATAGATACAAAAAAAATATATATTTTTTCGACTTCGTACCATAATATATTGTTTCACGTGCATTTAGCAAAAAATTGTTTTATTAACATTAGGAACATACACTTTGATTTTATTTGTCTCTATATTAAGTATTTAAATATAGACGAAGGATTTTTTATTTAAAAAAATACAATAAATAAAATAAATATGTTGGGAAATTTTTACAACAGCGCCATCTAGTTCCGTGGTAAGCTTCGAGGCTTGTGTTACGGATAACAGATGGTTAATATACACATATAAATTTTAAATACATACATATTATAAATATAAACACCCATGACTGGAGTACAAACATTCGTGCTCAACAAATGAATGCCCCCAGCGGTACTCGAACCCGCGACCGCTGGCGCAGAAAGTAGGGTCACTACCAACTGAGCCATACGTGTCTTCAGATTATAATTTTGGTAGGATTCGCCATAATTAACATACAGTCTATACTTTATTCACCCCTGTCACGTAGTAAAGCCCGGTAAGATAAAGTGACTCGAACCGTGAATATGAAATGAATGCCGCATATTTTCGCCATAGTCATATAATTTCTGAGAGAATGTCCGAAAACTTTCTACTGAATTTTATTATATAACAGGAAGTTTAGGTATGCCTAATATGTTTTGTATATGGAGAGAGAATATAAAGTAACTAAGTGTTTTGACATTATGTACTGTAATTTACAAGATTGTTATATTTGTAACAGGATTGTTTATTACTATACGGCCGTAATTCTACAGGATATGCGTTCAAATCCCAGCATGGGCTAAAGATAGGTTAATGGTTATGCTTAGTGTGATTTTAAATTCATCATTTCCAACATGATTAGCACTTGTCTTGTGGTGAAGGAAAACATCGTGAAGAAACCTGCATGCCTGAAAGAAACAATATATAAAATATGCTAGGATATTATTACAACAGCGCCATCTAGATCCATGGTAAGCTACGAGGCTTGTGTTACGGATACCAGATAGTTGATATACTACACATATATATTTTAAATACATACATATTATAAATATAAACACCCATGACTGGAGTACAAACATTCGTGATTAGCAAATGAATGCCTCCAGCGGGATTCGAACCCGCGACCGCTGGCACAGCAAGTAGGGTAATTACAAACAAACAGAGTCAAACATGGCGTCATAACTTATATTCTTATATATTTTCTAAGCTATATAATTACAGAAATATTAGCAACTAGCAAACAAAAAAAAACGTTTTTCATAATTTTCTAAAATAATAAAAGTAATTAATATTATAAGTTACTTCTTATAACATTAGCTATCTGCGAGTGAAAGTCCCGTCAAAATCAGTCCAGCCGATTCAGAGATTGGCCGGAAGAAAAAGACATACAAATAAAAATTTTAAAATTTGATTTTTTGATATCAGTACTTTCATATGCATTTAGTGAAACGCTGTTAATTTGAAATTAAAAACAGACACTTCAATTTTAATTATATCTACTGATATATAATGCTATACATATTATCATCGCAAGGGAAAAAGTCATAAGAGTGTTACATAGCTCAAAATTTGTATTCATCAACGTTCCCAGCGCTTTCCTGTTAAGTAAAATTCTTTATAAACTCTAATATAAATTCATCTAACAAAGCCGTTGAAGGTGAAAACAAAAAGTTATTTTTTCAATAATAGGTATACGTAACTTCATTCCAGTAAAGAATAGTTAATAGGATAAAATTCAATTTCAATACGAATAAAAATGACGCGTTCACTTTTATGTGCAAATGCATACTTACTTTTCTATGGTTCGAATGTTCTTTAGACAATACTTGTATGGCGTTAGGATTCGTGTGTAGCATGCACGGCGGAAAATCCGGAGGATCTAAGTTCGATTCCTGTGTCAAGAAACTAGTAATTAATTACTATTAATTCATTACGATCAAGATCTTAGATTTTGGTATGTAAAAAAATTATTATGTACTTCAAAATAACTATTATTTAGCACTATGGATTATTTTTGGATAGCAGAGAAAAGACGCGTAAATCTGTAACACTGTAAATCTGTAAGTATTTGACAAGTAAGTCTTTACGGATTTTGTCGCGGATTTATTTGGATTTTTGGTTCCCGAGTCCCGACGTTTCGAATGCTTTACATCAATCATGGTCACGGGAGAGACTAAGGTTTTTGACGTCTCAAACGTTTATATACTTGTTACAGATAGTGCCTAACCGCAGAGCTAGACCCTAGTCTAGTATTTACACACGTCGTAGATTTCTTGATCTTAGAGACTACGTTTATTCTTAAAGGTAAACCTAATATCTAAGTACCCACTTGCACGGCCGCGTTAGCAAACATATCACTCCATGATAAGGGTCTGACAATTAAGCCTCGAGGTGTATTTTTGTTTGTTTTTGGGGTTCCGTACCCGACGGGTGCCTACGGGACCCTCTTACGAGTACGACGCTGTCTGTTCGTCTGTCAGCGGGATGTAAGAAACAAACCGTAATTGGTAGAGAGATTTTTATTGAGTGCATTTTCATTGCTGCTTTATCAACAAAAAATAAAACCTGGATATGGATATTAAAAAAACCTATTAGTACATTGTAATAGGTGTCCTTTTTTTATCCTTGGGAAATGCATTGACGCATACCACCTGTAGGAAACAGATGGCTATGTGGGACTCACTGGCAAGCCAGTACTACCCACTAAAACACAAGCACCCATCACGTCTTAATGGGGCGGCGCAGGATCACTTGCGCATTCTCCTACACGCCCCGAGTCCCGACGATCCAGCAGGTCTACTGAAGCAGACAATACAGCCAATAGGGTTGCTCCAAAGTCCACTTTGCTATCCAGAGAAGTACCAGGAGCAACCCGCCTGAACCATTGCCCACCCTGCACAGCCCACCGTAGTGGGCCCTCCCTGTGCGTTTCTTGCAATGATGTTATACAGATAACTCAATGGTTTCTTGGTTTCGCGACCGGCTTGCCGGACGCTACTGAGACCCCCCCCCACCACGACAAGGTGAACACACGTTGGGGGGGTTGTTATAGGTATCCTGTACGATGATACGGAATCCTTCGAATGCGAGTGCGACTCACACTTGACCAGTTTTTATTTTCTTTCTGCTTAATTTCTTTTAACTTCACAGTAGCAAAAGAAAGTTAACTTAAAGTAATATATAATATTAATATTATAATTAAAACAAAGAATTATCTTAAATGACATTATTGCATTATAGTCGTTTCTTCAAACATTGTGTCACCGCATTCATGCCACGTTAGCGTCGGAACAAAGAAAGTACTCGCCCGTCATACACGTGCAATGCACGAGACTGACACACGGTCGTAGAGAACCTAGAAATATATAATTTAACAGACATCACAAAGGGCACACATTTTGGTCATGCTTTTTTGTTTTTTTTTTAATACTCCTTAATAAAGGTATTCTTTAGCGTAAAAAGTAAACGAATTCAATATTATAAAGTACAGGTTGGCGGTATGCACATGTATTTAACTAAATAGGATCACATGCAGCTGCGATCTTTTCCTTCTCCACAAAACACGTGGTAGGTAATCATGTTAAACATTATTCGCACATGAAAATATCAGAGGTGTGAGAACCGGGATTTGAACCCACATCACTCGGTTTCCCAAACGAGCACGTTACCATTGAGCTCTGCTTTCTTTATCATAAGTGCTGTACGTGTACATTCTCGTACGTATATAATATGTACTAGCAGTACCCGCGGCTTCGCCCGCGTTAATTTCTTAAATATTAGGAGTCAATCCCGCGGGAACTCCGGGATAAAAAGTAGCCTATATGTTATTCTGGGTCTTCAGCTACCTACATACCAAATTTGATCGTAATCGGTTCATTAGTATTTGCGTGAAAGAGTAACAAACATCCATACTCACAAACTTTCGCATTTATAATATTAGTAGGATAATTTGTATTTGCGAAACATTGACGCAACTCGAAGTACATAATATATAAATAGGGAAATGTCCACTCGAGATATGTCATGTCCAATAAATTATGAAATTGCCTATTAATAAATTATAAACATCCACCATTACGTTCTATTTTTATCGCATGTTATACAAGCATTTATGCTGTATGATAAACGTTTTATAATATATTCGTGTTTAAAATATATTTTGGCTATTTAAAGACCTTACACGTTTACTTATTTTATAATAAACTAGTGATTCACCCTGGCTTCACTCGGATTCGTTCTTCTTCGTCGGTGCATCCTGCTAAATTTAAAGTTTGTAGCACAAAAAATAAAGGATGTATGAAAGACAAAATTTCGAGTGCCCTGTCGCAAAATCCGTTCTTAGCGGATGTCTTCTAACTATAAACTACCTCTCTGCCAAATTTTATGTTTATATATCAGCTGTTTTTGATATTTCGTGATGAGTGAATTGCGCTTTTATATATTATAATATACTTATAGACTAGTGACTTACCGTTGCTTCTCTCGGGTGTGTTCCTAAGTTCGTTAGTTATAATGTTTTCCCATGGGAATTAAAACTTTCCTTTAATAAAAAAATCCGAATCATCACTCAGTAATAAGTTATCGCTACAAAAAGTTTAGTTAATATCGGTTCAGTACTTTTTGTGCAAAAAGCTGTTTTATTATACCTTTGTCCTAAATTTATCAAATAAAATTTCAATAAAAATAATTTTAAGAATAAAATTTACACAATTTTGACCTATTTACTGAATTATTTAGGTATTTCGTTAATATTGGTAAAAAATAAAATTCTAAGTTAGTAGAATCTGTACATTGATATTTGTTGGAAATCATAATTTAAATAATCATTATTAACGATACAGAGGCCGAATCTATAGTTTTTAGAATTTTCGTCTGTCTGTCTGTCTGTGACCGCATTACGAGAAAACTACTGGATGGATTTTGATGAAATATGATGTGGTGATAGCTGGTTAGCCGGGTCAGTTCTAGGATAGTTTTTACTGCGGGAAAATATCTAATTTCTGAGAAATTTATGTAACCCTCAAAGTGTTCCTAGAATATAAATAAAGAATAATTTGTTTAGATTTGGTTATCAAATTAAAAGCCGTGTGTATTAAAACCGGTCCGGTTACGCAAGCGATGCAAACCCGCAGACCGGTCGCGAAATGGAACGTGCTAGCTTGACGTAGCACGACGTCGCCGCATCTAATTGATTTGAGCGACTTCTATAAATACGCTTCACTTGCACTAAGACATGAAAACATAAGCATACGTATTATAGTTAACAAAATAATTTCAAAAGTATATTTCGTTAATCACCACATAGTATAAAACAAAGTCGCTTCTCGCTGTCTGTCTGTCCAATGTCCATATGTATGCTTAGATCTTTAAAACTATGCAATGGATTTTGATGCGGTTTTTTTAATAAAATAAATAAATAAACAATTTAATATGTTGGGACATTATTACATACAGCGCCATCTAGTTCCGTGATAAGCTATGCTTGTGTTACGGATACGCCCAGATAGTTGATACACTACACATATAAATTTTAAATACATACATATTATAAATATAAACACCCATGACTTGAGTACATTCGTGCTTAACATTCGTGCTCAACAAATGAATGCCCCCAGCAAGACTCGAACCAGCGACCGCTGGCGCAGAAAGTAGAGTTTCTACCGACTGAACCAAATGTGTCGTCTAATAGATAGAGAGATTTAAGAGCAAGGTTTATATGAACCCGAGTAAGGCGAGTGTGAGTCGCTAGTAAACAATATATTAAAGTTAACCTAATATTTGCGTCTGTCTTCATTCTTGGTTTCTAATCTATGGGACAGATTTGGATATAACTATCAATATCATTTAAAGATTTCTTCCGTATAATAAATAAGAAAGGTGTCTAAGGATAAAGCCTTTTTTATTTTTAACGTTGGGAAATGTGTACACTTGTGGGGCTAACCAGCTAGAAAAACCAGTACTACCCACTTAAAACCCAACAAGCCCTTCTACTTCTTAATGGAGCATCGCAGAATCGCTTACGCATTCAACCGCGATACGCCGACGGTAGGTGTTCCGAAACAGACCAAACAGCCAAAGGGATGCTGTGTATCCACTCTGCAATGAGAGAAGGATCTGGAACAATCCACACGCACATCTAAAGATAAAACAAAGCAAATCTAAATTAAGTCGCTAGTATTACATTAAAATCTTCAAATAAATATATGATTATATAACCTATAACCAAATTATTCCGAAAGTGACAATCAAAATTTTGCCTGCCCATACTGAAACTATTCAGTATTTCCGTTGTAGCTGACAAAGTGCATAGAAAATACAATAGAACTCGCTAACGTTTAGCGACAAAGTGCTAAGTGTATTCATGCACATTTGAAGTGCGATGCCGCAAAATTTACTCCTCTACTAGATTAAACTGACTGTATACATTTTCATACTAATAACATATCAGTTTGCTTATCCGCTTAGTTTTTGTGGTTAAATGGCTTAATAAATTTTGATGGAATTTAAAATAAGGAAGGAGAGGAGGGCCGACTAAGGTGGGCGGAGTGTCATGAGGGTTGCTCCTGGTACTTCTCTGATAGCAGAGTGGACTATGGTGCAACTCCTTTAGAGGTGTGGTCTGCTTTGGCAGACCTGCCGGGCCATCGGGGCTTCGTGGATGAATGTTAAGGAGATCCTGTGACGTCCCATTAACACGGAGGAAGGTTTTGTTGGGTAGCAGGTTACCTGATGGTATGAGTTAATGTGGTTCCCTACTTTGAAAAAAGGAATGCCACGCCATCTTCTTCGCCTTCGATCTTGCGAAGATCTAAGATAAAAAGTTGCATTATTTTATCATAATGCTTTTGCTCTATATAAATAATCGTTATCTTCTACTTTTAAGCGATAAAAGTTTTTAATTATTCTATTTTTAGAATATTAAATTTAAATGTAATCTGAGATACTTCCTCATACCCAAAGATTAAGTTTTATTAGCTTAGTATAAGTTAATCAAAATTTTGAATGTTGATTCTGTATAAGAAATTAATCTCAATTAGATGTAAGAGTATTAAAGCTTTCTAAGTTATTTTGAATTTCGGGCATATTATTTCCGATGTTTTTTGAATATTTGTATATGTTTCATTCAGCCCTTTTAAACGGCCCCCTGCTGGGCACAGGCTTCTCTTCAATACCAGGGAGATCAGGTTATTCTACCACGCTGGCTAAATGCAAGTTGGCGATTTTCAATGTCTTTCTAGGTTCTCTCAGATAAGTAGGTTCCTTCACCGTAAGACAAGTAAAACATGTTAGAAATGATTCACACATAAAATTATCAGAGGTGCGAGACCCGGATTTGAACCCGCATCACTCGGTTATCCAAGAGACCGCGTTACCACCGGGCTACCATTGTCTCGTTTCGAATATTTAAGCGTATACCATTAATATTTCTTAATTCCAGACATTTGACCAATTGTTACAAACGAATTCACTCAACAAAACACTAAGTGTTTGTTTATTTATAGTTATTTATCATAAAAATGATGGATGATATATTCTTGCGAGACCATTAATCGAAGATGCCAGGAAATAAACGTCATACATTTAATGGAAAAAGATGCGCGTGAAAAAATAGCTTTCCCTCTCACATTTCTTTGGCTCGGTCAGTTTATTTTTGGAAACATCTAGAAAGGCACATTATTAATGATACCTTAAGGTTTTTGTAAGACTTCCGGCTTAGTAGAATAAACAATTTTATGTAAAGGTCGCGGGTTTGACGTGCAATGATACTTTATTATTATGGTGTATTTAACCATGTTTACTTTACCAAAATATACATAGTAAATATCCTGCTTAACATCATAATATAAGATTATCTGTGACTATGAAAATTTAATCAAATATTAATTATACGTAGGTATACGTCTTACTAGGGTTATAAGTATTATTGATGCCAAATCTGAAATCATAAAAAAATAAAAAATTAGGATTAGGTCTAAAAATAAAAAATCTGGAGAGGACCACTAACCTAGGGGAATAAAAACTAGCCTACGCCCTATTCTGAGATCTACCAAATATAAAAAAAACATAAAAATCGTTTCGGAGGAGTTCGATAACAAACACCGTGACACGAGATTCTTATATATTAGATTAGATAAGAAAGTTGTATATAAAATTAGTTCTTAACTCAACTACTTAGTAGTTAACTCATTTTGGCTCCACTCGGATTCATTTCCTAGATACATTTAAACGGTTAGTAACAATTTTTCAACAGTAAAAAGTGTCTTATGTGTTTATCCAGACAACCAGCTATAATTCAATTCAATTCAATTCAAAACGAAAACGTCAAACGTCATGTAAACATCGGCTCCGTATTACAATTTAAAATTAATCCAAAATAATTTGTATTTAAACTCAAGGAGTGACTAAAGTCGCTTAATAACATTCAATGTGCTCGTGAAATTGTTGTGTCGGTTTAAAATAAAGTGTAACAATAATAAGAAGTAATTTGAAGCGATAACTTACAAATATAAGTGATACGTCATAAACTTATAAAAAAAACCTATTTGCTCAGTCCAGCTTATAAAAAAGGGGAAAAGGTTTTCAAGATATTTTTCATATATGTGCGCATGGGAGTTTTATTTTTGGTAACAACAGCGTGGCTGTTCAGCCTTTTAAAATTTTAGTATCGGCGTGTGTTATTTTCAAGACGCGGTTGCTAAGGCCGCCATCGGTTGCCCTAGCGACGCATGTCTCTTCAACTGCAGCGGCCAATTACAAGACAATATTGACACATCTACGTAACGACCCTTTCGTCTTGTTTCCAAAACAAGCAGCCGTCATATTTTGACTTCGCCTTTTTTTTATTTTTTTAGTGTACATTTTAAGTTAATTTATCGTGTTTTTTTTTTATAATTTGTTAAGTTATTCTTTTTTGTGTATGAATTTAACTTTTATGAATGCATTTAACTTTTTCGAATGCAGTCCGTGACCCAATCTTGTGATGGCACGTCGAACGCAACCCATATATGTACTCAATGCAACAAGTCTTTCAAATCTTTGAAAGGCCTCAACATACACACTACAAAAACACACAGGAAATGTTTTAGCCAAAACAGTTCACCTGTAGACACCCATCCCACTATTCCGAGTACGCCTACTCATGTAGCCAACGATTCAACTCCTTTCCACACATATCTTAACCATTTGAAAAATAGTATACCCATAGTTAAAAGAATCCCTCGAGGAGCTCGAATAACCGTTGCTACACATTTATCACAAGTAATCCAGAAATGTTACATAAGCAATTGTACTCAAGACTGGCAGAACCTATTTTTATTTTCATACAGCACTTTACATATAATTAAAACTGATGAACCGAATTTATCCTTGACGCAAAAGATTAAGAATAACTGTGCTGTAAGCTCCTCGCCTTCTCCCGCACCTCTATTCAAACATGATGCCCCTCGTAATCGCAACAAACTCATCATAAACAAAATCTGTGACGGAGATCTCAAAGGTGCCGCTCGCCTTTTGTTCTCCAACGACGTGCTATCACCAGATACCCCTGACACCCTTCAGGCCTTACTGACAAAACATCCTCCAGCTCCAGTAAACCCATATTTTCTAGACCCACCAACAGCAGGGCAAGCATGCCTTCAAATTCAAAACAAAGATGTTACGAATGCCATTTCATCTTTTAAACCAGGTTCGGTTGCAGGTTTGGATGGAATCTCACCCCAACATTTGAAAGACTTAACATCGTATTCTGTGGGCGATGCAGGCAAGCAACTTGTAAATTCAATCACTAAATTAATCAACTTTATGTATTCCGGTAATGTCAATCCAGAAATTGTTCCTATTCTTTTCGGCGCGAACCTCATTGCTCTCACCAAAAAGGACGGAGGGGTGAGACCAATTGCTGTTGGATCAACACTACGACGTCTGGCCTCCAAAATTGCTGTTCGCCATATTTTACCAAAATTGAATTCGGAATTTGAACCCGTACAGTTAGGCTTCGGTGTAAAAGGAGGGTGTGAGGCAGCCGTCCATGCCCTACGCTCTTTCCTAACTTACGGACAGCCTGACGTGTTGCTCAAAATTGATGTCAAAAATGCTTTCAATTCGGTAAATAGGGATACCCTGTTGACGGAAATAAAACAACATATACCGGAATTATACAATTATCTTCTTCTTAGTTACGCTGACCCAACAAAATTGTTATATCGCTCTAATGAACTGTCCTCGGAAGTAGGTTGTCAACAGGGTGATCCCCTTGGGCCTGCAATTTTTAGTTTGGCTATAAATCCGATAATAAAAAATTTAAATTCTAAATTCAACGTTTGGTATTTGGACGACGGAACTATAGGAGGTGATATGGATACTGTGTTTTCGGACCTTTTTTTAATCAAAAACAAATTTGAAGCCATTGGTTTGGAGCTTAATTTTAGCAAATGCGAACTTTTTATAAATAACCGCATCTTAAATTTAAATGACATTAAACAAAAATTTAATATTTTGGCTCCAAATATTAAAATAGTTAACAGTAATTCCCTTTACCTTTTAGGTTCTCCAATTTTTGATGAAGCTATTCCTGAATATATTAATAATTCAATAAGTAAATTTCAAAATTCTGTTGACCGTCTCTTTGAAATTAGTTCACATTATGCACTTTGCATCTTAAAATTCTGTCTTTTCGTCCCAAAATTTACATATGTGCTCCGTTGCTGCTCCTTTTGGAAACACCCAGATCTTTTGTCACAAGTAGACGATTTAATCAAAATTAGTATAGAATCGATTCTTAATATGCAGCTGAACGAGCAATCTTGGACCCAAGCATCCTTACCCATCCGTTATGGTGGCTTAGGGATTCGCAAAATTTCCAGTGTCGCTTTACCAGCCTTCCTATCTTCTGTCCACAGCTCAGCAAATCTCATAAGTAAAATTTTAAGGGCATCCCCTTCAAACTTTGAGATTGCTGGCTTGGAAGAAGCTAGAAACGCTTTCTTAATTGCATGCCCAGGTCAAAATTTTCCAGTTTCTACAAATTCACAGAGGAGCTGGGACGACATAATTTCTAAATTTACTTTTGACAATCTTTTAAGCTGTAGTAAAGGTTCGGCGCGTGCCAGGCTTTTGGCCGTGGGTACGCATGAGGCCGGCTACTGGCTTCACGCGTATCCTTCGTCAAATACAGGAACATTTCTTGAGCCTGACACGCTCCGAATCGCAATCTGTCTACGGCTTGGGGTCCCGGTCTGCGCTCCACATAAATGTCCCTGTGGCAGCGATGTCGACAAGCTAGGACATCACGGACTGTCTTGCCAAAAAAGTGCAGGCCGCTTCTCGAGACATGCCGCACTTAACGATATCTTACGCCGATCCCTTGCCACCATAAATGTGCCAAGTCTACTTGAGCCGACTGGTATAGCAAGAGACGATGGCAAGAGACCGGACGGTATGAGTTTGATTCCATGGAAGATGGGTCGGGTGCTGGTATGGGATGCAACCTGTTCAGACACGCTGGCCCCTTCCCATCTACATGGAACCAACAATAGAGCTGGTGCGGCTTGTGAAGCGGCTGAAAAAGCTAAAGCAGGCAAATACAGGGGTCTAGGCTCCGAATATGATTTTGTTCCATTCGGTGTCGAGACCCTTGGTCCGTGGGGTCCTAGTGCCATGAGGCTTTTTAAGGAAATATCTAAAAGGTTAGTCGACATCACAGGAGACCGAAGAGCTGGCAGCTACCTCGGACAAAGAATTAGTCTAGCAATCCAAAGGGGGAACGCTGCCAGCATCTTCGGAACCTTGCCTAAAGGGACTCCTTTTAATAATATATTTTAGTTATTATAGTATATTTTTTAAGGTTTTTAGTTTTAGGTTCATTCTTTTAGTATATATTTTTATATTTAGTTGTATTTAGAATTCACAAAAACAAATAAATATAATATAAAATTATAACTTAAAAAAAAATAAATAAATAATAAGCACGTACAATAAAAAACCCCAATTAATTCAATTCTCTTATTAATGATTTCAAGCGTGCCAGTTGAGCACAGATTACGTCACCAATGTCACGTAGAATGGAGAAGACACGAAGGAGATTGGTCGGTTACATAGAGTTAATAAGTATATTCAAATTATAATTGTATAAGGGAAGTAAATCCTTACTAAACCTACAGCAAAAGACAGCACAGTTAGTAGATACCTCAATATAGAAAAATCTTAAACTCTATATCAATAAAAATGACAATTTAATTATATTTTCCACAAAATATGTAATGCACAAATTCGTCTCAGTTACAATTTTGTAAGCAATATTCCACAAAAAATACGAAGCACTTGTAATGGAAGTTTCTTCAAAATTCCTATACATAGTACCTTGAAAGTTATTTCTTCACTTACTAAATGGCTTACATTCTATTAATAATTAAATTGCCTATACCAATTTATCTTTCGAAGAATTGACGTTGCATCGTGAGGAATGCAGTAAGCATTCTTGCCACCATTCCAAGCCATGTTGACTACTACACTGTATATTATAAACATAGTACATATATGTATCTAAATGTAGTTAACAAAATATTGTCATTTTTATGACTCTCCATTAATATATAAAAATAATATTTTTTTATGTCATTTTGTATGGTGGTAGCCTGTTATCCCATCCAATATATAGGATACACCTTACTACGGGAATATAAGGATTACTGACTTAAGAGACAAAACCGAGCGCAACGAGAGTGTGAAAAAAAATAAATTAATATGTAATTATTGCATATTATTTAATTATATATTGTCGCGGAATAGTGTGAACTGCTAACTCATCATAACAGCACGTTTGTAAAATGCTTTACAACAGCGAATGTAAATTTGGAACTTTTGAAAATAAGATGAAAATAACAGCTTATTGCAAATTTTAATGTGTCAGAGAGAGACAAATCGAGATCCGAAATTACTAGAAACGTTGAGACTTGTGCTGTGTATAAACTGTGCGTTTGTATATAGTGAAATAAAACATCTTTAGTGCAAAAACGCTATTAATTTCCATCCACACTACCTAAGTGTCCAGTCTTCCACAACAGTGCGTCTCTCTGCGGAACTGTCGCAGGCGGCCCCTTCTAGAAGTGAGCGTATTCTTTCTTGAAAGGACAGCAACGCATTTTCAAGCCTTGCGGTGTTGCAGATGTCCATGGGCGGCGGTGACCACTTACCATCAGGTGAACCTTCTGCCCGTTTACCTCTTTTGTCCCAACAAAAAAAAACACGCACCCGTATTACGTAACAATAATAAATAAATAAAAATAAAATAAAATAAGCCTTTATTGCTGTAACTCTGTAACATGCATATACATATATCATTTTTTTTTTAATTATTATTATTAGCTATACCTATTTTTTTTTTTTTTTTACATTTCAAATTTTAACATTTAACTAATTATTTTTAGGCAACCGGTTTTTCTTTTACAGCTTGTCCTCCGACAAAGGCCTCCTCTAATGCTTTCCAGTTTGTCCTGTCTTTTGCAGTACGTGTCCATTCTGGGCCAGCTATCTTTTTGATGTCATCTTCCCAACGTTTATTTTGTCTACCTTTATTCCTCTTACTATCTCGCGGGTACCATTCCGTAACTAATCTTGTCCACTTTTCTGTTTCTTCCCTTAGCATATGTCCTGTCCATCTCCATTTCAGTTGTTTGTAGACAGTATATATGTTTTTAAATTTAGTTTTGCTCTTTATATTTTGTAAGCTCACTCTATCTCTTCTTTTAACTCCCATGACACTCCTTTCGATTCCGTTTTGACATACTTGAAGTTTTTTGAGTTGTTGCTCAGTAGGTGCCCATGTTTGGCATCCATACGACAGACATGGAAGGATACAGGTGTTGTATATTTTTCTTTTTTCTTTAATAGGCATGTCTTTATCTTTCATGACCTCGCTCAGAGACCAAAACCTCTTCCAACTGTTTGATATCCTTCTATCTATTTCTTTTTGCATTGAGTCTTCTGTGGATATTAGTTGACCTAAATATATGTACTCATTAACATACTCTATTTGTCCACCATTTAGTTTAATGTCCTTATGGGTTGAGTTTGTCATTACCTTTGTCTTCAATGTATTTATTGATAGGCCTACCTTGGAGCTTTCTTCCGATAATTGTTGTAGCATGTCTTCCAAACTATCTGGGTTCTCGGAAAACAGAATAATATCATCTGCGAAACGTAGATGGTGTAGTTTATCGCCATTTATGTTGAGTCCTTTTCTTTCCCACTCCAGGTTTCTAAAGACCATTTCTAGAACTGCAGAGAATAGCTTCGGTGAAATCGGGTCGCCTTGTCTGACACCTCTTTCGATAGGAAATTCTTCTCCCGTTCTTTCCAGTTTGACATGGGCCGTACTCTTTGAGTAGATGTTTCTGAGTATTCGAGTGTATTTAGCCTCAACTCCCTGACTTTCTAGTGCCCTCCAGATGCTATCGTGGTCTAAGGAATCAAAGGCTTTATTAAAATCCACGAATCCTAAGTAGTAGATTTTGTTGTATTCCTTATACTTTTGAAGCACCTGTCTCAATACGTGAATGTGATCTATCGTCGAAAACTTACTTCGGAAACCAGCCTGTTCTTTGGGCTGATTTTCATCGAGAGTGATAGCAATACGTGATAGTATTATTTTTGAGAATATCTTATAAATGTTCGACATTAGGCTTATTGGCCTATAGTTGCTAATGTCTCCTTTATCCCCTTTTTTATGTATCAATACTATAGTAGATTTTGTCCAATCGTTAGGAATATTTTCGGTTGATAAGATGTCATTGAAAAGTTCTGTTAATCTAGGAGCAATCACCGGTAATGTACATTTTAATAGCTCGTTAGATATTTGATCTAAACCTGGCGCTTTATCTAGTTTTTGTGTATTAATGGCTCTTATAATCTCTTCTTGTAGTATAACTGGTACTGATTCTGAGTGTGACGATATTTGTTTTATTATTAGTGTTGTCGTTGGTCTTTGATATAGTATTTTATAATAATCTGTAGCGATTTTAAGTATTTCTTGCCTTTTACTTGTGTAATGTCCACTTTTGGTTTTTATGTTTGGCATCCAGATTTTATTTTGGTTTAGTTCTTTAAGTGCTTTTTTTACTCCTCCGGTTTTTTCGATAAATTTTTGTATAGTTTTCTGCCTTTTTATTTTCCTATCCTTTCTTAAGTGTTCGTTTATCTTTTTGCTTAGTTCGGAAATCTTGTAGCGTGTTTGTTTGGTTTTCTCTTTATGTATAAGTTCCTTCCTTTCGTTAATCAACCATTTAGTTTCTAAGGATAATGTATTTTCAGTTTGTTTGTTTGTTTTCCTAACTTCTGTTTTGAGTATTTGTAATAAGTTGTCGTATCGTTCCTGAATTGTTTCATAGCTAAATTTTGAATATCTGTTCATTGCAATATGTAAGTTGTTGAGGATGGTGTCATTATTTCCAGAAGGTACAAGGGCGGTTTTGTATTTATTATCATGAATAAATCTTCTTTTTTGTGCTTGCTTCCCAGATAAAGAAGTTCTTATCATTCTGTGGTCTGTATGGAAGTTAAACTGGCTTAAAGTGTTTAGATCATTAAACATCTTTCTATTGTTGGTCAGTATGAAGTCGATTTCATTCTTGTACTTGCCGTTGGGTGCCATCCATGTCCATTTTCTTGCTTTCCTTTTTTTGTAAAAACTATTTAAGATGCTTAGTTTATTTTCTAGTGCAAAAGTGACTTATCTTTTTCCGTTTCTGCTTCTTTGACCATGTCCATGTTTTCCTATTGTATATTCTTCTCCTTTGCTGCAGACTCCTATTTGACCATTAAAATCTCCCATCACAATAAGATTTTTATATGAACCTTGTACGACTGATTGTAGGTCTTCATAAAATTTGTCAGTTTTTATATTGTCTTCTTTATTATCTGATTCAGTTGGTGAATATACTTGTATTATGGTCCACATTTCTTCTTTACCTTTATATGTTGGCAATTTAATGTTAAGGAGTGCTATTCTTTCATTGATTCCTCTAATTTCTTCTATTTTGTTTGCTAGATTATTTTTAATTATGAAGCCTACTCCATACAGCCCCGGTGTCTGACCAATATAGTGTAGAATATATTTGCCATTATGATCTTCAATTCCTTCACCAAACCGTCTTATTTCGCTGATTCCAATTATATCCCATTTTATCTTGTCTATAGCTATCTCTAGCTCCATCAGTCTTTCAGGAGTTCTTAATGATCGCGTGTTTAGGGTCGCTATGTATATATCCGAATTTGTTCTGTTTAATTCGCTTGTTTCTTTGTTTAATTTACTTGTTTCTTCATTTTTTCCGCTTAGAGGGTCGAGGTCATTTTCTCCCACGAGGACCAGTCGGCTTGGGAGAGTGTTTTGTTTTTCTAGTTTTCCGTTTTCTTTCTTAGTATTTATTTTTATTTTCCGGTTCCCGTTGATTAGTTGCTATTGTTTCTTATTGGTTGGATAGTTAGTTAGAGAGTTTGATCTACCTCTCATTAAATCAAAGGCATTAGTCCTACTGTCTTTCGATGTACGTGCAAGCTGTTTTTTCGGTTGACTGTTAGTTTGCGGTGACGAAGACTGTTCTCTTTTTCGTTTTTCGTTAGGTAATTTTTCTTTAATAATAAGTTTGTCGTGCTTGAGATACGCAATATTCCCTTTCTTTCTCTCTTCTTCCATTTTTGGGATTAGCTCTTTCCTTTTTTCCATGACTTCTTTTGAAAAATCATCTTTTACGTAAAGGTCTTTTAAGTTCTTCTTATTTTTCATGACTTCATTTTTTTTCCATGTGCTTACAAAAGACAAGAGTATTGGTCTGGGTTTTTTCTCGTTGCTTATTTTTCCAAGTCGATATATTGTGTTTATTTCGCAGTCTTCTATGTGTATACCTAGATCATCTTTAAATGCCGTTTTCACTTTATCTAACATTTGAGTCGTAGATTTTACACTTTCTTCCAAGCCAAATATGACAATATTTTTGTTTTTCTTTTCTATTTTCAGATAATCTATCTCTTTCTCTAGTTTCTCTACTTTTGTTTTTAACTTTTTATTTTCTGTTAGAATGGGATGCAGTTTTTCTTCTATTTTTTCCATAATCGTATCTGTTATAGACTCTGTTATTGATTTTGTTTGATTTGCAAGCTCTATTTTCATTTTGTCAAATAAAAGTTGGAATTGTTCTTCCATTTCTACCGAATGATTATCTATTAATCTTATTCTGTATTTTCACAGAGTGGAACGGAACGTTTTAATTGAATTTATTTTTTCTACTGGCAATTCCTAACAGCACTGTCAATTATTGTTGAATTATTTTTGTGTCACTGGACTAACCTTACTTTTTGCTAGTGGTTTTTGCTTGATGTGAAGTTAATCTCGTAGATTAAACAAGATCTATTATCTCAAGCACTTTTTAACACTTTCTTTTCTTGATTTTTAGGCAGTGATAAGTTTTATATAGATTTTTCTTACTATTATTAAACACGATAAGTTTTAAAATGACAGAAGTGATGTTTACGTATCTAAGACCGGAACCGGAAAAACGTACGTAACAATATGTATGTATAAAGTGTAATAGATACGTATGGGTATAAACACATGGTTTTATACGCCCACTATAGTGCTCTCATAAGCAGTTAGTATGAAATATTCAACCCTCCGAGTAACAGTTTAGCGGACTACGTCAATAAACTTGCATAGGTAAAGATAATATGGAGTCTACTTGAATTTATAATGGATTGATTTAAATTTTTACATTTATTTTCAATACATACCCTACTTATGCCATAGTGCGTGTTGATGTGTGTGTGTGGTTGCAGGTTCGATTCTCATGTAAGATAAAAATTGAAGATCGATCGTCTAGTATCATATATATACCAAAAAGACATTGTCATATGGGAATACCAAAAAGACATTGTCAAATCGGTAGCCATTGGAGTAACTCTTTCGACTTCTATCACTTTACTCATACGACTATGGACGAACAGTTTAAAAAAAACCATATAAGTACTTTTTTTTAAGGAATATCACTCACTAAAACCTTATCATAATCTAATAGCTATAGGACCTTATGTAATAGAATAAAATATTATAAAGAAACATTCATTTTTATTTATATAAATTTTATTACTTTATTATATAAAGATAGTCTCAACGGACTAAAATCAAATACATAGTCTATACAAACTGTCCTATGTCATCGACTACGTCACAATCCAATTTCATCTCAGTCCTCCAGGGAACATTCGCACTAGCTTACGTGTATTGGTACCACAACCTATTGTATACAACAGCTTTGTCATGAAATATTTGTATTAAAGATATTGTTATATAAAAATGTGAAGATTTTTGAAATATATTAAATTTTATTATTTTTTTTTTACACTAAATAAAAGCGAAAGGTCTCACTCACTCACTAACTCACTCATCACGAAATATCGAAAACCTGTTAACGTAAAATGATGCAATTAGGCAGTGAGGTAGTTTTTATATAATTACATATTAGGTTATAATCAATTCAAAGTGTCAAAGCCTGTCGGATATAGGATAGCTTTTAACCCCAACCCGCTTATCGCGCGACCGATTTGTATTATAAAAATAGCATTTTTTACTAAATGCATAATATGAATGCTACATGCATACTAATAAAAAAGAATTATAAATGAAGCTACCTTTTTATTTTGTTGGAGTATATAAACCTCTGAGACGTCAAATACTATATCGTAACCATGTGCGCTGCAAAGTATTCGAAACGTTCGAAATTTGCGTAAAACTAAGAAATTATAATAAAAAGCAAATATTTGTAAATCTGTCTGACTGTTTGCTATGGCTACAGTCTGCACACAAAACGAAAATATTACGATTAATTTTATTGACACTTTTAAAGGCTGCTTTTAGGCATTGTCTCCATACAATCATATATTATGTACATTGTCAGAAGTATTACGTATAGTCTTTATACGGATTACAATCTGCAAATAAAGAATTATTTTACAAATAACGTTCAAGATAAAAATACATATAATAAATTAGTTAAATATTAAGTCTACGGGAACTACCACATAGATTTTCGACTCAAAACCTATAGGGTACTTTCGGTTAACATAGAATTGTCAATTTTGGTTAAAAGCAAGCTCTAACAGCACAAGTAGAGGGAACATTATAAAAAATAAAAAAAGTTGAAAATTAAGGTAAATTTTGGTACTTACAAGTTTTCGCGAAAATCTAAATTTGCCCATGTCTTTTTATCCTGTTGACTTAGGACCTTGACTTATTAGGGACTATAGACCTCATTACCTGGTATATTTCACACCAGGTCCACCCGTTCCTGAGAAAAAGGGTCTCGACAGACAGACAGACAGATGGACAACAAAGTAATCCTATAAGGGTTAAGTTTTTTCCTTTTGAGGTACGGAACCCTAAAAATAATTAGCCCTAAGTATTAGTCGTCATCCCACTCTGCTCGTCAATTCAATCAGCACACCATTTATATAGCAGACCTTTGGCAATTCGTCGATCTGTTACACTATAAAATAAGGCAAACCAAACAAACAAAAATACGTACTAACAAAATACTATTATCAATTTAGGAATTAATGTACAAAATAAAGTAGGAAATGATTTTTAAGAATTAAGAATATTTTAATGTTAAAATTCTGCACTTCATTCTAACTATTTAATATTTATGAATAATGCTGCTGAAAATATAATCGCAAGGTAATTTGCATGTCACCGGCGGCGTGGTGAGGCAGATTCCTCTGGTATTGAAGGAAGAAGTGCTAAATACCGAGAAACCAGATTTTAAAACATAGTTTATCCATCTGTTTCGTGTGTAATCTTAAACCTCCATAGTTCTAGCTTTAATAAATCTAATCTGGCTGAATCCAGTGTTATCCGGATTCAACCGGTTTTAACCAGTGCACTCCATCCCAATATAGTGAAGTCTACACTACACTCTATTCACTAGATAGAACTCAACGTGAATGCCGGTCTATTACTACGGATATGTTAAGTTTAGTTGGCATTGAATCTGCATTCAATTGCCGTATAGTCTGTATCCCACTTGAGTATCGAAGTGCTTTGGAAATTGCCATATTGCTAAGAGATTCTACTGTACGTACGTATACGTTTGCCGAAATCTATCGACGTTTTAATTGAGTCACGTATTTGGGGATATACCTAGTGTTTAGGCCAGATTCACATAAATACATACTCGTTGATACAGATACTATTTACTTGGACATAAGTAATACACATAATACACTATTTCTAATATGGTCTATGAAATGAACTATAGTGGGAATGAAGTGATGATAGTGGGATTTGTAAAATTTTTGTCTGTCTGTCTGATGGTTGTGGGTAATCTCCGAAACGGCTGCTACTTAGGCTACTTTTATTTAAAAAAAAAGCGGGTTTCACGTAACAAAAACGTTTATAGTTATAAATAACTAGTTATAAATAAAAAAAATAACTTTAAGTGGTAATAATATTATAAAGAAATATTTAATAAATATTGCTTTATTTTCAATTAAAACTTCATATTTCTTCAAGTTTGTTCAATAAATTTAAGTTTCGAGATTGAACTTTTTCTTATCAAACAAGTAAACGAAAGTATCAACTTGCAAACTAAAAAAGTACAAGATAAGTTAATTTAATGTTAGCCTAAAACTTTTATTTATGGTGAAATTTAGTTTTCTTTGAAATCTTATTTCAAAATAGGATAATATTTTTACAAACTTTAAGTGTCTTACTTATTTATATCTAATCAAACCTTAAAAAATAAGTTTCAAGCTTCTAGCTTTAAAAATGACGTAATTTCCATACAAATTTCATCCCCTATTTCAACCCCTTACAGCCCTTTTTCGGCTTGAAAAGTAGCCTTTGTTCTTTTTCAGGCTTTAGACTATCTTAGTGCCAAATTTCATTTAAATCGGTTCAGTAGTTTTACAGACAGTAGACAGACAGACAGAGTTACTTTCGCGTTTATAATATCAGTAAGGATTTGTAAGAACTTAGTATGATGATAGCTGGTTATCAGGGTCAGTATATAGGATACTTTTCACTGCTGGAAAATATCTAATGGGCCGGCACTCCCCGTATAGTACCACTCTCTCACAGAAGACCGGCGTGAAGTGGCAGCTATGCTGTCGCGTTTCGTCCGGTAAGTGAGAGTCCGGGAGGCCCACTACCCGTCCCTACTCCCGGCCTTCTCCCTCCTCCCTCCCTCCCTTTCCTGAAAGGCCGGCAACGCATCTGCAAGCTCTGTGGTGCTGCAGATGTCCATGGGCGGATGTGATCACTTACCATCAGTTGAACCTCCTGTGCGTTTGCCCCCTTTGTCTCATAAAAAAAAATCTCATTTTCGAGAAATCTCAAGTAACCGTTAAAAGTTAAAAGCTGGCTGTAAAACATGATATACCTGTTAGTTTCCGGTCTTTAAAACGCGGGCGGAACCGCGGGAAATGCTAGTTTATAATATATGTATGAGCAATAAATAAATATACATACAGTGGGACATATCTCCTCCTTTTTTGAAGTCGGTAAATAAAGTATGTATAGACATAACAAAAATAGCCATATCCGTTTTCCTTCTCACGTTTGTGTTCTCATTGCACTATTATTGTAGTATGAGCATGAAGCACGTCTCTCAGGTCATCTACCTAAGCTATTTAAATTATTACCACACAGTGATGTCATCCATTTATGGAAATTGATCGCGTCACTAAGGAAAAGGAAACGATTTGACGGACATACGATTATGTATTATATATACGTAATATGCATAAATATATTTATCTATAATAATGTGTTCAATGTGGGCGTTTTACATTACATTTTTTAATAATATAGTTACGTAGGAAAAAAGGTTGCATTAATTTCAAAATATTATTGCTGCTCTAGAAGTGGAATTTGTTAAACCTTTATATAAAATCAGTTTAAAAAAGGCTCTGTGCCAGATTTTTATTAATAATTGTTTTTTTGTTTCAGGTAATACACGTCTTTTTCTGTCGGATAGTAAGTTATATTCTTTTTAGTTTTAACCAGTCCCTCGTATGGTAAGGGGCTAATTCTAGTAATTCATATATTTATATATTTTTTTATATATTTTTTAAGAAATATTAATATTTCAAATATCTTTGGAGCATGCGTAAACCACTGAAATAAGTTATAAGTATTCATAATATTCAGATTATACTAGGATATAGATACATAAGTGACCAAATACATAAAGCGAATTACATAAATGCGTATTACCGTAGGCGTACAAGATCGTTTGTTATTGCTACACGTTATATCTATCATAATAGCAATCTCAATTGCATGCTATTTATTACAAATAGTTATACTAGTTTTTGCCCGCGGCTTCGATCATTATATGCCCGTCCATAGTAAACCTATGTCGTTGCCAAATTTTATCGAATTTGTTTGAACTCAAAGTAGTGCCAATTATAATACTTTCTTAGGTTTACGCGAATATTCGACTTTATAAATAAAACTACCTTTTCGGATTTTGTCGCGGATTTATTTTGATTTTTAGTTCTCGACGTTTCGAATACTTTACAGCAATCATGGTCACGGGAGAGACTAGTAGGTAGTTTCATTTATAGTGTCAATCAAATTGTATAAGTATTGAGAATCTCGAGTAGACATACATATTATATATATACTGTTGTAATCGCGAGACATTAGACCGTTTATTATAATTCTAGCCTTTTTAATATTAATCCCAGTAGAGTTTATTGCCTTTTAGTAAAAAAAAAAGTAAATTACAAAAAATACAGTCCAGTATGTTATAGACAAAAATGTGGAGATTCTCTATTTTCTATCTAAACAAAAATGTTATCTTTTTGTGACCCCATATGCCCTTATGATACAGATTCATTCTAATATCTATTTATCTTAAAGGAGTCCAAATCCGAGTCTTATAGAATTTCTTGTATTACCATGTCATTGAAAAATCGCAGACGTGTAATATATTAGCCATTTGGAAAGGAATTAAGTTATTTCAATGGGAACGGTGCTAGGTCAGCAGGTAATCGTGTAAGCAACTTAAGGAGATTATGTACGAATGTTTCGTCGTGTTTTATTTACTGTTACATGTAATACTATTTTGTACCTTTTAAGAATGGAAATGGTTTTGAAAATATTTAAGCGATATTATTCCGAACAAATTTAATCGACTTTACAGGTAATTTATCAAGTTAAACAAAAAAACTGTGCTAAAAGTATATACGAGTAGCTTAGCGAAAACAAATCTGGCTACATACGGTGATAAATGCCCTTCCAAAAGTATTTAGTTACTCTTATCGCCGCACTCAGAGTCACTTAATGAACCAATAAGTCGTACTCGATTTAATGGTTCATTAAGTGACTCTGAGTGTGGCGGTTAGAGAAGCAGTTGTTCTCACGGTGATTTTCAGATGATCTTATTGAAGAATTCTAGCATGTTGAATCATATGCCTGACCGGGGACTTGAACCCATTTCACTTTTGTTTTTAAAGGTTTACAATCACTGATCATCTACAACTAAGTATATAATATTATAATATATTAGTACAATATCAGTTCCATATATATTTATATGTTGACGACAGTTTTGGCTCAGTTGGTGTTGGTAGTGACCCTACTTTCTGCACTAGCGATCACGGGTTCGAGTCCCGCTGGGGGATTCATTTGTTGAGCACGAATTTTTGTACTTCAGTCATGGTTGTTTATATTTATAATATGTGTGTATTCAAAGTGTATATGTATAGTATATCAACTATCTGGTATCGGTAACACAAGCTTCGTAGCTTACCACGGAACTAGATGGCGCTGTTATATTAATATGTCGTACGTGTCATATACAATAAAGCTAGGTAGGTCAGTGCGTAATCTCGTAGGCAAGTTAAGCAGATTACTTATCAACGCGATTTACTTGGCTGTTAAGGTACTTATAGGTAACACGATTACCATATTATGCATGGGCTTAAAATAGTCATAGATCTATTAGAATTTTTGTTGGTCTTTGATTTGTTTATTGTGCATAAATAAACGTAATTTAATATCCACATTCAAGAATTTACGAGTATATCTGTTCGTATACGTTCTTTATGTTTATACAAAGCGAAGCACTAAGTGCCTGTAAAGCTACTAGAAAATGTAGGAAATGGCTGGCTCGAAAAATTTATTCTAGCACACATACCTAATACCTATGCTCAAAAATGAAATTTATATTCTTGATGTGTTTATTTTGATTTTAATGAAACCTATAAACTTTATTTAGAAGTGATGCTGAGAATGGTTTCTCGTTAGGTTCGAATTTGTTGCCGATGTAAGCTATAAAGCGTGATAGATCTTGTAAAGGATCAACTGTAAATTGGCGTCTACATTTTTCTCAGCAAACAGCGTTCGTGATACTCATTGTACATTACTTACTCCACTAACAGTGGAGATGGATGGATGCGGGCTGCCCAAGATCGGGATGATTGGCGTTCAATGGGGAGGTTTTCGTCCAGCAGTGGATGGCTATAAGCTGAAAAAAAAGCATCTAAAAATAACTTTTACTATATAATTAAGCATATGAGTAAATTTAACATGGGGTTTGCTCTATTGTAGAATTTTTGTAGAAGGTTAGGCTAACAAATTTAAGTGATTTGATCCCTTAATTTCGTTAATATTCACCATTATTTTGCTACAAGTAATTACATTTATTTTTCTACAAAAATACATTGAGGTTAAACTTAAAGATATTTTCTTTAACCCCGAGTTTTGGGGTTTCATTTCATTCATTTAAAAGAATTCGGCAGAATAAACGTCTGAAAAGCTTGCTCTTTAAAATCGGATTTCTAATAGTAATAAATTGATTTATGTATTAAAGTCTATCCATATAGTGAAATTCTAACCGAGTGATGCTTTACATTAAATATTTTTTGAAAAATCCTATTGAAATAGTCAATATTATCGATAGACAGGCTTAATCTATAGTTTTTAGAAATTTTGTGCGTCTGTCGGTGATCGCATTGCGGGAAAACCACTAAACATATTTTAATGAAGCTTGCTATGATGATAGTTAGTTATCAACATATAGGATACTTTTTACTGCTGGAAAATATCTCATTTTTAAGAAACGCGATATAACGGTCCTAGGGTAAGTCGCTACTCGCTAGTGTGCTATAATTGTGCTATAAAAAACCGATAAAATGCAAGGGTTTATACAAATATCGATTTTGTCAAGTGGCAAGTTATTTGAAATTTCGCACCAAATGAACTAGAATCTAATATCAGTCGAGATGCATAAAACAGTTTACGATCGCATTAATGTCGTAGAGCCGTATCGTAAATATTAAGGAGCATTTCTAGCACAAGCTCTCTAACTGCGCCTCTAATAACATAGTTATTAGTGAAATCTTTATATATAAAGCACTTCTGTTTGTCTGTATGTAATTGAACTCCTAAACGGCTGGACCGATTTTGATGAAATGTTTTGTGTGTTCGAGTGAATTCGAGAACGGTTTAGATTCCCAATTCGGTCCACTACAAAATGTATTTTTTTTTAATTTGTTATTTATACGTCATTTTGACGATAAATGACATATTCAATTATATATAAGCCGTTGCTAGGCAACGTTGTTTTGCGCATGTGTACAGAACAGCGTCTATGGGGCCGCGTGTAGTTCTACATAACACGAGAAGAGAATCTGATTATAAGTATTGTATATTGCATGTAGGGCTGCCACCTTTTTTAGTTCAAATATAGAATCCGTATGTGGGATCCTTAACGAAAAATAAAGTAGATGAGGGGAAATCCAAAGAAATAATAGTAGTTTTCGTTACACAAATATTTAGTTATATTTAAATGTATATTTTTATTGTTCCGTAAAATATAGTACTTTTGCCTACCTTACGTTTTTCTCAAAAATAAATGCCAAATAGTACTCAATTATAGTAAAGTATAGTAGGGGTGCAACCCTAATTGTGTAAATGTTATTAGTCTTAGTTCAATTTTAATATAAAGCTAAATTTTTTTTATTTTTATATCATATACAAAAAATGATAACATTATATTTTCATATTATAACAAGTAGATGCAGTACAAGTTTTATTATTAATATATTTTTTCAAAATAAATATCTTTCTCTTTCTAACTAAAATACTGCGTTTACTTTTTACTCTTCACGAACACAAAATCGCTTTAAATACTACCACCAGCATAAACGCATACTAGAAGCGAGAATAGAATACTATTTAACACGGCTCATAAACTATCGTTGCTACAGTTTAAGACGTTTACTATTACAGCTCACTTAAAATCTCTAACTAAAAATAGTCATATCTAATTATATCTATCTCTATATAACTAAAAACAGTGTTAGTCCAGTGGTAACGCACTCGCTTATGTAACCGAGTGATCAAAGTGTGAATTCAAATCCGGGTCTCGCACCTCTGATATTTTCATGTGCGAATCATTACTAACATGATTACCACTTTTCTTACGGTGATGGAAAACATCGTAAGGAAACATGCATATCTGTGAGAACCTAGCGAGTTTTCGTAATACTTGTGAAGTCCGCCAACCCGCACTGGGCCAGCGTGGTGGACTATAGATTGATCCCTTGTATTGATGGAAGGCCCGTGCCCAGCAGTGGGACGTAAAAAAGGGGTGAATACAATTACAAACATTTTTTTAAAAAAACCTCCTATTATGAAAGTTGGTTAACAAACCAAAACGCAAGTAATTACATGTTCAAGCTATTAGTCAAATGACAGAATAGAATACAGGATACCCAACAATACAGGCACTTGCGCAAACTGTTGCATACAAACTGGAACTGCGATAAATCATAGCTACTTGGAATGAGGTGATCAAACTCGCTTTGGAAATTGCGAAGCACAACTCGATACGTGGCAAAAACTACGTTTTCCTTCGTATTGGTGGTATTGTACATATTGTATGTCATTTCTGTAATGCTTAGTGTGTATTGGTCATACACAAAATGTACTTAGCGATAGTAAATGTTACGATAATATAATAAAATAAAAATCTAAGGGTTGATAGCATTTTTCGGGATACAAAGGACAATATTTTATATTCAAAAATAAGAAAATAAACCATAGCTACGAAATGTATGAAGTCAGGACAAACTAACCAGCACATTTGATTTTGCATTTACTAAGTGTTATTATTACTTATTTATCATTAACCATATTTATAATAGTTCAAATTGAAGTTTAAAATCAAATTTAAGCCGAACAGCAAAATAACTACAACTTTATTTAAATTTCAACTTTAGTCAAAACTTTGTAAGCATTAGTATTCAACAGCTGAGTTACGTAATTATCTAGAAACCATAATAATAACTAACATTTCTAAACTGGTTGTAGTGCAATGTTCCGAAACATTCTAATAGAATTTAATTTTAAAACGTTATTAATTTTGAATCTACAATCGTACACCGACCTCCAAATCACTTGTTTTCATACGTCCCACTGCTAAACAAGCGTCTAGAAATACCATCTACGCTATATTATATACCTTTGGGTTTTCTGTATAAAGCCGTCCTTAATTACTACTTTCATAGATTTATGCGAATGTTGGACATTTTAAATCGAATTGTTTGCTCGGATTTTGTTATCATGTTATTATATAACCAAGCAATCCAATCCGAAGAGATAGATCGTTTCACTAAATAGCCTTTTTTAGTTTTATCAAATAAATGAATAACATGAATGAATGTTTCTTTGTAAATTCCTAAATTAATCTATGGCGAGTTGATCAGACCCGCCAGCCTCTGAAAATCCTACAAAGACAAAAAAAACTTATTTTTATCGTATTCTCCGTGCTCCTACACTATTATTCTTATAAATATGTCCAAACGAAGCTAGGGTATAACACGTGTATGAAATAAGTTGGTTTTGTTAAGGGAACTATAACGTACAATGAATGTCACAAACGCTGTTTGCTGAGAAATACGTAGGCGCCAATTTACAGTTGAACCTTTACAAGATCTATCACGCTTTATAGCTTACATCGGCGACAAATTCGAACCTAACGAGAAACCATTCTCAGCATCACATCTAAATAAAGTTTATAGGTTTCATTAAAATCAAAATAAACACATCAGGAATATAAATTTCTGAGCATAGGCATAATAAATTTTTCGAGTTCCTAGATTTTCTAGTAGCTTTACAGGTACTTAGTGCTCTTCTTTATACAAGCATTAAGCATGCACAAATGCAGTCATACAGAATTAAATATAGGTCAATAATTATGTTTATTTAATTATGCACAATGAAATAAATCTTTAAAAAAAACGAAAAATATATAGAAAGATCTTTTGTTAAATATAAAATCAAACCAACTTATGTACTTTCGCTTTTCTAATGAAGTACGAAAATAATTTCAAAATGCTAAGTTCTTAATTAAATATACAATAAAACCATTTAATACTAAACAATATAAATTACAATGTAACTGGCAGTGTCTCCCGCTAGCACTTTCGGTGGCCCTTTACTACTCCCACAGACTATAGACTGTCTATCGACAATACATTAATTACATTTATTCATTATTAGTATCACATTATATGTATGCAAATACTTTCACTACAACAAAGTTGTATTGACTGCCAGAAAACCATTGGAATAAGTTAAATAAAAGCCTTTTCACATAGATACTCTTGCCAATTAATAAACGCGACTAAACTGTCGTTCGACAGTTTAGTCTAAACTGTCGTTCGACAGTTTAGTCTACAGTCTATAGGACGCCTAGTGTTGTACAGGAAGCCATTGTCCACGTGGGTCGCGATTTACTTGGATAAGACGACATTTTGCAATATCTATCACGCCTTCGCTTAGCTACGTTTATCTTAAACGAGAATTCTGTTGCGTAAACGTTGGTCATTTATTAAAACTTGATTTTAATAGCAAGAAAGTTATTGGAAGCCTATTGAGTGAATAAGTATTGTACTGTTCCTTTTCTTTTTGTATGAAAGATATCTAATATGAAATAGTCAGTGTCGTCTTCTTAGTACCTTTTTGTCCAAGCAACATATGTATATAAATATGTATAAGAAATAAAGCTTCGTTTTTCGAATTCAGAAAAAGCTCTCTATTTTTAAGTACAACATGTATTGCTTGTTAAAACAAATCATTACAAAGCTTAGATTTTTTATAAAGCTTAGAAGATTTTGATTTAATAATTTATTTCTAAGAAAAAAGTTTCGTACTTTATGTACCAATAAACTGTCACTTATGTAATGAGAACTTCATAAAACAAAAGCAATAAGAGCCGTTCGCTTGTGCACTCTACTCACTACACCCTCGCTTTTCACAGATGCATTTCTGAGTGCTTATCAGTCGTATTACTATAAATTACACATACAAGTTTTTGTAATGGTAGAATAGCTATTATCTCTCGGATGTTACTGAGATTTTCTAAACACAACGACTCTATAACCAAAGTCAGCCGAAAAGAAATCGAATCCAGAACCTCCGAATCTACAGCCATACATGCAAACACTAGACTGAGGCAGAATACATAGAAAAATGGTAAATATATAAATAAATAAATAAATATGTAGGGACATTATTACAACAGCGCCATGTAGTTCCGTGGCAAAGTACGAGGCTTGTGTTATGGATACCAGATAGTTGATATACTACACATATAAATTTTAAATACATACATATCATAAATATAAACACCCATGACTGGAGTACAAACATTCGTGATTAGCAAATGGATGCCCCCAGCGGGACTCGACCCCGCGACCGCTGGCGCAGAAAGTAGGGTCACTACCAACTGAGCCAAACGAGTCGTCGTATATATTATAATAAATAGTTAAATACCTAATATTGTATATAAGAAAATGTAACACTAATACGCTGAATTCGAAGCAGACGATTTTCACAATAAGTTGTTATTTTTATTACTCTTATTGGTTTGTATAGTGAACTCAATACGTAATACCTATTGAATTTACTATAACTGGACTACTTCAATTTCTCTACTTATTCGACGAATCTGTTATAATATAATAAATGTTATAAGTATTAGAGTCAATTACGAAAAATACAACAATATTTTTTTTCCTTTTCTGACATACAATCAACATATTCTGCCTTCGGTTATAAATGCAAAACTTAAGTTATATAGAGCATGTAAAGTATGTAATTTTAAAGCTTCCAAGACATTAAATAAATATGTCAGGACATTATTACAATAGCGCCATCTGGTTTCGTGGTAAGCTACGAGGCTTATATTACGGATATCAGATAGTTAATATAACTATCTGATATCCGTATAATAACACATGTAATTTTTTAAATACATACATATTATAAATAAATATAAACACTCATAACTGTAGGACAAACATTCGTGGCTAACAAATGAATGCCCCTAGCGAGACTCGAACCCGCGACCGCTGGCGCAGAAAGTAAGTCAAATTTTGAATTAGGAACTGAAAAATTACAAGCTTTTTTTTATTTAAGCTGCATTTACAAGTTAATTACAAGTTATCATGAATGAGAAAGTCTCTCACATAATATTGATATAAAGTAAGAGTAAGAGGAAGAATACCAAGAGCTAAAATTTATTCACCCTCTACCTCATAAAGCAACGTGCGAGTAGCATCTGGTGTTGTAATTTTATGTACTATACTACGCTATATCACAAACATTCTATTTTAAGAATACTTAAGAAGTTTGTATTCATCCGTTTTTAAAGTCCTGCTGGGCTTCCCTTTAATACGAGGGTGATCAGGCCATAATCCGATATGGGCCAAGTGCGGGTCGGCAGACTGTACATGTCTTTGGAAAACGTGCTAGATTCTCTCAAACATGCAGGTTTCCTCACGATGTTTTCCGTAAGACAAGTGGTAATCATGTTAGGAATGATTCGTACATGATTCATATTGCTAGACCCAGATTTGAACCCGCGTCACACGGTATTCCAGACGAGCGCATTACCACTGAGCTACTACTGCCTTAAGCAATTCAAAGTTATGACTACGAGCTTAATTCATTCTTTTAAAGAACCTTTTAAATGTTCAATTCAATTCTCTTGTTAATGGCTTCAAGCATGCCAGTTGAGCACTCTTTTAAATGTTGTTAAGAAACAAGAAGTTTTGATTTATATTCTTTACAAGAATGCATTAAAATATTGAAATACAGTAGTAACAAGAAATTGAGGAAAACCTTGTTCTAATAAATAGGAAATAAATGATTCAAAACAATTAGGTAAATAATAGAATGCGGGTCTTTAAAGCCGTTGAAACGCAACGTCAATTTGTTTAGACATTGAATTGTTTACCCGAGCTTATATTGCTTTGTTTTAAATGAAATATTGTTCGGGAATATAATATTACAATGAAAATTTATTTTAAGATTTTGTACCTATGTAAAATATTGGGTTGTTAATAAGCTTATAACACTTGTTATAGTAATAGAACACACAAACGAAGGTTTGTGTGTTCTATTACTATACCTATGTGTGTGTGTGTGTGTGCGTGTGTGTGTGTGTGCGTGTATAAAATTTAAAGTTATTCAAATCTGTACATCTAATATATTTTTGGTAAAATCTAATTAAAAAAGTAATTATTATACATAGTACGATATCAAAGAAAATCTTAAAACTATTATTAATTTATAATAAAACTAGCGACGCTTCTAACTCACCCACGCTTCGCTTGGATTCGTCCCTAGGTGCTCCCTGCCAAATTTAAAGCTTGTAGCATAAAAAACCTTGGACTTTCAATACAAACTTACGAGAGCCCTTAGACCTCCTTAATTCACCCCTGTCCCAAGATCGGATTTTAGCGGACGTCTACTAACTATAAACTACCTCCCTGCCAAATTTCATCTTTATTCGTCAAGCGGTTCATATTCGTGATTAGTGAGTAACCTTCCACTTTAATATTTATTTAATATTTATTTAATTTAGATTAGCTAATATAAAAGATATTATATTAAAAGATGCATGTTGATATTACAAACAAACACTTTTCACATATTTCATTACAGACACTATGTTCTGTAGAGAAGATAAACTGCTAATATTATTATTAGGTAAAATTTGTCATCTTTTTTACCTCTATTTCTTAAAAAATAAACGAAATAGGCAAAGAAAATTTACCAAGTTACCATTCACGGAAACTAGCAACAAAGTACAGTGGAACTCATCAGTCAATCCACCCCGAGCAAGCACTATTTCACTTTATTTGGCTCGCTGCTAGTGAACGAAAATCAAATCGTATTTACTCGATATTTCGTCGAAATAGGGCAGTGGAGGCTCAATTTATAAAATAGGAGATGCAGGCGCATTTATAGCGTCATCTTTTGAATTAGATTTTACAACTTAAAAAAGGAGTATGACGTAACTTTGTCTAAATGGTGGAATTTAGTTTTTGGTTCCTACTGGTGGAGTGATTTTCTGGTGTACTATTATAAAAATGCAGTGGTAGCCCAGCGGTAATGCGTTGCTTGTATAACCGAGTGATGCGGGTTCAAATCCGGGTATCGCACCTCTTATATTTTCATGTGCGAATCATTTCTATCATGATTACCACTTGTCTTACGGTGAAGAAAAACATCGTGAGGAAACCTGCATGTCTGAGAAAACCTAGCAAGTTTTCGTAAGACATGTGAAGTCCGCCAACACGCACTGGGCCAGCGCGGCGGACTATGACCTGATCGCCCTCCTACTGAGGGAGGCCCGTGCCCAGCAGTGGGACGTTAAAAAGGGCTGATGATGATGATTATAAAAATAATAGAATTGCTAAAAAAATTGCTAAATATTGTAATGTTAAAAAAGCAGTTTTATACTAGAAATACATATGAAATTATTGTTTGTCTGCTTGTTTCGGCTTATCTACAAACGAACTGGACTGATTTTGACGGATTTTTTACTGGCAGATAGCTAATTTTATATGGAGTTACTTAGCTAGTTTAATTTTATTCAAATAATTAGGGTTCTGTTGTAAATAAAACGTACCTAGGGACCCAAGCGAAGTGAACTAGAGTCACTAGTTTAATAAATATGTGATAAATAAACATTGTTTACATGCTAATGAAAATTATTTAAAACACATTTATTATTATTTACAATATTAATACCATTAAGCTATACTATATAATTACTACTTTGCTGGGGTTCGTCCCTTTAGTATACAACTTTTACAAACTTTGAATCAAGCTTCTAGCTTTAAACATGACGTAATTTCCATACAAACTTTCATTCCTTATTTCAACACAGCCCTTTTGTTGCCTTAAAAAGTAGCCTATGTCCTTTCTCAGGCTCTAGACTACACGTGTACCAAATTTCATTTAAATCAGTTCTGGGCCTATAGCCAACCGGCATTCGTTATGAAGCGATTCGATTTCTACAATCGTCATCGCTTAAACGCAGCGTATGCATCTTGAACTTTAAATCACTAATAATTGAAATGAATGTACATTGTCTAGCATCATCTATTCGTTGACAACAGATCACGTGACATATCTAAGTCTTATGTCAAACCCGTACATTTTGGACTTTTCTACTATCGCTTTCGCTAATCGATTGTTACTTTGTCTAGGCCCTCTGTAGTTGTGGCTTGAAAGAGCGACAGACAAACAGCAAACAAACAAGCAGACAGACAGAGTTACTTTCGCAATTATATTATAATATTACTAATTTCCTTTCATGGATAGGTTTTCTTCATGCTGAACGTTGATTTGTTACACTTTATTATTATCTACATTGTAAGTAATATACTATACTAATAATATTTATACATTTCAGTAATACAGTCAACAAAATTTGTTACATTTCTATCAAGTCTCATATCAAAAACAGATTTCATTTTCCGATACTCCATCCAACGGCTTCACTTATTCAATAGGTCCCAACAAAGTTGCATCGTAACCGAAATACATAAAATTCTAATTTATATCTAACATAGCTTTCTACAAATAACAAACTACTTATATTTTTAATGTGTATTTTAGATC
This sequence comes from Boloria euphrosyne, assembly GCA_951802675.2. Lineage (NCBI taxonomy): Eukaryota > Metazoa > Arthropoda > Insecta > Lepidoptera > Nymphalidae > Boloria > Boloria euphrosyne. The sequence goes on from OX637891.1 coordinate 8,303,815, forward strand.
TCATTTACAGATTTTTACTTCCAAGTTACTACTTACTTTAAAGCCATTTGCACTACATTTTAATGTCATTATTTTAATATACTTTGCTTGCAATATATTATATATTACATATATTCCAAAGCATATTTTTTTCTCATAAATTTTTCGGACGTTTATTATAAAATTATGAGACAGAATTCTTACTTATTAATCACTGAAATATAAGGGTGGCGCAAAAAAACCGACTATTATTAATTTTTGAGTCTCGAGTGAAAAAATGTTAGTTTGGATGTTTTAAGAGCCCTCTCAAAAGGACAGTTAAAAATAGTTTAAGAGGTCGCTCCAAATTTTTGAAATTTCAAAAAACATCAAAAATCGAATTTCTTTTTTTTTTCAATAATTTTCTCTCGTTACGGTATAATTTTATAGACCAAAAAAATAAGTTTCTGAAAGTTCCAGTTCAAAATTTTTGAATGGTCGCTCATAATTTTTTTTAATTTATTAGTATATAAAAAGTACCCTATGCTGTTCTAGACTATAATCTATCTCTGCCAAATTTTATTCAGATCCGTTCAGCTTGTGCCGTGATTGAGTAACAAGCATCCATCTTAATATCTATACAAACTATATTACAAAATAATCCTTTGCTTCCTGGTATAAGTTATGCAGACCTATGATCATGAAAAAAAAATCAAGGAAAGTTTTGCCTTAAAACCATTTTAATTCTTTTCCTATACTATTTCTACTACGAACCATCCATGTACCTAGACGATATCATCTATACAAAGATGTGTACCTATGTCAGCTTAAAATAATAAAGATTTTCCTTAGCGACAAAGTACTTGTAGAATGGATATCGAAATCTATACTAATATTAATATTATAAAGAAGTAAAGTTTGTGTGTTTGTATATTTGTTAAATTGTAAGGAGTAATCTCGGGATCTACTGAACCGATTTTAAAAATTCTTTCACCAATAGAAAGCCACATTATTGCTGAGTGTCATAGGTAAATAAAAAACCGAAAAATAGAAAGGCTTTTACGTGGTAGTCCGTTTTGCAAAGTGAAGCGGAGAAAAAACGGTCGAATGAAAGCGTTTCTTACGCGATTATAATATATGGAAATTACGTCATTTTTAAACTATACTAAAGAGTATGGGGACGAACCCGAGCGAAGCAAGGGTGAGTCGCTAGTTTTTAATAAATTAATTGACCAATTCCGACCCAACGAGAGAACGTATACTTTATCTACTTAACTAGATTTCTAACTTAAACAAGCAAACCCAAATGCTAAAACATGTAAAAATACGTAAAATCCGCATTCTTCTAACTAAGCCTCATTACTACGACTCCCACGGCGTTGCACAACAATAACCTAACTACATAATGTGGTAGTATTATATGCTATTACTAGTATAGTATCCAATTGAGCGCAGTGGCAATGATCGCGGGCTGGTCACGCTCTGGGGTCAACACTCGCATAGATTATGTGGTAGATGCGACACTTTGCTCATGTTTTATTTTGTTTTTTATACGAATTATATGTTATTTGTGTTTTATATTATATAGTTTATGAGATTGTAAAGTGAAGTTTAGTAAATAAATATATAAATAAATATGTTGCGACATATTACACACATCACCATCTAGTTCCATGGTAAGCTAAGCTTGTGTTACGGATACCAGATAGTTGATATACTACACGTCATATAAATTTTAAATACATACATATTATAAATAAAAACACCCATGACTGGAGTACAAACATTCGTGCTCAACAAATGACTGCCCCCAGCGGGACTCGAACCCGCGACCGCTGGCGCAGAAAGTAGGGTCACTACCAACTGAGCCAAACGTGTCGTCAAGTAAAATATTGCTATAAATAATATAGCCAAGATAAAACGTAAATATAAAGACGTCGGCAAGATTATTTTTCGGATAATATAATTTTGCCTACATTTTAATATTAATTAGTATATTAATATTAATAAGTTATTTACATATTTCAAAACTTACACTTATGATTTAAAAATCATAAATTTCGAACATTTTAATATATTACCTTTCATTTCATGTCACCATAATTAACATGAAAATTATACGCTTTCTCTTTACTCAAAAATACAAACATATTTAATAACATATACAATAAATATAAAATAATAGTTATATAATGAAATAAAGTTACACGTTTGACGACACGTTTGGCGCAGTTGGTAGTGGCCCTACTTTCTGCGCCAGCGGTCGCGGGTTCGACTCCCGCTGGGGGCATTCATTTGTTGAGCACAAATGTTTGTACTTCAGTCATGGGTATTATATTTATAATATGTATGTATTTAAAATTTATATGTGTAGTATATCAACTATCTGGTATCCGTAACACAAGCACGTAACGTAGCTTACCACGGAACTAGATGGCGCTGTTGTAATAATGTCCCAACATATTTATTTACATAACATTTCAATCATTAATATGTTCTATCGTATTTAGTCTGTGACAGAATTCCGCCTAGCGTCCGATGCCCTTGCCCTATCTGCGCCGCGTTGAGGCAGGCCTCAGCATGCATTTTAACTCGCTCTCATACACCTACATTCTCGTTGAATATTGTATTTTTGTACTAGTTTGATTCACGTACTGTACATAAAATGTATGTTGAGACATTATTACACACAGCGCCATCTAGTTCCGTGGTAAGCTACGAGGCTTGAGTTACGGATACCAGATAGTTGATATACTACACATATATAATTTTAAATACATACATGTTATAAATATAAACACCTATGACTGAAGTACTAACATTCGTGCTCAACAAATGAATGCCCCAGCGAGACTTGAACTCACAACCGCTGGTGCAGAAAGAAGGGTCACTACAAACTGAGCCAAACGTGTCGTCGTGTTTGTCGAGTAAGTTATACTTTTATGGTCGAAATCGTTTACGCATTGAACCTTTATATACAGGCATGAGCGAAGAATCCATCCTTTAGACGTTAGACCAAGTTTCACCCAAATCTATCCAGTCGATAAGTAGTACAAACATACTCGTACGTACATCAAAACTTTCGCAATTACAATAGTTCACTTCTAGATCACGTTCGAGATTTTCATAATTACTGCAGTAATTAAATACAGTCACGAGACATGTTAAAATACGTTCATAATATTTTAACACTTGTTATTAATTACTGGTTTCCGTTGGTAATATTTACTGTCACATTTTTATTATAATTACATAATGTTATATTTATTAGTATAGAATATATTTGTTTTAATTTGATGTATCAAATTTATCATGATGTTATGGTGATTATGCCAAGTTCACCATATGCAAAGTAATCTTGTAAAGAGGGCATAAAAATGAGTAATCTCTCTGTTATCCTTCTCCAAATTAGCTTAGCTTAAATAAGCTTGTATTCAGCCCATTTTATTGATCCACAGCAGGGCACCGGCCTTCCTTCAATATGAAGGGGATCAGGTCATAGTTCACCACGCTGCAGGCTTAGTGCGGGTTGGCGGAACTGACATGTCTTTTAAAAACTTGCTAGGTTCTCTCAGACATGCAGGTTTCCTCATAATGTTTTCCTTCACCGTAAGACAAGTGGTAATCATGTTAGAAATAATTCGCACAAGATAATATCAGAGGTGCGAGACCCGGATCACACGGTTATCCAAGTGAGAGCTTTGCCACTGGGAAAAGTAGTTTAATTACTCCTAATAACATCAACTATCTGCCAATCAAAGCTCCAACAAAATCAGTCTAGCAATTTAGGAGGTTACTCAAACAAACATTTGACTCAACAAATCTTTCTTTTTCAATGCCAATTAAAAATACTGTTACCGAGTTACTGTGCCGCCTGTCAGTTAGTCGTTAATAACTCATCTGTTATATAAAAGTAAGTCATTATTATAAAAAATCGTACAATTCTAGAAGCTTCAACTCAATACGTAGTATCTATTAGAATAAATTGATCGCGATAGATTCACGCCTGTCCTTGCCCCGCCAACGCTATGTTGAGGTAGGCCGCTGCATGCATCATAGTTTGTATTGCATTATTATATTTTATGTTTTTAGTTTTAACTCAATATAATACTCGTAAATATGGCGTGATTTAACTTTAACTTTAGTTTTATGTTATATAACGGATGATTTTTTAAGCGTTTGGTTTTTTATTTAAAAAAAATTACCATAATATAGTGTTAAATATAAAATTTACATTGGGAAGTTAAAAATCATCACATGCCATTTATTGTTTAAAAATTATTTGATGAATGAATGAATGATGAAAATTATTGAGTACCTATTTCTCTTCTGTTGGTAAACTTTTGTTTTAGAATCAGTGCATATACAAAATACTCTTATAATACGTACATTCCGTAATAACTGAAAAAAGTTCCAAAAGCTTTCGGATATTTGCAATACATTACACAAAAAATATTTTAAAGAAGATATCATATGCATGTATTGCCAACTTGGAAATTATGTAGGATTGTATTTTAAAATTAAGCTTACAAAAAATAGTACTACACAACTGAGTTTCTGTTGCAAATTCTTCTAAGAAATATTTTTTCTTTCATAGCCTGTGGTTTTATGACGCTTATAAAAAATTGTAATAATTTATTCCTGAAACCTCTACATGATTTTTTTTTTTAATAATAATTTATTTATAATAAAAGCAACTAAGATTTTTTTATAAGTAACGTATTGTGTATAGAGTACAGACGCTAAAGCAATATAATTTTTAAATTTGATATCTTTTTCTCTATTTGTGTATATGTTTGTATCTGTGTTGGGGTTTCACATAAAAAGTACTTGACTGATTTTGTCTACATTTTGTGTAGTGATAACTTATAAATACATTAAGGATCTTGTTACCTACAAGAAAATCTTTAATTTCAACGGAAAAACACAATTACTTAAACTTTAAGACATCCAATTAAAATAATAGAAAATGTTAGGTCTCACTCTAGAAAATCTACAATAGCATAAAACTTTGTTCTAAAATACACATGCTACAACACACCCTCGAGAGAAGCAAGGGTAAATCACAAGTGCTTAATAAAATATTTGAATCGGAATTTGATTTTGGCTAAGATGAATATCAGAATGTACTACAAAGCGAATTTGTACAATTCGACTCACAAACCTTAATCTGATGAAGCGAAACCAATTGTTTTCGACTTTATCCTCTAATACCGTACAGAAACTATCGATATTCTTTGTTAGATTTCCATTAAGACTGGCAAATCGCCCTAGATTCAAAGTGTACACTTAAATATGGAATTCGTGTTACAATTTGACTAATTTTAAGAGCTACTAACATTCGGACACATTACTAAAATGTCATTAATTATATCACTAGCAATTCCCGCGGCTTCGCTCGGGCCCGAGGTATTACAAATTTAGGGCTTTAAGAATTTTCTGATGCCAAATCATAAAAAAGTAAAAAATAAATATTTGGTATAAAAAAAAACATCTCGAGCGGGCCATCCTTATCACCTAGGATAAAAAGAAATTGACTACGGCCTATTCTCAGACCTACTAAATTCACACACAAAATTTATAAAAAGCGGTTAAGCCGTTACGGAGGAGTTCGATAACAAACACTGTGACACGAGATTTTTATATAATAACATAATATATTCTACAAAAAACAACAAACTATATAATAACATAATGTAACATTATATAACATGTGAAACATGTCCAAATTATGAATTTTAAATGTAATGTACCTAAAAATTAACCTTGGTATTTGAATTATTTATATATTTTTAATATAGCAACACTTACAAGGTGTCAAAATGCAGGTCAGATTTGCATTATTTGAATGTAAAGCCCTCATTACGCCAGTAGCCGGAGCACTCTTGAGCTATCACGTTGCTAATAAACGTGCTAATTCTGGAAAACTTGAAGAAACTTTTTGTGACAATACAAAAACTACAATTTTTTGTGTATTTTTTCTGTACTAATGATTTACTTTTATTTCACATTCCTAGACACTTTTTTTAATATTATAATACTGCTTTATTTAACGATTTCGTCCACTGGGATTATTAAGAAGACTTGTTACAAAGCATATATTATAGGGCACAAGTAAGCGTGAAAAAACGAGTACAAGTATATTTTGTATTTCTTTCACTCTCAAAGATACTTTGAAATGAGCATATTTCATGACCAGACATTCTGAATATCGCAAGACCGACGGGTTATCTTGCACTCAATAAGGAAGAAATCTATAACTCTAATTGGCCAGATCCAGGACTCAAACCCAGTAGGTACCTCCGAAACTACGACTGTACATATTAGCCATAAGACAAACGATTTTTTATTTTTAATACTAATATACCAACACTACAACTGGGAATGGGGTATTGGAAGAATGGCATGAAAAAGCCAGTTATAAAAAGGTTCCCCTTTTTTCACTAGTGTTTGATAAACACAAAATTGAATAAGTAACTGTTAAGTATGATAAACTGAACATTTTCAGTAACACTGTTCAAAAATCAATTCGGACTATTTCATTTATATTTATGGCAGTGGTAGCCCAGCGGCGCGCTCGCTTGTATAACCGAGTGATGCGGGTTCAAATCCGGGTCTCGCACCTCTGATATAAATTTCATCGTGCATGTCTGAGAAGACCTAGCAAGTTTTCGTAAGACATATGAAGTCCGCCAACACGCACTAGGCCAGCGTGGTGGACTAGATGGCCTGATCCCGCTCGTATTGAGGGAGGCCCGTGCCCAGCAGTGGGACGTTAATAAGGGCTAATGACATTTATATTTAGAGCTGACAAAATATGGTTGTTCAATAACCTATTTTCACTAAAAATTTTCGTCTAACTAACAGTACTGGGGTCAAGATTATAAAGTCAAACTAAGCAATATAAGCTAAAGATAAAATAGCGTTAAACTTTAAACGCGTAAATTTTCTCTCACTTATACATAAAAATTATGCGATCTCGAATATTTTGTATAAAATTGCATATTATGATGCCGTGAAAACTAGAAGTAAATTTCAATATTATTCAAGCAAAACTGCACAGTCCAGAATAACGCCGTCAGCGGAATGACACTCAACAGTTTGCATATCATTACTCCGCGTCGATACGAGCTTTTAGTAAAAAACAATACTTTCTTGCGTTACAAAGACTTGAAGTTACTTTTTTGTTTTTCTATTTTTCTTCTAAAATAAGCTGATATGTTGACGCCCATGTAACTTATTTTTATATAAGTAACATAAACAGAAGTAGAACGTAGATTCCTGATTTTTAGTATACAGGCCTTTATTCAACCACACCATGTAATATATAACACTACTAATAACTAGGCTTAGTTAAGCTTATCAAGACTTTTAACATCGACGAAACGTTTATAAAAAAATAGTATTCAATATACATACATACATACAAACATACATACATATATGCAATATTTATAATATGTATGTATTTAAATATGTATTTAAAATTTATATGTGTAGTATATCAACTATCTGGTATTCGTAGCACAAGCCTCGTAGCATACCACGGAAATAGATGGCGCTGTAGTAATAATGTTCTAACATATTTATTTATTTATACATACATACATACATACATACATACATACGTACGTATATACATCCAAGTATTCCCGAAAAACATTACCAACTTTTACGCTACATATAATAATACTTTGAAACATATATTCAAAGGCTAAAACCAAAGTCGTTGCTCGGAATTTAACCAGTCTTTAACTCGATCATACTCGTATAAGCTCCCCTTTCAGGTACACTGTACGTTGTTACGTCATTTGGCGTAACTGCGTAGCGTAGGATATGAAGTCTCGTCACGTATTTCGCATATATCTGCTAAAATATAACTTCAGATATTATAAGCTTTCTCGACTTTAAATATAAGCTTTGAGTTATAATGACGGTTATTAAAAGCTCAAATTCAAATTAATCGTAAAGTAGAGTTAAACTAAGTACCGTATATATTACTCGCTTAGATATTTTATATATAACTCAGATTAAAAATAAAAAAGAGAGCATTTCGCTATATAACAGTAATCAAAAACGTATTTCCTTAAAAATATGAGAAATAGCTTAGCTATAGCTTATGATCTTTCGCCTAACATAAGCCTATAAATTTTCCGTAGAAACACACATTCATGCCTACAAGTAATTGCGTTTCATACAATTATTATGTGAACAAATATATCTATTTGTATTTCAATGAGTGAAATATGTAGAATAAATAGACTTAGTCTATATAGATGTATAAAATAGAAGGGTCTGTAAATAAATTATAATATACATTACATTAAAGAAAAAAAAGAAAAACATTGTCTTGTCTGTTTGTTCCAACTAATCTCTGAAATAACTGAACAGATTTTCACGGAACTCTCACTGGCATATAGCTGATGTGGTAAGTAGTAACTTTGGCAAGATTTTAGAAAAAGAATTAGGATTTCGTTAAAAAAGTATTTCAAAAGTAACGAAGGTATGTTGCTATTAAATACAATAAGTATGTTGTAATAAATTATATTATAGAAGTAATTATTTTATACAAATAATGAAACATTTCTAGAAATTAATTTAGGACAACGTGTCCTTTATCGCACATCGTTTCATATTTAGGTTAAGCCAACAAAAAATCAATAATCGCACAAAGATATGGCTCTTATCTACAAAAGCTATCTAGATATCGGTATTTACTAACGTATGAAGACCCAGTTCAATACATGCGGATGCTACCTGATGTTTGCCCGATATCTGATATTATTCTCAAGGCCTGTGAAACATATAGTCGGCCAACGGACGTGACAGCCCAAGCTGCCATACACTCGCTTGGGACATTAGTGTATGGCAGCTTGGGCTGTCACGTCCGTTGGCTGACTATATGTTTCATAGGCTTTGCTATTCTCATTGGGTTAGCAAGGACATGCCGAAACGACTGAACGAATTTGGATAAAATTTGCTACACGAATAGATTAAAACCTGGAGTATAGAAACGAACAATTATAGGATAACTCCTTTTTCCATCTAAACGTGTAATTAAATTCTGATACGAATCTTTACACAAAATATTTTTTTAGGAAATCTGAGTGAATTTGTTCTTATTATCGATACAGAGTCCGACTCTATGATTTTTAGGATTTTTGTCTATCTGTCTGATCTGCCGCATTAAGTGTAAGCCTCTGGACAGATTTTGATGAAATTTGGGATGTTAGCTGGTTATCGGGTTCAAAATGTAGAATACTTTTTACTGCGGGAAAATATTGCATTTCTGAAAAATAAAACAATAATTTTAGATCTTAGTTATACTTTTATACTTGGTGGATATTTACCAAATGCTGTTTTTTTTATCTAAATTAGACTGAAGATTTCCCTTACGAAGAATTGCTGCACAGTTTCAAATTTCGTACAAGAAACTGTCATAGACTGTACGAGATTCGCGGTTTGAAACACTCACTCAGTTTTCTACACGAGCCTATCTTTCTTAGGCACAACCTTTCTTTAGTGAAATGCGTAAATCTGTCTGTTTATTTACGCAACAACACAAAGGAAAATTACTTTGAAATTAACTGGGTAATGAGATAAGTCGCTCTTTATTTCAATGTACCAGATATTTTCTAACAAATGTCGTAGACTGAACGAAATAGCTTAAAACACAGCACCATCTAGTTCCGTAGTAAGCTACGAGGCTTGTGTTACGAATACTAGATAGTTGATACACATATATCACTTGAAATTCATACTTATTATAAATATAAATCCCCATGACTAGAGTACAAGCAATTGTGTTTACAAAGGAATGCCCTCAGCGGGACTCGAACCTGCAGCTGCTGGCATAGCAAGTATGGTCACCCATGACTGGAGTACAAGCATTTGTGCTCAGAAATAAATGACACCAATGAGATTCAAACCCGCGACTGCTGGCACAAGTACGGTCACTACAAACTGAGTCAAACGTGTCGTCAATCAGTTATATCGTATTTTACAAGCTTATATATATCATGCCAATAAAATCTTATGAGTTCAGGTTCAGGGTTAGGTCTTAATACATGAACGACTTAGGTCGCTTAACGAGACCGCATTCAATTAGGTAGTAGTTAAGCCGTACTATATTAAACCTCTATGTACCCTATACATATACTCGTAGTGGAACTATAAAAGCAGTACATTGGATATTTATTAAACTTTGGGTTGTTTGTTAGTTCATTGCATAGTGCTCATGCATTTCCATGGCAATTTAAAGTTCTTGATTGATTTCGTAATATTTTTTAATGTTCAATGCTTATGTTTTTGGTAAACTGACAATATATTCTAGATAATACCTCATTTTTTGTCTTTATCAAAACTTGTAATGATAATCACTTTAATAATATATGTGCTGCTAATAAAAATACAAATATGAAAATAACAGTCTGTCAGAATTATAATACTTTTTACATTACTTTTAGCATCTTCACATTCCAAAGCATCGATCCCACGACCTTCAACGTAGCAATTTAGCCCATTCAAACAATAAACGTAAGTTATGAAAATTAAATTTCGTACTGAAAGCGGAACATATTCCGACCTCTTAGACAATAAAAATATATAAATATAAGAAAATCGAAATGAAAAGACGCAAAAATTTCATCGAACAATACGTATTACTTATTCCTTTTCAGAAACGTTTCTGAACAAAAGCGATCCCCCCAATCTATAGACATGTCATGACTCCCTCATTAGTGTAATTACTTACTCAAAAGTACTTTTAATTCAATATTCCACCTTTGTTATTCCAATAAGTCATTTATTGTAGCGTTCTATCTCGGTTTTATTTTGTACAGAAATTTGAATAGATTCATAGAAAATCTTAATATACTTCTAAAAAAGCACTCACTTATCACGAATTATCGAATACCGCTGGTATATAGTTTATTTTTGGCTGGGAGGTAGTTTATAGTTAGAAGACATCCGCTAAGAACGGATTTTGCGACAGGATTGGATTAGGGAGGTTTATGGGCTCTAGCTAATATGTATGAAAGTTCTTAATTTTTTGTGCTACAAACCTTAAAGTCAGCAAGGACCTAGGGACGAACCCAAGCAAAGCAAGGGTGAATCGCTAGTGATTTATAAAACTATATTTTCGAATTCATTTTTAATTTTGATTCTCGAGGTTTCGTATGCTTTACAGCGATCATGTTCACATGAGTGACTACGGTTTTAGACGCCACAAAGGTCATTATAATACTTGCTTGCTAGAAAAACGCTAACACTGCCTACACACAAAATTACAAAAAAAAAAGAAATTTGTTATTTTTAACATTATTGTCTATTTATCTGTTTGTTCCGGTTTATCTCTGAAAAGGGTGAACAGATTTTCACTAGTTATGAAAGAAAAGGAATGAAAATACTACTTAAAAATTATGAGTTTTCTAAAATTGACCATTCCACAACAGTGGGTTAGGGTTCTAAGTACAATAAAAGCTATGCCTCAATGAATAGGCTAGTTGATACGACTAAAGTAACTGCCAGCTCTTTGGTCCTGTATGAAATCAGTGAATCGAGAAAACAGTTTGCAGAAGAAATTTCTCGCTCAAGAAATTCTCGCATTCTAAATAAAGAATTTCAAGTAACACTAGTAACTATACATATTTAAAATATTAAATATGTTTAAATTTTTGTATAAATATTATTTGAATAACCAACCTGTTAAAAGAGGGTTCAGTATTTAACATCCGTATACGTATAATATATTGTGTTTATTTGTCCGTATTTTTTGTTTATAATTCTCATGCTTTCAAAAAATTGATATTTATTACAAATACAACAGTAGTATTGAGCTTGCTTGAGAAATCGGGTCAAGGGAGTTCAAATCCCGGGTCGTGCACCTTCGATATTTGTGTGCGAATGAATAAAAAAATTTTCACCACTTGTCTTACGGTGAAAGAATACATCGTGAGGAAACCTGCATGTCGAAGATAATCAAACAAGCTTTTACTATACATAAGTGAAGCCATAAAAAGCTCATTCATTAACTTAAAAAAAGAGCTTTTTGATAAACTTTACAGTAACAAAATGACCAGCTATCGACATTCGTTTCCAATTGCATTAACTTAATTATAAAACCATCAATTATAAATGCTACATTTATCGATGTATCTCAGTTTCAACCGAATACATGTATTTTAATTAATTTGAAGCATGAAAACCGTTTTTCACCAAAAAGCTTCGATTTATCTTTCCAGATTTTCAGATCATTGGTAATTAATGTTCTGGTAAGTTGTTCTTTGGATGTTGTTTCATTGTGCGATTGCTGATTTTTTTTAATGGGAGAAATATTTTATATTTCGCTTTATAGTGACTTGAGTATTAATTTTTAAATGTACTTTACAGTGATATAACCCATATAAAATAATCAAAGCAAAAAATCAAATTAAGGCAGTGGTAGCCCAGCGGTAACGCGCTCGCTTGTATAACCGAGTGATGCGGGTTCAAATCCGTGTCTCGCACCTCTGATATTTTCATGTGCGAATCATTTCTATCATAATTACCACTTGTCTTACGGTGAAGGAAAACATCGTGAGGAAACCTGCATGTCTGAGAAAACCTAGCAAGTTTTCGTAAGACATGTGAAGTCCGCCAACACGCACTGGGCCAGCGCGGTGGACTATGGCCTGATCCCCCTCGTAATGAGGGAGGCCCGTGCCCAGCAGTGGGACATTAAAAAGGGCTGAATCTATTGAATACATATGTACTGCTATAATATATTTGTCTATAAAGATTTTGAATTGGCAATAATAGCAACACATACCATGTATTATAAAAATGACATTTTACATTTTTTTTTAAATATACTAGGTACAACTTGAAGTAAATATTGTATGTATTGCTATTTTAGTTAACTTTACGTCAACTTTATATTATTTAACTGGAAGGAGTATAAAATGGCCACCCAATAGTTCCCGTACATAATACATTAGAGGAATATACCGTCAATAAACGTAGCAAGAAAAGAAACAACGCGTCCGTCGAGCTGTGATCAAAGCTTTCATTACCGGCTCGTTCGTCCACAAAGTCATATAACTGGTGGAACATTCGCGACTAATTTAATTGTTCACTTCGTTTCTGGTTCAAATTTCTAGGTGAAATCTGAATTTATATTTGTGTTTTTGGTCTTGTATGTTTGTATGTAGATATACAGTATATTATCATTAGACTAGAGGCCTGCAGTTACAGCGGCATGGTAGATTGTAGAGTCCTGGATTCGACCTCCGCGTCAGGCTATAACAGTTGCTTGGTTTATATGACATAAATATTCAAAAACAACCCAGAGATGTAAACTTGACGGTTTTTCATCCCCGTGCAGTGCTTAGGAAAGAGCGTAAAACTGTTGGTCCTGGTTCCTTTCTATCACCGATCGTATCGACATATCGCCATCGCCACTTTTACCTATACTACAAGAGTAAATTGTGCAATCTAATACCACTCGTATTCCGGTGTAGGTAGGTTATAAATATTTTAAATGGCGTTGTAAAGGTCGTCGAAGACGAAATGAATTACAAGAACATAGTAATTATGTCTTGTTTACTGATAGTATGCATGTACAATTTATATGTAATTCTTAATTAAATTGGTAACCCCTATCAAAAAATGTAAAGACTGTTGTTATTTAATTTGAAAAATTATAATGGTTTACACGTTAATAAATCAATTATACTAAAAAGTCATACAAAATCGAATATTAATATATGCTATTTAAGCTGCCTGTGATACAGATTATAAATTTTTGTTATATTTTACTTGGTATAGTGAGTGTGTCAAGACACTCAACCTGTAACCTTGATGGATGGTGTGAGGTTACAGGTTGCCTTAGCTAGCTGGTTTATAGGAAGAACTTCGACAGTAATCGAACCCGTGAACTTTAGCCGATAGCAAAATAACACATCCCACATGCGTTAAAACATATTATGTTCATACATATTATAAATATGTGTAAAGCAAGCTTATTATGTCATTCTAAATGGACTTACTTAATGTTTTTGTTCCAAGAAGCAAAGAAATTGTAAATAATGGAAGAACAAACGAGTTAAATATTTAAAAATAAATAAAATACATACTTTGTTTATAAAAAATTAAAATCACAACATCAAAAACCTTCATATTTATGTAATAATGGAAAGTAAAATAAAATTAATATGTTGGGACATTATTACACGAGCGCCATCTAGTTCAGCGGTAAGCTACGAGGCTTGTGTTACGGGTACCACATAGTTGATACACTACTTATATATAACTTTAAATACATAAACATACTTTTTATAAATAAAGCAAATATCTAAACCAGATGACGTTTATAAAATTTAAAAAAATCAGTTTTTGATAAACTGGTATGTTTTAGACACTCAATAAATGTGTCTTTAATGTATTTAAACCTTTTTAGCGTCCCATTACTGGGAACTACTACTATATAGGTGGCGTCATGTTATAGTCCACGTCACAAGTGCGAGTTGGCGGACTTTACATGCCTGTCGTTAACTTGTAAGATTCTTTCAAACATGCAGTTTTCCTATTGATATTTTCCTTCAGCGTAAAACAAGTGAATGGAAAATGATTCAAGTATAATAATATCAGAGGTACGAGACCAGGTATTTGAACATCCTTCACTGATATTCCGAAGCGCGCGAATTATACTGCCTAATTAATATTAAATAAATCTACACCAAATTTTTTAAAGTCAAAATTTAGTTTTATTTACCCTTATCACGATAAATTTTAATTTAGTGACAGATCCGGGAAGTAAAAGACATCGGACAGTACCTAACGGCTTGGATATATCAAAATGAGAGTGATTCATATTCATATATGGAAATGCAGTAATTTTAAGCCTCCTTCTGTCTTCCTTATTTCCCACACACAATCTTCATATATTCAGACTCGTCCTTCAGGCAGATCCCTATTCAAATATGTGCCATCAAATCAACAGTCTATGCATATAATAAAATTCTAGCTTAGTTGAATCTGTACATGTAATATTTGGAAAACCTTATTGAACTAATACTTTCTTAGATTTACGCGAATATTCGACATTATAAATGAAACTACCTTTTCGGATTTTGTCGCGGATTTATTTTGATTTTTAGTTCCCGACGTTTCGAATGCTTTACAGCAATCATGGTCACGGGAGAGACTAAGGTATTTGACGTCTCATAGGTTTATATACTTGTTACAGACAGTGCCTACCCACAATTTACAAAAATTTTGAAAATGGCATCAGAGTACCTTATAAAATTTTAATTCTAAACATTTATATTTAAATTTAAAAAATTAAAAAAATAATTTATAATTATGGCAATATTATTAACTTATTTTTAGCTAGTATTATTATAATTATTATACATTTTATTTTAATATTAGTTATTCAAAAGTATTATGTAGTGTTGCTATTCTAATAATATGTATATTTTCTTACCTATAAATTGTTTATGCTAAGTTGCATTTTATTATTTAAATTAAGTATTAATTTGATATAAGAAAATTAAGTTAAAATATAAATTGAATTTTGATTATTTTAAAGTATTAAGCAACACTACTGCAAATTAAAAATAATTTAATCAAATCAAAATATGCTTAGATTTGACAGATTCTTTTGAATTATAATTTTTAAAAGATTTTTTAGAATTTAGATTGAAAGAAAGCTACTGCACGGTTCGGAAGGCAGTTTGTGCAGAGAAGAACCGGCAAGAAACTCTACACTTGCTCTTTTAAAAAATATTTTAACAATATTGCAATACATACAATAATTATATATAATATTAAATTATTGAACTAGACATTGCTATCGATACGGTATTGATTTTGTAAGTTTGTATTGTAAGATATGGTTTAAAATTTGTGTCTGTTTGTCCGTCTGTGATCTCATCACGAGAAAGCCACTGAACAGGGTTTGATGAAGTATATTAGGTGGTTATCCGGTTTGACTTATAGGATAATTTTAACTGCAGGGAAAATTGAAAATAAATGTGAAAAACTCTTTATCTCTCTCTAGCTTTATCTAGACGAACGTTTACGACATATGCGAGCGGAGTGATGGTCAATCACTAGTGTTTTATTTATATTTTCATTCGTGTCTAAATTAAAAATTTCAAATCCGTTTCTTATATAAAAACTAAAAAGGGGTTAAAATTAGTTTAACCCCTTTGTAAATACAAAATCTATGCTAATATCATAAAAAAGTAGAGTTGAGAGTAGAGCCAAACTTAATTTTTTTTTGCATTAGATAGCTCGTTTATTGAGGAACACTATAGACTATACGTATATATATATCATCATAACAATGTATAGGTAAAGAGGATAATATAGTAAAAGCATATAAAAATACGAAACAACGTTGGTGATACAACTTTGCAAATATTTGGACCAAAACTAATAATAGCGCAATAATGCACACATGCTCAGTTGCGAAAGAATGCAGTTTGGAGATATATCATCTCAATGGACGATAGACAACTTCGCTTTCCACAAAATTGTTCTTTCCTTTTGTTCCCATCTTTTTACTTATTTTTCTTGTGTTATAAAAGCCTTTGTTGTCACTAAAATGCTCATAAAACGTCATTTAGATAAAATAAACAGTACTTTGCTTTAAAGAAAACGAATTCTAAAGGGTCTGACTATAGTCATACTTATAATATTATATACATCGGTGATCTTGTTGCTAGCATGTATGGCACATCTGTGATGATCTGCGTTCGATTCCCGAGTTGTGCCAAGTTTAGTTATAAAGCATAACCTGAAGTTAGGAAGTTAGTCTCCAAGTAGGGTCACTACAAACTAAGCCAAACGTGTCGTCACGTGTTTTATTATATCATGTACCTATTAAAGATAGATAAAACTAAAGCATTTAATCTGATCATTGCAAGATCTATTTCCTTCAAACGCCTGACTCATAGTTTACCAATCTTTCACTACAAGACTATAACGACGTGTCGCAAGATCGTGTTTCATACCATAAGTAGTGGGTAAATTATAACAATTCTAAGTTAGTACAAAACGAAAGGAAGCATACTTGGCCTGGTTGTTGCAACGGTATCGGTGAACGGCTCAAGGATGTTTCTTCAATGATTAACAATTTGTACTGGATGTTCGGCACCATAATACACTGTATAATATTGTACGACTTATATAGTAGTATATGCGAAATTTTTTGTATAAATAAATAATTAATATGTTGGGACATTATTACAAAATACAACAGCGCCATCTAGTTCCGTGGCAAGCTACGCTACGTGCTTGTGTTACGGATACCAGATAGTTGATATGCTACACATATAAATTTTAAATACATACATATTATAAATATAAACACCCATGAATGGAGTACAAACATTCGCTCTCAACAAATGAATGTCCCCTCGGGACTCGAACCCGCGACCGCTGGCGCAGAAAGTAGGGTCACTACCAACTGAGCCAAACGTGCCGTCAAGTATGCGTTTGTGTAAGGAACGTCGTGACTTTAAAATGGCTGCAACGATTTGAATGAAACTTAGTACTCAGACAGAGCATGAAGTAATAGCACCTAGTACCTAACTGAATATATTAACTTTACTATAAAACTTTTGTTTGTTTGTAGATGCTAAAATCAGTTTAATTTAAGATTTATTTTAGTATGATTTGAGGCTATCTTACGTCACGATAAGAACCTTTGTTTTATTTAAATCAAGCAAACGAAGCCACAGAGCAAACCGTAATTTAATTTTAGTTAGTTTTTCTAAATTATTAATTGTGCTCATTATAATTATTGATATCCTTTTTCTTTTGTTTTTTATCAAGCAAATATTAGACCATGTAAACATTTTAAACTGAAGAAATCTTAGGTTATTCGAAACCAACTAACCAACTTGAATATTTTATGCTCGTATATAATATTTTATGTCGTCGAACTGATTTGATAATGAAGCTAGAGAGTGTATATTGTAACTTTTCAATTGGGGCTAATTAGCTTATGTTATTTAGGTATCTTAATTATAAGTATCATTATCAATTCACGTGTAGTAATATACACACTATACACTTAAAGAAATATATAATTAGAAATTTTAAAACGCGTTATCAGTTAAACCAAAACATTTCAAAAATTTGAGTGACAGTGCCATAAAAAGTCCGGATAACACATTCATTCATAAATCACTCTCGCCGAGATTTCCATGTCAACATCCCAGTTATTTCGAAGTGAGGGAATCTAAAAGGTACATTAGAATTTCAAAGCCATTCCACTACAGTTGTACGATTCAAATTCAAACTTGAATTAAAATGTTAGTATTCAATGTAACGTTCCACATTTCTCATATCTTTTAGTATTTCCAGAGCGACATTGTATGCGTTTAAATAGATTGTGTTTGTTGGTTTTACGTCAATGTTACTAAGAACTGAAAAAGGTATGGCCTGTCTGGATATAGACTTTGAAATTTGAAATTTATAGTTAGAAAGTTTCTAACAACTAAATATTCAGCCTCTGTATCGATAATAATGACTCTTTCAATAGGAATTTCTAAAAAATATATAATGTATAAATGTAACTCTCAATTTTATTATATAGGTATGTATAGATAATAAGCTTACAATACGAGTAGAGCAAAGTGTGAAATCTAGTTTATAATTTAAAAAATAGGCTTCTTTTAAACATCGTTTAACTGTAGAGTCACTTCGAGGTTTTTACCTGACCGCGATATTTGTCATTGCTAAGAGCTTGGGGATGATCTGTCTTCATGATAAATGGCGCCCCCTAATGCGTTCTCTAACTCGGTCCTTCGAAATAGTATTAAATCGTCGTATTATTAAGTTTACTTCGTTCATTTTTCATGTTGTAGTTTGTTTTCACTTAGTTTTTAAATGTCTTTTAGAAGTAAAAGTTTATTTATATTTTCTGTTTATTCTTTTTGTTTTTTCTTTGTATTCAAACCTTTCTAATGTCCGACTGCAGGACGCAGACTTCCCTTCAATATCAGGGGGACCATCGCACTGGCCAAGAGCGGGTTGACGGATTTCACAGGTCTTTCAAAAACTTGCTTCTTATTTTCAGACATGCAGATTTCCCCACGATGTATTCCTTCACCGTAAGACAAATAATAATCATGATAGAAAATGATTCGCACATGAAAATATCAGAGGTGCAAGACCCGGATTTAAACCAGTATCACTTGGTTATCCAAGCGAACGCGTTACCATTGGCATACTACTGCACTTTATTAGTATATATGATACTATTAACGTTGTTATCATCCACGGGCGAAACATTTCTAACTTTAGGTGAAAGAAATTGTGAAGAAACCTGCTTATTTTATAAAGCTCAGAAAGTCTTCGAAGACAAGTGAAAATCAACCCGCACTTTGCCAGCGTGGTGGACTATACCCTAATCCCCTCGAATTAAAAAGAGGCCCGTGTCCAACAGAAGAACGTAAAAGGGCTGAATAAATACAAATTACTTTATTATTTCTATAATATAAGCTAAGCATTTTTAATAATTGTTAAGCAATTCTTAATATTGTATAGATTTCAATTGACTTTTTTATTGTTACAGATCATTCGTGCTGATACACTCTGGATATTGATCAGGTATTAAACTTATAATTAGATTGTATAAATGTCGTAATTTACAATGGACGGAGAATACCAAACTATGCCAGAAAATATTTCTAAAATAAGATTGAATCGGGATAATTTATTAAAATAAGCTGGTAAATGCAATATCAAAGGTCATTTTCGACATCCTGTGTACTTATAATCAAGTAAAAGTTGCAATGACAACTTTTGTCTTACGAAACGTTAAACGAACGTTTTAAGCGCAATAATTTAAACATTTTATTTCCTAGTTAATACATGAAAGCAATTTTTAGAGAACAAAAATTAATTGACAAAAGTTTTTCATCAAAATTTCATACTAAAACTATTCTGAAACGTTAAAAACTAACATTTTCACGTTCATGCAAGAAAATTGCTGGTCTCACAAATCTAATTCATATATAAAGAATCTTTTGGTCGGAATATTCGAAGAATCAGGTCGAAAAATCAATTTGATATCCTCTATACTTCACAACCCCTATCCGCCCTAACACCGTCCCGTATTATCGCATTTCTGTCGCGTATCGTGCTGTCTTTCAAAATTTCCGACTGACCAACTCTTGAGAATTGTAAATCCGACTATTTCCTTTTGAATAGATACGGAGCAAACACTTTACCCGCGACATTCCTTGAGTTGCTTTTTATATAGTGATCTATTGATTTCTATAGGCAGTCGTAGCAGAGGAGCCGCTTGGATAACCGAGTGATGCGGGTTCGAATCCGGGTCTCGCACCTCTGAAATTTTTATGTGCGAATTATTTCCTATCATGATAACCACTTGTCTTATGGTGAAGGAAAACATCGTGAGGAAACCTGCATGTCTGAGAAAAACTAGCTAGTTTTCGAAAGTCATGTGAAGTCCGCCAACTCGCACTAGGCCAGCGCGGTGGACTAAGGCCTAATTCTCCTCGTATATGGGAGGCCCGTGCCCAGCAGTGGGACGTTAAAAAGGGCTGAAGATGATGGTGATCTATTGATTTCTAGGTTTGTGATATGATTTTACATTTTATGGAAACTAAAATCATAAATCAATTATTATTTTTTTATTTAAGTAAATTAATAAAATAAAATTTAAGTATTAATCGATTTTCTTGCAATATTTGGCACAATACTAGACCGATTGTAAAATGCTTGTATTAATCATATAAAAATTTATTCTTTTCAGATAATGGCACTGTATTTTAACTCTCATATTCCGGTGGGACGATAATTCGATACGTTCGTTGAGAATAAAATTTTTTGAAGAAAATTATTTATTTCTTTATATTTTGCAGCACTTACTCATCCATTACTACTTATGCCGAAAAAAAATTACATAATATATACCACTTACGTTTTTATTTTCATACAACAAATAAGTAAGTAACTAAAATAAATTCGAAATGAAAAGATTGATCCTTATATAAACATTATTAAAAATCATTGTAGTAAATGTTGTATTTGAATAAGCATTGCTCATACGCAGTGACGCCCCACGCGTGCGGTCATTTCGACAAAGGTCACCGTCGGACTAAAGGACGAATGTAAGCTAAATGACATATCTATAAATCGATCTAAATCTAAGTCATTAAACCAACAATACACAAATAATACAAATATGTTATAATTTACTTAGCCAAATAATGTTTAAGCCAAAAATTTACTTAGGAATGAGTTAAAATATAAATAATCTTTACAGACAGAATAAAATTTACTAATTTTGCGGAGTTTCATAATATTTTTCTAGATTTACGCGAATATTTAAAAATTTAAACTAAACTTTCCGATTTTTTCGAGGTTTTATTTTTGATTTTTGGTTCCCGACGCTTTGAATGCTTTACAGCAATCATATTGACGAGAGGGACTAAGACATTAGAGATCTCAAGGGCAATTATGTAGCTGTCACAGACAGTCTAACCACAAAGTTTTCAAAATAAATTAAAAAAAATACTAAAATGGCACAAAAGTACCTTACGAAAATGAGTCGCTAGACAATAAAATCCAAAAAAAAATAACAACGAATATTTCAAATAAAAAAATATTACTTAATTGGTAGCAGAGACACAAAATTAAATATTAACAATATAATTTTAAAGATAGTTCAGAACTTGGTTTCTTATTTTTTATATTATTTAAAACTACATCAAAACAATGTTAGTAGGTAATATTTTGACGACTGGTTTGACTCAGTTGGTAGTGACCCTACTTTCTGCGCCAGCGGTCGCGATTCGAGTCCCGCTGGGGGCATTCATTTGCTAATCACGAATGTTTGTACTCCAGTCATGGGTGTTTATATTTATAATATGTATGTATTTAAAATTTATATGTGTAGTATATCAACTATCTGGTGTCCGCAACACAAGCACGTTATGTAGCTTACTGCGGAACTAGATGGCGCTGTTGTAATAATGTCCCAACATATTTATTTACTTATTATTTAATATCAAGTTGGTTCAAATGTAAAGCATTTTGATTTACATAATTAATGATCTCTACTATATAGTACTGTAGATACTCTATCATTTAATCTCTAGAAGGTTAGGACTATATCAACACATAAATCAGCTGACGGTTTCATTTGACTTTCAAATGTTGATAAGCTACTTAAAATGTACACTAATTGTTACATAAATGTTATTTATGTATGTACATATTATTTTTATGACATATGTACTTGTATATTGCTTTATTAATAGCGTGTCGACTACTGATCCAAAGGTCCTGGGTTCGAGTTCCAGATCGGGGATTTTATTGACACTCGCGACTCACTCTTGCTTCGCTCAAGTTTGTCTCGTTTTAACGTCTAGTATAGATTACTTAGAGATGAGATATTCCCCCCAATCTAAAATCCTATACATATAGCCAGATAAACAACTATCATCTTATCAATTTTCATCAAAACCAATCCAGCGGTATTTTCCTGACGCGTTTTCAGACATATTTCTTTTTTGAATTCTACACGCTATGGATTCAGTATCTGTATCAGTATTTCAATAATATTGTTCAAAAAATATTTGATGTGCACATTCGACTCCATTATATGTATAGATTACCGATAATAATGTCAACGAAAGATCTTACGTTTCAAAGGCCTTTAAGTGATCCCTCTCATTTCCTTGAAAGCCCTAATCTTACGAACATTTGGACAAATTTCATTATTGATATAGTAACTTATTTATATCTGTTCCATATAATGTACTTGCCTTGTTAAATTGGGCATATAAAGTTGTATAATATATTGTATTAATTTCTGTTTATTATCTTTTAAATAAAATTATGAAAAAGTCTATGTCAAATTAAGAATTTCTACGTATATATTTCAGGGATTACAATATTGTCATACATATTTGTATCGAATACGTATATAATAAATAAATAAATAAATAAATATGTTGGGACATTACAACAGCGCCATCTAGTTCCGTGGTAAGTTACGAGGCTTGTGTTACGGATACGAGATAGTTGATATACTACACATATATACATTTTAAATATATACATGTTATAATTATAAACACCCATGACTGGAGTACACACATTCGTGCTCAACAAATGAATGCCCCAGCGGGGCTCGAACCCGCGACCGCTGGCGCATAAAGTAGGGTCACTACCAACTGAGCAAAACGTGTCGACAGAAATTTAATTAATTTCAGTGCTATTTCTGATATATTTTAGAAATAATATTCTTCACGCCTTATTAATAATTTTTTGTCAGAAATTGTATGACATTGTAATTATTGTATTGACAATTATTTTTTTAGTAACATTTAATTAATTAAATGTCATATATATTATAAATTAAATAATATCAAATGATCAATTCTTGTAAAATACATTATATTTCGTTTCGAAAACGGGTTTAACGATTTATATAAGGTTTTGCTTTTTTAAGTATATCTATATAATGTTCTCCGACCGATTCCGGCCATGGCGGCCAATCTCATTGAGACTGGCCAAGTACGCAGGAGATATTATAGTGCAAAAGTGTACGCGCAGATACAAGTGCACTCTCTATTCCTATCACTCTCATACTCCGGTGGGACGACTACTCGACACGACCAGTGAGAGATAAGGCGCAGGACCGACGGCTTTACGTGCTCTCCGAGGCACGGGGGTGAACCACCACCAACTTCCCAACTCCGGGCTGTTACTGAGGCTAACGAAACAGAAAGATTCAATAACTAAACTTGGCCCGACCCGGGACTCGACCCCAGGACCTCTCGGTGTGTGATCGTACATGCTAGCCACTACCACCGAGGCAGTTAGTATATCTATATAATTAATATGTAAATGTTTGCTCTAAAAACAATCTTTTGAAAAAGTACCAAGTACCAAGTTCACGCTACCAGGGTAAAAATACTTCCAACTTTAACCAATTCATTTATTTAGTAATTTGTTTGACGTCAAATATAACGTCATTATAACGTTATTTAGATACAAAAATTGTTATTGAAAAGTAATTTTTCATGAACTGACATATCTAGAACAAAGACTTTATATGATATTAAAGCTTTTAGAATTATAATTTATCAAAATAAACCAACCACTACGAGTACATTTATAAAACAAAGTCATCTGCCGCGTCTGTCTGTCTGACTGTTCTCGATAAACTAAAAATCTACTGCACCAATTTTCATGCTATTTTCACCAATGGATAGAGTTTCGAGGAAGATTTGAGAATATAACTTGCGGAATCCGCGGCTTTGCTCGCGCTAAATAGTTATAGACATAGCAATTTCACCTTATACTTATACATTGATATATTCATACCGTTCTTTCACGTTTCTAAGAAGGAAGTACTTAGTATAGGAGTTTTTTTGTATGTATTTTGCACTAGCTTCATCAAGTATGAATCTACTCGCCTAATTATTTTTTCATCAAACTTCGAAAGCTTTTGCATAAAAGTTCCAAAAATCTTCCCCTGACGGAAATTGAATTTTCAAACTTTTAAATTCATATTATAAATAATTTTACTTATGACACTTGTAAAAGATATTTATCGCTATTAAAACACTTCAGATAAGATATTAACACAATTTATTTAAAGCAAGTATATTATACTTAATTAGTTGGAATAATTAATTTAAAATAGTTTCTCAGAAAATTCATGTATTATTTTCGTCAGCAACAAAGTCTGTCTCAGACGCAAATGGATTAAAACTAGCCTCAGGCAGATACTGCATAAGCACCTTTTACCTAAAACGGTTAAATCAATATTTACAACACTCTTTAATGTTTTGTTTTAAGTATGTTAAATATGTAGGTTAAGAACATGATTTAAAATTAAAATTATATTTTCAACGTTAACCATTTTTAGGTCTCGATTATATTTGTAGCATCTTTTAGCGATCTTAATAGCATATTCATGAAATTACTAAATTAGACTTGAGTTTTATTGAATTCTACTCGTAGTTTTCTTGCGTACAAAGTGTTTTATTTCTATTTATATATTTTGATTTTATAATCAAGGCATTGTTAAAATAAAATTAAATTTCAAGTATTGTCCTAAGGAACTACTAAAATGTTAGGTCTCCTAAAGGATATGGACTATATTTATATGGAAATTCATACGAAGTTGATAAAACAATTACGTTAAATATATCTTTCAAAAATATCTTCTAAAACTATTGATTTTACTTAATAAAGCTTGATTTAAGAAACCAAGCTGCAAAAAGCGAAAATGAGAGTAAGTGGTCAATACATTAGATACAAACGTCTGACCCACTAGTAGAAACTTGGCGAGGAAAAAATATTATGTATGTGTACGAAAGCTGTTCTTGACTGTATGACTAATTGACTTACACTGTGTCATAATTTTTTTTTATTCTATACAAAATTAGTGCTTGAATACGTTCCACCTGATGGTAAGTGGTAACGCAGTCGTAGATTGTAAGTCGCACTAATTGCCTTGAAGACGCCCATAATCGGACGGAAACACCGACGCAGGTAGGCTGTAACCTAAAATTGCTCTGTTAAGAAATTAGCACTCATCAATTTTTAAATCTAGTTTTATTCGAAGTCTGAGAAAGATATTATATAGGTACTAGCGATTCCCACGGCTCCACCCGTGTTCTAATCACTATCAAAAAATAGAGATTGGTGGTAAAAGGATGAAAATTTAGGGTTATAAGTATCTTTGATGCCAAATATAAACGAAAATTTAAAATTTATCTAAAAAATAAAAAAATAAATATTGAGAGGGCCACCCTTATCACATAGGGGAATAAAAATAGCCTACGACCTATTCTCAGACCTACCAAATATACACAAAAAATCATTAAAATCGGTCAAGCTGTTTCAAAGGAGTTCGATAACAAACACTGTGACACGAGATTCTTATATATTAGAGAGATGTAAGTTGGTTTTAATTTTAAAATGAAACGAAACTCATAAAATAAGGAAATTTGTTTAAAAAAATCAATTTTCAGTTTCTTGTATTAATGTAATAATGTAATGTAATTATTGTAGCGCAACTACAAATTAGAACTTAAATTATTGATCGAAAAAACGTTTTAGAAAATTTCCTCATTATTGATCTTTTATGTGATTTGAAAAATCTCAATTAATTTTTGAGGTATTTGGAAAAAGCTACACCATCTTTTTTCGTAAATTGATTAAAACTTTTGCAATTTTTTCATGGGAACTCGTTTTTTTAAAATTATCTACATGTAATTTCGAATCGAATGTAACCTCGTTCATATTTTTCTGAGCCTGCTGGAAAGAGTTGACTAAAAACACTTGTTGGCTCTACAGGTACTATTTCTTAAATCGATTCCAAACAAATAGCATCCTATATAAATGAAATGGCCGTGATAATCGCTCGCTCGATCATAACAGATGCGGTGATTCCAAATTACTCGTACTATTCGCTAATGGTTATTTAAGCTCCTATCACACTTGCTTAAATAAGGCACACTTCAAATTGAATATTTTATACGTATTTAATGTGTATATAGACATAGTATTATTTTTTAATGAAAAAGCTTTGATTCTATCGTAAATAAATTATCCTTTCATAATTCTATGAAACATATTAACTTCAATAGTTTACTCAAATACTTAAGTTTAAGCGATTAATGCATGTATTTATAAGATACTAGCAACTTACCCTCACTTAGCTTGGGTTCGTCGTACAAACTTGCGAGAGCCTTTAGACCTCCTTAATCTGGCACTGTCGCAAACTCCGTTCTTAGCGAACGTCTACTAACTGAAAAATACCTCCCTGCCTTTGATCTTTATACGTCAAGCAGTTTTCAATATTTCATGATGAGTTAGTAAGTATGTGAGTGAACTTTCGCTTTTATATATTTATACTAGGAACTTACCCTCCCTCCGCTCGTACCCGAGATTTTTCAAAGGAGATATTTTTCCACAGCTAAAAATATCCAATTTGTTCATCAAAATCTGTTCAATGGTTTTTCGTGATGTGGTCACAGACAGACAAACAAAAAATCTAAAAACTATAGATTTGGACTCTGTATCGATAACAATGATTATTTCAATGAGAATTTCCAAAAAATATTTAATGTTTAGATTTGACTCTGAATTTTATTATAATACATATAATAGTGGTGGCCATGGTTACCACTGGGGTAACGCGTTGCTTGTATAACCGAGTGATGCGGGTTCAAGTCCGTGTCTCGCGCCTCTGATATTTTCATGTGTGAATAATTTCTATCATGATTACCACTTGTCTTACGGTGAAGGAAAACATCGTGAGGAAACCTGCATGTCTGAGAGAATCTAGTAAGTTTTTGAAATACATGTGAAGTCCGCCAACACGCACTAGGCCTGCGCGGTGGACTATGGCCTGAACCCCCTCGTACTGAGGGAGGCCCGTGCCCAGCAGTGGATCGTTAAAAAAGGCTGAATACACATGTATAGATGTATAGATATAAGGACTTTAGCATGTATTATTGGTACTAAAGATATACTTTTCCCATATTATGTTGACATACATACTTTGGCAGAAAAGAAAGAAAAGGTATCGTTATAGCGTCAGTTAACTGTACGATTCAAGCAAATAATTACCCTCCGCGATAATCAAACCTACACCTTCAAATGCATTTCGTAAATTACACACTGCTGTTAGTATATTAATTATTATGAAGTGAGCAATGTTTGTTTTTACTTTCAACTCATATGCAAATGTATAAGAGGCCTTAAAGTAAAACAGCGTTAACGTTTATTTGGATTTCAAATTAGCAACACCTGTTGGACCCGAGTTCTCGAAACGTTCTGATAATTTGTGTATTTAATGTAAATTGCGAAGACCCAGCGCGGACGAAATGAAGTTCTTTATTTTAATTTGGGATTTGTCCTGTTTTCTCTTCTATTTGAAGACTATATTTTCTACGTTTTAGAGCAATGGAAATTGATATTGCTTAGAGATGGAGTAACTAGGTATGTACGGGTATATGTAGGACAATAAGTGACTAGCGTTTCCCGCGGCTCCGCCCGCTCGAAAGGAAACCAAAATTCTTTGACTTTACGTACTACGATACCATATTTTTTTTTATACTTCTAGCGAGCAAACGAGCAGGCGGGTCACCTGATGGTGAGTGATTACCGCCGCCCATGAACATTTGTAGTACCAGAGGCACCACCAATGCGTTGCCGGCTTTTTAGGAATTTGTTGGTCCGCCCCTTGAATGACCCCATGTTGAAATTAAGCGGGAACACCGTCGATAGGAGTTGATTCCACAGTTTTGTAGTGTGTGGAAGAAAAGACCTGGCATAGCGAACGGTAGAAGTAGTGCAGGTACCCAGGTGGTGAGGGTGAAATAGCTTTCGGCGGCGTGCGGTGCTATTGTAAAAGATAGAAGGTGGGATAAGGTTAAATAGCTCGTCAGAACACTCACCGTAATATAGCCGATAAAGTACGCAGAGAGAGCTTACGTCTCTGCGGTGCTCCAGGCTATCCAGAGAGCTAGTTAATTTGGGATTGTCCACAAGTCGAACTGCCCTCTTTTGAATCCGATCGAATGGTAGGAGTTGATACTGAGGTGCTCCAGCCCAGAGGTGAGAGCAATACTCCATGTGTGGGCGGACTTGCGCCTTATAGAGTAGGAGCCTATGCTCGGGCGTGAAGTAGCGTTTTGCTCTGTGGAGCACCCCAAGTTTTTTGATGCTAATTTAGCTTTGTCTACCAAATGATCCCGGAACTGGACTTCGTTCGAAATGCGAACACCGAGAATCGCAATGCTATTGGAAGGGGTGAGGGAAGTGTTCTGAAAGAGAAGAGGTGTTGTAAAGGGAGTCTTTTTGGCGGTAAACGCACAAACTTGTGTTTTAGATGGGTTGAATTGCACAAGATTTTGTGAACCCCATACTGAGACTTTCTCGAGAGAAGCCTCAATGTCAGACACAAGTTTGGATCTACTCTCCTCCAGTATTACGCGGGAGAACTGTGCATGTCCTTTATAAAGAGCATCACCAGTACTGTCATCTGCATAGCAATGGATGTTGTTGTTTTGCAACATATCATTGATATGCAGAATGAACAGTGTGGGCGATAGCACGGAGCCCTGTGGGACGCCAGCATTAATGGGCTTAGGTTCAGAGCAAAAACTGTCTATAGCGACTTTGATGCTGCGCCCATAAAGAAAGCTAGCGACCCAATTGCACAGCTTCACTGGGAGTCCATAGGATGGCAGCTTTGAAAGTAAAGCTCTATGCCAAACCCGATCAAAGGCTTTGGCGATGTCGAGGCTGACCGCAAGAGCTTCCCCCTTTCTGTCAATAGCTTCCGCCCAACGATGCGTGAGGTATAAGAGGAGATCACCAGCAGATCGACAGTGGCGAAAGCCGTATTGACGATCACTGATGAGCTGATGCTTCTCGAGGTAACTTAGTAGTTGGGTATTAATAATTTGCTCCATAACTTTGGACAATAGGGAAGTAATCGCGATTGGCCTATAATTCGAGGGATCCGAAAGATTGCCTTTTTTTGAAATTGGGTGAACCAGTGCGGTCTTCCAAGAAGATGGAACAGTACTGGAGGAGTAAGATAGCTGAAACAGACGTGTTAGGACCGGAGTTAACTCCGGGGCACACGTTTTCAACACAACCGAAGGAATACAGTCTGGCCCACTCGCCTTATTGACGTCGAGAGATAGAAGTGCCTTACGTATAGCGCACTGAGTGAAGCGTATGTCACGCAGTGAGCTTTGGCACTGCGGAATAGTAGGTG
Organism: Boloria euphrosyne; assembly: GCA_951802675.2. Classification (NCBI taxonomy): domain Eukaryota; kingdom Metazoa; phylum Arthropoda; class Insecta; order Lepidoptera; family Nymphalidae; genus Boloria; species Boloria euphrosyne. Next base: position 8,333,555 of record OX637891.1, read on the forward strand.
GAGTTTGCCCGCCGTCATCAAGCGTTGAGTTAGCGGCAAAGAAAGAGCACAAAACTTCGGCTTTCTCTTTGGCGGTGTGGGCAACACCGTCCCCCGGTTTGTGTAAAGGCGGAAACGAAGATCGACAGAAGTTGCCTTGTATGGCTTTCGACAGAGACCAGAAAGCTCGGGTACCCGAAGGTAGTGCGACTAGTCTCTGTCCAATTCTGTCAATATGTTGAAATTTTGCCCTGGCAATGGCATTCTTATAGGCTCTGGAGGCAGAATTAAAATTCTTCTTTAATTTAGCAGTTATATATATAATATTGTGATGTTATATGGTTAAATAATTTTTCAATTTGCACCAGTAGTTTTAAATTAGCTTATTTATCCAAACAAACTCTTCAGTTTTTTAATATAATCATAGTTTAACTATGATATATTATTATTTTTATTTTATATATATAAAAATGAATTGCTGTTCGTTAGTCTCGCTAAAACTCGAGAACGGCTGCACCGATTTGGCTAATTTTGGTCTTGAATTATTTGTGGAAGTCCAGAGAGTGTTTAAAAGCTGAAGTATCTAAGGACGAACCCGAGCGAAGCGAGGGTGAGTCGCTAGTTATTATAAAAAAATATAAATTTGAATTCACCTACTTATATACATTTGTCACTAATTTATTCCAAAACCGCTTGACAAATTGTCATTTATATTTAGAACAAAGATAGACTTAACGTCAGGTAAAAACCTGAAATAATAAAAAATGCAAAGCTTTTGTTACCAAAAGTGTCATTATTACGTCCAAAAATATAAACAAAGGTTTAAAAACCAATACAATTCAGGTATCGACGGAGTTTAAATAGAAATTCTCACTTCTTATGATAGAAGTAAACCTTTTCATTGTAAACGAAGGTTATCATTAAAGATAAATAGGGGCCGAGGAAATTAAGAAAGTTTAATGAAAACATCGTTTACCGTCAGCAAGGGAATAGAAGAGGTATGCTTAGATGAAATATTGTTCGTGAAGATCGATCTTGCTTATTAAAAGCTCCAGCTTAGAGAATGTAACAATAATAAATTAAAAAGTTTACGATTAGCAAGACTCGATTGACCCTCCCTTCCCCCTTTTTTAATGTTGGGAAATCCATTTACGCTTATAACCAGGTGATTTGTGGGACTTACCGGCTGAAGAGAAGAAGGCAAGTGCCTTTGAGTAGCTTATGAGCTGCTCCAAATTATTGTCTATCCGTGTCTTAAATTTCATCTAAATGGATCTAGCTGTTTTCGCCATACAACTTTTGCATATGTAATGTGATCTGAATAGTACTCGTTAGTCTAAGTACTAGTAGTATATCTATAGATATAAATAAAAATGAAGTGTCTGTCGTTTCACTAAATGCATATGAAAATACAGCACTAAGAAAAAAAATTAAAAAGCTTTACTTTGATTTTCAATTTATAACTGGAATCCGGATTTCGGACGTCGGAAGATGATTTTATTAGAATGAGTGATGACTCTTGATTGCGACTCAAATAAATTTTAATTGTTAATGTACAAAAGGAGTGTTTTTTTTGAATATTTTTCTTTTCTTTATTATATTATTACAAATATAATAATAGCAACACTAAATAATTCACTAATTAATAGAGTAAAAAAACAATAATTATAAGAATAACAGCAAAAGTTAATTAATAAATAAAGTTTTCCGTTCAATTTTGAAACTTATTACAAATATTAAGAAATGGAGTAACTACTAAGTATGTTTTAAATAAATATTTTTTTTTTTGGGATATTATTACAACACACCCATCTCGTGCCGTGGTAAGCTACGAGGCTTGCGTTACGGATACCTGATAGTTGATATACTATACATATATAAATTTTAGCAGCGGAACTTGAACCCGCGACCGCTGGTGCAGAAAGTAGAGTCACTACCGACCTTGCCAAGCGTATCTTCAAATTAATATGTAATTAATTTCAAGATGTCTAAAACCTAAGTCTCTCCTATGACTGAACTAAATTAGTTTAATTGACTGAAATGAAGCCTATAATACTGGAGCGAAGTTACAACGCAAAGCTAGTTCATACATAAAGCAACTAAGTCTTCAAGACTTACGTCGAATGCGCCTTACAATTTTATTCCCCATAACTCTACTCAATAGGATATGTAACTTTTCGGAGACTTACGGACAATATGGTTTCGACTTTTCTTAAAAAAGAACTTTTATTCGTCAAGAATCGTAAATGTCGGAAACTTCTTTGTAACTTTCTTCTGGTCTACTGAACTGTGATTGCAGTTTATAGATATTCTGTGACAATAGGTCTACTTTCAACTTTTGTAGAGCTTATATCAAAATTGTTGCGTAGAAAATGTTATGTTTGCGACTTAGAATATTCTATTAAAATATCAGATTGAATTATATAATAATATTTTTACTGAATTCGGTCGCTAAGTTTTACGCCTATTACAGCCGCATTCAGAGTCACTTAATGAACCATTAAGTCGAGAATCTCCATAGTAAAGAACGACTTAACCTGAAAAGGCTGGATCGATTTTGACGGGACTTTCACTTGCAGATAGCTAATGTTATAAGGAGTAACTTAGGCTACTTTTATTTGAGAATTTTTATTTATTCTAACTAGCGGCTTAACCCGCGGCTTCGCTCGGGCTAAATCTAGGGACGAACCTAAGCGAAGCGAGGGTGAGTCGTTAGTTCTATACACAATTAATTTTGCTAGGTTCTCTCAGATAATACGCTTTCCGCATGTTTTATATATTCTAAGGCTAAACTTATATCAGTTGGACATGAGAATATACGTATAAGGCGTTAGATTTGAATCCGCTTACCAAGCAATCCATTACCACTGAGCTATTACTACCTAAAACACAAAATAAATAAGGCAAGTTGAACATACGCATATATCTCACAACTAATTTGAATGGCTCAGTTAAATTCTCCACTACTATTTCGAACACCAATTTCAGTACAAAAGCGTACTTAGTATCTAGAGCTGTTTTCTAGACATTAACGCTTTGCTTGACTTCCATTACCAGTATCTTAGAACAGTACTTTAGTAATGACGCTTGCATGAACGAGAACAAAATTAAAGGCGTCCATATTCACCGCTGAGAAACGTGCTTTAAGATTTTTAATTAAATCTCACTTTTTCTTTGAAGACTTTTCTGTGTAGTGGCTGTGTTAAATAGCCATTGATTGTAGATTGAATTTTGGCTTACGTATTAGAATTTTGGTTAATTTTTATAGTTTTTATTTGGAAATTGAAATAACTTTGATCAGTTAAAACAATTTGATCAAGTTAAACTAAATGATGAATTAGAATAATTTCTAATGTCATTTTTAATTAGGATTTATTTAATAAAACGCCATGGCCCATGGTTATACCATCCAACGATATTTAAAAAAAAAATTCAGGCACTTAAGCTTAAAAAAATATAAAATAAAATCAGTCTACAATAAGAGATAATATTACATAACATATACAAAAATATATGTAAATTACGTATAAACGTATACATTTGTATTGACTTAATAAATATGTTTCCTACTTTTATGAAGTCGGACAAAATATTAATTTTGAGGACACCATAACGCGCCATATTTTGTTACCCTATAACACATTTCCCGCACGCTTGAACCATCAAGTTACTTGTTAACTTTCTCGACCTCATAACAAAAACTAAACATAAGTGATTCAGGAGATGCCGCGTGAGTTTTGTTTCACTTCATTGTGATAAATATTAACGTTATTAATATAAATGTGACACCGTGTTTATTTTTCTAGTGAAAACCTAATAATTAATTAATAGTTGACATTTGTTATGTAGTAAAATGATGTATTAAAAGTATTAGACATTATATTCAGCACTTTTTAATGTTCCACTGCTGGGCACAGGCCTCCCTTCAATGAAAGGCCAATTATAGTCCACCTCACTGGCCAAGTGCGTGTTGGCGGACTTACATGTCTTTCGAAAACTTGCTAGGTTCAATGTTTCCTTACACCATATAAGGCATGCATCAGAGGTGCAAAGGTTGGATTCAAACCCACATCACTCGCTTTTTATAGCTAGCTATACCCTTTTTCAAAAATAATAAAGAAAATAATTATTCGGGAATACATTTTTTATTATGATTTTTTTACTGATAAAAAAATACAAAAAAAAGCTACTTTACAAAATTATCAACTTTATTTTATTTACAAACCAGACGGTGTAATTATGGAATAATATAATAAAAAAACTTAAAACCAACAGACAGACAGACAAAGAATATACAACCATTAAAATATTAGTATGTAGGTAATTTAAATGGCAAATGCGAATGATGCGATAGATTGCAACGCGTGGGAACAGCTGTTACAACATCCGTGTCATATTGCAATCTATGTACGAGTACATGTATGTGACACATTATTTGTATTAATCTTATATTAACTTCTATTAATTTAATGCATAATCAATATGGACTGGTATTGACTATTTAATATTCTATTACTAGCAATTCCCGCGGCTTCGCCCGCGTTCTATTCACTATTAAAAATTAGTGATTAAATTTAAAATTTTTCAGAATTTTCAAAAAAATTCTTCGCTTCTTGTAATAGCTATTAGCTAAACAGTGCGAGATAGGATCGGCGATTGCATCAAGCAAAGCGTCGCTTCAAGCAGCGCTTGCATTTATTTTTTTATATACAAATCTGTAACTCAATGTCATTACACACTATTATTATATAATTTACGAGTTTTCACCTTATTTTATACGCTATTTTACCTTTTTGTTACCTTTTAACGCTTAAACCGTTAATACATTAAAAAATAGAAATCTATTAAAGAAAACGGTTTACAGTTCAAAGATACTGAGCTGGATACTGAACAAACAAGCGGACATGTACTCATAGTATAGTATTTTCGACTTGATTCTATGATTCAGTACACCTAGAACAATGCTGTCAGAATGTGGGCGAAGAGGCATGTAGGTATGCAAACGGATTCTAACGATCTAGTGCTCTGCACATGAATTTTCGGTTTGAATTAATCTGAGACACTATTGTAGCGCACTCCATGTATGCACCAATATACTCGTAAATAATCAATAAATATGTTAGGACATTAACACGCAACACCATCTGATTCCATGGTAAGCTACGAGGCTTGTGTTACGGATACCAGATAGTTGATACATCTTTACATACAAACATATTATAAATATAAACACCCATGACTAGAGTACAAATATTCGCGCAACAAATGAATGCCCTCAACGGGACTAAACTCGTTAGTACACTTTAAACACTCCACAGTCCCAAAAAATTACAGTCTGATATAACCGGGATAGTTAGAGGCACTTACGTGCTCTGAAACCATATTGACGCTTAAGTTACTCCTTCTAGTCTGCTAGCTATCTGCAAGTGAAAGTCCCGTCGAAATCGGTGCAGCCGTTTTAGAGATTAGCTGGAACAAACAGAAGACAGACCGACAAAAAAATGAAAATTGATTTTTTAATGTAATTACCGTATACACTTTCACACGCATTTAGTGAAAAGCTGTTAATTTGAAATTAAAAACAGACACTTCAATTTCATTTATATGTACTGATAACAAAGCTTGATAATTTAAAATGAAAATTATCTTTGTCATAATAAAATAATGCAAAATAAAAGAAAAGTAGTTTATTGGAAATTTCAAAGGTGGTTGTAATTTTCGTGAAGGCATGTCACAATTATATATAATATGCCTTATCTAATATGCCTTAGACGTCTCTACCTTTGTTAGGTTTAAAACCTAGAGCTTTTAGCTTTCGGGTATAATGACTCACAGTTTATTTTACTTTAGAAAATTATTTTAGTTACTTGCTATTTTAGTTGAAGGTAATATTTTGATAAAACCATTCTATCTTTAAAAAAATAACGTTTAGCTCAGTTTGTAGTGCCCTACTTGCTGCGCCAGCGGTAGCGGGTTTGAGTCCTGCTGGGGGCATTCATTTGTTGAGCACGAATGTTTGTACTCCAGTCATGGGTGTTTATATTTATATTATGTATGTATTTAAAGTTATATATGTGTAGTGTATCAAATATCTAGTGTCCGTAACACAAGCCTCGTACTAGTACGACGGAACTAGATGGTAGTTAATAATGTCCCAACATATTTATTTATTTTTATTTATTTATTAATTAGATGGTGTTTGTCTGACTCAATATTTTTCATTAAGCAAAAATGTTGACTGACATTGGTTGAAAAGAATATTTTTATTATGTATGAGATATTTAAACTACAAAAGTTATGATATATGTATTTATATTTATGCTATTATACTGATTGTTTTAAAAAGCATTACTACAACCATGAGCGTAAAACACTTACTATAAAACTGCGATTTTATATATTCAAAGTATCACCAAAAAATACGATGAAAAAATAATTTATTCAGTAATATCTCATTCTACACCCATTTGCAGTAATAAAAAGTGTCAAATAAGAACAAGTTCTAACTTGTCAGTCGACTGCTATAGAGCAGAAATAGTGAAGGCATGTTTACAGTACTTTCGCACATCAAGAATTTTAAGCAACACTCTTACATGAAAATCTTGAGTTAAGTTTAAAAAAAAAGGGAAAAAAGCTCATGAAACGTTATATAATGGTGATAATGTCGAAAGTATCCTTCAAAAATACTTCAATCATGGAATCAACGTTGAAACAAGTGTATCGCTACCGAAGAAATGTATTTTAAAGATTAAATCAAATTTTATGTTTGCTTGCAATTTAGTGAAAATAAAAATTTCCGTACTTTTTGATCATTGACTTTTTTATCACTGTCTTTTATAATATTCAATACCAAATTATATAGAGTACAGTAGTAGCCCAGTGGTAATGTGCTCGCGATGCGGGTTCGAATCCGGGTCTTGCACCTCATATATTTTCATGTGCGAATCATTTCTATCCTGATTACCACTTGTCTTACGGTGAAGGAAAACATCGTGAGGAAACCTGCATGTCTGAGAGAACCTAGCAAGTTTTCGAAAGACATAAGATATAGGCTGATCCCTCGTATTGAAGGGTGGCCCGTACCCAGCAGTGGGACGTAAAAAAGGGCTGAATTACAGTTATATAGATTAGTACCCCAACATACTAACTATACCTACAGGTAGTGAAATGTATTTTATTTATCAAAAGGCATGATAAGAAGTTTCTAAACGTCAACGATTTAAGTTACATTTCCAAACCATTTGGAGTGCTTAATCACTTTAATTGGGTAAGGCGAAAGCCATTAACACGTTTGGTTATCGACAAACGTTTGCTTGAGGATTACGGACATTAGGTGCTATAAATCTAGAATTAAAATTCTGAAGTTTTTAATTAAGTTATAATTTGTAAATTAGTTGTAAAATTGTTAAAACCGTCAAATATAAACCAAAGTGTATAAATTTTCCTCAATTCATCATGTATTGCAATTAACATATTAAATGTATCTATCGCCAAGATGCATTCTATACCCTTGCTAAATGTTATCAAAATCTGTTCAGTGACTTAATAGTAAGAGTTAGTGTGAAAACATATTTATTTATAAATATTAATAAATATGTTGGGACAATATTACAACAGCACCATCTAGTTCCGTGGTAAGCTACGAGGCATGTGTTACGGAGACCAGATAGTTGATATACTACACATATAAATTTTAAATACATACATATTATAAATATAAACACCCATGACTGGAGTACAAACATTCGTGCTCAACAAATGAAGACCCCCAGCGGGACTCAAACCCGCGACCGCTGGCGCAGAAAGTAGGGTCACTACCAACTGAGCCAAACGTGTCGTCAACTTTATATGTAAATATTTATATTCATTTATTTCGAAGAATGTTTGATATACATTTTTTAATATATTTATTTATAAGCCACTGTAAAGTTTATATAGTAACTAGTGAATCACCCTGGCTCCACTCGGTTTTGTTCCCATAGTACATATTAAAAGTATGAATAGATCTGATATTTTCCCGTAGTAAAAAATATCCTATATGTGGTAGTCCAGCGGTAGCGCGTTGCTTGTATAACCGAGTGGTGCGGGTTCAAATCCGGGTCTCGCACCTCGGATATTTTCATGTGCGAATCATTTCTATCCTGATTACCACTTGTTTTACGGTGAAGGAAAACATCGTGAGGAAACCTGCATGTCTGAGAAAACCTAGCAAGTTTTCGTAAGACATGTGAAGTCCGCCAACACGCAGTAGGCCAGCGCGGTGGACTATGGCCTGATCCCCCTCGTACTGAGGGAGGCCCGTGCCCAGCAATGGGACGTTAAAAAGGGCTGATGATGATATCGAGCTATCATCATACCAAATTTCATCAAAATTTGTTCAGTAGTTTTCTTGTGATACGGTCACAACAGACAGACAGACAACAATTCTAAAAGCTATAGATTCAACCTCTATATCGACAATAATGACTAATTTTCAAAAATGTATTTAACCAGCGATTCACCCTCGCTTCGCCCGAGTTCGTCCCTAGATTTAGCGCGAGCGAAGCCGCGGGTTCCGCTAGTATATCTTTATAAATTAGAGCTTATGTGATATTCTGATGTGTACGCTATATTATTGTAATGTTTCACCAAAATCCATTCAATAGATTTTGCGTGACAAACATACAACCATACAAACAAACTTTCGCGTTTATAATATTAGTAGGATAGCAGGATGTATACAGATACAATTCAGAATTTTATTATAGATGAGTGCAAAGACATTATTATCACTTCTTATAAATAAACACCTTTTATTATCATCGTAAACATATTTATTATTTACATAGTGAGTTAGGTCATGGATATTAATAATAACCTAGATTTGAACTTAAACTTAGTATTATTAGTACTAAAACAGTAAAATCTAATATGCCTAGAAAAACTAAGCCGTGGGATATTTCAGTGAATGATTATTGTGAAAGTGAAGTGTCAAGTAAATAAATGGTTTGACTTTTCTGAAAATGACTTATTGTACTCTTTAGTACACTTTTATTACATTGCAAATCGAATTTAGCTTCAGTTTTGCAAGAAATATTTTTGAAGTAAATCAAAAGAAAATTCAATAGTAAAAAACGTCAGTTAAAATTCCACCTAGGCCTTTAATGTTTTTGCTTGCATAAACTTTTTATAATAGAATAAAATAAAAATAAAGAGAAGCGATAATAATTTTGTATAGGAAAATACATTTATTTGTTGATCCAAAAGACGCCCTTTATCGAATAAGGTATCCCTTTAAAATAGTGACGGACAGGCGGCCGTTCGTAGAGCATAGACTAAATTATCAAGTAAACTTTGAAACCATAACCCAACACGCCTTTTTATGAGAAACAAATATGATACTTTTAAAGAGGTAACAGTTTTTCCCTCTCAGTATTTTATTGATTTTTCTAGCAATTATTCAATTTTATTTCAAACTAGCGCCCTGCCCTCCCTTCGCTTAGGTTTGTCTGTGAAGCCACGGGTTCCGCTAGTAAATAAATCTTGACAAATTATATACTAAAACCTTCCTCGAGGACCACTCTATCCATTGGTGAAAACAGCATGAAAATCGGAGCTGTAGTTTTTGAGTTTATCGAGAACAGACAGACAAACGCGTCTGAAGATTTTGTTTTATATGTAGTGATAGTGATGAAACTAGACGAGAAATCTCATCTATTCTATATACTATTTATAAAGCTGAAGTATCTGTTTGTTCGTTTGTTTGTTTTTTGTTTGTTTGTACGCGCTAATCTCAGAAATTACTGGTCCGGATTAAAAAAATATTTTTTTGGTGAATTGTCCGTTTATCGAGAAAGGCTATAGGTTATATTACATCGCGCTACGACCGTTAGGAGCGAAGCATCAATGAAAAGTTTTGCAAAAACGGGAGAAAAATATCCCTTATAAGAGCTTCCATTGCGTGCGCTGCGTAAACGGTTAAAGTTATGCAAAAATCATGTATGACGGAAATGTTCCCTTTAAAAGTTTTAAAAAGTCTCTAAGACTCGCTGTAACCTTTTTTATGGTAATCAAATTTGTTTTAAGACAATGCATTATTTACGTAGGTGTTTTGAACTTTAAATTTTGTTTTTTTGAATTTTGAAGGTGTTTTGATCTACAAATTTAATTTTGAACAAATCTCTTGGCATCATTGGCGAGATATCATAGTTTTAACATAACAACAAAATAATGATCACCGCGTGGCGGGGGGCGAGGGAAGCCGAAAGACTTTGGTTTCCAGCCTATAGAACACAAGCGAGAAACCGCGGGAAGGGCAAGTTTGTTTAATATTTACTGCTAACGACGAATGTCTTGTAGAGTGGTGTATGGATCCATTTCTAAGCAAAAAGTAGTGGGATCGACTCCCGCTCTGGATAAAAATTTGCCATATAAGTCTTAGGTACGCCTTACTGATGTATGACTAATACGAGCTGTTAATTTTTAACTCCATAGTTCATTCACCGATATTATCATAACGTAAACACAAGATACACGAGAATATGCGTGTCATTGACATAATAGTACGATTTCATTTTACAGCTGACTAGATTAAGTCATTGAGAGATGTTATTTGCATAATTTATCGATATATTTAATAACTATAGAATATTATATTATGTACTTAAAAGAAAGTTTACTAGTTAAAGAATAGTTAAATTTGAATTATTTCAAAATATTTTTACATAATTAATTTGTATAAAAAACGTGAGAATACAAGGCTTGGGCACAGTTTGACCTATTTGACCGATTTTGATGGAACTTTCACTCGCAGATAGCTAATGTTATAAGAAGTAACTTAAGAGGTAGAGCAAGTAGGCCACTCTTTATTTTATTATAAAATTATAAGAACCGTTTAATTTACTTTAACTTACGTCTTTTCAACTAGCAAACTGGCCTAGGTTTCATAGTTGAAAATAAATAATATTACCATAATATATTTCTATGAGAATACTGTCACATTTCGTAAATATCCGCATACTAAACGAAGAGATACGTAATAGAAACAATGGCATTGCTAATACACATAGTGCATCTTAATTAACATTACGTACTGGTTACAATCCGAGTGTAAGTTTACGTAATATCGATATCGGTATGCCGCGTTACTAAATGTAATCGGTCGGTAGTCGGTTATCGCACGTTCAATACGAGCGGTCGCTCCCTTACGTTCGTACATTCTCTTTGAGTGCAATTTTACCTATTTACAAAAATTTTGGAGTGGTTGTGCTTGTGGAGTGCTTTTTTGTAAGGGTTGGATTTATATATTTTTGTTGTATAAAGGTATGTTGAAACTTATGCTTAGTTTTGAATAAGTGTAAAATTAACTGTATATAAGTTAGTAATTTTAACTGATTTCCGAAATAAGGAACTCGATTTGTTTTTTTTTAATTTGTGCTGTTAACGGCTTTGCTACCTGTGTTTTAAGATTTTAAACTAGATCCTTCTGCTAATTAATAGGACATAATATATTTACATGGTTGTCTCATGAAAATTTCAAGTTCCTACTTATTGATGGAATTGTTATTTAAACGATTTTTAAGTCAATGAACGTGTTCAGTTAAATAAAAATATTTGTTTTTTTTAATTAAAAAAAATAAAAATGGACTTAGGAACGAGAATTAAAATGCTACTTTACAAAGAAAATAGAGAAACGCAAATAATGTACATTTTGTTAATTACGACTTATCAGGAAAATCTGTTATTTTTATTACTTTATAATTCTCACACATAATTATTAGCTTGTCGTTTTGACGTGTACTGTTACTTTTTTAATTAATATTCTGTAATCTAGGTAATGAAGTTGATCGAATCTGTGACCGTCATAGTTACCTTCTATTCACATACGCTGCCACTGCGCTTAAGCGAAAAAATTCACAATTTCTAAACCAGCTATCGAGTTATGAACTTTGCTAAAAAATGCTAATAGTCAAAATAATTTCCGCTGCACAGTTAAAAGAGGCCAATAATTGGGGTCGATCACGGCATTTTGCAATTTTCTGTATGCACTCATACTGGCTCGCTAATCCGATATGGCAACGTTTGCGGATTTTTCCGCAGTATACGAATACTGAATTAAGGTTTTGTGTGGTTTTGTTTTTTGTTATTGTTATTGTATTTACTTGAGTTTTTAACTATTAGGCAACTAGTAACTGACCTAGAGATATTTTTCTACACTAAAAAGTATTCTATATATTGACCTGGATACGTATCATCGTACTAGCTTTTACTTTATCGAAATCTGTCCAGTTTTGTCGTGATGCAAGGAAGCAATAGTTATATCTTTAACGAAGTATAAATAATGGTAAATGACATTATTATATGAATACTGAGCCTAAGTATAACAGCGATAAGATCTTACTTATTTTATTGAGTATCAAATTTAATTAATCGATACATGTAACAAAGTTTTGGGCCTATAGCCAACCGGCATTCGTTATGAAGCGATTCGATTTCTACAATCGTCATCGCTTAAACGCAGCGTGTGCATCTTGAACTTTAAATCACTAATAATTGAAATGAATGTACATTGTCTAGCATCATCTACTCGTTGACAACAGATCACGTGACATATCTAAGTCATATGTCAAACCCATACATTTTGGACTTTTCTACTATCGCTTTCACTAATCGATTGTTACTTTGTCTAGGCCCTCTGGTTCGAATCTTTACTAATTAAAAATATTTAAGTCTACTTAAAGGAAAATCTATTTAAAATAGTGATTATTATAACAGGCCGAATCTATAGTTATTGGAATTTTTGTCTGTCTGTCTATATGTCTTTCTGTGTGTCTGTCTGTGACCGCAAAACGAGAAAACTACAGGTGCTGTAGTTTTTTTTGGAAATTTGATGAAATTTTGTCAACAAATTGAATATCTTACATTTTACTATGGGAAAATATATAATTTCTGAAAAAAGGGGTACGTTACACAGTATGACCAAAGTCTATGAAAAATATAGTCGGCCAACGGACGTGACACAAGCTGCCATACACTAATGTCCCAAGCGAGTGTATGGCAGCTTGGGCTGGCTGTCACGTCCTGTCACGTCCGTTGAACAACTATACGTATCATAGGCTTGGGTATGACTGTATACTACATACGAGTATAACGCAATTTATATATTTAGGCATAGGTATACATAAAGCTTCCCCGGTCATAACTTAAATTTAATTAACGAAACCCTTTTAATTCTAGTATTCAATTAATAAAACCGCATACTCAACAAAATGGTATTATCACACTCTCGGCGAGACATACTATATGGATGTTTATGTGATCATCCCAAACAAATTATATGTCGTAATCACTTTTTCCTGGTTACACGATTTTCATTTCGAGAATGTAACCCTCCAAAGTAATATCTCAATTCAAATGTATAGGGGTCAGAATCAAAAATAAATTAAAAGCGTTCCCGAATTTAATAGCTTGTTCCGTTAGGCTTTGGAGTTATGTTGAGTTAATTTTAATTGCCATTTACAGTCCTAACTCGTCTGTGATAATATTTGTAAATGTGATGTACCAGTATTGGCTGAATAAATGTTACTTGTTGGGATTGAAACGTATGCCCGTATAAAAAGCCTGTTTTTTGTAGCCTATTAATATAATCATGTTGTAATCTATACTAATATTATAAAGAGGAAAACTTTGTTTGTTTGTTTGTTTGTAATGAATAGGCTCAAAAACTACTGGACCGATTTTAAAAATTCTTTCACCATTCGAAAGCTACATTATCCACGAGTAACATAGACTATATTTTATTTTGGAAAAAAATAGGGTTCCGTAAGATATTTGGGTTTTTCGGACACAAGGTGTAAAAAATCAACCAGAAAAGTTACTTATTTTGCGTACGCTGCCTAAACTATAAAAGATAGAACCATAAAATGTTCTAATTAATTGTAGATCTTATAAATATCTACAAAAAAGTCCGCGGCACACTATACCTATCTATGTCGAGTGAGGCACAACAACCATTTTTTTATTTAAAAATTATCATAGCATTTTAAATATATGTAGGGATCTCTCCAGATTTTTTAGTTTTTAATTTCAGATCAAATCTTTACTTTTATTTTTTTATGATCTGGCTTCAAAACCTAAATAAAATCCTAAATTTTCATCCTTCTACAAACGCGGGCGGAGCCGCAAGGAACAGCTAGTCTATAATAATATTATAAAGAGGAAAGATTTGTATTTTTGTATGTAACGAATAAACTCAAAAACTACTGGTCTGATTTTTATGAAATTTGGTACACATGTAGTCTAGAGCCTGAGAAAGGACATAAGCTACTTTTTAAGGCGAAAAAAGGGCTGTAAAGGGTTGAAATAAGGGATGAAAGTTTGTATGGAAATTACGTCATTTTTAAAGCTAGAAGCTTGAAACTTATTTGTTACCTTTTTAATTATATATAAATAAGTAAAACATTCTTAGTTCGTAATAATTTTATGATAAAGGTACCTAGAAATGAACCCGAGCGAAGCGAGTGGGAGTCGCTAGTATAATAAATATTCAATAGAGGTTGGTTGCTCAGTGGTAAAGCGCTCGCTTGAGAATCCGAATGAAGCGGGTTCAAATCCGTCGCACATTTGATATTTTCATGTGCGTATCATTTTACACAATACTGCTATGTTATAACTTATAAGTTATTACACAATTAATAATTTTTGCTATACTCATTTCTACGACTCGACACGTTTGGCTTAGTTTGTACCTACTGACCCTAGTTGTAGTTCCAACGGTCGCGGATTCGAGTCTCGCTAGAGCGTATATTTGTGTGATGAACATGAATATTTGTACTCCATTCATGAATATATATTCATTATAATATGTATATAAAGTTAGTCTAGTATCTGAAAAACATAACACGTCTCATACTTATCATATGTCTCAGCACATTATTTTATTTTCATATATATGAACTTTACTACATATTATAAAACAAAGTCATCCGCCGCGTCTGTCTGTTCGCGATAAACTCAAAAACTACAGCACCGATTTTCATTTTGTTTTCACCAATGGATAGAGTGGTTCTCGAGGAAGGTTTTAGTGTATAATTTGTCAAGTTTTTGTATACATTTACAAGCGTAACCCGCGGCTTCGCTCGCGCTAAATATAACATATACGCTCGCTAGTGTAAAATATAAGAGCTTGATACAGCCATCTAACAATAAATATAAGGAAAGATGAATTTTAATTGCCTCGTAAATTCTATCACAACCAAATTTCCTCACAAGAATTAATATTTCGAATTCTGTTACTCGCCGAGAATATCTTTTCAATTATTAGAGGTGCCTATTGTATAATTATTCAAAATACCCTGCGGTATTTCTATGGTTAAAAATAAAGGTTTAATTTGACGTCTTTGTTTAGAATGTTAGTTTTATTCGGTTTAGAACGTCACAAAAGCCTTTTTGAATTACTTAAGAAAACACTTAGGTTACTAATGTATAAAATAATATATATGTAGAGTAAAAACCTCTCTTTTTTAGTTAGTCAAAATTTCTAATATAACAGCCATTTATACATTGTGTACATATGATCTCCGAGTGCGTAAAGCCGACGGTCCTGCGCCTTAACTCTCACTAGTCGTGTCGAGTAGTTGTCCCACCAGAGTATGAGAGTGATAAGAAAAAAAAGTGCTCTTGTGTCTGCGCGTACACTTGTGCACTATAATATCTCCTACGCAGTTGGCCAGTCTCAATGAGTTTGGCCACCATGGCCGGAATCAGTCGGAGAACATTATTTATTACATATGGCATTGTAATTTAATTTTATGATAAAATGACTGTTTTTAAATATGCTCTAGTTTGTATGTATATTTGTTTGTTTGTTACGCAAGCTGAAACGGCTGGACAGATTTAGATGAAATTAAGTACATTGGTAGACTATGTCCGACTTTGAGTAAAGTGAGTTTGAGGAAGTGAGGGTTAAGTTGGTAGTTATTTTTAGATTTTGACTTATTAAACTTATCAATTAGGTAATTTAGAACATTTGTCAGTAAATGACCATGATATGGTGATAATCAAATTTTGTTTGTGAGACTTATTACTAAATTCCCCCAGCGATACTTAAACCCACAACCGCTGGCACAGCAGGTAGTACTACAAACCAAACAGCCAAAAATTTGCTTAAGGTTAACCCTTAGCAATCTATGAAGCGAATAATTAATCAACGCCTTATAAACTTCAGTCAGCAATAAAAAAACCGCGTTTAAGAAAATCTTTAAAATCTTGAAAATGTAAGCAAGAAATTTAAATGTTTAATTGCTATAAAAATTGAATCTTTTTTTCTATTCCAATTAACTTTCAAAAACGTAAAATAACTGTTTGCTTTTCATCATCTTTGCCCAAACTTGAGCCGTTTTATCTTTTTCATACAGTCAAGTATTTTTATATTTAAATATTTAAATAAAGTTACGCCAGTAATAGTAGAGACTAGAAAAAGGTAGAAAGAAATACATATATACATACATACTGTTCGTTGGTAAGTGCATCCGTTCAAAACGACGAGACCGATTTACCGAATTTTCTAAATCTCCATGTAACATTAATTAAATATATTGAAACGGCCCTTCGAAACGGCTGGACCGTTTTTTTAGATTTTTTGTGTATATTTGGTAGATCTGAGAATAGGTCGTAGGTTAATTTTTATACCCTAGGTGATAAGGGTGGCCATCTCCAAATATTTTATTTTTTATTTTTTAACTTTTTTATGATTTGGACAAAAAATTCTTATAAACCTAAAGTTTGATTTTTCTGCCATATTATTTTTTATATTATTTTTAATAGTGATTAGAACGCAGGCGGAGCCGCGGAAATTGCTAGCAATAATAATATAATTAAAGGGAAAAAATGAAAAACTATAGTAAAAAAATTTTACAAAAATTATTAGTTGTGTTCACATATCAGTACAAACCAAACCACGACACTTGTAGAGTTGGAATATCAACAGCCCGTTACTATAATGCCATAGGTAGCTTCTACGACATATTTTTAGTTCTTGTTTGAAAGGAAAAAAGGCAATGTTAATAAATAATATATTTTAACTTTAACTAAGTATTTATATAGAATTCTAAATAAAGCACTAAAGAAGCTCTTTTAAAAGCAGAGCCGAATCACGCTACACTACTTTCAAAGCTAATCTTATCCTGTATATGGAAAACCTACTCGAACCCATTACTAACATTCACTGAAACCAAGTCATAAGAGATTTTACACATTCACTAGGTACTAAGAACATAATCGAAGTGAAAATTCCAACTTAATTTGCAAACCATAATAGCTAGACTGGCACTGGTATAAAGTACATTGAAATTATATGAATAGCAACGGAACTACTACCTACCGCTTGTCTACGACCGTCCACAAGTTTGTAACGCTAATTGGAGGTATCTTAAAGAATCGTGAGGGCACTCTAAAATGCAGTGAACATGTAATGCTCAACAAAAGATTGTATAATGAGGTTTCAGAAAATAATGTAAAAGATTTCAATTTCCAGGTTCTAATTTAAGTAAAAATAAAATATTGCGAATTCACATCGCTTAACAGTATTCGTTTAATACTCGAATAGTTATTTTAAGCTAATAGTAATAATAACAAAACACGTACAAACATTCATATTTATAATAATATCGTGAATTTTCGTCGCACACCATGCCAAATGTATGACAAATCTACTAACCATAATATACAAACTACTTTCTTTTTTAACTGCCTCGTTTGTGTTGTGGCTAGCATGTACGAGCGCACACCGGGAGGTCCTGGGTTCGAGTCCCGGGTCAGGCCAAGTTTAGTTATTGAGTCTTTCTGTTTCGTAAACCTTCAGTAACAGCCCGGAGTTGGGAAGTTGGCGTTGGTTCACCCCCGTGCCTCGGAGAGCTCGTAAAGCCGTCGGTCCTGCGCCTTAATTCTCACTGGTTGTGTCGAGCATTCGTGCCACCGGAATATGAGAGTGATAAGGAATAGAGAGTGCACTCGAATAGAGTGTGTGAGAGTAGTGTCACCCTGCGCACACATTTGTTCACTATAATATGTCCCGCGCAGATGGCTAGTCTCAATGGGATTGGCCGCCGTGGCCGGAATCGGTCAGGAGGACATCATCATCACTTTCCCATAGATCTGATATGTCAAGATGTGTTGAAGATATTCAGTATTTTTAACGCTCCACTGCTGGGCTCCTCCACCTCTTATTAAAGACATTATCGAAGATAAATCAAAAATATTCTAAAATTATTACCCACAACAATCTTTGCTTCAATATCTGCTGAGGACGAATAGCTTAAGCCTCACACCCCAGCCCTATTACTTTTCATGCAGTCCACTGTTGACAATCTGTCATTCAGTTGAGCTGAATTCTACGCTGCGTTTCCCTAGAGACAGTATCTTCTTAAGAAACCTTTGTGCCCCAGATCGTTCTCCTGCGACCAACTTCTTAATACAAAATATAATTCGTCGCGCTACGTTTTAACATGATGAACAAACAAACAAAGAAATACCCTTTTAAATTTATAATATTGGTACCAATATAAAATAATGATTTAATTTATATTTCTAAATTACCTCAATACTGAATTCTTTGTTAGTCTGGCCGTTGAAGTAAAGCGAGGGACCGTCACTAGTTAAATTAAAATTAAAAGTCAACTACTTCCATTATCATAATGTGAGAGAACGTTTCAGAATAACTAGATAGCCTTTTGAAAATAAAAAATTACTTCATAGTACTTAAAATTCTACTCATTTTGCAAGTTTAAATTATATTTTTCATAGTTCAATTAAATGATATCAAATATTTTCACAGCTAATAAGAGGTTAGTGATGAATAAATTAGATTGCCAATTGGTTTGAGAAGATTCTGTTCATTGACTTTAATTAAAAATTGTGGAGACCCACTTCAATGGCCTCTGATTTCATTCAAATTTACTTTAAATTGTAAAGTCAAGTGACACCTAACTTATATTAAACTAGCGACTCGTCTTTGCTTTGCTTGCGTTCGTTTTAACAGTAAAAAGTTGACTATAATGTTTACTCGTATAACCATCTATCATAAAATCCAATTTTATCAAAATCCGCTACGAACGGATTTTGCGACAAGGTCGGATTTAGGAGGTCTAAGGGCTTTCGTTAGTTTTTATGAAGGTCCTTCCTTATTTCTTTTCCTGCAAACATTAAATTTCGCAGGGACGAACCCGAACGAAGCGAGTAGAGTTGTTACTTACATTATAAAATGTTTTTTTTTATATAATTAAATTTTTGAACCACCTTACATAATTTGGCGAAAAATTGTCAAGCTGTGTAAATGTATGGATATTAAATATTTAAATAAAAAGTCCTTATATAACAACGATTTTTATTTATAAAACATTTACTTGTAATCAAGTAATACCTTTTTTAATTAATAGAGTATCATTTACAAAGTGAGAAGAACAATGAAATAAAATAATTTGAGTTCAGTTATTGGTACCGTTTGAAGCGAGCGACATCAATTAAATCTATTAAGAGGGTATCAAAGGGTCGTACAGTGTCTAGAGCACTTGATCGAATAACAATAAAAATTTTCTGTACTGATAAAAAACTGCATACAAACATTTAACTTTGAGTTTTTATATGTTTTTATAATAACATAAATAATACAATGAGTATCATCCTCTCGTTCCAAACTTTTGAGCTAGATTCACTCTCGTTATTTAAGTAAAGGCTTATAAGTAGTAGCCAAGTGGTAACGCGAATCGAACGAACGCGAAGAAAAATCTATCATGATTGCCACTTGTCTTACGGTGAAGGAAAACATCGCGAGGAAACCTGCATGTCTGAACCAAACAAGTTTTCGGAAGACATGTGAAATCTGTCAACCCGCACTTAGCTAGCCTATGTATATAGTTAGTCTTTGGCCTGACACCCTCGTTTGAAAGGAGGCCCGTGCCCAGCTGAGGGACGTTAAAAAAATGCTGAATACATACATACAATTTAAGTAGTAATATAAGTAGTAATCACGTTGAAATGATTTGAACATGAAGAAAATGTCGTAGAACGAGACCTAGAATTTGAACCTTCTACACTTGCTACGAATATTAGTTATTAATATTTATAGGGAATAATTAACCAAATAGCCTTTATTAAATTAACGGTTATTTAAAGAGACAATTATCACTAAGGTAGAGTCGAAGGCATGAAACGCTGTAATTAGAAGGTTTTATGCGAAAATTTCGAATTTACAAAACAGAAATTCTTAGAAAATTAACAAATTCCTCAAAGCGAAATAAATGAGGAGGAAATTATTGAGAGCGCTCTGTTCCTTTCGTTTGTAGACGCCTTTATATTATACTTGTAGAGTTTACTAAATGGTTTATGTCATTACTAGTTACACTTTCTTCTTGTATCTATTTATATGAAAACTTCAATAGTGCAGTAATCAATGCATTCAATCCAAGTTGAATCGAACCAGTGATCTTTAACCAAAAGTTTCAGTTAAAGCTAAAGTTAAACCTGAAGATCCCGTTAAATGATTATTTTGACCAAACATAACTCATTCGTAGCTATTGGTATTTACATATTTATTGCAAGCGACTCGCTATCGCTTCGCTCGAGTTCGTCCCTGGCTAAGGTATGTTTTTATTTTTTTGAGTGGAACCCTAATTCTTACTCTAATGTAAAATTAGCCTAAGTTACTGCCTATAACGTCAGCATGTACTAGTGAAAACTCCGCCAAAATGGTCCAGCTGTTTCTGAGATTAGCCGAAACAAATACACAGAAAAATAAAAATTTTAACAGTTGCGTTTTTCTTATTCGTCGTATTGTATTAATTTAGTAAATAGCTTTCATTTCAATATTACAAGAATACACTGCAATTCTATTTCATTAAAAACGATCTAATATATATTTGTTTTTGTTCCAGGTAATTACTATGAATTTAAAACATAAAGTTATGAAGTTCCATCAAAAAAACTAGCAAGTGCTGTACTGAACATGAGATTCCACATCATTTCTACGATAACTTAATGTGAAGAGGTACATCGCTGTAAAGCGCTTTACATTAGTAGAGGTAAAAATAAAATGGTTAATAAAAGCCTCACATTTCGTGAACAGGGGGTAATGGCACTCGAAAAGCAATCTTGTAGGTCCGAGTACCACTTACCTAGGATATGGTTTGAGGCATAAGAGACTAGCGAGAAGCGAGTATCATCCCAACTTAAACTAACATAAATTGTTTACTCTATTACCTTTTTAGGCGTGTGTTTGGTTAGAAAAGTTTACGTTATTAAAGGCACATTCTTTTACTAATAATAACGCTGTTACAATATATTATACATATACATACTGAAGTGATCTTATTTGCCATCCTCGGTCGCGAGTTTGAGTCTCGCTGGGGTCATTTATTTGTGCGGTCATAAATATAAAAAATAACAACTTCTAGAAACCGTTCAGTGGGAATATTTAAAACCTTTCATTTATATATATACTGATACATATTACTGTACGAAGATAACACTTATAAAATTTTGTAAGAAAAAAAACTAAAATTACAAACCTTACAAAATTTTAATTTATTCCATCTATATTTTTAATACAATTTTTATCTTAGTCGTATTAATTTATAAATAGTTCATAACTTTCTTCGACAATAAGGTGTCAAGATTTGCGTGTTATTGACTTTTAATTGTAAACATCACTGGTTCTAGACATCCAAAAGTGTAGATAATTACTTAATTATTTTATTTTAATTGTTTTGAACATTTATTTGTTTATTAAGAACAATGTGTTAATTACTTTTTTATGTTAATACAAATTTTTACCACGAGAAAGGCCCCTTTTTAATGTTTCCAGTTAACCTTGCATGTTAATTAATACTAGCAAAAAGCTGAACTTTATGAGGGCTCACCTAGTTTTTCTAACGCATAATGATGCTACAGCGATGTTAAATCTTTGGTTTTCTAACAGATGATGTTAGTAGTACAATAACATTTTATGCAATGAACAAAAAATTTTTAATGTTTAATTTAATTACACTTACTTACACTTAACACATCTAGATATGAAGATAAATTACTACTCGTATGTTAAATCACAAATCTATAGGCGTGAGAGTTTTTCAGTAAAGTGTACCACAAAATGCTCAGATTGTGGGATAGTGTTAGGTTAGTAGTAGTGTAGTAATTAATAATTGTTCATGTACATACGTGCAGTGCCACTTTATTGTCTAAAAGTAACCTAATACATACTACAAGTAATATGCTGTGTTCTTACTAAATTTAAGTACAGTTATCTCAGTATAAAAGAGTAATACACACTCGCATAAAAATATTTAAATTTAAGTAATAGTCCAATCGCTTTCGCTTATGAAATAAGTCACACTAAGTTTTCCGGGTGTGCGTACTCACCGATCGCTTGTTGGTTTTGGAGTGCGGATGTCATACGTTACGAATTTCACCGAAAATTCCTTTTTTCCTTTCATCCCGAATTAATGTTTGCTGTGCACTTGCCAATTCCACGAAATATATTGCCTGATAAATTTAAAATTATTTTTGCCCGTTTTGTTTGAAAATGGACATCTCTTTGTTGAGTTGCAGCTGACTTTATTTTTTTTAATAAATACATGTTTGGTTAGGTTCCATTCAAACTACGAGGGATGATTTAATTGGTTGTATCAACTCTTTTTGTACAACCAATTAACAGTTTATGCAACCAATTAAATGATTCCACTTGCTTTAAGTTTATAAAATAAATAAATGAAATGAATTTTCAAGACAAATATAACAATTGTGACTAAGTTATTTGTAACTATAGATAATAATATACATTATACGCACATATAAAACATTTTTACAACTTTGCACTAGGCATAGAAGATTAACCAAAAAACTCCTAGCTGGAGACTAATTCAACGAAAGCAAAGTAAAAGAAAATAATATAGTAAGTACTCACATAATATATAAAGTCAAAATGTTATCTTAAATATGTAAAGAATATGGTAAAATAATTCTGCAATTCTGAAACAAATCTTGTATTCAAAACTAGTGGTGTGGCTTTTAGGGAGTGCTGTACGTAACTTATACGTTCCAAAATACAGAAAATAATATATGTATATTAATAAATTTACTATTTTATTACAACAATAATACATCCAAACCTCTGACATACAGATTTTTGCATTTTTTAAGTTAGGTCGATGATAGTGAAATATTGAGTGAGCCAAATTATTTAAATGAATTTTACTATTTTTCAAAAAATTGAAATTGAATTTTTTTTTGAAAAATGATGTTATCTCATTGCAAAACCTATTCCTTGCTTTATTTGTCTTTAACAAATATCAATATAAGCCAAATATGGTGGCGGTGGTCGGTTTTAGGCGTGATTTCTCGTGTGAATGACCGTACGCCTCATTAGCACTGTTCACAGATGTGCTATATCAATTAGCATCTTACATGCTTTTTGTTATTTCATTCATGCCTTCCTTTGTATAGATGCAATGCAATGATTTTAGTATGCTAAGCCTAAAAGTACATAACAGCACCAAATGTTAATGTAACTCAAAAATCTTAGCTGTGTTATGATAGAGGTCATGGATTCGATTTGGTTCGAGGTTTTTGAACAGTTTTACTTTTTCTATTAGTTACAGCCTATAGATGATACATTTGGATCAGTTTGTAGTGACTCTACGTGCTATGCCAGCGGTCGCGAGTTCGAGTCCCGCTGGGGGCATTCATTTGTTGAGCATGTTGTAATATTAAAGCAGTATGTAGGATAATAAATAGATAAGATGAGTTTCTCGCTGGATTTTCTCCGCAGATTTGTCTTTCGAGCCGGTGGTTCTCTCAGACCTATATATACTGACATATACTAAATAAATATTACATACATAGTTTTACTATTATCGTAAATCATAAATATTTTTATATAACAAGAGTTTTTGATAAAATTACTTACTTTGGGACGGGGAATATCATATAGAAATATTTTTTGACAATCTTAATTTAATATAAAGACCTAAAAGAGAAATTTAATAAAGCGGCCTGTACACGACGTCGCAGAAGCGTCACTTCCTTTCCAATATGGCGGACAAGATGGCGCTTGTTTGCTTTAATTACACTAGCTGTTTCCGGAACTTATTCGGTAGAATAGGAACATTATTATATTTAATGAAACATAATTTTTGAAATATTATATGAGTGTTTAAATCTGTCATAACAAAATAATTATACTTTATGATTCTAAAATATATATTTTCGAACAGTTCTCAGGTTTATTTACGTTATTATAAATAAAGATAGATTAAATCTATGGTAAGTAAAGCAAAAGAAAAAATACCATAAATAGCTTAAGATTTCTAAAAAAAAAAAAAAATACTAATTAAAAATGGATTTAAATATAGAATTACTATTATCAAAATTGGATGAGAAGCTTAATCAACAAGCCATAGTCATAACAAACTCTGTAACCAAAAATGTAATGGAAGCTTTGGACGAAAAATTGAAATTAATAACAGAAAAAAACAAAATCCTCAGAAATAAAGTGACTAAACTAGAACAAAAACTCCGCTACATAGAACAAGATAAACGAAAAAATAACTTGGTCTTTTTCGGCGTCCACGAAATAGGAAAAAACGAAAGAGAGCTAGTTGACACTATTAAGGAAATAATATTAGACATGGGAATACATATAGATAGTCACGAAATTAGCAATGTATAT
This sequence comes from Boloria euphrosyne, assembly GCA_951802675.2. Lineage (NCBI taxonomy): Eukaryota > Metazoa > Arthropoda > Insecta > Lepidoptera > Nymphalidae > Boloria > Boloria euphrosyne. The sequence goes on from OX637891.1 coordinate 8,358,231, forward strand.
AAAATCGGAAAGCGGACTAGTAACAAAAACCGTCCAGTAGTAGTTTCCATCACAACTTTATGGAAAAAACATCTGATACTGAAAAATAAATCTGAAATGCCAGCAGGAATATATGTTAAGGAAGATTATTCTAAGGAAGTACTGGAGAAGCGCAAGCAACTACAACCACTACTTAAAGAAGAAAAGAAAAAAGGAAACATAGCATTCTTGATACAAGACAAACTAATAGTAAAAGGACCAATGGACAAAAACCGCGAAAAAAGAAAAAGAGAGGGGTCGGATTCGCCTAAATTATCGACGCAAAAGAAAATCAATAAACATACAGCACGCCCACCACCTAAAGCGGCAGAAAAAGATGTAATAAGGCCAGGAATGCTCAACTATGTTGAGCGGAAACAACCAGCTTCAGTATCAGAGACTTAAAAAAACTAACCACTGAACACTCCCGGAACCTAAACAAACAAGACACAACTCAAGAAAGAACAACTTTTCAAAAATGCACCCCAAGCCGGCTGGTCACCGTGGGGGAAGAAGACTATTACCCTCCAACATGTTTACCCAAAAAGCAAACGCTCATAACAACGAACCAACACAAAAATACAATACATATTGCTACATTTAATACTCTTACCCTAAGAACTAACGAAAGTTTGTCAGAGCTGATGACAGCTTTGACAAAGATAAACTGGTCAATAATAGGATTAAGCGAAGTCCGACGCCTAGGCGAGAGTATAGAAGATCACGGCGACTTTATTTTCTACTTCAAAGGAGATACTCCTGGCCAGTACGGCACAGGATTTTTGGTCAGAAAAGAACTCAGTGCTTATATCGACGAGTTTATCGGTATATCAGAACGTATTGTAATACTCAACCTGAAACCGCCTAATACAGAAATGTGGTCAATTGTACAAATCTACTCTCCAACTGAACAATCAAGTAACGAAGAAATCGACACTTTCTATGCTACATTAGCCAATTCAATAAAAGAACATACTTACAATAACTTAATAGTGATGGGCGATTTTAATGCCAGAACGGGAAGCAGAGTAAACGGCGAGGAGATGATACTGGGTCCATACTGCTTTGGGACAAGGACGAGGAACGGTGAAAAACTTATGCAACTGGCATACGAAAATAACCTAAAGATACTAAATAGTCTTTACAAAAAACGCGAAAATAACAGATGGACATGGATATCTCCGGATGGCTGTCATAGGAATGAGATTGATTACATCCTTACCAATAAAAGCAAAAACTTCCAGGACTGCAGAGTTATTAACAACCTCAACTTTAACAGCAACCACAGAATGGTCAGAGCCAAACTACTCCTGACCAATATGGCATGGAAAGGAAGGCCATTCAAGATAAAACCACCTAAAATCGCTACACCAGAGATGACAGAAAGATTGAAGAAGGATCTAATAGAATTCATAGAAGGTACAAAAGATCTAGATGTCCAAAACAAATATAACAAGTTCGAAGAGCTTATAAAGATGGAGAAAATGAATAAACCAGTAAAGGTAAAAGACACAGTAAAATGGCTAACAAACGAAACAAAAGAACTTATGGAAATCAGAGCAGAACTAATATCGACGACCGAAAAGACAAAGAAAACTAGAAAAAAAATAAGTGAGATAAGTAAAAATATCAAATTAAACATGAGAAAGGACCGCCAAAGACATAGACTGGATATACTAGAAAAATGTATTCAGAAAACCGGAGGTATCAAGAAAGCAACTAAAAAACTGAGAGAAAAAACAGATTGGATACCTAATCTCTCTGACAACAAAAACATGAAACGCAAAACAAGACGTCCAGAAATTATGTCATTAGCTACCAACTTTTTCCGAGACTTATACTCAAAGAAAAACAACAGCGTACCAACCAACTTGGAAGGCGGAGAAGAAGTACCGGAAATAATACCCGCAGAAGTGGAAAAAGCTATAAGATCCCAAAAGAAAGATAAAGCTCCCGGGTCAGACGGCATCTGTAACGAATTTCTCATAGGGAACATGGAACACCTCGTCCCGATTTTTACATACCTTTTCAACGAAGTGTTGAGCAGTGAGATGATACCTGAGCAATGGTCGATATCAACCATAATACTGCTACACAAAAAAGGAGACAAAAACAACATTAACAATTACAGGCCTATTAGTCTAATATCGAATATGTATAAAGTATTCGCTAAGATAATCCTCAACAGAATAACTAAAATATTAGATGACAACCAACCGAGAGAACAGGCCGGCTTTAGGAGTGGATACTCAACCTTGGACCACATTTATGTTGTGAAACAACTATTCGAAAAAGGGAGAGAATATAACATAACTTTCTACTGCTGCTTTGTGGACTATACCAAAGCCTTCGACTCATTAGAACAGGAGAAGATCTGGCAAGCTCTTAAAAATCAAGGCGTAGAATATAAGTATATTAGGATTCTTAAACAAATCTATGACAACAGCAAAGCCAAAATCAAACTAGAAAAGGAAGGCAAGGAAATAAGAATCGAAAGAGGTGTACGTCAAGGCGACCCAGTGTCGCCTAAACTGTTCTCAGCTGTTCTGGAAGAAATATTCCGACAACTAGATTGGACGAAATGTGGGTTGCAAATTAACGGTGAAAATCTGTCGCACTTAAGATTTGCAGATGACTTGATCATTATCGCACAGACGGCAAAAGATCTACAAACTATGCTGAAGGATCTGGACACAGAAAGTCGTAAGGTAGGATTAATCATGAATGCTGAAAAAACTAAGGTCATGACGAACGGACACCAAGAACCTATCTGCCTGAACAATAACACTATTGATTATGTAGATGAATATATTTATCTAGGTCGAAAAATTTCGCCCATAGACCTTACATCCAAAGAAATTAATAGACGCATAGGAAATGCATGGAGACAATACTGGAATTTAAAAGAGGTTATGAAAAACCAAGAAATGAGCATGGCTATTAAACGCAAGCTTTTTGACACATGTATACTACCTGTTCTCACATATGGCTGTCAAACCTGGGCACTCAATAAAACCCATGTTAAGAAACTTGAATCTTGTCAAAACGCTATGGAGAGGAGCATGATGGGAAAGAGACTTTCGGATAGATTAAGAATCAACAATATAAAGAAATGTACTAGAACAAAGGATGTCACAGTAACTATCAGAAAACTCAAATGGAAATGGACAGGACATACCATCAGAGGTACAGAGAAGTGGTCGAAATCTACAATGCATTGGTTCACAAGTCACAGAAAACGGAAACGAGGAAGGCCACCGAGAAGATGGGTAGACGAAATAAAAGCTATAGCAGGTGGTGGATGGACAACTATAGCCAATGATAGGGAGAAATGGAGACAGTTGGAGGAGGCCTTTGCCAACAGAAGGCACACAGACGGGAGTCATTAAAAAAAAAAAAAAAAAAAAACTACTAAATTGAATTCTAATATTGTATACTATGTCTGAATAAAGGCTACTATTATTATTATTACTATTATTATTATTATTAAGTAAAGTAAGTAAATTGTTAAATACCTCATATTATTTTTAGTTTTACAAGATATCATTCAAATACAACCTTTTGCAAAAAAAATGACTCTATTTTTCCTCTTTCCATGCGCGTCGGTTTACCAGCGAGTACATAATCCGGGCCATTTTACTCAGATAACTTTAAAATTAGTTTAAATTTTTAAGAAATTGCCGTCTTGACTCATTTTCGATCAGTCTAAGACTCAGACTAAGACTAGTCTTAGTTGTGTTCAGACAAATGAAATCTCTTTTTCTTTACAGGTATTCATAGGCATAAGTGAAGTTAGAACTTAGAACAGTAACTTTCTTTGAAGGACTCTACAACCGCCAGACTAAAACTACAGTTTGTTTTAACCAACTTATGTAACAATGTTACGTCATTACAAGTACAAACATTTCGAATGGTATACAAATTCAGTCAAGCATATTTATTTACTTTAGTTAAATTTCTTAATGATTATAAGGACAATGTTTTCTATTGCTTTAAGTCCGCCTATAAGGACTGGACGTTAGTAACTGAGCTTTTTGTTTAATTATTATTAAGTACTGCCATCAACTGAATCTAATTAAAAATAACTTATCATTATAAACCTAACCATACCATTCAATTATCAAAAAAAACGAAATCGCATCAAAACTGTTTAAGTAATTGAATAACTTTCGTCGTTTAACTTTGAATCGGTACAGGTGCTCCGGAAGTACACGCAAGGAATAAAATCACACTGGCATGTGCTTGCGGCATGCAAAAAGCCACACGTGCATCGACAGGAAGCTCTAAGCACCACTATACAGTTTATTAACTTCACCCAATATTACTTACATTTAGTGGTACTTTTATCGTTAGAAGATACTGTAATCTACTGCCTCAGTGGTGTAGTGACTAGCATGTACGGCCACACATCGAGAGGTCCTGCGTTCGAATCCCGGGTCGGGCCAAGTGTAATTATTGGGTCTTTCTCTTTAGTAAGTCTCAGTAACAGCCTCGGAGAGCACCTAAAGCCGTCGAATAGTCGTCCCACCGGAGTATGAGGGTGATAGTAATAGAGAGTGCACTTGTGTCTGCGCGTACACTTGTGCACTATAATATCTCCTGCGCAGTGGGCTAGACACAGATTAGAGACTAGAGAGAGATTGGCTGGCATGGCCGGAGTCAGTCGGAGAACATTTATTAATCTACGACTCACTCATCACGAAATATCGAAAACAGCTTTACTTGATATATTACAACGTAGGTAGTTACAAAATATAATCATTTTCAAAATAAATCCGCGACAAAATTCGAAAAAGTTTGTTTTATTTATAATAAGAACATAATACTGATATCCTCTACCTATTCATACCATGTAGAAAAAATATATTAGGATCGGTTTTTAATATTTATAAAAAAGAAATAATAAATATGTTGGGACATTATTACAACAGCGCCATCTAGTTCCGTGGTAAGCTACGTTACGTGCTTGTGTTACGTATTCCAAATAGTTGATGAGTGGTAAACACATATAAATTTTAAATACATACATATTACAAATATAACCACCCATGACTAGAGTATAAACATTCGTTTTCAACAAATGAATGCCCCCAGCGGGACTTGAACCCGCGACCGCTGGCGCAGAAAGTAGGGTCACTACGAACTGAGCCAAACGCGTCGTCAGCAATTTATGTCAATCAGGTAACTTTTAATATAGTGTATATTTGATACTCCTTAGTTTGAAAAGGCTTAACAGATTTTGTTGACTAAGATAGATTATGACCTGGAGTCTCGTATAGAGGTAGGTACTACTCTCGAGCGAAAGGCACACATTATATACATACAAACTTTTGTATTTATGTATGTATATTGTAAGCCAAAACACAGCTCGGGAACTTTAAAGGATTTAATTGGTTTATTTAAAAATAATATCTGTAATGCTAAGCACTTTTTATATATAATTTATATACTTTGTCTACTATAAGCATTATAAGAATTATCGCCTTTTTTATACACGGCGAAACGTGAAGTCGTTCACGTTGTTCACATTCAAGACAAGCATACAGCGTGAAGCTATTATTCTAAAATAAACAAAAACGTTTATTTCTACAGAGTTACATCACTTATTGCATACCTACAATACAAATCTGGCGCCGATCCATTCACGAGCGAATCTCAAATGAGACAGCGGAAGCTATGGTCGATGGAATACTAATCAAGATGTTTACGTTGACTAACAACGACTACTTATACCTATATATAAAATGGCATTGTCTGTACATGTGTATAATTTCAATACTCAGCTTAGCATTGCAAATTTCATCCTCGCTCGGGTTCGTCCCTAGACCGCGGGTTCCGCTAGCTAGAATAAATAAAATTTCAAAAATAAAAGTAGCCTAAGTTACTCCTTATAACATTAGCTATCTGCGATTGAAAGTCACGTCAAAATCGGTCCAACTGCTGTAGAGATAGGCCGCAACAAACAGGCAGACAGGACAAAAATTTTAAAAATTGCCTTTTAATGTGACCATATATTATATTTTCATATGTATTTAGTGAAAATCTGTTAATTTGAAATTAAAAACAGTCACTTAATTTTATTTATATGTATGGATTTTTAATATATTAGTACCGAATAATCTCCAAAACTGCTCAAGTGGTAGTGCAATGCTTGTTACCTTCGGGTAGCAGCCGAATGGGCCGGCACGCCCCGTATAGTACCACTCTCTCACAGAAGACCGGCGTGAAGTGGCAGCTATGCTGTCGCGTTTCGTCCGGTAAGTGAGAGTCCGGGAGGCCCACTCCCCATCCCTACTCCCGTCCTTCTCCCTCCTCCCTCCCTCCCTTTCCTGTAAGGCCGGCAACGCATCTGCAATGCTGCCCTGTGGTGTTGCAGATGTCCATGGGCGGAGGTGATCACTTACCATCAGGTGAGCCTCCTGCCCGTTTGCCCTCTTTGTCCCATAAAAAAAACTGATTTTAATAGAGTTGCCATAACAAAGAGCATAGGGACGAGAGTTTCGATCATATTTTACCGGAAAATACCCAAAAAAGCAAAAATAACCTAAAGAAAGGCTCTTATCTTGTTTACTCCCAAAATATATTTAAGTGAGATAAGTACATGATAATATTTTTCCTTTAGTAGGTATTTCCTTATTAAGGAAGGAAGTGGTAGCCCAGTGGTAACGTGCTGGCTTGTGAAACCGAGTGAAGCGAGTTCAATTCCTGATACCTCAGATATTTTCATGTGCGGATCATTTTCAGCATGATTAGCACTTGTATTACGGTTAAGGAAAATATCGTGTAGAAATCTGCATGTCTGAGAGAACCTAAGAATTTTTTAAAAGAAATGTAAAGTCCGCCAGCCCTTACTTATCCAGCGTGGTGGATTATGGCCTGATCCTCTTCGTATCAAAAGGAGGCTCACTCCCAGCAATGGGATGTTTTTTACCATCTATATGATTAATTTTTAACATCTAATGGACTAAATACAGACTTGTTAAGACCAACTCGAAACTCTTCTGTTTTAGGTTACGGTTATTTACTAAAAGATAAGGACTAATGACATTTTATTTGTCATAATCTCTCTCTTCGTCAACACTAGATACTCTCCGTCTTGATATACTTATCTAATATATAAAAATCTCATGTCACAGTGTTTGTCGAACTCTTCCGAAACGGCTTGACCGATTTTTATGAAATTTATTGTATATATTTGGTAGCTCTGAGAATAGGTCGTAGGCTAGTTTTATTCCCCTAGGTGATAAGGGTGGCCCTTTCCCGATTTTTTATTTTCTATTTTTAGACTAATTTTTGTCCTAAATTTTCATCCTTCTACCACCAATTCCTATTTTTAATAGTGATAAGAATGCGGGCGAAGCCGCGGGAATTGCTAGTAAATATATAGAAAATGTTTTTTTATAAATATGTATTGAATAGAATAATTTCTATTTTCGTGACTGACCATTATGTTTAATACTCGCGTAGGTGATGGCTATAAATCAGCCTATAACATCAGATACGTGTTAAAATCATTAGGTCATCGCACTAAGAAGAAAAATAACTTCGGTGCGATACTTTATACTCACTCGATCTGAATTTTAAATACTTGTCCATAAATTATATCATAGAATATGCTATAAATAAGACCGTTAAACCCCAATTTGAGATGTGCGTGGTGGGTGGTAGTTGTAAATTTATACGATTTTTAGCTGTCTTCATGGAAGCTTTTAAAGGAAAAACACTCGGTCTGTATTTGTCTGACAATTAAGTTGTATACTATGTTTCACTGACTGACTGAGCTTTTAGCTCTCTCGGTTTAAGCTTAAACCGTCAGATAAGCAAATTCGACACTTGTTAGTTAGTAATTAATCCCCCTTATCGTAATTATTATTTTTTTACTAATGTGACGGGTTTGCCTGGTTCATAATAGTTGGGGGTACTTATCAGTATGTAAAGTATCCTATTTTATATTAATCTGGCGCTCTAGAGTAAATCTCAAAATCCACTCTTATAGGGCTTACGATAGAGAAAATATTGTCTAAGTATGGACTAAAGAATGTCACAGATTATTTAAACATAGTTAAAGAACCCATTCTTAATTGGAAGGAATTACAATGTACTAGCGAAAGCACACAAATCGAACTAACGTCTAGAAAATAAACTATCAAGTTACTACTACAACAAATCATAGTAGTTAAAAAACATAAGAAAAGACTAGTATTGTATTGTATAGAAGTAACTTCCTTGTAATAAATAAAAATGTGATTCAAAGTATTTACGCATGTGTTATTCATACATACATACATACATATCACGTACATTTGTGCAAATGGTGCCCTTGTCTGGCCGTTGTCATCGAGGAGTCATTCGCACTGCCTGGAATGCAATGTCATGACACTACGACATTTCAAGGCCTACCTACAATGTATTATTAACAGTATTACATTGTAATAAGGTTTAATTTCAAGAACGAATTAACATTGTGTTACAACGTTTTATTAATAAAACTTCAAAATACTTTAAGCAAATTTGAACGATATTCTCATAATGAATAGGTCTAAATTCTGAAAATGTAAATGATCAACAAAGGGCATTATCCAGACTCCGCTGACACTTACACTTGCATTACAAATGTTTTATTTAAATATGATCTCTATGTCTATAACACAAAGATGAATTTCGTTTGAAAGAGTTACAGAGTTAAGTTGTTTTTGAATTAACTTTAATATTGAATGGCGGTTCTTATCAGCATTGAAAGGACTTATAACGCGTGAACACTTCACGAGACATTAAGTTTTAATTCTTACGAAATAAAGTGGTTTTTTGTGTGATATTATCTCAAACACTCTGGTTGTAAGTACGTCGACACTATAATTTTAGCCCGGATGGTTTCGAACAGTTTTTATTGTGGTAGGGTCATGCTTTTGACTTATTTTGCGTCTTGTATTTCTGCGTAATGCTGTATGTTTATTAGTTGCTATTTAGAGCTGTGTAGTAAGACTAGTAAATCACTCATACTTCGTTCGTGTTCGTACCTAGGCATGTTTAATTTTGTCAAGCGAAATATTCATACATTTTCTAAAATAAAAATAGCGTAAGTTACTTGCCATAACATCAGCTATCTTTCAGTGAAAGTTTCATCAAATTCTGACCAATCGTTTCCTAGATAATTGGGAACAAACAGACACAAGGACAAATGAAATAAATTATTTTTTTATAAGTATGTCATTAGATATTTATTTAGTATAAAGCGGTTCTGTTGATGTGACAAACAGACGCTTCAATTTTATTTATCTATATACCTACGTGTATAGATTATTAGGATTGCTTAAATAACGCGTAACAGTTTTTGAATAATGATACAAGTATTTTAATACATTTATTAATCAACTTTCCAAGTGTCCCAGTAGAAATGGTAGTTCTTGACATTTTGCTTTTTGTGAGTTTATCGTAAGTTTTCTAACACACGACTCATATCTGTCCGATCGACCACTACATCAAATGTGTTTTATTACAATTATTCACTTTTTAAATCAATTTTATTATTTATGATAAAACAAAAAAAAGGAATTTGCTTAATATATTATGTAGATATGTAGGTAAGTACCTACTGGTAATTTGTACATAATATTTTTAATACATACTAAGGAGACGAAGAATCTCTGCAGTTTAAGTAAACATTCGAATACATTCACCTCATAGTTTAAACTATCATCAAAACAGTATTTATTAGTAGGAAAATTGTAAAAAATACATTACATTTCAAAAATGTTAGGCTATACGTATTTTCCGAATATAGGTATCATCATTATTTTCTTAGTTTTCGACAGTTACTACAAACTGTACCTGATCTAGAAGCGAACCCGAGTTCGAATCCTTGTCATGGTCACATTCTTGGGAACTCTGCAGCTTTACTAATCAATAATAAGCCAACGTGATAATCAATATTATTATTGTAATAACTTTTTAATGAGAAAATGAAAAGAAAATATACACAGGTCAAAAGTAACCATTATTATTATTTCCAGACGTTATAATAGTGACTCACTTTCGCTTTGCTTGCATTTGTCTGTTATATATTTTAAGCAAAATCCTAATTCTTTTTCCAAAATAAAAGTAGCCTGTGTTACTCCTTTTAACATCAGCATTCTGAAAAAAAAAACTTTCGATAAAATCTATCCAAACGTTTCTTAGATGAGTACTAAACAGGCAAACAGACAGACAAAAATTTTAAAAATTAAATAGTCATTTAGTAACAATCTTTACGTTTCAAACAGATACCTTAATTTTCTTTATATCTATATATCGTATCGTATGTATGTACATTTGCTATTATTTGGCTTATATTAGTGCATATAAATAGAGTTCAATTATCTGTTTTTAATTTCAAATTAACATCATTCGCTACACGAATATGGAAGTATAATATAAGGTACTTACACAAAAAAAACGATTTTTTATTTTTTTTTGTCTGTCTGTCTGTTTCGGCTAATCTCTGAAACGGCTGGACCGATTTTGACGGAAATTTCGAACCATTCTACTAGAAAATTAAAAAAAAACGTTTAACTCGTTTTAGCTTACGCCCACCGAACGGTATAGGTTTGCTAGTTCATAATATAATCCTACTAAATACCTACGTACTATGTAGTATGTACTCACTCATTGAGTTAACAATGGAAATAAATATTATATTGCTGGTTTATAACGTCAATTATTTTTGATTAAGAATAGTGATATCAGATTCAAATCTCCATTTTTTTTTTATGGGACAAAGGGGGCAAACGGGCAGGAGGCTCACCTGATGGTAAGTGATCACCTCCGCCCATGGACATCTGCAACACCACAGGGCTTGCAGATGCGTTGCCGGCCTTTCAGGAAAGGGAGGGAGGGAGGAGGGAGGGAGGAGGACGGGAGTAGGGATGGGTAGTGGGCCTCCCGGACTCTCACTTACCGGACGAAACGCGACAGCATAGCTGCCACTTCACGCCGGTCTCCTGTGAGAGAGTGGTACTATACGTGGCGTGCCGGCCCATTCGGCTGCTACCCGAAGGTAACAAGCATGGCACTACCACTTGAGCATGGCACTACCACTTGAAAAAGTGCTTGTTTCTTTTCTTCTACTTTCTTTGATTCTACGTGACATTGGCTAGGTAACCTGTGCTCAACTGACAAGCTTTGAAGCCATTAACAAGAGAATTGAATTGAATTGAATTGAATTCAAATAAAAAATATATTTTAAATACTGTGAATTTAAAATACAGTAAATACAATACATAAGAAAAGAAATGTGTCATTAAAATCTAAATTCCAAACAAAGGTCGACAGCCTCGTGACCGTGAAATTTTACAGCTGCTTTTCCCGGAGCTGAACGCTGATATAAATACACGCTTTGTTATGACTTTCTTTTATTTTTAACCCTAGGCGACTCGTGGAGTCGAGTTTAATGGGTTAATTTGTATATATTACTTCTTAAATATATTATGTGAATGGTGGCATGCCTTTGCCTGCAGTTTAGGGTTAAGCACCCATGGTTACTATGGTAACCGCTGAAATATTACCCATGTTTTTATAGACATGAGAACGATAAGAAAACCCATCAAAACTTTTTCTAAGTAAAAAGTTTTCATTTGTCAAAATATCGAAACAATCAGAAAGAAATTACGACGACGCGTTTGGCTCAGTTTGTTTGTCAGTGACCTGTACCTGCTGTGCAAACGGTCGCGGGTTCGAGTTTCGCTTGCATTTATTTATTGAGCACGAATACTTGTACTCCAGTCATGGGTGCTTATATTTATAATATGTATTTATTTAAAGTTATATATGTGTAGCTTATCAACTCTCTAGTAACCGTAACACAAGCCTCGTAGCTTGCCATAGAACTAGATGGCGCTGTGTGTTATAATGTCCCAACATTCACATTCACAACCAAAAGAAACTTAGTCAGGTTATCTCATATAGGCTTCTTCAAGTCGTTTTTCTTCACTTTCAATAAGTAATTATAATATTTGAAAAATATACATCTAGAAAAATCTTCCATTGCTTTTAAAGCGACCATAATTTAAACAAAAGTAGAACCCTAGATTTTCAAGTCTATTATTATTTCGTAATAACCGAGTTCATCGTGGAGACAATTATTATATGACAAATGGCTTTCTCTCTTCATAACTAATGATATCGCAACACTATCCTGTGTCATGAGGTTGGGTTTGTTTGATAGCGGAAAAATTATATATTAAAATATTTATTATATTTTAAGATATTATATACTAGCGATTTACCCTCTCCCCACTCGGGTACATCTAAATAAGTTTTAAGGATTACTTTCGATTTCTGAGAAATGAAATGATATTTTTTGGCCTTTTATATATTTATAATGTACAATGTGTAAGAGTAGATTATATAGAATAATAATAATTGTAATACATGCTACTGTCAGTAAAAGAAAATGCTAAAAGTTATCTCTGAATGAACCTATATGGTAGCTATAATATATTTAGCAAGTTCCGCTTCCGCTCCCAACTGAGCAAATCATGCCACTCGATCACATTTCACGTAACAGCCTGTCAGCACTAACTAAGTATTTTTTCTATTAACTTATTTTTTGCTTTGACCAAATATAAACAAATAGGTATATGCTCCTATCTTTCTACTGGAAAAGATTTTTATTTTTCTTTATTATATTATAGCTGTTTGTCTTTTGTTTGTTTGAACCCTCTAATCTCTGGAACTAATTTAAAAGAATCTATTAGCATTTCATAGATTATTTATTAAAGAAAGGTTAGGTTAGGTTTAAAGGTTAGGTTAAAGGCTCTCTAACTTTATGCTAAGATCCTTAGAAAACGTTCGAAACCACGGGCAAAAACTAGAGAGAAAGCGAAAGAATTTTTAGAAAATTTTAGTTGAAAGCATAAATCACGTCATTGGAATTTCAAAAGAAAATGCCTGTCTTAAAAAAGCACCTCAACCCTTTGCTTCTTTCTTAGATTTTCTCGAATATTTCACATTTTAAATAAAGCTATATTTAATCTTCTTAAAGATAAATTTAAAGATTTTTCTCAGATTTATTTTGATTTTCGGTTCTAAACGTTCGCTTTGAGAACCCACAAATACTTACGAATATGACAAGATAACGTATTACCTTATACGCTATATGGAAAGCCAAAGAGTAAATTAGTAAGAAAATACGCAAATTAAGGCAAAGTTAATATATTAGCCACGTTTCACCACCCTGAAGTTTGATTACCGAGCTACCCTCCCAGAGCACGTGATAAAGATTTGCTTCGTAAATTATTTCTTTATGCGGAGAACGTAAATATCCTTGTAATTTCGTGATAAGCCCCCGCGTGCCACGTCGAGATACCACAACATGATGGAAGGGAAAAATGTACCCCTATTTATAATGTTATCCATTATTTATCATTATCACATTACATTTGGAGCTTTTGCCTCTTATTTTTAAAGAAATTGTGATTTACCGAGCTTAATGTTATGCATTTAGAAATGGGGCTTAGGGAATTTCTCAAAAGGTTGCTTTTAACGATTCCTTTGTAAATTTTGAAAAATAGAAATTTTGTATTATTTCACATGAAATAAATAAATATGGTGGGACATGATTACAACAGCGCCATCTAGTTCCGTGGTAAGCTACAAGGCTTGTGTTACGGATACGAGATAGTTGATATACTACACATATAAATTTTAAATACATACATATTATAAATATAAATGATATAATACGTGTCATTTTATTTCTTTAATGATCGTAGGATGTTTTGCGAGGAACTACGAGTATACAGGTTTCTACTTTAGAGCATGCGAAGCGAAAAACTAGGGGTAGGTAGGTATAACGCATTTAAGTTTTTAAACCTTATAAAATAGCTGTTTCCTAATTTTTTGAATTAAGTGTATTCAAACGGTTGGTTATAGAAAGAAAAAAAAACATACATAGATTCAAATTGGTCTCTTTTTTGTGAAGTCGGTCAACAATAAAATCGACCCCAATAAAATACCGTCTGATGTCCAATTGTACATGCGCTTTCAATTTAAATATGCACATCACTATAGGCTTGTGAAAATAAAAATAAAAATTAGTTTATTAACAGATTGACAGAATTAAAAGGTTTGTCTGTGTGTAATGTGTATCGTTTTTCACTATATATCACAATCTAGTTACATCAACTTAATTGAATTCAATTTCTTACCTTCCCTTATAAAGATATATTAAATAAATAAATAAATACAATAAATATGTTGGGACATTATAACAACAGCGCCATCTAGTTCCGCAGTAAGCTACGTAACGTGCTTGTGTTGCGGATACCAGATAGTTGATATACTACACATATAAATTTTAAATACATACAAATTATAAATATAAACACCCATGACTGGAGTACAAACATTCGTGGTTAGCAAATGAATGCCCCCAGCGGGACTCGAACCCGCGACCGCTGGCGCAGAAAGTAGGGTTACTACCAATTGAGCCAAACGAGTCGTTTATTCATAATCAGCGAAAATCTAAGAAATTATTACTATATTACTACTACAGATGATAAATAATTTAAGAATATATTTGTTTTTTCTCAAATAACTAAAACATTAACAACAAGGGAAGTTCCACAAACGACCTCCAACCAAAATTGGTGTCACCCAATAAAACCTCGCTACCTAAAATGAACCGTAACTAAATTACATAAGCTTCAATTTCAAAGACAAACAAAAAAACTAATTAGCTACAGACGTAACTTTTTCTGCATTCCATGTATATCGTTCAAGGCAATTCTAGACAAGAGAAACCATTCAATAAGGTATTCTTACATTTTTCGAGCTTTTCAGGTAACTTATGCAAAAGTTCATTTGTCGATATCAGAAGGAATAATATTATAATAAAGAAAGAATAATACTTAATGGCAACTATGAACTAAACTAGACCCTTAGTTATGAATCCTTGATTTGCTCGTGTATTTCTAGGTGTAAAATTTCTATACATATGCCATAGTCTATTTGAGTACTTAATTCACCCAATTCTATCCAACCGTTGCAGCGTGAAGGAGTAACAAACAAACATACATACAAACTAATGCCTTTATATATAATAATAATATATGTATAAATATAACATATTATATCCTGAAAACATTTTCAATTACAAGTAAAATACAATATTAATAAACTGAAAATTATAATCTGCGGATATAAATTGCGTACCGTTAAATATTAAGTAATTTATTACTGTGTTAGTTCGTAAATTTTCATTTGTTAGAATGTTTTGAATTAATTATCGTACAACTCTACATGTTGCAGTAAATACATGTATACATATAATAAAAACAGATTACCTGTACATTAAATATTTTTCGGGAATTCCTATTGAAAATGACATTAATTCAGAGGCTGTATCTATATATTTTTAGAGTGGTAGTGCCATGCTTGTTACCTTCGGGTAACAGCCGAATCGGCCGGCACGCCCCGCATAGTACCACTCTCGCATAGAAGACCGGCGTGAAGTGGCAGCTATGCTGTCGCGTTTCGTCCGGTAAGTGAGAGTCCGGGAGGCCCACTCCCCATCCCTCTTCCCGTCCTTCTCCCTCCTCCCTCCCTCCCTTTCCTGAAAGGCCGTAGGCCCAGGCCCTTTGTGACATTAAAAAAAAAAGAATTTTGTATGTCTGCTTGTCGATGGAATGGAAACGCATCACGAGAAACACTGGACAGATTTTGATAACATTTGGTATGGTGATAGCTCTAGCCTATCCTGATCGACATATAAGATACGTTTTACTGCGATAATATATTACACTTCTGAGAAATCCATACTAATATAACCGTTAAAATGTACCTAAAAAAACGCGAGCGGAACAAGGGTCAGTCACTAGTGTATACATAATATTATGAGGGTACTACTATTACCATTAATTGTTTTCAATCTGTCACAATTTAGTTTGATTTAGTGATGTTTTTGGTTCATTTAATTTTATTTTGAAATATTTATGGAACATGAACAATGTACATTCCCAATAACTGTGACGTATTCTATATTATATTACTATGATGATTATAGCAATTCTCGCGGCTCTGCCCGTGTGCGAAAGGATGAAAATTAAGGGTTATAAGTATTTTTGATGCCAAGTCATAAAAAAATAAAAAATGTAATTTGGTCTATAAAAATAAATAAAGATCTGGATCTGGGGCCATCCTCATCACCTAGGAGAATAATAGCCTACGATCTATTCTCAGACCTACCAAATATACACATAAAAAATCATAAAAATCGGTCAAGCCGTTTCAGAGGAGTTCGATAACAAACACTCTGACAATATATTTTTATATATTAGAGAGAAGATGTTCTCTTCATAGATTTCTATATGATTGACATTTTTGAAATATTTTGATTGTATTTTAAAAGTATTTTTCAGTTATAATTTCAGTATCAGTTATAATTTTTTAATATTAGATAATATTAATTTGTGAACACAGAAGAGATTGAAGTCGACATACAGTAGTCGTAGTAATAGGCGTGTGGCCACTTTTTTTTAATTTTGGGACGTTAACATACAGAACCATCTAGTTTCAATGTAAGCTACGAAGCTTGTGTTACGGATACCAGATAGTTAACATTTATTACACCATATACCTTTAAATACATATATATTATAAATATAAACACCCATGACTGGAGTACAAACATTCTTGCTCATCACACATTTTAATGCCCTCAGCGGGACACGAACCCGCGACCTCTCGCACAGCAAATACTCTCTACGCATTACAAACTGAGCCAATTGTTTTCTTACAATACAAACTATTATTTAAAAGTAATTAACATTTAAATGTTAAAAATAAATACAAGAGCGACTTAGTCACAAACTTCCTTAATTGTAGTGGCCATTGTTTGACATTTCTACATAATGTCCCCTATCAACAATGACATTCAGACGACTTTACAAGGACGCGATAACAGTAACTAAATGTAAAGTTAATTTATGTACAAGATGTACCTATACTATTTAAGATATACATTTAGGTATTACTTCGGTAAATAAGGTATGATGTTGATATTTCGTATTGATTTAAAAATGAAGTTACCTTTTCGGATGTTGTCGCGGATTTATTTTGACTTTTAGTTCCTGACGTTTCGAATGCTTTACAGCAATCATGGTCGCGGGAGAGACAGTCTCGTCTGTGACCATGATTGCTGTAAAGCAAAGAAAAAAGAAAAAGTAGTTTCATTTATAATGTCGAATATTCGCGTAAACCTCATACAGTATCATTTTTTTATTGAGTTAAAATTTTTATATTACCTTCTAAAGAGCTGTTGAAGAAATAGTAATATACGAGTAGGATTGATTATATTATTCGACCAGTGACTAACTCTCGTTTCCTACGTTTTAATAGTTTTTAACAGAACCCTAATAATTTTTTGAACTAAAAGTAGCTTACGTTACTTCTCATACAATCAGCTATTTGCCCGTAATCGTCTCGTCAATACCTGTCCAGCCGTTTCAGAGGTACGCCGGAACAAATAGACCGAGAGTCAGCGAAAAATACTTAAAATTGTTCTTTTCTTATAAGTTTCGTATATATTTAGATATAATGCAGATTTTTATGCATATGTAATTTTTTAAGGTATTTTGTTAATGTTAACAAACAGACCCTTCAATTTTATTTATATATATCTAAATTACGAGAAAACTAAACACGATGTAGGTAGAAACGAGAAGTGAAAACAAAAAATCAATCAAATTATTGATATATTCAAAGTTCAAATAACATCTGTCCAACAGAAGTAAGTCTTAAACTACTTGTCAATTAATGCAGCTCGATTTGGGCTTTACAGATAGTGCGATTATGTGCAAATGAGGTATAGAATCCGATAACGAAAGAAAGTTCAAGCGGATATTATCTGCTACTGTAATCTTTAACAAGCATTTCTAACTGACACCTTACTTGTTTCTATTGTCCATTTCTAGAATTTATACAAGATAATAAGACCTAGAATAACCCGTCTGAACGAAGCGTTTCGCTTCGTCATTTATTATATTACGTGCGGCAAAGAATTGGAACAATCTACCTGCGTCAGTGTTTCCGTCCGGTTACAATATGGATGTCTTTAAGGCAAGAGTGAATAGGTGGCTACTGAATTAGTACGACTTACCATCTACGACTGCGTTACCATTTACCATCAGGTGGATCGAGCACCAATTTAAAAAAAAAATAAAAAAATATTTCTTCTCTATATCTCTACATAGTATAAAACAAAGTCGCTTCTCGCTGTCTGTCTGTCTGTCTGTCCCTATGTATACTTAGATCTTTAAAACTACGCAACGAATTTTGATGCGGTTTTTTTTAACAGATAGAGTAATTAATGAGGAAGGTTGTAGATTATATTTTGTCAAGTTTATGCGTATATTTAGTATCGGAACCCGCGGCTTCGCTCGCGCTAAATCTAGGCAGGATTCCGAGCGAAGTGAGGGTGAGTCGCTAGTTTTTATTATTTTTTTAAATCTACTCGTCTATGTACTAATTCGAGCACTTTTATAAATTTTGATGGTATTGAAAGGAGCTATGGAGCAAAATATATAAACACGCCTGCAAATTCAAATTCCAATTTCAAATATATTGAATTTCAATATTTAAAAAAAAATAGGTTGCAAAGCCCTCTTCTATACCGCTACACTATAGATATGTCTAGTAGTGACCTGCTTGTTAGGAAACCAAGTGAATCGTGTTCAAGTCCAGACTCCAGAGTCTAACCTCTGATATATGTTTAAATAATTCTTAACATTATTACCACTTGTCTTATGATAAAGGAAAAAAATAATAAAAATACCTTCATATCTTAGTGAACCTAGTAAGTTTTAAAAAGATAAGTGAAGTCCACCAACCCGCTCTTAGCCAGCGTTGTGGGCTATATCCAAATCTCCCACGTTCGGTCGTTTAAGGAAGGGCAATTGACTAACGCAATCGCTCACTATTTAAGTATTCTATACAAAAGTTAATTAGTTTTCTAAATTATTCCTAACATACGTTACGTAGTTCATGTAATTTAAATATCAACTAGTAACGTATACGTTATTGTAAATAATTAGGTCATTCGATGTGACTCAAACTGTTTTACACTCAAGGCCAGAATAAATACATTACCTACATTATACGATCTTCATGACATTAATATTTAATGAAAATTGTTGTTTATAATGGCTTTTGAACATAATTCAAAGTTAATTCGGAATATACATCTAGATCCATGATTTGTTATTTACATATTATATTTTCATTATTGCTATATTCAAACTAGCGACTCTCCCTCGCTTTATCCGTTTTAAGTGGTAGTGCCATGCTTGTTACCTTCGGGTAGCAGCCGAATGGGCCGGCACGCCCCGTATAGTACCACTCTCTCACAGGAGACCGGCGTGAAGTGGCAGCTATGCTGTCGCGTTTCGTCCGGTGAGTAAGAGTCCTTCTCCCTCCTCCCTCCCTCCCTTTCCTGAAAGGCCGGCAACGCATTTGCAAGCCCTGTGGTGTTGCAGATGTCCATGGGCGGAGGTGATCACTTACCATCAGGTAAGCCTCCTGCCCGTTTGCCCCCTTTGTCCCATAAAAAAAAATACGTATAGATTTATACGATTAGTATAAATTTTTCAAAGATAAGATACTTTCCTGAAGTTAATGGTTGACTAAAACAAACATTGAATGGTTTACAGATATTTACCTATAGTCTTACCAAAAATTATCAAATCTGTGGTAGAGTTCTCTGTTAATGCATTCTCATTCTATAAATTTATAAATTCGACCGATATCGATAATAATTACCATTTTAATATTTTTTCCAAATTATTGAATGTACAGACTAGTTAGAATTTTATTATATATATGGATATATAGATAGAAAATTTATAAAAAGCATCGATAACTGCCTGAACTGAATTACCACTTAACGCTTTTCGCTAATTTCGCTTATTTCCACTTTTCAAAACGTATTCGTTCTATACACTTGACTGTGTTTAAAGAATATTTTATTGAGCTTTTGATGATAAATAGAATACCAATAAGCTGCCGACATGTTTGCACTACAAATAAACTGAGATAGGTTCTAAAAATTGTGAGACTCACAGTCATAAGGGACATTATGTATTATATTCAGCCATTTTTTAACGCCCAACTGCTGGGCACGGGCCTCCCTTCAATATCAGGCCATAGTTCACCAAAATAGCCAAGTGCGGGTTATACGGTATTTACATGTCTTTCGAAAACTTGCGAGGTTCTCTCAGACATGCAGGTTTTTTCACGATGCTTTCCTTCATCGTGAGACAAGTGTTAATCATGTCAATCATTAGAAATGCATGCACATGAAATATTACAGGTGCGAGGCGGTGCGGTTACAAGAAAATTTAATTCAAAACGTTCAAAGTAATCCGAATAAGATTTTGAGAAGAAAAATAGGAAAAGCTGAGTTGGAAATTTAGTGATTTGGGATAAGCTAAAGTGCTTATCCTATCGATTTTTGTAATAAAATTTACGATCAGAAAAATAGTTTTATTTTTTGGAAAACGATGTCTGTCAGATCTAGTAGATATTCCATATAATAATAAATAATAATGATGTTCTCCGACCGACTTCGGCCATGGCGGCCAATCTCAATGAGCCTAGCCAATTGCGCAGGAGATACTATAGTGCACAAGTGTACGCGCTGACACAAGTGCACTCTCTATTCCTATCACTCTCATACTCCGGTGGGACGACTACTCGACACGACCAGTGAGAGCTAAGGCGCAGGACCGACGGCTTTACGTACTCTCCGAGGCACGAGGGTGACACACCACCAACTTCCCTTCGGGCTGTTACTGAGGCTTACTATACAGAAAGACTCAATAACTAAATTTGGCCCGACCTAGGACCCAAACCCAGGACCTTTCGAGCCGTACTTGATAGAACTACACCAACGAGTCAGTCAATATATTAATATACAACTGTAGGTAGGTACGTATGTAGTGATTGAAAAAACAAAGAAAGCTGGTTGACAGTTTATCGTAGAACAAATAGTTGGCGCCGGTTCAAATTCGTTCATTGAGGAGCGACGTTTCGACGCGACGATCTGTCTCGTCAATGAAATACACACTAGTTAGGTTTCCAAACAATTTCTGCTGTAATAATATTTTATTAATATAATTTACATACATTAAAATATATTAATATGCACTTTTGAATTTAAACTGAGCTTGTTAGATATTTATCTTTTATCTAACTAACACCTTAAAAAAAGTAAATTAATAACGAATAGTCAGACTTCGTCGAAAATTTTATATATAGATTTTGCGACCTGCAACCATCATTGAGACGGTGCGGACGATGAACCCAGATGAACTTAGATCGGCTGTTCGCTGAACCATTTTGTATGAGATAAATCTTTTATCTAAACTAATATTTAACGGTAATTTGTCATGTTAGTTCGTGCATCACGCAACACTAACTAGAGTTTAAACAAGAGTTTTACTCTTACCCCTAATTATCTTACTCGTAATTAACTAGACTTAACCTTGTTTTACTTGGGTGGTGGGACTTTACAGATATCTCCATTGTGAGCTTTATTTTTACTAACAGTACCTACCCTGTGTTGCTTTGAGTCATAGTGTGATGTGTACTGAATTTCATTTAAATCTAGTTCGGTGTAACAAACACTTATACATACATATAAAAGATTGCACATTATATAATTTTTGTAATTAAGACCGCTTCCTTAAGCGGTCTTAATTCTATATTCTATATAATTAAGCCGGAGACTGACTGTGAAGGATATTATAATACACAAGTGTATGCGCAGACAGTAATGCACTCTATATTCCTGTTACTTTATTTTTATTCTGATGAGACGGAGTGACCTAACTATCCAACTTCAGGCTGTAACTGGTATTTACTTAACCAAATGACTAACTTAACGCCTTGCCCGACACTGATCTCGAACCGAGGACCTTCGGATGTAAAGACGTATATGCTAGCCACTACACCAATAAGGCAATTAATAATAACATACACTATATAATACTCATAATCATATTTTCTAAAAAAGACCTAAGTATTTCAAACTTGAAACTGTTATTTTCATTGCCTTAACTAGGGCTTTAATACACGCTATTCAATTTTGCCAAAGAGAAAAACGTTTCTTCACTCTCGAATTCAAATGTAAATACTTGGCGTACCTTGCGAAAAATACAGAAAATACTCGTATATTATCTAAGGGAGCAGTATTTTTTATTACTAGAGATCAAATTTTTATATCAACAAACGAGCTTACAGCATCCAATCAAATAGATCACACAAAGCCTGGCGAGTGGACCGCATCTTAAACAGCTTATTACTATATATTGTATGAAAAGAATTGACTCCGCCCTGAGTTCACGGCCAAACGCCCTATAAAGGTTATCTTTGCAATTTTTCTTTATTAAAAGAACACAGCATAATAACTTTTTTCTTGATATATTAGGATATTATTACATACAGCGCCATCAAGTTCCGTTGTAACGAGGCTTGTGTTACGGAAACCAGATAGTTGATACACTACACATATATAACTTTTAAATATATACATATTATAAATATAAAAAAAATAAACACTCATGATTGGAGTACAAATATCCGTGCTCAACAAATGAATGCCCCCAGTGGGACATGAACCCGCGATCGCTGGCGAAGCAAGTACGTTCACTACAAACTAAGCCAAACGTGTCGTGGAATAGCACAAAATAATATTATTTTCAAAGTTAAACGAAATTAGATATTTGTGATGTAACTCCTATGTGGGTTATTATGATTAATGCTAACACTATAATTATACATATATTTGAATAATTTATAAAGGATATTCAAGGTGCAAAACGATCTTATAAACGGACAAACAGACATCTAACCTAATCTTGTGATGCGTAAATCTTTATTTAAAAAAATGTATTATAATAACTACTTATATAGTAAATAATCAAGAAAATATTTTAAAAGTGTAAAAATAATTGCTTAAAGCTCACTCAGAGAAAAAAGAGCATTTAATAAAAAATATGAAATCGTAAGAAGATCTTATATGGAAGCTTTTCCACTACAGTATACAAAATGTAAGCTCAAACTAAGCTTAAAAGGCAAATAGCCACAAGCCTTTCTACTCACTTACCTGACGTAACTTACAAATTTCTTAAACGACAAAAAGTAAGAAAAAATCTACAATTCACATCTCAGAACATTACTTTATCTCACCTTTGTTCGACCTTTTTCTTCGAACATCAAAGATTGAGGACTTTTAGTAGGGTGACCAAGATTTATTTTTTTAGATTTACATGAATATTTGTCATTTTACAGATTGTCTGTAACAGCTATATAATTTCTTTGAGATCCCTAAAATCTTAGTCTAACCCGCGACCATGATTACTATAAAGCATTCGGAATGCCGGAAACCAAAAATAAATCCGTAAAAAAACCGAAAAGATAGTTTTTGTACTTAATCTTTACATGAACCAAGAGGTATATTTTATGTATATTTATTTAATTACATATATAATATTTTAACAATAATAAGCGCAAGAATAATTCGATTACGAAAATAGAACAGATTAATAAACAATGATATATGGATCTGAGTCAAAGTAGTCAATCTTCTTATTGCTAAATATAATACATGATGATTGTTCTTTGTTGTAACTTTATAACGTCATATGACATGTAATTATTCAATTTTATGATAATGAGTTAGTTTCTCAACTTAAACCCTTCAAAATAATAGATAAAAAAAATTATGGGACAAAGGGGGCAAACGGGCAGGAGGCTCACCTGATGGAAAGCCTGGATGAAAGTGATCACCGCCGCCCATGGACATCTGCAACACCGCAGGGCTTGCAAATGCGTTGCCGGCCTTTCTATAGATGTAGAGATATTTTATAATAACCAAATATGTTAAGATATTAAAACACAGCACCATCAAGTTCCATGGTAAGCTACGAGGCTTGTATGGATACTAGATACAATATTAAATTTTACAATATTAAGTTTAAATACTAACGTACTATAAATATAAGCTTATCACACTAATACCCCCAGCGGGAATTAAACCCGCAACCTTTGGCACTCACACATACACACACGGACAGATATACACAAATACTCGCACAACTTATAAGTTATAACACAAATAAATCAACAAGTCCCAATTTTTTTTACAAAATCATGGTACATCTAGCTAAAATAGAACATTTATATGAGAATAGAGAAACCTTTCTCGTAGCCTATCTGTAATATTTACTTGGCCTGTCTTGTCAGATTGCGATTGAATGTATCAAAGTATTCAGAATAGGGTCCCGAATATTAATGCCATAAGCTAAAACTTGCTTGAAATATGTCCTACATGAACTGGAACTTGTGTTTTTGTTGAAATCAATATCGTACAAAGTTAACAAGAAGTATAACTTTTTTTTGTTTCTATAGGATTTACTCGTATGTTACAATATACTGTTTAGATCAGTTAATAGGTTCAAATAAATAGTGTTACAGGATGAGATTTGTAAATGTTTGCAATTTTAATAATTTCTTAAGCAATTTAAAATAAGTATCTAATTATATACATCCGTGATTGTCTTAAACACTATTGATACGATTTTGATTGACTTATTGTTATTTTTAAGGTATATTTAAAGAAAATAAAATAATTCGGTGGGTAATTATTGATTCTCATATAATAATTATAATTATAATTATAGAAATTAATGAAATGTAAGATCCGAAAGAAGAAATAATATTTCAGGAAATAAAACTATCGGGATAATCAGAATATCGTCTACTGAAATGGGGCAATTGACTTCTTCTATAAGCGAATTTTTGGTTGAAAGAATATTTTACGCAGTAGCAAATTATTTACTACAATATTACCCAATAGAATTAGGAAAATAAAAGCTTCTAAAGTTACTTAGTACCTTTTATATGACTAGCGACCCACCCTCGCTTCGATCAGGTTCATCTATGGGCACTCTCTGCCAAATTTAAAGTTTGTAGCAAAAAAAATTAAGGACTTTCATACAAACTTGCCAGAGCTATTAGCCATACCACCTTAATCTGCCCCTGTCACAAAATTTGTTCTTAGCGGATGTCTTCTAACTAAAAACTACCTCTCTGCCGTTTATCTTTATATGTCAAGCGGTTCGCTTTTATATATTTAGAAGATAAGAGCTTTTATATGAAAATGTGAGACACAATGGCCAGGCACTAGTCATGTCATCAGCCCTTTTTAACGTCCCACTGCTGGGCACGGACCTACCTCAGTACGAGGGGGATCAGGCCATAGTCCTCCGCGCTGGCATAGTGCGTGTTGGCGAACTTCACATGTCTTACAAAAATTTGCTACGTTTTCTCAGACATGCAGGTTTCCTCACAATATTTTCCTTCACCGTAAGACAAGTGGTGATCATATTGGAAATGATTCGCACATGAAAATATCAGAAGTGCGAGACCCGGAGTTGAACCCGCATCACTCGGTTATACAAGCGATCGCGTTACCGCTGGTCTACCACTGTCCAATAGTAACTGCCTTATATTAATAATAATTAAAAAACATATTGCATATTGAATATGAACAAGCGTGAATTCGTAATACGTTAATGAAACGCGTGCGTCACGACTCTTCTTTGTATGCGACAGCCAACTTCTATTGTTCGTAGCTCATAATTAAAGGGTTTTGAACTTAATGAATATTCTATATCGGTTAAGTTTTTTATAATTATTCTGATAAGGATATGATATTTCAAAGCACATTTACAAAAGCAAATTTTTACTATATAATAGCAATTCTCGCGGCTCCGCCCGCGTTCGTATCGCTATTCAAAATAGAGATTGGTGGTAGAAATCATAAGAATGAAAATTTAGTCTAAAAATAAACAAAAAAAATTTGGAGAGGCAACCCTCGTCACCTAGGGGGGAAAAAAATCGCCTACGACCTATTCTCAGACCTACCAAATGTACCCAAAAAAAATCATAAAAATCGGTCAAACCGTTTCGGAGGAGTTTGATAACAAACACTGACATGAGACTTTTATATATTCAAGAAAAGTAAAAGTTAGCGTCTCTACAGCTTAAGTGAATTCATTCTTTTATCTCCATTTAGAACTCTACTCTGTAATCTATTTATGCGCTAAATTTCATCCAGATCAATTCAGCCGTTCTGCCGTGAAAGGGTATTAATCCATCCATCTTCACAAATTTTCACATTTATAATATTCTTATGGAGTAAAACTCAAAACCACGGTAGTAAATAATAATAAATATCTTGGGACATTATTACAACAGCGCTATTTAGTTCTGAGGTACGTTACGAGGCTTATGTTACGGATACCAGATAGTTGATATACTACACATATAAATTTTTATATACATACATATTATAAATATAAACACCCATGACTGAAGTATAAACATTCGTTCTCAACAAATGAATGCCGCCAGCGGGACTCGAACCCGCGACCGCTGGCGCAGAAAGTATAGTCACTACCAACTAAGTCAAACGTGTCGTTAAAGATGCTTTCATTATTAGCTATAACTTACTAAATTTCAAATCTCATGATTTTATGCGATCATGGATATTCCTGATGGATCTATTTCCATTCGTTTTCCTCAATATCTTTAAATAAATGCTTTTCTAATGTTTTCTTTACGTATTTTGGGTTAAGGACGTAACCATAACTCTTCAATTTATATACAATGTTTGAAATAAATATTGAATTAAGTGCTCTTTGCGCATATAAATAGAACGGTTGTTTAATTTGAGCTTTCGGAGTATCAACTCGAAATTGAATTGCGATGTGTGATTTATCGATACGATATATTTTTGAAACGTTGCAAATTTATAAAAACAACTTATATTGAACTAAACTAAAATAGCAGTGGTAGCGCAGTGATAACGCTTAGATAACCGAGTGATGCGGGTTCAATTCCGGGTACCGACTTCTGATATTTTCATGTGCCAATCATTTCTATCATGATTACCACTTGTCTTACGGTGAAGGAAAACATCCGCCAACCCGGATGCTTCAGATTAGTCCACTCGTTTGAGGTGATGTAATCAAAAAGGTTAGACAGACAGACATACTTTTGACTTTACAATATTAGTATGAAAATATTAAAAAAATATAACAAGCGACTCCTTTATTTGCTTAAAATATTGTTATTTTTTATTGAAATCAGCTACTATATGCTACAATTTTAATGGAATTGTACATTTAATTAACAAAAGTTGGTTTTTTTTCACTATTATGTTGTTTTTAATAATTTTATACACACAAACAATAAAAGCCTATAAAAACTAGTTACTTTCCATAAAGCGAAAGCAACGTTATTGAATAACGCGTAACAAAATTGACTTCTCCCCTATATTATTATATGGAAAATTCCCAACGTTTCTTCGAACACAACACTTCGATGTTATGAAATTACAACGTACATAGATTATGATGTGCGGACGTATGCTAACGAAATTTCTTGTCATATTCACTCAATTTACTTGATTGAAAGGAAAGAAAATATAAATCTATATATATATATATATATATATATATATATATATATATATATATATATATATATATATATATATATATATATATATATATATATATATATATATATATATATATATATATATATATATATATATATATATATATATATATATCATTCATTACATCACATATTTTAAAACAAAGTCGTCTGAATGGATAGAGTGGTTCTCGAGGAAGGTTTATGTATATAAATTGTCAAGTTTTGTATACATTCAGTAGCGGAACCCGCGGCTTCGCTCGCGCTAGTAAATACATATAAAAAAGTTGAGTCGAATGTGTACATTAAATATTTTATCGATACTGAGGTGCAATCTATTGTTTATAAAATTTTTGTGTGTCTGTCTGTCTGAGAACGCATTACGAGAAAACTACTAACAGATTTTAATGAAATTTGGGATTACGTATATACTATATAGTATATTACGTATCAACGTATGGAATCCTTTGACTTTTACTGCAGAAATATACTCGCATCTGATCTCTGATAAGTCTAGCTAGATTACTCTCATTGTATAGGCTACAGTAAGAGTCCTGCAAACTGCAGACTTTCTATCGGCCGATAGTTTGGTTGGTCGCTTAATCAGTATGAAGATGTACGGAAATGCGCACATTTTAACGATTCTGCCCACGAAAAAGTTTGATGCGATTGCCTTCAAACTAAACCGTCGTCGTTAATATACTTTGTTTTTTTTGTAAAATTTGAACATTCATAATATAAGCATAATACAAATGCTTGTAAATAAATAGTATTTGAGTAGAAAATATGTTTAAGGATTACTATTAATAGTGTTTTCTTTACTTTCAGGTACGCTTTCTTTGTCAACACTTCAGAGAGTGAAGGTTCATAAAAAATCAATCAATTCATGTAAGGTCAATATATACATTGACGACTCGTTTGGCTCTGTTGGTAGTGACCCAACTTTCTGCGCCAGCGGTCGCGGGTTCGAGTCCCGCTGGGGGCATTCATTTGCTAATCACGAATGTTTGTACTCCAATCATGGATGTTTATATTTATAATATATATGTATTTAAAATTTATATGTGTAGTATATTAACTATCTGGTATCCGTAACACAAGCACGTTACGTAGCTTACCACGGAACTAGATGGCGCTGTTGTAATAATGTCCCAACATATTTATTTATTTATTTATTATACATTAAAAATATCATTAACCGACTTTAGGAAAGAAATGTCACCTTTTTTATTAAAACAAGTTTTTTTTGTTTGTTAATGCAAATTCGTATAGATTTAAATAAATACTGTGAATATTAAGTCACATCTTTAACCCTATTTCCTGTCTTTCTCTCTCTATCGCTCTCCCTTTCTACCTCCCATTTCTTATATTTTTTAAAGCAAAAAACATTTTCTTTCTATTTTACTAGTCATCTAATGTCAAAGTAATCTTGTTCCATCCCTTTAGTTATTGCCGCATCCCTTGTCGTACTTAATTGAGGGATGGCGCCTATTTACCTTCACGTAAGAGTGGCTAGTAAAGATAAACTGGCCGCTTCTGTTACAAACTTCGTCAATCAAAATAATATGTACATTTAAAATTCTAAATAATTTTCGAGATTTTTCTATATCATACATTCTTAATCAAAGGTCATATTAACTAAGAAAAGTTAAACATTTTTGATCATTATATATGCTTTTTTTCAATTCGGTTATAAAAACAAAAGCCCTTCTACATAGTTTGCGTATCGGTGTTTGAGAATACGAGTATGTTGGAACATTATTACAAATAACGCCATCCAGTTTCATGGTAAGCTACGAGGCTTGTGTTACGGATACTAGACAGTTGATACACTACGCATATATAACTTTAAATGCACATATATTATAAATATAAACACCCATGACTGGAGTACAAACGTTCGTGTTCAACAAATGAAGTCCCAGCGGGACTCGAACCCGCGACCGCTGGCGCAGATAGTCACGACAAACTGAGCCAAACGTGCTGTCGAATGAAAGGCATTTGAATGTGAGAGATATCTATATCCTTTGCAGAATAGCCAAATGCTTAGTGGGATTGACCGAAATTGATTAGAGTGTCACTGTTTGTGTTGATAGTTGTTTCAAACATTTAGAAATTATTAAACGACAATTCTATATAATTATACCTGTCCCTGTTTTCTATTAGGTAGAGTTCTTAAGGCTGTTACTGAAAATAAACGCAAATAAAGCAATTTCTTTATTTCTTAGAACAAGTAAAGGAAAAAATTTGAAAATAGTAATTTAAAACTTTTTCGTGACAGCTCAAGTCCCAAGCAAGTGTATGGCAGCTTGGGCTGGCTGTACGTCCGTTGGCCGACTGTATGTTTCATAGGCTTTGGTATTATCGTTAATTAAGTAATAGTTGTCCTCAAATAGAATTATATGACATACTTCCATCAATTAAAGACAATTAACGTGAAATTCGAAACTTAGATCACTCTCAAAGTTTCAATTACAAATTCTTGTTACCCGACTATTATCTGACCAAAACACAAATCTAATTCCATCTCATACATAATTATCGGTGCGTCCCTTGTCGCGTTTAATTAAGGGATGCTCTCAATACCCTTACAAATGTATGCATGTATTGAGGTTCAGAGCTTATAAATTTGCTTTTTACCCAAATTTCAATTTATTAAGGAAAATAAAGTGGTACAACTTCCTTTTTAACTGCAGGGTTAATTTAGATACATTCTTTTATACGGTCCATTCTAAGAACATAGAGGTATTGGCCTTCGTATTGTATACCATATGTACAAACATAATATTATGAAGTTGTATGTCTTTCTCTGTCTGACTCATCCTGTCTCGGGGTAGTTCCTACGTACGTTAGTAAGGATTTCTCAGAAATAAGATATTTTCCGGCAGGCAAAAGTATCCTTTTAAAGTGTTGACGCGGTTAATCACGTTAAATTTCATCATAATCTGTCGAGTAGTTTACTCGTGATGCGATCATAAACAGACAGGCAAAAATTCTAATACTATAATGAAATCGATCGTATCGATAATATTGATGATGAATATTAGAATATTTTCCATTTAAATATTCATTTTGTTCTATTTTTTAGTTTATTTTTTGTTATAGCGACACAGAAATACATCATCTTTGAAAATTTCAACTGTCTTACTATCACGGTTCATGAGATACAGCCTAGTAACCGATGGACAGACAGAGGAACGGACGAACAGTCTTTGTAATTGAGTCCAGTTTTACCCTTTGCGTACGGAACCCTAAAAAATATTTAATGTACAAATTCGACTCTGTTACAATTTTATCATAAGTATAGAAGAGATTATGTCAATATGTCTTTCTTGCAAAAAAAACGCACAGAGACAAACTAGGAGTCGGAAAATGACAACGATATCGACTACTATTCAGTTCGGTATACATAGATCCCCATTAAATAGTTATACTGTAATTAAACTAAATAAGAAATGGTAAATTTAAAAAAAGCCAGACAAATTTCTTAGTACCTAAATATAATAAAACGTGTAACAATATCAAAAATTTCCGAAATAAATAACTCATAACGAGCAGAGGTGAATGAATGCGAAAATTCGCCAAATTCTTTGTTTCGCATAAAATTACTATTATAAACCTTATTACTTTCAATGTTGAGTCCATATTGCTATGACATTATATTTTATTAGTTTATTTTTTGGTTGTGAGGAAGTGCCTATAGAGTGATCCTTGAACCGAGTGATGATCACAGAAGTCGTTGCCTTTTAAGGTAAACACGTGTAAAAATACTCCATATATATTTAGATAGATCATATGTTTATCTTTTCGACGAATTCATGTAATAGGAATCTTTGCTTAATGTTATACAAATCTAATCTATTCCTAATCAACAGTTACTGAAAAAAACTGAGGTTTCCTAACTATCTTTTTAAACACCCGTTACATTAAGGGCACGTTTGGCTCATATTTTGACACTACTTGCTGTGCCTGAGTAGTCTAGTTCGAGGTTCGAGTCCCGCTGGGGACTTTCATTTGTGTGATGATGGTGGTACCCATAACACAAGCCTCGTAGCTTACCACGGAACTAGATGGCGCTGATTGTTAATGTCCCAACACATTTATATTGCTTCGTAGCTTCAAAAATTGGTGATTTAAATCAGCATCTCGCACTATAATTAACTATAATACAAACGTAAATAAAAAATCGCCAAACAATACAACGGATATAGCACCATCAGAAAAAACCATGTCAATAACATTTCCACCAGTTTTTGCATCATTTATTCATATCCGGTACATGGTACAGTTCGCTAACTTTTTGAACTCAATGTTTTTTTGAACTTAATGAAGCCTTTAGGCCATTTACATTTTCAGATATCGGTCGTACGATTAGTCTTAAAGTCATTTGAAGTCGTCCCTCGTTTCTTTTAGGTCTTTTATAAATACATAAATATTTCTATCTATTTACATGTATGAAATCAGCCTTAGCTGTTTTAGAAATGAACTACTACAAATTTTTAGTTTGACCACATGACACCAATGAAATCTATAGGATAATTTATTAGTAGGCAAATAATAGTAAAAACAACATCACCAAATTCAGAAGGTCTTACTTTTCAAGTCGTACGACCCGATTTACATGACGATAACATTTGGTCTCATATTACACATAATCTTTTAAAGCACTTCGAAAGAATTCCAAACATAAACTAGGCTATACATATTTAGTGTTGACTTTTGATTGGCAAATGATTATTATCTCGATTGAAAATTGGAGCAAATTGAATTTGAATCTAAAACGACTTCAGTAATTGCTCGAAATGAAGATTTATCTCGTGTATTCGAACAGGCATTCTCTTGAATTGTCAGAGTTGTTATCTCATAAATGATTGTTAAACGAATCCAGCGTTATTTAAACGCTTTTGTTTCTAGTTAAAGTTTACATAAAGTTGAGATTGGTCGCTAAAGAGCTTCTAGATTTAATATTTACGCGAATTAGATGTTTTAAAAGAAACTTTGTCCACTTTTCGAATTTTTGAGAGCTGAAATGATCAGATTCTACGAATATTATATTTACATAAAAATAAGTACTCAAAAGTACAAGTTATTCATATGTCTGGCGTCTAACAAAAACGTGGCTTATACTCATTTATAATTTGATTTTCAAGCCCAATTAGAAAAAATGGTAGGAAGCTAACATGTAATATTAAAACAAACGGTAAAGCATTTTAAATTATGTTCACAGCATGCTATTTGTAGGCCATTACACCTGAAAATTACTATTACTTTGTATCGCGTGACACTTTTAGGACAAGATAAAGCGCCTTTATATATCATAACAGTATTATAAAACACGTTTTTTTTAATATTTTTGACACGATATTTTCGAATCAATATTCGAGTATATCAAAATATATTGTACAAAATTTTTATTTGAAATGTATAAAAAAGAAGTATGAGTTTTGAAGATCTATTGATTGGTTCGCGAGAAACTCGACAATTCTTTTTTTTTTAATTCTTTACGATGCAATAATTATGTATACGTGTAAGTATACTACATTATTACTAGATACTACTACTAATATAGATACAATATGTATATTCTAGTAATTATACAAATATGTGAAATGTAACATAACATAAAATTTTCCGTACAACGAAGAAGCCATTACTTAGAAAAATGTTGCAAAAAATTTTCAGTCTTACCGAATTTCGCAATTGAATTAATTCAGTACATTAAAAAGCCAGAACTGTTTACACTATAGTGAATTTACTTCAAACCCACTTTTCTAATTTAAGCATTATAACCTTACTATAAAGCTTATTTCACCTTGTACTTTTTACTATTACTTTCGTTGGTAAAGTAAGGCCAATGTCAGTCTATTTTCTCCGCATTATACAATGTTTCGGTTGAGTTGCGCAATATCACGTGGAATCGATACGTGAGTAAAATCGATTAATTTTATCAGATTCGTACAATCGTTTTGGTACTTTTTAAACACGTGTACAGTGAAACGAATGATTTATAGACGTAAGTATGACGGAATCAAGATAATAACGTCACTAGTTAAACGTTTATTCTATACATATCTATGTATGATACATATGTATATTAAAATTCTACTAACTCGAATATATACGTTATTTTTCTTTTTTGGAAAAAATATTGAAATATAAGGTTTCGTTGGGAAAATTTATTTCGCAACAGAAGCCGAATCAATGATATATGAATAATTAGAATTTTTGTCTGTCTGTCTGTCTGCGACCGAATTACCTGAAAACCACTTGACAGATTTTGATGGAATTTGATATGATGATAGCTTATCCGAGTCAATATTTAGAATCTAGTGTTATTTAAAGGTTAAATATTCGCGTAAAACAAAAAAAAAATGTTATATAATAAAAATATTATTTAAATTAAACAGTGTCTGTATTAAAATATTTTCGCACAGTGACTATCGTAATGCAGATTCTTGAGCAAGCTAAGTCGTACAGACCGCTTTTATCTTTGCTAAGTGAGGTTGTAAATATTTATTTTCATCTCACAGCATTATGTTTTCAACGCCCTATCATAAATTTCTAGATTCAATCTTTTAACACTGTTTCCTCCGCAGTCCGCACCCTTTCGAAATGCGGAAATTTCATAAATACTCGTAGTTACGACTGTAGTTATAGTGTAGGGGCGTTTGTTGGTTTGTTTAAATTAGTTTGTGCGATGATAATAGTGAATAATCTGCCTTTAATAATTTAATGCCTATTGTAAGGTTTCGCTATTTTTATGTAAAATGAAATGGATTTTAATTTGTTAAACTGGCCTTTTTGTAAATCTGACAGTCAAAATTATTATCAAAATAAAGAATATTCAAATTAATATAAAAAGAATTGCAGGACGAAAGATGGGGGTTGAACAGGAAGGAGTTATAATTGCTACTCAAGGCACAGCGACAAACACGGTATAAATACAAGAAATAAGGATAAACTTGTAACACCCAGTTTTCGCCTTCAAAAAGTAAATAGAACTTTTATGGGGCAAGGTGTACGCATGTATAATAAAATTCCACAGTCCATATTGAGCTTGCCTTTGAAACAATTCAAATCTAAATTTAAAAATACATTATTGAATAAGGTTTATTATACTATCGCGGAATACTTAGAAGATGTAAATGTGTGGGATTAATGTCTTGTTGTGTCTCACGTAGGATAAATAGAAATACATTGTAATGCAATAAATATTGTAATCAAATATTTTTTTAAAAGAGCAGCTGCTGAGTTTCTCGCCGGCTCTTCTCGGCAGAACAGCATTCCGAGTCGGTGGTAGCTTACTCCCAAGTCCCAGACTTACAGACTGACATTTTAATTTGAAATTTAAAGTTTAATCATGTAAAAATGACGATTCAAAAGAACTTGTAAAAGCCTATTTGAATAAAGAATATTTTGATAGATTTTTTTTTAATGTTTTTTTTTTGAAGTTGTTAACTAGAGTAAAGAAATAAAGTTGTGTACCTAATAAGTTTTTGTTAATATGTGTAAAGTTAATTATTGCTAATATAACATGTATTTGGAAAGAATGACGCTGGCTTTTACTGAGGTCTCCCATATTATTATTTTCGATTCCAAGTATTTTTAGCCCAACCTTTAATATCCCACTGCTAGGCACGAGCACTAGATCTCCCTTAAATGAGAAAAAAAATTAGTTTCGCAGAGTTTCTTTCGCCAGTTCTTCTCAGGTCAGCGGTTTCTTCCTTCCGATCTGATAGTTGACTCATGACGTTCAGTAAAAAAATTAATAATGTCATGCTGAATAAAATATTTTGAATTTGAATTAACTGGGCGTTCGGTTATAGTCTACCACCATAATTAAATGCAGTTTATCCGACTTTATAATGCATATAAAAGTATATACGGTACTTGTCTGACTGTTACTTCAGGTTAAACTCTAAAAGGGCTAATGTTAAAAGCTCTTATATGAGGAAAAATAAGGATCGGGTCAAAAAAATTAAAACCAGTGCAATTTTTAGAAAATCCACTAACATAGAGACGCACGCATTATACGAAAGTGAATGTAAGTCGCTAGTTTGAAGCAAAGAGAAATATTTATTTATTGTTTCACGTAAGAGCAAAGGCTAGAAGTCAAAAATAAGCATTAACTTAATTAGATTTTTAAGTTCTTATTAACTTATTAGCATTAAGCTGGTTTTACCAGCAGTACTATTCAAAACTCATAGAAGCAGCTTCGACCGCTAAAGCCAGTATTCAGTCACAAAGTATTCACATAGGATAAAGTGATTACAACTAGTAAGTAAGCAATAGTGTTAACAGTTTTCGTGTGCTCGAAAACAGAAACTAGCGAAATCTAATCATTGGCATGTACCATCAGTACATATAAATGAAGTGTCTGTTTGTAATTCCAAATTAACGGCTTTTCATTAAATGCATATTATGAAAGTATATATGGTACTTATATCAATAAATATTTTTTTTTAATTTTTGTCTGTCTGTTTGCTCCGACTAATTTTATAAGCAATAATAAGCTTAGTCTACTTTAATTGTTACACGCTTTTTATTAGCTTCACCTGTATGTTTGTATGTTTGTATGTTTGTAACCGACTTCTTTGGGCGCGATTTTGACCCACTTTAAACGGCCAGATTTCGTTTAAACTTTGTAGATTTATCGAGGACCGATGACAATACACTAATTTGATAAAATTATTCCATTTTGCAATTTGCAAAATATGATTTTTGCTACAAAACAAGTAATAGTTTTAAAAAACTAAAAAATTTAGTTTGGTTTTCTATAAAAAGCGTGTTTTTAATTTTTTTTAACTATTATTTAATTAGACAATTATAAAAACCGTTTAATTTATTTTATTTTACGCCTAGCGAAGCGCCCCGGGGTTGCTAGTTTATTATAAATGTAAAAATGAGTGTGGATGGATGTTTGTTAGTCAATCATGCCAGAACAGTTAAACGGATCTGGATGAAATTTAGCAAAAAAATAGATTATAGCTTGGAACAGCTGTAGGTTAATTTTTATCCCGAATAACTTAACGGTTCCCGTGAGATAAATGTGTTTGTGTAGAACAAAAACAATCTATTATTTTATAGAAAAAATACACGAGACCGATGCTATCATACTTTGAGTTTAAATTCTTTAATCTTTATGTATTTTTCCATTAATCCCATTATTAATATTATAAAAAAGTTTAGATGGACGGATGTTTGTTATTCATTAACGTCTGATCGGCTGAACGGGTCTGAAAGTTGGCATGGATATAGATTATATTCTGGAATAACACATAGGTTACTTAAAAACACGATTTACGACTTAAAAAAACGAGAAGTCCCACGGACTTCTTTTCGCTTATCACTAAGGACGAACCCAAGAGAAGCGAGGGTAACTCGCCAGTAATAACAGCCGCAATACACATATGAGTTGGGAGACAATTATTAGTAGCAATTCGTCACTCACACTTTAGTAAATTACTCAGAGAATAACATGTCACTGTCTGCCGCAAAAGCCCACAACTTCAGTGAGATATCTAAGACGTAATTACGTACGTTATCAAAAGTTTTAATGTTCATATCGAGCTTTCAAAGTTTCATGACTAAAATTCGATATGAAGTTAAGAAAGATGATTTTTGTTTACTCTATTTTTTCGTTCTAGCTAATTTTTACTATGGAGAGAATGTTGTTTGTATATCTATACATCTATGTATATCATAAAATTCTCACTTTGTCAAATCTGTACATTGAATACTTTCTTGAAAATCTAATTGAAATAGGCACTATTAACGATACAGAGGCTGAATCTATCGTTTTTAGAATTTTGTCAGCCTATCTGTCTGTTTGCTAGACAGTTTTTGATGTAATATATCACTGGTTACAGAAGGAAAATATCGCATTTCAGAGAAATATATACGAACAGATTAAAACATCATCATCATCATCATCAGCCTTTTTTAACGTCCCACTGCTGGGCACGGGCCTCCCTCAGTACGAGGGGGATCAAGCCATAGTCCACCGCGCTGGCCCAGTGCGTGTTGGCGGACTTCACATGTGTTACGAAAACTTGCTAGGTTTTCTCAGACATGCAGGTTTCCTCACGATGTTTTCCTTCACCGTAAGACAAGTGGTAATCATGATAGAAATGATTCGCACATGAAAATATCAGAGGTGCGAGACCCGGATTTGAACCCGCATCACTCGGTTATACAAGCAACGCGTTACCGCTGGGCTACCACTGCCTTACTGATTAAAACATATCTAAGTTCTATATATAAGTAATATATAAAGTTGAAGAGTTTGATTAGTTTATACGAGACCCGGGTTTCGAACCCGCTCTTCTTGATTTTCCCCAGAAAAGGTGTTTTCACTAAGCAGCCACTGCCTAATTATTAATTATTGTAAGGTCTGCTGTAATTCAATTAAAAACCTATTACGTCACCGCTCTCTCACTCGCTAGCACCCTAGGGGTTATTTATTATGTTCTCACATAATTTGTGATGTGAAATATATCATTTCTCCTAAAATACTTTATTATTGAATGAATTTGAAAGAAAAATGTATTTGAAAATATTTATATCCAAATATCTCTAACTTTCTCTAAAGAAAAAAGCTTTATTTTAAAATTTTATACCACCATCAAAATCACTTTGAAATGTTAATAATCTGTGAGTTTTTTGAGCTTCTGTTTGCTTTTTTATTTATATATAGTATATTAATTGATAATAAAAATAATAATAAGTTAGCAATATTGGTATTACACTAATATTTTTAAAAATAATAAAACCCGCTAAATAGGCTATTTTAATGCAGAATTCATGAATACTTAAGCCGGCTTTGATCATTAATATTTTAAAAAAAATATAATTTATTGATTTCAAAACGTGAACGATGTCAACACCTTTCTTTTGATAAATATTTCGA
This sequence comes from Boloria euphrosyne, assembly GCA_951802675.2. NCBI lineage: Eukaryota > Metazoa > Arthropoda > Insecta > Lepidoptera > Nymphalidae > Boloria > Boloria euphrosyne. Next base: position 8,396,695 of record OX637891.1, read on the forward strand.
CCTTGATCCATACAAATCCGTATAATCAAATATTAATGTGTTACATTAGATCAGATTGATGCGGCGAGCGGAAATTACTTGTGAGTAACCACGTTACAGGGTAAGCGGAAAATCTCTTGCAATAAATATTATACATGATAATAATATGAAAATTTATATTTCTACTAGCAATTCGACGACACGTTTGGCTCAGTTGGTAGTGACACTACTTTCTGCGCCAGCGGTCGCGGGTTCGAGTACCGCTGGGGGCATTCATTTGTTGATCACGAATGTTTGACTCCAGTCATGGGTGTTTATATTTATAATATGTATGTATTTAAAATGTATATATGTGTAGTATATCAACTATCTGGTATCCGTAACACAAGCACGTAACGTAGCTTACCACGGAACTAGAAGGCGCTGTTGTAATAATGTCCCAACAATATAAAAAAAGCCCGCGGCTCCGCCCGCGCCTCAAGGATGAAAATTAGGGTTATAAGAATTTTTGATGCCAATTCATAAAAAAGTAAAAAATAAAGGTTTGGTCTAAAAATAAAAAATTAAAAACCTGGAGAGGGCCACTCTTATCGCCTAGGGGAATAAAAAATAGCCTACGACCTATTCTCAGACCTACTAAATATACACAAAATAAATCATAAAAATCGGTCCAGCCGTTTCTGAGAAGTTCGATATCAATCACTGTGATACGAGATTTTTTTAGTTCAAATTCAAGTTCAGATTCAAATTTTAGTTTGTTAAATCAGCACTAATTATGCTGATAAATTAATAGTAATGTGAATGCATTAGTTTGTCTGTAGGTTTTGTAAAAGTCGATTTTAAAAGGTTTTTAGTGACACTAAAATAAAGTCTTTTAGACTTTCATTAAGAATTTCTTGCTAGAAAAACTGTAAACTGTAACTGTACTTGGTACGAACCCAGGATTCGTCTGCTATATGCTAGCCACTGGACGTACGAGACATCTATCATATTAACAGTATTAAATCATCCTGACTTCGTTCTGGTGCATCTCTAAGTACCTAGCAATGAACGATATAATATAGGCCATTTTTCCAATTAAATTATGTACAAACTTACTAGCTTTTCCAAGGGAACGCGTTCCCACTGAGCTACCACTGCATATAATATAGAGCCTATGCAGATATATTATATAATAGTAACTTTCATGTTTATTACTAGGTGCCCCTGCCAAATTTAAATGAATGAAAGAAAAAAGTAGTTAAAATATAAACTTAAAGTTTGTAGCCCAAAAAGTTAAGGACTTTCATAGAAACTTGCAGGAGATCTTAGTTCTCCTTCATCCGGCCCTGTCACAAAATCCGTTATTAAAGGACGTCTACTAACTATCTTACTACCTCCCTGCCAAATTTCATTTTTATACGACAAGCTGTTTTCGATATTTCCTGATGAGTGAATGAATAGGTGAGTGACCTTTCGCTTTTATATACTTAGGTAATAGCGAGTACACAAAGCTCCAGTAAAATTAAGTGTGTGGTCGCTTTAACTTAAAATAGTTGATACTTGCCAAGTTACTTATGGGATATTTTATGGTGGCTGTAATTGTACTGTTAAAAGCAAATGATTATGAGGTATTATTTTAGAAAAGCCATTAGCATGGAGTTTGGGAAACCATTAGTCTTGGTACTTATTTGTTTATAGTGTGGTAGGAGCCTTATGTTTATGGTGTACTGAGTATCCATGGTTAATATTGCCTTCTTTACTAGAAATTTGATCACTATATCCTTGTAATATTAAATCTTATTATGTATATATGAATTTGTTTCGTATATCTAAGGAACAGCTTTAACAATTTGTATCAAATTTTGTATTTAAGTAGGAATTTGTTTTAAAGTTATATATTAAATAGATGATTTTGCTAAAAAACGTATTTTTTGGTTTTCGAGTATTGCGACGATTAAGGCACGGTGGCCTAAGTACCTATTTAATATATAATTAATATAATTTACCTTTCCTTAGTAGTAAGTTAGTCGCTACCTACGCTTGTTTCTTATCAATGTATCACTTGCTAATAATATGAAAAAATGCTATAAAGTTAGATGTCTAGATGAAATTTTCGAACGCTTAATCGTTAATACGAAGTCTTAAGTTAGTAAGGAATAAATTATTATCAATAAAACTTATCGGCAGTGGTAGCCCAGCGGTAACGCGTCGCTTGTATAACCGAGTGACGCGGGTTCAAATCCGGGTCTCGCACCTCTGATATTTTCATGTGCGAATCATTTCTATCATGATTACCACTTGTCTTACGGTGAAGAGAAACATCGTGAGGAAACCTGCATGTCTGAGAAAACCTAGCAAGTTTTCGTAAGACATGTGAAGTCCTCCAACCCGCACTAGGCCAGCGCGGTGGACTATGGCCTGATCCCTCGTACTGAGGGAGGCTCGTGCCCAGCAGTGAGACGTTAAAAAGGGCTGATGATGATGATGATGATGAAAACTTATCGCTCTTTGTTTCCCTTATGGATATAACTTAGAAAATATAATATAACGTCAAAAGTCATGCGTCTATTAAAGTCAAAAACTTTCTTACACCTAAGACTGCAGACATTTGGCATTTTAAATATATTTATTTCTTCGATTTTTCACGGTTTTATTTAATTTTTTTACGAAGGCTGTACCGCAATATTAGTTACAGGAGAGTCTAGGGTTAAAGACGACTTAAATTTCTTAGTTTAAAGAGACACAATATTACAAAATATTATTTAAAATTTTGCACGTAGATATCTTGTAATGAGACTTATAATCGGCAAAGTAAATTAAATTGAAGAACCAAGTTTTCATGAAACTCTTTATCTGTAGAAACAAACGCGAGTTAAATTAAGTGCCATACACAAAGCTGGGGGTAATAAATTTTCAGTTGCCCCGCTTCCGAGATAAGAGTCAACTTAACGCTTAAGTATTTATGCGTAGGTACATCTTAAATTTCACTTATTTAGCAGGTCCGTGATCAAAATTTTATAATAAAATGGAGAATATTGGCCTATTCAATTTAATTCATCATAATGAATTCTGTTTATTTTAAGTTTTTTTTTATTTTTCTTATCAGATTTATTTTGCTTTTTAGTTTTTCCATGCTTTATAAGTAACATCGGTAACAAGTTTGTAAAGTACTGTTTCAAACTTAGGAAACATCAAAAACAAAAATAAACGAATTCAAATAAATCATATCAGGTGGGTTAAGTATAGCCTAATAGAACCTACATCATAGGTGTGACACATATAACTTAGGTCCTACTAGGCTTAAATTACAAATTAAAGGTGGTAGTAGCCCTCGCTAGGATAACCGAGTGATAAGGGTTCAAATCCGGGTCTCGCACCTCTGATATTTTCATGCGCTAATCATTTCTACCATTATTACCACTTATCTTCCGATGAAGGAAATCATCGTGAGGAAACCTGCAGGTCCAAGAAAAACTTAGCAAGTTTTCGAAAGACATGTGAAGTCCGCGAACACGCAATAGGCCAGCGCGGAGGACTATGGCTTGATCTATTCGTACTGAGAGAGGCCTGTGTCCAGCAGTGGGACGCTAAAAAGGGCTAAACACACAAATGTATAGTTCTGAGAATATTTGTCTGACTGATAGATTTAGAAAGTAAAACACGTATCTAAATAACATATACAAGCGATCATGTGTCCAAGATACGTCATTCCTGAAGCCATTAGAAATATTAAATGCATCAAGTTGACTTATCTTTTAAGTTACTGCCAAGTCGTTCACTTCATTTCTAATATTTTTGTTAATATCTTAGCTAAAAGCTTTAACTGAAGATGTCTGAAACATAATAGAAGTTAACTTAGATAGTTAAGTTTTGCTTAAAAGCTCTCTTCCACTTTAATTCACAACATACATTCTAATGCTGTTTGTCAGGTATGTACTTGCAAGTTTTTGGTTTGGTTCACTTAGGACATTTTATTATTTTCCAGTTTCTCTTACAATCATAACTTTTAAGCGTAAATATTCTAATAGCATTAAAATTATTCATATATTGTTTTATTTAATATTTTTTATATTTATATGATAATTTTTTTTAAATATAATGTTAAAAATGTGTAAGGCACCTCTTGAACAGATTTCGATAAAAATTAACCCATAGATGGTCCGGATAAAATATGCGTAATCAGTTCTTATAGAGTTAAAAATGTAACATGCAAGTGAAGTCGATGTTGTACCAATACCTAAATGGACTCAAAACGTTTAAGAAAAAACAAATTCTTTTTTTACAATCAAAACCGCAGGCGTAACCTAGTATGTTATGTAAACTTAAGTAACTAAAGGAAAGTCTTGTAACTTTAATTTGCATACACAACACATGAGTTGAGACAAATTGCACGTCACTTCACTGCACCCGCTGCCCGAGAGCAGTACAGCTCATAAAGCAAGCTATAAAACCGTAGATGACCAATATAATACACAAACTTAAACGAAAACATTATTATCAGGAAGAACGTTAAAGTAATATAAAGACAAAATATATAAACGATGACGAGTTACGTCATAAATTAATTAAAAAACATTATTACACACAGCGCCATCTAGTTCTGAGGTAAGGAACGAGGCTTGTGTTACAGTTACCAGATAGTTGATATACATACTTATGTAACATTAAATACAAACATATTATAATTATAAACACCCAAGACTGAAGTACAAACATCCGTGTTAAACAAATGAATGATCACAGCGGAACTCGAACCCGCGACGGCTGGCGCAGCAAGTAGGGTAGCCATAATAAACTGCAGTGTTTTTTTGTATTCAGCCCTTTTTTACGTCCCATTCCTGGGCGCAGCCCCTGCTTCAATATGAGGGGGATCAAGCTATAGTCCACCACGCTTGCAAAGTGCGTGTTAGCGGAATTCACATGTCTTTCGAAAACTTGCTAGGTTCTCTCAGATATGCAGGTTTCCTCACGATGGTTTCCTTCACCGTAAGACAAGTGGTAATCAATAATCATGTTAAAAATTATTTGCACATGAAAATATGAGAGATACGGGATCCGAGGTTTAAACCCTTCTTTTTCAAGCGAGTACGTTACCACAGAGCATTTGCTTTTTCATATCATGCGTAAGTTTTACATGCACACCTGTATTTATATTATAAATATTTTTAAAATAAAATATGAATTCTATTATATTTATCATGAACTTCAATATCACATTTAAAATATTTGATTTTAACATTATATAATATCAAGTACGGTTTATATTATTTAACATTATTCAATCTAGGAATATGAAATGCTCGAATTTCTCATTATGCTTCTTTCATTATATATACCTACTTGTATAATATATTAAATATTATATTAATTAATAAAAAAATATATATTATATTAATGTTATTAATAAAATTACAAGTAAACTTAACTATATATTCAAAGCAAATGTACACTTAATATAATATCCACTTGAAGTAAGTATAATAAAACATTGTCAGTCTGTAGCACATCGTATATTACGACTTCCTACTATATAATAAAAGTAAGATTGTCGTAGACCGTAAACCAGTAGTTAAACATCGCTTGCACTCATGACTGACATTGTATACCGGAGCTCTATACAGGTACTAAGTCACATTACTTTTAAACTAAATATTGAAGAGTTACTGTCATTCAGCGCTTTGAAGACAAGGGATAGGTCGATTTTAGTAAATTTTGCGCAAAAATCATTGAAATATCCTTATAATACATGAATTAAATTGTACGGGACCCCGGGAGGTTCTGAGTTCGAGTCCCGGGTCGGTCCAAGTTTAGTTATTAAGTCCTTCTGTTTCGTAAGTCTCAGTAACAGCACGAAGTTGATAATTTTGCATGATGCGAATATATAGAGTACTTTTATCCCGTCACCTCTTGTCATTATAGTGGAGATACAAAAATGACTACAGTTCCACTGGACATTAATTTTTTTTAACATTATCAACTTAACATAACTTGTTCATTCTTAAAAACAAACATCCGTCTGATAAAGTATATTTAGGCAAAGTTGATATCTAAAAATCTAAACTAAGTACGAAATACAAAATGTGATAAAATAACTTTTTCATACATTTACCTCTTTGCATTACGCACTCACTGACTGTAAATCACGGTCGTAAAGACAAACAATACCAAATTTTACGAGGTATATAAACTATAGCAATGAAATATCATCTTTTGAATTTCGGTTATTTAGGTTAATTCGTATCAAAAGGTTTTTAGTTATAGTTTTCACGATTATTTTATATTGGACTGGACTTTCAGGAGAGTTGTATTAAAGGAGAGGAGACCTTTGTGCTTAGGTTTTAAAAAAGTAGTGTTCCACCACTGTCAAAATCCTACCATATTTATTATTTATATTTATAGATTCACCGTTCACCGTAGAGTTTTTCCGACTGAAAATTATCCTACATGTTGACCCGGATAGCCAGTTATCATTCTATCAAATTTCATCAAAATCTGCGCAATGGTTTTCAAGTTACGTGTTCTCATACAGACAAACGAACAGACAGATGGATAAAAGTTCTACAATACTATATATTCTAATTTAAATAAGATATTCCAAAAAATATTTAATGTAGAGATTTGACTCAGTTTTTTTTCAGAATTAGCATTACCCGCGGCTTCACCCGCGCTCATGGTTTCAAGCTCGCTAGAAAAAAGTAAAAAAATGTATCCTATGTTACTTCTAATACCTCCAAGAACATGTGTACAAAGTTTCATGATGATCAATTTTAACATACATTCGATTCTATGAATGAAACTACCTTTTCGGATTTTGATTTTTATTTCCCGACGTTTCGAATGCTTTACAGCAATCATGGTCATGGGAGAGACGAAGGTACACGGGACGACGACGAGAAGGTAGTTTCATTTATAATGTCGAATATTCGCGTAAATCTAAGAAAGTATTATACATTCGATTCCATAATAAGTCTATCAAAACAAACAAAATTTCTAACTAAGCTTCAAAAACTCATTCATGTACACAGTAAATATGATAAAAACTTTGAAAGCACTTCACCCCACAAAGTAATACGTAATACGTCAAATACGATATCAACTGTATTCCGATCACGCACGCCACTTTGACTAAGTATATATACCACTTTTATTATCCTCGTAAACTTTTATCTTAGTTCACCCCCTCCTAGCAAAACAAAAATGGACGCTCTACTATTTCCTCACTGATATCCCACCCCTACTATGCAGGGTTCAGGTATTTACACCCTACAGTAGATTTAATATCGCTGATGACTTATAATTACTTTTACGACACAACCTACGTTACTTTTCCGCCATTTTACTTAAGTTACTTTAATACTTTCTTAGGTTCACGCGAATATTAGACATTATAGATGAAACTACTTTTTCGGATTTTATCGCGGATTATATTTAGATTTTTAGTTCCCGACGTTTCAAATGCTTTACAGCAATCATGGTCACAGGCGTCATACAAACACTGTATACAAAATTCGAAAAGGTAGTTTCATTTATAAGTTAATTTAATTTTATATAGCGAAATCTTAGTATTGATCTTAGGCACAAGTCGTAGTACCTTAGCGGTTAGGATAGATTATTAGTATTATTTAAATTAGTAGGTATTAGTTAAATGTTGACCCGAAAACCAGCTGTCAAAAACCAAATTTCAAAGCAAAAAATCATCAAAATCTAAGTGGTTTTCTCGTGATGCGGTCACAGACAGACAGACAGACAAAAATTCTAAAAACTATAGATTCAGCCTCTATATCGATAATAATGACTATTTCAATAAAATTTTTCAAAAAATATTATGTACAGATTCGATTAAGTTAGGATTTTTATTTAATTATATGTATGTATACTCAACTCAACATATTTATTAAAAAAAGCTTACCTTACCCCGGAACCAGATGGCTCTGTGTGTAATAATGTCCCAACATATTTATAGATAAAAAAAAATATTATGGTAACAAAACCATTACTTTCGCATACACCCTCATTGGCTATACTAATATTGAGATTTTAACGCATAAGATAACAAATTTTCTAGGATAATAGAAGCTTGTCGACTCTCACAACGGTTCGCCCGTAGCTCAAATTGCCTGATTCAACGTATGAATAGCGAAATCACTGCAAATTTGTTAATAATAAAGGCTTGTTACATTATATCAGCCATTTCAAGATAGAAAAGTAATTCATTTCTTGCTGTAAATATATTTTGACGCAAACCTGGGTGAAGGTGTTTTTGGTTGCTTATCCAAAAATAAAGATTAGTTTTTATACTAGCGACTCATCCTCGTTTTACTGAAGTACTTTTTAGATATTATGAGTTAACAACCCAATTTATTTTTTCTGAAAAAAGCCTAAGTTACTCCTTGAAGTGTCAGCTATCTAAGAATTATAAATACATAATTAAAAATCTGTTATGTTAATGTTACAAACCGATACCTACTTCATTTTTTTATTGGTGTTAAATTAATTGCCTTTTCTGAAAATAAATTTTACATAGTCTTACCTCAAAATATACCTCAATCTGTTTGTCAAAATTATGTAATTTTTTGATTTTTTTGAACTGCCATCAAATCGTCGGTCATCAAACCTGCGACATTGTAACGTTTAACAATCAAAAGATTCATTAATAAACGCAGTATTTGATTTAAAAATTAATATCTTATAAATTTTAATGATTTTCTTCGGATTACGTCTAAGCCGGGGTACGGGGGGTAAGGGGGAAAACGACAATAACATCTAGTCGGCCTCCAAAGTCAACCTCACCTGCACGTGGTACCCCCTGCTAGATAACAGACGAGGCTCTGGCGACCGATTTGTGGCGGAATAACCACTTATACCTAGCAGGACCACCTGTTAGAAGAGGCTTCAGCAGCCTGAGGTCCAAATAACCTTCGAAAAGACTGGTGCAGAAGGCAACGGGAAACCACTGCAACTAATTTTCCCAAGAAAGTCATCATGCAAGTACAATTAGATAGATCACGAAAGCCATGCAATCCGCCTAGCAACCGGCGCCGCTTTGCTTCCGGGGCAAGCGGTGGGAAATGTGCTACCGGCCACAGGGTAGCAGGAGACCAGGCTCCCTGTGGAAATTCAGCTACTGGAATACCTTTTAAGTTACGCCAAATTCAAACAATAGGAACATGGAATGTGCGTGGCTTACTTAGCCCCGGAAAACTTAACATCTTGGAGACGGAGATCACTCGTTGCGGCTTAAACATCTGCGGACTCAGTGAAACTCATTGGAAAGGTAATGGATACTTTCTCACTGAATCCCATGCCGTCTACTTTTCTGGCAATGACAACAGCAGCCAGAATGGAGTTGCTCTATTAATACCCGCACATCAGAGAAACTGTGTGATCGGCTTTGAAGCAGTAAATGACCGGATTATCAGCGTCAAGCTAAAGGCGTCACCAGTGAACTTGACCATCGTGCAAGTATATGCCCCCACCAGCACTGCCAGTGATGAGGTCGTAGATAAGTTTTACTCAGAATTGGAGACCACCATCACAAAAGTCCCTAATAGAGAAATACTACTAATACTGGGTGACTTTAATGCTAAGATTGGAGAGAACTCTTACCAGCTTGGTAATTGCGTGGGTAGGTTTGGTCTTGGAGCACGCAACGAAAGAGGCGAACGCCTCATACAGTTTTCAACTGAAAATGATCTGGTGATAGTAAATAGCCTATTTCAACACCACCCACGCAGGCTCTATACTTGGACATCGCCAAACGGCAAACATCGCAATCAAATAGATTACATCCTGGTTAGATCGCGATGGAAAACTTCTATTAAAAATGCTCATACTCTTCCCGGTGCTGACTGTGGATCAGACCACCAACTGCTAATATCAAATTTTAAGCTAAAACTAAAAGCGGCTCGAAGTCTCCAAAAACAGAAGAGAATCGAAATAAAAGATAGCTCAAAGTTTTACATTGCTGCAAAACGTATCTGGTTGGAATGGGACATCACAAGCATGAGCGAGAAGACACCTGACGAGTTGTGGGAACGAACCCAAGAACTAATTATAGAGTCTGCTGCGGCTTCTAAATCACCAAGTGTAACACACAAGCGACAACACTGGATGACCGATGGCACACTAGAACTAGTTGAGCGGAGACGCGCATTGAAAGCAGCAGGAGCTGATAGTAAGGACTTGAATAGGATGTCAGCACAAATCCAAACCAGATGCAGACAGGACTACAATGCATATCTGTGCAGAATATGTGAGGAAATCGAAATTCATGCTAACAGACATGAGTCCAGGGACCTCCATCATAAAATAAGATCCATCACTAAATCACTCACTTCTAAGACCTGGGCCATTGAAAACAATGACGGTATAGTAGTTACTGAGCTAGAACATATAACAGAAGTTTGGAAAAGTTACTGTCAGTCCCTGTTCAACGACAGTCAGTCAAAAAACTATCCCAATACAGAACCCGAATTGGAAAACCTAGAGCCTGACATTCTCAAGTCTGAAGTCAGAACTGCCATTATGCACCTTAAAAACGGTAAGGCTACCGGTAGAGATGCAATCCCCATTGAGACACTTAGAGCTTTAGACGATATAGGTGTCAATATCTTCCATACCATCTGCAACAAGGTATGGCGATCGGGAACATGGCCAAAAGAATGGACTCATACGGTTTTCATTCCTTTACACAAAAAGGGTTCAACCAAGAAATGTAGCAACTACCGCCTTATTGCGTTAATATCTCACGCCAGCAAAATCTTGTTACATATTCTAAATGAACGACTGAAGACTTTCCTGTCAAAGGAGATAGCTCCAGAACAAGCTGGTTTTGTAAGGGGTAAAGGTACACGTGAGCAGATACTTATTGTCCGCCAGATCATAGAAAAGGCAAGGGAGTTCTACAAACCGACCTATATTTGCTTTGTTGACTTCTCAAAGGCTTTTGACTCTGTGAAATGGCCTAAGCTATGGAGTGTTCTGTTAGACATGGGTACACCCCAACACTTAGTTCATCTTCTCAGGCGCCTTTATGAAGATGGAACTGCATCCGTGCGGAGAGATGACGTTATGTCAGAAAACTTCCACCCAAGCGCAGGTGTCCGACAAGGATGCATAATATCACCGCTTTTGTTCAATGTTTATACTGAACTCATAATGCGCATTACTCTCGAGGACTGGACTGATGGTGTAGCTATTGCTGGCTACAAGATATCGAATCTGCGCTACGCTGACGATATAACCTTGTTCGCGTCTAGTGCTTGTCATATGGAAGAATTACTTCTCAAAATGGAGCGTGTGAGCCTAGAATTCGGATTAAAGATTAACCGCAGTAAAACTAAGATGATGATTGTAGACCGAGCTAATAATAATTCGCCCGAAGTCACTCAGATTGCGAAGTGTGAGGTCGTGCACTCCTACATATATCTTGGAGCTCTAATCTTGAATGAAGGAGGCTGCGTAGAAGAAGTGAAGCGCCGTATGGCAATAACTAGAACTGCGATGGACAAGCTAAAGAAAGTATGGAAAAACCGAAACATAACAAAGGCTACGAAGATCCGACTCGTTCGAACCCTTGTTTTTTCCATATTTTTATACGCTGCGGAGACGTGGACATTGCGACAAATCGAGAAAAAGAAAATAGATGCTCTGGAGATGTGGTGCTGGAGGCGAATGTTGAGAATATCGTGGACCGAATTTCGCACCAACGTCTCTATTCTCCAGGAACTCGGTATTAAACAACGCCTCTCGGCGGTAGTACAGGGTCGCATTTTGAAGTTCTTCGGACACGTTTCCCGTCATGAGAGTAACTCTATCGAACGCCTTGTCGTACAGGGCAGGGTGGATGGCAACAGAGGGCGAGGAAGATCATCCATGCGATGGACCGACCAAATTAAGTCAGCTGTGGGTGGTCCCTTGTATGAGTGCACCAGAATGTCAACCAACAGAGAGAAGTGGCGAACAATCGTGAAGAGCATCACAACTGCCGCTACAGAAGTTACTACGTGATGACCACGACCGCTCTGTCAAGAGTGTCACGAAGAAGAAGAAGACGTCTAAGCCTCGCCCGGAGAGATAAGTACGCTCTGTATTTATCCGGATTAGGAGGCTGTTAACTATTTAGTATTTCAATATTTTAAGACATTTATAGTTTTTTTTAACCCAATTCTTTACTAATTTCATACCCTTTTGCTGTTTTATAGCAGATTAACTTATGAGATACTCGATGTACGAGTAACAAAAGTAACCCAAGTCAACGTTTACACTATTTGTTTCATGTGAAATTACTTAATATTAAGTATATACATAAAACCTCTAAATAGTTTTACGTCACACTATTCGAAAAAGTCAGTCTTGCTGTGCCAGAGGTCGCAGGTTCAAAAAATTTTAATTGAAAGTGTGGTGTAGTGTACCGACTACATGGTATCCATAGCACAAACCTCGTAGCTTACCATTGAACTAGGTCGTGCTGTGTAAGTGACTGTTAATGTCCCAAGAAATAAATTATTTAGTAAAAGGTTTATTAAAGAAGACATTTATCATCCAGCGTGAAAATGTTCTTGTATTTTTAATATTGATATTGATTGATTTGTCAATGTAGGCAGAGAAAATTTCATAGGGCGCAAGTTACAGAAAAAAGCGACTTTTATGTTTCACCTTGTTGAAAAAGATTGACTTATTTTTGCGCAAGGTAATACATTTACCCTGACTTCGTTTCTTTATATCCTATACTATATGAATAAATTACGAACAAACATATTTTTAGTTTATATTATTATTGTTATATTTTCTAAAAACAAAATGTCCTGACTAACTTAGTTTTTCAGTTCAATTAAAAAAAAATGTTTACATCTTACAAATATTATAAATGTGAATTACATACTTAATACTTATTCTCTTCCATACAAGACAGAATGTGGATGAAAGGAATATCGATATATTATACTGTTTATCGCGAAAAATATACGAAACTTTAATCATTTTTGTAATTAACTAAGGACGAATATAAAGCACAGCGAGGGTGAAGCGCTAGTTTAAATATAATTTAAATTTTTTTAAACAAGTTTTATTTTGAATTTATATTATTTGTTACCAATACTATTCTTCTATTTCAAAGTAACTAGATAATATAACTAACTTTCTTTCAAAGTTATGGAATATAACTTAAAATAAAAGATTACAGTTTTCGTAAAGTATAACAAATATTTAGGATCTCACATAAAACCCCGCTTAGCTTCAAAAATGGGTCGTGTACCGAAATGCACAAGTTTATTAAGCGCGATAGGTCACGTCGCCGCCTACCGACAAAATTACCTAAACCACTCTGTTCTGATTATATCGTTTTGACACTAACAAAGTTTGCAGGAAATATTGCTGTTTTTTTACGGGTTTTGTGTTTTACGACATGTTTGACTCAGTTGGTAGTGACCCTCTTTTCTACGCCAGCGGTTGCGGGTTCGAGTCCCGCTGGGGGCATTCATTCGTTGTTCACGACTATTTGGATGTTTATATTTATGATATGTATGTATTTAAAGTTATACAATATGTGTAGTATGTATATTAACTATGCGGATACCAGATCCGTATCACAAGCCTCTTCGTAGCTTCAATATTTAATGTAACCATCTACAGATCGCAACTACGAACTGATTTAAGTAAAATACCTGCTTAGAACTAGAAATTTCAGACGTCCACGTAATATATTAAAATTTTCATTTAAAAATGTTAACCCATTTCCCTCTACATTGTTTCGATGTACTGATAACTTAATTCTTTGTACGAACCAACTAAGTTACCGCTTTACGGCTAATTTACTCTTTAGTCTCTCATACATACGAATTGCATGAATAGAAGTCATGAAGTTAAGATGATAAGCTTTAAAATTACGCTTAGAATTATAAATTCACTAACAAATCTAGCTTTGTTTTAATTTTTTGATCCTTAATTCTTATTATAAAATAAAAGTAGCCCAACTTTCTCCTTACAGTAGCTATTTTTCTGTAAAAACCCTATAAAAATCGGTCAAGTCTTTTCGGAGATTAGTCGAAACACAAACAGACAAAAATTTTAAAACTATAATGAGCTTTTATTTTGACGCTACGAACAGACATTTAAATTTTATTCATCCGTATATAGATAAATTCAGCTAAATAGAATGTGTTTAATGCTGCATTAGTTGGTCTTTGTTGGCAAGTTGCGTTATATCGCAAGCAAATCCATCACAATGTAATGAATTATAGTGCATTATCAAATAGATTGGTGGCTATTGAGGTTTGTCAGCAACTAGTTATTATTGAGCAATGTTCATGTTGTATTGCAATAACATTTTCTGTCTACACGTCTGTATGAATGCAACTTAATTGTTTATTTACAATATTGATTTTGACTAGCGTTTTCTCGCGGCTTTGCGTGTTTCTTTAGTTTTATTGAGTGTTAGTTCTACTTGAAGGTAGTGTGTTCATGGCCATATAATTGTTCTTAATAAACATGTGTATATAGAATGCAATAACAATTTTAACGTTTCGGATTTTTGTGCGAATTCATTTTGATTCTTGGTCTGAATATCAAAATTTGGAAATAAAAGTCGATTTACAAAATATGACCTTTTTTAAGGTTTTTTAAATATTATTATAAATTAAATAATTTAAATTATACTTTTCTATTTCAATGAAATAAAAATAATACTTCTAGAAATATGCAGAAACATAACAAAACAAACAAATAATGCAGCGATTTAGTGTATTACTAAAAGTATCAAAAGATACAGTAAACTTTTAAGGACATTTTGAAAGCCATTAACGACGAAAAATTGTTATCTCTTCATCAAACTCAACTCAAAGTGAAGAAAATGAGGAAAATTAAAAAAAAGTCTACGACTAAGAACAGTTTCCGGTTAAATTGCTCGTCTCCGCGCGATTACGCATTCTTTATATCAAACAGTAGATACGAGGTTGTGGAAACATTCCCTACAACAAATTACGACAAAAGTTAGCGGTCCCAAAATGCTTGTAGTTAATGTAACTCCTAATATTTACCTGTGCTGCCTCAAAACTTTATTTTTAATTAAGGATTTTTCGAATAGTTTTATGTAGTGTTTTAAAATATAGGGTTACTATCTTTCGTTCGCAATTTTTTTCATTTCATATGTGTTGGTTGAGAAGAGAAAACTAATGCACTTCTGATGTTGGCTACATTGGCCAATCTCTTAGACTGGCCAACTGTGCAAGGGATATTATAATACAAGTGATATCTATCTTGGATTCACTTGCTCTTTCAGACACAAAGTGAAACTTACCGAGAATTTTATTATAAATAAGTATATTTATTAAACAAGTACACTGCGTGATCTGCGACTCGAACCCAGAACCTTCGAAGCTACTAGTACTACTAGAATTATTGCTAGTAGATAAACCTAACCTGCCCTTCTCTAGTATTAGATAAATAACGTCCAAAAAATGTAACAGTAACTTAATTATTAACACTTTGTTCCAGAGCTTTAGCAAGGATTTCAGCAAATCTTATGTAATGAGATTTTCCTTCGTAACTCAGTTTGTGACAAAAATCCAATATCGAGCGTCCCTGAAGGCTTAAAATTGAAGAGCTTTAATTAGATAAATAATCACTATAAAAGAGAAGCTTTTTGAAGAATTTATTTCGCCACCAATTTTGTCGTGAAATTATGTTTTTGTAGATTTATTTTGATTTTTGATCCCGAAATTTCGAATGTACAGAAATGTTCGCAGGTTTGAAAAAGATCGTTTCATATTAAATAGCAAAAATCCACATTTTTCTAAAAAAGTATTACTTTTAACAATATTTACTAATTAATATTGAGATTATTTCAATGATTTTGGACAAATATGTCTACAATTAGGTATTAAGGTCTTCTCTAGGTCCGAACTACATACTTATATGTTACTCAAATTCATAGTCTTTCTATGTTCTAACCTTAAAAAATGAATTTATATATAAGGTTTCATTTTACTTCAAGCATTCTTAAGAAAAACAGTATCAAACACACATACTAACTTTCGTATATATCTTTTTGTAGTGTATTTACAATCCTATGTAAAAGTAATGTAGTATGATTATGTACCATTATTTCAAACATTTTTATATATTTGTTCTTAGTAATAGTCCATTATGTCGCATACGTAGTTAAACAAATTTTAACGGCCTCTAATTTCATTGTTGCAGGTAATAACTTCTATACATCGGTCATCGGTATTTCAACTACTTCTACTACTTCTAGTTGAACTTTTTCGTAACAGTGGCTTATGCGTAAAAAGGTAAGGACTTATTGTCCCGACATAAAAAAAAAACTTCTCTAACATTCTAAGATCAAATGTGACTCG
Source organism: Boloria euphrosyne (assembly GCA_951802675.2). Classification (NCBI taxonomy): domain Eukaryota; kingdom Metazoa; phylum Arthropoda; class Insecta; order Lepidoptera; family Nymphalidae; genus Boloria; species Boloria euphrosyne. Next base: position 8,413,011 of record OX637891.1, read on the forward strand.
AAGACTTCTTTCTCTTTATATAAATAGAAATATCATGTCACATCAGTATGCAAAATATTTTAATTAGTAATTTTTAATTGTTTTTATTAATTATTATTAATTTAAAACCAATTCCTTTATAGTGATTACCATAATCTCGATTGTAATATTGCATCGTGTAGATCAAAAACTGAAAGAGACAAAAAATCAAGCATTTTTAAAAGAAAGTACCTAAATATAGTGATACTTTTTAAATTCTTAGTGAATTATTCACTAAAAATACTCTCTTTAAACAATGTCTAACAATGATTGTCGATTGTTGTAAAAAGGCAGTCGACTTTCTTATGATTTTATTAATCAATTTTAGCGTGTTTATTATTTTAATAAATACCTACTTTCGTAACTTTTCAAACAAATTGGGTTTGAGAAACTGTTTTAATAAACATTAAAAAAAAATTCACTCGCTCGTCAAATTAAGTGAAGCGGGTTTAAACTTCGGATCACAAACTTAAAAAAATAATAATGTGCAAATAATAAGACGATACGTTTGGCCCAATTTGCTGTGACCCTAATTGCTGCGACAGTGGTCGCGAGTTCGAGTTCTGCTGGGGGCACTAACTTGTGTGATGAGCAATATAACAAAACATACTTAAAACAAAACATACTTAATTATATTTTATGAGGACCACTAGTCTGGCGGTAAACGAAAATATCTAGAGGAAACCTCAATGTCTGATAGAATCTAAAAGTCTACTACTAAACTATTAATTAATTATTAAAAGTTGGTTTTAATTTAATTATTTATTTGTTTTCCAACCAACTTCAAAAAGAGTAAGTTCTCCATTCGATTGTATGTTCATAATATGTTTTTAATATGTTTTTTTTACCTCAGAACTCCGTCATTTATGAACCGAATTGATTTATTTTTGTTTACTTTGAAAGCGTATTCTTCCAATTGGATTCCATTTAAATTTAAAATTAAAACCAAATTAACTAACAGCTGATACAAATTAAAGCAAAGATTACATCACAAATTGAAATATATTTTTTTCAGTTGGTACCGATTTAAAAAAAATGATGAAATGATTATATAAAGTAAGTAAATAAAAATATTCAATTAGATATTTTTTGAAGACGGTTTTTATTTATTCCTTTAAAAAGTTATTTATTAAACCAATATCAAATTAGAGGTGATCGGAGCTTTCGTGTTTCAATTTATTTGAAACTTTTGTATTGTTAATAGTTTCTTGCCATTAAAAGTTCAGGCGGCATTCGTTATTGAAGGTTCAGATATTTCTTTTCTTTGTTTTTTACATTATTGTTGTTCTTTCTAAATGATTTAGCTCAATGTTACGTATTTTTTGCTTGAAATTTGTTTTGAACTTAAATATTTTACTCGTAATATGAATTTTTATTAACAATGCGTTTAAATTAAATTGAAGTGTCTGCTTTTAATATCAAATTAAGAGCTTTTCGCTTAATCCATATGCATGTATATACGGTACAAACATCAAAAATGATATTTAAAACTTTTGTCTGTATGTTTGTTCCGGCTAATCTCTGAAACGGCTGGACCGAATTTGACGATACTACTTATATACTTTCGTATGCATTTAGTGAAAAACTGTTAATTTTAAATTAGAAACAGACACTTCAATTTTTTTATATGTATAGTTATATTTTCTTTGTATAGTAATAATTGTACTACAATAGATAAATAATTAAATAAATAAATAAATAAATAAATAAATATGTTGGGACATTATTACAACAGCTACTAGTTACGTAGTAAGCTACGTTACGTGCTTGTGTTGCGGATACCAGATAGTTGATATACTACACATATACATTTTAAATACATACATATTATTAATATACACACCCATGACTGGAGTACAAACATTCGTGATTAGCAAATGAATGCCTCAGCGGGACTCGAACCCGCGACCGCTGGCGCAGAAATTAGGATCACTGCCAACTGAGCCAGACGAGTCGGCTCATTTCAAATATATTACGAATTATTTTAGACGCACTATCGATATCTCTTAATCTGTTTAATACTATAATAAATTCTATACTTACCTATCAATTACTGCTAATTTCCATATATTCTACATAATTTATGTGAATAAGATAAATGTAGTGGTCATTTATAAGCACAAAATGTGCTTTAAAGCTCTAGTGGTTCACCTCCAATTAGATAGCATCAATATTTACATATAATATAATTATAACTGCGTCGTAAATGTACATTAAATATTTTTTGGAATATTTAATTGCAATTGTCTTTATAATATTATTATATTATTCAATTTTTGTCTGTCCGTGACCGTATCATAAGAAAACCGCTGGACCAATTTTGATAAAATTTGATATAAGGATAGTTGGTTAAATAGGTATATCAAACAATTCAGTGCCTTTTTCTCGTCCATTTGTTAACTGTTTCTGTTTCGTTTATTTTATTTAGTTACTTTTGATGAGCTTTAGTTTTATCAATAAAAAATGTTAATATAATACTTTATTAGATTTACACAAATATTTGAAATCTTGAATAAATATATCTATATATTTTGTCGTGAATTTTTAGTTTTTTTCCCGATGTTTCGAATGCTTTACAGCAAGCATGGTCACGTCTTTATAGATCCTTAAAGATAGTTGTATTTAAAATCCATCTCTCTAAATTAAAAAAAAAACTATTGTATTTAGATTAATTCTATTCAGATATTATGTTTTAATCAAACTTTATATTATGTTTTTGGTTGAATATATTTAATATACATAAATAAAAATTAAAAAGTCGTTTGTAATACGCTTATCTCTGATAGGTACATAAGTCCCAGTTTTTTATATTAACATCACGCTTGTAGAATAATTGCTTAAAATTATTCATAAAAATTTTTCTTTAAATTGAAACATTGCACCAAAACATCACATAATTATAAGTATAAGTATGATACCTATAAAATAAGCAAAATCTCACTAAGTACCTTATCGAACCCATGACCTCCGAGTAGACCATCCAAGATGCCTTAGCCATAGCTTGTATTATTATATTAAAATAGCAAAAGCTAAGAAAACAACAAACAATTTGCGAGGAAAGTAAACCGTTTTCATTTAATCGTAGCTTAAATAGATTCAACATTTTCCAAGTGAGTAATTTATTTTCTAAATACTAGAAAATTATGAGTACTTTAAACGTACTCGAGAGATGTTAGCGTTAGTTCGTAGAGGATGCCTCGAATACAAGTTTTTAGGATTTTGTGAAATTATAACTTCATATAAAATATGAAAACGTTTTGATTACACTTTAGAAATAAAAATAGCAAGTACTTTTTTTTTCTAGCGTGTATTATTTAAATATATGTAGTTCTTATATAGGAGAGAGTGTTTTTAGCCCTTTTTAACATCCCACTGCTGGGCCAGTGAGGGATATAGGAGAGTGTTGAACGCTTAAGCCAGATCTTCTAGTCGAGTTAGATTTCTTCTTACCGTTCAGGAGAATAGCAAGAAAACTTAAAATATTAATTAATCTTAATTAAAATCGAACATCTTTATGATTATTCAGCCCTTATTGACGTCCCACTTCTGGGCGTGGGCTTCCCTTTAATACGAAGGGATCAGGCCATAATGCACAACCCTAAAAATTGCGTTGATAGAATTCAGTTGTCTTTCGGAACCGTACTAAGTACTTTCAGATATGCAGGTTTCCAGACGTTGTTTTTTTTACCGTAAGGCAAATATTTTGAAGAGATGCAGAATCCAGGATTATCGCTACATATATAAAGTTAATATAGACGCGTACCGCGACATAGTGTGGCCAAACAAATTGTGAGTTGATCCCTACTAAATTGATATTGTACACGCATTATACCAGGGATCAGATGTTTACGATTCAATTTGTACGAGATTCGCAGATAACACCGTATAAAGCTGTTTAAACATTTAAACTCATTAGTTATAATTCATACATTTCATTCTATATTTCAATATTTTAATAGCGGTTTTCATTTACATATAATTCCATAATTGATGAGATTGTCACATTAATTTTAATAGATTATAAATAACAATCGTATATTTGGTAATGGTAATGCCTATTAAGCTTAGTGAAAGGTTCTATAAAAACACGCTTTTATTAAACTTTTGTATGTCACTAATAAGTGAATGAAAATTTTTAGGTGAGCAGTTCATTGGAATTTGATTTGATTTGTAAGAATTTGCGGGATCTGGATATTTAAGTCTAATTCCTTTGTTTAGAAATGATATTCATTAGTAATGAAAGTACAGATGGTAGTGACAGGTAGGACGCATCAACATTATTATTTATCCCACAGGATAATGTATGGTACATTATTACGCGATAAAAAGTGACTAATATTGTATTCCAATGAATAATCTATTTCTCTGCCAAGTTTCATCCAAATCCGTTCAGCCGTTCTGGTGTAAAAAAGAAACGAGCATCCATCCCTACAAACTTTCACATGCATAATATTAGTAGGAAAAGGAAGTTACATTTTATATAATATTAACTCTGTTAGACTGAAAACTAGTAATTGTATGACGGAAAAGCGTAAATTTAACTTTAAAATCAGTCCCCCATATAAATCTCTATAGGCTTAGAGTGATATAACGCAGACCACGCAATAGGCCAAGCGCCTGAGCTACGTAAAATATATAACTTTAACTAAAATGGATTATCTGCCGAGGTTATACACGACTGTTGTATCTCCGTAACCATCTTTTAAACGACTTTTATAAAGGGAAATTTGTATAAACCGATTTTAATAAAGGAGGATAAGTATAATAAAAAATCTACTGGCACATCAACTAGCGTCACTATAAACTGATTCAAACATCTAAACGAACACGAATATAAATACTAATCCACGTACTAAACCTATTTTATATTAATATCTTTATTTGATATTTTTAGGACGAATTGTGCTTCTTCCTTTATATTTAGACCGGAAGGACGTCATACACAATATTTTCCTATAACAAAATAACATATAACCAATAAGTGCATTAAGAGTCATACATTTTTATGTAAGTACGTACATACGTACGTTTATAAAATTATTTTAACATTTACGTACGCGTACTTCCAGCGATAAGATTTGCCACTGCGATTACCCAACAACATCCTTGACGCTGTTACGCAAGTTTTAGCAACACTGCCAAGCTAGTGTTGCTCCTTATATAATAGTGAAATATTAATACCCTTTAAAATAAAAATATTGTTTTATCACGGTTTTACGAATATTTTGTTTTTGTTCAATTTAATTTTTAAACTATCTTTCAGGATTTTTTTGCGGATTTACTTTGATTTTTGTCTCCCGACGTTTCGAGTGATTTGAACAGTATGATTGCCATAAAGCATTCAAAACGTCGGGACTAAATCCGCTTCAAATAAAAAATAAAAAAAATATTTCAAATTTTCGCTACTAAAAATAAAATACTGTTATTTTATTTTTACTTTCAGTAAGGTTTTTATTTATTAAATAAAAAACTTAATATTTGTTCCTACTAATATACAATGTACCAAAAAAATTTAAAAGTTTGTGGTTACCATAATGTGTAGTTGAGTGAAGCCAATTAACCATATTATCTAATTTTTACAGGTCAAAAAATTTAAGTGTCTCTTTGTAATATAAACATAACAGCCTTTTACTAAATAATATGGTACTTATTAGAAAAAAAATTAAATTGTTTGTCTGTCAGCCACTTTGTACTGGTTATTCATCAAAACGGGTGGCCTGAATTTATTTATTATTCCGTACAACTTTAAAAAAAATGCTTTGAAAGGTTGCGCTATCAAATACCTTAGTTAAAACAAAAATCGATCTGTATAACCCAACGGGGTCACACCAAGATTTAAGCTGTAAAGTAAAATTTTCGGAGACACGATGTTAAATGAAATTTGACTTCAATCAAAAAGTCGTGCTCCAATTACTTTTCCTTCAGCCAGCAGCTATTAAAATTGTGCAAGTTGTTACAGCCACAAAAGTTAATGAAATGCCATGAAAAAACACGCCAAAATCACTACCTGGATAGACTAACGAATATCGCTAAACTGCTCTCAATACAAATAACTTCATGTTAGAATATTTTTATGAAATATTTCAAAGAAAACGCTGTAAAGTGAAATTCCCAGGGGAATGACATTCATTCAATTTGTACAACGGTCGGGTCGAATATTTATTATATTCTCAACTTTATGGTGATTGCAATAAGCGCAAGTATTACCTAGAAAGACTAGGGGCAGTTCTTTGGAAAGATTTATTTTGCATGCATTTTAGAGTTTGTAGATGAAATATTACACATAGGCAAGTCAGCGTTTTGTAAGTCCCGATTTAACATCCAATACGTTCTAAAATGAAACCTAAGTACTAATGATGATAAATAAATAAATAATTATGTTGGTTATACACAGCACCATCTAGTTCCATGATAAGGAACGTTTTGGATACCAGTGACATATCCATATTCCATATTATAAATATAAACACCCAAGACTGGAGTACAAATATTTGTTTTCATCGCACTAATAATGCCCCCAGCGGGGCTCAAACCCGTGACCGCACAGCCATTAAGGTCACTACAAGCTATCCAAACGTATCGTCATTATTACAAATGTCACATATAAACTGGATATCGATCTAACATTGCTCAATATTAAAAAATATTTATGAATTCTGGACAAGTAAATTCTAAGTCAAGGGTTGTTAAGAATACCAATACAACAAATTCCTAAGAGCAGATCCAAAGTTACATTAACGGTGTGCATTATTAAGCTGATTCCCAACTTTTAGAGTATTCAGCTAGTCTCGTATTCATCGTTCTTGATCCTGGAGTGTTGCCAAAACATGATATTCTCCAACATTACATCTGATGCAGATGCTTTTAACAATAGATACAAAAGCACAAATGCGAGGTACTAATCATTTAATGAGACAAGTGATATGTTTGATCAAACTATGTACTTAATAAAACAATTAAACTGATATAGTAACTGACTAATATAGAATACCCAACATGACTTTTATCAATTGATTTGCGGATTTATATTGATTATTTATATAGACAACACGTTTGGCTCAGTTGGTAGTGACCCTACTTTCTACGCCAGCGGTCGCGGGTTCGAGTCCCGCTGGGGGCATTCATTTGTTGAGCACGAATGTTTGATACATTATGTATCTTTATTAAACGAATTAAAAAAGAGAAATAATGTAAATGATATATTTAATTTGTTATTATTTTCATAAAAAAGATGAAAAAAATCAATTTTTAGCAATCATTTATATAAAGTATGTAAGAGAACTGATCCTCAAGTTTGGATGCACTCGACAACTCGTTGTGAATTCAGCGCAACCGTGATCTTGGAGCGATGCCAGGGATGATATTCCGTATCATTTACACACCTGATGCAGTAGTTTTCCTGCACTTAAAGGCTTATAGATATTACAATTTATTTCTATGCTGCTATGTATTTTGAAAGATATTTTTTTAATAATTATTTAGTTCGAATATAAAGGTTGCTTTCACTTATTTTGATTATCATTAGTACTACAGGCTTTTTACTTCAAATCAAAAGTATGTAACAGTCAATTTTCCAGAATTATATTATTATACGAAACTTTTAAAAATATTTTTGAATTGACCCAGGACTTGATTTCAATTCAAAACAGCTACGATGAGAACTTATTACTGATTGTTTTAAAAAATAAAATTGAAATTGTGACGACATGACACGAAATTACCTGAAAAATGTTTATAGTTTGTGTTTATTTACACTTATTCAGAAATACAGCGTAAACTCCATGTACCGTAACTTGATTTAACGACAAACTCCCTAAAAGCGTTAAAATAACATTGCTTTGGTTGGTTTAGATTGTTTTCCATACAATGATACACTCTATTTAACATTACACCCACTCTCAATAACGACAACAATAAAATAATAAATAGTAATTTTAAGTTGTCAAAATGAGTAAAAATTCCGCCGTGCATTAAAGAAGCAGCAAAATTATGCAGCAAAGTACTTTCTTTATCACCAAGATGCATCAATATCGCAAGATTTGAAAATAAGTAAAAAATACATCAAAATTACTGGTGCAGCAAAAGACGTCACACGAAATTAACAAACTATATGCTGTAGCGTTTTAATAAGAATTGTTTTTATGTATGTAATTACTAACACTAGTGTGAAATAAGCATTTTCTTTTTTCTTTTTTATACAGACATTTTCATTTTTATACAGATACTCTTCTCTCTTTTTAAAAACATCTCTCTATAATCTTGAGTGTCGATATATAGAGTTTACACTGTATTCATAAAAAATCAGTAATCGTTACTTAAAATAAACAGTAAAATGTCAATTGGAAATTGATTAGAAATCTAACAATGTCTGGATTAATACCAATAATATATATATGACAGTATGTATGTTCATAAGTAAGAAAATGCATTATATCAGTTACACCCCTAATATAATTCATAATATTAAGAATTAACAATAGATATTATGAATACTCTTGTTATAGTAATTGGAATCCAATTAATAATTAATTTGCAATCAATTTAGGACATTGGAGGAGTTAAATCGCTGCAAATCTAGAAACCGCATTATGATGACCATGTTCCAATCAATAATACCGCCACGCTCAGGGCTGCCAACGATTTAAAACTTTAATAAAGAGATCTTGCGACACACGAAGAAACGTTTAAATAATTAATACTAAAAAATTCTCACAGATAAGGTATTATCGCCTAATAAATTTCAATCAAAAATTATTTGGAAAATCTTATTAAAATAGTAATTATTATGGATATAGAGGCCTAATCTATAATTATAAAAAAAATGTCTGTCTGTGAAAACCACTAGACGGATTTCGATAAAATTTAGTATGATGATAACTGGTTATCCGGGTCAACATATATAAAATAAATCATATATGTAATATATCATCTTTGAGAAATACATACTAAACGTAACTCTCTCTGAGTCGGACCCTCATGTCTGAGGATCGTGGTCAGCATCGAGGTTGCATCTGGAGCGGATGATCTGCCTCCATCTCAAACAACCGCATATAAATCGCATAATGTATCTAAACTAAGAAATAGAATTTGCAATTAAATTAACAATCTCCTTGCGATAAAATATTCTCTTAGAGCTTTTAAGATTTAATTTGTAAGCCTATTAATGGTAAGCACACCCCTATACCAGTTTACTAAATCACAGATCTGTCTTTGGCGACAACACTGTAACATTAGCGGTTGTGAACTGAACAAATATACGAATTATTTGTATATATGCAAGTCCACAACCGACATCGCCTAATTAATTGTATATTACCTGCTCGGTGCATGTGAAACTGTGTTGAAGGAAATGGGGTGAAATTGAATTATAGCTATAGGTATTATAGACTTGTCTGAAGCCAAGTGCATTTATATTAAGCTTATTACTATCGATGAAATTTAAAAGAAGAAGCTTTTAGTTTAGAAGATGATTTAGAGCTTTCATCGTCTTTCGGTTGGATATATTTTGAAATACTAGGCATAATAAAAATATAAGATAAGGTACATTCGTTGTGATATTTTACCGACAACAGCAATTCAATGGAAAAAATCTATAAACATTCATTTTCAACTCAGAAACATATCTCTTTAAAAAAGAAGGACAAAGTAACTTATTTTTATAGTATAATATTAAAGTAAGATTTGAGTCTAAATCAAAAAATAATATACTGTCATCTCTGTGTTGTCTCGCCTTCTGCGCAGGAGATATAATAGTGCACAGACGCAAGTGCACTCTCATATTCTGGAAAGACGACTACTCGACACAACCAGTGAGAGTTAAGACGTGAAACCGACACTTCGCGTACTCTCCAAGACACGGGAGTGAAACACCACCAGCTACCTAACTCCAACCTATTAATGTGGCTTTCTAAATAGTTTTTTTTTCTGACAAAGGGGGCAAACGGGCAGGAGGCTCACCTGATGGTAAGGGATCACCTCCGCCTATGGACATCTGCAACACTGCAGGGCTTGCAGTTTTGCAGATGCGTTGCCGGCCTTTTAGGAAAGGGAGGTAGAGGGGTAGGGGGAGGTACAATGGTAGGGGGGGAGGTACAAGGACGGGAGTAGGGATGGGGAGTGGGCTTCCCGGACTCTCACTTACCGGACGAAACGCGACAACATAGCTGCCGGTCTTCTGTGAGAGAGTGGTACTATACGGGGCGTGCCGGCCCATTCGGCTGCTACCCGAAGGTAACAAGCATGGCACTACCACTTGAAAAATTCAATAACTAAACTTGGCCCGATCCGGAACTCGAACCCGGGACCTCCGGTTGTGCGGATATGCTAGCCGCTACACCACCAAGGCAGTTAAAGTAAAAAGTATTTAACTAGCACATATAAAATAGAACAATACTTCAAAACAATCCAATTAATTTATCACCGTCATACAATTTGCAAGCGGAGACGCGGAGACACGCGTCTAATTAAACTATGAAGATATGCAGATGAGATACGAAGTAGGTCAGTGATAGTCGTTTCGTATTTGGCAGAAATAAAATGTAAATGTTAACATAAAAATTGTATTACGGTAGTAATATGCGAATGATTACCATATTACCAAAGTAGGCTTATACGAGTTTAGATATTCTATTTCTTCGTTAGGATATTACTTTTTCTAGTGCCATTTCGATTTCAAACAAACGAAAACTTCGAAAATTTTGCAAAAATGTTGAAAGTTCTAATAAGCCTTGTAACAAGGCATTTCCAAAATACCAACTTCGTGTCTCTAAAACTAATTCCAATATGTCAATCTCAGAAATTCCTTTTAACTAAAGAAATAACTACGTCCCTTTGTTACTAAATAATATATAGAAAATGTCTAATTAACGGCATGTTGCTCGAACTCTGACATTTGATCAACAAAGCTTCTTAATTAGAACCTAAAACACATACATTCTATTACTTTAACATATTATTTTGGATGAAGTGGTTAAATTTTGTACCCAAAAATAACAATAATAGAGTATCCAAGGAATTTCAAATATTACAAGTTTTTACTGAACATCATTAGTCAAACCAGTTCGAAAAAAGCGTCGGTAATCAGATACATCCTTATTTGACACGTTTGGCTCAGTTGGTCGCCAGCGCCAGCGGTCGCGGGCTTGAGTCCCGCTGGGGGCATTCATTTGTTGAGCACGAATGTTTGTACTCCAGTCATTGGTGTTTATATTTATAATATGTATGTATTTAAAATTTATATGTGTAGTATATCAACTATCTGGTATCCGTAACACAAGCACGTAACGTAGCTTACCACGGAACTAGATGGCGCTGTTGTAATAATGTGCCAACAACAATATATATTACACTAGTGATTTACCCTCACTCCACTCGGGATCGTCCCTAGAAACGTATTGACGGTTAGTGTAGATTTTTGTAGAAATGAGATATATATATATATATATATATATATATATATATATATATATATATATATATATATATATATATATATATATATATATATATATATATATATATATATATATATATATATAGTAGTCCCGCTGAGTTTCTTGCGCCAGTTCTTCTCAGGTCAGGCTTCTTCTTTCTGAACTGGTAGTAGACTCATGACGTTCAGTAAAAAATTGTAATAATTTCATGCTGAATAAAATATTTTGAATTTGAATTTGTATCTTTAATATTTTAATTCGATTTCCAAAAAAAGCATTCAATGTACAGATTCGACTTACTTAGAATTTAATATTATGTAATATATTGTATACATGATATTATAATAGCACATGTGTAAGAAAATTTAATTATATTGCTAAATAAGTCTTCGTATACGATAACCTAATTACGTAACACGTAACATGGATATTGAGAGTAAAGCGAAAAGATTTTTCTTTTGAACCAAATACATCCCGATTTCATATCATATGGGTTCCACCGCAGGGCGAGAATCTGCATGTCATTGAACACGATCTGTACGGTATCTTTTCAAATAAAAAGGGTACCTAATCTACTTAATAAAAACTGATATCGATCGTAGAAGAATTTTGAACTTTCCTTCTGGTTCCTTTTAGGTGGTTGTAAGTTCATTTTTGGCTAGTGTATTCTACTAAAGCCTAGCTTCGCTTGCATCGTGAGTACGTTTTAAATAGACAAAAGTAGTAAAATTCTGAATGTACCTTAGAAGATAGACACAAACTATTTTGTCTGTAGACCTTCCTATTGTAGGCCTTTTTGAGACCTATATTTTTTTATGTAACTTCGACTTGATGTATCGCTTTTAGCCAGTTAAGCATGTGAACACACGAAAACAGTTTTTTTTGACCATCACAGTTCAACCAATTTGAGCAAAATGTTTACTTACAAATTATTTCGCCCAGCTGTTTTGTTTATTTGTAACTAAATAAACAAAACAGCTTTCACTTTGTAACTATTTCATATATTATTATATTATGTATACATTACGATTAGATACAGATTCTAGTATGAGGTCAGTGTATATCGCATACGGTATGCAGCTTTTGATGTATCACTAACTGTTAAATATTGATTACGAATGCTCGAATAGTAAGTGATCCTTCGCAGATTCCAGATACTGTGCGTTACGTAAAGATGCTGTACATGTGTCACATCTCTTTAACAAAACAGTTTTTTATCAGTGTCTACAAACTTTACACTTTGAAATACTTCCATATATTACGTACGAGTATGAGGTACGTTTTAAAGGATAAAGTGGAATAGATAGACTTAGTATTAGATAAAAGTATTCTTTACTTCAGAAAATGTTGATGTTAGCTTTTATCGCCTATTTCACTCCCTTACGGAGATGATTTCTAGGGTAAAAACTATTTTATATCCTTTCTAGCATCTCAAACTATCTCCATACAAAATTTTACCTAAATCGGTTCAGCGGATTTTTAGTTAATCCATTACAAACAAACATACATTTTTCTCCTTATAATATATCATAAATACATACTTGTATTCATAAAATATGCCAAAAGTTATAAATATCACGTTAAGGGCAAAAATAAATACAAAATATTAACTTAGTGGTTATCTGTGTTAGGTAATGTACTCTCAATACGTCACCTTGTTAGGCCTAATGGCTAGGTTTAAGCGGTGATAAATCAGTCGGTACTAGGTAGTAGGTAACTTATATAGTAGTTAAGTTATAACACGGTTATTTTTAATCCTTAAAAATTATTATTATTAAACTTATTTTTCAATTTACGTGAAAGGCATCTGAGAACAAACACGTCTTATTTTGCGCTTTCGTAGTGTAGCTGAACTTAGGCAAAATTAATTGCAATTTGATTGATTTACCTAATCTATAAATTACCCCATAAAAAAACAAAAAATAGTTTTTGAAATGTGAAAAAGCATATTTAATTCAAAAACGTATTGAATTCATACTAACAATACAAATGTGAAAGGAACTTTGTTAGTGACGGTTTCATGAATACATTTCTGAACAAATGTTGATAAAATTTGGCAAAAAAACGTAGATTGCTCCTGACTGGATGCTGACATACAAATTATGTCTGAGTTATAATAATTAATAAGCCCTGTCTTCGTAATGGACCATACGAGCGAAGCCGCACGCAAAAACTAGTGAAGTCTTATATTAACTGCAAAGTACAAGTTGTACCTCAGTATATGTATACAAAGTGCAAAGTGCAAAATCGTTGAACTAACAACATTAAGTCCAGGTCAACTTACGAGGTAATTAGACCTTCTATCTATACATGTAAGTTAATGCACTTAACGTGAACTTCAAACTCTATTCTAGCGGGGCAATGTGCATCAAAGTTTTGAGTATGTAGTAATTAGTTACCAAGTTCTCTTGTTACGTGGAAATTGATAGGCTTGATGGCTACTTTAGTTTGTGGTCAGCTGTTCTCAAAGTTTACATGATAACTAGTAAACTTTTGACTGATATTGAATACATTAATATCTGTAGGTATACAATACAATTATACTAAAGTAAATACTACTGGTATAACAGTTTAATGTGACAAGGACAAATGTGTGTATGTATGTATTCATCTCTTTTTAATGTGTATCTGCTTGGCCGGTACCATACGTGGAGGGTATCAGGCCATAGTCCACCACGCTGGCCAAATCCAGGTTGGCGGACTATCTACCTATTACTTTCGAAAACTCGCTAAATTCTCATGTTTGTTGCGACAATGAATGCAATGAAACACGATGTCTTCAACGTAAGACAATGGTCTAATGATGAATGTATTTATTATTTTTAATTCGAATAAAATATATAAAATTCTTGAGTGGCGGCCACGTACCGGAAAGCGAAGCTTGGGCGGGCACTCCACAAGGTGGACCCACGACTTGGTCAAAGTCGCTGGACCCCAATGGGTGCGGAGGGCACAAGACCGGTTGTTGTGGGGATCTTTGGAGGTGGCGTCCAGTAGTGGACTTATATGGTCTGAAAGACAGGATGGAAAGATATAACTTTTGAATAAAATATTTGCTAGTTGTTAAGTCTCAACCAATGCATTTTCGTAGTGTTTCTAGTCATATTCATACAGCCACTGTAGAAGCCTAATCTAAAAAAATGAATCCTCTAAAAAGTCACCCTTTAATACACCTGAACTAGCCTGATACGTATTGTCGAAAAAATTGGACAATAGAACCATTGTCATGCCAAAATTCGCTTGAAAAGTCCCGAACTATTGCGCCACAGTCCATGTGAATTGCAAGTGAATGAAATTTTAACTAACGCTTCAAAATATGAATTCGTCCACATCTCCATTTAAATATTTTGTTTTGTAATTGTTATTTTTATATTTTTAGACCACTGTTGTAGCAGAGATTATATGGTTATATCATGACGGAAAGATATAGTAATAAATGAGCAATTCCTGTATATTTATTTAGTTTATCTAGAAAGTGGCTCCAATGATTTTTTTTTTTTATTTAAGGTACGATAAGATTTTGTTAAAGTTTTTATTATATTAAAGTAGTTTTTTTTATAAACATATATGTATTTTTTCTAAAAATTTTTTTTGTAGAACAAAATATCGTTTTATAACTAATTAGCCTTCTTCTTTCTGTAATTACGCTGACAATGCTTATATTATGTGTATTTAGATTTGGGTTTTAATTTAGCTATCTAGATAAAAAAACTGATTTAAAAGTTTTCATCGAAAACTTTAAAGCTCATCAATAGTCACTAAAAACCAAAGCTCGATTAATTAACAAACAAAGGATAAAAAAGTAATAAACTGTTTTGTCTTACTAAACTACGACACCCTTGCCTAAGGGTTGACTGAAATAAGGGTGGAATTCAATTTTAAACAAATAAATATGTTGGGACATTATTACAACAGCGCCATCTAGTTCCATGGTAAGCTACGAGGCTTTGATTACGGATACCAGATAGTTGATATACTACACGTATAAATTTAAATACATACGTATTATAAATATAAACACCCATGACTGGAGTACAAACTCGTGCTCAACAAATGAATGCCCCCAGCGGGAGTCAAACCCGTGACCGCTGGCGCAGAAACCAAACGAGTCGTCAAATGTTATATGTTTATAATTCGAAATACCATTTACTTACGGTGTAGAGCAAATACTACATAATTACAAGCAAACCAGATGAGGAACTTCAAGTTGGAAATGAAACTTTCATTATTAACGGACAATGGCGGCCATTCTGAAGTCCACAGAGCAATTTCGCCACACACGACCAGCCATTTGTTACTCTTCAACTGACATCAGCAATTCTTAATTGTTTAAATGAACTTTATGTGGCATTTAGCATTACTAATTATCTACTTTAAATAAATTAATATTGTTAACTGTAGTAGTAACAAGCTAACTGTTCTGTTTTCTATGGTTTTTTTTTTTTCGTGAAAAATATGTGTTATATTGGAAATACATGGTATGACATAAATAAATAGTTCTAGTTATGACGACCATGGTAGTGACCCTACTTTCTGCGCCAGCGGTCGCGGGTTCGAGTCCCGCTGGGGGCATTCATTTGTTGAGCACGAATGTTTGTACTTCAGTCATGGGTGCTTATATTTATAATATATGTATTAAAAAGTTTATATGTGTAGTATATCAAGTATCTGGTATCCGTAACACAAGCCTCGCTTACTACAGAATAGATGGCTGTTGTAATAATGTCCCAACATATTTAAGAAGTTTTCGCCTTTGAATAAATTACCTAAAA
Organism: Boloria euphrosyne; assembly: GCA_951802675.2. Taxonomy (NCBI): domain Eukaryota; kingdom Metazoa; phylum Arthropoda; class Insecta; order Lepidoptera; family Nymphalidae; genus Boloria; species Boloria euphrosyne. Next base: position 8,429,233 of record OX637891.1, read on the forward strand.
ACTTTTATAATATGTTTTCTATACCATATTTTTAAACAAATATTTTATACATATTAATTACTTACACGGATATTTTTAATATATAAAGGTCTCAAAAATAATAGATACATTGCAGTAGGGTCTCGACCAGATATAGCACATGCAGTTAGCTATCTGAGCCAATTTAATGATTGCTATGACGAAACACATTGGAAATCTGCAAAAAGAGTATTACGCTATCTAAAAGGTTCAAAAGATTTATGTTTAAATTTCATAAAAGAAAAAATTAGTATTACAGGATATGCGGATGCTGACTGGGGAAGATGTGAAACAGATAGAAGATCCTACACTGGCTATGTGTTTCAAGTGGGAAGGTCTATAGTTTCTTGGGAAAGTAGAAAACAGCGCACCGTGGCCTTATCAAGCACAGAGGCGGAGTATATGTGTCTCTCTGACTCATGTAAAGAGGCACTATTTCTTCGTAATTTTTTGCAGGAAATATTAGGTATATTATGTAAAGTTACAATTTTTAATGACAACCAGTCTGCACAGAAACTGTGTAAAAATACAATTTTCCATGCCAGAACTAAACATATAGACATTCGCCATCACTTTATTAGGGATCATATATCTCATGGTTCTATTGATGTTCAATTTTTATGTACAAAAGATATGTTAGCAGATTTGTTTACTAAACCATTGTCTAAAGAAATGCATGATAAGTTTGTAAAACAATTAATGTTAAAATGATAACATAGAGATTAATTTAACTGTTATTGATTTTGTTTTGGTTTAATGTCTTAAGTTCACTATTATATTATTATTTTTGTATGGAGGAAACTGTAATAAAATACATAACTACTTTGTATCAAAATGTTCTTTGCATTGTTAACAAATAAAACAAATTGTAATGGTTTAAGGGCCAGTGTTAAAGTATCTAAACGCATTACTATTTGACAGACAACTGTCAAGTTTGGCATTTGATTGACACTTTGTGATTTGTTCGTTTTTGCTCTCTCTCTGTTCACGGCCGTCTCGCAATAAGTGTGTCCCAAAATAAAATCTTAGTTCATCCTATAAATTAGCAGAGAAGTCTTTTATTTATACCCATAATCCTTCAGTACGTAATTATATTATTAAAGATCATCCCCGTATATATTTTTAAATTACATTAGAAACTTATAAAAGTATTGGATTTATATTGTGTTCAGGTACATATGTACCACTCTCTCACAGAAGACCGGCGTGAAGTGGCAGCTATGCTGTCGCGTTTCGTCCGGTAAGTAAGAGTCCGGGAGGCCCACTCCCCATCCCTACTCCCGTCCTTCTCCCTCCTCCCTTTCCTGAAAGGCCGGCAACGCATCTGCAAGCCCTGTGGTGTTGCAGATGTCCATGGGCGGAGGTGATCACTTACCATCAGGTGAGCCTCCTGCCCGTTTGCCCCCTTTGTCTCATAAAAAAAAATATAATTCTTTAATCTTTCCGGCTATGGATACCAGATAGGCGATACACACCACATATACCCGCCTATCTTATAACTTTAAATACATACAGATCCATTATTTGAGTTCAGATATTCGTGCTCTTCAAACAAATAAATGCCTTAAGCGGGACTCGAACCCGTGACCGTTGGCACAGCAAGTAGGGTCACTATAATCTGAGTAAAACTAAACAGTTTTTTTTAAATTAGTTTTTTTTTAAATTAGTTTTTTTTAAATAAATAAGTTAATTAAATTTTACAGCACATTTACAAGTAAGCTTTAATTTTTAATAGCTTTACCTCGTTTCGTACTAAGTTAGTAGAGAATGTGAGAAGTTTATTATTTAACCATATTATATGCAAGGTCAAGACCTCTCGTCTAAGGGTCTAAGGCTACTCAACTTAGCGAATTAATGAAGATAGGGTGTTAAATCGTACTTCTTAAGCAAAGTTAATTATAATGTTAAATATATGTTATTATATTTATTATTTATATTTATCCAATGTAATAAAAAAATATGAAAAAAAGTATTTTGTTCACTTTATCAAGTTTATCAAATACTATTCGTTGCCCGCGTCTTTCCTTAATTAATCGTTATATATAATAAAAAAAGTGTATAATGGCAATATTTTCATTTAGTTGTCTTTAAAATAAAAGTAACCCAAGTTACTCTCATAGAATCAGCGATCTGTCAATGGAAGTTCTATCAAAATCAGTCCGGGCGTTTGAGAGATAAGCCGGAACAAACAGGTATTCTTATATTTCGTTAATTTGAAATTGCAAAAGACACTTCAATGTTGTTTATTTGTGATGTATGTCATAAGTACATTTATATAAAGAAATTTTTATCCAAATTCAATTCTGTCCCCAGTGGGACTCGAATCCGGGACCGCTGGCAAAACAGTAGGGTGACACAGCAACACTAAAAACAGAGCCACACGTGTCATCAATTGTCATCATATTGTGTTGTAATTTTATGTAATTTACGAAATCCACAGTATAAGTTTAATATAAATGTTAATAAATAAAATTTAGCTACTGTCTATTACTTTTAACAATTCTGCTTTAATATGTAACATTCAAATATTAAAAAAATAATTGAATGTTATGAGTGAATAAATAATAAAGGAGAATATTACAAATTTTTGTTAATTTAGATCTACATACGATGTTGAAGCAAATTAACTAAATCACAATATTCCTATATAATAAATGTTAATATGAGTGTAACGGTACATAATATATTATATAAAGTGAAGCTTATGTCGCTCTTTGTTCTTATAAAGTTTACTTCAGAATTAATTTTATTTCTACTACGAAATTTATCATACTAGCGACTCATCCTAGCTTCGCTCGGGTTTGTCCCTAGGTTTAACGTAACCGAAGCCATGGGTTCCGCTAGTTAAAATAAATATAATTTGTAAAATATAACTTCCTCCTTTTTTGAACTTGGTTAAAAGTAGCCTAATTTAATCCTTACATTATTAGCTATCTGCCGGTGAAAGTCTCGTCAAAATCGGTCCAGCCGATTCAGAGATTACCCAGAACAAACAAACAGACAGACAAAAATTTAAAAAAATGATTTTTTGTTGTTAGTATCGTATATATACCTACTTTCATATGCATTTAGTGAAAAGCTGTTAATTTGAAATTAAAAACAGACACTTCAATTTTATATGTATAGATATATATATACTTATATTTTATATGTATAGATGTATGTATTTAGATTATATGTGTTAGATTTATATGTGTTATGTATCAACTACCTTGTAACCGTAATACTAGCCTTGTAGCTTACCACGGAAATAGATGGCGCTGTTGTAATAATGTCCCAACATATTTATTTATTATTTATTATGTTAAATAATATTATGGCTATTTAGTTAAGACGTAATAGGCGACCTCGTTACTTTGAACTTCAGATACAGTTTACACACACAGTTATGTTTTAATAATATAAAAAATATAACTATTCACAGTTTTAAATCAGAAAAAAAATGATAAATAGTCTAGTTTTTATGGAAGGTTAAGGAAAATACCCTGAAGATGTCCACCCTGCATGTCTGAGAAAACCTAGCAAGTTTTCGAAAGACATGTGAAGTCCACCGACACGCACATCCCCAGCGTGGTGGACTATGTCCTGATCCCCCTCGTACTGAAGGATGCCCGTGCCCAGCAGTGGGACGGAAAAAGGGCTGAATACATATATACAATGCTAGGTAAACTAAGTGCCTTAACATCACAATGAGAGCATTTCCTAAAACCAACTCTGTCTTATATGGAATTAGTTTTCGCACTGCGGCTTGTATTACACATCGACGATATTCCATTAGCACAGATAACAAACAAGATGTCGGAACTTTCGAAGTTGAATTCGGAATTTCTATCAAATTAATCGATTAGATGAGGCTGTTGTAAAGTGAATAGTTACTGAAACGTTCAGTTTGGATTCTATCATGTCATTTTGAACTTCGTTTGTTTATACCAAGCTTTTAGAGCTGGAAAGATTTGGATGAAATGGAAGGACCGTTAAGCTTTGGTCTAAAGTTGAGGACGTTATATCGGAATGACGCACCCTAAGTCGCTAATTTATATTATAATTTTACACATTGTATATTCACGAAAGTAATATTTAACGTATTTATGGCGGAAATTATAAGTTTTCTCATTATTCACCTAATATTCTGATCTGAATCGTTTGAAGGTCAAGAAAAAATTTTTGATCTAAAGTTTACTTCGAAACATAGTTCTCATCGTTTACAATTCAAACGATATCTAAACCACAACAAATCCAATTTTCAAAAATTATATCACCATTTCCTACATTCGCTTAAAACATTTAAACAATAGAAAGCAATTTACAAATCATGACATAACTTACCATTAATTTCCTCTGTGGCACGCCAATGATAATCGGAATCGAGACATCAGCCGCACTGTTGTAAATAAACATATTAACAGTAAGTGGAAATGCGCTTGTTGGATTCGCTTACCATCTAGTACAAGGTATAAGAGTTTTGTCTAATAATGTGAAAAAGCGCAGTAATTTTCATTTTTTTTTTTGTCCTATCATCGCATTCATTCTATCATCACCGTATTTGAGTACATCTAGGTATCAAACTGTAGCCTACATCACACCCTCTGTTTTCTAAATTTATAAAAATCTGCCCAGCTGCTACGTAAGGATGTACCAATCCTACACATACGACCATACAAATATTCGCAATTATGATCGTAGTCAGAAGTGATAAGTTTTAGTGAGTTTGAAATGTCAACACCTATATAGCTATTATTGTAAAATTACAAAATGCATGTAGGTATAAGCGGCTGTAATACACTTGACACCGCTAATATTTTAAATATCAGTACATATTAGGATTTAAAACGGATTTATTTTCATTTTCGTCTCCCACGTTCCAAATTTTTTTCAGCGATCATTGTCTCGAAATTATTTTATATATGTATGAATCTTTTAGAAAAAGTTAGTAAAAGTGCAATATAGATTTTAGGGAGAGTCTTCATTAAATATTAATTCTACCTTATCATTAATTCCGCTATATTTCCAGTTTCGTAAAAGTTTCAAACAGTCTATAACACAATCCTTCACAACTTTTGTTTTAAAATCGCTCAACTCCGTAATTTGCACCTCATACCCCAGCTTCCCGCACGCTTCTTGAATCTTTAATTTTATTGAATTCCGATCGCTCCCACTTGTATAGAGCATTTGCTTGTACCAGATGTTTGGGAACGGCTTCGGCAACTTTATCCTTTCTTTTCGCTATTCGTGCAGTGTTTTGTATGTTTAACTGATATTTATAGGTTACCGAAAGCTAGGTAATACTTATAAGTTCGTAAAATATAGCTGTATATCTTTATATATAAAGAAATTATGTGCGTGTTAGTAATTGAACTCTTCCTAAACGGCTGGACCGATTTTGGTGAAATGTTTCGTGTGTATTCGAGTGGATTTGAAAATGATTTAGATTCACAATCCGGTCCACTACAAAATGTATTTTTTGAATTAATTATAAAATAAATAAAAATAAAAAATAAAAATAGCCTTTATTTCTACTACATAAAATTTACAAAATTTTCAGAATATTAGCACTCTTTAGTTGCATGCAAATTTATACATCTACATATTCTTATTATTATATTATATTATAAACTTAAGCTAGTGTAGTAGTCGCCTCTGAGGCGTAGGCCTCCCCTAAACCTTTCCACACTTCCCTTTCTCTCGCCTTTTGCATCCAATCAGATCCACATATTTGGCTGAAGATGTCTCTCCATCTTTTATTTGGTCTTCCTCTCTTTCTTTTCCTATCCCTAGGTATCCACTCTGTTAATCGTTTTGTCCATCTGTTGTTACGTATCCTACATATGTGTCCTGCCCAGTGCCATTTGAGCAACCTAATTCTTTTCCTTACATTTACGATTCCTGTTTTTCTGCGTATGTTGTGGTTGCTGATTCTATCCGATAATTTGAAGCCAAGCATGCTGCGCTCCATTTTGCGTTGACAGATAGCGATTTTTTCCTCATCCTCTTTTCTTAATGACCATGTTTGGCAGCCATAGGTTAGGCATGGTAGTATAGCTGTTTCATATACCTTTTTCTTAATATGTACGTTAATGTTGCAGTTTTTCATGATTTCTTTTAGTCCCCAGTATTTTTGCCAAGATAAAGCTATCCTTCTTTGTATTTCCTTACTTGTACTGTTTTCGAACGATACTAATTGTCCTAGATATATGTATTCTTTTACGTATTCTATTATTTCTTCTCCAAGTTTTATATTTTGGGGCTCTCCATTTGTTATACATTTTGTTTTGTACGTATTTATTAATAATCCTACCTTCTGGCTCTCTCTTGCTAGTTCGTTTATCATGGTTTGAAGCTCTGTGGCGCACTCTGCAAATACCACAATATCGTCTGCAAAGCGTAGGTGATTCAATAGTTCCCCGTCTATTTTTATTCCCTTTGTTTCCCAATGCAGGCGTCTAAAGACAGATTCTAACACAGCTGAAAAGATTTTTGGAGAAAGTGGATCTCCCTGTCTTACTCCTTTCTGAATAGGGAACTCCGTTCCTTCTCGCTCCAACCGTATTTTGGCATGGCATTTTGAATAAACATTTTTTATTATATTTATATATTTCGGATGTACGCCTTGTTGTTCCAGGGAAGTCCATATAGCTTCAAAGTGTAAAGAATCAAATGCTTTTTTAAAATCTATAAAACAAATATATAAAGTTTTTCTATACTCGTTTACTTTTTCAATTAATTGTGTTATAGCTTGAATATGGTCTAAAGTTGAGAATTTTTTACGAAAACCCGCTTGTTCACGTGGTTGATTTTCATCTAAAGTATTTGTAATCCTGCTTAATATAATTTTTGAAAAAATTTTATATATATTTGTCATAAGACTGATTGGCCTGTAGTTTCCCAAATCGCTTCTTTCCCCTTTTTTGTGTAGTAATATAATGGTTGACTTAGACCACTGTTCTGGTGTGGTCTCTTCTCTTAGGATGTTATTAAATAGTAATTGTAGGGGCTTTAGCAGAGAAGCACATAGTGATTTCAACACTTCATTCGCAATGTTGTCATTTCCAGGTGTCTTGTCATTTTTTTGGGACTTTATTGCTTGTTCTATTTCTGATCTGAGTATATTAGGTGGATCTTTGTCTACTGATTCTTTTATTTTCGTGTATGAAGGTGGTGAGTTACTCTTATTGGTGTAAAGTTCTTTGTAAAATTGTGTAGCTTGGTTTATGATATCTGGTCGCCTTGATAGTGTTATTCCTTGTTTGTTCCTTATTTTCTCTGTCCATTGTGACTTATCGCTTAATTCTTCGTAGGCTTTCCGTAGAGCACCAGCTTTACTTATAAATTTTTCAAAATTTTTTTGTCTATTTATTTTTTTCTGTTGAGTAATATTTCTATTTATTTTTATACTTATTTCTGTTATTTTAGACTTTATTTCCTTCGTTCTTTTCTCTTTGTATAACTCTTTTCTTTGCTCTAGAAGTTCTTTGGTTTTATCATCTATATAATTGTTTTTTGATTTATTTTTTCTTGGTAGTTGACTCAAAAATCTTTTTAATTCGGTCTCTAGATTATCATATTGGTTTTGTACTACTGAAGAGGTATGTATTGCTTTTAGAAAATTATTTTCCCAGTATTTAGTGTTCTCTTCGGAAATAGGTGGTAACTCTCTAACGTAGTTAATACATTTTATTTTCCTTCTAGTTTGCTTTAAGTTTAAGGATAGTCTGCAACGTATCATTCGATGGTCAGTATTGAAATTCAGATTCTTTATTATATCAAAATTTGTAATGTAAGTTGGTTGGTTTGTTAGTATGTAATCTATTTCGTTGAATTGTTTTCCATTTGGAGATCTCCATGTCCATTTCTTGTGTGCCTTGCATTGAAACTTGCTGTTTATGATATAATAATTGTTTTCAAGTGCAAATTCAACCAGTCTCTGACCATGGGGGCTTCTTTGCCCATAGGCGTATTTTCCTGTGATTTTGCTTTCACCTTTTTGAGCTTTACCTATTTTCGCATATGTTTTTTGTTTCTATAGTATCCAAAGCCGATGGTACTGTTTGATAAAATATATCTAAATCTTCCGTTGTGTACGCTTCCGTCGGAGCATAAACTTGTACTATTGACCAGACGGAGTTGAAGGATATGAGTATTTCTAGGGTTGCTACGCGGTCAGAGAAGCTCTTCATGCTTAATATCTTACTTTTTAGGTGTTTTTTAATTAAGAATCCTACTCCGTTTTTTCCGTTCGTTCCAGATGTATGAAATAATATAAAATCCGCATATTCTTCTATGGTTTCTTTATCCCTTCTAGTTTCACATAACCCTATTATGTCCCATTTTATTGACTTTACAGCGTGATTTAATTCTTCAATTCTGCTATCTGATAATAAAGTTCTTACGTTAATGCTTGTTATGAAGAGGTTTTGTGAATTAGTCTTTTTGTGTGTGGTTGATTTAAATTGATTTAGGGGGCTGTGGTCTGACTCCTCCACGGTGACCGGCCGGCTTGGAGAAGGTGGAGAGGTCGAAGAGGCGCTACTTAGTTTTTTTGATTTCCACTCGACAATGTCTCATTACTAAGGTTCAGCTGTGACGGTCTCAGAAAGCTAGTTATTGGTTGTGATTTGTTTTTCTTTGGTATTTGTTTTGATTTTTCTTTATAGTTTTCCTCTTTTCTTGTTGACTCTTCGGGTGAAATGGACATATATCGTTTGCTGGTGTTTCTTTCTGTGGGCGTTCGGTGTTCTGGTTTTCGTGTCTTAAGTGTAACAATTTTATCATAGTGTATAGCGACTCTTTTTTGAATTAATTAGTTATTTATAAATTTAGACAGTAAATGACGTCATATTCAATTATAAGTAAGTCATTGCTAGGCAACGTTTTTTTGCGCATACGCACAGGACAACGTCCGTCGGGTCCGCTAGTTTCACTGTTTTCTCCTATACCCACTATTAGTAAATAGAATAAGTGGGTTAACTTATAATTTAAAGGCATCACTTTCATGGCAAGAATTAACTATTATTGAATTTCGAAACGGTACCCGCTTCCAATTCAATATAACTGTAATTCTAGCTTTCTTTATTATAAAGGAAATCGTTGAAAATACGAAGTCATCCTCGAGGAACGTACAACTTCTTTATTAGTTTAAAAGAATTTAACGAAAAATGCATTCAAAATGGTGCGGTCCATTTTGAAGTCCAAATCTCAAAATGTTCATGAAAATAAATAGAGCATTTCAACAAATACTATTATATCCGCAATTAAAACTATTCTAATATATTTATCTAGTAATATAAATGTAGCGCAAATTAAAATCCTTTAACATATATCTCGTAAAGTTAATTTATTATCGCTTCATCGTCTCGTTACTACGGAGTTTCATGCGAGAATTCATTTCCGTTCACAAATGGCGTACCGATTGCGCTTGGTATTTTGCTATTTTGAATCAACGCAGACAAACAACAAGATGGAAAAATCTATATATTATTATATAAAATATATTTATATATAAAATATATTTATATATAAAATATATTTATATATAAAATTACGTTGTAAGTATATATTCGTATTTTTTATTTTTCTACGTAGTTTGTGGGGTCACCTTGGTTATACTTAGGTATTTTGTCTAATCAATGGCGCAATCAAAGCGAATACCTGGCGCTATTATCGAAATACGCATTTATTCAACCAAACCAGTAACTAAAGTGTTTGAAGTACGTTTACTGTCGAATTTCGTAAGCGTTCTAACAGAATACCTCCAGAGAGAGTAACATGACGCTCAATATCAATTGTTGGCAAATAAAGTTAAAGCAAAGAGCCACCTTTGGAAGTCACGATCGAAATGCGTTAACTTTGAAATATCACTGTATTTTAAATAATAAACAAGTAGTATTATGTTTTATAATATTCAACATAGCTCACTGTATGCAAGTAATAAATTTTCTCATTCACTTTTTTTGATGCTAATAAATTTACTCTGTTCGAGAATCGAACCTACAATCTCTGACATGTTAGGCACATCTTAAATATTACACTACTTTACTCTGATCTTTCATATAAATACAAGTAAATCTGCAACTCTGCGTTTGCATATATCATTAATCCCCCATTGTGTATGGCATTCTCTTATCGTTCCGCTTGCATTAAATTTTTGATTTACCTAAAATTCATCTGTTTTATTTTATACAACACAAATATTAATTATTACATTATTTCATTGCAGGTAATCTTCAATTATAATATTTGGGGACAACTTTCCTTAAAGTGAGACTGCTACTAAAAACTCCTTAACAGAACAACTCAATAATATTGGCCTAACACAGAATTCGAACCTGACACCTCCACCTACACAGTCGTATATGCTAGTCTGCTAGACTATTGAGGCATTTAAGCCTTGATTAAGTAATGGGTAAATATCTGAAATCTATCACACGTACTGAAGGTTTCGGTACAATATCTCTGTGAGCAAACATCATAATATTAACAATACAAATATTTAAGGCAAATATCTGTACTAACTATGCAAATATTTTCCACCGATCTAGCCCCTCTTATTTATTACGTAATTTCAATTAGTTAACTGATATGTTTCGATGAAGTATGAATTATAGTTGATGTGATTATTGCATTAAGATCGTTGATTGATTTGAAAGTGGCAAAAGTTTTACTTCGCATATATCAATAAGTAAATATTTTGAATAAAATTCATTCTACACTAAACAGTCTATATTTAAAAATTAATTTCTGCTGATTGACCGGCAGCAATAGTGCTGATCTTCAGCACTTGAAATCAACCGATTTTTTTTATGTTAATTTCAGTCCGAATTAGATTTTTAAGGTAGAAAATAGAAATAAATGTGTGAAATAAGGACATGACAACATCTATCTAGTATGCTGGTTTCTAATAAATTACGCAGACAGTAACATTTAAAAGAAAACTTTTATTTTCTAGTCTGTGACACAAATTATTTCTACACGGAACGTCATACAGGAAGCCCTCATTCACTTTTTATCAAAACGGGTTACCATAAACTAGAAACTAGTTCTAAGCATTAAAGAGTCCACTATTCGATTACACAACCTTTTACTTTTCATAACCTACTTTGTTAGGCATATGGTCATATTAAAACATTACTACACCAATAACTTTCACCATTAAGAACTCTATATCCATTGAAATAAAGCTTAAATTTCATATCCCAGTCATCGGGAACCGCAAAATTAAATTTGCAAAGTACAACCTTAACGTCATAGGGAGAAGGTTGAAGTTTACTTAATAAAATCAATTTCCAAGCCGCAAAGTGATTTCAATATTATGTGGATGTGGTAGAGCTGCCTTTCAATTAATAGGCTATGCACCTCTGCACTTAGTACGTTGACTTTCTCGTTATTGCCGTGAAGGTCCGTGATAAGCCACGGCTTCAATTTTCGACACATAACCTAGCTTTGAAAAACGCATTTCCGCTAGAAAATTAGCTTTTAAATACTAAAATTTTAACGTAGCAATAACAATAAAATGTATGTAGATACTAAAAAATATAAGGTTTAATGACTTGCTCTTATGATATTACGTAATCTCATTTGAAGCATGTTACATCACTATTGTAAAAAAGTAACAGATAAAAAATTAAAAAGATCACGAGAACTTGTATTGTTTAGTATAATAAAAAAGCGGTATAATTTTATAGAGAAGTCCACCATGTCAATGCGTTTGTTAACCTCGAAATCTACAAAAAGGTTTTTTATTCACTTCATATACATTATACATGCTAATATAACTAATTCGAATCGCAATAAAGCTTGAAACAATATTTTATCAACCTAAGTTTCTAAGTAATTATCATATTAATTTTTGGATTCGGATCCCGGGTTAGGCAATAAATTATAATTTTTTTTTCTTATAGTGGAAAATTTTTAATGTTATAGCTTCGTGCCTTGAAGAACATGTAAAGTATTGCACCTGGATCTCTCTACAATAGTAATAAAATATAATATAAGCTTATTTGTATAAATATGAGGGTGATCAGGCCATAACCCACCACACTGGCAAAGAAAGGGTTGGTGAACTTCACATTTGACACAGCTTTCGAAAAATTAAATTCTCTCGGACATTCATGTATCTTCGCGATGTTTCCTTCGCCAAAAACAAGTGGCAAATATGTTGAAAATGAAAAAGATTCGCACATAAAAAATATCAGAGATGCCAGTCCCGGGATATGAACCCGCTTCACTATACCACTGGGTTGTCACTGCCTTAAATAATCTTAAAATATAACTTAAAAACTAAGTAACCTAAGCTGAAGCGAACATGTTATGCCAACAACGTCTAAGAGCTAACATCGCGTGTAAGTAGATTTAAACAGTAAGTGGTTAGAGGACTGTACCAGTTAATGTTTGCTTTTAACATTTTATCTTGTGTTTTAAGTTCGCTTGAATTATTTTAAAGTGAAGTATTTGGTTTGAAATTGAAGATCATATGGCATAGTGGCAGTGTAAGCACACACTTCGTAACAATGTTGTTATTATTCACCTTCGGTTCACTTGGGTTCGTCCCTAAGTAAGCTCTGCAAAATTTTAAGTTTGTAGCTCAAAATCTGACCCGTAATTTAAATAAAAAAAATAAAAGTAGCTTTAGTCACTTCTTATAACATTCTGCGAGTGAAAGTCCTACCAAAATGGGTCCAAGCGTTTTAGAGATTAGCCGGAACAAACAGTCAGAAAGAAGATAGACAGACAGACCGACAAAAAAATTTGATTTTTTTAAAAGTAAGTACCGTATATACTTTCATATACATTTAGTGAAATGCTTTTATTATGAAATTACAAATAGGCACTTTAATTTTTTTATATGTCTAGATCAACGTATATTAGGCACTTCAAAGTATTTTCTAATACTTAGAAAAGATTTTTTTTTATATTTACGAATATATACAGAATTTACAACGTATATTAGGCACTTCAAAGTATTTTCTAATAATTATAAATTAATCGTAAAATATTTTGAAAAACAAGTTTATTTTTACCAAATATAAACCTTGAAATAACCCATCATTTTGTTACACTATACAAAATGTGATACTAACAATTCACGCTCACACCGCTTGTTCTAAGGTATAGGGTATTTTCCAACAGTAAAAAGTATACTATATGTTGATCCGGATGAAACCAGTTATCATCATAGTACGTTACACCAAAATCAGTCCAGTAGAATTCTCGTAATGTCAGGGACAGCCTCATAAGTACAATATGCGATCTTGTTATAATTTAGAAATTATTTTCTACAACTATATATTTTTGTGGATCAAAAGTAAAAACTTTTTAAATTTTTTTCAAGGTCTGTCATTGAAACCTATGTGCTTTGTCAGAAAAGCCCTAATTTTTTTAAAATAAAATTCATAAAATTGACTCGGTTATATACTTACTGCTTATCCGACTGAAGATAACAAAATATATACATTCTTGTGAGTCAACTGCAGATTAACTAAATGTAGGTTGTCACGTAGATACTAGTCTAGCACTGAATCAGCTAACATTACAAGCTTTACTGCGACAACATTCTAGTAATACTTAGAAATTGTCTTTAACGACATTACATCACTAATACTCGGGTAATACCCTGGCTTTTACTGTAATATCTTGTCACACTTGATCACTTTATAATATAAGAATTGTTTTAAATTTGTTATTAAAATGGTAAGTCAGAATATATAAAGAATACTAGCAATTCCCGCGGCTTCACCCGCGTTCTAATCACTATTAAAAAATAAGGATGACGGATGAAAATTTTTGGTGCCAAATCATAAAAAAAATATATTTTGTCTAAATATAAATAAGATATCTGGAGTGGGCCATCTTTATCCCCTAAAGGAAATAAAAAATAGCCTACGACCTATTCCCAGACCTACTAAATATACACAAAAATCATAAAAATCTGTCAAGCCGTTTCGGATGAGTTCGATAACAAACACTGTGACATGAGATTTTTTTATATAAGATTGACGTGAATGAAGAAAAAATGAACCTATCATTTTCTACTTATTCTGTCATTTACTTCGTGAAAAATGAAAGTAACAATCAATATCTTTTTAATTATTTGATTAAGAATACCTCAATTAATCAAAATACACGTATATTAAAACTCAAACGACAAACACATTTAAAACAAGATCCGTTTGAAAATTTAAAAGGTTCTCACGTAAAAGTTGTAAATACTCAACTAACTTAGGTTACTGACAAATAAAAACTGTCAAGAATTAATTAAAATAAATAACCCACCTAAACAGGAACGATTGAAAAAAATCAATTAGATAATTGGGTGTAAGTATCGATTAATCGTAATAATAAGAATTGTTTTCTAAAATCGATTCCAGATATATTTAAATATGGCCATCGTTGTTGCCATATAGGGAAAGAATCGGGAAATTTGCATCCCGCAAAGTATTGCGCGTAACAATTAAAAGCGCTGAATTCAAATTGAACTTCAACAAGCAGTACGAATAGGAATTTTAAAGAGATTTGACCTAATTGCTGCTATTATTTCCATTTTTTTGTTGTTTTTTATTGTATTTATGTAGAACAAACTTTGAAATGCAGTAATTTTTTGTACCTACTCCTAGTAATTTACCCTTTGCTTTTACCTCCGCCAGCTCGCACTTGACCAGCGCGGCGGACTATGGCCTGATCCCCCTCGTATTGAAGGGAGGTCCATACCCAGCTATGGGACGTTAAGAATTGATGTGGCTTTTCCAAGTAGAAACTACATACAGACGAACATAGAGTCTCCTTTTTTGGTAGTTGCTAAAAAGTGACGTTTATAGAACGAAGATTGAAAGACATTACTTTTAATATTGTATCATAAACATTTTTACTGACTATTAACGTAATGTAATAATGTAGATTCGACTCACTTTTACTATGTACATAAGAAAAAAATAAATAATATAATCTACACCTAAACTACGAAAATGTGACTTAAACTATCTAGTATAATTAAAAATATATTTTTCCGTTAAAAATTCAATAAATAACAAGTTTTTACTTTAAGTTTTAAGGCGATTGACATACGAGTAGCAAAAAAAGGTTGTTTTCCGAGCAAAACAGTGTATACGACCTCACCAAGGCCGGTACGCACGGTCAACGACGTACGTATAATTGGGTAATTAATGTATTAGAGTTCAGTGACCGGATTTAGGTGGGATCATAAATTTTACATGCGTTCGCATTGTCATAGTAATATAATATAGCGTGACACAAAATCTCGTCAAAATTGACAGTGTGGAGAATGTATTGGACCGTTGTTAGAGTGCCTGTCTTTTGTACCATAGAACAATTTTTTACTTTGTTTTCTTCATTATTCAAAAACTCTCATGTTATTTTTTTAGGATAGGATAAAATAAGCTTCTAGACGAATGTCATTCAATATAGCTTTTTCTATCCCTTATCCTTTAAGAACCCTTCAAAATAATCCAGCTAGTTCACGACCAACATAGTTATTACAAGAGTAGATTGTATGATGGCTTGTAAAATATATTTCTTTACTCATGCGCTGCAAATAAGCACCTTGGTATCAACATTTCTGCGAAAATATGTGCATAAATGCTATAAAGGAATGTTAAAAAAACGTTTTTAAAAACAACTGTATACCTAATGGTACAAATATATGTAAAATTATTATTAAACATGTTCGGACACAGTACCCCAATTTCATTATAAGCTAGGAAACTTATGTTACCTGAAATTTGATACATTAAATGTATAAACTTTAAATACATATAGATTATAAACATAAGCACCCATGATAGGACCCATCCATGTTTGTACAAACATTAATTCTCATCGAAAAAGTAAATTCCCACAACCAAACTAGAACCCGCGACCACTGGCACAGTTTGTGTAGCTATTCTTTTTAGAAATCTCATTTATTTAATATGCATACCATCGGGGTGCATAAAAAACATGGACTATGCTTTTTTACCATCATAAGCGTCCGCCATATTGGATTTACAATGACGTCACTTCTAACCATGCATATTCACAAGATATAACCCAATCATACATACAAACTTTGCAAGTTAAATAAAAGCTTTACAAAATCTATTCAACGGCCGAATTTCACCAATTTCCATACACATCGACATAACAGACTACATGAATTAGGCAACAATTCATTACTAAGCTCTAAGCTTTTCGACCCAATTCACTTTATAGGCACTAAAGATATATTACGTAAATTTTATTATAAAACATTATTCACTCTCTGTTCAAGCGTGTGTAATATAATGATGTACGAATTGAGTGGCTCGAGACCGCGGTCGCGTTACCGGTTAAATGATTGTGCAGAATTTAAATATTTCACTACCCATTAGCCGTAAGTACAGTTTATTCTGTGGTTTGTAGTTACGATTCTATTAGTTATATGTACGAGGTTCTTTTATAAATTATTATAAATCTATTACATAAATTATAAAGAGGCAGACTTTTTTGAACGCCTATCTCGGGAACTACTGGTTCTTTTTTTTTTTGCTTTGGATATCCTGCTTATTGATTATACCTATATAAAAGAAAGTCGTGTTAGTTACACTATTTATAACTCAACAACAGCTGTACCGATTTCTGGCTGAAAATTGGTGGGGAGGTAGCTTAGAGCCAGGAAACGGACATAGGCTACTTTTAAAGGCGAAAAAAAGGCTGTAAGAGGTTGAAATAGGGGATGACAGTTTTGTATGGAAATTACGTCATTTTTAATGTTAGAAGCTTGAAACTTATTATTTTGCCTTTTGATTAGATATAAATAAGTAAGACATTTAAAGTTTGTAAAAATTGTACGCTAAGAGGCTAAAAGGGGGTACGAACTAGGGACGAACCCGAGCGAAGCGAGGGTGAGTCGCTAGTTGATTATATATCGTCATAATATAGGCATATAATAAGTACAAGTACAGTGAAGGCTATAATAAAAATGCGCTCTAAGAACTTCTTGGTGAACTAAATTGTGCTCAAATGGCACTTCTAGAAGACACGCGAAACATTTGAATTGAATTGAAGAATTTCTACGTGCCATTGGCAAAGTAATCCTAATCTATACCCAACTAGCACGCTTTAAAGCCATTACAAGATAATTAAAGGCTAAATAGGCTATAATCACATCACATGGTATAATTATTCTATGTAAAATCTAAGCTTTTGGTTTTCGGTCTTTAAAATGCGGGCGGAGCCGCAGTATATGCTAGTAACTGATAAAATTCAATTCCATACAACAAAACATTATCATCACTGATACAGTGCATATAAAAATTCTGACCTGAATTTATAGCATACACATATTATGAATGGGTTGCGAGAAAAACAACCCCCGGTCATATCTCCAGAGTGTTGTCTCTTGCAGGGCTGTCATCGATTATTTAAATGAAATGTGAAATTTTAAGATATATTAATGATAGAAGAATAAAAAAACATAATATAAAAAAATAGTTGAATATATTTTTTAATTCCATTTAGTTTTAAGTTGAGTAAGCAGTTAACATGATAGTTTTGGAAAAAAATAGAAAGTTACATTAGCTTCGCTCATGGCTTTTGTATTTATAATATTTTCTATCGTTAAAGCAAGGAGTAGACAATCCTATATCGTTTACAATCCCATGGGGTACTTTATTGGTTAATCTCATATAAAATTATATTATAGTTTTAGGAACCAGAAGTGGATTTTATAAATAAAAAAGAATTAACGACTAAGAACACGTGTGAACGCTTCGACTATATCTAAAGCCTATGAAACATATAGTCGGCCAACGGACTTGACTGTCAGCCCAAGCTGTCATACACTCGCTTGGGACACGTCAGCCAGGGTTGACGCGCTGTCGATCTATATTCGAAATCTCATCCAAATGGTTAGGTACCAGTACCAGTAACATTTACACTATTAGTATGACGACAACCCTACAAAAAAACGTACGTAATCACGAAGCGTTCACGCGAAGTGTACACTTTATATAATATACAGAACAACGTCAAGAAGGCGATCAGTGACCCGAAAATTATCGTATATCGATGCAAGGAAGAATTTCAACTTTACGTACAGGTGTATTTGTTTGAAAATAAAATACTTTTAAAATAACACTCTTCACGCTCAGTGATTCCTTTGTCTTATTTCATTAGTAAATCGAATATCGCCGGTTAAATTCAACTCTGATCATTTTTAAACATTCTCGTGATCTCTCACTATATAAATGATAGTAATTCAACTCTGATCATTTTTAAACATTCTCGTGATCTCTCACTATATAAATGATAGTTTTTTAGTAGATGTATGTTCATTGTGCATGTCATTTCTTAAGGCCAAAATCGTTATAAGTAATATTTGAATAGGCTATAGGTTTTATCCTGGAAAATGTATCGACGCATACCATCTGTTTAATACAACAGGTGGTTATATGGTTAGTCATGGGCTAGAAAACCCACGGAAACGCAATGGGAAGGTTACTTCCCCATCGATAGAAACATCGACTTCGCAGGATCACTTATTCAACCACGACGCTCAAACTATAATACTTTTTAAAATGTAAAATTAACACTAAACAACACTACAACAAACTAGGATTCACTAAAAAAAAACAAAAAGTGTAGACAACTAAATAAGATTATGAAATGTAAATAATAAAATTGTCGACAAAAATCGTAAAGTAATCAAAATGCCGAATTCGAGCGAGCCTTAAAATTTTAACGCTTAAAAAGCTAAATAAATGAAATATTAATGCTAATACTAATGCTAATACTAATTCATTATTACATTCGCACTTTTTAACAATAATCTGCACTTTTTTCAGACACTTATTACCAACAGTAAATAAATTTATTCATATGACGACCAACTCTACAACTGCGCGCGCCAATTGCAATTGCATTGCAAATCAAATCGCGCGGTTCTCCGACTTCCTGTTACATATTTCCGTCCCTTTTCGCGAAATAATTTTCTGAAATTGAAGGAAAGATGTGATGTATTATTTTAATCAACGGTTAAAACCAGGACATTTAATACTTTAATACAAAATATGTAATATATACTAAGTTAATTCTTAGCACAATATATGAAAATACAAAGGAAAAGTAATAATATGGTATGCTACAGTGACTTCTGCAATTTGTAAGAGCGACGTGCCCCGCCACCACCGCAATACTTATTCCAAACATCCAAGCGCTTAATTAACCGAGTCCGAAGACAAATAGTAATGAGTTTGACTTAAAAAATAATTGAGCAACCTTTATTGGGAAAACTAAAAGACTACGTGATGGGATTTGAACGGGCAATGTATTAAAAAAGTGTTGCTTTTTGGTACTTTTCGTCAAATTAAAAAAAATGGAAACAAAGTACTAATAACTAGTAGTAACTATAGATAGAGACTAAGAACGATTTTCAAGAAAATATTTAATGTACTTATAGATTCATACCTCAATTAGGTTTATAATTGGAAGTCCTAGGTTCAAGTCGGGCCAAGTGTAATAATCGAATTTTTCTATTTAAAAGGTCCCAATAACCAGAGTTGAAACGTCGACGGTTTTTCGCCCGCGTGTGAGGTACGTACTCATAAAGCCGGTCCTGATCTATCACTAGCTAGCTGTAACAAGGTAATATACCCTACAAATTCATCCAACAGATTTAAGGAAAAGCTTGTGAGAGAAATAATTAATTTTAAAGTACTTTTGAATTCTATTGCCTCTGTATTAAAAATAATTAGACAACTAAAGTACTTATCTTTTTAATTTAATAAAGATATTACCAGATTTTGTAGATAAGCCTCGTAGGCAGGCAATAAATAAATAGGTCCTATAACCAAGCTGCCCACGTAACTGATAAACCCATTAGAGTTTATTTGACCTTCTAATCTTTTGACCCATACCATCACCACAGAACGTGATCTGATGTGCTAAGATAATGAAAAAGACAAGGTGTTAAGAGTTTTATATAGGTACTTTAGCTATAAAAAAATTCGCTAGCAAAAATACTACTACTATGGTTTTAAATGACGAAATTGCTTTATATCATGTAGTACTGGCATTTTTTCTAAGCATTTACATACAAACAATAAATGTATGGCGTAGTTATAATAATAGTAATGAAGCGAATGTATCACCGAAGAAAACTGGATCACTTTTTACGGCACACTTTTAGAAAGTTATCGTTTGTAGTTTTAAAGTTAATAGTTCTGTCTGTCTGTCTAGTTAAAATTTACGATATACAATATTATGCGTGTACGCACATGTGTGTTTGTGTGAGTGTATGTGAGTGAGGCATTACGAATATTATATAATAAATAAATATACTACACATATTTTAAATACATATATATTATAAATATAAGCACCCATGACTGGAGTGCAAACATTCGTGCTCAACAAATGACTGCCCCTACCGGGACTCGAACCCGCGACCGCTGGCGCAGAAAGTAGGGTCTCTAACAACTGAGCCAAGCGCGTCGTCAAATCTTATATTACATAACATATTTCATTATAATGTGCATATCCAAATCATTTAACATCTTATAATTTAGTAAGTTTAAAAAATAGAAAAGCTCCCAAAAATTTAGGCGCCATTTCACACGAAAACATCAAAGAATATTACCGTCACGAATAAGATATAAACGGGATTGCGCGTAACGGCACGGATGTCTTTTATTGCTGGAGGTCGCTTCATTAGTTTTTATAGTTACTACCCACCCACCTAATTATGAACTTTCGTGTACAATCCGGTAGTCTTTAGGGTATTAAACCAAACACCTGATAAAATATTTAAGTTATAAGCTCGATCGACGACTCGTTTGGCTCAGTTGGTAGTAACTTTCTGCGCGAGCGGTCGCGGGTTCGAGTCCCGCTGGGGGCATTCATTTGTTGAGCACGAATGTTTGTACTCCAGTCATGGGTGTTAATATTTATAATATGTATGTATTTAAAATTTATATGTGTAGTATATCAACTATCCGGTATCCGCAACACAAGCACGTTAAGTAGCTTACTGCGGAACTAGATGGCGCTGTTGTAATAATGTCCCAACATATTTAAAAAAAAGAAATTTAAAAGATTTAACTAGGTTTTTGAGTATAATAATATTATTAGTAAAAGTTACTCTGCGTGTCTGTTTGTCGCCTTTTAATTTAGAAACTGCTGGACAGATCGTTATGAAAGAAAAGAATATAACTTGTATCGTGGAAACGATTATATGTATATATTTACTAAAAACTCAATCACACTCCATTTGCCTTGCGAGCGAAGACAAGGGAAAAATACAAGTCAGTTATGAACGCTCTAATTTCAGATATCTGTACAAACAAACATGTTATTTTTGTAGTTAAAGATTAGTAGAACTAAACTACTACGGTTCAACTTAACTAAATCTCTTAACTACACACATTAAAGGCTAAATAGAAAACTTAATTTCAACGTATTTCCTGGTCATTTCAGTTTTATCGTGACTAGTCTAAGTGAATGTTCTCTCACTTCTACGAGTATTTCCCTCTACCGTTTCGTTAGACAATATCTATCTTTTATGGTAAAATTCTGGGCGTCAAGTTACCGGTACTGCTTTGAATTTAATGGGAAAATTCGAGTGAGAGATTTGATTTGAAGAGATTGTGTTTTAAATAATTATGTTATTATATAATTTTCAACTTTAATGTTAATAAACTTGACACATCCTGAGTCAATGACCTTGTTTGTTAAAACGCTTGTACATGGCATTTAAGGATCTAAAGCCAAAAAAAACTTATTTTATTCTATCTATCTATTCTTTATTATTAGTTTACTAGTTTACGTGTACGGTAGCAAATACAAAGTCTTGAGTTCGAGTCCCGGGTAGTAAACACTTGACATGTAGTTATGAATTAAAAAAAAACAATGTAACACCCCGGAGCTGGTAGATTTGCAATACTAACAAAGTATTGCTACGGAATGTACAAAAAAGCGTCGAATCTCGAATCTCTCTCTTTCTCTCTCACTGATATTAACAGGATGTAGAGAGTGCGTGAGAGTTGCTAGAATACTTATGTAGCTTCTAAATACGTAGCTAGTCTCAACGAGCTTATTGGTAAAAAAAAAATCCTCCATTATTACACAAATAAACAAATATTACAATAAATGAAAAAACAGTAAAACTAAAGTAATTTTAAGCTATTATACTAGAGCGTTTGCTCATTTTTTTTAATCTAGTTTTTTTCACACCTTGAATTTCGAACATGTGCAAAAGCAAAGACGACCGTTGGACGAGATATTCAACGACAAAATCAATATTACGACATCAAATACCGTCGAAAACGTCGTTAAACATTGAACGTCCTGAAATCTTAATAGGTTAACTGTTCAATATTATACCTAAAACGTTCACAAGCCATTGCCCACAATGATTATGGGAATCTCGGTAACGATCAACCAATGTATAATGGAGCCGTTATGGTAAAATGATTTTTATAAAGTCATAAAAGATAGGTTATCTATGGTTTGCCTTAAATTTTCATACTTATAAATAACCTATCTGATTATAGCCATAAGGCTGATTGCAGATAAAAAAAAGAACTTATAAATAACCTAGTAATAGTCCAGTCAAATAAGGTCTGAAATCAAAATTTACCATACAACTGTAAATTTTTGATATGTTGTAGTTTTAACGAAACAATAACATTGTGTAAAGGTTTTAGTGTTAGCAACAAACAATACAAATTGCATGTCCTATTTAAGACCTTATTTAACTGGACTATAGTTACTCGTAGTAGCTTATTTACTTTTAGCGTAATATTTCAAGTTGAACACGTTTTTATTGAAATATATTACCATGCCCCTTTTAGAAAATGTGACACCAAAATAAAATTATTTTTATCAGACACTTGCTTTTTTTTAATAATGTCAAAAATACCAAGTATAACATACTCGTATGATAAAAATATATTTTACCCGATTTTTTCATATGATTGTAAAACTTCCGACATAGAAAACTAGTTTTACTAAATCGAATGTCAAAAAACTTTAAACATTTTTAAAAATGGCATGTCATTAGAACATAAGAGAAAGAAAATAATCAATGTAAGGTGTGGTATTACGGGCTGTTAAGACTCCCACCTAGCGGTAGCACTGACATTATTAGTAAGCACACGTTTTCAATTCCAACTGAAAACTGAACACTGCAGCTTGGCAAGGTCGGAAAAGCTTTGAGTAGGCTCCCCATACATTTGTGAATGTATGGATTCAAATTTTTAACAAAGATTGTATTCTATTTTTTGTTTGGTAGCTGCTTACTATTAATTCTATTAATTACAATAATAAAATTATCTTAGTTAAATGAAAAGAAATATTTGTTAAAATATTTACCATATTTATATAAGTATACATAAATACATACAATATCGTAATAATAGTAACTTTTAACGTCAACCGTGCCCAGCACTTGTTTCTGTAATACGAGGGGGATGAAGCCAAAGTCCACCACGCTGGCCTAGTGCGAGTTGCAGACTTCTTATGTTTTGATCAAGAACTATCTGCGATCTTCGATTTTCTATTTCTGATAGAATTGCATTTTTATTGTGTAATCATCAAATTAAAGTTCTCAAAATAAAAATAAACTTGAATAGATCATTTGTAGTCTAAATATTTATAGGCAAATCCTAATTTATGCTGATAATATGGATATATTACACTGATGCCCTAGAGGGTAGTGCTTGCGCTAACGCTAAACTTTTCATTGTACTTTCTGTCACTAGTATTTTCTTAGCCTTGCTTTGTAAAATTTGTATTTTTCCAGTATTCCGTTGAACACGCAAGGTACAGGGCTTTTATGTTAACAACTTTGTATGATTTTACTCCTCAAGGACTTTGAATTGAAAAATTAAACTTATTTTGTTCAACAAACGCTATGAATACAGTAACTATATTTATACTTCAACATTTATTTGCAGTATTTTAAGCATAAGCTTGTTAAGCTCATATTTTTCCGTTAATGCCAGAGCTTTTTTAAGTGAAATAATTGCAATGAAATTGTTTTGTTTTTCATATTACTTGATAGGAACGAGGTTTTAATTAGGGTATCATACAAGTGTCTTAAGTTTCTTTCCCTAGTTTATTACATTAATTTAAGTAAGCAATACCTGTTTTATAATGAAATACAATACCTTCGCCCAGAAGATAGAGTGGCGTTTCATCCTCCAAACGTCTTCTACCGACCTGAATGTCCTAGGTTGAACATGTGCTTTTGTAAAAAGCTGTGCCGTGTTAGATCTTTAACGAACTTCCCTATCAAGCTTTAGAACCACTCGTTTTAGCTCTCGACGGAAGCTTACTAGATAAACTTATATAATAAATCATCTATATATATAAAAATGAAACCCGTTTTCCGTTGTCACGACATAGCATGAAAACGGCTTGACCGATTTGGCTAATTTTGGTCTTGAATTATTTGTGGAAGTCCAGGGAAGGTTTTAAAGGTGAATAAATATGAAAGTTGTGCGGAAAAAAGGAAATTAAAAAAAAACTTTATAACATTAATGGCGTTTGACGTATCATGTTATTACCGTTGCCATGGTGCGTGCAATGGTAATTAAATCAGCGAATACATACTGGGAGGTGCGAAGTAAATGTTGTTTTGCGAATGCGTAATAAAACATTTCACCGGGAGGAAAAGTTTACAAAAAATTTATATGTGGACAGAACAACGTCTGTCGGGTCCGCTAGTATTATTATAAATTTAATTTATAAACATACACCATAAGATTGCAAAATTTGCTCACTTTGTCTCAAAGTAAGTCCAAACTTTGAGATAAATGTGTTAAGAATTTACGTGTGTCTTACAACAATTTATATAGGCATTAACTCCTGCTTGATAAATGAAGTAAATCAAATTAATGACTGTACTTACATGGTAATTACTGAAATAGCAGAGTTTACTGCTCATCAGTAGGTTAGGCAACGTATAAATATTCTATCAAATAAATTTCAAACTTAAGCATCACTAAATAAGGTTGAATTTTCTTTAAATGTGGATAATAATTTAAACTACCTCCATCGGAAGATGTTAAGAATATTTGATAAGAAGGGTCTAAATAGCTTTAGCAATGATACTACTAATGCTCCTATACTGTAACTTCGTTGATTATTCAATAACTTGCTCGGTCATAAGCCATGAGCTTTTGTGCATTTAAGTTTCGTACAAGTATGCTATACATTTTTATGAGTTGACGATATTTTCGCATATTTTAACTTTTAAGTTTAGACCATAATCGTAATTTACCTTTGTATATCATTTTTGATAATATTAAATTATTAATGGTGATTGGCACCATATAAATACTAGCCAAAAAAGAAGAAATCTGCAGAAAAATAAAGGTAAGATGGATAATTTGCGCCTTTTTCTATAAAAAAATACATCACAGTATAATAATCTGAGAGCCGAAAAAGCTCTATGGCATTTTCTTTTGCTTTTTATTGGCATCATTATATTTTTTGCAATCGTCGATCGGTTTCGGGCTATAGGTAGAAATATTATACCAATTTATACGTTTCCTTTATATAATTTAACTATGTACCTATATCCCGTATATAAATTTAGCTTTCACTTATTAATATTTTAAATACACAATAAATAAGAAAAAAATAAGCAGCTTGAGGAAAATAAAAAAGCTCGAGCTTTTTTATTGTGCGCGTGTGCATTGTGTGTGTGTGTGTGTGTGTTTGTTTGTTTGTGCGTGAGTATATATTACTAAGCAAGCAACGCCATGGTAAAATAGTTGTAGTTTTATAATGACAAAATCGCCATTTCTTATACAGTTGTATCATAAAGGGCCTTCCTTAATAATTCTGTTTAGAGTTGGTTTAAAGGCTTAGTTATTCATAGTCCAAGTTGGGTGATTATAAAAGTTGATATCAAACATAGGCCCTGTTGATATGTTTTAGCCGCGCTAAGGACTTCATATTACACGTAATATATTACTTTATGAGATTTAGTACACAAACTAAACATACCTTGGTTAATTAAAATTTTCATTAACTCTACATTTCACATTAGGCTTAAACTTCTTATAAGTTATACGCTTATGAACGGTTTATGTTGAATTTTAATAAATTATTTAATATCTTACGTAAATATAATATTTGTGTGTTATAAATTAGAATATTATATTTTCATAAGGGTGGGGGGTTCAAGGGGCCTAGACAAAGTAACAATCGATTAGCGAAAGCGATAGTAGAAAAGTCCAAAATGTATGGGTTTGACATAAGACTTAGATATGTCACGTGATATGTTGTCAACGAATAGATGATGGTAGACAATGTACATTCATTTCAATTATTAGTGATTTAAAGTTCAAGATGCATACGCTGCGTTTAAGCGATGACGATTGTAGAAATCGAATCGCTTCATAACGAATGCCGGTTGGCTATAGGCCAAAAATCTATAGGCTATAGCGTTCGGTTCGTAGCAAATAAATGGCAAGCTAGAGAACATATACAAACACAAACTCTAACATAACATTTATATTAATAATTTTTTTACTCCGATCAGGAATAGAATTCACAATCGCCGTCACAAAGTAAGTTGTAAAACACGATACAATCTTTTATAATCAAAATTTATATCGCAAACGTAATATTCGGACGTGACGTCAAGGTCCGGTTTTAGGGTCGACAGCGAAAGTGTCAATCGGGGACAAGAAAGCGAAAATAGGTACAAGGTTACTGCTTGCATAAACTTGCGGTAATACTATTCGGTCTTCCTATTCAATACCAAACATTCTATGTTATGAATCAAACTAGTTTTAAAATGATATTAAAATATTCTAGACTTATTAATTTAAATCTAGCTTAGATTAAGTTTTAAATGGTTTATTTTAAGTCTAGATCTTTTATAGTTTTTTAATTATTACTTGTGAACTTTAAAAAAAAATCAATTATCTTCTAGTATAATTACTAATAATATATATCTACTTGCTTTCAATTACGCCGCCTGTCTGAGGTAATCATTTTGGCAACACGTCTGGTTAGTAGTGTGTATATACTGTACAACAATGATCCGCCATTTTAATGGCTCACTGCTGGAAATGCATATTTCTCCAATGCAATTTGATGTAAAGGACATTGGAAAAATGATTTTTGAAAAGTACTAAGTTATGTCGGATATGGTTTTCATTATACTCTCTCATTATATCCTGATAAGACGACAAAGGACTAGAAAACGATTAGAAGAAAATATCCTGTTTTCTAAAATAACTAAACCAATTAACAAAAATACAATATTACAAACATACAGTTGTAAAATATTAATAAGATTCATATACTGGACAAATAATTCGCATAATTCACAAAAAACACTTTGTTGTGACAATATGTTAATTATCACCATATAAATGATAACATGAAGATGTCAATAAATAAATAATAACTGGCATTTACGATAATCAGCTGACAACACGTCGAGCTATTGAAGCGGTTAATTACTAACGGTTATTTATAACCGTTTTTTAAATGGGTCTACATTCGATTCCTAGTTAAAGCAACACTGTATTGATATTATAGTCATACTAGCAATTGCCGCGGCTCCACCCGCATTGGTAGAAAGATGAAAATTTATGGTTATAGGTATTATTTGATGCCAAATCAAAAAAAAAACAAAATTTGTTCTAAAAATAAAAAATAAATATGTGTAGAGGGCCACCCTTATCATCTAGGGGAATAAAAAATAGCCTACGACCTATTCTCGGACCTACCAAATATACACAAAAAAAACATAAAAATCGGTCAAGCCTTTTCGGAGGTGTTCGATAACAAACACTGTGACACGAGATTTTTATATATTAGATTTCAGTTCACAAATTATATCACTACGTATTAAAAACACTCTCGCCGTACGAATGGGGACATGAAGGTCGACGTCAAATATGCGTTAAACGAGAATGTGATATTTCAATAATCATTAATATTTTTTACGTAGGTACAAGTAAGGTCAGTTTCCCTTATTAAGTAACTTGCGCTATTGAACTTGACATACTTGATCGTAGAGCCAATACAAAATAATACTCTATACGTACAATGACAATCAGCTTGAATAAGATTTTTTTTAATCTAAAGGTACATTTAATTAAAATTTAAGCGAATAAAGCGGGATATTAAATTTTTGTTGAAAATCCTCATTGAAACAGTCATTATTATCGATACAGAGGCCGAAACTATAATTTTTAGAAATCTTTAATGTATATAATGTAATAATACAAACTATTAGACAGATTTTGATGAAATTTGGTATAATATTATATAGCTGGTTATCTGGAAATCTGTAACGTATACATACGGTTAAGGAGTATGGTACAATAACTAGGGATAAGCCCGAACAGAGCGAGGGTATATCCTAGAGATCTATATAATATTATTATTATTATATCATAATAATTGAACATTATAACAACAGCGCCATCTAGTTCCGTGGTAAGCTACGAGGCTTGTGTTACGAATACCAAATAGTTACACTACACATATATAAATTTTAAATACATACATATTATAAATATAAGCACTCAACAAATGAATACCCCCAGCGGAACTCGAACCCGCGACCGTTGCTACAGAAAGCAGGGCCACTACCAACTGAGTCAAACGTGTCATCATGTGTAAATGATTCTTGTACACACAAATACCTTGAAATGAAAAATAGGTCTCTCATAAACACACATTACATTTATATCATACGAGTATGATCATCGAAAAATCAGGACGATCGATTTCCGCGTGAATGAAGGACAGAATAACAAAATGGTTTCTCATCATACATTATTTTTATTTCCAAAAGTAATAATGACATTATCACGTCGTTTGTGAACAAAATATTATGTAAAATATATACAATATTATGTATATTGAATAAAAAACATTAATAAAATCAAGTTAATAACAGCTAATTGAAAATACAGATAGGTCCGTTATATACATATATTATACATATTTTAGCCCAGTAGTAACGTGCTCGCTGTATAACCGAGTGACGCGGGTTCAAATCCGGGTCTCGCACATCTGATATTTTCATGTACGAATTACTTCTATCATGATTACCACTTGTCTTACGGTGAAGGAAAACATCGTGAGGAAACCTGCATGTCTGAGAAACCTAATAAGTTTTCGTAAGACATGTGAAGTCCGCCAACACGCACTAGGCCAGCGCGGTGGACTATGGCCTGATCCCCCTCGTACTGAGAGAGGCCCGTGGGACAGTGAGACGTTAAAATGGGCTGAAGACTAAAGACTAAGACTAATAATGTGAGTATATATATGATATCCTTATTTATCAAATGATCATTTTTTTTTGGTTTTAGAAACATTGTCAAATATTTTTAAAGTATCTTAAACTTAAACATAATATAATAAAAAAGATTTTACAAAAATATGCACAAACATCGCCGGCCAAAAAAAATTAATGAAGCGAAAGAAAGCAATATTAATTTACTTTGTTGTCAAAATAATATGGCGGTAACGAGGGCGAAGAAACACAAATGGCCGGAGAAAAATAATTAGCTTCGCAAAAAACAGCTGTCATCCGCTCACACTGTAAATAAGAAATTGTTATTATAAGACAGTAGGGCCTCTATGACCTTTAGAATCATAAATTATTTACACAACTTGAAATGGTAGGCGGTTATACGTAAAAACATGAAAGAAGCTCAGTTTCATCTGCAATATACTCTTTTTAATTTTTGTTTTAAGTAGCTTTCAGTCTTGGTAGAATGAAGTAATCTTGTTTAAGAAGAAGCAAGCCAAATTAGTTACTTAATTTTGGATTTCTGTGCCCATAAACAAAGTTGCGGCAACGTATCTTAGTAAAACAAGTATAAAAATAACTTAATCTTTTGGCACATTAACTTCTACTTTTGAAAGACATCTGAAGACTAACTACGAGGCTTTTGTAACGGATACCAAATAGTTGATACG
Source organism: Boloria euphrosyne (assembly GCA_951802675.2). Lineage (NCBI taxonomy): Eukaryota > Metazoa > Arthropoda > Insecta > Lepidoptera > Nymphalidae > Boloria > Boloria euphrosyne. Next base: position 8,459,176 of record OX637891.1, read on the forward strand.
CAACACATATATAACATTAAATATTATAAATATTAAAAACAATGACTAGAGTACAAACATTTGTGCTTATCACACAAATTAATTCCCCCAACGGAATTCGAACCCGCGAACGTTGGCACAGTAAGTAGGGTCACTACAAACGCGAAGCTAACCGGCGTTAACACTATCGTAAATATATAAACACCGCTGGAAATAGGAAGTACATAATAAAATATACGCATTACCTTAGTTCGTATTTTATGACTTATACGGCAGCTTTGAAATGTGCAGAAAATATCTACTACTTCCGTTTTGCTACTTCTTTTCAAGAATAACCTTTTTTAAATGTAAAGCAATAAAAATGATAGTTGGTACATAGATAATGTATTAAAATAGATATTTTTTAACTATGTAATAGACTAGAATGTGGTTCAAGGTTAAAGTAAATATATTTTGTAATATTTTTTGTTATTAACATTAAAAATGAATGCATACTACTGCCTTAATCAATATTAAAGCGCTTGTTTAAGCTAATCATTTCTACACATTATTTTATAACCTAGCAAGGAGTACAGAACTTCACTCAGCCAATTGAAATTACATTGTACAAACCAATATGTATTGCTGCTGTTCAGAGAACCTACATGTCTAAGAGCACCTAGCACGATTTTGAAAGACATCTGAAGACCGCCAATCCGCAAGTGACCAGCACAAAAACACCACAGAATCAATTTAAATATAATATTTGTGAACAACATTGCAACACAATTATTTTATAACTATTTATGCCACGTGATATCTACACAAAAACTATTAATAACAGGAAAAAAATAAGTTTTAACAGCTTTATAACTTTTAATATTATTTGGTCCATAAACTTTTTAAAAGCTGCAAGAAAGTCTTTTGTTCTTCAGGTGCTAAGTCTGTGCATAAAGAAGGATAAATTATTTTAAACTCGTCATTTGTTTTTGTTACAGGTAATAACGGGCATTCATGTGTACTTCGTGCAGCTTAAAAAAGCAATGATTGAGAGTGAGTTAGTGATGAAAACTATTTTTAATGTTATGAGTATATGTCGTACCACCTGCATACATACAGGTGGTTCTGTAGGACTTACCTGCACCTCCCCCGTTTTAATGGGACACTTAATCGCTCAATCAACTATGACCCCTTGATAGCAAGTTTGTCGAAGCAAGCCACAATAACCGCGGAGTTGCTCTAACGGTCCACTTTGCTATATGAGTAGCTGAAGCAACCCCTAAAGAACACCGAGATCTCGAGATCGAGAGATCGATGAGATCTCGCAGTTCGTTTCTTGGGTTCGCGCCAATCTAAACTGTTGGACGTCAATGAACTCCTCTATCACAATATAGTTCATTGGAGGACAGTTTCCCCATCCCTATCCTATCCTCATTTTAGTTTTGTTTTCTCCACCATCAAAAAAACTTTGTACAAACATAAGTGCAAAAACCATATAACCAAAACAAAATACGAGTGAAAATCGTTTAAGAAATTAAACCGTTAAAATTTAAAATGATAAGGACGAAATATAATACCTTCTACTTTAAAACTCGTTATTAAAACTATCTGGGGATGCACGCACAACGAAAACAATAGAGAGAGAACAATCATCCGTGTGATTGATTATGACAGAGGGCCTCTTCGCATATCGTGGACTGTGGAGTGTGGACATTACTACCGAAATATACGATCCGATATTGTATATAACACTGTATTGTTTGTGTTGTTGCTTGTTTCGGTAAAGCATTCGAAATGTCGGGAACTAAAAATCAAAATAAATCCGCGACAAAATCCGAAAAGGTATGTTAGAATGGCCCTCAAAAGTAAAAGACTTACTTATCTCTTTCGTTTATTTACAAACTTGAATGGTTCTAATTTTCAAAATTAATACTAAATTTACAAAAATATCACAACGAGACACGTCGTACTTTCACTGTGGTCGTTACACTTCTGCTTGACGTTTGACATCTAAGCATTTATATAAATCAAAATGTCAATGTTGCCATCGACTGCATCGTATCGATTTTAACCAAATTAATAAATAATCGTTACTTATATTAAAAATCGACATTTAATATTAAAAAAAACGTGAAAATTATGAACTAATAATTAATTATTAAATTATTTCTGCCATATTATTCTATATTATATTAAAAATTAATATTTATGTTTAAAAAAAATGTACAAATTATGATGAGTATGCTAACAGACGGCCGTCCTGTGAACGGAATGTCCCCATTCCGGCTCGGCCATCCGAGAAGCCCAAGATTAAATCTAAAAAAAAATAATAATAATAGTGAAACACAATAATATAGCACGACTCAACAACAAAATTAATCTAAATAGTAAGAATTACTAAAATTAGATAAAAAAAAATCCTGCTTTCTTATTAATCTAAGAATTTTGATGCACATTCAGATGAACGACGCAGCTGGAATTTTACTGGGACACCTGTGAAAACCAAATAAAGATTAGATGTTGATATAGTATATAATATGTAAAGTATGTATTATTTTAATAAATTTCAGTGGTTTCATACAAGTAGAGTATAATTTAACACAACTCAAATCTAAGCGATCAGAATTAAATAACAATTCCTGCTTTCTCATTAATCATTTCTACAACCATGATCTAGAATTTTGATGTACATTCAGATGAGCGACGCAGCTGAAATTTTACGAGGACACCTGTGAAAACCAAATAAAGATTAGATGTTGATATATTACATAATATAAAAAGTATATTATCATTTTAATAACTTTCAGTAGTTTAATACAAGTAGAATATAATTTTAATGATAAGCAAAGCAATAAGCAATGATTTTAGCCGTTTATTATTCACAGATATCACTAGATATCTAGATTTAGAGTTATCACTGCAATATATGACAAGATATTTCACTTGTCTGTGATTTTACATTTAACAATAGTGATCACTGCATTCAGCAGAATGTCTCACTTATAAAATATTTCGTGACCCATTCAAAAAACAGCGTATTAGACTTATATATTTCGTGATCACTGCATATAGCAGCATGTCTCACTTATAAAATATTTCGTGATCTATGCATAAAGTGACCTCACTTACCTATATATTCCATGATCACCGCTTGTAGAAGCTCACCTCACGTACTTATATTATATAGGGTTCACCGCATATAGCAGCATGTCTCACTTATTTCGTGTTCACCGCATATAGCAGCATGTTACACTTATATATTTCGTGATCATTGCATAAAGTAACATATCTCACTTACCTATATATTCCATGATCACCGCTTGTAGAAGCTTACCTCACGTACTTATATTATTTAGTGTTCACCGCATATAGCAGCATGTTACACATATATATTTCGTGATCACCGGATATACCAGCATGTCTCACTTATTTCGTGTTCACCGCATATAGCAGCATGTTACACTTATATATTTCGTGATCACCGGATATACCAGCATGTCTCACTTAGATAAATCGTGATCACTGCATTCAGCAGAATGTCTCACTTCATATGACGTAGTTTAAACAATGATCACCCCATATAAGGGCAAATTTCATACAATTATTCCTAGTGATCACCGCATACAGCGGCATATTTCACTTATATATTTCGTGATCACTGCATATAGCAGAATGTCTCACTTATAATTAGTGATCACTGCATTCAGCAGAATGTCTCACTTCATATGACCTAGAGTTTAAGCAACGATCACCCCATATAAGGGCAAATTTCACACAATTATTCCTAGCGATCACCGCATACAGCGGCATATCTCACTTATAATTAGTGATCACTGCATTAAGCAGAATGTCTCACTTATAATTACATATATACTTATAATTACACATATATATATAAAGCATCGTATCTGTGTAGTTAAGTATAATATACCACTTACTTATATAATTAGTGTTCACTGCAGAATATACTTTTGTATTACATTTTATAATATACTACGAAATACAGGAGTTCGGTTTTGAAGAGCACTAATAATATTATTTTAACAACAATTATTTGCAATTATAACAAAATCATATGACATCATATTTATTCTTTCATAGCAGTCTGACTTTTACCAGTGTTCCTAACAGTAAGTTGTCCTATTCTTGTTTTTGGAATTCTTTAGACTTTTCTACAATGGCGAATGACGTTTTGTTTCTTTAGTCTTATTTTGAATGTTAATTTAACTCCATTGCACTTTGTTTAAGTGATTGTCTCAGACCTATACTCTATTTATCCATGGAGGGGTCGCGATTACATTCAAAATATTTTTGGCTCCAACTTCTTTTACATATATATGTATATATATTTTTTTTATATGCCGAAGTAAAATTGCTAGTTCCTCTAACTGACAAGTTTGCTTTAATATCACTAAATATATATATTTTGAAATAAATAATAATATATAAATATGTTGGGACACTTACACACTATCTAGTTTCATGAGCCTTATATTATGAATACCAGATGTTTGATACTACAGATATATAATTTTTTTGATGTACATGCAATATACATATTATAAATATAAACATCTATGACTGAATCACAAACATTCATGCTCAACAAATAATTACTTACATCGGGACTCCAAGTTAATTATCTTGCTTTTAAGGTTTCTAATAGTTTGGTAAATATAAATATGCTAAACCTATCAATGATGCCCAAAATAATAGATAACTGCTTTCACTTTTAAGAAATTGCTCTATATGGTCCATTTGCAAAGTGTGAAACGGAGTGTGAGCCCTTAGGTTTCAGGTGAAGCAGTATTTTTCATTGTAGATGCTTCGTTGTATGCTATATGCTCCGGTATGGAGAATGCAAATCCTAGTCTTATACAAATATATTCATTTTAAAACAGAAAATTTTATCTTTGGTTTTATCTAGAGGGAGATGTCCTAACTCATCGTGGCTACAATGAAATATCCAATTCAATTCATCGCCAATTCTTATATATTCCGTTATCCTTTATGACGTATTGTTTTATAATAATAAGTATACTGTAAGTATCCAAATTAGCCTTAACTAGTTTTAATTTATGGTCAGTCAATTGCACCGCTTGTAACCATCCGGTTATTATTACACTCACTGTCTTTGACGTTCGAGTATCTTCGGAATGTTCAATTTGTAAATGGAGGGGGGATTCTGGCCTAAAGCTTCCGCGTGCTGCAGTTTCCCCTGGATTGTATTTTATAGTAAAATTGTGTTCCTGTTGAAACAACTACCATACCAAGAAACAACTTCCTATAAAATATATACGAAGCTCCTTTACTGAAAGAACTTCGTCACGTGTCTTATTCTGAAGTATGCAACACGTTGTAATGGTGCCTTCTCATTGGGTCTTTGCAATAATATCATCCACGCGCGGTTTTACTTGCGTCACGCTTCTGCAATGCCCTTCGGATTATGCAATGTTGCGAGGAATCATTCATCATCAATCACTGTTAAAAGTAGATTTGTGATCTTGACCCAATTTTCAAGATACATTCTTAGTTGTCGCAAGATTTGTCAATGATTTTGCTATGCTATTAAATCCAGAAATAAATCTCCGAGGAAAGCTTACAAGCCATACAAACTGTCTCTGAATAGTATATAAGAAATTTGAATACAGCATTCTTACTACCTAGTCGTAATACGTCGTAATACCTCCTTCCTTCATATATCAAGTAGTTGAGCTGTTTCAAAGCAAGAACAGTATTTCGCAGAAATATTAAAATTTATCGAAACTTAGCTTGATCTTCAATGGTAGAAGGAGGAGATAGGAGATTATCCATATATCGAATAGCCAAATCATACGCATTCTTTCCGAGAGCTCCATTTACTATATGCCGAACCACAGTTGCGGCATAACCAGATTAAATAACATCCTCGTACATTTATAGTGCCCTTCTGGCGTCGTAAGTGCTGTTAAGTGCTTCGACTCTTCTGACGTTCATATTTAATACTATCTGGATTTAAGATTCAGACAAAACATTTTCTTAATAAATTGAGTAAGTCTTGCAACTATTGTTCTTTATCTTCCATTAAATTTTCTTCAATACGTAAGATTTCCGTATTAATAACTTTTTGACTTATAGGCTTGTCAGGATGTTATCGAGAGCAATTCGTCCCACTGTCAATTCAGTTGGAGGCTTTTTAAAGTATATTATTCTTGTACACAAAGGATGAGCACCAGCTAAAAGCTTTTCCTTCTTTACTAAAATACGCCAGGTATAGTACTAGTATTTTATTTTACCCTCTTTAAATGATATATTTCCTGGTAAGTTATGATATAGTTTTAATCTCACTCACTACGTATCTGGATTATCGGTATGTGTCTCACGACAGTGAAGTCTGCATTATAAATATCTATTCTATTAATTTCTTCCTTACACGAAAGCAAAATTAAAATAGTATTGGTATATCTATTTAATTCCAGTGATGTTTCTGTTTGTAATAGCAAATCCGTATCTAAAAATTCATTGGATACTACGACATGGCTTTGAGGTTAACTTTTATAAAATCCAGAGAAACATTGACGTCAACCTTTCGTAAGTGATTAAAACTCCCAAAAGCAAAACCTTCTATAAGCGTTTTCATCATTCTGATCTAATTGCTCAAATAAAAACTTGCGTTGACTGCCAGATTCTCTCAAACGCCACTTTACCTTTTTTTTAATATAAGAATAATCATAATAAAATGTATATTATATAACTCATCCTGGGTCGTGATGGAGAACATTGCAGGCATTTTGTTATTCTGTTCTCTATATTAGACTTTAGAAATATTTCAAATTTTTAGTTTAAATCTCTTGTGTTTATATTTCCTTTCCGCCTACATTACACGAGCTGACAAAACCTGGATTTATTATAACAATATTCTTCAAGTGTATCCTCTCTATACGGTTCCTTCTTGCTAAAATTTTAATTTATTTGTCAACTAATTACGATCAGAAAATACAATAATAATTTTTATCTGCCACACTTTTTATACTATTCAACTGAAGATGAACTTTCATATCAGCTCCGTGCTAATCAAGACAACTTGAGCAGTGTATAAAAACCCGTTTGGGTGTCACTCCATTTATGTATAATTGCCATCTCCTTAACCCTTTTGAGCCAAGTTTTAATGAACTGAGTTTTCTGGCTAGGGTTGAAGCTATTGCATGACCATCAAATGTGTTTTGTGTATGACTGCTGAGTGCGTTGACAAATCTTCAAAATCCATTAAGTCATTGTTTCTGCTGTATGGTTCTAGATTCGAACTGAATCTCGAAACTGAAATGAAGACTTCTTCTTCCTAAACGCATTTCTATTTTCCAATTAACTCTCCGATAAACGGATGCGCGATGCCGACGTGTTCTACGAGGTTTGTAGTATCTTCCTCATTTTTCTCTTATGTCCATCATGCGTCACTAAGCCACTTCGCTAAGAGTCCGAAATTGTACTGATAGGTATTGTCATTAGTATGTATTATTAATAGTAGTTATTTGAATTTATTATTAAGATAGAATTTAAGAAAAAAATATTTATGACTATATTAGATTTAAATTTTCTATACAAATTATTTAATGGCGAGGTCGATAGCAGTCGTCTGCTTGAGAAAATAAAAATAAATGTGCCCTGGAAACCACCTCGAAATCCATGTCCATTTCTCAAAACAAGTAGATACAGGACTAACTTAGGAAAATATCACCCGTTTGCTCGAATGTCGCGACTATTAAATGCAATACCAACAGTAGACATGGGTTTCGATACATTTAACACATTTAAACAAAAATGTTACGCGTACTTTACGTGATTTAGTGGATTCGCACATCTAAATTATTATTTTGTAATTATTATCATTAGTATTAATTTTATTGTTTTTGTTAAAGATTTTGTTTTGTTATTTTTTTTTCACTTTCTTAGATATATTGGTTTTATCACTAACTTTAATTTAGTAATGCTGTCAACACTGTTCCGGTGCATGTTGTGTTCTCTAGTAATTGGGGGTACATTTTAAGCAATGTTTAAAGGAGACTATTATTATTTTTGTATTTTATTATGTACTTCTGTTGGAGATCCTTAATAAATAAATAAATAAATAAATAAATAAATATATAATTATTATAATTATAATAAGCAATATATTAGAATAGGTGTATCCAAGGTTATATAATATGGTTGTACCAGATTGATTATAAAAGTTGATTATAGAATATTATTATTCTTATCCACATTAACTATATGATTTTGAGATTTAAATCATGGTTAATGTAGATACATCAATAACGACTCTTTCTTTGATTACGGATATTTATATGTGACAATTTATTAAGTTAAATTATCATAGAAACAGTTATTAAAATTATGAAGTAAAAACATCGAACACAATATCTTAAAACATATTATAGTAGTAAATTCATTATAATATAATTTATTCAATATAAATAATATTCCTTTGTAAAACATCAAATTGATGATTATATAATATAAATAATAAAATTAAATTAAAAGTCTGAAGAAAAATGTATTATTATTTTACTTAGGTATATAATACACATTAACATCCTTCAAATTTATTTTCTATCTATTTTTTAAATATTTGATTAACTATTAGTGTGATAATTGATAATTGATAATAATATTATAAAGTAATAATATAGATGAGAGAAAAAAAATATAATTTTAGGGTAGATTAATAAAACATCTTATATCTCAATGATAAATTTAAAATGATATTAAGTAAGTACAGTAGTACTATGTCGATTTCTATTGCAAAATGAACATTACTTGATAAAACTTTACTTCGACCGACGTAATGTCTTAATTTCATTCTGTACAATTATATTATAAAACAAAGAGTACATACCAATGTGAGCTGATCCGTACCGCTTCTGAACTGTTACGGTGCGGTCCCACGGCGCGCCGGGCGACGGGCCGCGCCAGGCGTTGCTCCGCCCGTGTAGGCCCGTCGCGGCCCGTTTTGAGCGTTCCCACGGCCCGTGCCCGCCTGGTGCGGTCTGTTGTCTGACATTCTCCACTCCATCAAGTGCGTGTACGCGCATGCGCCGCCGCAGGCGAAATGAACGATTAACCCCTAACTAACATAGTGACTTTTTGTTACATAACCAACATCGTGGGGTAAAAATCCAGCCCAATTTCAGAGCTATATATATTACAAAATAATATTCATATCATTGCTTGATAACTTTTTGTAGTTAAGTTCATCATTTTTATTTAAATATATACAAAAAAGGACAATTTTCCTTTGACTTTGGTTTTAGTTTTTTTCAGGACTATAAATGTTACTTATTCGTTTTTGTTTTTTTTTTTTATGGGACAAAGGGGGCAAACTGGCAGGAGGCTCACCTGATGATAAGTGAATACCTCCGCCCATGGACATCTGCAACACCACAGGGCTTGCAGATGCGTTGCCGGCCTTTCAGGAAAAGGAGGGAGGGAGGAGGGAGAAGGACGGGAGGAGGTATGGGGAGTGGGCCTCCCGGACTCTCACTCACCGGACGAAACGCGACAGCATAGCTGCCACTTCACGCCGGTCTTCTGTGAGAGAGTGGTACTATACGGGGCGTGCCGGCCCATTCGGCTGCTACCCGAAGGTAACAAGCATGGCACTACCACTTGGATAGTTCACTTTCGATCATCTTTACGTACAGAGGTAACAGTGTCCAGATTTCACTCTCTTTGCTGGTGGTTCGCCATCGTTCATCAACATCCAAGAAAATTATAAATTTGTTCTCTTAGCTCTTTCGAATACCTGAAAGCATCATGTTTTCTCTTTTTAACATGAAGTTTAATCAAAGAAGGACCAAGATCTTTGATGAAGATTCGCCGTTTCATTTTTGATTCAAGTTTGCAAGCTCTGAATATGAAAACTGATTACTGTTGAAATATTCATCTGATGATGCTTCTGCATCGCTTTCAATTTCCATCTCACTTTCTGTGTCATGACCACTTTCAGCAGTTACGCCATCTTCATAATCACTCTCAAATTGATTTAGTGGCAGATTTGTAAGCTCATCTTCCTCTGAATCATTGAACATGGTCATTATTTGTTCTTCATTTAAATATTTTAACATTTTGTGGCAAAAATATGTTAAAAATATTAAAAAAACAAGAACTTGTTCGAAAAAAATATGTTACACTAATAACATAGTGGGGTAAAAACTTACCCCAAAGGCTAATAGCACGAAAACCATCCAACGTTGCGTGCTGCGCATCCACCTGTTCCTGTTCCTAGCGCATGTGCTCGACTGAGAATACCTGGCCGTGGAAGTCGCTAATAAAAAAGGTTAAGGAAATATAATCAAAAATATACGACTGGGGTATTAATTTATTTCACTATGTTAGTTAAGGGTTAATAAGCAACGTAGACGCGCCCATACAGGCCGCGACGGGCGCCAACGCGCCGCGCCGCGCCGCGCCTTTGAACTTACCGACTCCCGATGGATCGGACGGACGACAAGAGGCCACCACGGGCTTCATCGGATGCATCGGTTCCCACGGCCCGTCGTCCGGCGCGGCGCGGACTCATCTGTGAGAAAAACGGGCCGTGGGACCCGGCTTTTAGAATGGCCCTCAAAAGTAAAAGACTTACTTATCTCTTTCGTTTATTTACAAACTTGAATGGTTCTAATTTTCAAAATTAATACTAAATTTACAAAAATATCACAACGAGACACGTCGTACTTTCACTGTGGTCGTTACACTTCTGCTTGACGTTTGACATCTAAGCATTTATATAAATCAAAATGTCAATGTTGCCATCGACTGCATCGTATCGATTTTAACCAAATTAATAAATAATCGTTACTTATATTAAAAATCGACATTTAATATTAAAAAAAACGTGAAAATTATGAACTAATAATTAATTATTAAATTATTTCTGCCATATTATTCTATATTATATTAAAAATTAATATTTATGTTTAAAAAAAATGTACAAATTATGATGAGTATGCTAACAGGTAGTTTCATTTATAAAACTATTATGTTTAGTTTTCATGCAGTCTTGATGTACTCTTAGTATAATTAGATTAATTTAAGCTTTTGATATGATAAATAAATAAATAAAATAATATATTGGGACATTATTACACACCATCTAGTTCCGGGGTAAGCTACGAGGCTTGTGTTACGGATACCAGATAGTTGATACACTACACATATAACTTTTTAAATACATACATATTATAAATATTAACACCTATGACTGGAGTACAAACATTTGTGCTCAACAAATGATACCCCAGCGGGACTCGAACCCGCGACCGCTGGCACAGGAAGTAGAGTCTATACAAATTGAGCCAAACGTGTCGTCAAATGTCGATATGACAAATCTGAGGTTTAACAATTAAATCCTAGGTTTTAGGAATATTTTTTACTGAAATACTCTTATATAGATATTATATTTAGACATCAATATGCAATTAGCCAATTTTATATTTTACGTATTTTATATGGTTCCGCCCCAGGCTGCGGATGCGTGCGCACGCGCCCGTACGGCGAAAACTGCGCTCCGCTAGCTAAAATAGCCTCAGAAATAGAAATAAAATTCTGAAAAGTGGCAAAAAGTGCGAATTTTAAACTTTAAAGTGACTAATATGGTGTAGATAGTGCAGATAAACATAGATACAGTTTTTAAAATTTCGAAATCGCATCATTTTGACCGATTTTGAACGAAAAACAATAAAGTTACTAGTGAAAGTGACGGTCTTTCGCGTGCGCCGCCGAAAAGAGATCGATAACCCCTATTTTTTATTACGGCATTTGGAAGAGGCCATCGAACTGCACATTTGAGGAAAAAACCAGATTTTTTTAAGTTCATTTAGACAGCTAAAACCTCAAAAAACCAGATTGACGTAAATGGCTCGTTTCGCAGTCGGTTAAGTTACAAGGCCGGGACAGCCATCATATGAAAGCTCAGGACGCCAGGATTACAGAAAGGTTTTTCCCACTAAAATATTCCTAACCGTTTAGCAGATATTTAACATACAAAAATCCAAAATTTTTGCCTATTTTCAAGAATTAATTACTAGAAATCTATAGTGACGACCCCCCAAAAATTTATTAAAATCGACGGAGAATTTCATCAGCTGTCGAGATCAAAAAAAATTTCATCGAAATCCGATCAGGGAATCAAAAGTTATTCAAGAAAAACTAGAATAAGGTAAAAATAGCAAATGTAAATGTTAGGTTAAATTTCTTTACGTAAAAATACATATTAGAGACATACTTTTGCATGTGGATTTGCGCGTCGATTTAATTTTATTTAAAGTAGAATTTTGTATAAAAAAAAAAAAAATTTTTTCTCAAAGATTTATTTACATATTTTAATTTGAATAGTTAGTAAAGATAATATATTGAGAAATTTAATAAAAATTTTAGATAATATTTTAAGTTTAAAAAATAGGTAGTAAGTAAGTTAAAAAAAAAAAAAAAAAAATTTCAAAAGTGTAAATTCGCGTAAGACATAACTAGTAAAGTAACTAGAACCCAAAAATATAAGAAAATTCAAAAAAATTTGAAATTTAGCTAAATCCGCATACAAAAATATTAAATTAAAATTAACATTAATTACTCAACAAAACCATACCGACCTTGGGCTCACTGGAAAGGGCCCGACGAGATCTAGCTGCTCCCACGCTTCGTAGCTCCCGGACGTGAAAAAAAAAAAAAAAAAATGTCACAAACATCACAGACCAGCTCTGTAGGCAGCTCACGTGGAGCTTCTAAAACATTACGAAAAAACGTTCTATTAAAAGCTCAGACAAAAACTAATGAACAACAGCCAAACTCAGGAAACGATGTCAACTCTGAGCATACGCTACCAGCCTTCACCGGGGAGGTCACCACAGCCATTACTATAACCGCACCCTCTGAGGCCTCCACCCAGTACACTGGCGAGGAGCTCACCAGACCCGGGGCGGCTGGGCCCATTGCAAGGACAGACGATGAGTGGTCTGACGCTGAAAGCAGCATCAGTAGCCGACGCTCATCCATAATACCCTCGTCATCAAGAAGGACTGGCATTGCAATGGACCTAGCCACCCAAAGGGCCAATGAGCTACTTCTAGCGGGTAAAGAGGCGCTGGAAATGGCGGGAAAAATGAAGCGCGAGTCCAAGGCTGAGGCAATTGAGTGCCTGCAAGCGCTCTATGAGACCGTCCTCGCCTTGTCAGACTCGCGCTCAAGGCACAAAGTCCTTTTGGAACAAGAGAGAGTAAGATCGGCCAGAGAACTCGTGCGAGTAGAGCGAGCTCATAATAAACAGCTTACTGACCTCTTTACCTCCTACAGTATCAAACTAGTTGAGATACAGGAGCTTCTTAACACAACCCATAAAGTAGCAGAAGCAACTAAGTCGTGGTTGTCCTATGAGATGGACGAGCCCATTAAAACCATTGAGGTCATAAAGACTGAACTGAGATCGATCTCGGTTAAGGCCCTCAACCCGGCTACTCTTGCAACACCAACATCTCCCGCGGCTGACAGCTCGACAGGAAAAACTGAGGCGGCACTCAGTGCGGTGACGGGCCGTCTGGGGGACCTAGCCGACCAGCTCAGGGACCTACGGCACGGTTGCACAAGGATTGCGGACAGACTACAATCCCTTGAGGCGGCCGGCCGGGGTCGGGCTGGTCGGGGAGGTTCCCCTCCGACGTCACTGTCGCCGGAATGGGTGGAACCCTTGCGAACCGAGCTGAGTATAGCAATCAAAGAACTGAAGGACCTCAAGGACGCTCACTCAAAGCCTACAGAATCACTTGGCCAAACACACGAAACCAAAGTCATAGAGGATAACATCGCTCAACTAAACCACAAGCTCAAGGATACAATAGCTACGGAACTAACACTACAAAACCAGAAGTTAAAAGAACAAGTAAGTGATGCTGTGGAAGTCCTAGTGGAAACTGTGGGCCCCATTAGGACAGCTGTCGAGTCCCTCAGATCGGAGATAAAGGACCACATGAACCCCGCGCTACAAATGGATCACAATGGCCCTCCAAAGGAAAAACCTATGCCCTCTTATACATTTGATACCACCCAAAACAAAACACCATCTCCTCCCTCATCCTACTCCGAAGCCCTCACGACGCCACGGAGGGCGTTAATAATCGAATCTGTGGACCCCAAGGACAGTAGTGAGGATATTATTAAATCTATAAAAAAGGGTGTAGACGTAGCCGAATTAGGAGTATCCATTAACGCAATCCGCAAAGGCAAAAACTCTAGGGTAGTCCTCTCTGTCGAGACTGACAAGGACAGAGAAGTAATGTCAGCGGCCATCAAAGACCATAATAAAAAACTATCTGTCCTAGAACCGGCTCCAAAATTACCACTTCTTAAACTCCTAGGCGTCACAAAGGACTATAGCGATGATAAGGTCATAAATGCCATACGTAGACAAAACAAGAATCTTACAAAGAACATAGACACAAGCTCAATTAAAGTAGTAAGACACACCATACACAAGAAAAGCATGCTCCAAAACATCATCCTAGAGGTAGGACCAAGTATATGGAGCGCCCTCAAAGACCAAAAAATCTCTATAGGCTACCAACACATCATGACCATCGACCACTCCCCTATAAAACAATGCTTTAATTGCCTGGGATTCGGACATGAAGCCAAGACTTGCTCGCTTGAGCAGACCTGCGGGTATTGCGCTGGTGATCACGACACCAGACAGTGTCCTAGAAAGAGCAACCCAAAATGCAAAAATTGCAAAAGTAATGAAACACACCCTGCCTATAGTTCATCCTGCCCCGAATGGCAAAAATACGACCGGCTAGCCCGATCGCTAATAAGTTATTGCTAAGGGCACCTCAATGCAACATTCATACAGCATTAAACCATCTATCAAAACCGCTAATAAACTTAAGGCCCTTCAGGTCAATTTGGGGAGAGGGAAAGTGGCAACATCAGAATGCCTCGAAGTCGCCCTTAGAGGAGGCTTTGATTTTGCCCTAATCCAAGAACCATATGTTGGTAACCGCGGAAAAACAAATGTTGGACTACACCGGGTCATTCAGGCCGAGCCCACCGACAAGCCAGTTAAGGCTGCCATCGCCATATTTAACCCTAGCATAATTGTAACTGAACTGTCTAATCTCACAACTGTTAATATGGCCTGTGCCACCCTATATTACTTAGAATTTAAGTTAACTGTAATTAGTATTTATTTCGAGGGGACTGAACCTATTGAACCCTATCTTACAAAAGTACAACTAGCAATCGCGGCCATCAACACCCCCTCCATCATAGTAGCCGGTGATATTAACGCCAAGAGCTACTGGTGGGGATGCAAAGAGGAAGACTCCAGAGGCGAAATATGGGTCGAAATGTTGGCCCAAGAACAACTTCATGTTCTAAACAACTCAAATATCCCCACATTCAGCACAATCAGGAATGGTAGGATGTATGAAAGCATTGTCGATGTTACGACATGCTCTAATTCTCTTCTGCCCCACATAACTGATTGGAAAGTACAACCGGATATAATGATAACGTCCGACCATAGACCCATTACCTTTACTATTAAACTTCCGGCTAATGTGGCACCCATCCCGAGAACCACCACTCGTAAATTTAACACCAAGAAAGCAGACTGGAAAAAATTTAAGAAACAATTAAAAGATAACCTAGAATCTATAGGCATTAACACTTCGTACATAAACAATATATCCACTAACCATGATCTCGATAACGTCATTAGCTCCATCCACAGTAACATTCATAACGCATGCTGTGCAGCCATACCACCAGTCACTCCTACTAAGACAACCAAACTGAAATGGTGGACTCAAGAACTTAAAGATCTTAAAGCTGAAACCATAAGGGCCCGCAACAGAATCAGAAAGGCTAATCCACAAAGGAAACCTCATGTAGTCTCAGAATATCTTGATGCCCTTGCGAGGTACAAGTCGAGAATCGAAGAGACTAAAGTGGAAAGTTGGAAGAATTTCTGTTCAGGCCAAGAAAAGGATACGATTTGGGAGAGCGCATACAAAGTACTCAATGCTCAAACGAGAAGAGCCGACTGTCTACTAATAGACAGTCATGGTAACGCCCTCGACCAACAAGGGTCTGCCGACTTACTCGCACAAACCTTTTATCCACACGATGACCCCACCACTGATGATGATGATCACAAAGCCATAAGACAAAATGTGATAACTTATATTGATCAAATTAAAAGCAATCGTCAATACATCTCTTACGATCCATTTACAATAAATGAACTAAGCGCAGCACTCGATAGAGTACACCCCAAAAAGGCTCCTGGGGAAGATGGTTTTACAGGAGACATCTGCAGAGAGACCATAGAAACCACAGGCGAATTCTTTCTAGCCCTCTACAATAAGGCGCTCGAACTTGGTCACTTCCCTACCATATGGAAAAAAGCCACCATAAGAATTATTCCGAAATCTAGTAAGGATAACTACACATCTCCTAAATCTTATAGACCCATTGGGCTTCTCCCAGTGTTTGGGAAAATCCTGGAAAAAATGGCCGCCACTAGACTGCTATGGCATCTAGGGAGCAATAAATACCTAAGCCCTAGACAATATGGATTTATGCCGCAAACTAGCACAGAAGACGCTCTATATGACGCTATCACAGTAATCAAAGAGGAACTGTCACTTAAGAAACTGGTGGCGGTCATTTCATTGGACATCGAGGGGGCATTTGATGGAGCCTGGTGGCCGGGTATTATTGAGCAATTGAGGAACATGGACTGCCCACCTGATCTGGCACTGCTCTTTAATAGTTATCTATCGATGAGATCTGTCACTGTCCAGTATGCTGGGAAGGAGAGCAGTCGCCCCACCAATAAAGGCTGCATCCAAGGATCTACATGCGGCCCACTTATGTGGAATATTCAACTAGACCCCCTTCTCAAACAGGCAGAATCTCTGGATGCACACATCCAAGCATTTGCGGATGACATACTCATAATTGCCGCAGCCAAAACGACGGAAGAATTAAACGGTTATGTCAAGGATGCTATGGAAGTTGTTTCACGCTGGGGAAAAACGGCTAAAATGAACTTTGCCCCACACAAAACTCAAGCGATCCTTATTACAAACAAACATAAGTATGATACACCCCAATTTTATCTTAACGGGGTGGAAATAAAAATAGGGAAGGATCTAAAAATCCTAGGCCTAACCATTGATCGTAAGCTAACTTTCAATCAGCATGTCTCAAATGTCTGTGCTAAAGCCATAAAAATCTACCATAACATCTCCAGAACAACTAGAGTTAGCTGGGGCCTCAGTACGGCTATAAACAGACTTTTATACACAGCCGTAGTCGAACCTATTATACTATATGCTGCCGGAGCTTGGGGATCTGCTGCAAATAAAAAATATATTAGCCGAAAATTGAATGCAATATCAAGAAAGTTTGCCATTCTTACGGCCCGAGCCTACCGTACGACATCACTCTCATCTGCACTTTGTTTATCGCGTATCTTGCCACTAGACTTGAGAATTCAAGAAAAGAAAGAACTCTACGAAATAAAAAGGGGGAAACCATGGGATTACATGCCTGATAGGCACATCGAAACGAGAACTGGGTACTTTGATCTCCCTCACCCCTCAAAAAGGCAAAAAATTGCCTTCGGCCAAATTTCTACAACAGACGACCTAGCTAAAATTAACTATACCTCACCTAGACTATATACAGATGGTAGCAAAATAGAAGGTAAAGTGGGAGCCGCTGTATCATGGTGGGAGAATGATAGGGAAGTTTCTAATTCAACTTTACACCTAGCCCCCTACTGCACTGTGTTCCAGGCGGAACTTGCAGCCTTGCTCCGAGCTGTCCACTTAATCAACAGAAAAAAAGACATAAATAGCGCATCAATAATCAGTGACTCCAGGTCAGCTCTCGAGTCCATTTCGAGCCCCGAGCACACCCACCCACTAGTCCAGGAAGTACGTAACGAAATAATATCATCCACCTGCATCATACACCTATTCTGGATTAAGGCACATGCAGGAATACCGGGGAACGAAAGGGCTGATGAGCTGGCCAAAAACGCCGCCCTCACGAAGAAAACTCGCTTCACTTACGATAGAATTCCTCTGTCGTATGTGAAGCGGGAGTTGCGCGAAAACACAATCGCTGCATGGGACGCCAGGTATGCTGAGTCGGTGACTGGCAGTACTACAAAACTCTTCTTTCCTTCCATAAGAGAGGCTTATAAACCTCTCAAGAAGATTATCCTATCTAACGGACTCACCCAAGTTTTCACCGGCCATGGCGGACTGAAGAGTTATCTTTATAGATTCAAACTTTCTTCTACTCCAACCTGTTCATGTGACTTTATCACAGAACAAAATATACAGCACCTACTGGACAGCTGCCCCAAATTTGAAAACAAAAGACGTGAAGCAAATCTGCTGATGAAAACTACTATCGCAGCCAAAAATTATCCCGACATAATCACCGATGACCATGATAGGACCATCTTCTTGGACTATGCTAAACAAATTATAAAAATCATAGCCAAGGAAAATGGCACAACATGCCTATGAAAATCTGAGAAAAAAAAAATATGTACTTTGACTTGGAGCTTGTTCTTGTTTTAATATATTATGTAATTATTTTACTTAATCTGCTATTGCATCATTCATTGTATGATTTTATATTTATATTTTTACTGCATTTAATGTCCTAATTGATTTTGATTTTAATTATTGATTAAATTTATGAATTATTTATTAACTTAATAAGTAAGTTTATTTGATTTGCTATTGCATGTATAATATATTAATTTTAGATTGTAAATATTAGTTCTGATTATGTTTTGATGAACTTAATTTATTTATTTATTATTTATCAATAATCTAAGTGTTTCATTAATTAGTTGATTCTGGCGATGGCAGTTTTGACGTAGTTATATAAGTCGTAGATTGGTAGCTTTAGCCTTAGCTCTAAGAATTAAGCTGTAGAATAGTAGCTCAATCACAATTGCTTTTCTTGCTGTCTTCTATTATTGTAATTGCTTTTAATTGCTATTGCATCATAATTCATTTTAGCTTATTTTACTTATTATTTTAATAATTTACTTATTATTATTATTATTATTTGAATTGAATGATCTTATTAATTTGGTAATTTATTTTTGCTATTGCATCATAATTAATTTAAGCCTTATTCAAATCATATTTTATTTATTAATTTAAATTGTAATGATCCTAGTAATTTTGCAAGTTTATTAATTGCTATTGCATCATTATTCATTTTAGCTTTATTTATATCATAATTTACTCACTATTTTAAATTGTAATGGTCTTATCAATTTAGTAATTTTTTATTAATTGCTATTGCATCATTGTAGTTGCTATTGCGTCAAATTTAGCTTTATTTTATCATATTTACTTATTATCTCAAATTGAAATGACCTCAATAATCTTGTAATGTAATGTGATAGTCATCATATTATTAGCTTAGCTTTAGATTGCATGAATTGTAAGCTTGTCATGGCATCCAAGATTAAAAAAAAAAAATAAAAAAAATAAATGATGTTTATCGTGAACAAATAAGGAAAATGCATAAAGAGAAAGAAAAAAAAATATATAAAAAAAAAGAAGTTAAAAAAAAAAAAAATAAAAAAAAAAATTATAATAATAAGAAAAAATATGGAGCCGTTAGTATTCTAAGAAAATTGTATTCCGATTATGTAAATATAAATTGTAATTACTTACGTAAACACTGTCATGGGGCGGGACTCCCTCTACAGTGTTTTTCTACTAAGGTTAAACTTAAACCCCAAAGGTTAAAACGTCACAAAATAAACAGTGGCGATAATAAATTTAAATAAATAAAAAAAAAAAAAAATATTTTACGTTACTAACTCTCCATATTATATAACAAAATAAATGTTTAATATTGTTTAAGTTAAACAGTAAGCAATCTTATGTGAAGAAACCCGCTTGTTTTGAGTTTACTAATACAAAATGACTCATTGTCCTAATTTAAGGGTATAACTAACCAAATATTAAAATCGTATTTTAACTATGTTACATTTTTTACTACAAAACTACATATAAATTTTAAATTAAAATATTTTTAATCATCTAAACTAAAATAAATCTAAACTGTTAAATTCAATAAACTACAAGATAATTAAATAACTCAAGGTATATATCTTTATCTATATATATAAGGAGAAAAGGAGCTTACCTATATTTTTAATTGAACCCTGAGGCAAAGGATTATTTGAAGCCCATTTTGTCCGATTGTCTAACATTGGTATCCCAACTCCCAAATGGCTCGACTTCAACCCTTCTTTTCTTTGGTTTTCTTCTTTTTTGTTTTATTTGAAAGGAAGACTAATCGATATAGTTAATTTATTTATTATAATACATTTTATGAAACATGAAGGTTTAAAAACAAAGTATTTAATAGAACGTGCACAAAAGGCGGGATTATACCTAATTAGCGATTTCTTCCAGACAGACTTTGGGTTAATAAAAATTCAATTTATTTAAATATTTCTTACACAGAATAGCTTTTTTTTACATCTTATAAGCGTAGCATTTTCAAACATGGCAATAGACTTGATTGAATTCTATCATGGCGAATAATTTGACACAAGGCAGTAGCAGGTATTCCAGTGGTAGCACGGGCCTCCCTCAGTACGAGGGGGATCAGGCCATAGTCCACCGCGCTGGCCTAGTGCGGGTTGGAGGACTTCACATGTCTTACGAAAACTTGCTAGGTTTTCTCAGACATGCAGGTTTCCTCACGATGTTTTCCTTCACCGTAAGACAAGTGGTAATCAGAATAGAAATGATTCGCAAATGAAAATATCAGAGGTGCGAGACCCGGATTTGAACCCGCATCACTGGGTTATACAAGCGACGCATTACCGCTGGGCTACCACTATCTCTATCATGATTAGCGCAGTCTACCGATGAAGGATTCCTCAAGATGTTTATCTTGAAACCTACTCCTACATGCATAAGAAAATCTAGCAAGTTTTCGAAAACCATGTTTATTCTGTAGTCTCCCAACCTAGATATTATCGGGTATCTTGATAGATATAGCTACATACTATACTTGGGCCGACCCAGACTCGAACCCAGGGCCTCCGGATCTGCAATTTTTTATTAAGTGTTACAATGTCGTTATTTCAATGTCACCTCATTTTCTCGGTGAATACTGTATACAGCTAAAAATAAAACCGTAATTTAAACAAGCCGAAACCCGTTTGCCTTGTGCGTAAATCGAACCCGTGACCTTCTATACGACTCGTTTGGCTCAGTTGGTAGTGACCCTACTTTCTGCGCCAGCGGTCGCGGGTTCGAGTCTCGCTGGGGGCATTCATTCGCTTATCACGAATGTTTGTACTCTAGTCATGGTTTTATATTTATAATATGTATGTATTAAACATTTATATGTGTAGTATATCAACTATCTAGTATCCGTAACACAAGCACGTAACGTAACTTACTACGGAACTAGATGGCGCTGTTGTAATAATGTCCCAACATATTTATTATTATTATTATTCTATAGCAGAAACTTTCAGTACATACATACTCGTACATATACGTATACGAATTCAATGCGTGAGAATAGTCATCTTTTTTCAATTAGTAGCATAATAAAGAAGAATAATTAAAAAATTAAATCATCTCTCTCAGCTCAAACGAAATGAGCCCATTTCGTTCTCCAACGTTTATTTATATGCGATTATTAATAAGGGTTTCAATTTCGATGGCGTCGTTACAAATAGGGTTGGAATTGAGAGAATGTTTAATTAAATGCTATGTGTTTAAGGATTATTATTTTAGGAGAAGTGCCTACCTTACATTCAATATTCGAGATTTTATATAAATTTTGCTTGTTGTTCTTTACCATATATATGTAAGTAATGATATCTAAACGTGTAATAAAATACTACTTAGGCATTATCTTAAAATATATTTTTTTAATGAAGACGACACATTTGGCTCAGTTTGTAGTGACCCTACTTACTACTGCTACTTACTACTTACTGCGCCAGCGGTCGCGGGTTCGAGTCCCGCTGGGGGCATTCATTTGTTGAGCGCGAATGTTTGTACTTCAGTCATGGGTGTTAATATTTATAATATGTATGTAAAATTTATATGTAGTATATCAACTATGCGGTATCCGTAACACAAGCCTCGTAGCTTACCACGGAACTAGATGGCGCTGTTGTAATAATGTCCCAACATATTTATTTATTTATTTTATTTTTGGAAAATATTATTGAAACAGTCATTAGCATTGATACAGACTCAGATGTCGAATATATAGCTTTTAGAATTTATGTCTGTCTGAAAACCACTGCACCGATTTCGATGAAATTTAATATCAAGATAGCTTGTAATACGGGTCAATATATAGGATACTTTTTATTGCAGAAAAATATCCCATCTCGGGAGAATATATCTACGAGTACGTATATTAGAATGGGGAAAGGAGGGTGAACCACTATTACAATAAGATTGTTCTTATAAGCATATGGGAAATCCATTCCGAACCTACTTCATACAAAATTATCCAACCCAAATCTTCTAGGTTTCGAGAATGTTTTCCTTCGATTCCGTGCCCAAATACAATTAAATAGAAAGCCCTTGAAATATTGGAGTACTCTTGTCCTTTAGCGGCTGATGGGGCAATCCGTTTCAGTGCAAATAATACGCAGTATTCGGCAAATATTGCGAGATTACTTGTGATTGTTCTTCCAGATTTGAACACGTTTATGTCATGATTATGGAAATATCATATTTAAATTGAGTAGTAATTATAAAAAAGTTATTTTAATCATTGACGTCACGTTTGGCTCCGTTTACATTCTGTGCCAGCGGTCGCGGGTTCGAGTTCCGCTTGGTGCATTGGGGCACAGTACTGTTAAGCTTCAAATAAAAAAATATAGCGCGCCTTAAACATGTATTTAATTTAAATTTTGATTAATATAATCATAAAAAATTGTACAATGTGTTAATTAAGCAGAATTTTTGATCTTTACTTTAACTAGTCTGTCTTCTCGTAGATCGAATTACTGAGCTTTTTCATATTACTGAGACATTTTATTAAGCGAAATTAATAGTTTTTCAGGAAAATTTTACAGTATAAGTATAACCCATTCATTTCAACGGTTTCAGACAAATAGAACCTGTAATTTTCAACATCACTTCACATTGGATCCGGTCCCTTTTAAATCTATGACATTATTCCGAAGAACAAACATCTATTGCATACATCAGATCTATTTAATATTTGCAGACGGTAAAAAGCAGATAAAATAATTTTCCTTTTCTATAACCGGAACTATCTATTTTTTTTTTCTAAAAAAAAGTAAGCCTTAGTTACTCCTTATAACACCAGCTATCAGCCACTGAAAGTCCCGTCAAAATTGATACTGCCATTTCAGAAATTTAACGAACAGACAGACGACACTTTCACCGTATATAATAATCCCATTTACCATTCAGTAAAAAAAATATTTTTTGCTATTATAAACAGACACTTTAATTATTTATTTGTATAGATTTTCAACCACTTCTTCTGAGACGTCATGATTTCTCATAATATCACAGTTGATGCTAGGTTCTAGTTATTTTCAAGTAAAAATATCCGATACGAAGATAAAAATGTCACGAATGCAAAAGAAGAAATAAGCTTATTTCTTTTCATTAGTGTTTTCCGGTCTTGTTTGCGTTTTCGCTTTCGGAAAATGTATTTCTATATTTTTTGCTCATTTGCACGTAGTTAGCTTCTATTTAGTTTTCTTTGAATAGTTGTAAAGTTTACAAGATGAATTATTACAACTAATAAAATACGTGAATGTTTTTAAAAAAAAATGTGTGTGTTGTTACGAGTACTTCTTCATACGAAATAGGCGGGACAGATTTGGGTGAATTTTAAGTATAATAGACCTGGTTTCGGGCACCGTCGGGGCGTCGTGGTTGAATACGTAAGCGATTCTGCAGCACCCCATTAAGAAAGAGGCGGTTTTGTCGGGTTTTAGTGAAAAGTGCTTGCTTCTTTTAAGCACGTGAGTCCAACATAATCGCCAGCGTTAATACATTTCCCAAAATTAAAAAAAGTAGAGCTTATATGACTCTATCAAATAAATATGATCTTTCCCAAAGGTGCATGTATCTATTATAATATTAAAAAGAAAGTCGCTTTAAAAATCATAAAGATATATTAACATATTCAAGATTTGCAAAGTCAAATCTTTATATCTGATAAAAACTTCCGTAAATCTTTTAAGCACTAGCAATGTAAGCGTCACAAACAGAACGTGTTGAGTCAAAACGTGGCATGTTTTCGTCAGTGGAACTGGAAAAATCCGGTTTGGAACGACTAGAGCCGGTTAAAACCAGTCCGAACTGGTTCCGACCGTTGTTAATACCGGATTATAGGTGCTTCAGGTATAAGTTTCACACATTTGAGTTTCCGTTAGACATACCTGGTGGTGGAGAAAAATTTTCTTCTGCAAGTTTGTAGTTGTAAAGTTCAGTCACTAGACTTTTTAAGTATTTCTTATTTAAGTTTTCAGGTACCGTCCAAGTTACAGAACTGTTGTAGTTGTTTACTAACCTTAGATACTTAAAGTTGAAATGCAAAAGCATAATATAAATTTTACAATTACTAGAAGAATCTTCTGAATAAATTTGAGAAATTATTTACTTCTGATACGAGTATTTAATTATTCTCTCATTAATCTTATCTTTCAAAATAATCTCTCATTTCTCATAATTGATGTACGATGCTTTATATGAACCAATATATAAGCTAAAGAATTAAATTTTAAAAAGAATTAAAAATATATAAATAGGTAAACAAAAAGTTTTTTTTTTTTCATATAATTTTATAATTAACCTATAGTAAAATTATGTTTCGCAAAAACAGCAACCTTTTACTAAATTAATGCCAACATCCTTAAACATCTTTAACATTCTGAATTTGTTTGTGTATTCACTTTAAAGAATGTCGACTTCACAAACTCGATCGACAAAGCAGTTCAAGTTAATTCCTTTGTAAAGAGAAAAACACCGAAATAAAAACCCGAATTGCATTGAAAGAGTCAACAGCAGAAAGGCTTGGAGCGATGAAAACGATTGAGAGTAAGTATCGAACTAACAGTACCTTTGGTTTGGGTATTTTGCATTTATAAGATTCTTTTCAGAAAAATATATTTTATAATATGTATTAAACACGACATATTAGCATTTGGAAAATAATTGTTTTTTTTGCTTGATCTTGGTTTAATATTGTTCTTTCACGCTTAACTGCTGGACTGCTTTAATAAAATTTAGTAATTATAAATGATTTTGTCGCGGATTTATTTTGATTTTTAGTTCCCGACGTTTCGAATGCTTTACAGCAATCATGGTCACGGGAGACAAAATTTAGTAAATGGATAGACTTCGCCCTGAGGCTAGTGCTACAATTAAAAACTGAGCCAAACGCGTCAAATATAAAAAAAGTCACCTACTAGGCAGTGAAGCGAGCGTAGCAAGTGAAAGTCGTTTGTAACTTATAATAAGGGAAAAAACAACAAGTCCTTCTTACAAAATCCGTTTAGGACATCGGTCAATTTACACATAATTGTGATCCTCAATACCAGAGCCCCGGATTATCCTTCAATTAACCTCTAACTTTAAAGATAAACGCTAAGTTTATACGAATATGTTTATTATTTCTAGATGTATTCTTCGCTTCCATCGTAATAGTATCGTTAATAAAACGTGTTTTATGTTATCAAATACAGAGAGCAGAGATAGGCTAATCTCTGTTTAGAACTTCACTTAATTTTGTTGAGCCATTACAGCGCTAAAACGTAACAAAACACTCATTCAGTTGATCTTTTAGGTAAACCCTTTTTTCATTTTAGTTATTATGTATGAAAGAATTATTATAATTTATTGTTATAATAATACAACGAAAATCATACATCTTCAATACAAGGGGGATGAGGTTATAGTTCACCACGCTGACTACTACCCTACAGGCTACACCATAGGCCAAGTAGGTTATCATGTTGGAAAATGATTCGCACGTGAAAATATCAGAGGTGCAACACCCGGGATATGAACCCATTTCACTCGGTTATCAAACTAGTATTTCAATATTACAAGTTACATCAATCTTTTTTCTAAATTTTCAGTTTTATATGCTTTAGATTAATGCATAAAGAGGAATTTTTACACCTTTGGATATAAAAAGTTTCGCAACAATGCTTTAATAATGTTAAAATGCATAATACAGTGATGTATATACTAATCCTGTATGCAAAGTTTAACTGACGTTTCAGCGATCCCGGACCCGGGATTACGGTACCATTATCATTCAAGTCACTACAGTCGCTCATTACATAGTTGCTTACTTAGAGCAGGATAATATAATAGAAGTGCTGAATTATGTACGCTAAATAATGCTACAGCGCAAAGTTTATACGATTATTTTTTAGTAGTAAAGTTTTTATACTTTATACTAAACAACCCGTCCTGCTTCTCTGGGCGTAGGTTAAAATAAATTCAATTTTAACCTACATACAGGTTTTTATAATTTTGTAATAAAATAAAAGTAGCCTAAGTTATTCCTTATAACATTAGCTATCTGCGAGTGAAAGTCCCGTCAAAATCGTTCCAGCCGTTTCAGAGATTAGCTGGAACAAACAGACAGACAGATAAAAATTTTAAAAATTGTATTTTTGATGTTAATACTGTATATACTTTGATATGCATTTAGTGAAAAGCTGTTAATTTGAAATTAAAAACAGATACGTCAATTTTATTACATGTACCTACTGATATTTATTTTTATTTTTCCTTTATTGATTTTTTCTTGTTTTTTATGACAATGTTGTGAATTTAATTTTAATTCTTATTCGTAGTAGTAGAGAGAGTGTTTTAGTCAAACGTTCCTCTAATATGCAACATGTTGTGTAACTAATTAATACGAGTATATTTGAAAAAAATAAAATAAAAACATGTATGAGCTTATTGAATATTAGGGATGTGGCATCATCATCAAAAAATGAAACTAAAAAATCTAAAAAAAAATTTTTTGTATGTTAGTTATATTAGTAGTAGTTATGCTAACATTCCTCAAAAACAATGAATTTGATTTATTATAAATATTTAAAGTAACAACTTTACGTTACGAATGCGATAATGTACTTATTTTTAATTAGCTTGCATATTGCGTCGATGACATTTCTACACGAGTTACTTATCATTGATCATACATTTTTCAGACGATCTCACTTTTTAAATAGTTCGTTAATTTCCTTGTAGTTTTTGTTGAGATAGAAAATATGAGCTTTTAACAGACTTCGAAACAATGTGTCAGTATGTAACAAACGAAGCTTTTGCATTTAATGAAAAGTTGTGCTGTGAATTTATGTAACGTGTCCATAAAGTTTTGCATTTGTAAAAGCTTATTGCGAATTCTGCTTATATTTATCTCTCATCTAATTGCTATTTGTCATCTATAAACGGTGTTACTTTTGTAAATAGTATATGTTACTACTAATAATATTTAATGTTTCACTGAGGATATAATATTTAACATTTTTTCATGCTATCAATAAAAAATACTAATTGGTCGAATTACAATCCCTTTTTTATCGCTGAGGAAACCCATCATGGGTCCTGCCGGTCCGTCAACCAGCAGGGACTGTGAGACTTTTACTCACTAAAACCCACAGCAGAACCCTTCGCCGCAGTGCAATGGGACGTTGCAGGATCGTATGCGCATACACCACAACGCCCCTAGAGTTACAATCACTTTTTTTTCTTGTTGGGAAATGCATTAATAAGTGGTAATGTCGGACTAACTGGCCAGAAAAGCCAGTACTACCCACTAAAACCCAAAAGACGTACCCGTCTTAATGAGGCGTTGCAGAATCGCTTGCGCATTCAACCACTACTAGACGGCCAGACAGGTCTGCCGAAGTAGACCACACAGTCGCAAGGTTGCTCCACAGTACACTCTGATTTCAGAGAAGTTCTAGGAGCAACCCGCATGACACAACGCCCACTGAAGGGCCCTCCCTGAAAATTATAATCACTGGGCGAACACTGGTCTATACAAATACGTAAAATTTCGTTTGTGTAATAACAGAAATCTTTGAAAATTCCTCACTTATAGCTTTCCCCACAAAGCAAAAAACTACTACTTTCAACCAAACGCCATGAAATATCTACTATGGTAGTGTATTTTTGTATTTAGAATATGTTCTCGTTACATATTACAACAGGCAAAGGCACATGTTTAATAAACTTGTAAAAACAACATTTTTCAATAATACGAGTAATATGATAAACTATATACTTAGATAATAATAAAGCTACAAATATTTATGAACGCTGGAACGCTGTAAGCTCTCTCGGTACAAAGTTTAACATTTCGCCGATCCCGGAGCTCGGGATTAATAGCGTCACTTACGTAACTTCGTCGTGTCAATGTAGAGGAATAAGTGACGGAATCAATATTTTAAACTCGTACATATATTAGCTTTAAGCACATATACAAGCATTTCCCCGGATTTTGTTCGGATAGTACATTGATGTAATGGCTAACTAACATCATCCCCTGCTTTTCATCCCCTAAGAAAGTACGTAAAACTTTTTATTTATCGTCATGTTTAATTAAAAAGAGTACTTCTAATTAAATTCACAGTAACTTTGTAAAAATCTTCGGAAATATTTGAAAAGAAGGCTGGGTTGTGTTTAATTTTTTAGTTATTTTTTACTATTGTCTTTTAACGATCGATTGACTTTTCGAAAAACCTAATAAGCATCCACCCCCGAAAATGTACTTTTATTTTAAGTACATATAATATCCGTTATATAAATATGTCTTTTTAACATCCCACTGCTGGGCACAGGCCCTCCTTCAGTGCGAGGGGGGACAGGCAATAGTCTGCCACGTTGTGCGAGTAATAAACACGTCTTTCGAAAATTAATAGTCCTAATAGTACAAGGTTATTATTAATAGTTAATAACTATCATATATCACAACACTACATTATTATTATATTTTGGGACATTATTACAACAGCGCCATCTAGTTTCGTGGTAAGCTAATAAATTTTAAATACATACATAATATTATAAATATAAACACCCATGACTGGAGTACAAATATTCTTGCTCAACAAATGCATGCCCCCAGTCGGACTCGAACCCACGACCGCTGGCGCTGAAAGTAGGGTCACTACCAACTGAGCCAAACGTGTCGTCAATATACTATAATATTATTTCACATTTTAACAATTTTCTTTTAATGAACGACGTTGACACACTGTATGTATATTTGAACTCGTGTTTGCTTACAAAAAGTTTCATCAATCTGATTGTATAATATTTAGGTTAAATATTTTCAGTATAGCAACTACAGTTACTAAATTGTAGCAATTCTTTAACGTCACATCCATATGCAAGCGTTAATAATGGGTGTATTAGCCTGTAATGTTAATATTTACCTTTGTTTGTTATTCAGTGCAAAGAGGATATAAACACATTCAGTGTTTAGAAAGCGTTACATAAGATTAAAAATTGAAGTAAAAATATAAATAATTAGCAAAATCGGCCTACATCGCTGGACGTAAATTAAAATAAATAAGACAGTTTTATAATTTTCTAATAAAATAATAGAAGCCTTATAATATCAGCTTGACCCGATTTTGATGGGACTTTCTCTTGCAGATGCAAGTCCCGTCAAAATCAGTCCAGCCGTTTCAGAGATTAGCCGGAACAAACAGACTAACAGACAAAAAAAATTAAAAAAATTATGTAAGGACCGTATATTCTTTCATACGCATTTAGTGAAAAGCTAGTTAATATTAAATTTAAAAACAGATACTCCAATTTAATTTATTGATTATGTTTCTAGATTAACACACAGCACCATCTAGTTATGGTAACGTACGAGGCTTGTGTTATGGGTTCTAGATACATGACGTATTACATGTATATAAATTTAAATACGTAAATATCATAAAGATACCTAAGATAATAGTACAAAGATCGTGCAAACATTCATTTGGGTGACGACAAATAAATACCCTCAGCGGAACTCGAACCCGCGACAGCTGGCACATCAAAGACGGGCATATAAAATAAGCCAAACCTGTCATCAACTGCTGTTAAAGTAATTATTTATAGGTAAATTTGTAGTCTATAGCTGAGTAAAAAATTAAATCGTCTACCTCTATAAAATATTTCAAGAACGTAAAAAATTCCTTAGAAATTTTAATATTTTCATCATCGACAAGAAATATTTTGTAACAATTTTTATTATGAATTGCGTTGTATTAAATAAGTGGATGCAGTACTATGGTTTTAATACAGTCTGAATACCGCAGAAACAAGTTGTAGGAAAGTAGATCAGCTTCAGTTCATTCTTCTATACATATAGCAAAATTCTGAGTCAAATCTGTACATAAATAATACTACTACTACTACTAATACTACTTATTACTAGTACTAGTAGTATTAATAGTACTAATTGAAATATTATTGAATTCATTATTATCGATGCCCAAATTTATATATTTTTTTTATTATTTTATTTTGGTCCGTCTATATAGACGATAGTCGCACATAGACATGACCGACCCGAGAAAATCACTGTACAGATCTTGGTGTTTGGTATGATGATAGCTTATTAAGATGGATTCTGTTTACAGCGGGAAAATATCTCATTTTTAAGAAATCTACATTCAGTTTTTAACCGTAAGGTCGAACATGAGCGGAGCGAAGCTGAATGGCTAGTCTAGACATCTAGACACATAAATTGTATGTATGTATGTTGGGACATTATTACAACAGCGCCATCTAGTTCCGCAGTAAGCGTACGAAGCTTGTATTACGGATACCAGATAGTTGATACACTACACATATAAATTTTAAATACATACATATTATAAATATAAACACCCATGACTGGAGTACAAACATTCGTGCTCAACAAATGAATGCCCCTAGCGGGACTCGAACCCGCGACCGCCGGCACAGAAAGAAGAGTCACTATCAACTGAGCCAGACGTGTTGTCATAAAATTGAAGTGTCTGTTTTTAATTTCAAATAAACAGCTTTTCACTGCACATGAGGTACTTACACCAAAAAATCAATTGTTAAAATTTTTGTCTGTCTGTTTGTTTCTGCTAATTTCTGAAATGGCTGGACCGATTTTGATGGGAGTTGCAGATAGCTAATGTAAAAGAAGTAACTAAGGCTACTTTTATTTTGAGAAATTATATTTATTTAAATTAATGGAAGGATTTTCGCAAATTTTAAATTTGTGAGGGAACACCAGTTGTTAATAAAAGTAATGAATGCCACGTGTATATTTAAAAAAATACGTTTTCAAATTATAAGAATTAATATCAATATAAATCACCTAACTTTGAATATCTATGAATGATAGATATTTTAATTTAACCGACTTTAAACAATAGTATCGATTCGAAGTCCGGATGACAATCTATAGCATAATAATCTCATGATAGAGCTAGGAAGAGGATATTGAAATAGTTCCATTGCTGCTACTATAAGTAAGTACTTAGCGTTTGATCTCTTCAAGAACTAACCTAATACGTAAACGATGGTGGCGCTTACGTTTCGTTCTCAGTTTGATATCAGTCTAAAATATTTTTAATGCGTTGATACTAATAGTGAGAGTAAAGTTCAGGTTTTTTTGTATAAAACATACTTTACCGAGTGGAACGTGATCGAAGTATGATTGGCACTATTATATGAATGGCCTCTAATTAATACTTAATGAATCCCTGGATACTACTCTATCTATATGTAATTAAAACAATAATTTTTATGTCCTTCTTTTTCGTCTTATAGAGGGACCTAAATTGATAAAGTAATACGCGTACAATTATCAACAAGAGTTGTTCAAATCATATTCAATGTAAACAAGATAAGCATTGATTGAAATCAATGTTTGCTTTATACATTACCTAGCGACTCACCCTCGCTTCGTTCGAGTTCGTCCCTAGATACCCCCTTTAGTATATTTTTTTATAATGAATGTCTTACTTATTTATATCTAATCAAAAGTCTAAAAAATAAGTTTCAAGCTTCTAGCTTTAAAAATGACGTAATATCCATACAAATTTTCACCCCCCTATTTCAACCCTTAACAGGCCTTTTTTGCCTTATACAGTAACCTATCCTTTCTCAGGCCCTAGACTAGCTGTGTACCAAATTTCATTAAAATTGGTAATGTAGTTTTGGCGTGAAAGCGCGACAGACAGACAGACAGACAGAGTTACTTTCGAATGTATAATATTAGTAAAAATTGTTTAAATTTTCTTCTTTTATATTAAATAACAAATACAAATTTCACATGTTGTATCAAATAACTCGATACATATCCAATAAATTGAATAATTTAATTTTATAAACCACCTCTACTTCATTCCGCGCTGAATAAAGAGGAAAAGATTTATATCAGATTTAAACATATTATATACTAGCGGACCCGACAGGCGTTGTTCTGTCCACATATAAATTTTTTATAAACTTTTCCTCCCGGTGAAATGTTTTATTACGCATTCGCAAAACAACATTTACTTCGCACCTCCCAGTATGTATTCGCTGATTTAATTACCATTGCACGCACCATGGCAACGGTAATAACATGATACGTCAAACGCCATTAATGTTATAAAGATTTTTTTTAATTTCCTTTTTTTCCGCACAACTTTTATATTTATTTACCTTTAAAACCTTCCCTGGACTTCCACAAATAATTCAAGACCAAAATTAGCCAAATCGGTCAAGCCGTTTTCATGCTATGTCGTGACAACGGAAAACGGGTTTCATTTTTATATATATAGACTTAGACTAATAATACCTAGACTGATAGTTTCATACATAATTCCGCTCAATATTGAAGTAGCATTAGTATGAATGTGTGCGTAAGTGTCACAATGCTAATGGCGTCTGATTTGTTTACAAATTAATTTTCTGTATAGACGAATGTTTTACTTTAAATTATAAGTTGCCAAATAGTAGTTATCTGTGAAATGTGATTTTCTTTTTCTTAGTTTTATTATGTGACGTGTTATGACACCCTTTCACTGCACAGCAAGTCATTTTTAAATAAATAAAGCGGGAGCTAAGACTAAGTAAGTACCTAAGTTGTACGTATGTAGTTGTGTAACTTGACAATTGACATTGACACGACGGGAAACGTATCTAGCCATAACTCGAAGTCTAGCCAAAAAAAGTGGTTACAATTCGCTTGGACCTACACTCCATCTAGGTGTTATATATCTATGTATATAGATAAAAGTTACGTTAGTTAAAATGTACGTACGGACCTACGTACCTTTTTTAACGGTTAGTGTACAAATCTCAGAAATGATGTAAAATATATCCTCTATGTTAATCCGGATAATCAGCTATCATGATACTAAATTTCATCAAAATCTGTCCAGTGTTTTTCATTCGGTCACAGACAGACAGACAAAAGCTATAAAATATAAATTGTAAAACTATTTCAATAAGGGTTTCTTAATGTATAGAATATTATAAACGTACAGATTGGACTTATCTAATACTAGTGACTCACCCTCGCTTCGCTCGGGTTCGTCCCTAGCTCGTACCCCCTTTTTAGCGTACAATTTTTACAAACTTTAAATGTCTTACTTATTTATATCTAATCAAAAGGCCAATTTCAAGCTTCTAGCTTTCAAAATGACGTAATTTCCATACAAACTGTCATCCCCTATTTCAACCTCTTACAGCCTTTTTTTTCGCCTTTAAAAGTAGCCTATGTCCGTCTCCTTGCTCTAAGCTACCTCCCCACCAATTTTCAGCCAGAAATCGGTACAGCCGTTGTTGAGTTATAAGTAGTGTAACTAACACGACTTTCTTTTATATATATTAAGATAGATAAAAATCTCGTGTCACAGTGTTTGTTATCGAACTCCTCCGAAACGACTTGACTAATTTTTATGATTCTTTTTGTGTATATTTAGTAGGTCTGAGAAATGAGAATAAGTCGTAGGCAATTTTTTATTCCCCTAGGACCTAGGTGATAAAGATGGTCCTCTCGAGTTTTTTTTTCTTAGTTTTAGACCAAATAAAAAATACTTATAGCCCTAAATGTTATCCTTCTACCAATGCGGCCTAAGCCGCGAGAGTTGCTAGTAATTTTATATGTATAGATATTCCTATCTATCAACACATATTATTATTCTTATATTTTTGTTTAGTAGGTATTAGCGAGCTTTACTTTTTTGGCGAACGCGTTTATCTCTGGAGCTTTTTTGAAGTACGTTAGATATACTAACATCAATATCATTAGGGGCAACTTTTTTGTATGTTTGAATATATTTTCCACTACAATTTTTAAATTTCAAGTGACACACAGTACTTATTACACCGATGAATCAAGTTACATCCATGACATATTTTTCCATGGTATACTATTATTGAGAAATATTACTAAAGGACACGCGAGGCGTAGTTAAAGCTCGAGCGAAGCGCTAATGGTATATAATTATGGGATTCAAAATACGTGGGTAGAATTACTGCATACGGTTGATTAAGACAGCGCATCGAAAACTCAGAGGGAAATGAAAATTCGTATGTTCTTTCTATTCACTTATATAAATAACTTAGTTTTATGTTATTTGCATTTAGATAAATACTTTTAAGTATATGTATATGTGTAAGTGTATTTGTTTGTTTCTCCTTCTTTTACATCGAATGAGAGTGAGACATTGGAGTGATTTACTGTGTGTTGAAGAGTGTTATAGGTTATTTCTTACCGCGGAAAATTATCTCAATCTCACATAAAAACACGTTGATTTACAAAAAAAAGATATGTGTATCATCCAAATAAAGGAATATAAAACGAATCGACAATACTTATATTATAATTATTATATTTAATTACTTAGAATTAATTTATAAGTAATTACTCAGCTTTTGTAAAATTACAATTTAATAGATACAATACTTTCATTTTGAGTAAACCTAATATCCCACTGCTGGGCACGGGCCTCCCTCAGTACGAGTTGGTGGACTGGAGCCTAGTGCGTGTTGGCGGACTTCACATGTCTTACGAAAACTTGCTAGGTTTTCTCAGACATGCAGGTTTCCTCACGATGTTTCCCTTCACCGTAAGACAAGTGGTAATCATGATAGGAATGATTCGCACATGAAAATATCAGAGGTGCGAGACCCGGATTTGAACCCGCATCACTCGGTTATACAAGCGACGCGTGACCGCTGGGCTACCACTGCCTCGACTTCGACAATACTTATATTATAATTATTATATTTAATTACTTAGAATTAATTTATAAGTAATTACATAGCTTTTGGAAAATTACAATTTAATAGATACAATACATTTTGAGTAAATAATATACGGGAAAAATTTCATTACGTAAGCCTTCATAGGTGCTATTGACCAGGAAAATGCAATATACGACGTAAATACAATTTTCTAAAAGACGGTTAAATTTTCTATGACAGTAGCTTAATGTGGAACTCGCTTCTGAGTGCAATTTTGCGCTCGCATAAATTATATAAACAGTGCTTGCGACGTTCAGCCCAATTGGAATATTAAACGTAAGGAAAGGTTGTGTTTAGCTTTGCATATATTGTGTATTTTAAATTTAATGAACATTGAAATAATCACAGTTATTGTGTACAGTGGCTAGCATCATATAGTAATAGAATATAGTCCTGGGTTCGAGTACCGGGGAGGGCTATGTCATTGGGTAATTCTCAGTAACAACAAAGTTGAGAAGATGATGGTGTTTCACCCCCGTGCCTCAGAAAGTAGGTAAAGCCGTCATTCCCGCGCCTAATATCTCCTATCGGTAGATTCTCCTGTCTAGTAAGAATTACCACCATGGCTAAACATAATATGTCAATGACATTTTGCATGTTTATGAATTTATAGTTAGTATTAGAGCAATGGTTATGGGATACGTTTTGGCCTAGATTCACTTTCCACAGGGTAAAACTAATAGGTAAATAAATAGCCTCTAATATTGAGAAAACAAGTTCTTCCGTAAAAAAATCTATATTGCCAATATAATATAATACATAACCATTTGATATACCTTTGGCTCAGTTTGTATCTGCTTGCTGGACCAGCGGTCGCGGGTTCGAGTGGTTCATTCATTCTTGTGATGAGCAATGAGCATACATTTTTGTAATCCAGTCATGGGTCTTTCTTTACTTTTAAAATATGTACGAGTTTAAAGTTAAAGTGTAACAAAAGTCTCGTGATGTTATGTGTTTATATTCCAACATATTTACTTACTTACATAGTAATACTTTCTTATATTTACGCGAATATTCGACATTATAAATGAAACTACCTTTTCGGATTTTGTCGCGGATTTATTTTGATTTTTAGCTCCCGACGTTTCGAATGCTTTACAGCAATCATGGTCACGGGAGAGACTAAGGTATTTGACGTCTCAGAGGTTTATATACCTGTTACAGACAGTGCCTACCCACAATTTACAAAAAATTGAAAATCAAAAAAATCCGCGACAAAATCCGAAAATGTAGTTTCATTTATAATACTTACATACTCTTTTAAATTTAGTTTCCTTTTTAGTATCGACATTTATAGAGTCTTCATTGTATAAAGTTTTCAGAACTTTAAAAAATAATCAAACAAAACCATAGAAACAAAAGGTACAAAAACGTTAATAGCTGTTCCTGTGGAAGATTTACCGACACATAAAACATCTGTGAAATTACACGCGCTTATTACCTGAGATTTGCCTGGATTTTAAAGTTAACGTTCATGAAGTTTAGTTTAATAACTGTAATTTGTATGAAGATATATTTTATATCTATATAAAAATATTTTGTAAACCTAATTCATTAAGAAGGTTCTGGATATATGTATGTACTATTTTTTTAATGAGCATGTAGCAAAGCATGGACGGACAGTCCGTAATTTTTTTATATCAAAAAAGCACATAATGTTTGCAGTAATATACACAGATAAACATATTAATAAGATATTTGACCACACGTTTGACTCAGTTTGACGTGACCCCACTTCCTGCGCCAGCGGTCGCGGGTTCGAGTCCCGCTGATTATTTGTACTCCAGCCATGGGTGTTTATATTTATAATATGTATGTATTTAAAAAGTTATATATGTGTAGTGTATCAACTATCTGGTATCCGTAACACAAGCCTACCACGCTTAACACGGAAGTAGATGGCGCTGTTGTAAAACTTCCAATAAAAAATTGAAATGTTGTTAGTGATAAATAAAACTGTTAATAACTTCAACATAAAAAGTTTTTACTAAATACATTTGTAATAATATGTGGTCTAACTATAAGAAAAAAATTTTAACATGTTGTCTGTGTGTCCTTTTCTTCCCGCTATACTCTAAAACGGCTGGACAGATTTTAATAGGACTTTTACTGCCAGATAGCTGATATTTTAAGAAGTAACTTTTTTCATTTAACTTTTCTTTAACGAGAAGAATTAGGGTTTCGCTCAAAAACATAATATATCGTAACTAAGGATTAATTAACCCAAGAGAAACGAAGGTGAATTATGAATGCAACATAGTTTTGATTGTAATGTGTTGTCCTAAGTTTTCCGCAATGATCGTACTTTCTTACCCCCTTACAGCCCTTTTGTAGCCAGCTGTAAAGGGTTGAAATAGCGGAAAAAAGTTTGTATGGAAATTACATCATGTTTGAAGTTAGAAGCTTGAAACTTATTTTTTAGGCTTTAGATTAGAGTACCTGGATGACCGAGCTTTGCTTGGTATTTTTAAGAAAAATGTTAATATTATTCGCCAACAGATGTCGGGAAGAGTCGTATTTTTCTGTTTAAGTGACAATATTGGGCTACCCAAACGCCACCTTTTTATTAGTTTATGTTTAAGTTGACTATCGATAAAGTTGATTATTGAAAACACGAATAAAACAACATTTTCTGAAAATGAATCCTAGCTAGATCGATTTATCGCCCCCGAAATCCACTGTATACTATTTTTTTATGAAATCTTTGGAGCCGTTTCCGATTTGCTCGGTTTTTTTTTTGATAAATTGTGTTTTTAGAAATTATATTTAAGTACGTAGTATATCTTGGTACTATATCTTTTTATTTAAATGTAATTAAATAAAAAGATATACTGCTTAAATTCAAAGTTGGTAAAAATTCATCCTAAAGGGCACCTAGTAAAAATAATATGTATACAAACGCTAAAGTTGTCTTCAAGTTATAGTGTAACTAAGGGAAACAACCATTTATTTTATAAGTATATAGATATCGTTAAAGCGCATAAGAATAATAGAGTAGTATAAGCTAATTTACTTATTTAGGAAAACTTCTCATTCCCACGGGATTTTACTTAATAAAAAAATGAAGTATTTCGATTAAGTAAGGAGAACATCCAAAACCTCAGACAAAGATGTTCTTCTACTCATCTAAGCCGAAGCAATAAAGATCAAAATCGCGTACATAATTAGTATTCATGAAATATTAAACATATATTAAATGAGCAGAGGTAGCCTGGTGGTAGCGCTCTCGCTTGGATAACCGAGTGTAGCGAGTTCAAATCCGGGTCTCGTATCTCTGATATTTCCATGTACGAATCATTTATAACATTATTACAAACCTGCATGTCTTAAAAAATCTAGTAAGCAATGACATGTGCAGTACGCCAAGCCACACTTGCCAAGCATGGTGGACTATGGCCTGACCCCGTCACTCGAAGGGAGTGGAACGCCTTTGGGACGTTAAAAATGGCTTTAAATAATATTTTCTCAGTAACATTTTTTCCACATTATCTTCCTTTCCGAACCGATTCACGTATAAATCATTCGCCATTATTTATGTTTCATATATACATTTGTTAATATTCCGTTTTGTTTTGTTTCTTTATTATATGGAAGGCACATTTCCCTCGCATTTTCCTGGTACGCAATTAATCGTTTATTAAATTAACCTATTTCGGCGCTACAGTTTTGTGTCTAAAAAGAATGTGGTATTTATTTTGTCTTCGGCTGGTTAATTGAATATTTTATACAAAGGTGCTTTATGTTTAAACAGCGGGGAAACTTATTAACTCTTGTTATATCTACCGATATTTTTTTATTGAAACGTTTCAATTAACTTTTAACGTAACGTTTCATTTAACTTTATAAAAAACTTTGTAAAATTACAACTGTTCTCAGATTTTCTAGAAGTTCGATATTTTTCAGCAGTAAAAAGTATCCTATATGTTGACCCGGATAATCGGCTATCATCAGACCCATTTACTTCAAAATCGTTTCAATAGTTTTAGAATAGAGACGGACAGACAAAATTGTAAAAAAAATGTTTTTCTTTTACAATTGCCGTATTTAATTAAATATGCATCTAGTAAAAAGGTGTTATGTTGGTGTTACAAACCGACACTTCAATTTTAACTGTATAGATATCCCTATTAATTACCCTGATCCCCCTCGTATTGAAGGGAGGCCCGTGCCCAGCAGTGGGACGTTAAAAAGGGCAGAATACTATAGATATCGATACGTTTGCTGTCGACAAAGTGGGACAGATGGTTAAAAATTAAACGCTAAGTTCATAATATGATTATAAATGAATCATACGGAGCTTCGAAAAAAAAATATAAAATTTTAATCTCCTTAACCAAATTAATAGCACATTAAAAGTAATTGTAATAACTAGGGCACGGATAAATATGTATTAAAAAATTCAAAATATGTACATATAATATGGATCAAAAAATGTAAAATATGGAAAAAATATGGAGTATAAAATAAGAATATCTTTCATATTAAACATTGTTTATTGTGAAAAATGACTACAGTAACTACAAGTTACATTAAAAAAATATATAAAAAGATAGCGAAATGTTTAGGTACCTAATACAAATTAACAAATGAAGTTTTATTAATCTTCCACTAAATCTGACTTATTAAATTGATTGCAGTACACAATCACATGCTTTTTTAAATTATCGAAATTAAAACTCTGTCGATTTGGTCTAACATAGCCTTATATTAGCTGAAAGATCTTTCCACGTCACATGATATTGTAATGGGAGCATACTTAAAGACGCTTAGTTCCGTAATTGTGTAAGGCACGTCTGCAGTACCCTCAAAACTTCCGCACAGAAGTTTATTAATTGTTTTTAGACAATCGAATCCTTTATTTTTGTCTTAAATATACTTTAGTTTTTGTTTAGCTATTTCAGCAATACGGCCTTCCGCTTCAGAAACTTTTTTTTCTATTACGCTATTACGCCGCGCGCGCTCGCTAGCCGCTACTCGCTTGTACCACGGCGCGGGGGCAGATAATGTGAAATAAATGAAGTTAAAGAATCAAAAATCAAATCACGTCAAATAATACGCGAGAGAAATGAAACACGCGAGGCCGTGTGGTGGCGAGAATGCAAACACGTAAAATTATATCAATTTTTGTGAATTAACTGATGTTCTATGATATAAAAATCGGAAATATGGATGATTGTAACATTTTTTTGTAAAATATGGACTTAACCATGAAATATGGAAAAATATGGAAAATAAAAATTAGTTTTCCACAATCTATATATGATAATCGATATAGAGAACACATTCGAGACCGAAAATTATGTTAATTAAAAATATGTATTTACATATTAATCCGGGCCCTAGTAATAACGTACTAGGAATGTAGTAATATTTATTTAGCTCTACGAATTCGTAGCTAATCCACTACGTGGATACTACGCTGGCTACAGCACCTAAACAAGTTTATGAAACTTCTCTATCTAGCTTTGCGGAAATTCATTTAAATCATAATTATAACTCTTGTCACAATGCTTTGAGCGTTGTCAATAAAGCTTTAAGCGCTAATAAGCTTAATTCATCCAACTCTAAAGTGAACTTTCATCATATTTTCTGTTATTATATATGGAAAAGTGATTGAGCTAGTTTGTACGTTTATTTCTCCTACACCTATGCTTCAGATAGCCTTTTTATTGTATATAAAGACCGAAAAGTAGCGTAGCTGATGTTTTCTTCACCGTAAGGCAATTTGTAATAATGTTAGAAACAAATATTAGAGTTGCGAGACCTGGGATTTGAACCCGCATCACTCGGTTTCCAAAACACATTACCACTAGGCTACCAATGTTATGCACTTATAATATTTGGATTAAGCAAGCTACAGAACAGAATAAAATGAAGAAAAATTAAACCAAAAAATTGTATGTTTTCACATATACACCTTCAATAACATTGCAACTACGAGTAGTTTCCATACAAAAACAATGCTATTTTTTTAAACTGCGACCAATACTTCGACCTTTGTTTCGAGTTTCAACTAAAAAATACATTGATGTGAAACACCCTTTAATCAAAATATACTGTATTCGAACTATATTTTATTAACAAAGGAATTTTAGTTAAATTTATTCCGGTAGCTAAAAATATCATAGTTCAAAAAAAAATAAATAGAAATCATATTTTCTTTACGTATTTTGTTTAGCACAACTAGATTTGGATTAAAAAAATATTTTACAAATTAATTATCTTATTAATAAATATGTCGCATACAACAGTCTCACTCTCGCTCTGCTTGACCTCGTATAAATTTATACAGTAAAAAATAAATAAATAAATAAAAATGATGAAACATTATTACAATAGCACCATCTAGTTCCGTGGTAAGCTACAAGGCTTGTGTTACGGGTAACAGATAGATGATATTCTACACATATAAATTTTAAATACTTACTTATTATAAATATTAACACCTATGACTGGAGTACAAACATTCGTGCTCGACAAATAAATGCCCCCAGCGGGACTCGAACCTGCGACCTCTGGCGCAGAAAGTAGGGTCACTACCAACTGAGCCAAACGTGGCTTCAAAAATATCCTATATGACCGCAATAACCAGCATCACGTGGTTTTCTCGTGATGCACTCAGAGACAGACCAACCTACTAGTGCTTTAAGAATTGATTTTAATAAATAAAACCTAAACACTCTAAAACTAAGAACTAGCTCTCGCAAAATACTTTCTCAGGTTAACGCGAATATTCGACATTATAAATGAAAGTATCTTTTCCGATTTTGTCGCCGATTTTTTTTGATTTTTGACTCCCGATGTTTCGAAAGCTTTACAGCAATCATGGTTACGGAAGAAACAGCCCTCGCACTTAAATGCGTCCCTATTAGTGGTCTATGTGTTTCTAAATTTCATCCAAATCTGTTGATCGGTTTTAAAGTGAAAAAAAAACTGATATATGATATAATAGTAGCGATATAAAAATTATAACTGACTAATTAAATAATATAGCAAACCTAATTTGAAACTAATAACAATAATGCAATATATATAATAATATAATATTACATACGTTCACGTAATTACGTCACCACGTAACTAACAGGTAATTAGGTCTTTGTCACTGAGTGCTATGCTTTGTAATAGAATAAACCTCTGTTCACGTTTCTGCGGGTCTGAATGAGATGCTCGTCAAGTACTGCATTGCGGTTATAATTAAGAATAGTGTAAAACGATTACAGATTTTGATAAAATTACTGTTTTAAAATAAACTTTTCGTGGGTTTATTTTGATTTTTGATTCCCGTGAAGGAAACGTATTGAGGAAACCTGTGTCTTAGAGAACCTAGCAAGTTTTGGAAAGCCATAGGTCGTCCGCCAACCTACATCTAGCCAGCGTGGTGGACTATGGCCTGAACCCCCCGTTACTGAAGGGAAGCCCGTGCAGAGCAGTGGGACGTTAAAAAGCTGAATACAAATACGATTAATATTCCTAATAGGGGATCCACTACAGTAAATTGAAACATTCACTTAATCCTTAATATTTTAAAGTGTACGTGACATATTTACACTGTTATGAATTTTAAATAAGCGCAGATTTCACATAATATTATTCAGTTTCAATATTTCGCAACGGAAATAGTGTTTCGAGCCTGAACGTATGATGTAACATCCGTTATCTTTATTTTTTTCATAAAAGCTCCCATTTTTAATAAAACATGAATATTAATTTTAAAAATTTACATATTAACATAATGTGTAAATGATAAATATCTAAATGTAATAGCATTCATAATCTTTGATAAAAGTAATATGTGTGATGTTCCAGTCTATATTCTATCTTTCAGCCAAATTTCATTCATGCTCTAAAGACTTCGCTTTCACACTCATAATATTAGTAGTACTTATAGGATTAGATATTAAAGCATAGTTTTATTTATTTTTAGTTCAACGGAGTTTTCCTGTTATACTGGCAAAAGGTTGTCGTTGCGAGAATCAAATTTGTTACTTCCGGGAGAGCAGGAAATGGTATTCAAGTAGTTTATCTCGATACACCCCATGACTGACATTATTAAAAAAATGTAGTACGAGCTAATAGATTTTAGGTATAGGGTAGTTAATTAGTTGGTTAATTGATTTTAGGGTTATGGTTAGGTATTATAATATATATCTACTATGTATCCGAGAATCTACGTAACTCTCACTGAACTGCGAAATAATATTGTACTCCCGGTCCCAGACAATTTTATTGAAACTT
The DNA here is from genome assembly GCA_951802675.2 of Boloria euphrosyne. NCBI lineage: Eukaryota > Metazoa > Arthropoda > Insecta > Lepidoptera > Nymphalidae > Boloria > Boloria euphrosyne. Next base: position 8,502,732 of record OX637891.1, read on the forward strand.
GCTATCGGCGCACGATTTTATAGTGCAAAAGTGTACGCGTAGACACAATTGCACTCTATACTTTTTCGACACGGGACTCGAAACCAGGACCTCCGGATATGTATGCCGTACAAGCTATCCACTACACCACCTAGGCAGTTAAGGGCTGCGAAAAAATGTACATATAAAAACTAGACCTGATGATGTTTACTAAACATAGCGTTGGGAAGTTTACATTATTATATATTTAATGAAACCCCGACCTTATTAAGTAGCAACTTCGTTTTGCTGAGGACTCATTAGTCAAATCATCTCTCCATTTCTTACTTTAGTAAAAAATATTGGTTAAATCTGCACTGAGATTTTAAATATTTTTAATGTTCTATTTCAAAGCTTTACATTTAAATATGTTATAAATAAGTATATAAAATATTCTTTATTATATATTTTTTTTTGTTGTGATTGAACCAACCACTTTTAAATATCAAAATAATGATTTTTAAATCAATCCTATAAGATATCAATATATTCTAAACCTTATACTCATATAATATAAGCAAATACCAAATTTTAAGATCAGAGGTTAATAATTCAAATGTAACAACCAAATCGAAAGACTAACACCCACAATGCCAAATAATAAAATGTTGGGTTAACGCTTCAAAACAAATCTCGAGTCTCAACACGCCGCGAGCAAAACTTGGATCATGAATTCATTAATCCTATTTCAAATGCAGGTATAAAGAGTTCCAAAGTTTTTCTCTTAACGTGTTTTTATAGGTTTTCGGCTCTCCCAATGGCACGAGTTTGCAGTTTTCAGTTTTGAACGGCTGATTGCATTTTAATGGCGTATATTAATGGATTCAGAATTTTCTAAGAGGTTTTTAATGGATTTTTATGTAAGAATTGTGAAAATTTAACTATTCTCTATTAGAGGGGAAGTATAGCGAGGATGGTTATAGCTCTGGCTCATTAATATTTTTTCTGTAAGAGAAGCTTTCGAGATAAAAATATTCAAATATGTTGAGAAATCTTGTTCTTAAAATGATTTTTAAATTATATATGATAAATAAAGCACGAGTTTTATCCGCTTAATGTACACTATATTGAAGAGGACTATAGATATGTCTAATCTAGCAATATTTAAGGCAATTTCACTTATTCATTCACTTTAAATAATCATCGAAAATATCCATCACGGAATTATTAAAAGCCCAGATTTTCATTATATTAATTTTATTCCTTTCCTTTCATTTAGCAGTGCTTAGGAAAATGAGAAGTAATAGAAATTTTATGGTGTTTTTATTTCTAAAAGGTTTCCCTCAACCGCATAAGCCTAAATGACCAAAGAGATTGCAGAACTCGATGCGGTACAAGTTAAAAGGATCTTATGGCTAAGAAACGCAGTTCACGAATATTTGATACTAACAAATTCCGCCGTTTTTATAATTTTGTAGTATAAAATAAATTTAGCCTAAGCTACTCCTTATAACAGTAGCTATTTGAGTGAAAGTCTTGTCAAAATCGGTCGAGCCCTTTCAGAGATTAGCCGAAACGAACAGACAGACAAACTGTTTTTTTTTGTAAGCACCTTATATACTTTCATATGCATTTAGTAAAAAGCTGTTAATTTGAGATAAAAACAGACACTTCTATTTTATTTATATGTACTAATGAAAGTTGAACAAAATTACATATGAATGATCGTACTGATGTGCCACCTGAGTCTGACCCCAAAATCTCCGAATCTGGAGTGACAGACATTTGAGTAATGATACCTCACTATATCATGTCCATACATCTTTTGTTATGTACTTTTTATTCACATCGATCGTCACATTCCTAACTTGGTACGTAAAAAAGAAGAAACTATAGATACCCTATAACTTAATTAGCATAACATTTATTAAGGACTTCAATTTACTAAGGGACCACTCAAGCCTTAATTCATTAGCTAAGTAAATGGGTATCTATTCCAAAACCTAATATAAAATCGATTATTGTAAAAATTGTAGGCTATCTACGGTTTTCAATTTCTCCGAATTCAGTTACTGTTAAAGAACATGTAAATAACCATTCCAATTTCAATGTTTTTTTGCACATTCATACCTAAAATTAATACACTCACTCAGGATCGAACTTGCTACCTTCGACAACAACAAAATTAATATAGATGAACGTTTATTACTTGCACCATCTAACCTCAAGGCTTTCACAAAGGCTTCCCATCCTTTACCTATTTCAGGATTTGATGAGAAGCTGCAATGCAAAATGAATGAGATTTGTTCTGACCATGTCTAAAACGTACGTCTTCATGGAGACTGTCTTGTCTATATATTTACATTTATTATATCTATGTTACAATATATAATTACATGTTATGTAACAATATACAATTATTAATCTATTGTGGAAGATGAGCAAGAAAGAGGATGTTGGAGTGGGGAGAAAACTATAAAAGTCGATGCATAACCGGCATCGGGGGCAGTGTTGCCGATCCGTGGGGAATTCCCCAAAACGTGGGGAATTTTATACTTATGCGGGTATAAAATGGGGAATAAAATTTTTGGGGAATTGTGGGGAATTGAGGGAGTTTCATTATTATTTCTAAAAGAATCTGTTAAATTCATTAAATTATAATTTTAAATATAAATGAGATTAAATTCGACAAAAAAAAAATTATTTCCTTATTCAAGTACAATTTTTTAAGTTAATTTTTTTTTTTAAATCTTACAGGTTTTAAATTATAAAATGCATGGAGAATAAATTCACAATAATATATCTAGAATTTATGTCTTATGTTCTTGGACTAACAACTGATTTTAATATCTTATTTCAGTCAGAAAAATTGGTGAAACAAATCAGTGCTAATTATATGAAAATTGATTATATCCGATCTTGTAAAGAAATTCTAAAAGCTGATTTTACAAATTTAGATAATTTTATCGATATCAAGAATATATATTTAGGAATACAGGCTGATAAAAGTTTGAAAGAGATTAGAGAAAATTCAAATATACCTGATTCATCTATCGTAGATTTTTTGAGAACTTGCCGCGCATTTTATATAGAACTTGTTACGGTTACTGTAGTTAGATTTGATTTTAGCGATCCTATATTTGATATAATAAAGATAGTTAATCCAAAAGTGGCTCAAAAATTTGAAGTAAAATCATTAAATGATGTTTTTGTTCGATTTCCGATTTTATGTAATAATGTTGACCAACAACAAGCGGATGTAGAATGGGAGATCATGCTTTATTAAACTACGATGAATTAAATCAAAACCAGCAGATGAATATTGGACCGATGTATTTATTTTAAAAAACAAAAGTAATGTCTGTTTATTTCCAAACCTGAAAATAGGGAATATGCATAAAATTTAATTTTGCTTCAAATATCTTTTTTTCCAATCTTTATTATCGTCACATTATGATTAAAAGGTATTTTTTTTATTTAGTTATTATTTAAACCCTTAAAATATTGTATAAAAAGTGAATATTAACGGCGGGAAATCGAAACTTCCTTAACGCGCCACCATTGGTTGAAAGCAAAATGACGTCAGTTGTCAAAACATTGGGTTTATCGGCGTCGATATTCATACTAGACCAGGTTTAGGCAGCTTTTCTGAGAAAATTTACTATGATAATGTATATATATTTTTACACCATCGCAAAGTAGAGATTTTAACAAACAAAAAGCCTACTAATTTCTTTAAGAAAGCAAATATTTTGACGTGAGAACTTTTGATGGAAAACTAAGGTGCTTTTTCGATATTAGGTCAAAATAAGGTGAAAAAAATAAATATTTTAAATCAATAATAATACAGTGTATTTAGAACATAAAAAGGTAAGTGTTCACGAAATTTCGTGAAAAATATTTTCTTTTTGTAAAAGATAAAAATAAAAAACCAAAACTTGTTTTTTTTTAATTTTTTACATAAATTTTGAGGTTATGTGAAAAAAGTGTGAATACAAAAGTTTTAGATCTTTTTATTACCTACAACATTGCCATTTAACTTTTTTCCATAGGACTTGTAGTTTTGCCGGAAATCGAGATAAACAGTTTTTTACCTTTAAAACACCCCCCTTCCCCCTTCCCGACCTCAGATCGCCCGTAATTTATTTAAAATTTTTCCTTTCATTTTTATAATATTAGTGGGTTTTTATTCTTTTCTAGTGGGTTTTATTCTACTATTATTTTTTTGGTTTCAAAAATTATCGACACTGGTCTATACTACTTAAAAGTAGTATATGTTAGAAAATTTTTTAAACCGTGTTCCTGTGGTGTTTTCTAGTGAATCAATATTAATAGTGAATCAAGGACGGTGACTTAAACTGGTTTTATCAAAGCTTTAAACAAACGAAAAACATCTTTTCATCTTTCTTTCTTTTACTTTCGCATCGCTTGGAATACGAAAAAACACTTTATCGGGTGTATTTCTAATAATGTTTTTGTACTTACAATACTTGTAAGAAGGTTTTTTTAATTTCCTCAATGTTGTGTATAGCAATTAAAACGGAAGATATATAAGAAGTAACTGAAAAGCTTAAAGTAAAAAAGACATTCGTGTGACAAATGACGTCATAGACGTGGCGGCGCTACTGGTGGCGTTTGAACGGCTTAAATTTAGTAAATGTTTTAAATTTCACTTTGCATAAAAAATTATATATTTTCAAGACTATTTATATATTTTTCTACTTTATAATGATGTAAAGGATGGATTTAAGTCATAAAAAAAATCATGCATATTCCCTATTGTAATTACTGCACTGTTGTCCCTCCCGTTCTCTAACGCTTCTGTAGAACGCGCATTTAGTAATTTAAAAAAAATCAAGACAGATAACAGAAATAAATTAAATACCGAAACTGTTAGTGCTATTATGATAACTAAGAATGATCTTTTAAAAAACAGCGGTTGCATTAAATTTGAACCATCAAAAAAAATGATTAATTGTAGGATTCCTAAATAAGTTATATTATAATATTTTTTTAATTAAATTTGTTTTGTCAGATTTTGTAACATTTAAATTGTTCTTAATAAAATTATTAATAGTTATCATCTTTATTTTATTTCTTTAATGAGTATCATTATCTTTCTTTAAATTGAGTTCATAATACTGTTAAATTTAAATTATCGCGCTATTATAGAGATTGGGGAATGAATGGGGATTTTTTAAATTACAAGTGGGGAATGTGGGGAATTTTATCTTTGCTTGTGGGAATGTGAGCTAACCCCTGACGGCAACACAGATCGGGGGGTAGTTGTGTCTTGACACTTTTCGTGGTAGCATTGTTAGGTCGTTACTCTGTTGGTTTATTTTTAAAAATATCATTGTTGCTAGCTTAGTTGTCTTTTTGGTTAGTTTAATTGTGTTTTAGCGTTTTCAGATACTTACAATAAAATGAGGTCGATTTAGTAAGCTTGTTTTTTTTAAAAAAAAGCTCACTTCTGCTAAATTCACAAGACTATATATTAAATATTCTTTGGAAATTCTTATTGAAATAGCCAGTAATATCGATACAGAGGCCGAACCTATAGTTAATAAAACTTTTGTCCGTCCGTCCGTCCGTCCGTCCGTCCGTCCGTCCGTCCGTCCGTCTTTCTGTCTGTCTGTTGATGAAATTTAGCATTATGACAGCTAGTTATCCGGATCAACATATTCGATATTATTTATTCCGGGAAATATAACATCGCTGATAAATGAATACCAAAATTAGGACGAATCCGAGCGGACCGAGGTTAAGTTAGTAGTACTTACTACTTACATGTATGAGCTATGTCTGAGACCTCGCACTATAAATCCAATAGTCAGTCTATCTCGTCTCTTTATTGAATTTCACTTCAAAGGACTTATCTAATTTTAGTGAATAGAAATATATTATAGTGAAGGACGATTTTAATATTATTCAATACTTATTAATTTTAGTCGTTTTTTCTTTGTTTTTAGTTATAAATAAATAATCTATATTGCCTCGTGGATTCTATTTTTTGTTCCATTGTATCTAATTATTGAACGGTTTACTCGTATTATGTAAATAAACTATAACCGTGTAAGTAAGTTTAGTTAAATATATTTTAATATTACTGATTTACCCTGGCTTCGCTGAAGTGCGCCCTTAGATGGGTTTTGACTTTTGAGAAGACAACAATAGTTAATGCTGATGAATCTTAGGAGATAGACGTATAGGTACTATTGCAGGCTTTCCTGTAGGCTGCTTTAATTCCTACAATTTTCTAGTATACTTATAGTTTTGATGTATCTCTTAAGGCTTAGTTAGTGTAAACCACGTAAATAAGGACTACTGATAGAACTGGTTAATAATTTTTCCGTGTATATCAAAAATTAACCCGTAGTAAAAGGTTTCCTAAATGTCGACTGATTGTTAGCAATATGTTATACAATATTTAATTTATATCGGTTCAGTACTTTTTGTGATAAATGCGAACAGATACTCTTATAAAGACAATCGGACAACAAATTTAATAACTGTTTTCTTTAATCTACATTCTGTATACAATAGATTGAAAGACGTCATTGTTTAAGCGATATATAGATAAGACATAGTGCATTAAATTACTAAATATGTATTAAATAATGTTTAAATACATTCGACATTTGCACACATCACAAATATTATTCATATAAAGTAGGTTTCGTTTATTATTTTAGTAAGTTGCTCTCATCGTGTTTACATTCGTTTATTTGTTATTTAAAATAAATATAAGTTTTAATGATATTTTAATTGTACATGAGTGTGCGGTAAATAACTTTGTTTGACTTTGCCTTCGATTTTCAACTGACATTCAAAAAGTTGCCAGACTGATGTCAGTACAAATGTTAGAGAATGTAAATGGTGTTTATATCTTATATCTATATATGACTCGTAACTTCCCCTTGCTTCACTCGGATGCGTCGTTAAGGACGTGCATAGCATAGTATGTGTACTGTGCTACTTTTAAAGTGGTAGTGCCATGCTTGTTACTTTCGGGTAGCAGCCGAATGGGCCGGCACGCCCCGTATAGTACCACTCTCTCACAGGAGTGAAGTGGCAGCTATGCTGTCGCGTTTCGTCCGGTAAGTGAGAGTCCGGGGGGCCCACTACCTACCCCCCCCCCCTTCACTCCATCCTCCCTTCCTCTCCCTCTTTCCCTTTCCTTAAAGGCAGGAAACGCATCTGCAAGCTGTTGCAAATGTCCATGGGCGGAGATAATCAAATTCCATCAGGTGAGCCTCTTGCCCGTTTGCCCCCTTCGTCCTATAAAAAAAAAAGCTGTCTATTTACTTTGATGGCAAAGCCTAATTTGTTACAAATTAATCATAAACTAAACTAACTAAACAAAAAATATGAAACGCAACAAACAGAATATACTAATAATGACATTTAAGATAAATTTACTATATAAAAATCTCGTGTCACAGTGTTTACTGTTTATTATCGAACTCGACGGCTTGACCGATTATCATGAAATTTTTTGTGTGTATTTGGTAGGTCTGAGAATAGGTCGTAGGCTATTTTTTATTCCCCTAGGGCCTAGGTGATACGGAAGGTTTCAGATTTTTTTAGTTTTTTTATGGTTTCTACCACCAATCCCTATTGATTAATAGTGATTAAAACGCGAGCGGAATTGTTAGTATTCTTATATTATTTATATCTTTGTTACAGGTACGTTAGATTTTAATCGCAAAGTCAAAACTTCAAGTGAAATGAACTTCGAACTTTAAATTCACGGAAACAAAGAATGAAATGAGGTAAGTAACTTAAAACTTTATACGTGCTTCAAACACGTAAAAGAAAGTAAGCTATAAAATATTTTTGTAGTAAAATATTTACATTTTCCATATAATTTATGTATTTTTAAAGCAACGTACTGCTGCTTGATATTTAGAATCAAAATTTCTTCCTCTACAACATGCCTTAATAGTTTTACTTTGTAGTTTAAATATTTTCTCTTTATTTCATTATTATTACATTTAAATTTTAAAGTAAGTTCAGATTAGTATGTACTTATGAATTAACGCGAGCGAAGCCGCGGTTTCCGCTAGTTATATAAAAACCTTCCTCGAGAACCACTCTATCCATTGGTGAAAACAGCATGAAATCGGTGCAGTAGTTTTTGAGTTTATCGCAAACAGACAAACAGACAGACGCGGCGGTGGACTAGATATGATAGATAGATAAGTAACCAAGGTTCTATGTTAATTCACTGAAATGTGAAGATGAATTTTGAAAAAAATCATGCCGACAAATACACAAATCGATTTTTATCTATAGATAATTATCATATTATTGCGCTTTAAATAAAAAGATATTGAAATTTAAAATTTATTAAAATATAAAGATAAACGAAAGAAAAATAATATTAAAAGTAACAGCACCTTTATTGCTACTAATGTACAATTCAAAACCGTCTCATCTTATTACTTTTTACTTACCCTTTTCAAAGCTTTCTTATTGTAGTCCCGGTTCAAAGTGCCACAGTGTTATTGCGTCTTCCAACTCGACACGAATTTATTTGTCTACAATTGAGCATCTTTAAACTGACAAAGGTCTCAATTCGTCGTGTGCTTTTATAACAACAATGTATTTGAAATACATGACAAAAATGTTATTTTTAATACATAAAATCTAACATTTACTACTATTTGTAAATTATTTTTTGAATTTAATGTAAGTGATTTTTGAGCAAAATCACACTTATTTATTGAGAGTCAACTAGAAGTAAATGTTATTGTGCAGAAAATACGTTTAGCTCAGTTTGTAGTGATCGTACTTGCTATGCCAGCGGCAGCAGATTCGAGTCCCTGATCAACTATCTGCTATTCATAATACAAGGACAAACACTCGAAACTTACAATGGAACTAGAGAGTGCTGTCGTAATAATGTCCTGTAACATATTTATTACTGCTTTTGTAATTCCGGTCAAAAAACCGAAAAAATGCAGTTGTCTTTGCTAGAAAGAGCTTAACAGATATAACATAACTGAAACAGTCATAATAAAAAATAGTCTTCTTTAAAGTTGGTTAACTAACTTTTCATTTCCACTGCATGGGTGAAGTCGACCGCGTCGCCCCAAACGAACGCATCCAACGGAACACGTACTAATTTCGTTACACCTAGCTATTTTACATAACCATACTTACAATCGTTTATATGTATATATTAGGGTGTATAAGTTGGGATCGATTTCCGCATGTACATTTAGTTTTAATGTCACTTTAAAACTCTATTAAAATAAATGCGGCAATAATTAAGGTAGTAAGTAGTAGGCCAGTAGTACGCGCTCGTTTAAAAACAAGGAGTAGCGGGTTCGAATACCGGGCTTGACACTTATCATATTTCCTTGTGGGAATCATTTTTTTATATGATTATTACTTTGTGAGAGACTGCGTGGTTAAGAGAACACAACAAGTTTTTAAATGTAAAGTTCACGTTCTTGGCTATCAAATAGATTGAATTGGATAGATATGATCTCTTGTAAAAGCAGCATGAAATGGCTGAATATAAAAGTTAGTATATTTGTAACTCTATAACGCTGAGTTTGAATGAAATTATAGAGACAAATATTATATTCTTGATTCTTAATCGACCCTTTTTAGATATGGCTGGCGCCTACAATATTTTCTAAGTTGTTACCGTTTCTATTCAATTTTGTGCATTTGATTTTAAGAAACTTTCTTGTGATGGAAGTTTGCTCCGATTTTCATGCGGTTCTTTAGAATGATTAAATTTAAAAAAAATAAAAAATGTTGGGACATTAATACACAACACAAGTCTAATTCCTAGGTAAGCTACGAGGTCTGTTATGGGTCCAGATAGTTGATACCCAGCGGGACTCGAACCTCGACCGCCCGCACTGCAAGTAACATCACTGGCACTACAAACTAAGCCAAACCTGACGTTAAATATAGAAATGATTATGAGTTAAAATTACAATTAAGGAAATCGAATGCAAGACCCAAGCATATCATGTCTACTGCACCAGATGCATGAAACCATATTGGTACAATATTTCGAAACCAGTCTAAAGTGACTTTTGTGTAAGACCACCTTGGAATTACAGGAACTCTTTCCAATAAGAATTTCCAAAGCGTAACCTGAAGCTATGTAACTTGATACCATACTACCAGCTTTTTTAAAAGGTTAAGTTAATTTAACGCTCAAAACAGTGCAATATATAAGCACTTTGTTTACATACATTGATCAAATTTTGCCTGAAATTTCCTATCTATTTAAAAAGAAAAATGTTAAAGGATTTTACATGATTTTTTTTAAAATTTTATAATTAACGGACTAAAATAACAAAAAATATCCTTTCAAAAATTAAATTTTAATTAGGTCTAGGGATAATAAGGGTGTGCTCTAGCACCCCCTCAACTATAATGGGAAATATATAGAAAAAGTGAAAGAAATACATTTATTACAGCAAAATCCCTGTTTAAAATTAATATCTTCAAAGAACAGACGATAAATAATATATGAATAAAAATAATAAACTTAGTCACTTAAAGATTATATTGGTATATTAATGAGGAGGGAAGATGTAGCCCCCTAGAAATAATTCTGCCAACCTTAACACTTGTATTTGCAAATTAGAAAACCCCAGTTTCACTTGTCAAAAAGAATTCTCACCAAAAGATTATTAAAAAAATATATTTCGAATAAGTTATTTATTATTCATAGAATATTTCTTAAATTAAAATTTTTGAACTTAACATATTCTCTCCTCTAGATATCTCAGTTCATTTCCGTCCTTTAATCGTTGTTGCTATCCTTGTCCCACTTGCCACTAATGATAAGGACCGAAAATGATTAAGAAACAAACATCAACCGCCATAATAGCTGTATTCAAACATCCTATCATACACTTTTGACACTTATTACTTTAAGGGATAATAAGTCTTATCTATTCCCTTTAGAGACTAAAATTTATTGTGACGTTTAATCTATTGGTTGTTCAGTGAACATTAATGTAGCCAAGTGCTTCAATTTTGTATGGACATTTCAATTTCATGCTCTAGTGATTTAAAAATTTTAATGTAATTTTCTAGATCTAGTTCCGAAAGTTTGGATCTCGTAGACAATTGCATTATAAAAAAATAGGATGCGATACAAAAGTTTTCCATCTAACTAAAATGAAGGGTACAGTACAAAACAAGGAATGTCACAAAATCTATTTTTTTTAAATTAACATTGCATTGTATATGTATTGCATAATATGGGGCAAAATCTTAATGTTTCCATACTTTTTTACTTATTGAATTTCTTGTCAATATACGAGTATATCCTTCAAATTTTGTATTAGACCACTGTTCTAATAAGTAAGTACTTATAATAATCTTTTCTTAAGAAATTATCACGACAATGATTTTGTGAAAAAAATCGGAAAAAATATATAAAATGTCACATATTGGCGTAAATCTATTAACGTGTTATTTAAAATCCGTTCAAATATAGGCACAATTTGTTATAAATCGTAGAACTGTTCTAAAAAATTTTCGCATTTTGAAATCTCATACAAGATTATTCGAAAAGAATCCTATAAATATAAAATTTTAATCATTTTACCGGTAATTTGTTCAACAAAAAAGATGAAAATTTTGAGTATAAACGTGTAAATATACAAATCCGTACAGCCCTTTATTCAAACTATGCCATTTGCAATAGTAATCCGACATTTAACTCTCAAATTATCCATTTTTTTTTCTAAAATATCGCTTTTCCAATACGAAAAGTCATGGTTAAAAGCGAGTATCGAACAAAACTAGCAATTTTTAACCTATCCTTGTAGTTTTGTCTCGTTACACAGCTTTACGCTTATACTTCGGTGCACTTGCGTCGATACCCGCCCGTCCGTAACGCTCCCCATCTGCTAGTTTTGTTTCGACGAACGCTTCATATTTGAATTTCTACTTTTTGTATTTTGAACGTTAAAATGAATGACATGGCACTTCCGATTTTTGTTTTCACGTATTTTATTTTTAATCGAATGGATTGTTGAAGTCCATTGTGAAATTTTAATTTTTTTTTATTCAATTTTTTTTTTTGTTCAAAGTTTCGAACACAGGCGAGAAAGCTTATACTTTACTTCAAATCGAAAATTTCTCAATCTTCAACATTAATCAAAGTTTACTTTGACAGTTCATCTTCTTTACATATACTTAATACTATTCTGAATCGAATCTGCACTTAAATATTTTTTGATGCATGCCGAATCTATAGTTATTAGAATTTTTCATTTTTACGTAACTATATACAAAGCTAAGTATTTACAACATTTTTTATTGATTCTACTAAAATCTGATCAATAGCTTCTAAACAAAAAAAATATATTGACAAATAAAATCAGGAAAGAAATAGAAAAACTTACGTTTTTTCTATATCAATTCAAAAATACATTAACGCATCAATATTATTTAATCAAACTACATTGAACATGTAAAGCAAGCAAATTGAGCATTTTACGTATAACACTAATGATAAAATCGTTTAAAAGGTCAGTGCGTTCATTTGACACTAAAAGCCTATACATTATCCACACAATCTAATTTACACTTACACGACTCTAAATGCGCTAAGTTATCATTTCTAGTAGCATGTTACTTCGTGTGTGGTATAAAGGCGAGATAACTATAAAATATTTTTATAAGCTACCGATTCGACACTTTCGCGTTTTTTTTTTAACATTTCCAAAATGGTTGGTCGTTTTATCCCAAGTTACACCCTATAATATAAGCTTTCTGCTAGTAAAATTCTATCAAAATCGGCTTAGCCGATTGCAAGATTGGAATAAACGAAGACTATTTTTTTTTGGATATTTTTACTTAGGTAGTAAGTACCGTATATAATTCCACATGCATTTAGCAAAAATTGTGCATTGACATCACCGCACAGTATACATCAAAAAGCACAACTAAATGTCCTCCTTTTTTAAAGTCGGGCTTCACATCAGTAAATAATTTACCATTTCCCACATAACTTACGATTAAAAACTAATTTAAATAATGATTTTCAAATATTTTCTAGAAGTGTTAAAGGAATACCAATAGAAAGATTAATCGGTTCGAAATTCTCAATCTTAATTATACTTACCATGTTTAAGCACGCATACCATGAATATCTTTGCCGTGAATGTACCGGTTTTTTTCTTTTATTTCGCTTTTGATGTAAACGTTACTATCCTTACGACTTATGACTAAGAAGGTCGAATGTGGAACCAAAATGTTTTAAGTTCAATGTATATGTATGTATGTATGTATGTATGTATGTATGTATGTATGTATGTATGTATGTATGTATGTATGTATGTATGTATGTATGTATGTATGTATGTATGTATGTTTGTATGTATGTATGTTTGTATGTATGTATGTATGTATGTATGTATGTATGTATGTATGTATGAATGAATGAATGTATACTTAATATTTATATAATAAAATTAATGTTTGTAGTGTGTACCAACACCGCACCTCATTATTATTATTTTTTTCTCACGCTTGGTAGTTTCTGATTTAGATCTTTAAAGACATTAGTCATCTTTTGTTAACAATGTAGCTGTTTTTTGGTTTAAATGTACCAAATATAATTTAACAATCTTTTTTAATTTACTTGTATTTACACTTATTATCATATTCGAAAATAGTTCGACGAATTATCTAAGTCTAGTTCAATATAATTAAGTCGTGTCTAAGCTCTTATAAAGCTCTTACTTCCATTAAGCTTTTGTTAATTTACTGTGGACATAACAGAAAGCTATTAAGCCGTATTGGCTAGTTAAGCAATTTTGGTTTATCATTCATATTTCCAATAGAAATATTGACATTAACGAGTCTTAGTGTCTTGACTAACAAAATAATAATACATACAAACATACATCGACCATTTTACCTATATAAAACTTTACCTAAGTTTAAAATCAAAGATATTCAATACAGTAGACATCTTAACGAGACATTGCTTATATATAAATGCGAAAGTAACTCTATCTGTCTGTTCGTTTGTCTGTTACGCTATTTTAATGTTTGGTATACAGATATTGACCTTGGAATAGGACATAGGCTACCTTTTGTTGTATGGCATGAATAGATTAAAATATAATTAATGATAAGATTTCCCTTTCGCCTAATGAACTAATTCTAATACAAGGAATTAAGTCGTATCCTTACTCAAAGGACTGTGTTCCTGAAATTTGAAGCAGAATTTTAAACCTTTTCCGCCACAACCTTACTATGAATAAACCAAATCGTCTGACCACGTTGAGGTAGTTTCCTCAGAAGACTCGTAAATAACATGGGCTCTGGGACTTAGTAGATTTACAACCCACCTTTCTATTTGGATAAAAGCACTATAGCTGAGGTGGTTTTGAGCCGAAGTAGATTTTAGGAGAATGTATTGTTATGAAATGAAATAGGTATCTTTGGAACGAGTGTAAATTTGACGTACTTCACAAGAATATTGATAATTAAAAAATAAAAACATCTTCTAATAAGAAATTGTTAGTTTATTTTAGTAATAGTGTATTTGGATCGATAACCAAATATTTAAATTTATTCCTTTGAAATCTTGTTAAATTGTAAGAAGCTGAAACTGTAAAACGAAAATTAGAAATACATATGTATCTACAAACATACTAAGTATATTTCGAGCTTTATAAAATTATCAATTTTTCATCAATATCATCCTTTAATTATCGTTTAATCAAAATATGCACCGGTCACCATATAATAGTGCACCTTATTTCGCTATTAGATTGTTCATCAAAGTTAGCGCGTTGAATCATGAAACCCATTTCAAACTACACAGCACAACGTATACCTCTGATGTTATTACGACCACAGCACCCCCTAGTCTGGACGTCTAGCCGTCTGGCATAACCCCTTGTACCTACAATTTCCAAACCGAATTTAAACCTTAAAACAAAGCCATAGAGATGGTAAATAACAATGAAATTCGCGGGAGAATTGACAGTATTTGAGCTCTATCGCAGTAAAGTCCCATCGGAAGCAATCCCGTGACGAATTTTAAACTCTATCCCGTTTTGTTAAAGTTTATCCGCATTATAACGTTGCTAGGCAACAGCGTCTATAGCTATATGAGTCATGTACATTGACTCATCAGTGCATCCAATTTTGGTATGGATATTTGGAAGGGTGCATAGCACGCCATTTATTATGCAAATTTCGACTTTAGCCTCTCTAAATAAGAGTGGTTATTCAATGTATTTGTTGATATTTTCGGGCTAATTACCTTGTATTCTCTTTAGAGGGCGATATAGAAGCCCTGACAGAGGTAATCGATTCGCAGAGACAGTCATCCGATAGCATTGATGTTTGGACATTAGGGGAAATGTAATTTACAGCCAAATATGACTGTACGTAAATAAAGCTGAAGTGAATTTGGTTTCTATATGGCAGTCAAAGGCTTTTCAGACGAGAAAAGCTCAAGTTGCCTTTGTTAACGCCGTCTGTCGGTAACGTTTATAGTGTCAAAGCCAAAATGAAAATGGTCAAGTCAAAAAGCTATAAAGTTATTTCGAGGAAAGCTCATTTGGAAATGCAATAAGTAATTAAAGAATATTTTGCCGTCTCTAGATTTAGTCGCTCTTTAGACCTTATGTGTAATGTGTTCCTAAACATATTTTGGTTTTTAGTGTTCATCTTACAAGAAGTAATTT
Source organism: Boloria euphrosyne (assembly GCA_951802675.2). Lineage (NCBI taxonomy): Eukaryota > Metazoa > Arthropoda > Insecta > Lepidoptera > Nymphalidae > Boloria > Boloria euphrosyne. The sequence goes on from OX637891.1 coordinate 8,518,391, forward strand.
GTTAAAGAAAACCCAATAGCAATACATTAAAATAAGCATAGTGCTGTCATTTTCAATTTCAATTCTGTTAAAATAATAGATTGTTTGGTTTACGGGAACATTTGAAGGTAAAACTATTTTTGTTTGGGTTTTAGGATTCAATGATGAAAATAAATCCGCGAAAAACAAAATTTTATCCACTAATGTGAGTAAAACAAAGTAATCAGATATCAACAAGAAGATAAAAGACTATTAAAATATTTTAATAAAGCAAATGTACCTATTTAATAATGGAAATGTTTAAGAAAGTTTATTTTGGTTTAAACCCTATTTACCAAGAAAGGAATCCGCAACTGGTAACCAGAAACATCTCAGTGAAATGTAGGTATATCCTAAATATTCTAAGCATTTAAACCACTTACATTCTAAATCATAATTAAAACGGCAAAACTTTCGTTTACTTACATTTTATTGTAATAAAATAAATGTAGCTCAAGTTACTCCTTATAACATTAGCTATTTGCGAGTGAAAAGTGAAAATCCCGTCAAAATCAGTCCAACCGTTTCAAAGGTTGCCGAAATAAACAGACAGACAGACAAAAATTAAAAAAAAAAATGATTTTTTGATGTAAGTAGCGTATACACTTTCATATGCATTTAATGAAAAGCTGAAACTACCTTTTCGGATTTTGTACCTTTGTACCTTTTCGGATTTATTTTGATTTTTAGTTCCCGACGTTTCGAATGCTTTACAGCAATCATGGTCACGGGAGAGACATTTATAATGTCGAATATTCGCGTAAATCTAAAAAAGCATTAGTGAAAAGCTGTTAATTTGAAATTAAATACAGACACTTCAGTTTTAATTATATGTATGTAGTGAAGTACTGATAGTAAAAAAGACTAGCGACTCACGATTAGTTTTTTCAGATAGGATATTTTTCCACATTAAAAAAAACTATGTCTTAGTCAGGATAACCAGCTATCATCACACCAAATTTTATCAAAATCGGTCCAGTATTTCTCTTGATGCGGTCCATTCTAAAACGTTTTGCCAAAATATATTTAATCTACAGATTAGTCTTAGAATTTTATAATTACACACATACGCCAACGTCTAAAATGATTCTTTAAATTGTTATTTTAAAGCGTTTTTGTTTTCCTTTACTTTGTTAGCTAATTAAATTTAAAAAAAAAAGATGGTTTTGAATGCAGCTCTAAGAACTCAACAGCGATTCAGGATGCTTCTTAAATTAAAAATAGATCCCTCCCTTTGAACTTGTTCGGGAAGTTTCCTTATTATTAAGATGATGTGTATACGTTATATACAATATATTTTTTTGTACTGCAAAATTACTTGTTAAAAGTGGTTAGATAGTGGTTTCGATGTCTGCGTCAAATGGTTATTATTAGTTAAAAGTTCTAGTCACATAATTATTTATTAGATACATCAGTTCGCAACATATAGGTACTTAAAGTATACCTTCTTTTTAATACAATATTTTTAATGTATAACTTTGACGTCATTACAATTTTACTGTAGCTCGCTTCGCTTGGGTTCGTCCCTAGGTGTTCGCTGCAATTTAAAGCTTTTATCACAAAAATCCATCCCGTAATAAAAATAAATAAAATTAACCCAAGATATGCCTTATAACATAAGCTATCTGCGAGTGTAAGTCTCGTCAAAATCGATACAGCTGTTACAGAGATAAGCCGAAACAAAGAGACAGACAGACAGACAGATGTCCGATGATAACTTTAGTGCTACAGCCTACAAGCCATAGCCAACATAGCCTATTTATGTACTAAATTTGATCAAAATCCGTCTAGCCGTACAATATAACCACATAGAAACACTCATACGAACTGTCGCATTACATATTGTAATAAAATTGTTTGGTAAAAGCAATAGGAATCTTTATTTGAAAAAAACTGAATGTATAATAAACTTCATAAAATAAACGTCAGACGTGTTTCCACCTGAATTAAAATGGTAAAATAAAATAATGATAACACAATGCTTTTCTTTAGGTATACCTACGTTTTAGAGACGTATCATATATGGAAATTTTTCCTCCTTATGCAATGTAATGTGACTGACAGGTTTTTGATACGCAATTGATCACATGTTCAATTCTAAGAAAACCTACCTAAAGTAATTAGTGTATGATAACATGATAAGCCCTTTAAGAGCCGGTTTCTTATTTTATTTCTTAAATTAAACAAAGATGAAATAAACCTAATTAACTAGTGAATTAGAGCGAGCGAAGCCGCGGGTTCCGCTAGTTATATACTAAAACCTTCCTCGAGAACCACTCTATCAATTGGTAAAAACAGCATGAAAATCGGTGCAGTAGTTTTTGAGTTTACCGCAAAGAGAGGCGGCGGAGGACTTTGATTTTATAATATAAAGCGATTTGTGACTTTGTAATAGGTAGGTATCTACTTGCGTTTTTTTTTAATTTACGCGAATATTTTACATTTTAAATAAATTATCTTTTCGGTGTATACCTAATAAGGTTTTTTGTTCTATTTCTAAGTTTATAGTATAGCTTGTGCCTTGTAGGTAGATACCGCCTATGGCAACACCCTTAGAGATGTTCCAAACCTTAGTTTCTTCAGTGACCATGATTGATGTAATAAATTCGAAATGTAGCGAAATAAAAATCAAAACAATAATTCAAACCTAACACCGAAAAGATAGTTTAATAAAACACTAATATTCGACCTAATAAAGTGCAACATTGCAATATTATAAAGTTTATAACTTAATATCTTGCTAAATAAAACAAAATAAAAAATATAAGTTAGGTACATGTTGAACGAAATTATCAAGATATTCTGTATTTTAACACTAACACGATGCAATATGTACCTAAATATATACATATTACATATATACATACCTATATCAGTGACATTGCTCAATTTTATAAAACGATAAAATAAATATTCGAAATAATCATTAGGCAATAATTTATACTTACTTAAAAATACTTTTCAAAATAATTTGATTATTGATAACAGTGTTACATTATTTTGTAAAGATAATTTATTTTTATGGCAATGGCATATTATTATACATCCTTAAATAGTTTTATTTTATTTTTTAAACTAAAAATAAAAATAGAGTATAATACGAAAAAAGTCGCATTAAATCCGAAATATAACTATAATAGCTATAATCCATTATAAACATAATAGCATTTTTATAAAAAAATAGACGCATATAATCATTACAGATGCTGTGACGTATTTATACCGTGGCAATGACCGACCGACGCCAGTTCACGGTCATTTGCTTTACTAGTACGTATTCTACAGCTTTACTTGCTTTTCCAAAGCGTTTAATAAATATCTAATAATACTAGACAATAAACGTGTCTTCATTTGAATTTCACAGAGTTTTTTTCAAAATAATCTTATAATTTATAATCTAAAGCCTTAAACCACATGTTTTTATGCATTTTTAAATTTTGCTTCTACATACTAAATCTACACATTATTTAAGTACATATCTTTTAATGACATTTATATAGACAAATATTTTATTGTATCTAATAATATATAATAAATATATATACTATAGGTAGGTATCTACCTATAAGTAAATACCCTATTTGGAAATAAATAAACGATAATGGTGCGCACCCCTACATTGACAAATACGCACACTAGCGGGGCGCGGATCAGAGGGCGCTACGTTCTCAGTCTCGCGCCGACCACCGCTCAGGTCGGATGTCCGTCGTTTTCATATAATGCGCATCGAAAAATAAACTAGTTACAAAACGACCGATTTTCTGTGTGGTGTTGTGGACATTAGTGAACGTTGTTTATCGGTGCGTATCGATCACACTCGCATGGATATTGGGAAAAGGATATTATTAATAATATTCATTTTATTTTCAGATAGACTTGTTTCGCTGTGGAAACAAAGGCTCAGTTTAAGAAACGTAGTGTACCGCCAAATTTAAGGTACGTAATTCTTTTATATATTATAACCATTCGAATTATTAAATTTAGCAGGTATGCAATAGTTTCAAAATCGTTGAATTTAATTCATATGTTTTTTTTTTAATTGTAGGTAAGCTAACATTTTAGCAATATCACTTACATAAGTCAACGTAATTATAAAACATAACTAGACGTGTATACGGTAGATTATATAATTTTTTAACCTTTTATCGACATTTGTTAGGTCTCACCGGTTACCTGTTGCTCTCGGCTAGCCATTTTCTGTTCCGCTAAGGCGGGTTTAGTACCGACTAAATTCTAATTACATGACCGATATATTATGAAACTTTGTTCTAATGCATGCGATGTCAAACTCGAGACAAAGCCAGGTTGCGTAATGTTGTATAAATTACTTTGAAAGTACATTACTGAGCCAGCCGCGTGTTGTGTCGAAACGATGAGGTTAATTTAATTGAAATCCAGAACATTCTATTAATTCATCTAGAAGCATTTTATTATAATGATCTAAGTATAGTATAGGGGTATTGTCTTTATTTGACATTGAACTTAGTACGCGAGGCGTTTTGATCTCGTTCTATGACCGTGTTGACCGGGTGAAGGATACGAAAACACAGGTAGGTATTCGTTACTAAGCATTTAGATCAATTGACAAACGTTTATTGCGTAAATTTATGTCAGATTGTTTTTTAAAGTGATTTTTAAATTATTACAGATAAAAAATATTCCTGTGACGGACTTATTTTCCTTTTGAGCATTTAAGTCTCTATGGTCATGATTGCTGTAAAGTGTTAATTGGGAACTAAAAATCTAAATAAATCAGCGAAAAAATCTGAAAACGTAAAATTTCTAAAAACACTATAGATAAAGTAAAGTACCTAATAGATTAGGAAAATGAAAATATTACATTTTTATTCTAAATCATAATTTTACTATAAATTACCTATTATAATTTTTCTATAAAATATTATATTTACATATTTTATAGGTATTCATGTTACTTGACTTTGTGCAATCGTTCGAAACACCCTGATCTCATATGGTAGTCTCGTACAAAGGTCAAGATACATTTCCTCTTGCCTTGCGATAATGTCACCCACATAAGTAACAGCTGTTTTAGTTATCGGTTTAAAATTCCTAAATTACTTACTCATTATTGTTATTGTACTAGCATTTTACGAGGTTCCGCCCGCTTTCTACAGACTGGAAGCCAAATTCTTTGATTTTACATATTATTATAGATACTGTGTGCAGTACTATAGTATTTCTTGATAAATAGGCTGTCGAACACTAAAAGATTTTATTCAATGGGAACCTGTAGTTTCTGAGATTAGCGCGAACTAAGCAAACTATTCAGCTTTATAATTTTAGTTAGTATATTACCCATGCCAATTTTGTACCTTTTTGGATAACTTCTCTCAGCTAAAAATGAAGTAAACTTTTTTTGTGTCAAAATATATTTTCAATTGTTTGAAATGAACCTACCACTACCTGTTAGGTTATAATATAAAAACGCTCAGATCTACTGCGTATACAGGAACTACATTATTTTCTAAAGTTTTTTAGGTAATAACAGTAAAGACGTTACTACAGCAGTTACGTCAGAGTAGTTTTAACCAAAATGACAGTCGTTACGTGACTAAAACATACACGCCTAGTATTTTGTTATGATTATTATTGCTATTTAAATTGTAGTTTAATATTTCGCCATATTAAACACAATTCATTGTGTAACGTTTCATAATTAAAATGATTACATACTTTCAAGACAAGGTCGTGTTTCTAAATCTCTTACCTATATAATATGATGAAATTCCTAATGATTTTCGTTGGTTGGTTTAGTTTTTTGTTATTAAACTTCAAGTTCAAGGGAATTTTTGTATCGACTTCTAGAATTCTATAATTAAACTTCTAGAATAATAAAATTCTATGTCGTTAGTACCTACTGGTTTTATCCTAGGCCTATTAGAGAATAAGGTAAGTTGAGTCATACGTACTTTTCATGTTCAAAAGAGTTTGAGCAAGCTTGAACCTTGTACCACAGCTTGTACTAAGAACAGTAAAATATAAGATATAGCCACTACGACATTTTACGATATCCAAGTTACTATAGATATTTATAAAACTTCCTTAAGCATGTGTTAAGTTGAAATTTCTATCATTTATTATTCAGATAATCTATTTTGGTTAGATTGTTGCATTAAAATCAGTTTAGTCGAAATTTAATACTTATGCATACACCGTAATCGTAAAGCACAAGTGTTACATCTATTTTAAGCCTATTTACAGAGTTTGGTTTAAAATCTTAGAACCTTTGAAAATTCGTATCCGATTAATCTTCACTACCTCTGTAAAGACACGTCCACAGTACAAAAGCAACAAAAAATATACCGAGCGTGGAGTCGAATAGGGCCGATAGAATTTGTCGAGATCAAAAGAAGCGACAGGACGAAAAGTTAAAACTCTGACCATTTTTTAGATGCGATGGTACAAGTATGTTGTTCTTTTGTAGGTTTAGTTTCGAGCTTCAGATTTTTCAGTTAGATTTTTAGTTTGTAAGATCACTTTTGAAAATAGAAAATTGTGGTACAATTCACTTTCATAAGTCTGTACATTGTCTTAGTTTAGTATAAAATCAAACTCGGTACAAATACAGATCCTTAGTAATTTAGATTTTATATAAAATATATAAGCAAATATATAATAATAATAACTAAGATGATGTGCACTAAGTCTATAGTCTAGACTTACAAAGGTCACGGGCATAATCCTCGCCCAAACTGAAGGTATTGACCATTAGGTTCTTTTCGGATTAAGGCATTATCCGAAACACGTAGGTAATAGGAATCTCCGATGAGGACTTAAAGAAAACAAAAGCTTTGACGTTAGGGATAGATTTAACATTAACGTAGGTACCTACCTGAAAAAGATGCTATATTAATTTTCGATTTTGATACAATGTTATTAGTGTACTTATTTGTTTTTTTTTTTAATTAAATAAAGCTTAATGATACTATTACATACAGACGAACGATTGAATAACCCATTTATGTATTTATCTACCTGTTTATATTTTTTGCTAGCGATTAACCCTTACTTCGCTTGGGTTCGCCCCATTTGTACAAATTCGACCAATTTAAAATGGTATTATATGTATACAATGTAAATTTTAACTTCTCGAAACTAAAAAAAATTTAAACATTTTTCATTTTTGGGACCAATTTATATGCCAATACTTAACTAGGTCACAATATTTCGTGAAAAATGTAAACTAACCTCAATACAATAAAAATAAAACAAACTACCTAGTTCATAATTGAAACCAATTTTCTAATTCCTTAGAGGATTTTTAAATAAATTTTTCTCTTTCAAATTGTTCATGTATGAAAAACTATAATTGGCTTTGAAAGTGATTTTTTTGCTGCAGTAATAAAATTTTCTTTATTTACACGCGTATTGTTTTATACGAAGTTAGCGGAAACGGAAACGGTACCGCAGACCTCCAACTATAAAGCCGAGGTGACATATAACGAGTTATACGTAAGATAATAAAGTACTATTCAATATTAATCAAGGCAGTGGTTGCCTAGTGGTAACGCGCTCACTTATAAAACCGAGGGTAGCTGGTTCAAATACCGGATTTCGCACCCGACACGGAAAATTTCAAATTTTACATGTTTGATGAAGTTTATATGGGATTTAGTTAAAAAAGTAATAAGCATTGTTAAAATAATGCAAGTGAAACCGCTAGCAGAGCTAGTCTTTTACGAATACCACAAAAAAACATTATATCTCGTAGTTTAATATCATTTTATTTCTTTTAGATATAAAAATAATCAGTATTATAAATTATCCATCAGAAAAATGAATAAGATTCAAATAGATAGATCTAATTAGGCGCGAAGCGATGAACAGACTGACGCCTACATCACACTATGTATACATGAGAATAAATTCTTAAAGACCCCACATGACAAGTGGGAGCTTTGAACTTCGAAAGTCAACTGTAGGTTATGTACATACGTGTCAATTTACTGTGACCGGAGGGGCGCGGGTTCGAGTCTCGGCTCCTTGCCAGGTGTTACTGACCTAGCCCAATATGTAAATTGTTGATTCACTTTATTTTTTCGATATCTAAAATTATTTTGTTTTGACTGTTTGTTTTACATTGTGAACGTTTTACGACGAATATAATGATTCTATTATAGGAATTTGCATTTTCTACCTAAGATAATGTCATAGATTTTTTAATATCGTACAAAGTTTTTGTTTATATAGTAATACGGTATAATGACTAATTATGCAACTAAGATTATTATATATGCAAAAATTCAATTTAATTCTATATTATAGCGTTTCTAGCGCTATTTATAAAGACGGTTGTAGTGTTATCTACTTAACCGTGTATCGGTTTTCAATAAACCTTATTTGTAACGTTTGTAAGTCATACCTTCAGGGATTTTAACTTCACTTTTCTCATATATAGGATTCTTGTGGGCGTGTACATAAAAGTAGACGATACAATCGCTTGTTTGCTTTTATATTGTCTTAAAAACAAAAATATATTTAAAAAATATTTACTTAAGTTGTCGGTCGGCTGTAATTACAGTCTAAGATGTGATCTGTGCAAGTGGGCGCTACTAGTACGCCGTGGAACTCGATTGTAGAGCTGCGCCTGCGGCCTCGACAGCTATGGTTGTATTGAAACGCAACTGTAAATGTAAATGTCTTTCTCATGTTCAAAAGACCGTAAAACTATAGCTATATGCTTATTATTTGTAAATAATACTACTTTATTACAATTATACTTAAGTGAACCTATAATTTGTGTCGATTCCCACTGTCGTTAACTCCCATGTCGCCGTTAAACCACATCCTCGGTGTTATAACAAAAGGGCCGGAATTATAATTACAAGCAATCATTGAATTACATATGTGTACATGAAGGTTGAAGTAAAAGTGACAAGTCGAAAAAATGCTAACTGAACCGTAGAACATGATTAATGCCTTAGAATAGTTCAGTGACATTGCTCATAGAATAGAAGGTGTCGGATCGATTTTGTCGTTTAACTGCATTTGCATCCGGCGTCGCTCGTCAGCTTCTTTGTTTTCTTTTTATAACAGTAAATATTTTTACTAATTATCTTAATCTGTAATTTTTGTAATCAGATAAAATGCGATTATTCAATATTCCTTCCTTGGTCTAGATTGAAAATTAGCCATATTTAGGTAGATATAGTAATTTAGCAGAAGGCAATCTTAGAAATTTTGTATGATTTCGTGTCGATTATCTACAATTATTTCAAGCAACATTTTCTTATCGATTATTTTAAGTTTTCATTATACATGTAAGTACCATCACTATTTATTTTCATATTATACGCAATTTTAGGTATAATAATTACGTAGTTTTATAGCTATTTTACTTTCTTATAAAAGGGTAATTGTTATAATGTCAGTTGATGTGGTACTTTTTATAATCGTTAAATAATATGGCGCCGTCCAGTCGAGACGCTCGGTAAATATTACATTTGCGAAAACGAAAGGGTTTGGCTTTGAAATATACTTACTTTGTTTGGTATGTTTCTAATGAAATTTTATACATGTTATGTTATATTGAGTCACGTAACTTAAATTCTATTTTTAATTTTAAATACTTTCATATTTTAAGTAAATAAAAAAAAATATGGCTCTTACTTCTTTACATGTAAACGCTTGACGCGGACTTTTTTCGACTCTCCTACAATGCAAGTGGAGCCGCGAACAAAAACTAGTGCATAATATTTAAAATACCACGGTAATGTTATCAGTTTTTAATGTAACGCAATTACCTAATGGTAACAGCCATGGGAATTTCGTTTTTACCCTCTATTCCGTCCAACCATTACATCTAGATCTATCCTTCGAGGGCAAATTCAATATTTTCTTCGTAAACGATAGTTCAATGTAAGCTGGAGCATTTATTTCTCAACTCATATAATTACTATCCGTTGAAGTCTTTGTTCATACAGCGTAACTACACAAGTACGTAAGCTATGCCCCGTTTGAACTCGTTTACTACTCGCCTGACTCATACTTAGTCATTCGAGACTTTGTGTATCGCGTCGCATTCGTCATGACGCCAATATATACTTTAGACGCTTTAATATGAAATTGTTGTTAGTTTTAATTACTTACTATATTATATTTAAAGTAAAAAAGTAAGTAAAATAAATCTAAGTATTTGAAATTGACATTACATATTAGTTCTTCAATTCTATTTAATTGAATTCTCTTTTTAATTCAAAGCATGCCAGTTAAGTACAGATTAGTTAATGTCACGTAGATTGAGGTGGTTCTTTCTGTACCTTTTCTCTGTTTATCAACCGATTTTGGTTTCAAGCTTGGTGTAGCTATTGACGAAGTTTTGTGCATAGTTCGTATAAAAAAAATGTTTTAGAAATATATTTTTTTTATAATGATTATAGACAAGTTTAAAGAAATAGACTAACTTTAGTCTATTTAAATAGGGCACGTGGTAAGGCTCGTTTTTCTTTATTCTTTAGGTATGATAGTGAAAGGATAATTCTTTGTCAAAGGAAGCAGGGCTTTGTTTTAAATATATTTTATATATAAAATAACCTTTTTTAAAATCCTTACTTATTAGATTTAGGCATTATGTTTGAAAAATATAATAATACAGCCCTTTTTAAGTCAAATGACTTCATGCTGAACAAATTCGGGTAGACAAACTTTCATAACTCTTCTTCCCATTTTCTTAGACTTGCAGGATTTTTTACTATTTCTAATACTACCGTATCAGGGGTGATCATGTTAAAAATGATTCGAACATGATGATTTCTTACACTACCCGGGATTTGAACCCGCACTCTATATTGTAAATTACCAACAACGAGCTGGTAGCCTGTAATTACAAGAGATAACACTCAAGTATGCGCTTTGTCATTCTTTTCTAAGACAAAATAGTCACTGTAATTAATTAACCGTCGCCAAATTATTGCGGTGGCAACTGGTTATTCATACCTACATCTGATTGCAGTCGTTAACGAGACCTAACCCACTGAATCACTAATTCGATGGAGCATTAAACACAGTGGTTACAGAACATATGTACGATGGGAACGGGTTTGATCCTGATTGAAGTAAAAGGCAATTATCCGTCAATTAATTTCCTTGGAAGATTTTCGTACCAAGAATCGTGAACAAACCAAATACGTAACGAATCGCAAATATAAATACGAACGAGGACTCAGAATTTTTCCATTGCAAATATTAAATACAAATACTTAATATACATATTGTGAAAGGTCACTTACAAAGATCTAATAGGGTTGTTACTTCGCAGATGAAAGTTAGTTAGAAAGTTTATCGACTCGATGAAAAAAAACTAATTAAATAGAAAGAAAGCCTGTGTTTATTCATACGATTTTTGCCTTCTACGAGTATTTTTTTAATTTACAGGCAATATTTTTATTTTTTCTCAAAATTCATATTTTAACAAATTCATTCAAACGGCTGGTTCAAAAGCCTTAATTCTTGGAATAATTGTCTTGAAAATTCAACGTTTAAGTTTAAACATTTAGAAAATGATATATAACTTAGTAAACAACATAACTTCAAATAACGAGCAAAGAAAGTCGTTAGAAAAGTTTTGTCGGTACCAACCCTGCCCACCAGACATTCTCGGCTAGAGTTCGTGAATAAATAAATTGCAATAACAAAATTCGTATACCATATTGTAGTCATATCAAAAACTAACACGGTTTCGTTTTCATTTTTCACCGATCTGCGTATTAAATTAGGGATTCTTGCCAAAAACGTTTTTTTCTTGGCATCGCATAAATGAAGTATTTTATAAGAACAAATTCGTAGTAATTTTTAAAAGCCGCCTGCGAATTCTCGTTTTATTTTTACATGGTTCGTTGGCGAGTGTAATAAATATGCTTCATCTTATCTTAACGTACTAATATACTAATAGGTATGTAGTAGGTACGTGACCTTAATCAGGTTTACGTAAAAACACAATAAATTAATTATAAATACATACTCATATCAAAGCCTAAGAAACATATAGTCAGCCAACGAACGTGACAAGCTGCCATACACTATTGTCCCAAGCGAGTTTATGGCGGCTTTGCCCGTATATTAACAAAGTAAAAAATATAAATCTGTGCAAGAAATATTTTTTAAACCATGAATGCACTTATTTTTTTTAAGAAATATTATTTTGGGGTCTACATTATATGTATAGCATATAATGTAAATAAATAAATAAATAAATATGTTGGGACCTTATTACAACAGCGCCATCTAGTTCCGCTGTAAGCTACGTAACGTGCTTTTGTTACGGATACCAGATAGTTGATATACTACACATATAAATTTTAAATACATACATATTATAAATATAAACACCCATGATTGGAGTACAAACATTCGTGATTAGCAAATGAATGCCCCAGCGGGACTCGAACCCGCGACCGCTGGCGCAGAAAGTAGGGTCACTATCAACTGAGCCAAACGAGTCGTCGAAAAATGTAAATAGTATTTCTTTAAATTTTTGTACACTGAAGGTACCTAGGTACTGTCTCTAATATGGAATTTAACTTAATTTTGTGTACCTAATAACTTTATCACTCGAGTCAACATTGAGGATACGATTTACTACAGGAAAATCTTTTATTCCCACGGGAAAACCCTAACTGGTTCTACCGTGCTGTCCTTAGACATTTTCATTGCAAACCCTATTTACTGATTCATCAAGCTCAGCACTGTACAGCCCTACTAAAGAATTGTAGATTTAAAAAGCCCACAATAAGATACACGCTCCTTTTAATTTCCAATATGTAAAGACCTTTAAAGTACTGACAATGGCAGTGGTGTAACAGTTAAAAATGACGAACAGCGATATTTCTCAGCTTTGCGAAACATTCACTAGCCTTGATGATATTCCACTTCCTTAACAATTCTTATTTATCGCTTATAGAGTACTTATTGCGTATGCTTCATATGTCGTTATGCATTTTGTATTGTTACTTAGAGCTAATAAACTTAATAACGTATTATTGTTTTCATATCTTATTTTTATTTTACCTTAAATTTAAGATTTTTTCTTCCCATTTGAAACCCGTAATAAATATACTCAGTCTACAAAAATAAACGGCCAACGTCTTTTTACTTGCATTGTCTAAATATTTAGGTATAACAATGGAAATTGTACAAAAAAGAAACAATACTTTCTTAGATTTACGCGAATATTTGATTTTTAAACAAATGTGAACCTCTTCGGTGATCATGATTGTTGTGAAGCAATCGAAACGTCTAGAATAAATAAAAAAGAAAAATTACATTAATTATAAGTAAAACGTAGAAAAAATTTGATGAATCGAATGTTTCTTAAAAACTTGCGCCATGACTGAAAATAACAGACCATAATTAAAGCTGCTACGTCGTTAGTCGCGTGTAGTCTTCCTAAGGATAAAAGGTACGTACTGAAGAACGAAATAAATGAAATCATGTTGCTAATAATAATCACTTTGTATTTAAAGCATGAATTTAATTTTAATTATGAACTGTATTTTGAATAATAGTCTATACAATTAATTAAAATTGAAGTGTCAGTTTGTAACATAATAACAGCTTACTTAATGCTTGAATTATATACGGTACTAAGGATACCACATTTTTTTTTCTGTCTATCTATTTATTCTGGCACGTCCGGAACTGGTCTCTTTTTGACTGGATTTACGGAGGAGTAACTTAGGCTACTTTTCTTTAGAAGAGAATTAAGATTTCCCTTCAATAAAAACGTGTGACATGATATTTAATTACCTATTATACAAAATGTCCTTGTCAAATTTTATAAAAAAATCATTAATGAAATTTAACTAGAAAATATAACAAACAAACAGACATATTTTTATTTATAAATATCGTAAACAAATCGTGATAATATGTTTATAATTAATGAGACGTAACACATCTCGCATTATTGATTATTTTAAACCAAATAAGTTGTATTTTAGTTAAAAACCAGTACAAAATATGAACATTCAATGCGTATTACGCTTTATTTGCCTATAGATTTCATTTCCTCACAATTTGTGGTAACGTGCCTCCGTCGAAGTATTTTTGATGTGTGTCGATGTGTTGCAACTTCAAAATAACCTTTAATTCACATTTGAGCCGAGTTTGATTTATGCGGCCAATGTTATTGCAGCTCTAATGTTTTTAAAATTTAATAATATATTACGGCGATTGTATATTTTTAGTGTTGGGTTTTGGAGTAATATTGTTTTGTCAAATCAGATATTTTTTATGGTATAAAACAGTGAATGTCTGTCGGTTGTCACTGTTCATTACCACGGTTATGGCGATTCGATACCTGCTTCGGAAAATAGTTATATCGAATTTTTTTACAGTTTTCTATTTAATTAAAACTCATTATATATTCATAATCGGTATGACAAAGAGGATAATGTAGTCGCCAAAAATTAATTATGTAATCATACGATATAAAACAATAGTTTTTGTATGTATTGTTCGAAATAGATGTACATTTGGAAGCTATCGAACATCTGACTTCCTGTACTTCGAATTCCGATGTGCTAATTCATTGTTGGAAACCACAAACCTGTAAAATCAAAAGCGGGGAACCACATGCTATGTCTATCTCGGTTTGACGCAAAATTAGATATTTTCTATTACTTTTAGATGTAACACACCATCAAATTGTGACATTTTATATGCACTCTAATACTGTAAAGCTGAAGCTATAGATTTTTGAAGTAAGTAGTAGCAGTAGATTCATTGTGATTTGAAACTCGATGAAACGAAAATGCGTCACGATAAAGACAGAAATACATAAATGTATAGGATAGAATGAGATAGAATACATTCCCCATGCCCCATGCCCATGTTGCCATGGTAACCATAGTTATTGTCTGACAAGTATAAAATATTATATTCTTTCCATATATGTTATTCTATAATTATATGATTGTAATATGCCTATATTCCTTATATAATTATTGATTTGTTTTAATTTAATTGCGATATTGGCCAAAGAAGTTTTACTTCAACCGCGCGTAATGGTTACATGCACCCATTTGTTTTTACTAATGTGAAACCGGATATTTACCATGGTTAGCACTAAGTCCTAAACTTCACAACTGATTGAGGGAATACATGTTACATTATTACACTTGTAACGATATTTTTGAGGTAAGACCGACAACACGTCCTCTGGAGTGCGCCATCGCTCATCAACCATGATATTTCGACACTGTTAAAAGCGGTATACTGGATGAACTGAATTTAGAATTATAGTATAAAAATTTTTGCTTAAATATGATATACATCACGTTTTCAGTTTAAGTTGATGTACAAACCAATTGGTTATTTTTGTGTAAACGCGCTAATCTTTGGAAATACCAGTACCAGATAAAAGTAGTGTTTTGTATTCTATATTTATTTGTTAATATTATAGGTTATCTAATATATAGTAACGTTATAATCAGAGTAATAAAATCCTAAATGTTTAAAAATACATATTTTGTATTTTGCATTCATGGTAACCGTTTTTCACAGCTTTGTTATAGCAAAGATTTGCATTTCCACAGATATTCCAAATGTCTCCATATGATTAGAAAGAGATACCATTATATTCACATCTTTTTCTTTCAAAGGAGAAAGCTTTAAACCATTCCATTAGATTTAAATAATAACTGAATAAAAATGACAAACAGGCCTCATACATCATAATTTGAACCATCGACAAGTACAAACGTTATCGTATTTACGTTAGCGTGAACGAGATGGCTATAGTTAACGAACACTACAGGTAAAGATCGCTTGCGCGGTGTTGTTGACCGCGGCTGAAGGCCGTACAATCGGTCAGACAACAAATGTCACGGTCATACGCAATAGGAGACAGGAAAAACGTCAGAGATCAAAAATCATGAGTCACAAACTAAGCTCGGAGTAGTTTAGACGCATTTTAAATTGCCCGCTTCGACACTTTACACGTGGCTTTAACCTTGCAAAGAGAATGGCAATGACATTGGTCTGTCAATGTGGAGTAGAAAAGATAGCCAGTTCAATTGAATCCCGTTGATGAAAATGTTTTTTTTTTGTAATTCATAATTAAAAATAAATAGATTTATTTATAATTATTCTATGCCTGTGTTGTGTTTATAATAGTAAAACTGTATTTTATAAACTTAATCGTCATTCACAGGTATTTGCTATCAGAGTATCTAAGTATATATTATTAAACCTTATTTTTTTTAATTTAAAGTAAATACTTAAATAATAATACATAATATTCAATTTTCTTCAATATTTGTAGATGCTTTTACAATAGAGTAGGTACTAAGATAGTTTTGTGTGTTGAAAATTTTTAATTTTTGTGATTCACCTATTTATATAATTCCCTATTTACTCATTGATTAAAAGTCGATCGCTTTTAAATCCTACTTGCCCCAAATTTAACTTGTAAAATTCACTAACAATGTATAAAGAATAGCTTTACAAAACAATTTTTCTTTATTCTTAGCCATTGTGATATTTGAAATCGTAAACTTGATATAATAACTCGGCATCGACGCCGTTTACGACTGTCAAAATCGTATTTCTAATAATAAAACGTCTCAATTTAGAAGGCCAATGTTTTATCGCGGATATAAAGAGGGTATACTAAACATTTTTATGTTTTGTCCGTGTATCCATTGCCTTAGATTGTAAATTTTAATTTTTAACTGCCTACTGAGATAAGGCTATCCACATTGGTTATTTACAACTTAAGTTAAAAAGGTTGTGAAATAGGAAAATTCCGATGCGATAAAGATACTAGGTATTATATAAAATAAATAATATTTAAATTTATGCTTTAATTTGCAGTGACATAATATACTTAATTGTTTAAAATCGATATATCAATTCGAAGTAAATCTAATAAAATCGATTTCGACGTTTGAAACAAACGCTTGTTGAAATACAACACAACACTGCACTGGAATTTAATCCAGAATCGACGTCACAAAATGCACCAGACGGTTAAGATTTCAGTAATAAAACACGAGTAAAATTTGGGATTTAAATTTGAAAAGCTTAACGATTTCTATGAAAGGAACGTGAGGATATAACTCATGTTATCTCCGGCCCACGTCACGGCTAGCACGTTTTTATACGCATTATAATGTGTATAATATATTTCTAATCATTCTGTTTATGCATAACCATTGTATGAAGCACATTGGTTTGGTTTTGTTAGTAGTTTTTAGCCATGACTATTCATATGATAGAAATGTCAATTTATAGTTTACTTTTTACCCGACTGCGGCGTACTTGGAAAAGGTTATATTTTGGACTATATATGTCCAATTCTAAGTTCCTTCGTAAACGACCTAGCCATGTCCATTAAAAAAACTAATAAATAAAATCATTCAGGCATCGCCAGATGGTATTCTTATAGTAACTAAAGCTTAACTTGTCAAAGCTAAATCTTATATTTTAAATTAAGAGCTTTTATACAAACAAATATCTCAGTGTGAACATATTAATAGAAATAATTCTGAGTTCTGACTCATCACAGTCTCCCCTTTTAAACATTTGCATACTACTACATAGCTATCGATTTGCAATCCCATGGAAATATTTGCATAGCGTATTTTAATCATTGGAAATCGAACCTACACTAAGGATTACAATAACTAAGCAATCGATCCCTAAACAACCAAATTGGTATATCATGACTAATACGTATAACAAAAGCCCAAAATCGTTCCACATTAATATTGAAGCTTATTTACATTTTTAATGTAAATATTTTTTTCGTTGGAATCGTGCGATATAATGAAGTAAAGACCGGCCTTATTCAAAGAAGCGAGTAATAGATGATTTTTTTTAACAACACCGCGTCATTTATTCGATGTACCAAATAGAGAGTATTCTAATATATTCTCCTACAATTATAACGTATTTTCTTACTGAGTTTAAAATTAGCCAATTTACACTTTAAAATATATAATAGGAAATTTTGTATGTGGGTATGTTCGTTACTCCTTAATGCTGTAACGGCTGGACGAATTTAGGTGAAATTTAGTACGAAGATAGGCTACGATCTTGGGTGGAACTCGGGCTAAATGTTGACAGCCGAGCGAAGCTGGGGCACGTCGCTTGTATATAATTACTAGTATAATACATAATATATGTAAATAACATTCGTTCTGTATAAATAATGAAAATTATTCAAATTTTTAATGTAAATAATAATTTTACGTCCGAATCGTGCCTTATAATGAATTGTCTTCACGCTATTTTCCATACAAGAAAAAAACATGGTGACAGTTTTTTTTGGAAATGTACTCAATATATTCGTTACCTTTGTCTACAATTGAGGTCAATAACCTGAGATACTTTAGGAGATACTTGTTTGTTTTGATGTGTGACTGACGTTCGTATGTAGGTATATCTTATAGTGAGACTTATTTATTAACAATTAGGGTTTATTATCCTAAAACTAAATCGATTCTTCGTAAATGGAAGGCAAAAAGTGTTCAAACGATTGTCTTCTCGGTATTGTAAAGGAAAGACCAAGTAAAGTAAAAGCTTAAATTATTAGTTCTGTGTTTTGGGATTTACCTCAATATATTTAAATTTCTAAAAAATTAAATAAAGTAAATGTGAAATGAATCAACTTCTATTCTGTATTTCTTATTTTTTGTTTTATTTGTTTTTTTTAGATTATAAAATCAGTCTAACGGATAAATGAATGAATTCTTCCGACCTCCCCTCACATTAAAGTGATTTGCGGAACTAGGATTGTACCCGTTTCATTGGATATCTAATCGAAGTCTTAGTCGTTAAATTAGGATTTACATTTAATATAGGTACATTATATTATAGATTAAAAGAGAAAAAACAACACTTAGTACTTACCATTTTTCTCAGTTTTTTACACTTTTTTTGCTTAGTAGCTATTTTGGAGCTTTAGTATTACCAATACAATAAAATGAATCAGTAATTTTTGTATATATGCTTAGGTAAAATTTTCAACAACGATTACGGTTGAATTCGACTACTGCAAGTACACTATTTCATAGTAATACATTCAACAGGAGCGTGATAAATATTCCTTTCTATGATAATAGGCTGGCCCCTTAATGGTAATTTCGTGCGAGAGTACGATACATTTATCTCGCTTTTTTACCTGTTCCTTTATGTTATTACCTGCATCCCTTTGCTGAGTCATTGCTTGAATACAGACGGACAAATTATTTTTTATATAGATTCCAAAATTTTCTATAGATAATATTATGTCACTTTTGAGTGATTAGTCCATTCCTACTTTTTGTGTTGTTAGTAATATTGCTGTGTCAAGTTTTTTGTAACGTGGACATAGTACCTTGGGAAAGTGCTATGATTATATCTCCCAACCCCTTGAAAATATGGAAAAGTCAGTTAACGAATGTGCTCTGTCATGCGATCCGGCTAACCCCCGGCGCTCTCCGGTACCCGGGCCGGAGAGTGTGAAATTGGCTACCGAAGACTCCACAGGAGTGGGCAACCAGGCTCCTGTGACAGTAAATACTACTGGAAATAAGAAGTTAATGCAGCAAGCATTCCATCCGAGTCTGTTTTTTAATAGACCCAGAAGTGCGTCTCTGGGGAGGATTTCTGCACATGGTGATGTTAACCTCCAAGAAATCAAAACCAAAGTGAGCTGAGCAAACGACTACCACAACATGCGCAAACGGGACCACCAAGCCTCCCCCATGGCAACGAGTTCCCACTATGAGAAACCCAAAACGTAGAAAAATGTCTAACACACCATCTCCTGAACAAATACCTACATCCAACAGATTCAGTGACCTACCAATAGACTTAACTGAAGATAATGACACTGAACCAAAAGGCAAAAAACCCTACAAACCCCCGCCCATTGTTCTTTATGGTATAGATGAAGTGAGCAAATTAACCGAACTCCTGGAAACAGTAGTAGATAAAGGTCAGTTCACCTACAAAATTATGAACAGAAACCAACTTAGAATAAATAGTTTGGATATGGACGTACACAAGAAACTAATTGCTGTTGTGAGAGAGCATGGCCTCATAGGTCATACTTTTAACAGAAAAGATGAGCGACCCTTCAGAATTGTCATCAGAAACCTCCATCCAACAACCCCATTTGAGGCTATAAAAGAAGCAATAGAGGATACAGGCAACAAAGTGATTGGTGAAATAATTAATGCCAAATATGGCCCAGACAAGAAACCAACCTCAACATTTTTTGTAAATATGCTGCCAGGGCCCTACAATAAAGCAGCAAAAAACATTAAAATCATAGACTGCCAAGTAGTTGTGATTGAAGACCCCAAAAAGAAAAAATCTATAGTCCAATGCCAGAGGTGCCAGCAGTATGGACACTCTAAAAACTATTGCATGAGACCATACCGCTGTGTTAAATGCTCACAACAGCACAAGACCTCGGAGTGCCCCAAGATCGATCGTTCCACCCCTGCACTCTGTGCTCTTTGCCATGGTCCTCACCCAGCCAACTACAAAGGATGTGAGGTGTATAAAGAAATTCTAGCTAGAAGAACAGCAAAACAAAGAAAGCCACAGTTCACGCCAACCACTGAAGCATTCCAGAAAGAGAAAATAGCCGAATTCACACAACCCTCTCATAACACCTCTGATCCAGAGAAGAAGTCATATGCTGCAACCCTTAAAGCACCTCCAGATAACCGCACAACACATAGCACACTAGAACTCATGTTAATTAGGCAGTCGGAAAAATTCGACCTCATCTTACAACAAATGAGTGTTCTTATGGGCCTCATGACTAAACTTGTTGACAAACTTATTAAATGACGACCCTCAACATAGCAACCTGGAACATTAATGGGCTAGCATCCAATACCCACGAAATTGAGATCCTTCTCAAAGAGCATAACTTGGATATTGCTTTGATTTCTGAATCACACTGCACCACTGCTACTAACATTAATATCCATGGATACACCACATACCTTACTGGTCACCCAGATGGGACTGCTCATGCTGGCACTGCGATAATAGTTAAAAAATCAATAAAACATTACCTTATGCATGCCTTCCAAACTGATTATCTACAGGCTACTACAATTGCGATCGAAACACAGTGCGGACGAATAGTAGCATCAGCAGTCTACTGTCCACCCAAACATAAAATTACAGAACCTATGTTTACAGGCTATCTTCGAACACTAGGCAACCGTTTCGTGGCAGGAGGAGATTGGAACTCCAAACACAACTTTTGGGGTTCCAGACTAACAACGACGAGAGGCAGACAGCTAAAGATGGCACTGGAAAACAACTGCCTTACTACAATCTCAACATCAGAACCGACATATTGGCCTACAGATACGAATAAAATACCAGACCTGCTCGACTTTTTTATTGTCAAAGGGCTATCAAAAGAATACTTCAAGGCCAGATCCTGCTATGATAGCGCCTCTGATCATACCCCTGTACTACTCGAAATTAGCACATTGCCGACTGAATATGATGAGTCTGAGAAACTTTACAACTGCCTAACAGATTGGCAATGCTTCCGAGAATTTCTGGAAGAGAATATAGATCTTAAAGTTTCTCTAAAAACCCCCGAGGACGTAGAGAATGCCACTAAGTATATTACTACGCTCATTCAACATGCTTGCTGGATAAACACACCAACTTTAAGTGCGAGAAAAACACCTCACAGCTATCCAAAGCAAATAAGACAGGAAGTGCTCGAAAAACGGAGGCTACGCAGAGTCTGGCACCTTAGTAGACTCAGAGAGGACAAAGTGGCTCTAAATGCGGCTGCCTTAAAACTAAAACTTACAATAAAGGAATGGCATAATACTACCCTTGAATCTAAACTAGAATCCCTCGCACCAACACCGTCTACCAACTACTCATTGTGGAAGGTCACAAAGTCATACAATAGACCACAGGAAACAAAACCTCCTATAAAGAATAACGATAATGGTTGGGCTCGATCACCACAAGAAAAAGCTGACATCTTTGCTACCCACTTGGTCAAAGTCTTCAATATACATAACATCATTGATCATAGCATAGAAAGCGAGATAGAACAAAATCTAAACTACGATTTCCAACTATCGCCGCCTCCTATACCAGTTGCGCCGCGGGAAGTCTGCAGAACAATACGAGAGCTCAAAGATAAAAAAGCGCCTGGTTTCGATCTAATCACCAAGGAGATCCTAATGCAGTTACCAAAAAAGGCTATTGTGTTCCTCACAATACTGTTCAATGGTGTTCTGAGAGTTCAATATTTTCCTTACCTGTGGAAAGTTTCACAAATCTTAATGATATGTAAACCAGGAAAACCACCGAATGATATTGAATCATATAGACCGATTAGCTTACTGCCAATTCTCTCTAAACTCTTTGAGAAGCTGCTGCTTAGAAGACTGCTACCGATTCTCAAAGAAAACAAAACTATACCTGACCACCAATTTGGCTTTCGCGAGCAACATTCTACAGTAGAGCAGGTCCATCGAGTATGCAACAAAATACGAAGTTCACTCGAAGACAAAGAATATTGTTCTGCAGTATTCCTGGATGTGCAGCAGGCTTTCGATAGGGTATGGCACCGTGGACTACTGTACAAAATCAAGGCAACCCTACCACATAGCTACTACCTAGTGCTACAATCCTACCTCGGAGAGAGGCTGTTTCAGGTGAAAGAGGCTGGAGCAACGTCCACATTCCATGAAATCAAGGCAGGGGTTCCGCAAGGCTCTGTATTGGGTCCCTTTCTGTACATCCTCTATACTGCGGACCTCCCTCGGATTGATAATGTCACTGTAGCTACCTTTGCTGATGACACAGCTATCCTAGCTAGCCACAAAGACCCACAGAAAGCTACAGATGCTCTACAAAACGGCCTGGACTTGGTAACCAAGTGGCTACACAGATGGAAATTAAAAGCAAGTGCCAGTAAATCCGTACAGGTCACTTTCACCTTGAGGAAGGAAAACTGTCCACCCGTAAAATTAGAAAATGTTACTCTACCACACAAGGACACAGTTAAATATCTTGGCTTACATCTTGATCGGAGATTGACATGGAAGCAACACATAAAAGCAAAAAGAGAAGAACTTAATATAAGATATAAAGGACTATACTGGCTGATGGGAAGGAACAGCAAGCTCTCAACTGACAATAAGTTATTAATTTACAATGCGGTGCTCAAGCCAGTATGGACATATGGAATACAGCTCTGGGGTAGTGCTAGTAATTCCAACATCACAATACTGCAACGGACGCAGAACATGATTCTTCGGTCAATATCCCAAGTACCACGGCTAATCACAAACAATGAAATACATCAATATCTTAAAATAAGCACTGTTAAAGAGGAAATTGTAAATGCATCTAAAAGATACGAGGCACGGCTGAGAAACCACCCTAATACACTGGCAGCCGAACTAACTCAACAAAAATATACCAAGAGACTGAAAAGAAAGGACATATTTCAATTACACACACCAAACTGACCCAGTAATGTCCTGAGTAGATGTCTTCACTGGAGGGCACACTCGACATGACTGAATAGCACACAAAACATCTGCTCATAGTATAAGCACTGATTGCAGATAACGAGAACAAGAAAAAAAAAAAAAAAAAAAAAAGTTTTTTGTTTAATTTAACATTAAATATTTTTTTTAATTTTTATTGAAATTTTCATTTTTATCTACACCTGAATCTGTCATTTTTAGATTTTTTGTCTATGATCGAGTACAAAACTACTCGACAGATTTTGATGAGCTTGAGTATGCTAATATCTGGATACCCAGATCTACACATACGATACTTTTTATAGCCTAAAGAGAAAATATCTCGTCTCTGTGAAATCTATAAAATTCATTAAGGTTAAAACTCTAGTTTTATATAAAAAGTACTGTAAAAAACAGTGTCAGTGCCAAAAATTTCCATAGTTTTTGTATTTTTTTATAAACTGACGTACATATTGGGAGATCGTAATGATTTTGGTTTAGTGAACTGATTTTCATGATTACTATTTTTTAATGGAAAGAATTCAAGGACTTTGAATTTTATGTGATTCTAAGTATAGTTATTTCTCTTTTTGTATTTCATCTACGTACGAACTAATACAAGCTTGCTGATAAATTTATCTTCAATTTAAATATTACTATCTATGTCCATGAATTTTTACGAATTTAATATTTATACTAAAAAAACACAGTTGATCTAACGGTTGCACGTTAAAACGCTAAATTTTATAGTAGAAGCCGAGTATCTAAATATTTTAAAATGTACATGCAGTATTTTTTAAATAACCTACAAACTTCTAAATTATTAGTTCAATGACAATCATTCAAATAATACAGCTTCTATTCACAAATATTACACGCTAAATTTGTTTTGTGGCAATAATAAAATTTATACTAATAAGAAATAAAAACATTTATTGTCTCGTCTCTCAATTGCTTACACCCATAAGTGATGAACACACATCACGTAGGTAATTTTATGTAACATACAAGTAGTATGTATATCTGTACTAGGGTTGCCCTTGCCGCCTTTTTTTAGTTCGAATATAGGGGCATGTAGGATCCTAAATGAAAACTAAAGTAGATGAGGGAAAATCCAAAGAAATAAAAATAGTTTTCGTTACATAAATATTTAGTTACATTTAAATGTATATTTTTTATTGTTTCGTAAAATATAGAAGGTTTGCCTACTTTGTTTTTCTCAAAAATAAAGTACTTGGGATTCAATTATAGTAGACTACTCTAAAATATAGTAGGGTGGCAACCCTAATCTGTACATACAAACATATGGTGTTTCGTATCGTTTGCACTAAATCAGCTTTAACATTTTCTAGTAACATCGACTAGGCTTTATATTTTGTCAGTAATAGTATCTTTTTTCTACAATTTCATTTCTTGTTTCTGTATTTTTGACCTTTTCTTGATTTACTATATTTGATTGTACGCAATTTATTTCAGTCTGTAGAAGACTTTCGTCAACAAATCGAATCAATCGGCAAGAGGCAATTTATTTAGAAAAATTGACTATGTATATCGAACGTCACGTCTCGGGCATAAAATGGAACCGGGCTAGTTTCTTCGTAATTTATTTTGATATGACCCGTGGGGCATTCATAGGTATAGGTTTTATACATCTACTAGCGATCTACTTTTGCATTGCTTCTCTAGGTTTAACTATCAGTGTCTTCAGTTTTCAGCCCTTTTTAACGTCCCACTGCTGGGCACGGGCCTCCCTCAGTACGAGGGGAATCAGACCATAGTCCACCGCGCTGGCCTAGTGCGTGTTGGCGAAACTCACATGTCTTTCGAAAACTTGTCAAGTTCTTTCAAACATGCAAGTTCCTTGATATTTTACTTCACAGTAAGACAAGTGGTAATCATTTTAGAAAATGTTTTGTCCCTACAAATATCAGAGGTAATAAGGCCCATCCACTTATTTAATAAAACTAAAATTCATTTGTTTGTCCGACCGCATAATACTCAGAATTGCCTGTGTTTTATTTAGATATATTATGAGTTTAATTTTTCCTTGATTTATATTTAGTTTCAGAAAAATTCAATTTTATTATTCGTAGAAACATATTAAATTTAATGAATAAGTGAATTTTTAGAACGATCGGGCCGAAAATTAAATAATAATATTCATATTTATTTATATAAACTGAAATGTAGTTAATAAACTTTATTAAATTACATTTATTATAGACACTTTTGAATCTTGGAATATAAATAAAATTGAAGTGTTTATTTCATATATTTCAAATTATCAGCTTTTGACTAAATGCACATAAAAGTATATACGGTATTTACATTAAAAAAGACAATTTTTAAAATTTTTGTCTGTTTGTTCCGGTTAATCTATGAAACGGCTGGACCGGTTTTAATGGGGCTTTCACCTCGCAGATAGCTAATGTTATATGGAGTAACTTAGGCTACTATTTTATAAGAAAATTTTAAAATTGTTCAAATTATTTCAACTTACGCCCAACAATTAGTTTGTTAGGCTTCAATATAACAATTTAAAGAGAGTCAATGCAATCAGTCTGTGAGGAAGCTACTACCAGCTTGCCTCGGTGGTGTAGTGGCTAGCATGTACGGTCACACACCGAGAGGTCCTGGGTTCGAGTCCCGGGTCGGGCCAAGTTTAGTTATTGAATCTTTCTGTTTCGTTAGCCTCAGTAACAGCCCGGAGTTGGGAAGTTGGTGGTGGTTCACCCCCGTGCCTCGGTCTCAATAAGATTGGCCGCCATCGATTGGCGGTCGGAGAACATTATTATTATTACCAGCTTGGAAAGTAGTTCTGCTGAAAAAAGCCAGCCAAGTAACTCAACAGTTGCTCTTTTAAATACAGAAGTTTCAGTTATTTATTTTATTTAGGTACCATAACAATATAAATAACCCGAATGAGTCAATATTTCACAATTACATTTCCATCAACCAGAAACACTTTAACACGAGGACGACTTGACGCTTTGCTCAATAAAATATTTTATAATTTTATCTTTGAATTATTGAAAAGGTTCAAAGCACACGCCATTTAAAAGTTATTTTTTGTATTTAACTGATCGAAATCCTTTAAAATTTAATTTAAGAACAGGAAGATGAAAACTTTACACCTATTAGTGATCTAAGACTCAAAAAAAGTAATTCTCACATTGAGTAGGTACGTCCATGTACTTCGTCGGTCAAAAATAAATTTATTGTGTTATTGCCATAAGTTTTCACGAAGATATTTATTGTACGCTAAGGGAACTACATAGAGAAGGTACAATCCACATTTTACCGTCCATCATACATATACTCGTAGTTCCCGTGAGATCAACGAATATTTCAGAAGCTAAAAAAGCTCACGTATCATATAATAGAGTACTTTATAACTTAACTCTATTCCTAATATATATTCTGACATTTTATTCCCATTTGGTAAAAGGCAGTAGTAAAGTAGTGAAGCACTCGCTTGGAAAAGTTCAATGGCAAGTGAAGCGGGTTCAAATCCTGGGTCTGGCAGTCCTGATAATTTCACGTGAATTATCCCATGATTAGAAAATATCCATTTTTTTAAATATGCCGAATTAAAAAGTACCTAAATAATATTTTAATTATTTCGCCTTCGTAGTGGATAATATTATGGCTAATTCCCCCTCGTATTAAAGGAAAGAATAGTACTACATATATAGTAAGACGTAAAAATATTAAATTTAATATGCATTGTACGAGTAAGTAACAAATAAGCGTTAAAATGTGTCACTATTAAAGAAAATATCTCGAAGACGTTGAGAATTTCGCCCAGTTATGTCGTATTTCGCTATATCGCTTAAGCTTCACTGTTCCGGGTAATTTATTCCCTGCAGGTGGCCTAGAAATATTTGTTGCCTTAATAGTATTCTTAAGTACTTAGATATTTATTTCGTCCTAAGAAAGTTTCAATTGAAAATAGAAATTTATTTTTATTGAACTATTTTCATTATTAATGGTTAATTTTTATAAATTATGATGAAACTTTTGTTAAATTTTAAAATAATTATCATTTGCAAATACTTGCAATGTCAATATTTTTTCCTTGTTTAAAAATTCATGAGAAGGAAGGTAAATAATAATGTAATTTTATAGCTTCTTTACAGCCCTGACATAATTTACTTGTGGAAGTTTGTCACTTAATAATAATACACTAATGACGCATATGAAGAGTAGGTACAGGGGCAAAACAAGGAATGTCACAATTTTTTTTATTTAACATTGCAAAAATATACCTAATACGCGGCAAAATCTTAACGTTCCCAAACTTTTCAACTTTTTTAATTTTATGTGACATTTCTTATTTTGCCTCTGTACCCTTCATATTATGTTGACCCGTTAATCAGTTATCACTACACAAAATTTCATTAAAATCTGTCCAGCGATTTTTTGTGATCGTTCCCAGACAGTCGGACACACAGACAAAAAAAATCGGCTAAAAAAAACTATAGATTCGCTCTCTGTATAAATAAAACACTATTTTAAAATTGACCAAAAAATATTTATTTTCGAAGACGACTCGGAAATTAATTATACGAGTAGGTATAGTTATAATGTTAATGAAAATGTGGCTTTAACAAGGTGCCTAATCCTACTAATAAATAACCTTTCTAATCTTAACGCCGTATACACTTGTCTCATTACAGATTTTTCAATTATCTAAAAGTTGGTTAAACTTAATTTTACAAAAAGTTATTTCATATGGTAACAGTATTCTTAAAACCAGGCTTTTTGGGATGTATTTACTGTCGTTATTTAGCATGAATATTGTATATTTGTATTGAAAAACTACCCTCAAAACGTTTGGAGTATTTATTATATAGATATACGAAGAGTACTCTCGTATAACCATAAACAATAACAAGAGCTAGTATGCTTTTAAAGATATATTTTGCACCTTAACCTATTAGGTATTCCTGCATCTAGTTCTTTATTCATTCTATTTTGTACCTTATATTTAACCTAGAAAGGTCTGTTTTACAACTTATTGGTTGTGTTTCTGGTATGAACGTATTTAGCATCCTCATCCCCACTTGGTTCTATCGTAAAAATAACAAATAATAATAAATTTGAATTAGTTCCTTTAGGGTTGCCAGAATGTAATATTTATAAAAAAATGTATTATGTATAGTGGAGCTTTTCTATTCAATTTCGTTTATATAGATTAACTAGCGACTCATCATCGCTTCGCTCGGGTTCGGCCCTAGACAGTGCGAGCGAAGCCGCGGGTTCTGCTAGTTAAAATAATTTTGAAATAAAATTAGCCTAAGTTACTCCTTATAACATTAGCTATCTGCGAGTGAAAGTCCCATCAAAATCGGTCCAGCCGCTTCAGAGATTAGTGGGAACAAACAGAAGAATTTTTTTTTTGATGGTAGTACCGTGTATACTTTCATGCATTTAGTGAAAAGCATATTTATATGTATAGATGGTATAAATGAAAAAGATATATTCGTTTTTTTAAAAGTATTTGTTTTCTATTATTATTATTATTTATAATAGAATTAGTTTCTCCGAATCTTCAAGACATTCACAAACAAACATATTATAAAAATATTTTATAGTCAATTATTTTAAGTAGCAACCCTACAGTGTAAATAATTAGGACATAAAAGGCGAGTAATATTACAGTAGGGTTTCAACTTAACTTGAATTTCACCATATTTATGCATTTTTCTCACCCATAAACTAGTTAAGAGCGTTTTGAAATGTTCATACTTTGTATCTTTAATACCTACCAGTCTGATGATCATATCTTTTATAATAATATACTTTTTATTATATCCCTAGTTAAAGTAAAGGAAAATTTTGTTACGAATATTATAAATGTGAAAGCGTGTTTGAATTTTGCTTTTTCATCACAAGTAATATAAATAAAAATATACTGCGACGTTAAAACACAGCACCATCTAGTTACTATACCAGATAGTTGATACACTACACATTTTATATACTCGTGTAACTGTCAATATATTATGTGTAAGACGTAGGTACCTGGTACATATTATAAATACACTAGCAATTACCGCGGCTTCGCTTGCGTTCTAATCTTTATTAAAAAATAGGAATTGGTGGTAGAACGTTAAAAATTCTTTAGAATTAAAAAAAATCTTCACTTCTTCTAAGTGCTATTAGCTAAGTCGCAGTAGGCAAGACGGTGCAGGGTAGGGTCAGCGATTGCATCAAGTGTAGCAGCGCTTGCATTTTATTCTCGCGTCTGTATTTTTTTGCGACTTGTTGATTTAAATACTTGACAAATTATATACTAACTAAACCTACCTCGAGAACCACTCTTTCCATTGGTGAAAACAGCATGAAAATAGGTGCAGTAGTTTTTGAGTTTTGCGCGAACAGACAAACAGACGCGGCGGAGGACTTTGTTTTATAATATGTATAGATAAACTAATTCGCACGAAATTATCGGCTGCTTTTCAATAATAAAAGTTTCTCAATTTGTAATATCTTATTGAAATAGTAATTATTATCGATACAGAGGCGGACTCGATAGTTTTTAGATATTTTGTCGTCTGTGACCGTATCACGAGTAAACTATTGGACCGATTGGTGAAGAAATTTGGTATGATGTAAACTGGTTATCCAGGTCCATATAAAGGATACTTTTTTCTGCGAGAAAAATCCTTATATCTGAGACGTTTACACTCACTGTTAAAACCTAGTGAAGGATGAACTCGAGCGAAGCGAGGGTAAGTCGCTAGTATAATATAATAAAAAACGATAAACATGTATAAAGGAAAAATTTAATCAGTTATTTTTCGCCGATATCTGATTCTACGTAAAAGATAACAAGCGTTTGTATGGAATATATTTACGGCTTCAACTGAAGCGCAGGAACACGATACGTTCTTAGAATTTAACAACAAGATATTACTTCTTGCGCACAAGTTTGCGTAGAATTTTGTTATATCATATATTTTTATGACTCTGTGGTCTATTCGTTTGGGAGTGTAACAGGTTTGAATCCTGACTGGAACAAAATGTATACATATGCATGTCTATCCGTATCTTATGTAGTGCAATCGAGGAAGACCGCAGTGTAGCTTTATCTACGAATATAGCTTAAATAAACGACGTATAAAGTACTCGATATTCAATATAATGCTAATAGTAACACTAATAAAAAATCCTATACAAGTTTTACGTGTTACTTAACACTGAGTTAAAGTGTCATCGTACCGAAGTATTTTTTCCATCTTTGATATATTTCTTGCGATTACACTAATTCTTGCCTCGGTTTCGCTCGTGTGGTTACCTCTATTTGCTTTTCCTTGCTACTATACACAACACAAAGGCCAAGTTTTTCATCGTTAGGACTCAATAACTGAGTAGTGGATCCCTGCGATGTCTTTTAATAAATTGAGATTCATTGACGTATTCATTTTAGTTTTGCTAAAATGATTTGAATCAAATTAAGTACTGATAAAGATATGACCTGGAGTAACTTTCCTTCTATTAGCAGTAAAACCCCAGAAAGCGGTGGTGTATGAAGAGCATCTAGGTATAACACACATATAAGGCAAGCCTGGGCAAATCACTACTTTTATATTAAAAACCTCTTAAAAGTTCAGATTACAAGTTTTCATATACGAGTATTCCTATTCAGAAGCGGTCGTTCTTTTTCTTAAATACTGGCCTCTTCAATTTCTTCAAATTAAACACTTAAGCATCAATTATAGACCGTATTATTTTTATTATCTGCGTACAAAGTTCTCGCCATTCACGTCAAGAACTCATTTTCATGAGCCTTTCAAGGAATACGATGGTTATCGAAAAATTAATTTTCTCCACTCCCGCTTTTGAATGGTTCATCGTGTAGTAATCGTCTTGGATATTTGGTTTGATCTATATGATTTTTGTGAAAATTCGTGAAATATTAATTTATTTTTTATTGACTGTATTTATATTATATATAACTAACTATTCGATATAAAGACAAAAATTTAATATTGTTAAAATTTTCAATATAATATCAACAAAATTTCGTCACAATCTTTTACTAGAATGGTAAAATTCTGTGTTATTTAGTAAATGACTAAATTAAATGAAAGCAAATATATTTAAAAGTGGTAGTGCCATGCTTGTTACCTTCAGGTAGCAGCCGAATGGGCCGGCACGCCCCGTATAGTACCACTCTCTCACAGGAGACCGGCGTGAAGTGGCAGCTATGCTGTCGCGTTTCGTCCGGTAAGTGAGAGTCCGGGAGGCCCACTCCCCATCCCTCCTCCCGTCCTTCTCCCTCCTCCCTCCCTCCCTTTCCTGAAAGGCCGACAACGCATCTGCAAGCCCTGTGGTGTTGCAGATGTCCATGGGCGGAGGTGATCACTTACCATCAGGTGAGCCTCCTGCCCGTTTGCCCCCTTTGTCCCATAAAAAAAATCAATAAGCTTATTTAGTGTCGTCTTCTTCTACTTATATTGAAAGTTGGACAAATCCATTGAAAAATTCTACTTTCTCATAACGAAGCAAATCTCCAAGATTCGCTTCCTCAGCTTAAAGTTGCTTATCATTGAATGAAAGCGAAGTATTTATCAAGTAATACTTACTTAGCCCGCATACCGTCAAAGTTACTCACATACGAGTGTGATCCCGCATCTTTTTCATCCTGTCGTTACCAACTGTGGATCTGTAATAAGCCATTGTAGTCTATTCTTTATTATTTTTACTTAAATCCCATAACAATGAGTGCTTCAGCGTTTATTTTTTACACATGAATATCCACTCGGCACTTTGTGATAGCTTGAGCCTAATCTGCCACTATTGTTACTACCATGTATGTATTAACTAAACAAACCAAAATAATAGAAATCTGTATATATTTTATTGTAATATTGGATTACTTTGATTTTCACGATCCTCAAAATGAATATATTTATATATGTATATTTTTATTGATAACACTCTTAATAAATAACTGCTAAAAAAATAACACTCGATAACTACTAAAAAAAGAAACGAATTTGAAAAAGAATAGGTAACTTACTATTTTAGTTTTTCATATTTGAATCAGACTAGTGACTTGCCCTCGCTTCGTTCATGCGTTCCTAGCTAACTTTGGTACAGTTTAATACGAAGGTCTTTTTAATAGGAATTATTTTATGTCAATATAAAATTTAAATGTTTTTTAAACATAGTATATCCAAAGTAATCAACTTTATTATAAGAATATCGAGCAATAACGTAATAAGAAAAATCTATCTAAAACGAAAAGTCAAAGGTAACTCAATTGTCAATACAAATTTTCATTCAACAAAATTGTATTACCAATAACGAAATATCTGAAAATATATTACAGTATAATGAAATCTCGAAGACATTTAAAATCTAAACAATCCCCGACCCTAGCGGATACTACCGGGCTATTTTAGTTGTTTAAACGAATTGAACGACTCAACGAAGTTGCTTACTCACATATTTTGTTACGGTTTCCGTTACAGCAAAACTTGTTATTCATTTTTAGATCGAAAACATAATTTTGTTTGAAATTCTATGATTTCTTTCCGAATAATACATTTCATATTTTTATTTCAAGTCAGGGACAAAGTTCATGATTTGATTTATCATCTCTTGATTAGATTTTTTATACTTGTTGTTCCTATTTTTTTAATTAATGAAATTAAAGATATCCGCATAAAAGAAGACTTAGTTATAACAACGTCTAACTCAATGTTATTGTCTTTAGAAGCAAATATAAATGATACGACCGTTACATTATATCTATTTAAGTTAAAGGTCAGGAGTTCGTACTTTTACATTTTATCCATAATCTAACTCAAGTCCTATTAACTTGACAAGATACAAACTTTGAATAGAAATCTTTAAGGCCGATATAAATTCGTTGAGTCGAGGGTCGTTTTAAATCACAATAAGACGTGTGATGAAGAGCGCGTGTAAATGAAATGGGTCCTTCGGACCGACATCAGTGGAAGAGGGTTAAATAGTAACGGTCGGTTAATTTGCAAATATATACATACATTTAATATAATTTCTGTTGCAATAACTATCTTAAAGTCCGTATAATTTAAAACTAGTTTATTAAACTATAAATAAATCTGTCGCTCCACTTACACTTCTAACGTTTTGATCAGTTTTAGTTTCCCTAATTCCTGTGCCATCGGTCGCAGGTTCCTGTCCCGCTGGGGGAATTTATTTCTTAATTATCATTCACTCGACAGATTTTGATGAAATTTTGTAAGATAATATAATTGATTAAAAGGGTCAACGTATAGGGTACTTCCTACTGCACGAACCGTTACATAGGGACGAACTCGAGCGAAGCGTGGGTGTTTCTAGTAATATGTGTAGGACGTAGGTCGTAGGTAAATATTTAAAATGATTGTACATATATATAACAAAGTTTCGTAGTTTACCATTGAACAAGATGATATTGTTCGTTACTTTCTAAGATATTTATTATTTCTTTTAATTATTAAGTCCTTATAAAAAATATATTTCATTCTTTCAATTATATTAAACACTGACACTAATTTATTATCTTTAAAATAAAACTTCTCTTTAAAATTCAATGACTGTCCGCTGCTAACTAAATAATAGTGAAGTAACTGTTAATTAACGTTAGTTCACTAAATATTAATAATTAATTTTATTTCAATGTAAATTAGCCGACATCTCACCAAGATGGTACTGAGACTGGGCTAAGTTCGGAGCGTTATACAAGATTCATCTCCAAAAACTTACTGGAATATCAAAATGAATTGAGTCCGCTATGTACGAGTTCATTTAAATTTTTAAAATGTAAATTAAAAGCGTTGACTCCATTCGTTTACAATTCCTTTATAGCGAAAAGTTCCGGCCATTCAAGGAAATATAGTGAAATTTAAATGGGACATTGAATTGAATCCGTTTAAAGTGCAGGTGTCTCGTTAATTTTCTTTACATTCTTACCTCAGTCAGTCATCTCCACTATAGTTCTTTTGCCGCAATGGTCTAGTGACTAGCGTATACGGCTATGTCAAAGATTCAGTATTTGAATCCTAGGTTTGCAATCAAATCAAAATATTTTTATTCAAATAGACTCTTACAAGCTCTTTTGAATCGTCATTTTTACATTATTAAAATATACTCGTAGTATTTAAATTAAATGTCAGTGTGTAAGTCTAGGTGGAAGCTACCACCGGCTCGGAAGGCTGTTCTGCTGAGAAGAGCCAGCGAGAAACTCAACAGTTGCTCCTTTCTAAAAAAATAATCGATAATAATATTGCATTACAATATTTTTTTTATTTATCTTACCGAATACTCAACGTGTATTCCATTCCTTATAATTAAATCTAAATAGAAGCCTAAATATTCTTAGAACGAGTGAGGTCGATTCTGCGTCAAATCTGGACAAATCGGCTCAAGCTAGTAAATTTAAAATTAAAATACACGTAGTTTATTGAAATAGGCCTAAAGCATCAACATTTACAGTTTAATACATTTTCTATCACAGATTGGTTTCCTTTGGCAGTAATATTAAATTATTATACAAATATCTTTTATTAATAATAATTTACTGTAATAACTCATCATGAATTGTTTCCCTCAGATAATGAATTGTTATAATTAAGGTATAATTCAAGCCAGGGAGCTTCAAGTTTACTAGAAATTAACTAAAATAAACAGGAAAAAATCTCTTTTACTTACAGACCACTATAACGTATTTTATCCGATGTATGTACTTTCAAATCTCAACACCACTTAACCAGCCTTATAAATAGATATATAAAGGAAACAGCTGTCCGTACGTAAGTGTATATTGTGTAAGATTTATGTGATAAGTTCTTTGTCAAAACACTGGAACAATGGCATGAGTGTGATGCAGGTGTTGTCGATGCCTTATTGTTTCAAGTTATTTCAAATATTATGCTCTCCAGATAAAATAAGGGGCATTATTGAAAATGAAACGTATTTAAGATTTATGTATGTTCATATGTTGTGACTTATCATAGGCAGTGGTAGTCCAGTGGTGACGCCCTCATTTGGGAAACAGTGAAGCAGGTTCGCATCCAGGTCTCGGAAATCTGATATTTTCATGTGTGAATTCTAGCATCAATCAATAAGCCTATCGCCGTCCAATGCTGAACAAAGGCATCCCCCAATGAGCGCCAACCGACCCGGTCTTGGGCAGTCCGCATCCATCAACTGCCCGCCACCTTTTTTAAGTCATCGATCTATCGCGTGCAGGGCGTCCCCACTACGCTTGCCTAAACGCGGTCTCCATCCTAGCATGGCTACTATTTATCTTACGGTGAAGGAAAACATCGTGTTGCAACCTTCGTGTCCAAGAGAACCTAGCAGTTCTCGAAAGACATGTAAAGTCCACCAAATCGCACTTGGTCAGCTTGGTGGACTATCTACTATCGCCTGATCCCCTTCGTATTGACATGAGACCTGTTCTCAGCAGACTTTACATAGGGTTTAATACATAAACATATGTTTCTATATTACAACATAAGGAAAATTAGTGGCATACGAATTGTGGTCATAGCTTTGATATCGTTCGTGGTAAATGTAATTCATAATAAATATACATAATATATATTTAAAAAAAACGGATATATATTTGTCTTAAGGAAAAAACTACACTGTACATACATACATACATATTATAATATGTTAATGTTTCAAAACGAATGATTGCCGCATTATTATTACAATGCATGCCACAGCCGTCGCCAGTTTTCGTATAAAAAGATAAAAAGGGAAAAATACAACCGCCCAATAGAATATTTAAATATCGTCTGGCTCAAACAATAGTTGGGCCCCGGCTTTGTTATGCTAAAACTGGGTTTCGAACCATCAAATACATCGATAAGTGTTCATTGTTTTCACAAACGTTTAATGTGGCATCGTTGCGTTACATTCTATATAACAGTTAAATGTTAATGAATAAATTAAATAGATTTTATAATATGTGAATGTGATATGCTAAATAATGCTGTAAATGCGAATGTTTGTTTCGTTCGTTGGTGTTAAACTTAGTCATACTCAGGTCCATGAACTGTCCGTGATTAATGACTTTTTTTATAAAAAAAATTAGTGACCTACCCTCGATTTGCTTAGGTTTTAGGTTTTACCTAGGTACAAATAATTCCGTAAATACATAGTTTTCATATACGTCTAAATAGTTTACGCAGGGCAAGCCAGTAAATCTCCCAGTTGGCATAATTTTTTCGACATATTCTACAGTCATCGTCATATTTTAGCCAATTTACACAAACCCTTTTTGAATTATAAAAGTAAACCTTCGTCATACGTCATCTAGTATTTCATATCTAGTACATAGTTCGTATCTGTTTGTTAAAATTCTATTGTCCAAAATAATTTTTTTCTTTAATAATATTTAACGATTTCAAAAACGAGGGTATCTAAGAAATTGTATGTAAAGATTCATTAAGATATTCTGTTAAAAGTTTTGAATCTATAGTATTGAAAACTAACCCATCCATTTACAGTCTTTAACCACAGTTGCTTTCCCAAATCATTAATGCATTGCTAACTAAATCGTATAGCTGGTTATAGATCCATATATTTCTGAAGACCCCAAAGGGGAATTCTTGGCAAGTAATTAATCATTTTCTTAATAATGCGCTCGTATTTTAATGGTTGACACGAAGTTTAGCTATAATACACCTTGTGGCTGTGTTGTGTTTAACTTTTAGAACATTTAGAGTACCTTCAGCATGTTAATAAGTCACATTCAACTCTTGTCGTGACTTTAATTTTTTAATTTGTATGAAAGCTCCTAAAGTTGAACAAATTTGGATGACATTTTAAACACAAATAGATTATGACCAAAATTAATATTTTATAAAGTACTTCCTCTTTTAGACGACGAGATAATAAGTACCTATATCAATGCAGTTTGCATACAAATGGTTGATAAGCCAAAGAATGACATGGCGCCTCTCAAAATCGTCTCCATGGGAAAATACACATGCTAAGCCTAAACTGTCACTATAAACCGACAGAATTATAACTCTGTATTCAAATAATCTGACCGCGGCCCTCATAGTCACTTAATGAACTATTAAGTCGAGTCTCCATACTAAAGAACGACTTAATGGTTCATCAAGTGACTATAAGTGCGGGCTAAATATTAATAAAACTTAACTCATCATAATACATAGCTTTCAAAACTTAATTTAAATTTATTACGGCACTTAGTTTCCATCATGGTAATGTTATTAAGAGAAGTTTATAAGTATATGATATTAATAGTAAGTATAATTATGTTTATCGAAATTTTTTTATATTTATTTATATTAATAAACACTTCGTTACCTCGCCTTAATTTTTTTAATAAGGTATCTTATCTATAGAATTTAGGTTTACAAGTATTGCTTTTAGATAAAAAAATGGGCGGCGACATCAAAAACACCTACAAGTTAATTC
The DNA here is from genome assembly GCA_951802675.2 of Boloria euphrosyne. Taxonomy (NCBI): domain Eukaryota; kingdom Metazoa; phylum Arthropoda; class Insecta; order Lepidoptera; family Nymphalidae; genus Boloria; species Boloria euphrosyne. The sequence continues at coordinate 8,556,334 of OX637891.1, forward strand.
TGAGTATTTATTTGCATATCAATTAATTAGAATAAAATACAATTTATTAGATTTAACCGATAATTTGATAGAAAGGTCTTTGCATTCAAAAGGTGCACTGCGATTTATATCCAAAATAGTGTTCATCATCTGTATGACTTTATATTGTAGATAAGTGCTAAGAAACTAAAATAATACCATAACCGCTTTTAAGAACCATTTTTTAAATATTTTTCTAACTAAATTCAATAAAACGGTTATTTTACGTCCTTACGTCCAAAGCTGCACTCACATGGCATATCTTTATAAATGGATATCGTAGTATTTGTATGTGGGCCTGATCACATATTGAAGAGAGACCGGTGCCCAGCAGTGGGATATTATATAGTGGATTTAAAAACAAATTTAACTTCTCCAAAGTAGGATAAGCTCCCAAGAGCATATACTTCGATGCAACAGCAAAAGCTTTTATTGTAAAGCCGGGTAAAAATACACAACGCAACTCAAAGGATCACTACGAGTAAGAGTACCAAAGATTTACTATGTCAGGATCGGGGAGCACACAAGTTGTTCAAACAATGTCTAAAGATTTGTACTGCCCATAACCATGATAAATATTTACTTTAGTTATATTTTATTATATAAAATACTTCACTTTCGTATAAAAATTAGGCATTTTAGGAGTATATTTGATGGTAATTTCCTGTTGGAACATTATTTCTGGGCTAAAAGCAAGTCTTATTGACTTGTGAGGTCTAAGCCTTTTGTATATACGAGACTCGAACCGGTGAGTTTGATATTTTAGGCGAAAATTTCTTTTAGACTAAAATATAGCCCATACACGAGAGCACTCGCACATAACAGACTTTTTATCAACAATATATTTAAGGTGCATATTTATTATTTAGTACCGAAAGTCTACAGTGTTTTTCCTCAAATAAAAGCTACATTAGAGCCAAAACTGTTGAACCATTAATTAATCTCTTCATCAATAAAGTAAAAATAATATTAATATTCATTAATTGAACAGAAACTGAAGGAAAATACGCAAACACATTTCATTGCGATAAAAGATTTTCCAAAGAATTGCGCAAAAGTAAATTCAACAAACAATGCGATAAATCTTAATAAATACGCCCAAAAAATTCCCACGATAATCCTCGCCTCGTCTCTTAAGCCCAGCGGTTTACTAGAATTTCTTATTGCCACCGTACTGGAATACACTATGCTTACTTTTTAATATTACACGAAACGCTTTAACCGTTTACTTTTTAATGTACATTTCGTATTTGCATAAAAAATATACGGGCAAAATATAACACGCACATAACGAGAACCGAATTAATATTATAAATGCGTAAGTTTGTACGTGTGTATTCTTGTTACTTCTCACTGAACGAATTAGGATGTAATTTAGCTCACAGATAGACAATAACCACATGAGCTAGACGAGGGTAGGTCCCTCTAGTATTAAATCCGCTCAACCTCAAACTACCCCTCCTCTAAAATCTACCCCCATTCACCTTGAAACCTAATATCATCACAGTGTTTGTCCCAGACACTAGAATTATCATTTTATTATTAATATCAGTGACGTATAGTTAAGACGATATTCCTGTGTGGTCGACTGAGACAATGGTTTCAACGGAAACACCGGCTTAGGCGCTTATAGCTGTATGTTTAGGCCCTTAATCTTATGGCACCGCTAGATTAGACGGTAGGTAGGTATAGGCTAGGCACGCCTTAGTATGTATTCACGTGTATATAACAGATATTTGAAAAAAGTTTTTTACATATAATATTCGTAAACAAGCTAAATTTTTTTACTGAATCTTAAAAAGAACTGAATAACGTTTAGGTATACCGTATACCTAGGTATTAGTTACCATATTTATATTATAACTAACCTTTTAAAAAAGAAGAAAAATCTCAAGCTGGCATATGACATTAGAATAGACCAGCTTATAAATGAGACAGACAGCGTTAAAATTGATTCCATTTTCGTAGTAGGTACCCTAAAAACAAAATTAATCTGTACATTTTATATCTTTTAGAGGGTAGACTAAAGAACAAAAGAATGATTCACTTTATTTCGTATTATCCTATTCAAAACACCTAAAATATCTTAAACGCTTTTCCATTCTTCTTACATTTTCTAAGTACATAAATAATGCTAAGTCAGCGTCTAGCTTAAACTCCAATATTACTAAGACAAGCATTACTTTTGATAAAACTATAGCGAAAATGTAGACAGAAACTCAGTGACTGATTTCTATTTCTAATACCAGACTTGCCATCCCTTAATCTGAGCGATATTTATGTACGAGTGTAATACTTTAACTACTTTGTTTAAATATTTTTTTATGTTGGGACATTGATACAACAACGCCATCTAGTTCCGTGGTAAGCTACGAGGCTTGTGTTACGGATACCAGATAGTTAATACACTATACATGTACATTTTAAATACAGTCGACTCTCGTTAATTCAAACTCGCGATAATTCGAACCTCTCTATAATTCAAAGCTATCACGAGTTCCCTACAAAATCTCTTTATATTTCGAATTAAATCAATACATTTTTATGCACTTGGTAATTCGAACGAAAAAATCATTGCTATAGAAGTGATAGAACAAAACGACGCGTTAATTCGAACTCATCGGCGCGGCGTCCAACACTCGACAATTCAAATTTCAAAGTTGTAGAAACTAGAAAGAGGCGGAAAGATTGTAAGTACATTTTGCGACAAGTTCAAACTTGTACAACGTACACGAACCTTTGTTTTTGTTATGATTAATTTGACTATGTATTTGACACACACTTCTCACGAATTGGTTTGTTTAGTTGTCATTTAGTTAGTTACTCTTTCGTTGATATACATCTTAAAAAAGGGATGATAAAAATGCATTTCAGGCACTTTTTCTAAAAAGCTATTAAGCAGTCTGACTTCTGAGGCTGAGCAGCAGCAATGTGCTTTAAGCAAACCAGTATAACAGAGTTCTTTCGAAAGATTAATTAATTCACATTATGAATGTACGATGTTATGTAAATTGTAATTATGTACACGAATGTACCTCTTATCTTTTGACAATTGTTATAGAATAGCACTTAATAAATAAGAATTGATCAACACTTAATAATCCGAAGTTTTATTTATTTTCTCTCGCAAATTTTGAACCATTTGATATTTCAAACACTCGATAATTCGTAATTTTTTAAGAGTCCCTCGAGTTCCGAATTAACGAGAGTCGACTGTACATGCATATTATAAGTATATATAAACATCCATGACGTGAATACAATCATTGAAACAAATGAATGCCCCCAGCGGGGCTCGAACCCGCGACCGCTGGCGCAGCAGTAGGGTCACTACCAACTGAGCCAAACGTGTCGTCAAATGTACAGAAATTACCTATATGATACAATGTCGCCTTTTGTAAAATTTTATTACTAACAGCATCTATATGTTTATCAGATATCCAAATAATATATTATTATTTCGTAAATTCAACAAAATTCGTATATAATATTAAGCGAAAAGCTTAATTAGTCAAGTTCCTTTGTTACAATGTTTGTTTACTTTGTTTACAGGTAATGCTGACTGTTTACAATCAACTGCAAATACGGTAACAATGTAAGGGAGTAAGCAGATTGAGTGATTTCGGTTTGTTTTAACAACTTCTGTCCTTTTCTTACTTAGTGTGTCTGAGTAGGAGGCCCTATCAATTATATTTTGTTTGCCTATTCAAATTAATAGGTACCTTTAAAAGTTAAAAGGTAATTTTAAAAGTTTGTACAGAGTGCCATTGTTTACCTTGAAGCCAAAACACCGCGCCGCCCCTCTGAGGTTTTAATTTGCAAATCTCATCTTCAACGTGATGAACAGTTTAATTCATTGACAACACATTGGCTTAGTTTGTAGTGACCCTGCTTACTGCGTCGCGGTCGCGGGTACGATTCCCGCTGGGGGTATTTATTTGCTGAACACGAATGTTTGTTCTCCAGTCATGGGTGTTTATATTTATAATATGTATGTATGTAAAGTTATTCATGTGTAGTGTATCAAGTATCTGATATTTGTAACACAATCCTCGTAGCTTACCATGGATCTAGATGGCACTGTGTGATAATGTCTTAAGTCCCAACATATTTAAGAAAACCTTTAATAATTAATTCTAACTTAAATATCTATGTAAGTCCTAAGAAAACCTAATATATTTTCAAAAAGCCATGTGAATTACGCTAACCCATAAACAGCGTGGTAGTAGAACCGTGGACGCAGTACGTAGAACGTTGGGCATTGAGAGAAGGCCACTGCCACCAAATCGATTTTTTTCACTATCGATATAGATATTACCTAAATTTTGTTTCATTCGTCATAATTAAATTTAGAAACACTTGTGGTTATTACAACTGCTACAGAGTATCTTAAAAATTTCTAAGTCTGAACACGACCGTGCCAAGGTACGGTTCCGCATCCGCTTCTGGGAATGTAATAATAGAAATTGCTAAGTATTATAAAATGAATGCGTGTGTTTTAAATATAAAATATGTATATATTTTATATGGATCTTACACTGACATAAATTGTAGTTATTATTTATTATTATATTAAGTATTTCTGTTTGCAATAAGTGTAATTAATTTAAGTGCTAGTGAATATTCTATGTATTCGGCCGTTTTTAACGTGTGGCTTGACGGACTTCACGTCTCGAAAATCTGCTAGGTTTTCTCTGACACGCAGGTTTATTTTCGACATTTTCCGTCACCATAAGGATATAAATCCGCGAAAAAATCCGAATAGATTTACTTTTATTTAAAAAGTCAAATCGCATATCAACTTAAGTAATGGATTAGAACTCATGACCTTTCTTACGCCTATAAAGTACTGCAACTGGATTGAAGCACCATTGCTTTTAAAAGTTAAAATTTGATTTTTTAATAATTATGCCATAAAATAGCACATTTACATTAAAATCTGTGAAGCATTATGTCGCAAACAGCCAATATCATTCCATATGCATGTTTTACCACATGTAGGCAAGGTTTCTACTTCCGCGCTTGTTTCTCTGAATAAGATTAATGATATAACGTTGACACCCGGATTCGCCTGTTCTATTAGATCATTAGTGCTGCGAACTTTGATGTTAGCACTCGCTAATTGTGTAACATTTAGTTTTGATTGTGTTCACTAATTTCTAAGACAAAGACGTCTTGCGGTTTGTAACTAACTTGACGTCTTGGTGTTTGTTAATTATTTTGACGAACTATTTTCTAATCTACTTACATAAATTATCAATTATTATCAATTATTGTCGATTTTATCGATTACTAGATAATTAAACTGATTTTCTTATTCTCTACTAAATTATAAGTAGCTTAAGTTACTCTTTATTATAACGTTAGCTATCTGCAAGTGAAGTTCAGACAGACAGACAAAATTTTTAAAAATTGTTTTTTGATGTAAGTACCGCATATTCTTTCATATGCATTTAGTGAAAAGCAGTACTTGAAATTAAAAACTGACCGTTCAATTTTATTTATATACAGTACTGATTAAGATACTTTCATATACTTCCAAATCTTGAAAATCGATTTTTCTCAAATCTTACATATTACAAATTCATTTTTCTTACATTTGATTAATTGCCGTATCGATTTGTAGTTTTTGCTTTATAATAGAATAATCGGATACCATAGAGCTGATATAATGATGATGATGAAATCCCCATCGGATATAGATAATTTTTCGAGAAAATCTTTCGTTTTGACTATACGTCACAGTTCAAGTTTTATTTATTATTTATTCCGTCTGTCTTACGCGGGACTTTTTATTTTAATATCGCTGATTTATTTTCCATGTAAATCGTGGCACAGTTGAGTGACGAAGTATGTAAGCAATTTGAGATTTCTGACGACATGGCACATAGGATGTTTCCGACAGCTACTATAAAGATACCGTTTCCATTATAACGATTTTATTTATTGTGTAAATTACATGATATCATTGCTAATTGTCTTCGTGTGAAATCGATCTTCATGATTTTAATCAACAGGTTATTCCCATATAAAATTAATAAAATGGTACTACTAAGGGTACTAATGGCTTTTAAAGTGGTTTCTGGTATACCTTAGTTTAAACATAATTATCATGTTATTTAAAAAAACCCTAACGCTATCCCAAAACTGAGTATTTTGTGGTATACTTTACTGAAAAACTATAACGCCTATAGATTTGTGCTTTAACATAGTAATTTATCTTCATATTTAGATGTGTTATCTGTGACAAAAATATAATTATATAACCGTTAAAATAATGAACATTAACAATTTTGTGTTCGTTGGTTAGAATGTTATTGTACTACTAACGCCATCCGTTAGAAAACCAAAAAGTTATCATCGTTGTAATATTATTACCCGTTAGGAAAATTACGAGAGCCCTCACAAAGCTTAGCATTTAGCTAGTTTACATGTATAGATTACAGATCATGAAAATATTTCTATAAACACTCTTGATGGTGGGTCCTTAACACAATACAAATTCCTAGTAATATAAAGTAATAGTATACTTATATATGTAGGAAATTTACGGTGTAATTGAAATATTTAATAGTGAATACTTACTCATAGAATCGTGTTACAATAACATCGGTTGCTATCGTCATGTCACCACGTGAATGTCATGCGATATGTTTAAAATTAGATGAGTGGAAAAATCTTTGCTACCATGTAATTTATTTATTATGATCTTAAGATCATACTGAGCATTTAGGCAATTTGGCCTTTTAAAATTAATTTCGGTAATTGAAAATGGCAATAGGGCAATGATATATTTAGATACAGTGCAGTGGTAGCCCTACTGTAACACGCTTGGGAACCAAGTGAAGCAGGTTCAAATTGCGGGTCCTAACTCAGACTTTTTTTATACGCGAATCATTTCTAACATGATTACCACTTGTCTTACGGTGAAGGAAAACATCGTGTGGAAAACTGCATGTCTGCGAAAACCTATCAAGTCCAAGAAATACATGTGTCGACCGCCAACCTACTTTAAGCTAGCGTAGTGGACTATGGTCTGATCTTTTTTGTATTGTGCCCAGTGCCTTTCTTAATGAGTCAAAAATTAATCTAGCCATGCGTTTCGTATTTCTCACGAGATAATTAATCCAATTATATCATTAGTGAATCCGCTCTTTCGCTTGTCCAACCTTTCAAATAAACTACAATAACTTTGTTGCTAGTTTTCTTATTATCCCAAAGGTACCAAATCAATCATTTCAAAGGTTTGACTTTAATTTGGCTAGAGAAGTTCCACTGTCCATCTGGTTCCAACGTCAGATCTGTTTGACGCTATGAAATCATGGTATTTTTATCTGAAATTTACCTATTTTAGAGATACCAATCATTACCACTGTTACAAATATCTACGATATACTACAAAATATCGAATTCGTTATATAATAATATACATACGATAAAATTAATTTGACCTCAGGTTTTTGTATTCCTAACGATATTGTTTTGTTTCGATGTAAAAGGCATATTAACTAAAAAAAGGAATTATTGAAGTAATAACTTAATTTAAACTTTAATTATCTATAAAAAAGACGATTCAAGAGAGCTTGTAAAAGTTTATTTGAATAAAGAATATTTTGATTTGATAACAGGAGATTATCTGATATCAGATATTCTACATGTATTGAGCTACTGCGATAGATCGATAACGTAATACTTCCTCTTCTAAATTGTGTACATTCCAAGCAAAATATGGTCTAATACCGTACATCATATACCATTTTTCCATCTCATATATAGGTTTTAGAGCCTTTCAAGGGAACCGCGGTCGCCCACACGCATCCAACCATGATTTTTTCAAGCTCCATCCTTTTCTGACGCCATATTGAATTCCAATGTATAAACAAACAAAAATGAACAATACACCCTTATAATAAAGTCGAAGATCAAATGACGGAAGTCTCAAAAATGGAGTAAAAAGATGGACCCTATAACTTTGTAATAAAGTCTGCTTGACATCGTTCTGAACCCATTGTAGTATGAATAGTCCCTGATTTCGGGTCTGATGATTCTACGTGTACTTTTTTATTTTTTAACCTGCCAGAGTACAAACGCTTAGGTTATTAATCAACTGAGAGGGCACTGTCTTTGTTTCGGGAACGCGGTGTCATTGGACGTGTTTGGTTAATTTTTCCAAAGAATTTGACATTTCCCCGTCACGGCTTCTGGACTTCAATGGTTTTGTAATGACTTAACAGGTATTCGCCGTCAATCATAGCGATAGCATTGTTTTGTTGAGAGTACACCATTATTTTTGTATATCAGCCCGTTGATATGGAAATTTAAATTATTTGTATATAATACTAGCGACTCACCCTCGCTTCGCTCGAGTTCGTCTCTAGTTACCCCCTTTAGTGTAAAATTTTTAAAAACTTTGAATGTCTTATTTTTATAATATAAACAAAAACCTGAAAATAAGTTTCAAGCTTTTAGCTTTAAAAATGACGTAATTTCCATACAAACTTATCCCCTATTTCAACAGACCTTTTCGCCTTGAAAAGTACCTAGCCGTAGTTCGGTCCTTTCTCGGGCTCTAGACTACATGTGTACCACATTAAAATCGGTCCAGTAGTTTTTGAGTTTATTCGTTACATACAAAAATACAAATCTTTCCTCTTTATAATATTAGTATAGGTGTATCCCTATACTGAATCAATTAAATTTGGTTTGCACTACTATCAGAAATTTAATGGTTTTCTTTAGTATTGCTGTATTTTAACACTAAATTGGTATATAAAAATATACTTACTGTAAAAATAAAGAATGCTTTACCCACACGCGTACCGACGTGTTCACTCTGAACGAGATCACCGTTCTAACAAAAGTTAATGAAAAATATATACATGCTAGTATCAGGTAGCAGATCCCTTTGGCCTATGGCCTTATGATATGATATTAATTATTATGTACCAACGATTGATTCCGCATTTAAGGTTCCCCTGTCTTCTATGAGGACTACCTACTCTTGAGAGTTTCAGTCCACTTATTGTATTTTCTTGTGAGAAAATATTTTCCTTCCTTCTTATTCCTTTCATGTTCCTGCCTGTATACCTTTTAGCTAGTCTAAATATTGACCCTAGTAATAATCTATGACTACACAAAGAGTAGTTAAAATCGATTCGGTGCTTTTTGTGTGAACGCGCACATTGATGAGCTAAGATATTCATTTCAATACGTGTAGATGACAATTATTAAGCAATTTTAAATTTATTCTGCAAGTGTCAGCATATTGTTTTAAAATACCCTTAAAGGGTACGGCTCGGAAACCACAAAATTTCGTTCGAAGAATTCATTATGCGAAATAACCGTATCCGTCGATTCATTCATCCGGTCTTTCATGCAAATGTTCATTTTGGACGTTTTTTATGTACTGCACGAGAATTATTATGGTCCGGATCTTGCTTTAGAATAAGCCCCCACAATTTCATACAATGTTGATCAAGAATCTATTTTGTTTTATATACTATAGTATATAATTAGAGTAATACCTAACTTTCGTATATGTAACTTATTAAGTGTAAAAATTATTACAATATGTATGATTTTTTATTATATAAATAATTTCCTATTAAAATTGAGTAAAAACTATAATCTAGAAATACATTCAACACAGAATTACCTTTTTTTACTTATAAATACGTTTTCGCGCTTACAACATGTTATATTTCTACAAAAAAGTAGTTTTTTATTTACCTTACATCACATAACTGTTATAAAAAGTATATATAATAATCATAATCTTATGGTTAGCCACTTTTAACCCCCAATAGCCGTTTCATGTTACCGCTTGTTAAATGTAAACCAAAATTAAAGCTTAAAAAATACCCGTCTCATTTCCGCCATATAAATCTCTTAGCGACACCTTTAGGTTAATTTCGTTCGACCATAAATCCGTTACGTTACTCCGTGCCTGTATTTCTCAAGAACATTGTTCGTTTATACGTGATTTTGTATTGAATTTTCTATACTGGTATGTATTATTTGTATTAAATACATTATTTATGACTAGCGATTTACCCTAATTCTGCTCGGTTTCGTCCCCATATAAATTTTAACAGTTAGTACAGCTTCTCAGTTGATTGATCCAGATACTTATACCAAATTTTATCAAAATCTGTCCATAGTTTTCTTGTAATGCAGTTCTGGACAGACAGACAGCATTTTTAAAAACTATAGATTCGGCCTCTGTGTCGATAGTAATTACTATTACAATAAAATTTCCAAATTAAAAATGAAACTACCTTTTCGGATTCGGATCGGGAGAGTCAAGTCTCGTCCGTGACCATGATTGCTGTAAAGCATTCGAAACATCGGGAACTAAAAATCAAAATAAATCTGTGACAAACACCAAAAAGGTAGTTTCATTTATAATGTCGAATATTCGCGTAAACCTAGGAAAGTATTACTCCCAAAAATAGGTATATTTAATATACAGATTCCGCAGTCATAATTGTCTCAAAAACGACTAACCATTTGAATCAAATTTGTTTTCAGATAAGATTTTGCTTTTTAAGCATATGTATTGTAAGTAATTTTTGTACAATCTCTTAAAAGCTTTGAACAAAGCTCGGTTTCCAAGATACTTTCAAATTCAAAATTTTAAATATTTTATTCAGCATAAAATTATTACAATTTTCTACTGAACGTCATGAGTCTACTACCAGTTCGGAAGGAAGAAGCCGCTGACCTGAGAAGAACTGGCGAAAGTAACTCAGCGGGACTAATATATTTATTTGTCTTAATCTGTTTCTTTTGTAAATTAATTCTGAAACATAATCTTTATAAAATTTTTACGTCATAGACACTTGATCTATTATTAATTTAATAACCACTAAGTGGTGTTGAAATATCACATAGAAAGTTGGCTTTGCCCGTTTGGATATAAAACATAAGTAGATGCCTAACATGTATTAACAAATATACGCTGTGGTTATGTAAACGGAAGAGAGATACAATACGGTCATTTCCTACACGTCATACAAATAATATTTAAACTCATACATTATCTTGTAACGGCTTGTTATTAATCGTCACAATATATTGCTGTATATTTGGAAAATGATGATATTATATTTGTATGTTTCAGTACCCTTCTATATACTTATTAAGTTTTATTCTTATAAGAATGGTGGGTTTTATTGGGCTTATACCGCCGCACTCATAGTCCTTAATGAACAATTAAGTCCAGAATTTCCATACTAAGGAACGACTAACTGATTCATTAAGTGACTATGAGTGCGGCAGATAATCACTAGTTGCTCCACCTTGTTTGACTTACATGAGTTTCACCAGACTTTTAAGGCTAATATTTTCTATTTATGTACAAAATGTTATATAGTAATCTAAATATAAAAAAACCAAAGGTCACTCAGTCATCACGAAATATTGAAAAGCGCTTACGTATGAAGATGTTTGACTGGGAGGTTTATTGTTAGTAGATAGATGTCCGCTAAGAAATTTGATACAGGCCGGATTAAGGAGGTATAAAATCTGTCATAAGTTTGAATGAAAGCCCTGTTCAATGTTACAAACTTTAAAGACAGGGACGAACCTGAGCGAAGCGATCGTGAGTCGCTCGCTCTAACATAATATTTACTTACAATATGAAAATAAAATTACAAATTAAGGTGTTTTTTGATTTTTCTAATTAAAGTCTTCTCTTATATTTTTCTTTATAAGAAATGCTTCCTCCATCTTTACGACCAATACTTTGTTAATAGGACATCAGAAATTACGAAAGAATGTTTCAACGTCGCATCGATCCTTTTATTACATACCTGTGTCTAGTAAATTTATATGACGACATTAAATACTTGCATGACAAGATTGTTTTCTTGGTAATATATGTATTTTATGACACGATTGTCTCCTTTTGTAGTGTTTGCTGTGCTTAAGGTTGCGGGTTCGAATCCTGTTGGGGGCATTCTTTTGCGTGATCAGCACGAGCGTTTGTACTCCAGTCATGGATGTTTACATTTATGTATATGTGTAGTTTATATCTGGTAGAATCGTCTTTGCTTATCGTGGATTTATAAGTATAATGCTGTGTTAATGTCCATACATTTATTAGTTTACGTAATTGGTGTTTATTTTATTTTAAAGGAACAGAAAAATTGCATAGCCTTTACTTACTAGTCTCAAGCTATATATAAGACGATTGATATTTAAAAGTAAAACGATATGCATTTTCAATTAAAAATGTTATCTAAATAATTTTATTTTATATGCCTTCTGTTTTAAATGATGTTTTTATATGCGTATAAAAGCTATTGTAAGATAAAATATCATTTAAATAATAATAAAGTCCTATATTTTAATGTCTCACGTAATGATACCTGGCAACACTGAACGCTCGTTGATCTATGACGTCAGAGTTGCGCCTGCGCAGGTACGAGCTATTCTTGTTCATGGTCAGTGACCACGAGACCTTTTCTTGGGGTGACTGTACCACCAGCGAATAAAGACCCCACAAAATAAACCAATAAACGCTCAAGACAGATCAACTAAAACTTGTTCCCAACGCCAGTTTAACTTGAACCAACAAAGTTTCTTGTTTTACAACAAAAAATAAAGGATGGCCTTCTCGAAAGGGATCCTTTTAAATTGGTCGCGTGTGTCGCATTTCTTTTTCATACCATATGTTTTCTGTCCTTGGTTGCCTGGACTGGTTATTTATAGGTAGTTCTTACAAAATGGATGGTTAATTTCACCTTTACTAAAGGACTTTGTTTTTGTTGCGTCTACACTACATATTGCTATAGTTTATCAATATATACTAATAAAGTGTATGTTTGTTTGTTATCAAAGTATCCTGAAACGATTCAGCCGATTTTGATTAAACTTTCGATTATAGCCTATACTATACAATACGAGAGTCAAGACACTTCTTTATAGCGATAACTGTAGGCGAGAAGAAAATTGTACTATAAAAGTTAAATATTAATAGGTCTCTTGGTCAGTGGTTTCTTCTCTATTGCCTAGACCATATTTTAATCTACTATATAAAAATAAGTCGGGTTTTCCTTCCTGACGCTATAACTCCAGCCCCTCTAGACAAGTGGCAAAACGCTAGTAGAATAGAATAATCAATGTATGGGATTGACATAAGCTTACGACTAGTGATTAGATTCAACTATGGGTAGAGATAAGGAGAACCATCTCATATGGGGGGAAAGTTGAAAAAGTGTCCAGCTGTATACTGAAAATAAAGTTTTCATTACCTACCAGAATAGCGCTGGCGTTCGAATAGTTTCAATATGAACATAGCTGTTATAAATGGAGTGAAGTTTGCTGAGTTCAAATATTTAAATTTTTTAATGACTCAAGTAGTTAGTAAAATGCTAGTATACAAAACCTCAACTATTTACGTAGTCTTAAAAATGTTTTAGTAAATATAAACAAAATACTGCAGAGAGAAAGCGTAATTTTTTTCTAATTACGTTTGGCGCTTTCTTTAAAATTTATCGACTGCTACTGCAGCGCCACTCTTACTGGACGCGTTTTTATGGACACTTTTTCGTACACGAGATGGTCCTCCTTAGGCGTTAGCGTTTATCGAAATAGAATCGGTACGGAGCGTTTGCCATTTGTCTAGAGGGGCAGAACGCACGAACCGATTTCCACGGTTTTGCATTCGTTGGAAAGGTCTCGGGCTCCGTGAGGGAAAGGAAGGGAACAGAAAAGCGGGAAAATCTTTTAAACTATACTAAAGAGGTTACACCTGGGGACGAACCCGAGCGAAGCGAGGTGAGTCGCTAGTGTATACATAGATTTTCTCTGTATAAAACTTGTATTTTCTTTAAATAAAGTTTGGCCTTATTTTGTCTTCATTTTATTAAGATACTTCTAAGGTTAATAAGTAGCTTTATTTTTAGGATTTCGTCCTGGATTGATGTGTTTTTTTGTTTCCGACGTTTCACAGCAATCACGGTCATGGTCGCGGGAGAGAGTGACTTAAACTTTTTATATATACAATGTCAAATATTTACTAAATTGCCAAATTAAAAAGGAATTATAATAGATATATAATACGTTTTCTTATAATCAAAATTACTACTTCTCAGTTATAATTATGACTTTTAACTACCATCATGTTTTCTTTTCAAGGTTTTAACTCAATATCGTTAAAACTTGAATTCATCTTTAACTTTAAAAGTTGTTTTGTCAATGAAATATTTCATTGTTAAAACAACAGTTTCTTTCTCGTTTACCTTTACTTAAAAGTTTTTCTTTATAAATGAATAACTGTATGAACTACTACTAGGTATATCTAATACAAGTTATTGTTCTAGTACCAAGTACTTCTTTTCTCGTTTTTAACAAGTGCTAACATCATGTATGTATATATTGTTCTTAAGATACTTTTTTCGAGGCATATTTTACACACCATCAACGAATTATCTTACATAGATTGGTTTTTAATGTATGACAGCAAATGATATTCAAACATAAGTTTAAATTTCGATTGCACATGAAAATTACTTGTAAAAATCCAGTGATAAAGTCACAGCAAAAATGTTTAAAATAATATGCTTGTGATAAAATGGCTAGGGATTACCAATTCCTTATAAAAAAACATCCAAAGGTTTATTTAGAGAGCTTAGAGCTTTATTATTAATTATTCGGAGATAGAAACGATGTGATTCCTGTGAAATTTATCATTTACATAATCCTTCAACTTAAAATTTTTGTTATTCTTTCATCACAGGACAGTAGGCGAAACAAAAGTGAGTTTAAGTACATACAAGTTTACTACTTTTAATCTAATTCTAGAAGTATAGATGGATGGATACAGTACCCACTACTCCATTTGACCCTCATGCCTTCTAGCTACGAATTGGGTTTCAACCCAACAGTTTTAAACCGTACCTGGATAAACATCAATAAGATCAAATATTAACCCTGCTACAAATGAACTTACAACTGCCAAGATAGTGTCGGGCACTGAAAATTGTAATACGACCCCTAGACCCACCCATTTCCAATTAAAATGAAGATTAACAGTATGAATAATTGAAATCTATACGAATATATTATGATGCTGAATAAATTGTATTTTCTTTGTTTAATGCCATAAGTTTTGCAGTATCTAGTCCTTTTAAAATAAAATTATTTATAGCCTACCGCTAATAGGTACCCACGCGTTCGTCCATGTTCGAAGTTTGTCTCTACAAAATTTCACAGGCTCATCTACTGGGCTAATCTGAAGATTCCCTGAAATTTTTTCCCTGAAAAAAAACATCAAAAACGCTCCAGCCGCTTTGGGTTTGCGTCCATACATACAAACATCTAATTTTTTATTATTTTATTTATTTTATTTTAATTTATTTTTTATTTTATTTTATTTGGGTAACAAACAGTTCAGTGATACAATAATTATAAATAAAAATAATATAGCACATTCACCAATAAAGTTTCCACTTGTAAATAACACAAAGAAGAAGCAGAAGTACACAAAAAAAATTAACACTTAACTCGTATATAGATTTTTACATAACATCTTAGAAGGAAAGTAATTAGATATAGATAAATTAATCAAGCGAAGTCACGGATAAAAGCAGATTGAAAATAAATATCTTAGGTGCGTACCAGTCAGTTAAACAGACCGATGTCGATAAGATAAGGGTGGTCTGAAAGGGTTGATTTAGGTTGACTGATCTAGTTAGAATTGATCCTTGAGGTTAAAGGATGGACGGTCAGAGTGAGCCCTAAATGAGAAATCACAGGATGTATTCAAATGCAAACGTTAAATTAATAGTGTTTGTTTTATAAACTATATTTCATGCAATTTTTAATCTGTTAAAAAACGTTATTTTTTATTTATTTTTTCTATGTTGGGATATAACACCACACCACCTAGTTCTATAGTAACGTACCAAGTCTTATGTTATGAATACCAGATAGTTGATACACTACACATGATCGTATATAACATTAAATCCATTCGTATTATAAATATTTTGAAGCTATTTTATTTGAATAATTGTGTCTAATGGACACATAGCTGATTCGATAACAAAGAGTTAACTATAAGTAAATTATAAAACAGACTATTTTACATATAGACTATGTTTTGTCTTTTTATTATTTTGAACGCGTTTATCTCTATAATACTAGACTATTTACTGAAAGACGTTTATTGACTATCAATTATACTTAATTAACTAAGTGAGCGGAGCCGCGGACAGTATCAAGTATCACGTAGGTGTATATATGTGGTATTAGAAGGAAAAAACGAGAGTTTAAACACTACTTTGGTTAGTCTAGCAGGTACCCTTGAATTAATACCCCTTATAAACGCAGACAGACAAAAAACGCGGTCCACTTCCACGAAAACAGTCTCCCAAAAATTAACAATCACGTGAATAAAAATTCCAAAGAAATCGAAACGCTTTAAATCATAGCGCTGTAAGGAGTTAGAGGAAATTGAACTTTATTTTTAAATGGTAGAGTCGTGTAGTGGCCGATGTGACTGGTAGAACTGGTTTCGTCAACCAGACCTGTTTCCTCCCGTTTCGACTTCTCTTATTTTTGTTTTGCAAGGCACTGACCACCACAACAAAGGTTCTATGGCCACGTTTATTTTTTCACAGTGCAATGCCTTTAATGTGACGCTAAGTTATATATAAGTGTCTTGTTAGCTCGTTGTTACTTTGTTTTAAATATTATGTGGAATTTGTAGTATTCAATGTTGAAAGAAGAATTTATTGAGTTTTAATATGGCATGGACTATAACATGGATGGATTTGACACAAGTTTTTGTACGTATATATGGGCGCTAGGATAAACTGCCCTCTAGTTTTAATTATTAGTAACATAATTATGTTTGCAAAGCGACATCTAGTTAAACATTGAATAAGTAAGAAGAGTTGAAATACTTTATTTTGTTTAAATAAAAATTAAATTTAGAATAGTTAATTATAATTTATGTTTAATTATTTTTAATTAATATTTTAGAGATTTATGCCAAATAATTATTTATTAATTAAATATGTAAAATTTATTTAAGGATGTAAGAATGTAAATGTTATTCGGTTTCTGCTCATAAAATCAAAATAAGTTACTAATTAATTTAATTACATGTTATGATTTTATTAGAAGGTTTTGTTAATACTAAATAATTATTTTATATTATTTTTGTATTTTAATAATGGTTATAAATATAAATTTAATCATAATTTATATTAATTGTCATAATAAAAGTAGATTAATAAGTAAAAGGGGTTTCCTGTGATATAGATGTTTCATGTTAGATTGATATATAAAACAGTGACTTGTGTGGATATTCATTCTTTTCCGGAACTTTAAATTGTGAACTGTGAAATGTGAACTACTGTAAAGTTATTATTCTCATAATAAATAGTTACAACAGACTTTTATTTTATTATGACTATGAATCCTGGTGATAAATATGGCGATGCGCCGACAGCAGCGGTGGGATCAGACGCCGGTGATCCCGGACCACCACGTCAACCGGAGCCGACCTTCTCGATGGATCAGGTCATGAGTCTTGTGAATTCTGCTACGAAACAAGTCGCGGCCAGTGCTGTTACTGCCGCTCTTTCATCTGAATCGTTGCCATCGCGTCATCGACACGATTTCTATCTGCCGCCTTATGACCCTGATGAACGATCTCATGATATAAGGGATTGGTGTTCTCACGTCGATGAAACTATATCAAAATTCAAAATACCTTCACATGAGGCTCGCATGAAAGCTATTTTACAACTACGAGGCAGGGCGAAAACGTGGGCCGACACGTGGTCGCTGAGTTCAACGTCGTGGTGTCAAGTGAAAAGTGAATTAATTCAAACATTCGGCGGGGAGTTCCGTTATGCAGATGACGTCCAGAAGTGGAGGGCTTTTACTTCTGATCAAGCATCGAGTTACGCGGAATATGCTACTAAGGCGTGGACTTTATTTAAGCGAGTCAGGCCTGAGGCTTCAGATGCGGAGGTAATCGACGCCATATCCACAGGTATCTACCCAGAATTTATTCGTTCCGATTTATTGCGCAATACACCTGAGTCATTACCTAAGTTAATTTCCATTTTAAAAACTTATCGTAAACGTAAATCAGAACCATTTGTTAAGCTAAATTACGATTATCACGATAGTAAAAAACCACGTGTTGCTGAATTTAGTGTTTCTAGGAAGGATCGTGTTGTTAAGTGCTATATTTGTAATAAGCCAGGTCATATATTCCGCGATTGTAAGGAAAAGGGTGTGGCCCCTAAAGACCATTCAGTACCAGCGCAGACCAGTAGTCAGCTTAATAAATCAGGTTCGTCTAATAATAATAATGTAGCTAAAAATATTGAGTGTCGATATTGCCATCGTGCGGGTCATATTGAAAAGAATTGTTTTCGTCGACAAAATGATGAACGATTTAAAATGCCAAACAAATCGGTTAATTATTGTCAATCTTTAGATCGTAGTCTGATAACTGTAGAAATAGGTAATAAAAGCTTCTTATGCCTTTTCGATACGGGTGCAGATTGTTCATTAATAAAAGAAACTATTTCTCAGTCTGTGCCTGGGAAACGTAAAAGCGTAGATGTTTCCTTTTCGGGTATCGGTGGTTCACCAATAGAATCAAATCAAAGTATCACCACTGTTGTTACGATAGATGGCGTTCACGTAGAGCTGGAATTCTATGTAGTTAGCGATAATCTCACAAAATTTGATATTCTTATCGGATTCGATCTTTTGAATGTACCAGGCCTAAGCGTGACTTTAAAAAAAAATAGTATTTCTGTGAGACGTGATCTTTTGATTAACGAGGTTGTAGTTAGCACAGACCCAACATTAAATCTTAATACTGATATTAGTGACACAAAACAACTTGATACATTACGGGAAATACTTAGTAAATATAAAAGTAACTTCACCACTGGGAATCGGGTTTCACGGGTGACAACCGGAGATCTACGAATTAAATTAAAAAACCCTGACAAAATTGTACAGCGACGACCATATAGATTGTCACCTTTGGAACGTGAGAAGGTTAGGGTAATCATTCAGGATTTAAAGAGTAATGGCATTATACGAGACAGTTCATCTCCGTTCAGTAGTCCGATTTTACTCGTTAAAAAAAAAGATGGAAGTGACAGGCTCTGTGTGGATTTTCGCGAGCTTAATGCTAATACGCTTAGAGATCATTTTCCTTTACCGCTTATTGCCGACCAAATTGATAAGTTAGGAAAGGCACGCTACTTTACTTCCTTAGACATGGCTGCGGGTTTTCACGGCATACCAATAGCACCTGATTCTATAGAAAAGACAGCTTTCGTGACCCCTGATGGTCAATTTGAATATTTGCGCATGCCCTTCGGACTTTGTAACGCACCTTCGGTTTATCAGCGTGCTATCAATGCAGCGTTAGATGATTATAAAGATAGTATCGCGCTTGTTTATATTGATGATATCTTAGTTATTTCTCAAACAGTTGAAGAAGGCTTACACAACCTAAAATTAGTATTGGATCGAATTACTCGGGCCGGCTTTTCGTTGAACGTTGCTAAATGTTCTTTTCTTAAAACTAAAATTGAGTATTTAGGTAACATCATAGAAAACGGAACAGTTAAACCTAGCCCAAGAAAAATACAAGCCCTAGCTAATTCGCCTGTTCCTAAGAATCCCAAACAAGTCCGTCAGTTTAATGGTTTAGCGGGATATTTCCGAAAATTTGTACCAAATTTCTCTACGTTAATGGCTCCTCTTTACGATCTAACCAAAGCTAATGTTTCTTGGTCTTGGACTGAGCGTCATGATATTGCAAGACGAGAAATTATCGATCGTCTGACATCTTCTCCTCTTCTGACAATTTTTGATCCTAATTTACCTACGGAGCTGCACACGGACGCTAGCTCTCTTGGGTATGGCGCCGTGTTAATCCAAAGACAGGACAATAATCCATTAGTAATTGCTTATTTTAGTATGCGGACGACTGACTGCGAGAGTAAATATCATTCATATGAGCTAGAAACTCTTGCAGTCGTGAAAGCAATCAAACATTTTCGCCATTTTCTGCATGGGAGGGCTTTTAAAGTTGTGACAGACTGCAATTCTTTAAAGGCTTCTAGTCATAAAAAAGAGTTGACCCCCAGAGTTTATCGTTGGTGGGCGTATTTACAAAATTTTGATTTCCATATTGAATATCGTAAGGGAGAGCGTCTTGCACATGCCGACTATTTCAGTCGTAACCCCGTAGATATTAAAAATGATTCCCATGCACCTAAGATGCCTCCCAAGCCTTTAAAATTTACTGTTAATTCTCTTGATCACAATTGGCTCCTGATTGAACAAAAGCGTGATCCTTCTTTGTGTAAAATTGTAGAGCAATTAAAAGGTGACTCTATTCCTAAAACTATAGCCGATACCTATGTTATTACCCCAGATAAATTATTGAGACGTAAAGTTCAAATTGAGAATAAAACATATAAGCTTATTATTGTCCCTACTACTTATCGATGGAACCTAATTAGTCATTATCACGACACTCTTCAACATTTTAGTTGGGAAAAAGTGCTTGCAAAATTACGTGAGCAATACTGGTTCCCAAGTATGTCCCGGCTGGTTAGAAAATTTGTTGAGAATTGTGTTAGTTGTAGAGTTCGGAAAGGTATTTCAGGTGCTAGACAGGTTGAACTACACCCAATTGATAAAGTAGCTATTCCTTTTCATACTGTACACGGTGATATTACAGGACGAATGAATGGCAAACGTAACATGTCGGAATATGCATTTGTTTTTATTGATGGCTACAGTAAATTTGTTCACATGATCTATACAAATGACCGCACTTCTGAGACCGCAATAAAATGTTTTAAAAATTTAATTTCAATATTCGGCACTCCTACTCGACTTATTACAGATCAAGACAAAAGCATGACATCTACAGATTTTAAAAAGTTTTGTGAACTTTATGGAATTCAGCATCACGTGGTAGCTAAAGGGGCTAGTAGAGCGAACGGGCAGGTAGAGCGTATTATGAAAGTCATTAAAGATAATATGTCAGTGGTGGAGCTTAATAAGCCTTGGCATTCAGCTATTCTAGACTTGCAATTAGCCATAAATTGCAGTATATCTAAAAGTACAGGTAAAAGTCCAATGGAAATTTTGTTTGGCAAAAGATGCTCACCACCAGGAATTAAGCTTTTAGAAGTTGATGACGATTTACTGATAGAAGATCTTGATGCGTTGCGAATGGTTTGCAAGGCTAGGATGGACGAGCGATCCCTTCAGGATAAATCCCGATTTGATAAAGGTAAAGCTAAAATAAGGCCCTTTAAAATTGGTGATTTTGTTTTACTCCGGCGCCATGAACGCCATACCACTAAACTTGGTCCTAAATTTGAGGGACCTATGGAAGTCTTAGAAGTCTTACCTAACCATAGATATAAATTAAAACATGTTAATCTTCGTGGTTGTTCAGAAAAAATTGCTAGTCATGATTACTTGCGTGCGGCTCCTTTTGCACAATGTGATCCTCTGGAAATTGATTCAGAATCTGAGCAGACGACCGTATGGGCGAATAATGATACCACCACAGGATCTGGTAATTGTGCAAATCTACCTGTTAATTTAGGAGCTTCGACTTCTGATTAATTATTTTTATAATTTATATTTTATTGTGTTTCCTATCCAAAATCCTTCCTTAAGTGCTGGTTGGCCACCACACGCATCCTTTCTCCTGGTCTAAGAGGCTAGAACCCAGGATGGGTAATGCCTATTTTTGGTGTTGGCTAGATCCCAGGATGGGTGATGCCTGTTTGTTGTTGGCTAGATCCTAGGATGGGTGATGCCTGTTTATGGTGTTGGCTAGAGCCCAAGAGGGGTGATGCCTGTTTATGGTTTTGGCTAGAGCTTATAAAGTGATGCCATGTATTTTGTTTTCTTTGTTTGATTAACCATTGCTTAATTGTGTTGGCTAGAGTGGGGTGATGATGCTTTATATTTTGTAATATTTTGTGTGACTACCCATTGTTTTATTTAAAACTGTTAATTCATAAATAAGTGTTGTTAAATAAACTCATTGTTAACCATATCTTGCACAATTTATTTTCTTAAAATTGAAAATAAAGTAAGTCTTTTTATTGTATTAACAAGATATAAAAGAAATTGCTATTATTGTTAGTTAAAATGTAATTTTATAAGCGCCGAGAACGCGCTTAGGTCAGTATGGCCGTATGGGCGCTAGGATAAACTGCCCTCTAGTTTTAATTATTAGTAACATAATTATGTTTGCAAAGCGACATCTAGTTAAACATTGAATAAGTAAGAAGAGTTGAAATACTTTATTTTGTTTAAATAAAAATTAAATTTAGAATAGTTAATTATAATTTATGTTTAATTATTTTTAATTAATATTTTAGAGATTTATGCCAAATAATTATTTATTAATTAAATATGTAAAATTTATTTAAGGATGTAAGAATGTAAATGTTATTCGGTTTCTGCTCATAAAATCAAAATAAGTTACTAATTAATTTAATTACATGTTATGATTTTATTAGAAGGTTTTGTTAATACTAAATAATTATTTTATATTATTTTTGTATTTTAATAATGGTTATAAATATAAATTTAATCATAATTTATATTAATTGTCATAATAAAAGTAGATTAATAAGTAAAAGGGGTTTCCTGTGATATAGATGTTTCATGTTAGATTGATATATAAAACAGTGACTTGTGTGGATATTCATTCTTTTCCGGAACTTTAAATTGTGAACTGTGAAATGTGAACTACTGTAAAGTTATTATTCTCATAATAAATAGTTACAACAGACTTTTATTTTATTATGACTATGAATCCTGGTGATAAATATGGCGATGCGCCGACATATACGTAATACGAAATTATAATACATTAATTTTTGATACATAAGAAGTCTGTACCAGTGGAAAATAATAAGTATTATTTTCCACTGGTACAGACTAAGTACAGAATAAGTATTTTTTTAGTAGCTATTTACGAGCTTTAAGCTTTCTATCAAAAATAATGTTAAACGTAGCATTACTCAATAAATCACAGTGATTTTCAATATTACATTTATTTTAAAAAACATGTAAATTGTAAAACTTTTAAATTTAAAAACAATGATCAATAAGAAATTATTATAGTAAAACTAAACTTCGATCACTGAATACTACATTTTTTTAGTTTTCTAAAACCGTAAATAGCTGCGAAATCGCTCTAAGCCTTATTATGTTATATGTTCTAATTAAATACATCTTTGATTTATAAATCAAATCGTACATATGTTTTGACATTGAAGCCGGTTGGACCCAAATCACTTATTTTAAGCATTTAGTGTATACCAGGTACCTGCTTTGTCATTATATGTATTTAGAATCAAGCAGTATATTGTAAGTACAAAATGCATTCTGTATAATGGTTTAGATTTTAACTTTTAATACACTATACTGTGCACAAAACAAATAAATGTATTTAAATTTAAATATTTCACGGTTTTACTTTATTTTCAAATTCAAATTCAAAATATTTTATTCAGCATGACATTATTACAATTTTTTACTGAACGTTATGAGTCTACTACCAGTTCGGAAGGAAGAAACCACTGACCTGAGAAGAACTGGCGAAAGAAACTCAGTGGGACTAATATATATTGAATTTATTAATTTAAATTACTTTAGTAAAATTCTAACTAATCGAGACAGAGGTACGACCTATAGGTTTTTGAATGTTTGTCTGTCCGTCTTAATGTGACAGCGTAACGAGAAAACAACTAAACAGATTTTCATTTGATGTGTGTTCATCATTAATATGTTGATAGCAAGGTTATCCGAGTCATATGGGATACTTTTTATATTATTTCTAAGAAATTTACTAACCGTTAAAATGCATACTGACGAATCAGAGTGAAGCGAGGGTGACTCGCTAGTTTATTTATAGAGCAAACATAGTCTCAATGTACAACTCAAAAGTCACAGACGGTGTGTATTCCTATACCCGTAACCTTTGCCTTTCCTATATTATGATACTACTATCTAATCTACAAAATAGATACATTAAGCAATAAATTATACGTAACTTGACATGGGAAAACCAATTCGTTCGCGAAAAGATAAAAACGACTAGAGACATCTTTTAAATGACTTTTCAAGTTTTCTATTACCAATAAAAATATTACTATCTTTTTTAATTGAACAAAAGCGTAGAAAAGATTTCTAACGCTATTTCTAGGTTAAGAAAGCATAATCTTGTAGTGTAACAAGTAGTATCCGGCACTGTATATGCTGCATACTGAATATCACTGTCGAGTCTCAGAATTGTTTACAGCAACTAATACCTAGTATGTAATAATAATATTTTATTTATATTGACGACACGTTTGGCTCAGTTGGTAGTGACCCTACTTTCTGGGCCAGCGGTCGCGGGTTCGAGTCCCATTGGGGGCATTCATTTGTTGAGGACGAATTTTTGTACTCCAGTAATATTTATAACATGTATGTATTTAAAAATTATATGTATAGTATATCAACTATCTGGTATCCGTAACACAAGCCTCGTAGCTTACCACAGAACTAGATGGCGCTGTTGTAATAATGTCCCCACATATTTATTTATTTATTTAATGTATAAGTTTAAGACAGAGATAGCCCAGTGGTAACGCGCTCGTTTGGATATCCGAGTGATGTGGGTTCAAATCTGGGTCTCGCACCTCTGATTCTTATGTGCGAATCATTTCTAACATGATTACCACTCGTCTTACGGTGAAGCAAATCATCGTGAGGAAACCTGCATGTCTGAGAGAACTAGCAAGTTTTCGAAAGACATGTGAAGTCCACCAACCCGCACTAGGCCAGCGCGGTGGACTATGGCCTGATCTCCTCAGTATTAAAGGGAGGCTCGTGCACGTTTATTTTGGCTTTATCACACAGCGCCATCTAGTTGAATGATAAGCTACTACTTGTGTTATTGATGCCAGATAGTAAATATAAGTATAGTAGGTACATATGACTTTAAATACATATTATAAATACATATAAACAACCATTACTGGACTACAATCGTTCGTGCTCGTCACACAAATGAA
The DNA here is from genome assembly GCA_951802675.2 of Boloria euphrosyne. Classification (NCBI taxonomy): domain Eukaryota; kingdom Metazoa; phylum Arthropoda; class Insecta; order Lepidoptera; family Nymphalidae; genus Boloria; species Boloria euphrosyne. The sequence goes on from OX637891.1 coordinate 8,581,452, forward strand.
TGACCTCAGCGGGACTCAACTCGACCGCTGGCACAGCGAGTAGGTTCACTTACTACAAACAGAATCAAACGTGTCGAAATAACATAACCATATAATAGAAAATAATACATAGAAATAACAAAATTCAAGTTATTTTTACGTTATTCAAGCTAACATTTGTATATTTTTCATTAACGCGTAACTAAAAGCTAAAACAAAATAAAACTTCTATCGGTTTACAACGCACCGTCACTCACTGACGTTAACTCTAAATATAGTTTAACCGTAGCTGTAAAGCCGAATGGGCAGATGAAGTTCAAGATCCTTGTAAAGGGAAGATTACATTGTATTTGTTTTAACCGACTTTAAAAAAGAGGGTGAGGGTGTGCATTTGTATAAATTATATCTTTATATATCGAATTATGGATCGATATTATTTTATATTTTGTTTAATACTCTAAACTTCTAAAGGATCATTTAGTTTAAAAAAAGTAATAACAGAGTACTATTCCGTAATACACTGTTAATAATAAAAACTGGCAGTTTTACAGTTACACTTATTATTATTATTTTTTGTAAGAAATATTAGTTTTGATGAACTAAATAGTAACATTAATTAATAATAATTAATCAATTCGTCATTTTTATCATTATTTGATTAGTATCTCGTATATGAAGACGATATTACGATATCTAGCTATTCTTAACTTTGTTAGACGGTAAGAACTAAAATGTAAACATAATCATATTATTCACACGCTCGATTATACGCAATACTCAAACACTAGATTTTTACGAAATACTTTGAAAGTTAATGATGTAGGAAAACTTTGTTTCACTATTAACATTGATTTTTCTTTAGAAAATCTATAAAATAGGCTATCTTTAGGATATAAAAGTTGTATTAAAAATAGTTTATGTGCTCGAGGGCAAAAGCGAGGTACAAAGAATACTGTTAGTGTAAGCTTACAATAACAAATCCCTTTTATCTTTGAAGAATATTTTAAACAAAATAACCGAATGAGGCCGCGGGCTCGCGCTAGTCGTTTGAAATTCAATATTTTTTCAATGCATTTGTCCGTACCTTACAGAAAGGTCTAACCAGAGACGCTTATTTATCTATTAATGGTTCAAAACCAAGTGTTCGTTTAATTCCGAACATGTTGTGTTTACACTTTGTATTTTTGGAATAAACGCTACCACGTGGAGTTATGTAGTGGAACGAAATATTTCACTCCCAAGTGAAAATCACCTCTGTTGTAAGTGAAATTAGACACATTTTCCTTTGATTCAATATTCCATTTTACTCCCCGTTCAAACAGATTATGGTTTTAATTTTTTGCGTCGTTCGCCTTTTTTATTACTGTTTAGATTTCGCGTATTTTTGGACAAGTCGTGTGTGTTATTACAAACATGGCTCCCTTTAAAATCGTATATTGGCATTCGTATATGAACTGATTTCAAAATTTGTTCTTACAACACTTTTCTTTATTATTTCTACTGCTATAATCTCAACTTTATTACATTTTTAAAAGTGACTTATTATAAAATGATAATTTAGTCGCTTGCGTATTCACTTCTACGTCTGTACGCATAGATCTTTTAAAATATGCCACTGATTTTAGTGCGGTTTTAATCAATAGACGATTGGAATGGATAAGAATTGATACCCTAACGCAATCCAATTGAACACGAAATTGCTTAAATCTTATCTGATTCCTAGAGACTCACACTCGATTCACTTGAGTTCGTCACTAGGTTTTTAAGTTTTTAAACGGAATCTTTTTCTTAAACAAAAGTAGCCAGTAGTATGTAGTATACTCTTACCAATGAAGGTCCCATCAAAATCTGTTTAGCCGTTTTACAGATTAAGCGGGACAAACAGACAAAAACGTTAAAAATTGAGATTTCCTTATAAGTACTTACCGTATATAATTAATTACATATTATATATTTAATAAGAAGCTGCAATGTTAAATCTTTTTATGTATAGATTAAAACGAGTTAACAAAATTGGTACACAGACTAAAATAATTACGGGCTTTCTTTCAGAACTAAATATTAATTAATATTTTTGTGTAACTCAGCATTAAAGCTGAAGATGTAAAGCATCTACAAGCTACATTTACGCATTTACATCTCCCATCCTTCAACATTTCACCATTTTATATTAAAAGTCAGCGCGTTACATCACAAATCTCATTAGACTTTACGCCACAACACTTTGTATAACCCTATTGTGAACATAAAGGCTACTATACGTGTACTGTCGATGCAGAATTCCCTGGAAGCACTGATTCAATTTATTGAACCTAGCTTTAAAATCTTATCTCGAGTTAAAATGTAAGGAAAGTATATAAAATGCTAAGCTTCCTAAGTGCATTCGTCTGTTGAGATTGCATTGTGCGCATTATGAGACTTCGTATAAAGGCTTCGCTTTCTAACAATATTTGATCTTTAGGAAACTCACGGTTTAATCTGATATATGAAACCCTTATGGGGTACGCTTATTCTAAACCCATGGGCCATGGTTGATACTCCTTTTTAATGGCTATGTCCTTATATGGGCTTTATATGCCATAGAGGGTTGTTTAACGACTTTTAAGCATACTTTTAGTTGATTTAATTAATTTTAATTGACTTAGTACTAATTTTAACTGTAACTACCAATTTGAAACAAAAGTTCTTTAGAAAATCACTCAATTTCCCAATATTTCTAGTATATTTTCTCTTTAATCTCTATACGAACTATTACAAGCAATCCTTTTAAATGTGTAGATCGCAAAAAAATATAATTATTGTTATGTATGCATTACACAACGCCCTTCATCGGACAATCTAAACCATGTCAAACTTCTGACACATCTATATACATATAAATTAAATTTAAGTGTCTGTTTTTAATTTCAAATTAACAGCTTTTCACCAAATGCACAAAGTAATACTAATATCAAAAAATCAATTTTCAAAATTTTTTGCTTGTCTGTCTTTTTGTTCCAGTTAATCTCAGAAACGGCTGGACCAATTTTGACGGGACTTTCACTCGCAGATAGCTAATATTACGGAGTAACTTATACATAAAACAATATTTTATAACATTTAAGCTTAATACTTTTAATATAGAATATCAGTAAATCCATAGTAGGTACATGTATAGAACATAAATGTAAATTTACGTCTTTGCTATCGCGTCGTATTATACTCATGTTTATTTCTACATTGCAGGTAAACTTCGAAATCGGCACAGTGACTGAACCGCACTGTTTATACCCTGGTGTTTGGAGAACGCAAATTATTAAGTGTACGTATAGCACATAGAACAGTTAATGTATTGGCTGTAAACTACGAATTTAGCTTATTTTGTATACTGTACATAGCTAAATTGTTGCTACCAGCGGGCTTACTCTTGAATTTAATTCCGATCGATCGACATTGGAATTGTGACGTTTCGTACTCTTGAGTTGGACGCTAGCGCCACATTGTTTTTAAATTGCGTGTCCATTTTGGGGAACTAAGTGAAATCGGGATCGGGCTTGGCGCACCGTAAACGCTACTCTTGAGTGAGAGTACTTTTTTTGAAAGGATAAAGCATTTTAAAGCCATATTACTGGTTTATCGTAATAAGAAGAACGACACTATTGCGGCCCGTAACATAGCTAACTTCACTCTTAACAAAATAATCGCGGGGCAATCCCAATTTCAATCCAATGTTGACAATATTGTTTTCAAGAGTACCGAATCACGTGACTTCAAAATTGACATTGGAATCGTATTGGCATTAGATTAGAATTGAAATTAGTTTGAAGAGTAAGCACACAGGTTTATACGTTTCTATTTATAATGGTTATCTTTCTTAGTTATATGTAACTAAAATAATTTGATGATATCAATCCAGTGAATCGTGACCTCAGTTTCATTAGCGAGGAATGCAAATAAGTCTAATTTTGATTGAAACATGCCTTACATTTTAATTAATATCGAATTATATATTATTGTTATATTATCTTATTAAATTCCATACGAATTGAATCAAAATGTTTACTGTTTACTTGTATACACATTCCACGATGCTGAGCTTTTAACCGTTTAATCGATATACGAGTATTTGTATTCATTATTTGTCCCACTGCTGGGCACGGGCCTCCTTTCAATAAGAGGGGAATCAGGCCATAGTCCACCGAGCTGGCCTACTGCGGGTTGGCGGAATTCACATACCTTTGAGAACTTGCTTGGTTCTCTCAGACAAGGATGTTTTACTCACGATGTTTTCCTTCACCGTATGACATTATACAGTCTTGCCAAATTTTATTTGCGAAGCGAAATTTTATTTGCAAGGCGTGCTATTAAATTAAATGTGAAAAGATATCAGGCAGAGTTACATTTACTCGTACATTAATAACATTTTATAACTTTTATGATACGTTTTGCTCAGTTTGTAGCGACCCTTCTTGCTGTGACAGCGGTTGCGGGTTCGAGACCCGATGGCGGTATTCATTTGTGTGATAAGCAAAAATATTTGTACTCCGGTCATGGATGTTTTTTAAATATGTATAATAATCTGGTATTCAGTACAACCATGGAACTAGATGGTGTTATGTGGTAATTTCCCAGCATATTTACTTATTACTATAAATTACTATGGCTAATACGCTTTAAATATAAATGAAATAACACCATGTACAAAGTATACGACGTAGATACGAGGAGTAAATAATTAACTGAACATATGGCTTTGTCCTAACTTTTGAACGCATGTAACTGAATTAAGTAACACACTCTGAAGTTAGCAAGCATTGTTCTAAGTCTTGCATAATTTTATATGTTAACAGCTTTTCCTCGTTAGTGAATCTATCTGATTTTTTCATCACATTTTCGCAAACAAATATATTATTAAAGCTATAATGGGATATTTTCAACCAACTTCCAAAACGGAGGAGGTTCTAAATTCGTCTGTATTTTTTTATTAGTATAAACCTAATTGAAGAGCAGGTAAGGAAATACTTACTTTATAGTGGCGTCGTGTGGAGTTACATAAAGATAATGGAAAGCAGTATGTGTCCGTTTGTTTGTTGTTCTTTAACACAACGAATTTCGGTACGATTTTAGTTCCCATATATTTACTTCTTGAAGCTTTTTGTGAATACATAATTTCAAAAAATCAAAATCAAAATATCCTTTATTCAAATAGACTTTTACAAGCTCTTTTGAATCGTTATTTATACATTTTTAAACTTTAAATTAAATGTCAGTCTGAATTAGTAATAACGTACTAAATACATGCATATTATATATTGACATATGTATATAGTATATACCATGTGAAAGTCCGCGTTTTGTAATCAAGTCGTCAACCCTAAGTAAAGACCGGGTGGATTACTAGATGTAATATAATAAATAAAATTAGCCTGACGACCTAGAATGAAAAATTGATGTGCAAGAAGTCTCGAGTTCGTAATAAATTAATGCAGACCGAGCGTGTTCAAATATTTGTCCAATCCGACGAACAGATGGTTTAAGTCAAATTTTTATGAAAAAATACCAAGTTTCTTGTTTATTTTAGCCGGGACGCGGTAATGAAGGCTCGCCCTTATTTTGTAGGGCTCACTACGACAAACATTTTTGGCATTTTTTGTAAATGTCAGTGTAGATCTATTGTTAAAAACTTCATTAATATTTTTACGACTTGACTGTCCTACAAACAGAGTAATGTTGTTTTGAATACATATTTATAGGTACAACACTACAGTATTACAAAATACAGCATATCAGTACCTACTGGTTCTAGTTAACTAATACACTATTAGAAAGAAGAAAATTACTAAACTGAAAAACGTTGGAGCTTTACTGGAAAGTTAATAACTATTGCCAAAAAAACTTTTTATTAAAATTAGTGACACACCCGTAGATGGCTGTTAGACTTATGTGAGCTAGGCAGCTTATTTTCTAGCGAACGAACTGCTTAATTTTATAAATTAAATTTAAGTAATGAAGAAGCGTGTCGTGTGAAATGTACATATATATAAGTTTAATAATTTAGAGTGTTATCGTCGTAAGAAGGAAGTGGTGCAAAGCATTTTCCAGAAACCGTATAGAAAATAGCATCAAGCCACCTTTTCTAAGAATCATTCAATAAAAACTGTCAAAGGGATCAGAGGAGTTTACATCTTTATATTCAGGCCCAAAAATGTGTCGAGATAGTTTTATCTCTTGGGTCGGCATCCGACAAGGCGTTTGTGTAAAATATGACTATTGCACGCTATTGACCTCACAAATGGTATTTCATTCCCGAAAAATAGGATGTGTGCTGCTTTAAAGTTTTCTGATACGATAAACGTACATGTTTGTATTAAAATGACACAATTTTGATTTAATTATAAATAAATATGTTGGGACATTATTACAACAGCGCCATCTAGTTCCGTGGTAAGCTACGAGGCTTGTGTTACGGATACCAGATAGTTGGATTACGGATACCATATAAATTTTAAATACATACATATTATAAATATAAACATCAATGACTGGAGTACAAACATTCGTACTCAACAAATGAATGCCCCCAGCGGGATCGAACCCGCGACCGCTGGCGCAGAAAGTAGGGTCACTACCAACTGAGCCAAACGTGTCGATTTAAATATTTTATAAAGGCGACTTATCCATGCTTCGCTCTGGTTTGTCCCTAGGTACGTTTTTAATGTTTTTGAGCGAAACCTAATTTAGCCTAATTTACTCTTCCCATTTAGTAAAAAGCTTTTATTTTTTTTGAAACAAACAGAAACTTTAATTTTATTTTTCTGTATACTGTATAGGTAGATAAATTTCCTTTGAACACCTAATGATATTTTATACCTATACAGCGTCGTCAGCTAGAACATTGTAACTTCAAAATCTAGCTGTTTAAAAAAAAATTAGTTTCGTCTAAGACTTACCTACGAATAATATAAATGAAATAAATGTTTGTACGTCTGTCCTCCATGAGTTCCTAAAACATTTCATTTTATGTTTCTTGGGCACAAACAATTTTTTTTGGGCGTTGTCGCATCGGGCAAAGGGAGGACCGGGCAAAGCGAGGATAAATCGTTAGTATACTTCATTCACCTTAAAAATACTTACCATTGAAGTAAAAAAATGCCCTCATTTCGAGTACATAAAAGCTACAAGCACCATATGGCTTAACTGTTACAGTTAGACACAAAGAACACATTATGCAACTATGTAATTATCGGCTGGTAAAGTTCGTTGAACTTGAAAATTGCCTTTCATACATTAACACTGTTATCATAACTTGTGATGAGACCGCTTCATGCACTATCGAATGATTAGAATCGATTATTAAGTGTGCTATAATTGATGAATCATAGAAATATGTGAATAAATCACATCAATATGTTTATTTTGATTAAAGTTAACTTTAGAAGGTGCTAGAACCTAAGTACTGGTTTGTAGTAAAAATAGTGAAGTTAAGATTGTTTATAGAAGCTTTTTATGTACTAAGAGCTTAATTTTAACTAAGCTTTTACAGAATTGATCTTTCAACAAATATAATCACCTATATTAAAGAATAAAGCTTCAAATGACGACTCGTTTGGCTCAGTTGGTAGTGACCCTTTCTGCGTCAGCGGTCGCGGGTTCGAGTCCCGCTGGAGGCATTCATTTGCTAAGCACGAATGTTTGTACTCTAGTCATGGGTGTTTATATTTATAATATGTATGTATTTAAAATTTATATGTGTAGTATATCAACTATCTGGTGTCCGTAACACAAGCCTCGTAGCTTACCACGGAACCAGATGGCGCTGTTGTAATAATGTCCCAACATATATATAAATAAATAAAATATGTAACAAATCCGAAGGTAAGGCTGTAACAGAAGCGTATTCTTTACTTTATCCTTAAATTATCAAAATAAGCACTTTTACTTAGAAAGTTTGCCGAAAACCTTTGGACCCTTGGTGAATTTCATTAAAAGTCGCTACGGAACATATAAAACATAGACGATTGTGTCGTAAAATACACTTCAGGTCCAACTTGAGGGATTACATATGAATTATTAATAAGGATATTCACATAAAACCTACCGCTTTTTATCCCGTATTTCTGAACCTACGCTATCCCGTAATTTTAAGGTTTCAGTACCTCAGAATAGACTGCAAATGCGAAGCGCCTTATTAAATATTTAGATCAAGTAATGAAACTAGGTTGAAAAGAAATTTAGTCTCTAATCATTTAAAAGGATTTCCAAGATTCGATTTCGCTTTTATGATATGTGAACTTTTTATTAATCCGATTTTTCTTCAGAAAGCTTTTAATTTAATCGTATTTTCTATTTGAAACAAATTCCTATAATACTTTTAAAGTCTCGCACTAATCAACTGATTTATGTTTTTCGTTTGTCAATTACGTATCGATGTAATATTTTCAAATAAAAATTTTGCATTGAGATGGTCTTTAAAGAGACAAAGGTGCATTTTAGATAATTTAGATTTTCATTATTTTTACTAACTTTAAACATATACCTACATAATATAAGCAAATAAATAAAATAGGTTGGGACGTTATTACAACAGCGCCATCTAGTTCCGTGGTAAGCTACGAGGCTTGTGTTACGGATACCAGGTAGTTGATACACTACATATACAAATTTTAAATACATACATATTATAAATATAATCACCCATGACTGGAGTACAAACATTTACGCTCAACAAATTAATGCCCCCAGCGGGACTCGAACCCGCGACCGCTGGCGCAGAAAGTAGGGTCACTACCAACTGAGCCAAACGTCGTCAAAATGTAATAAGTATTAAATATAAATATGTATACTTACGAGTATTCTAAGAAGATTCTACATTTTCGAAGCGTGAATTTTGCATAAAGTTGTAATGTAAAGACGTTCTTTCCAGTTAAAAGGGGTCTAATGAATGAATTGTTTCGTAGAGAACCCGTATCACCCGTATTGTCTGAACATAAGTCTCCCGTATCTTGATGGCATATTTAACTCTATGACACATGAATTTATTGACCCTTAACGTAATCTTAGGAAGTTTTTGTTCGCAATAGCGCAGTGGCGTTTGAATGACATTTATTTCTATGCGGGTGGTAGCAGCTTCGATATCAGTAAAGTATGAACTTAATACTGATATCTTTTTGTTTCCCAAGTTCAAAAAGTAAGACCGTTTTTGACAAAATTTTTAACAAATCTTAAACAATATATTCCATTTTTATATCTTATTTATCAATATTTTGGCACAAGTCTTCTTATAAAGGAATCCGTGTGGTGTAAATGCTTTTATTCATTAACAAAGGTGAATTTAGATTGCCTAATTAATTTATAACGTACACCTTCAGATAAGGTCTTATACGTGACGGAGACGACACGATTAATGTTTCACACTTTATAACCGTTTGTTATTTATGTTATTATAATATAATGATTAATATTAAATTAAATTATAAACGATACGTTATACATATTACATACTAGCTCACCCTCGCTTTTTTTAGGAGCGAAACTGCAATTCAAAATTCCGAGAGCCCTCCTTAATCCAGCCCTGTCGCAAAAATCGTTCTTAGCGGATAAATTAATCTTCTTCTTGTCGGCAAATAATTTAACATAAATAGTAAAATTAAGACTATATCTTGGTTCCAAGTTCCAATCTGAAGATCGAACATCTGACCCCTGTAATAAATTTTATCACTCACACGTCACTTGACGGTCAGTTATGTGTCATTTACACATAAAGATTAATTAAAATTCCTTCCGCTAATCTTTGACTATAAATAGACCAACACTCATGTTCAATACTTCGCTGTCTATTTCACGCTGGCTTAAGCTACCTCTTGATTCGATGTAACAAGATATTAAATATTAATTACGTCGTGTAAAGATCTCCGATGAGATTCGTATGTGAGTGTTTCTTATTAATAATATTTTAATGCCTAACTTACTTTCTGTATTGCTTATTATAAGATTTAATTGAGAAGGTAAGCTATAGTCTTTATTTTAGACTAGCAATACCTGCGGCTCCGCCCGCGTTCTAATGACGTAAATGCAAGCGTGGTTTTATTTCTAACCTTCTTTTTGTATTTCTCTCAGAGATGAGTTATTTTCCTGCAGTAAAAAGTATCCTATATATTGACCCGGGTAACCACCTAACATTATTATGATGAGATGACAGACAGACAAAAATTCTAAAAATAGTAGATTTAGCCTTTATATCGTGTACATTATTAAAATGTCTATTTCAATTAGATATTCCAAAAAAATATTCAATGTACTGATTCGATTCAGTTTGAAACTTTGAATTTTATTATATGTATTAGATATATATAACTAGGCCTTATAATAATGACTTTAGTCTAGCTCTAAATCCTAACATCTTACTAAAAATCTGTAATAACAACAAATAATCTTTTGCAGCGTTTGTATCGTTTGTTTATTTTAACCGTAGCTACTCACTTTTCTTCCTCTCTTTCTAAAAAGATAAGCGAGAGAGGTACTACTTCTGCTTGCATACAACTCTCTCTCCTTTTTGCTCTTAACTGTCTATAACTTAAACCTATACATGATCAAGGCTTATACGTAGAAGGATGTTGGAATAAGTGTTCTCCTGACACATATTCCAGTATTCGGAAAGCTCCACCTTTTACTCTGAAAGTCATAATATCGACTCTCGCCCCGAATAATTGCTTTTCAAACCCTCGAAGGTTCAATTAATTCATCATACAAATTTGAGTCGTTAAACAAATATTTTCTAATAACATTACTATAATTAGAAGATTAAGAAAGCGTATGTACTCGAAGGCACTTAAGTAGCTGTTCTATATGGCTTTGTCTTGATTCCAACCCTTGATTGGTTGTAACGCGAGATGCTAAGATATTATATTAATTACCTTGTGCAAAGAGCACTGATGAGATTTATCGTTGCGTGCCGTTGTATGAAATATTAGTTGTATTTAATTAACATTCTCAGTTTATGTTGATTTGATAGTTATTATATTGTATTAAGATGTTGTTCTATCTAACTATACCATAAAGTCGTTGACTCAGTTTGTACTGATCTACTTGCTAGCGAATGGTTGTGGGTTCTAGTCCCGCTGGGGTGTTTTTGTATGATAAACGGGAATGTTTTTGCTTCAGTCATGGGTGTTTATATAATATACTAGCGGTTTCCTTTTTTGAAGTCGGTTAAAAAGTAGCCTTAGTTACTCCTGCCAGTGAAAGTCTCGTCAAATTCGGTCCAGCCGTTTTAGAGATTACCCAGAACAAACAAAGAGACAGACAATTATTTTAAAAAATTGGTATTTTGTTGTTAGTAATTACTAATTAGTATCGTATATACCTACTTTCATATGCATTTAGTGAAAAGCTTTTAATTTGAAATTACAAACAGACACTTCAATTTTATTCATACATATATAGATTTTTATTATGTATGTATTTAAAGTTATATATGTGTAGTTTATCACCATGTAAGTCACTAGTTATGAATAAAGGATCGTACTAAAGGAGTTAAAGGTTATAACATACTAGCGGACCCGACAGACGTTGTTCTGTCCACATACAAATTTTTTATAAACTTTTCCTCCCGGTGAAATGTTTTATTACGCATTCGTAAAACAACATTTACTTCGCACCGCCCATTATGTATTCGCTGATTTAATTACCATTGCACGCACCATGGCAACGGTAATAACATGATACGTCAAACGCCATATAAAGATTGTTTAATTACCTTTTTTTCCGCACAACTTTCATATTTATTCACCTTTAAAACCTTCCCTGGACTTCCACAAATAATTCAAGACCAAAATTAGCCAAATCGGTCAAGCCGTTTTCATGCTATGTCGTGACAACGGAAAACGGGTTTCATTTTTATATATATAGACTATGATATATGTTCGTGTTCATCCCAATTCAGACTTGATTAATTATTCAAATTATTAATCTTCCTTTGGAATTCGATACTTTGTTCACATACAAGCTTTAAGATATATAGTTTCTACAAATTATTTTAATTGAAATTACTAAACCCCTTGATAAAGTATATAGATGGATACAAATACGAAACTAGACGAAAATGTATATGACGGTCATACCCGACCTCTATTACCTTCAATGAGTAGAAATTATAATATATTTATATTGGAGGCATTATTAAATTATTTCGCTTAACCAATTCGCATTATGCCTTTGAGATGAAAGGATCTTGGACTTTAATTCGTTACCGCAAAGCTCAAAGTTATACAGATGTAATTGCCCGTATCAAAGCGAAAGTTCTCAACTAACGAGACATCTTCAGATGATGCTCAGAATCATGGACCAAAACTAGCACTCTCCCTACACAAAGTAAATTAGAAAGATTTGGTTTAAGTATTAAAGGGTTGTGTGTTATAAAGATCTTTTTGGGAAACTTGGAAAATGAGGTAATAGCCAACATTTATCATATAAAAATATTTTTTTTACTTTTTTCTTCAGCCCTTTCTTAACATGCTTTTACTGTTCAAGGGCTTGTTTTGAATTAACGAAGACAAGTAGAATATGAAGACTAAGAAGAAGAACTGTATGGACCAGTCTGTCTGTTAATGAGTATTTTATATCTCATAGAAAATTCAATAAATATCTCGGCGAATATTAATAAACCAGCTACAAAAGCTAGTGTATAGAAGATCAAATCATGTAAACCTAAGAAGATGCATAATATAAAACAGATTTTCGCATTTATAATACAAGCAAGTACACGTTTGAAATTACCTATTAAAAGGCATAAAGAGCTTCACCCGCCACGCTAATATAAAAACCTGGTTTATGGGTGAAGAAAACGTTCTTTTCTTGCTTAATTAATCCTGAAAGCCCTCAGGAAACAACCATAAATACCAGCCAGGCGAATATAACAGTAAAGGAGGTAACAATTTCCCGTACCGTCTCAATTCATTAGCTCTTGGCAGTCGATTTCAAGCGATTGAAAATACACCTTATGCCTATGAATTGAAGGTTTATATTGTAAGTAATGAAACATTTTCGTTCACATGCCATGTTGTTCTTAAGTTCCACTTATAACTGAGTTAGAACTTACAACTTTAACTTAAGCTACAATGATGTAGTTGTAAGTTCTAAGGAAGCGCTGTTTTACGAATTTTGGCTTATAAGCTATACTTTTGATATGCCTTGCTTTGCTCGTGTATTTTATATAATCTATACACATATAAATTATAAAATATGTGTGTAAATTGGAATTAGAATGAATTAGTGCACAGATACATTATGATCTGGTTTAGATTTTAGAATAGGCTACACAGAAAGAAGGTAACATGTTTTTATGTTATAAACTACTATAAAGCCCAAGAAAAGCTATTTCGATTCGCTAGGAGCATTTTTTTATTCGTATGTGATAGATCCAACCAAAAAGACCACCTTCCCTTCAGTATACTGACGCCTGTAAGAAAAAAATTGCAACTAAGCGTGATAGCATCTCTGAGAAATCTATACCTACTAACTGTAAAAATCTGAAGAGTCGCTAGTTAATTATATTATTTCCATTTCCTTCCTTTGAAACAAAGAAAATTTAAAAAATAACTTTAACTTAAAATATGCTTTATTCAAATAGATCTTACAAATACTTTGAATCGTCGTTTGAATTTTTCCATTTAAATTAAATGTCAGCATTGTAAGTCCGTGAAGAAGTTTTGATATGTACTTAGAATTTTCCTACCCACTGAATATAGTGGCTAGGAAAATTCTAAGTACATACGTAATACTAGCTGACCCGGCAGACTTCGTAGTGCCTCAATCGATAAGTAAAAGACCTAAAAATTTTTTTCATATTTATTCACCTTTTAAACCTTCTCTGGACTTCCACAAATAATTAAGACCAAAATTAGCCAAATCGGTCAAGCCGTTCTCGAGTTTTAGCGAGACTAACGGACAGCAATTTATTTTTATATATAAGAATAGGAAATATATTATACTTATATAATTTAGGAAAATTTTAAGTACGTATTATATTTATAATATATATGTATTTACAATGTATATGTGTAGTATATCAACTATCTGGTATCCGTAACACAAGCTTCGTAGCTTACCACGGAATTAGATGGCGCTGTTGTAATAATGTCCCAACAACAACATATTTATATGATACGAGTATAATATATACATACAAAGTAATAACCTTGAAATATAGTCAAATGATAGCGTAAAATATTTAATAAACTACTTTATAATTAAGGCGCGAACGTCTGCGTCAGGTGGCCAAACAATCGTACCCTCGTCAGACGATGGGTGTTTTGCATTCACGTTTGCATACTCGCGGTTCTCGACCCAACTGAGTTCTATACTAATATCTACATAACGTATAATTTATAAGCAGTGGTAGCACAGTGGGTACGCGCTTTTTAACCGAGTGAAGCGGGTTCAATTGCGGGTCTCGCAACTCTGATATTGTCATGTCCGAATCATTTTTAACGTGATTACCACTTGTCTTACGGCGAAGAAAAACATTGCGAGGAAATCTGCATGTCTGAGAGAACCTAAAAAGTTTTAAATTGAAAATACATATGCAGTCCGTCAAACCATATTTGATCAACGTGGACTATGGTCTGATCCCCTCGTATTGAAAGGAGGCCTGGCCCACCTGGGGGATGATAAAAAGGGCTGAATTCAACGTATAATTTGCAAGAATATGTTTTTATAAGCCTTTTATTCTCGTATCGCTAAGGTATATGGCAATATATTCGCGGGCAGAAACTAACTTTAATAACACTGCATGTAATATTAGAATAGGGTCTAGATTAGGCTGTTTCGCTTTGGATTACAAATACAATTAAAATTATAAGGGTTTATGAGCTTTGCCTAAATATACAAACGGTTAGGTTGGAATGGTCCCTAGCCTTTCTCCCTTTACCAGCGGCTTTCATATATCATTTACATGTAACAGAATTGTTTAGGAATATTGAATTTTCTTAGAGGTACTTAATAATGCGTCTTGTCATTTGCTGGATGAAATTGTGAAAATAAAAAAGAAATTATTAATAACATTTTTCAAAAAATATTAAGATTCTACTCAGTTATATGTAAAGATGATCGAATACTTTAATAATAAATTACTTAACGTAAATATGGAGATTTTAGGGGTGGTTTAGTATTTTTTATCATAAATTATTTTAATAATAAGATCAAACCCCGTATTTGAAAGGCTTCTTCTATGAGAAACTCAAGCAACATTCACAGTTGCGGTTGCGGTATCAAAAAAGTAAAAGCTCTATTTTTATACACTACTCTTTACTCCGACTTCATCAACTATTAAGATCATTTTTACAACAATAAAGTAGTCAATGTATATGTTTAAATATAATCCTAGTAGAAAAATTGTATACATACTCGTAATTACGCGCTAGTGATACGAGTATTAGGGACTTGTAAAGGCATTGCAAATCTAAAATAATGTGTAATGTGGAAGTAATCAAACCAAAAGCCCTAGCAAGTCATAACAACATTCAACAAGGCTCGACATGTCTATTTCTACGATGTAATCTATGTTGTTTCCAAATATTATCGAAATCTATTCAGACTGAGCTATTTTCACATTTATCATAATTAAAAACGACAAGTATGGATTAATTTTATAATACGAATAAGATTTTTTTTTTTAATAA
The DNA here is from genome assembly GCA_951802675.2 of Boloria euphrosyne. Taxonomy (NCBI): domain Eukaryota; kingdom Metazoa; phylum Arthropoda; class Insecta; order Lepidoptera; family Nymphalidae; genus Boloria; species Boloria euphrosyne. Next base: position 8,597,087 of record OX637891.1, read on the forward strand.
TTCATAATACTTTTTAATTGTTTTATTTATTTCTGATACGTATCAGTAAATGCTAGTAATATAAGGCGCTTTATTTTTTCTTTTATATATTTTATATATAACATGAAGTTAAACCAATTTAGATACTTAGGTAACTGTTCAAAGAGTAATGTCGTTACGAATTTACAAAATTCTGAACGAGATAACGAATCATGACCGTTAGCTTTTAATAGAGAGTTGCATAACTTCGTAAATTTTGATGATGGGTACTTCAAAAAACATCCATTCATTTTCTTTTGATCTTTGATTTAATTTTAAAACCTTTGTTTTTGTTTATTCTACCAGAGTCATGTTTTTGTTTTTATAGTTCATCATATAATGTAATTTTTTTTGGAATTTTATTATAAGTTTAGATCGAACATTTCAAATAAAATAAATGCTTTTAAACCCAATCTATCTTAAAACGATATCTTAAGTATACGAAATGCAAATATTATTTCACGCTAAATTATTATAGTATCCTTGTTTCATCTTACATACCTTCATCTTAGATTATCGTCTTACTTAGATAGACTTCAACTGAGTCGAATCTATAAATCACTACATATTATAAAACAAAGTCTGTCTGTTCGCGATAAACTCAAAAACCAATGGATTGAGTGGTTCTCGAGAAAAGTTTTAGAAAAAAAATTGTAAAGAATTGCTCGTTTAAAGGTATAAGAAGATCACGAGTAAAAACCAAGGCAAAGCGAGGGTAAGTCGCTAGTATTCCTAATCGCATAATAAAACATACAGCACGCGTTACATGCGTTATTCTTAATAGTTGTAAGAACAATTAATTATTTCGTACGAAAATATCCCTTTGTCTTTATAAATGGAAACACGAAAATCAGACATCAATTATCCTTCAGTAGCCATATTAATGACCTGCAATTTCCGGTTCCGCCCGCATAGTATTTACATCGATTAGTATAATTCTGTAAACTATTCGTTCTTAATAGATTTTCAAGGCTTTTAGGATTTAGATTTTACAATATCTAGCTATTTTGATATAGCAAAATTAACTGGATATAAAACTTAAATTACTTATCAGACAAACTCTAAAAATAATATATGATATTGGCATAACTTCAAGTTGTCAAAATATGTATTTCAGCTTATTGTTTCGTTTTCTACTTGATGAATTTGAATTTATCGCAAAGAGAAAATATAAAAAATGTAGTTATAAAATATCTGACACGAAATCAGTTTTATTTTCAGCTGTTTATGGACAGCATCGATTATGAAAAGTTTAGTCGGTACTCTAAATGTCGTCACTTTTATCCATTACGTCTTTTTTACCATAACACAAACCATATAATTACTAAGATAGTGTGTTAATGTTCCAACATATTTAATAATAGCGACTCACCCTCGCTTCGCTCGGGTCCGTCCCTGGTACACCTTTGGGATAAAATGTTTACAAAAATTTAATATCTTTTTTATTTATACCTAATCTAAAGCCTACTAAATAAGTTTCAAGCAAGTAACTTTCAAAATGACGTAATTTTCATACAAACGTTCATCACCGTATACTTTCATCCCCTATTCCTACCCCCTTACAGCCCTTTTTTCACCTTAAAAAGTAGCCTATCTTTGTTCTACTGAATGTTATGTGAATATCCCAAAATGCTCTGAAGTGTTTTTTTATTGATTTTTGGCATATCTTTAAGCTCACCATTTAAAAAAATTGGGAAAACAGTAGTTGCTACATTAATTTAGCTATTTTTTTTTTTTTTTTTTTTTTATTCAAATCAGAATTAGTGCTTGACTACGCTCCACCTGATGGTAAGTGGTAACGCAGTCGTAGATGGGGTCGCACTAATTCAGTAGCCACCTATTCACTCTTGCCTTGAAGACACCCATATTGTAATCGGACGGAAACACCGACGCAGGCAGGCTATTCCAATCCTTAGCCGCAAGTATAATAAATGACGAAGCGAAACGCTTCGTCCGGACGGGTGGGATGTCCACGACATAAGGATGGAGGCCAGCCGTTCGTCGGGTTGTCCGATGATGGAAAGGGGATGGGGGAATTAAGTCGTGTAATTCCTGCGCACACTCTCCGAAATGTAACCTATAGAACACACAAAGGCTGGCAACCCTACGTCGGTGATCGAGGCTTTGTAAGTTGGCTTTTAATAGCGTAGGGTCACCAATAAGCCTCTGCGCACGCCTCTCAATCGAGTCTAAGGCTGACAGATGGCATTTCGCAGCACCAGCCCATATGTGACTACAGTATTCCACGCACGATCGGACTTGAGCTTTATATAGAACAAGAAGCTGTCCCGGCGTGAAATACTGTCGGACCTTTGCAAGGATGCCAACTTTCCTCGCTGCTACATTAGCCTTAGACTCGATGAACCGCCCGTAGTTCATGTTGGGGGTAATGTCCATCCCCAGTAACTGCAGACGGTCTGTGTATTCTAGAGGTACAGTTCGGAAAGTCGGAGTCAAGGTGAAAGGACTCCTTTTCGTGGTGAACAGGCACGCCTGTGTTTTGGTGGCGTTGAAACTCACAAGATTGGCATCGCCCCAAGTGGAGACTGACCTGAGTGTGAGATTCAACCGCTCTACCATGGCCTCTCTTTCGGACTGAATTTGATCTCTACTGGCCCGAGGATTCGGCAGGTATCTCTCTACAACAGTGCTGTCGTCTGCGTACCCATAGATACCGGGTATAAGCAGATCGTTGATATGCAGCAAGAACAAGGTTGCAGAGAGAACAGACCCCTGAGGTACTCCAGAGTTGGTCTTTAAGGGTTGTGATGAACAACCCTCCACCACAACTCTGAGTGATCGGTCGCTCAGAAAGTCTTTAATCCAGCCAATCAGGCCAGGAGATAAGCCATAGGCTGAAAGCTTGCTTATAAGGCTAGCGTGCCAGATCCTGTCAAAGGCTTTAGAGACATCGAGAGAAACGGCAATCGCCTCCCCCCCTCGCTCAAGAGCCTCGCCAAAGGTGTGATTGGCATACACTAGAAGGTCCCCAGTCGACCGATTCCGGCGAAACCCATATTGTCGATCACTGAGGAGATCGTTCTGTTCTAGGTATGCCATAAGACGAGTGTTCAATACACGCTCCATAATCTTGCAGAGTATGGAGGTGATTGAGATCGGACGATAATTAGCAGGGTCGGCACGGCTACCTTTCTTGGGCACTGGTTGCACATTGGCAAGCTTCCAGGATTTTGGTACTATTCCAGTCCTAAGAGAAAGGCGGTACAGACGTGTCAGTATCGGAGACAACTCGGGAGCACATGTTTTAAGAACTATCGTTTTAATCTATACTATTTTCTGTTTTCAATCTATTATTTTGCGAAATAAGTCAATTGTTACAGTAATTACAGGACCTTGTGGAGGCGGCAGTGGGTAATAGAATGTGGTTTAGCCTTGCTTTCGCCTACCGACTCAATATATATCTTAACTATTGAGATACTTGCCACTTAAATATACAAGAAGTGCATATGCGATATATTGATGATCAGCGATCATTTGTCAAGTCTAATCTAAGCAATATAGTACTTATTATTTTAAGATAACTTCGCTTGAGTGGTAGATTATTAGGACATACTCGTAAGCTACATCCACTTAAAATTTCACTGATATCTAATGCGCCCTTATAAATAAATAAATATATTGGGACATTATTACAACAGCGCCATCTGGTTCCGTGGTAAGCTACGAGGCTTGTGTTACGGAAACCAGATAGTTGATATACTACACGTATAATTATTTAAATACATACATATTATAAATTCGTGCTCAACAAATGAATTCCCCCAGTGGGGCTCGAACCCGCGACCGCTGGCGCAGAAAGTAGGGTCACTACCAACTGAGCCAAACGTGTCGTCAAACGATGTAAATTTCTGACATACTCTTACTAGATGGATAAATAGTGAAATACTTACAAGTTCTTTAAAACTGAATTGTTTCTTAACCTTAGGTGCTGATTTATTGAGCGTTTGCCGCGTTGTACAGGTGTGGATAATTAAGTTACGAGTGGAAAAAAATATATTTAATTTGTATCTTATTTTAAACTAGCGTTTCCCCTCGCTTCCCTTCTTGTTCCCATACCAAATAAAGAGTTCTGTAGTGTTGATTTTATATATTTTTTCTACTTAGTATATTTACCGCCGCACTTATAGTCACTTAATGAACCATTAAATCGTTTTTTAGTATGGAGATTATCGACTTAATGGTATAACAGTTAACATACGATAAAAATATTTTAATCGGTTCAGGCGGTTTTAGGTTATAGCGAAACAAATGTACAGCAATTTATTTTTATAGATAGACTTATGACAATACATATTTTTTATATATTTGAAAATGGCAAAAATTAATCTAAATAAAAAAAGCCTTATAATAAGACAAACAGAAATGGTCAGGAGTTCCATTCCTACATAAATACTTTAGGCATTCTAAAATAATACACGTACGTACATTTTATTATAACGAAAAAAACAATGTTATAATAATAAATGAAATTTGAGTACATTGTCCTAACATTAAATATAAAGTTCTTTGAATTCTAATATCTTAAATCTTACTATTCATCCAAACCCCAAGTAGGTACGTAATGACTCGTCATTTTTAACATTCCCCATACATTTTAAAGTGAAGCTGGTCGGTTGCTACCTCATTTTTTGTATGAAACACAAAAGCCATAACCCGCTGTGGTGTATAAAGGATAATACGATTATACGTGACCGTTGATTCCGAGTTTGATTATAGGCGATGTGATAACGTAACGTGTTCAACTCAGTTTTTATGATTTTATTTTTAAAATGATACACGGTTTTGAATTATTTTATATAAAATAGTAATTAAAGTATAAAGGCAAGTGCCAAATATTTGTGTACTAGTTTTTTTTTGCGAGATGGTTGTTGATGATGATGATGATGATGGTTTTGACTCGAAACAAAATAATGTATAGACAAAATCCGAAAAGATTATATTAATTATCTTCCTAGAGATACTAAATGTGTGAAAGTTACACATTGTCCTGATGTTTGACATTAAGGTACCTTTTAATGAAACTACCTTTCGAGAACATGTCTCGCTCGTGACCATGGTTGCTGTAAAGCATTCGAAACGTCGGGAATTAAAAGTCTAAATAAATCCGCGACAAAATCCGAAAAGGTAGTTCTGAAAAAGTAGAAATTCTACTATATTATACATACTTATATATTTATGTCTTTTGCATTTTAATCATTAAGTAATATGTTATCACATAAATGTATTTATATAGACTATCCTCCATTCCAGATACTGAGTACCCAAGCGGACGAGGCACACTGGCAGCCGACCATGAATTAGATATCGGTGCCAACGATATCAAACGTAAGTATACTAGTATCTACACGAATATTATAAAACTACAGAATTATTTTTGGCTCTGTAATTGTCCTGGCAAACTCTGAAATTACCTGTCTGTATAATGTCTAAATGTTTATTTAAATTGAAAATAAAATTTAAAAGCTTAGATACTACATAGCGACATTATAACGGTTAGTAAGAGATAAGTATTTTCCGGCAGTAAAAAATATCATATTATGTTTATTTATTTATTTATTTATTTATATACAACAACTGTTTACCAAAAGTGTACAAAAGTTTTTTTTTTAAATTATCATTATTATAATAGAGGATCATCTTAAGTATACCACGGATAACCAACTATCTTTGTACTTAATTTAATCAAAATCTGTCAAGTGGTTCTCTTAGTGGATGCGGTTACAGACTTGCAGAAAAATTAAAAAAAAACTATAGATTTGACGTCTGTATCGATAACGATGTATATTTCAACGAAATTTTCTAAAACGATATTTAATGTACGAATTTGAGTCAGAATTTGAATATAGGTATGTATCCTACTAATATTATAAATGCGAAAGTTTGTCTAGTTCAAAACATTATTTTGTCACGAATGAAAATTGAAACATGCACGAACATGTTCAAACAAAAAGTACGTATTACGAAATACGATTGCGAATTGTTGTAAAATTCAACCAGCCTTCAATGTTTGCTTAGGATTTGGTTGTACAATTAATATATGAAGTTAGATGTTAAGCGAGTTTAAACTTTAATCTGATTTCGTAAGGTTCTGCATAAATTTGCACCCTTCGTTTATTATGTATGTGAATTTGCTTCATTAGACTAATGAAATGATTTTTGCAAGTAATTTTAAAATTTACTTTGTAAGGATATAATCTAAAAAGTTACCACCAAATAAATCCCCCTCTTAGGGTAGAATATCACCTTTAGTGAGGGTATTTTCTTAGAATCAAATTGAGGCTTAAAATGAGACGAACTTGAAGTTTGTATGTGTGTGTGAATACTTTTTTGCACTCTACTTGCTGTGCCAGCGGTCGCGGGTTCGAGTCCCGGCTGGGGTATTCATTTGTTGAGCACGAATGTTTATACTTTATGACATAATATGTTTTTAAATGTCGATTAAGATTCCAAAAAGGCAATAAGTATATTATATTATTATTTGAACCGATAATACGTTTGATCTCGGGTTCGATTACCAATTAATAAAATTAGGAAAATTAACAAACAAAATTATCAAATGCAAAAGAAATAAATACTTAGTTACAAATACAATATACAGTATTTATGATACAAATTTACAATATTCTATTAAAACATAATGAATTTTTTACAACTTTTAAAGCTAAAAACAAAAAAGGAGTTAGCAAACTCCCTTGTCCTTTTTCTGTTACATAACTGTTACAAAATTTAAAATTAACGACAGTTTGTAAAATAAACTCTACTTGATTTATTTATATATTGTAATAAAAACTCATTTGGCACCTTTATTCCGCGCTCCCTATAATATAAAAATATTATAACTTTCTTTACGATCGCAACCAAAGTTTTGGGGTTATTAAAAATGTACCCTGAGGGATTGAACTATTCACGTTAAAGTCAGTAACTGTAGAAGTTTACGAATTTATAATAAATTCATTTTACGCAGTATGAATATTACACAGCTTCATCTAATGATTTACTTGTACCTACTGATCTCGATATATGGTATAATGTTCATTTCAGATACCATTTTTAATTTATTTTAATGTACACATAATATGATATTTAAGATAATTTTTCATCTGGACCTTTCGTATTACGTAAGCTTCGAGGATTTTTACAGTAAACAACTTTTGGAACTCCTTCCCTCTTTGAATTTGATATTACTTAGATCTTTTAAAAAGCCCTATCATAAATTGTTTAACTGATAAAGATTTTCGTATCTATACACTATATTAAAACAATAACTTAGCGATATCGATATGTTTCACGCAAAAAGTCATTATTCGTGCAACATTTAGGATTCCTTTTACTACAGGAAAATCTGTCATTCCAACGAGAAAGCGCAATAACTGGCCTATCTCTATTCTTAGAAAATATTTTATAGCTAACACTCGCTAAACCTTAAGAAATACATCAAAACAATGTACCAGAAAACTGTGAGGTCTAAGTATAAGTTTTTCTTCTAAGGTACAATTACAATAACTATTTATATATACTAGCAATCCCAGCCCACTTCGCTGGGCGTAAGTTAAAATAAATTGAACGGTTTTTATAATTTTCTAATAAAATAAAAGTAGCCTAAGTTACTCCTTATAAAATTAGCTATCTGCGAGTGAAAATCCCGTCAAAATCGGTCCAGCCGTTTCAAGATTAGCTGGAACAGACAGACAAAAAATTTAAAGATTGATTTTTTGATGTAAGTACCATATATACTTTCATATTCATTTAGTGAAAAGCATATAAAAGTATGTACGGAAAATTAAAACAGACACTTAAATTTTATACGTAATTGATTTTATACGTAACATCATTAGTTACACTACATATAATCGTCTTTTGGGTGCTGAATATGTCATTATAAGTTCAATACAGGTATTATTTCAATCTACAAATGAGGAATCAAGCTATTTCTATTTGCCGCAGAGAGCTTAACTAACAATTCATTATACGTTTTAATAACCATACATTCAACGTAAACGAGGCAATGTAAATAAAGACGATTTAATTAATCTGTAATTTGGTTTAACGGGCTCTAGTGATTTACGATTGTGACGCGACTAATTCGATTAGCATTCGGATAACTTATGGTATGCGTGATGTAAAATTAGCAATGATTATTGGTTTTATTAAAAACTAGCGACTTGCCATCACTTTGCGCGTGCTAGTTCCTAGATTTAAGCGAGCAAAGCCGCAGGTGCCGCTAGTTTATATACTAAAACTTCTTCGATAACCACTATATGCAGTGGTGAAAACAGCATGAAAATCGGTTCAGTAGTTTTTGAGTTTATCGCGAACAGACAGACGCGGCGGAGGACTTTGTTTTATAATATACGTATAGTAATGACAAGTGATCCCAAAATGGATTGGTAAAATAATATTACAAATCAATGTTAATATTATATATATTTTATATCTATATGAATATTAGGTTCTGAGGTTAATCTGTACATTAAATATTTGGAAAATTTTATCCAAAACAACATTATTAATGATACAAAAGTCGGATCTATAAATTTTTGAATTTATGTCTGTTTGCTTGTGACCGCATTAGAGGTAATACCTGGACAGATTTTAATGAAAATGTTTTTTACTGCAGAAAAATATTACATCTCTGAGAAATCTATAGTAACCATTTAAACGTTCCTAGAAAACGAACCTGAGAGAAGCGATTATTAGTAACTAGTTGATACTTTTTAAAGATGTTTCCTGGAAGTTATTTAGATGATCAAAGTTTTCAAAGATCAATGTCATTTCAAGTATCGTCTCTTTGAATATTCGATTCAATTACTAAAATTTTCTATTAGACTGGTACAATTACTAATATTTACTATTAACTTGAAGTTTATTTATTTATTGGTGCGTAAAATTCGCCTTAAATAACTTATTCTCACAACCAGATTAAATATATTTCTAATATAATTTAGTAAAAGTAATAATGTCGTTATTAACAATTACAAAGAAAAAATCAAATAAGCCTTATATTCAAACTCAAGGAGCAATATTCAACGATAATAATTTTGCTCTCTACAAATCAATATGGGTGTAATATATTCTGTTATAAGATACGTGTCGTAGAATATATTAAGACTGTGCGCGCGACATCCTCTCAACAATACGTAATAAATTTATAATTAAGCCCTTAAGTTCTTAGTAAACACTACACTGGATTTCATATCACCTACACTTTATATAAATGTATGATGAAATATGGCTTTGAATTGTCTCGGAATTGCTCAATGTTGTGTTAAAATAGCCATTTCCATAAATTGTCATGGTTTTTGGTGTTTGGGAACATATTTAACGACTTACATATACTTTGAGTGTCACCTTTAAGGCTTTATGATATACTAGCGACTCATCCTCGCTTCGCTAAAAAGAATTTACCAAGTTTGCATGTCTTACTTGTTTATAGCTAATCAAAAGCCTTATATAAATAACTTTCAAGCTTCTAGCTTTAAAAATGACGTAATTTCCATACAAATTTTCATGCCATATTTCAACCTTTAAACGCCCTTTTTTCGCCTTGAAAAGTACAAAACATTAAAATCGGTCCTGTAGTTTTTGAGTTTATTCGTTACATACAAAAATACAAATTTTTCCTCTTTATAGTATTAGTATAGATTATAACAAATTCTTCGTCGAAACTTTACATTGAATATTATTTGGAAAATATTACTGAAATAGTCATTTTTTTCATACAGAGGCATGTGGTTTTACTTTTGTCTGTCTGTCTGTCGGTTTGTTTGTCTGGGAACCCATATCATGATAGCCAGTCAACTGGGTCGACATATAATAAAATAAATATGTTGGCACATTATTACACACAGCGCCATCTAGTTCTAGACAGGAATCGAATCATATACAAAACGAATACCTTCTTTAGTTGAATTTTTCTAAACGTTTTGAATTATAATAGTTCTTTTTATATGAATACAAAATTATATTGTACACATGAAGTTGTTTAAAATGAAACGTTTAAAAAATATAGATTTAAACACGAGCTAAGCGAAATGTAAATGGGAACTCAATGTTGAAACGTTTTGCTTTAAATCTTTTCAGGCCTGTTTACTCTATTCAATGAATTTCATTGAATTATTTCAAAGCTTTCTACAATGTTATACTAATCTGAAGGGAATAAGTATTAGCATAGGCCACCTTCATGGCTACATTGTGAGACAGATGATCGTGGGTTCGAATTCCTGTGCAGTAACTAATTGCCAGTGCATTTCTGCATTGGCAATTAGTTAAAATTTTTAAAATAAAATAACAGACCTGGTCACGTTGCTGAGGTACAATTACAATTTTTTTTAGCTTGGCTGTTGAATTATTAGCTTAGATCTTTCGTTTTTTAGGTTATCTCTCTTAAAATCCTCTTATGTTGTAAATTTTTCCATTAAAATTAAATAGCTAGGATAAAAACTCCTATATTTTAATTTCAAATAGCATAATTAAAAAAGTGATTAAGTTGATTAAATTTAAACTTAAGATTCTAATCTAGATCTAAACGTATATTGAGTAACTTTTTAAGATACCGCCATTGCGCCGTAAAGTAACCACCCCATAGAGCCCCGCAAAATTTACTATGCAAAAGAGATGTTATATAGATAGGTAGAAAAAGCTATGTTTAGAATGAATCACAAGTGACGACATCTGCTTACAAGGGTCACAGTATTCACATCCGCACAACGTTTAGTTTTTTTTAGGTCTAATAAAAAACTGAATAGGCTATGAAAACCAGACAAGTGCATGACTATTTCTAAGTACTTAGAGGGTTCCGTCGGAAATGTTTTTTTTTTAAATTGACACGGAAGTTTTAACGTAGGTATATTCATTACTATCAAATTATGTATGTAATATAAATATTATATGAATATTTTAGGACATTATTACAACAGCGCCATCTAGTTCCGTGGTAAACTACGGCTTGTGTTACGGATACCAGATAGTTGATATACAATTAAGCTAATATCTTACCAAAATTATGACACATTATACTTTATTAACTTATAAATGTTTGTTTATAACCATTTCTTTTCAATATACATGTACTAATTTTTTTCCTTATGTAAATATTAACTGGTATCTTTAAAAGTAACTTTTTAGTTCGAGCTTAGAATACCTACTACCCTAGAAGCGTTTTGTATTTATGCTATAAGCTATTATATGTAAATGCAGCGCTACCTTCTGCCAAATATTTTTTTACTAGCAATAGTCTATGTACTATGGAATTATTTGTCATACAAAATTTTATCCAAAACACAATTCAATTTAACAAATCTCGCACTTACAGTAGTGTAATTATTGCGAAATTTCGTTTTAAAACGACATTGACAAGATCAACTAGTAATTGAAATTGTGAGAGGCTCCTTAAGGACGCAATTACATCGACAATACTTCAAGTTTCAAATGACATGTCCCATTTTCAAAGCACTTAACGTTTCGCGATAACGCCTTTGTCTGTATGAAGATCGAAATTCAATTTGAAAGATATTTTCTTGTTAAATTACCAGCTGTTTTGTTGTCTCCGCGTTGTGAAATTATTTCAGGTTTGATTCTTGGTCGATGTATTTACATCTATACCTACATATTTTTAAGCTCAAGCCAATTATTAGACTTCAATAATTTCTGTAATTAACAGATGGTGGTCAATTTAATATGATACTTTAGTGGAGAAGATTGCTATATATTATGTAATTAACTATTTTTACAGCTTTGTAGGTTTTTGTAAGCTTTTACCGCTTTTGAAAATCGCCGATCGCAAAAGCTAATTAGTTATAATTGATCATAAGAATCATGATAAAATCTTTTAATGAGGTAGGGCTTTAAATAAATATAGTATGTATTTGTTTAAAAAAAATTGTATCGGGGTGGTTTCTATCAGTTTTCATTTGTAATGACATTTGTATTGAATAGAATTATAGTAGTTTACCTACTGCTTATCTTGTTTTAAGTTGTCACCCAATACTTGTTGCTTTGATATAGCAGTTAAATTTTACGATATATTAGGCAATGCATTTTACTAAACTTCAAAAGTTATTTACTTTAGTTACACATGTATTGCGTATACATATAACATATACATATAAAGCGATAGTGTTTTTGTTCGAACTATGAATGCACAAAGTATTTTCATAATTTATAGCTTATTATTACATAAAGATTGTCTAACAGCAAGTTATGGCCTTAAGAAGTAGAATAATTACAATATCATCGAAACTATGCAAGCGAAGCCGCGGGAAAAAGCTATTAGAAACACTTTTATTTCGTAACCCATACTATTTATACGTAAGATAAATCGTCGCACGTATTTAAAAGAAAGTACATATTTGTATAATAAATTAGTCGGGACATCTGTAAAGCTTCAAAGTTAGTTACAAGTTAATGCCACTTGAGTCAAAGAAGCCGACTAGTAGCGGTGACCCTTGTGCTTTTTATAAGAAGTCAAGTTGAAATCTTCTGCCTTAAAGAATTGGGTTACAATATTTTACTACTGTTTTTGTATGCTATTATTTACTGTCTCCTTAATCTAGACTCTAGCTAGCATGTACTGACCTGACATGGGTTCTGGGTTCGAGTCCAATGGAATAAATAAGTAGTGCTGTTCTGCTGTCAATTTTTTCTCACAACTGCTATGCCACTGACAAAAGCTAGTGAAAGTTGTAGTCGATCAATAAAATTGAGAGAGCCTTTATTAGGAAAATAAAAATGTTTCTAAACAAAGTTTTACCTAAGGTTGTAATCTAAAATATAACTAATTATTATATTTAAACACTAATTGTTGGTTGGATTGAAAAATAATTATTACTTCGATACACGGATTTCGTCGGATTTCGATCGAAGGTCGAAAAACATGTGAAAGAAGGTCGAAAAACATAGTGAAACAAGCAGGGTCACTAGTATAGCAGCAAATTAAAAGCTTACCACGGAACTAGATGGTGCTATGTGTAATAATATCCCAACGTATTCTTCTTCTTCAGGCCTTTTCCCATCTTTATTTGAGGTCGAATCTCCTAACCTTTTTTTTCTGGTTTTTTCTGGGACGTCCTTGGATCAATATTGTTATTCTCCATGTCTTTTTTAATTACCGAAGTCCATGTAAGTTTGGGTCTTCCGCGCTATTTTGCCCTGACCTGTAGTTTAGCACTTTCCTTGTCATGTGTTCTGCCGGTCTCCACATATTATTACTGTGCAAAAATATATATTTAGAATCACATAGAATCATCGAAGGCTATATATTTTGGACATTTGCATTTGCAGTATCGGAAATTAATTCGGAAAGCCTGTCATTGAGTGTTTCCGGAGCGGCCATCGCCAGTATAATAGCACACGTTTTTTTATTTATGATATTGACGAATTGCTATAAAAAATACGAAGGTATATAGTTATAAGGTATAATATATTATTAACGTATATTTAAAACTGTAATACGATACTGTTGTTTGATTTTTTTTTGTATTTATGTTATTAATTGTATTTAAAAGCCGTGGTGGATAAAGAAATATTTAGTAGTAGGTACTCCAAGTGCTTGATTGCTCCAAAGCGCGACTTGAAATCAAACAATAATTAAATCGATATTTTAAATAATATCGATACCTAAATATCGACGAAATATGGTGAATATTTTAGTAAAGGAACATCACTTCGAAATACCAATTTCAACTCAAAACAAACTCGAGATTCACTGGGAAATTCATCTCGCTTGTAATTCAACCTACAGGTATCCGCAACATGTACCGTGTAATAGACATCGAACTACCATCAACTTATACTTTGTTTAGTCCCATTAAAATTTACGATCATATTATTTTCCTCTTATATATTGATGTGGGAGCTTTTATACGTTGGAATTAAAAGCTCTCATACTTAAAGCTTGTTTAAGCTAAAGCTTACTAAGATATTGTGAAGTCAAAATACGGTACAAATAGGGTAATATTATGTCCTAAAGAATATATTATTCTATATATTATTGAATATGTACCTACTTATATTATTATTGAATTATTAAGTACTCTTTTTATCTTCTCTTTCTGTAAAGCTATTTGAAATAAAGCTCGGGCTTTAGTGTTATTAATTAGCATAAAATGACAAGGTAATATTAAAAAAAATGTAAACATGTAATAAAATTCTAAGTCGAATGTGTACATTAAGTAATGTTTGGAATATTTTATTAAAATAATTTTAATATAGTTAATATTTCACATCGATATTGAAATATCATTAAAAGGCAAATCTGCCCTACACGCAACTTTGTCTTCACCAAATGTTAAATACACTAAAACCTCAAGTACCTTAAAAACCTCAATTCGTCATACTTCCAAGTTCCATTACTCAATTCCCTAGCCCCTATATATTATGCATTCATTTTGACGTTAACGCTTCATTAACAAAATATATTAATATATATATAGAGACCAGGAAAGTCAGCTGAATTTGAAATTCCTAGAGCGTAAAATTCAAATGAATTCGTAGCGCAGTATAAAGCAAATTGGCTCTAATTATTATGTTTTGAAAGTATATATTAGCATGGCAAACAAAGTTGTGCTGTTTGACGTTGTGATGAACTGCTAGAACTTGGTAAGAAAGATAATGGATTGAGTGACAGAGATAACGTGATGGATCAAAATAGGGTTAAATGGTAGTAGATTCGATTCTGGAATGTTCTAAAAATGCTTTGAGCAATGTTGCAACTTATTATTTAATTGCTTAAGATTTTTTACTATGAGAAATTAATATATTTTTTTAAATATGTACATATTTAGTTACAGTGTTGTTCTTCGCAAGTGATGCGATTGGTGTTACGTAAATAGTTATTAAAATACCTAATTATGTCGAACTCGTTTCTATTGTAATTTAAAGTTTCATCACATTTTAATATGAACATTTAGAGTTCACACTCTAATTAAATAAATTTTATCGTTCGCTTTCATAAATTGGTTTGGGCATAGAAAGAAACATTGAAAGAATCGAAAGAACAATAATCATTGTTCTATAAGGATATTTTGTTTTCTATAGATTTTTTTATTTATTAGGATATACGCCAAAATAATACATAATGTGCAAAATTGTCTGGGTGCAAATTACTAAAAAAAAGTTTGAACGAAGAAACTGAGTTTAGTTTTAGGGTTCCGTATATTCGTGTAAGAAACCCTACAAATTATCTTCTAATAAGAAGTAATTCTATTTCCAAAGAAGGTTAAAACTACATTTTTTTATTCAAATATTTTCCTTACTAAGTAAATCGAGGTCTTTAAGTACTTCCTAAGTAACAAGATGGCCTTGATACCAAATAAAACACTTCTTATCAAGATTTCAACGACAAATGCTAAACTACAATGGCGGTAACATTTGCCAAACACGAAAACTAACTTACAAATACTATCAATGGAATATGAACTTTAAATAATTCGAATATACAGTCTAAATTAACTTATCTCTTGTCAATGTAAATGTTAGACGAATAGGTAATGCTAGGCACCTGTAGCGAACCGTTGAACACTTCCCTACAGTTTTTGTCATAAAATATGACCTTCGTGAACTTATTACAGGACTTTATGGATTCTAAACAGAAAACGTGACCAGAAACTAAAAATTAAAAGAAAGAAGACATAAATAAACGATTTAATCTCAAACAAGTATTTTCACTAAGAAAATGTCGTGAAACGTTAATCAAAATATTATATTATATATTTTTATATAAAAATATTACTTCTCATTCTAAAGATCTTCGTTTTATGACTTTCATTTACGTAAAATTTGACCTATACCTTTTAAATCATAAAATCTTTGTGACGTCTAGGGCTTAGTATCTGACAACTTAGCAAACGCAAGTAATTAATATATTATTATATATCATTTACACCTTATTACGAGGTTACAAGTTATATTTTAGGTGACAAATGTATGTTTATCTATCCCTTTTCATTTCCCACTGCTGGGCAAGACCTCTCATCCAACCCACTATAATAATTACTAATTAGCCAAGTATTTGGTACATTGTAATAATTTAATAGGAATTATTAACAAATTGCGTAGATGATATAATTTCATTACGATAATCCGAATATAATTATTTAATATTACCCTCGGGACCATGGAGATTAGAAACCAGGAGGACCATTGCCCTAGAATGTAGTGTCTCAGAAATATTGTCAAACTAAGGAAGCGCTGCGATCGCTATGTTGTCTCAATGCCTAACTTCACGTTGTCACAATAGTGACAATACTCATTAACAGCTAACTTCACAGATACTACTTACCGACGGCAGCGCGTTGTAAATTCTACAAATTTTCAGAGACAGGCGGGTAATGCTTTAGTATGAAGCGATGGTTCTCCTGGTCTCTAACCTCCATGCTCGGGACAGTGCAGTGTGGACAGTTAAACGATATTTGACTATACGCCATTTACAATGACGACGGTTATAAAACGCTCATTTGAAAAAGAACTCGTATGCAAATACTCTTAGTTACTTACTCTTTTAGAATGAGTATGTAAAATAAATACCAATATTACGAACATTAAAAATATAAGATACGTAAAAAAACTACGGGATGTGTTATACTAAATGATAGTGATATCGGTATGTAAAAATAACTTTTCTAATATTAATGGTGTTACAAAATTTATTCTAAATAGGTCACTGTTTTCCTTTTTGATAAGATAATAATGTAACTAGTATGGTAGAAAATATATATTTATTATTTATATAGATAATATGAATGTATGTATAATATATGTTTAAAAATTATAGACCACTTTTGCTTAGAGAGAATTCTACTCAAATAATTTTCTTCTCTTGTCCAATTTCATTCGAATCAGCTTATTTGAATTAGATAATATATTGGTTGAACTATTTAATTTAGGCCCAATAAAGAAAATAACATAAAATAATAGAAACGTCATATACTTACGTCTTACATTATATAACGAATAATTCTTCTACTTTCGTCAGATTAAGCTTCAAAGCATTTTGCCTGCACTTTCTCTTGCTTATATCGAAACGTAAGTTTGGTGTCAATCCAGATTATCACCTATCTCTATACCAAATTTCACTCAAATTGACAAAGCAAAATGCAAGAAGTACTAACAGACATATCTATTTTATATACATATAATTAACGTATTTGAATTCTAAGGACAGATAAATGTCACGTAGTATCGACCCTTATTCATTTCAATCACTGCGTCGTAGTAATGACGTTTGGGACTCTCGATTACATTACGCCCGAGTCACGTACGGTATATGCATATGTATCTACATACATACGGTTAGTTAGCATGAGTAATATATAAAGGATTGTTCTAAGCAATTTTGATGTAAAAGCCTTTATTTCACTAATTTATAAATCTGAAGTGTTATGTGCTTGTTACTAAAATGATTTGGATAGAGAACTTACTGCGACATGACTTGGAGTTAGTAAAAAGAACAGTCAAAAGATGACGCTACTTGTATTATAATAATAAAAATAAAAAGGTACCTAAAAGTGATGTACCACGTAAAACATTTCTATGAAACTCGAGCGAAGCAAGGCTGAATAACTAGTTAGTAATATGTGCATATTGACTTTGCAAAGCGGCAAAACGAATACCTTATTGAAAGTAGCCGACGAAAATCTGTTTATGAATCTTTTGATTAAGCAAATAATTTTTAGACCATAACCGAGAATTGAACTTGTGGTCCTGAATTGAACTCCTAATTAGTGTTATTACTACTACTAGTACATTTCCGTCCAGATGGAAATATACAGTTCGACGTTCATCTACTAACACAGCCATATCTGTAAATTCAGTTTACAATGTAAATAAGGAAAACCAAACAGATGTGTGGTATTGGAAGATATTTTAAAGTAATGTGTCATACATTGTGCTTCACAATCAACTACAGTTTAAAAAGTAAAAACTGAGCGCAGGTTATTGACACTTTGAAGTTTGATGTTTAAATATATTTCGTAAGTTATATTAATTTGCGTTGAATTCAGTTCATAATAAAGTAAACCTTTGTAATATATTATGTAAATGAATATTATATATGCATATAGTGAGGTCGTTGGCTCTATTCGTAAATAACGAGTTAACGCGTAAGCCTTAATTATTAAAAACTATATCACTTAGATACCACAGTAGTGTAAAATTTAAACAAAACTACGTTTAAATTTAAGTTTAGTTCATAAACAACTGTATATACTCGTAAAATAAAGCTACAGCGTTTATTTACGGCTGGACCGATTTTAATGATCTTTGATTTGTTAGATAGAACATTTAAAAAGTTCAATAAAAATACTTCTCTTCATTCTAATAAGTATTTTTATCTATTGAAAACGAACATAGACACGCGAGTAAAACCAGGGTAATTGCTAATATGTTTATAAGTTTCGCTAGAACTATAATGATAATATATTCTTAATACAGAAGTCGAACTTGATACTTTCAGTATTATTAGTTTATTTTGTAAAATTATACGCAGAATATAATAAAAATACGGCGTTCCTCTACATTTATCAAATGGTCGCTTGCGCCAATCGCTGACACCCTTGTACCATAATATAAAGTAATTTGACATCCCCTTGCGAGATGAAATGGATTTTATTCAATTATCTTCAAGGTAGATGACAAAGTGAGGTATTAGCTTCCTTCTTTATGTCTTTTGAGATATTGAGAACATGGCCTTTTGAATCATTAGCATTGCTTGAATTCTCTAGGAAATATTTACGTTAGAAATTATTTAATGTGCAATAATCCACACTTGTGTATGTTAACGTTATGAAAATGAATTACTATACTATATTTATCATTTTTCTTATTTTTTATCTTCAAGTAAAAAAACACCTAATAAAAAATA
Organism: Boloria euphrosyne; assembly: GCA_951802675.2. Classification (NCBI taxonomy): domain Eukaryota; kingdom Metazoa; phylum Arthropoda; class Insecta; order Lepidoptera; family Nymphalidae; genus Boloria; species Boloria euphrosyne. The sequence continues at coordinate 8,615,982 of OX637891.1, forward strand.
TTTAAAAAATCCTAAATGACACATTTAAGATTTGTTTTTGAATGTAACATTCATAGTTTCCATACATTGCTCTGTTCGACTTCATCCCAAAATTATTAGGTTTAATTATTAGTAAAGATATCTCAGAGATAAGATATTTTACTGCAGAAAATGTATCTAAAAGTCGATCCGGATAACCAGCTGTCATCCACCAAATTTCATTAAAATCTGTTCAGTGGTTTTCTAGTAATATGGTCACAGACAAACACTTTGAAAATTCTAAAACAAAATCGGCCTCTGAATTTACAATGATGACGATTTCAATAAAATTCTTCCAAAAATATTTAATGCTCAGATTCGCCTCGATTAGAATTTTACTAAGTATATGCAATTTTTTTATTTAAAATAACAGCAATAAATAAGTATTTTATATCACAATACATAGAAATAGAGCTCATTATTTTCCCCGACTAGTTTAATTTGTACACTTCACTACACTTCATTCCAGAACTTTCTAGATAAACTGTATTCGTAAATATTCTCGTCATCTTTTCAATTTTTATTCTTGGAAAATGTTTTAATTCCACAGCAGGTTTCCTTTAACTGTTTTTGTCTTGGAATATTGGATTATAAACTTCTAAAATCTTAAAAATAATGGTTTAGGATGGAATAGACGTGTTAGTTTTAATATAGACATATTTTAGACTGAACTCGCTACAGTATGTATACGAGTATGTCTGCAAGTTCTTAAGATTTGATCAACATTACATTTTTATCTCTTGAACATCAAACCCGCTATCACCATCACTATATGCAAAGCCAATGCCATTGCACCACTACGGTACTATAAATTATGTTAACAACAAATGAGTCATTATCCTCGCAATTGTTAGCTGGAAACCTACATTATATCAAGTCGATCCTATCTACACACGTGAAACATTCAATCGCTATTAATTAAACAGAATTGAGGGGTGAAGCCTATATCTCTTGCCTCGGCATTCACTGTTTATTTCAAAGGTATTTACGATAAATACTTGTTCTATATGAATAATTAGAGTATTTTATATATACGGGGTATATTATATATAGTGGACGAGCGGAAACGCGCTCGCTTGTGTAACCGAGTGATGCGGGTTCAAATCCGGGTCTCACACCTCTGATATTTTCACTTGCGAATCATTTCGATCTTGATTACCACCTGTCCTAAAGTGAAGGAAAACATCGTTATCGTAATATAATAGTAGACTTATATGAGCTCTACACAGAATTGAACCCGCTATTGTTATTAAACTAATGCTCCAGACATTACACATAAAAATTAAACAAATAAAATAAAAATAGCCTTTATTTCTACTACATAAAATTTACATATTTCCAGAATATAAGCACTCATTTGTTTTGAGTTTTCCTTAGTTGCATGCTTTATACACATAATTATTATTATATTACAAATTTCAACTAGTGTAGTAGTTTCCACACTTCCCTTTCTCACGCCTTTTGCATCCAATCAGATTCACACATTTGGCTGAAATTGTCTCCATCTTTTATTTGGTCTACCCCTCTTTCTTTTCCTTTCCCTGGGTATCTTTTATACATTACACATAATACACCATAAATAGTATTCAATCTTTTAAACTGGTTAATGGTATTTTAACCACTAATTAATAAAAATGTCGGTAATAGAAGACAAACTCTTAACATTAATTTAAGCTGAAACTTACGATTTTATTGCCATCATCTAACGGTGTCCAACTCCCATAGAACTTAATGGGAAGTCCCATGAAAAGCCCATTGTGAATGGAAACAAAGCTTTTGTTGTAACCGATGGTTTAGGAGCAATATTAAAGTTATCTTTTCTTTTTCAGGTAAGTAATTGCCAGTTTCTTTAATATTGTATGAGAAAAGGGAATTTTTGTAAGTATGTTTTAAATCCTGGTATCTGTTAGCCTTTGAAGAAATACAAAGTATTAAGAAAAATATAATTGATGAACTAATTTGCATATCGTAGGTTTGATTCTATTTTAATTGATGAGGCAAAAGCATATAATTATTATACTTATTGCTTTTAAAAATGTGATTCATTAAGATCTAAATTTCAATATTCCAGGAAATTCTGGATATTTTTGTTTTAAAGTAACTAATTAATATTTTCTGTAATAAACGTTAAAGTATTAATATTGATTCCTGAAAATTATCAATTAATTTGTTTTAAGTATAAACGGTAGGGTAAAAGCTCTACAGATGTTTCCATGGCAACCGCCATATTGGCGTACCTCTTACACTTTACAAGCAAGCCTATTAAAATTAATTCCCTGAAGACGATCTTATAATACTCATAGTAACTTTAACCAACTGAAGTTAAACAGCTTTTGCTTTAAAACTTTACTTGAACTTCATATAATAATCTTCGTAAATGCTACAATATTACTCGTTTTGATTACAGCGTATAAGTGACTCTTCTGCCAAAAAACTATTTCTGTATCTATGTAATTATATGCATTACTACGTAAAAGAGATAAAAACGTCGAAAGGTACAAAAAAATAGTTAAAATATAATACCTTAATACTAAATCTATTTTTCAAACAATTTTCAAGCCAAAACAACGAAAATTCTAACTAGGTTTTTCTTAGGTTCCAGTTATTTTACAGGAAAAGTATATCAAAATAATAATGTAATATATAAGTATATAAAAGTTCTGATTATTTATACAATTAACCACTATGACGCTATAACCAAGTACCAGTATTGAATAGCGTCACAACAGGGGCAGCGCCCTTCGAGTAGGAACTCCATTTTACTTATATTCCATGGATGGATGTTTATAATTGAAATAAATAGTAAAAAACTAACTAAAACATATGTGAGGCATATATTGTAGCGTTTTTTTCATTAAAAATACTTATACTGTTATCCATCTTTGAAATTTTAGGTGAATGTTTTGTGAATACCCGTAACGAATATGCATTTCAAAAACGTAATTATAGTCTTCATTTCACGTCAAATTAGTATTAGTTACCTATTTACTTAGTGACAAATAATTTGCATTTAATAGTTAGTAATTTTTAAGTACTTATTTGTACTAACAATATTACCATAATTTATTTAAACGACTAAACATAGAAACTTTCATTCATTACATTGCTTTTGATGTTGTAGTATTTGAATACAATATACATATTATAAGCTTATTATAATAACTGATTTCAATTCCATTGCAATTGCTTATATTTTTATCAACCATTTATAACTACAAAGTACAACAATACAAATTTATTATAATGAATAATAATAATAATATTTTTTTAATAATTTCTAATAATTATCCCGGTAAATAGGATGGTTACCCTATCCTGGGGTTCCGTCGCCATGGCGACCGCCGTGTTTGCCGCCGCATCGATCGCCTCTGTTTACTTTCCGCATGCACCCGCACAGGAACACGCTGTGCACTTTATTTATAAATGTAGGTAAAAAGGATAAATAGTAACGTATTGTGTATATAAACGTTATATAAAAATGTTTTGTTTTCTATATATTATACAGGATAAAAAACATTGTTTACAATTTGGTATTTCATTTATTTCTTAGTTTTCTAATTACATTTGTATTAGTCGTTAAGAGCAGTTTAATATCGAACTTGTAACCTCTGGAATATAAGCGATATTTTCTATCGTTATTTTGTAACAATATTTAATTATGTAGATTATTAAAAATTGTTGTATATTGCCACCTGTTGTTACTAGAACTACTTTAGTTTGACTTAAATTGCACATTACGAGTATTAATGACGTATTAAAAGAGATATTCAATTAGCTTGTATGAGACGTGTTTTTCGAATAACGGTATTTTTTTGGAAAATAATACTACTAATACGATACTTATTAACTAAACTTTGTTTCAAGTGGAACTCGAATTCGTTACCTCCGATGTAGTTGTTCAAACTTGAATAAACTTGCAAAAAACGATACTTAAAAATATAACTTGGTAGAATAGAAGTACGTAAAAAAAAGAAGCAAAACCACCCTTAAATATTATCTTAATAAATCGGTTTGAAAACCATGACTACCTATTACTTGTGCTTACACTTTTGTTATTTATTCTTTTTGTTATTTATATAACGTTATGTGTTCATTGAACTTTGAATAAGATTTGATATTTAACGATATTTCTTTTCATTTCTATCTCAAAGACTATTTGCAAACGAATTTCTTTTGCAATCTATAAGTAACGTATCTCATAAATAAATCTGTGTACACAAACATGGCTTTATAAAATCGCGTATTTATATGGATTCTGTTTAGTAATATTGACTTACTTTCTTAGACGAATTTGTACTTCGTATTTGTAAGAGAAACGAGTGCTCCAATATCGGAAAATACGCCTTCAAAGTCGTTGACAAGTATTCGCATAGGACCAATATTTTATTACTTGAAACATATTTTTACTGTAGGTATACGATAGGTTTATAGTCACTTTTGTCATATTTTACTAAACCGTCGTCTTTTGTCCTTAGAAAGCCATTATTTTTCAATGTCGAGGTCATGTCCATGGAAATTGCGTGCTGAAATTTTCATATAGAATTACTTATAAATACTTAATATTAAAAGGTTTTTTTTTTCGGAAAAGCCACATGATACTGCTTACTTAAAAATATTTCAATAACATTTTGCTTAAACAAAGCTTTGTTTTTCTTCAAAGAGATCAAAGCGATCAATTCTGAATATTATCTGTACGTAAGAAAACCCGTGTACGATACAAATTGTATACGTTGTGAGAATCGAGTTTATTTATTCCTTTTCATACGTTTGATTAAAATGAAATTCTATTTCGATTCATTACATTTGAATCCTCTAATCAAGGTTTTTTGAATGTATGTAACATATTTTTCTGATTTATGTTTATTTTGTTTGTATTATTACTTTTGCTTATACTTCGAACAGTGAGACGAATATTTTATGATTATTTAGATATTTTTTATTTGGTATACTTACTACTAGAGACAGTGGTAGCCCAGTTGTAACGCGCTCGGATAATCATGTGATGCGGGTTCAAATCCGGCTCTCTCACCTCTATATTTTTAAGTGCGAATCCTTTCCTAATTGAGTACCGCTTGTCTTACAGTGAAGGAAAACATAATGAGGAAACCTGCATGTCTGAAAGAACCTTAGCACACTTAGTAATTAACAGAATTTTTTTTCGGTCCTCATCCACTAGTGTTTTTTAGAATCCCTAATCTTACATTTCATAGTGATAGATGAACATACTAAGACAGCATTTAGCTGTGTTTTGTATTATGTAACACTAACAAACATAAACAGATCTCCTTCTTCCTTACACCAACGCTAACAGTTAAAAGGTTATAGTATTATACATTGTGGCACTAACTGTCAGTTTCCAATCAATTGCTTTTAATAAAACAAATCGAAACATTAATATATCGAGTCAACACTACACCCCGATCGAGAATCGAATCATTAATCAAGGCAATACAAAGTACCAAGACATTCTAGACTGAAATACTGCGCTATATCGATGATCTTAGCTAGGGATTTTAAATTAGACGTGATTAAATCGACTCGATAGCAATAGCAAGTCGTTAAATAGCTTTTGCAGGCCATTAGTTCCTGAATCTAGGTCTAGTTAACCTCGACATCCGCAATCAATATTACGCAAACGTATATCGAGTTACGTATACGATATCGATGCGGTGTAACACAACACTAAACGGAAGACGTATGTTAAGCTAGCAAGGTCAAGTAGGCAGAACCACATAACACACTTGCAGTAATTAAGTGCTCATTTAGTGCTAATTAATGCTGCAAAAAGTAAATTTTACGCTGCAGTAGATTGATCAAAAATTAGAAAACTGCCAGCTTTATATTAAGCTAGCAGTGTCTGCCTCTTACAACGCTAACCGCATAGCACAGCATCAAATCAAACTAGTATTAATTTAGTGCCTAATTAGTGCTGGCCATTCGTGAAGACAAATATAAAATTTTATAGTTTGTTTCTATTTTTATAGAACAAAACTTGCAAATTTAATTTAGCGCCTGATTTTTCGAAATAGCGATTGATTTATATATTATAATATTTATTAATAATATATATGTAGAAGGCTTTATGATAATTGATATTACGTAACATTATAAGTAATATCATAAAGCCTTCTACATATATATTATTAATAAATAATATAATATATAAATCAATCGCTATTTCGAAAAATCAGGCGCTAAATTAAATTTGCAAGTTTTGTTCTATAAAAATAGAAAAAAACTATAAAAATTTATATTTGTCTTCACGAATGGCCAGCACTAATTAGGCACTAAATTAATACTAGTTTGATTTGATGCTGTGCTATGCGGTTAGCGTTGTAAGAGGCCGACACTGCTAGCTTAATATAAAGCTGGCAGTTTTCTAATTTTTGATCAATCTACTGCAGCGTAAAATTTACTTTTTGCAGCATTAATTAGCACTAAATGAGCACTTAATTACTGCAAGTGTGTTATGTGGTTCTGCCTACTTGACCTTGCTAGCTTAACATACGTAAACGGAAGGACCTGTCCACTCGCGATTCGCAACCCTCGGTTATAACCCGTTTGATGAAGTACCGTGTCCTGACTTTCGACGCGTATTTTAAATGGACATTTACAAGTCATACAGATGATAAATAAACTAACAGGCAATTCTTGTGTATTTTTGAGACATTATTCTCTGATTAAAGGTGTTTTAAAACACTATATTTTTTAGGGATATGGATAAGTTATATTGATTATTATCACAGATTGAGTCGTAGGCAAGTATTAGTCTATTATCCATACACTAAAAACCGCTCTAAGTCCTAAAAATGGCACAACAGTTATGTAGAATATTTCATGGCAATATTTTTATAAAATTTGTGCAGTTTAAAATATTTGATTTTCGTACTTTGGTTTTTTACTTTTGGTTTCGTCAATACTCTTCTTCAATATTAGGAGGAAATAGCTTTTAGATGGAATGTCTGAGCGAAATGCATTTAAGATTAGTACTATATATCTGTCTCTGTCTGAATCTGAAAGTGGGAGGGGGAAAGATGAATGGATAAAAGTTATTGGAACACTTTATTCAAGCTAACTCTTTGTTTTATAGACAAGTATCCTCTATAGTCGGGTTTTAACCAATTCTCTTACCTAATACAGATTCGAGCGTCTTGGAAGTGATTTCATTATTAAGTAATTTTGTATATCCTTTTAAAATACTGATATAATAATTAGTTAATTTTTAATAATTATTATAATTATTCAATGCACTATTTTGAATAAATCTTTTAATAGTTTACTGAAAAATTATATAAATACTTAAAAACTGCACCTAACTGCATTTCTTACTGGTCAAATTTCAGGTGTAATATATTTTAAGTGTAATCTATTCCTAAGAGCATAACTTTTATTTAGAACTTAATCGATTAATCGAATAATTGAAAATTAAGTAACTCTAAACGAGGCCTTCAAATAAACCAACCCTATTTGAAGTATCCTCTTTTTTAAATCAATCAAAAAAGATTATTTCAAGAATATTTTTAAAATAACGCTCTCAACCGACATATTATCAAAGCTCAGTTAATACGTCTTTGTCCTATCACGAGACCATCTGCAAGATGAATCATGTGCTATAAAAATGCGTCATATATTCAATACATATATAGAAGTGGTAAATGCGTATAATACTCTTACTGCTTTGAATCACTGCTTTCTGAAGAATTCCATTTTTTATATTCTTTGTGTCATCAGAATACAAGCGAAGTTAGAAATTTCGACTGTAATATATAATATAAACAATATTTACCATTCAAAGTTCATTTCATTTGATCGTAAAAAGCAATATATTTATCACCATGATATAAAAAACACTATTATTAATAGCCCATAAACCTATATATCAACATTTTACTCCCCTGCGTACTTTCTTCTATTTACATAACGTTTGATCTTTACGTTTCCTTTGGTTACATAAAATAAACATGATGCCATTTCCAATACCTCTGGTCTGCGGTGCGGTCGATGACACGGACATTGACCTCTGCTTATAAAATACCCTTGTACCTGTAGCTTATTGGTGAGGAGGTTATGAGTGATTCGTTACACAGTTCCGGTTTCGTCCAAATACCTCACATAATTGGACATTAAAGTTTATATCACGTACATCTTCTATACGTATAGAACTTACTAACTAACTAATTCATTTAGTGTTTCTTCATTACTTCTTACTAGAACTAGAAAACTAAAAATAGTGTAGTATAGAATATACTATTAAATACAGTCATTGTAAAACATAGTAATTGATCTATAAATTTTACTTTACGAACTGGAATCTTAAAGAGATCGTGTCAAGTATTTTTAGTTTGTACATTTTATATGAGAATCGAAGCGACGGCCTTCGACATTGTCAATAGAGTCGGCTATTTTTCTTACTGTGCCACATAACTTTATTACGAATGATGTCATTTCAAAATTAAGATGACCAGTCGATCTGGCGCAGCGAATTTCCATAATGAAATTTAATAAGAAAATGCATAATAATGCAAATAAAATGCAGCATTCCAATTATATTTTGCAAATATTTTTATATAAAAAGTGATAAGATTGCATAATAAACTTCCTTGGTATCTTTGTTAAATCAAGGGTATGTAGAAGTGTTGATTTTATATATAAATTTACCAAGCGATGCGTACCTGCTTTACTTAGGTTTTTATCATAGACAGTACTAATTTTTAAAGTACTAAAATCACATTAAACGTTTACAGTATCTAAATAAAAATATGTACAATATGATTTTTTTTTATATTTTCATACATTATAATCATGTGTGTGATGTAACTAATAAACAAACTGAATAAAGATCGCTGTAGCTCATAAATATGCCTGATGGGCATTACCTATTGAGCCACTGTTACGGGTTTGATTCTCTTATAAAACTTGTTATTACATTATTTCGAGTTCTGATATTTAGAAAAAATTGCAATGTATCATAGAAACCTTCATAATAGCCTTAATTCAAATTAATACCTAATTTCAAGGAAATTCTATAGAAAATATCAAAATACATGAGAATATATAATAAAGAATTCATAATAATTGTATATGAAGGTTGTGAAAATGCAGATGTTTAAGGATGTTAATAATATAATTATGTTAGTGGTATTTTTAGTATTAATGTCTAAGTTATTATTGTATGGCTCATCTCGCTTTAAGAAGAAAAAAGTCTAATAAATTATATAAATAAATATTTCAGCCTTCATTCAGGGCTGTAGCTAGAGTCAAATTTGAGGTAGGGCAGCATTGATTACAGGTAGGGCGGAAATAAAAAAATTGTCATACTTTGTCTGCCCTCGAAGCACGGCTCCTAATTCGATAATGTATATCACTGACCTCTAGGTATTGATGTACATTCAATAGCTATTCGTAAACAAATAATTTCTGTGACAGAGAATGAGCAATGAGCATGGATCTAAGAACTATCAAATCCTCAACGATGAACGATGAACAAACGAACAGGATGGTTGAACTTCCAGAGTTGCATGTAGAGATTCATGAGAGAGACAATAATTAATTGTTGTGTGGGGTGATAATAATAATTTTAAAAAATATTTAAAACAGTTGAATTCTACGATTTGCCATGTTATTAAAAATGCAAAGAAATTCGTTCAGATCAACTGATTTTGTTCTTTTTCAACCGACTTCCTAAAAGGAGGAGGTCTGTGTTTTTGTATGTTTGTTACCTCAGAACTTTCGACTGGGCGAACGGATTTTAATGTTTTTTTTATCTGAAAGGTGGCGCTTCCCGTGTGGTCCAATTTTAATATTTTCTAGTTCTGACAATGGCATCCATGAGAAAACCATACAAGTCTTAAATTTGCATTAATAATGTGCGCGTCAAATAGACGAATAACTCAATATCACGCTGACCGATTTTGATGATTCTTTTTTTATTGGAAAGGTTGTACTTCAAGGGTAGTTCGAAAATAATTTGGTTAGGTTCTGATCATGAGATCCATGACAAAGTAACGGAACTCTTCAATTCTTAGGAACAATTTAACGATACTCGACCGAATCTTTTATATGTGGAAAAATCTCGATTGCCTAATAACGTTTACCCCGAAACTTCGTTGACTTACTAGAGCAGTGGTTTAGTTGCCCTACCCTTACCCCATTTTATATTAAAATAAACAAAATACGTGTCTACTTTCCAGTAAAAAGTTGAAAATAAATTATTTTTAACAAAAAAACAAAAACCGACTTAAAACTAAACAAATCTAAACTAAAAAGTAAAAAGTAGAAAATAAAACTTTTAAGAACTTAGTTACTTTTGAAGTCGGTGCCAGCCAATGCAAAATAACTTTAAATAGATATGACGGCGTTTCCGTCTGATGTCAGGTTGACAAGCTGTCAACCTAGTAAAGCGTCATTTTGTCGATGGCAGGGCGGGCGCCGGGCAGCCTTTGAACGAGACGGCGCCCGCGCACCACGCTTGTGACGAATCGCTGAATACTGCCGCTATTTGATTGTTTAAAGTCGATTTTATTTCGAAGTGTTTCTTAATCGTATATTCATTGTAATATTATATATCTCGGATGCGATCTATTATTCTCCCACGCCCATCTACCCGCATTTTAATAATAAAATGAGTTCTGGTGAAGGGGCTCGTGCCCTTTCAGATACATATTCGATTAATCTATCAATTTGTAAACATAATAAAAATACCGTTCGAAAGTCCATTGCAAAGGCAATGTAATCTGTCCGTCTTGGCTCCAAGAAAGAAAATTAAATTAGTTCTTAAAAGTATTATTTTCTACTTTTTGAAGTGAAACTTCTTTATCGGCGTTGGAAAAAAATTTAAGGTCACATTTTTCGGTTACGCGTCACATTTATCCGTTACGCGCCATCTTTCAGCCGAAGGTACGCACTCATACAGCCAAATAGATTATCTCGAAATGTACTAGTGCAAATAAATAAAATAAAAAATTAATAAAATAAATACTTTTATTTCAGGCATTTACAAAAAATAATCGTAATCTCATGTGATGAGCTGATGATGGAAGGTAGAATTCTTCAAATGTTATTGTTTATCTGTGTTCACCGATTTATGCGTCAATAGTGGGTCGATTTCAAAAATTTATTTTTTGTTTGGTAGGGTATACTTCCAAGATGTTCCCATTGTCACCAAGTTAGGATCTGATAATGGGATCCTAGGGAAATCGATGGCAACTCTTAAATTTTATAGGCACTTAGTACATTTTTCATATATTTTCTAAAGTTTTTTAAGGATTTGCATTTGATAATTACCATCTCATGTGGATTAGCTGATGATGGAAGGTACAACTCCTCAACGGCTAGGAGTTGAAAGGAAATTCCTTTAAAATTATACATACATATAGACTGATAGTTGTGTTCTTCCAGGCTATTACGTTAATATGATAATAGAAGGTAAATCTCATTAACCTCTAGGAGTTAGGTGGAATAATGGACGTGGTTTATTTAAACTATTTCGTATGGGGAATGTAAACATAAAGATGAGCTCGTAGTTTAGTTACAGCTACAGTAGTCTTAGATCGAGTACTCTTTGGAGAACAACACCTCCCCCCCCCCCCCTTCGGTAGACCCGATAATTAATTACTATTACGTTACATACGTTAATAGGTATGCTCGTTGTTTAATATAAAGTTTAATCAGATTTTAAATTAGTGACATATAGTAAGTCACTATAAATAAATCAGCTAAATAAAAGGCACACTAAAAATGGAAAAATAAGTTATTTAAAAAAAAAAATTTAAACCGACTTCAAAAAATCTGCACTAAAAAGAGAAAAATCTAAACTAAAAAGTAGAAAATAATACTTTTAAGAACTTTGTTAATTTTGGAGTCGGTGCCAGCCAGGTATTTTAATTATGTTTACAAATTGATAGATTAATCGAATATTTTTGCTTTGGCTGGCACCGACTCCAAAATTGACAAAGTTCTTAAAAGTATTATTTTCTACTTTTTAGTTTAGATTTTTCTCTTTTTAGTGCAGATTTTTTGAAGTCGGTTTAATTTTTTTTTTTTAAATAATGAAGTCTGTTTTTGTTTTTTCGTTAAAAATAATTTATTAATCAATCTATGGTACGGGAAATCCTCTCTGCATCACAGATATTATAAATTGATCCATCACTTCATGTCAATGGCGATTCAAATGCAAAATAATATGAAGGGAATGTCACAAGCTGTGGTATGTTCGGAAATGTTTAGATACCTATCGCTACATTTTTTCATCTCCAATTATGAACAAATAATTTAAATAAAATAATTTATGCTAGTTTTTACTTTTTGGTATTTGTAAGGTAGGGCATTGTGATTTCAAGGTAGGGCATTGCCCCACAATGCCCCCCCCTAGCTACGGCCCTGCCTTCATTTCTGGACGAATGAACAGACAAATGTGATTTCTATTATAATAAAAAATATGAATATGTATTAAAAATAACTAAAACCCAAGCAAAGTAAAGCGCAACAGCTAGTTCAGAACAAAACCAGTTCAGCTTTAAAACAATAGCATAAAAGTAATTATTAGCATGTTTGTCTGATAAACTCACGTAAGGTGGCCCACTGACACAGTTAAAGTGCACGCTTATGACATCGTGTATGCATTAATATGCACTTAAGATATTGCAAATTCGAAAAAGATATTTCAAAATACGCATTTATAAACGTGACCTCAAAACCAGAGAATTTACGTTGAAATCAATGAGTTCTATGGGAAATGTATACTCTTTTTAGTTATTTACATTATTTCTTACCAATATGGGGACTACCCATAAATAAGCCAGACCCCAGGTGCGGTCTACGCCATCATCTGGTGGGTAAAACTAGTACACTTACCTCGTATATAATATGAAATCGACAACTATACATATATATGTTTAAATAAAATAAATATAAATATGTTGGGACATCAACTGCAGCACCATCTAGTCCTTGATAAGCACAGGGTTGTGTTATGGATACCAGATAGTTGATACATTACATATATTATATAATGTAAACACATACATACTATAAATAAAATGTATGCAAGAAGAACACCATGTCTGAGATACCTAGCTGCTGTATTTTCATCCAATGACATTACAATATTTAAGATGTATGGTGAAATTATTCCAAAAGCCGTATAAAGTTATTCTTAAGCTATATTTAAACTTGTTACAAAAGTTTCGTCTACTTTAAATTTTGTAATACACTAATTTCGCATGATCCTTCAAAATAAAAAAAAACAAATTAACAGTGTTCACATTATAGCACAGTAGTTAAAATATTAGGCAATTAAGTAACAAAGTATAATTATAATGAATATAAAATAATTTTAAGCTTTCGAATAAAACTTAATGTCTCCATTCAAATAAAATTATCTACATAACACAAAACATTACTTCATTTACTTATTACTTTGTAAGTATTAATAAATGCAAATTACACAATGTCTGCTGTGTTTTAAAAATAAATATAGTTTAGTTTTTCGACATACATACCTATATAATATTATCTGAGACACGACAAAAACTTGAAATGCGATCCCAAAGGACAGACACAGGCAAAAAATCCATAAAATGTACAACTGTAATTTTAAAATGATTATTTCAGTTAGACTTTCAAAAGAATATTTAATGCACAGATTCGACTTAGAATTTTATTATAAATAAATAAATAAATAAATAAATATGTTGGGACATTATTACAACAGCGCCATCTAGTTCCGTGGTAAGCTACGAGGCTTGTGTTACGGACACCGGATAGTTGATATACTACACATATAAATATTAAATACATACATATTATAAATTTTAAATATTCTAACAACTCTTTTTCTACAACATAGATTCTATATAGATTTATATAATAATAATAATAATATTACATATTTAATACCAAAGTAAGGGAACAATAAACCAATCTATCTATATAAAAGGGAAAACAATTATTACACCCCTACGCATTAAACTACACATGTGTGCAACAGTCGGGAACGGCAGCTGCAAAACTTGAATCCAGGCAGCGGCTCTCAAACTTTTATTATTAACTAAACAGTTGCACTGACTGACTTGATGTAAAATACTGTTTTATTTTTAAACCAACTTGCTTATTCCTGAGGTAGAAATTATGAATTATAATGAGGTTTTTTTTATTGAATAATGATATTTTATGAAGTTGTTTGTTGGTAGTTTTTGTGTTGCCAGTATTGAAAATATTTTGAGTTTTTAAATGTACCCATGAAATGATATTTACTGTTAATAGATAAGTTCATTTTTAATAAAAGATTTTATAAAAGCTATCAACCGATGTGTATCAAATTAATACCCATGCGATACAAATTAAGCTGGCAATTTTAGTTTAACATTGAATGTGAAAACCAGTAAACAAAGTCATATAAATGTGCGCAATTTGAATGAACGTTATAAAATTTGGGTACAATGAACGGCACCGGATCGCCTTGAGACAGCCCAATGAAAATCATTGCAAAAGGAAATAAATGTTCACTAACGATATTTTTGATGACATCATCTTCAACACGTGATTGGTTTGTGTTATAGAAAAATTACAATTTAACGAAACAGCAATGAAATGACCTAAAATATCAATTGAAAACGTCTAATACATAATAATAACTAATAACGAACTCAACAAAATTTTCCACAGGAAATTCTGTTATGAAACAATACATACTCGTAAATTAGAATTTATAAGCGAACAAAAGAGTTAAACAAATAAAATAGTATTCCCATTTATAAAAGTCGGTTAAAATGACTAATGCATTTGAGAAGCGCTTTTCAACAATATTTGGGGTACTTTTTTTGTTGTGCATCTCGTAACGTATGGGTGCCTTTGCCTGGTTTTTTTTCCGAAAACTTGACCCCCTCTGAAGTTTGTCAGTTATGATTCGACCGTTGACGCGGACGGTTGTTCTCGCGTGCTCTTTTCATCTAGTCATTGTCCAAAATTATTTTTCTAGTATTATTTCTGTAATCTGTAGTGGTCTCTAGAATAGTTTAGTTGTAATTAAATAGCTGTGTTTGTAATAGAAATTACGAAGACTGATTTTAATGAACGGATTTGGTTTGCTTTGGTAAGTTTTGTTTGAGCCGGAATGTTTTGTTTTAACTAAGTCTTGAATATTTAAATTTATTTGTACTATATTTTCTGATATTTATATATTTTATAGTGATTAATGTTATATGATAATTATTATAATTTAAAAAAAAATCTATTTTTATTTCATTCTTGTGTTAATTTTAATTTGAAGTGATATAATGTATAATTTTTAATATGATTAAAACCCATGTTTGATATACAAAAGTAGGTACCGAAAGTGGACAGGTAGGTTTCTTTGACAGAGTAAATTTAGATCAAGTTTACAAGTTCACCTCAAGTTGATTAACCTTCCAAGCTTGCCCTTGACTATAGTTCGTTAAGATTCTTTGTACATACGTCGTTATGTCATTATATTTTTTACATATATAATGATATGCCTTATTACTATCGAAATATATAATAATTTAGATATTTGCTATAAACTAGTGATGACAGTCGACTTTGTCTCCTTAATTTTAAAGTTCAATTATTGGTGTAATTTGTGAGTTTTAAAGTTCAATTATTATTATATTTTGTGAGTTTTAGCTTAATACGTAAACTTAGCTTCTATAAGAGTGTTTTAAAATAAATTTATTAATTAAAATAGTTTCAAAGTCTTCTTATTATTATTAGTAGCAAGTTTCTAAGTTCAATTTAACTGGTTTCCATAAGGAAATGGCTGCTAATATTTTTAAACTCCAGTATGTTGCCATAGTAACATGTAATTTCGCTAAAACATTTCAGTCTAGGCCAACGTAAACCAGTCAGAACGATTTTAACTTCGCCCATATTGTATAAGGAACACGTTTTTAATCCAATTCGGCTTTGTTCACTTGTAAAAGTTTGTTCCATAAGGAAACCTTTCAGAAAATTGCCTTTCGATCTCAAAGCTTTTGTTATTTTTCTGGTACTTAAGTACTTATATGGATTATTTTGGCTAATAATTATGATAATATATATTTTTTTTTTACTTTATTTTGATTTGAGTAGTTGCTTTTGGTAATAGATAAAGGTCGTAAGTTTGATTCTTGTGTACGTACATGGGATATGAATTATACTATAATATTATGAATTAGAAAAACAAGTGTTTTCCTACATTTAATACACCATTTTTAAAGTATGATAAAATTATATTAAATATAGAAACGATGGTGAGTAATATCGTTACAAATTATGTTTTTCATAGAAACGCATGTTTACAAAATACTCGTACATTCCGGGAAGTGACTTCATATAATATAAATACTAGGTAGGTATTTGAGATAATTCAGATTTCATATGTTATTTCTAGGTCGAATGATAACAATAAGTTTGTTGAACCTAAGTCAAATGTTTTTGTATGAAAATATACTGATAATAATTGTTTATAGTTTTTATATATAGGAAATGAGTAAAACTTAGCTTAGTACTTATATTATTAGTGTGTCCGAGTGTTTGTAACTCCATAACGTTGAAACATCTTATACTTATATCCAACGTTAAAATAATGTACATTTTATTAACTACCAACGAAGCAAGTGAAGCCACGGTATTAAGCTAATTAAAATATAATATACTATACAAGCGACTTAGCGTCACTTTGCTAGAGTATAACCCTAAGTGATAGGAATACTGTATACAAGCGCCATCTGTTGGCAAACGCACGAACTAATGATATCATTTAAAATTTATTTAATAATTTGAGATTTTACACAGAAAAATTCTTTTTCGACAGTAAATCTAAATCGATTTATTATCTAAGAACAAATCTGCGTGCGGGTTTTTTTATTTACCCATTAAATCGATTTTACTATCGAGTTTTCGGGGAAAGCTTACTCATTAATTATACGAAATAGGGAGTACGTATCTAATAGAAAGTACATAAAATGAGTAATCTGATAAATTTGTTTTAAGGAAAATTGATAATAATAATCTATATGTAAATCAATCAATAAGTACATATGGTTCAAACATTTTTCGGTCATACATACAAAAATTGCAAAGGAGTTGTTGTAAATCAATGTATTGAAATAATAAGTTAATAATAATAATTTATTATTAATTATAAAAATGTATTTATTGTTAATAATTTTATAAAAAATATTATTTTGATTGGTTTTAATTTAACTGCGGTGTCGCGCCAAAGAAGTTTTGCTTCGGCGCGTGAAGTTTTTTTATAGGTGTAAAGTAACATACTCCTAATACATACTAGTGATCCGTACACGAAAATGTAATAAACCGGTATTTTGTAATAGGTTTGATTCTCGCGCTTGACGTATGCATTTACGCTATGTTTGGGTTCAACGTCCAACGCATTGGTTCAAAGTAAACAAAAGCATCTACGGAATCTCTTAATAACCAGGAAATATTTGTCATTCGTTAAATGTAATAGACGATTTTGCTCTCGATTGCTCGATTGCAAATGGTTGACTTCTACTAATGTGAGATTTAATTCGTACAATATTTAATTTTAGTCCTTTTTTAGTATGAAAATACTATAAATTTTTATATAAATGAAATGTCTGTACGTATTTTCACCCCGTTGTATCGTCCAACTGCTGGGCATGGACAACTCTTCAATACGAGGGGGATCAGGCCATAGTCCACCATCTGGTTAGATGCGGGTTGGCGGACTAACCAAATAAAATAAATTCATTTTTATATAATAATTTTTACTGTATTTCAATCGTTTCCTTGACTTATCTGATACACATTTAATGAGATTTTCTCGACCACTAAACGTATGTTTAAGAGATGCAACTTAAAAACTGGTAACTTAAAACCTGTGGCAAATAATAAACTGTAAACAATCATCTAATCGGATTTGAATAATTCATTAACAATATTGTAAAATTAAAATTTTAGTTTACAAATGTCAACTAAAAGCTACCTTTTTACGAATTAATTTGTATATTATATATATATTTCCAATACCAGGAGAGAATTTGGTATTCAGATTTCAGATAGTCGTTAGATTCAATTTGATTTACGACTGAGATGAATGGTATCGCTTCCTTGACTGTTAACTGCCGTGCGATTGTCCTACCTATACTTTATAGTGACAAATGAATACGTACATATATTTTGATTAGTTTTTCAACGTTGTATTTTAAATTATTTTTGTTGGTGAACAACGTTTCTTAGATATTTTTTTCTAATACCTAGACTATTTTTATAATTTTTTTAAGCTCGCTTTGTTTGTGACCTAGGTGTCTTAAAATTGAAATTTATTTACTTTTAAATCGTCAATTTTATATTAAAATTTCAACTTAGTAAATGAATTTTATTATTAATAGTGACGAATGAACTAAATTTCGTTCAAAAATTCGTTGCCCGTTTTATAGTGAAAGACATACTTTCTCATTTTTAACATTAAAACGAAATAAACTACCTATGTACATATAAGTCCATATACAGACCATTGTCAAGTACACCCTTATAACTTCTACCCTATTATTTCAGCGTCATCAGGTACAAGAAACAAAAATGTTAAAACAATAACAATCTTTCACACGTAAAGCCCACAATCGATCCAGAAACAATTTCTATTCAGTTATTTACTCGTTTCTTTGTTATTCAGGCGCCAAATTGTACTGCGGTACGAAATACCTTGCCTTTGTTTCACTATTTCTTTCATATTTGAAGGAAGACTTATAACCACTATATAATATACTTGTGACTCAGCGTTCCCTAGCTTCGTTGTTTATTATAGATTTTACGGAAATGAGGTATTTCCTCGTAGTAAAAAATATCCTTTATGTTGATCAGAATAACCACCTATCATTATACCAAATCTCATGAAAATCTGTTCAGTCGTTTTCTCTTGATGCGGCCCCGGATAGACTAAAATGAAAAACACTGTAAATTCGTCTCTGTATCAATATTAATGACTATTTATAATAATATAATACTAATATTTCTTTATTGACTGATGTTTGTTTTCGCGTAAATCTAAGAAAGTATGATGTTTGTTTGTTGTTTACATAAGCATGTTGAAGCCTCTGACTCCCAAACTAGATTAAACCTGTGACATACAGGTAGGATATACAGAAGTCAGCGCCCTCTTCCATCTTTAATAATAAGTGCAAGTTAACAGCAATTAATTTTACTATTAATTGATTGTAAATGAAAAAAAAATCACTAAGATATTCCAAGAAAAATTAAAGTACTGGGTCCAATTAGACAGAATTTTATTATTTGTATATAAATATAACCTATTTTGTACCCATTAGAAGGTATAATCTTAATATACTTAAAAGCTTATAGATCTTATGTATCAGAGTTTCTTGGAAGTTTCTACCTGAGTATTCAAGGGTTAAATAAATATTTAAAATTGTTCCTTTAAAACCAGGTAGTAAACGTTATCGAAAATAGTACAATAAAAGTTTTGGCGTCAGTCGCTATATACCTGTCGTGATGGCAATCCCGTCTTTGTGTTGCCAAAATAAATATTTAATATCGTATGTTTCATATATGAACTATTATTTTACTTCTGTTACTACGGAGAGAAATATTTCTAAAAATATAGCTCTATACTGTAAACTATATAAAGCTAAACTTATTATGAAATACGTAACTTTTGACAATTGCGTTTTTGTAATCGTAATGACTATCATAATTTCCCTTCGATATAAATTTTCATTTATTACAAAACTATGAATTTGAATTAATAATAAACATTTATACTACATATATGGATTTGAACCAATGTTCTCCATAATGAAATCAGTCCAGCACTTCCAATTTGTTCTAAATTTTAATATATTTAATAAAAATCATAAATAACAAACACGAGGCAATATAGGAAAAAAGCCCTCATTACTCATCGACTCAAAGACTTGCCACTCGCAATTAATCAAATTAATTACTTTCATTTCGTCGTAAGTCTCAACGACTAACTTGTGAGATAAGAGCGATTTACATGTATTTACAATATTATCTACGATACGAACTTAGTCAAACTTGTACACTGAATTTTTTTAAAGTCTTATTGAAGTAGTGTAGATTATTACCGATACTGAGGCCGAATCTATAGTTTTTTAGAATTTTTATCCGTCTGTCTGCCTGTCTGTTACCGCATCACGATAAAGTCACTAGAGAGATTTTGAAGAAATTTGGTATGATGGTAGCTTTTTCTCCAGATAAACGTACAGTGTGTATATTTAAGTGGTATTATGTATTATAATTTTGATATTTTTTTAATATTATTCTTTTTTCGAGCTTGGATAATTTAATATTATACGTTTCTCTTCTCTAACTTAAGACAAGTCCGTTACAAATGGGCTCTCGTACTACGGATATGTCATCTTCACTATTGATTTTTGATGTAGCTCTCGCCATTGCAGTGATAATGCAATTACATCTGTCTAGTAATCAACTTATGTGTTATATAATTTGCTCTGGTTTGTATTTTATAGTACAAGATGAATTTTATTGTTTAAAAACACCCTTGTATATTTATTTTTAAAATTTCAATGAAACTCTTTCTTTGAACTTTCAATGAAATTTTTATTGACGGTCACTAGGTGCATATTATACTCGTAAAACAAAGTTCTACGCCGCGTCCGTGTGTCTGTCTGTTCGGGATAAACTCAAAAACTACTGCACTGATTTTAATGCTGATTCCACCTATGGATAGAGTGGTTCTCGAGGAAGGTTTTAGCATACAATTTATCAAGTTTTTGTTTACATTTACTAGCGTAACTCGCGGCTTCGCTCGCGCTAAGTCTAGGGACGAGTCCTAGTGGAGCAAGGGCGAGTCGCTAGTAATATCATATTATAATATAACATCGAAGTATACTTCAATAACTAAATGTTTATCTTTGTGTCGGTAGATACCAGCTTGTCTAAGAGAGCTAGTTATGAAGGTAAAAAATGATCAACGGTAATGACCTCAACAGATCTTACAAGACCAGTTGGAACAAGTCGTTTACATTTTAAAATATACATAAAAATAAAGACGATGTGAACCGAGAGATACAAAAAATGAATATTCATAAGTAGCTTAAGAAAAATACGTTACAATTTACATTACAAGCGATCCTATTAAACTCATCTACGACATTAAGGGATGAATCATAGACCAAGTTTAAATTGTGCTATCATTTTTATTAATAGTAACGCATCTAGCCTGCATTATATCGCCACCCTATGAGAAATACACCCTTAGCAACTATCCCACGGTCAGGTGACTATTTCTTTCAAACAAAAGACGCTAGTACAATAAAAGCTGTATACATTTCATATCACTTAACGGTTTCAGCTCTTTGTCTACATTTTTACCATTGAGTGGGCAAGTTCTTAGAAATTAAAATATCCCCAACTCCTTTATTTAAATATAAAATCCTAAGTTTGCGAAGTAAAAGACCTATTAACAACTTTAAGCCATTACGAAGCCCGAGATTTATGAAGAAAAAACTCTTTTTGGGTGTAATTTTAAGGTGAAATAATATACTTTCTTCTATTCGAAAGGTGAAATGAAAGTGCTATAAAAATTAGATAAGGATTCTGAATCTCGTTTGAAGGTAGCATTTTCGATTAGCCACTGTTTTAATACGAAATTACTTACTTTTCTTTTATCTCCTTTGTTTAAATTATAATAATACTAGCATGTTACATTTTAATGTCCCATAGGATCCGTACTACGATGGAAAGTAATCTATGTTCTATTATCTATCTTTGAGCCAGATTTTAATCAGATCGTTCAGCCGTTTTGGCGTGATAGAGAAACAAACATCTATGCATTGAAATTTTCGCACTTATTTCTAAGAGATTTAAAACTTTATATTATATTGGTATCGTTAACTAAATTCGGCTATGAAACTATTGACCTTGTAATCAACGGTCATGACTTACTTAATTTAATAGGCTTGACTTATTATTTAACTGCCTAAAGGCCGCCTTACACCCAATAACCACGCTTTTTCAACCATTATCGAAACGAAAACGACTAAACTTTACATTTTCATGTCAAAGCGCTGTAAAATTAAGTTGACGAACGATCGAAGGAACAATGGAAATAATGTTCTTTAGAAGACAATTTTTAGGGCTGTACTTTTATTTCGAACGGAAAATGTATTTCTTTTTCCATTTATTATTAACTTTCTTTTTTCTTTGATAGTGTTATAAAAGCTTGTGTAGTTTAATGTAGAATAAAAAATATATATTGTAAAAATATTATAATGAACTATAAGGCTTTTTTTTTCATTTGTGTTATAATATATGAATAGGATATTAGGTAAGTGAATTTGATATTTAAATCACTTTCATATTGGTTTTCTAATTTCTTGTTTTAAACTATATAAATAAGCATTCGAAAATTTTGGAAAACTACCCCCGCTTTCATAGTCACTTAATGAACCATTACGTCGAGAATCTCCTTACTAAAGAACGAACATTTTGGGAACTAAGCTGCGTTTACAATGTATGCATACATATTGTAAGAACAAATACAATGCCCGTCGGCACTTATCATTGTCATATCAATAATATCGTTTGAAGACCTGAATAAACTAATATAACAGTAATAACTACATAAGTAATTTTATGGCGTGAGGTTCATATTTCGGAACAGTAGTGAAGCCAAATAATCGTTCATTCGTAACACAACGCGTACGCGTCGAAAAGCTTAATCAATCAATTACATGTTAAACCAACTGGATAGCACAATTGCTTAATCGTTACACCTTGTATTAGAGGCTTTTTTCACTACATAAGAGTGCGAGGAATAATATTACAACTCGATATCATAGCCATTTTTATCATGTTCAAAGAAAAGTATGAGAAATTAATTGAATTATCTCATATCCGAGTTACAATGTTGTTCTTTGTAGGTGTCGACATGAATTAATTTGAAGTTTGATATCTTATCTTTTTATACGGGAGTTAAATCGATTTTTTGTATACTTTCTGTTAATTTTCTTTTATCCTATACAATACTTGTATTTGTATTATCTGTTATTAAATACAAAGTAATCTAAAATACATAATGTTATTTTGTTACATTGTATATAACTTGACTAAATGTAGAAGGTTTATGTTTAATTCTATGAGTTTAGTTTATTTTAGACAGTTCGATGTAATCAGAGGGACAAAGTATAAGCATCAATGAGCTTGTCGACTCGGGATTAGGCACTTTAAGGATTACGACTTACTTTGAAATGAAGGACGTTTTTTAACAGTTTTTATGTCTTTCACTTGTATACTTGATTTTGTTTATTCCAACGTCCGTGTTACATTTATTAATCAACTAGCGACTTAACCTCTCTTCTCTTAGCTGGGGTTCATTTTTTTTGGGTAGAACCCTAACTGTTGTTCTAAAATAAAATTAGCCTTAGTCTAAGTTGCTCCTTAAAACATCAGCTCTCTGTTAGAGAAAGTTCCGTCAAAATCTGCCCAGCCTTTTGATGTTACAAATAGATACGTAATCCATCGGTATGGTTTATTTTGAAATTATATTTAGAATATAGTAAGAGAAAAAAAAACGAAAAGAAATTTTCATACAAAATTTGATGCTTTCTGATCTCTATAATATATTCTTTCTCTACATTTGAGACTTTTGTAACAGTAAATTTAGTACAGAAGGTTTACTGAGGTACTTACGAGGGCAAGGTCAGAATAAATTAGTGCTATTTAATCCACATTCTAATCGTATCCCCAGTGGCAAGAAAAAAACATTCGAAATGTAAATTAGACACCTTCAGTAAAAAACAAAAAACTCAAACGAAATTGTTGACAAACTTGAGTCACGCGTTCTCCGTGTTAAGATTAGAGATAGCATGGCGGAAAATATTTAAATTATGGTAACTCAACGACCAATAACGTTTGAACTGTCAGTGGCGCCACTGTCTTTGATATATGTATGGAAATTTTAGTTCCAAGTTCCGCCGCTATGCTTAAACTGGCCGGATGTCGCTGTGGAGTTCATTTAATTTCATTTTTAGAAGGGTGTTCTAGAACATTCCTTGTGGAAAGGAAAGATTTGTTTATTTATCGCACGTTTTTGTATAACAACTGAGTTTGTACTAACGTTAATAACTTAGTTTTTTTAAGTTATTATGAATGTAATAGAGACATTTTACTGTATCTTTTGACTTGGAAATCATATTAAATTATTTTTTTGTGATACATTATATGTATTATTAAACACAAACTGACAAACTCTGCCCGAGTTAAAATTATGAATATACATATATCTAAAATTCTAATTTATATGGGTCAAATCTATAACCAATACCGGAGTCGGTCGCCGCGTGTGGAGCTTTCAGCATCATTTGCTTACCCTGAGCTCCATTGAGCATTAAATTTAATTCGTTCGTATTCGCATTGAAAACCAAGTATATCGCTTCAATAAATTTTTGCAGTTATTGATTTATGACTTTATAAATATTATTTAAAACTTAGATTTTTAATGTAAAAGTTAATTAATCGTTTTAGCTCCTATTTCTAATAAGTACGCAATTTTTTATAATTCTGTAAAATTAATTTTATAGCTCCTGAACTATAGACAGTTATGCTCTACATAATATTATGTAACGACTAAATTTAAAGTGTAAAAGTATATGTTTGTTTGTCCTTTCATGTCTAAACGAAGGGACGTGTTAATAGTTGTAGAACTGGCTTATTGCTATTAGATGATATAGTCTATTATAAAACTTAAGGAAATTTTGATTGACTACCCCGAGCGAAGCGAAGCTGCGCCACTAGTTTATATATCAAAGTATACAAATAACTGATATTTCATTTTGCCAAGTAATGTCCTAACAAATTGTCGGTGTTTCGCCGCAAATACCTTTTATCTTAACCATATATTCTACTTAAACTGGTTTTATGGGAACGTGACTCGAACTCAACTCCTTTCAGGAATATAATAAAATTTGTATCAACTTTGTTCCATACAACTTGGTTTACATCAGAACTTTGCAAGCCGATGTACGTACCTAAGTAACCACGAAACCAAATGTGGGATAATTAACGGTAAGGCAAAACCATCTAATTTATTATTTAGTTGTAAGGTTTGTTCAACAAAGTTATGAAGTTTATCAAAATCCCCTATATCTTAACATCGTTGTTTAAACTTTGTTCGCGTTCATTCTATATTTATAAGAGAGAAGTTTAATATTATAATGAGGTCGATCAACCGTAAGAATATGTTACTATGAAATTGTTACATAAAGCAAAGTATTTCGAACTTAATACTTGATATATTGTATCTAAATACCAAATTTGTAAGAATATTTTCAATTGAAGTCACAACGTAGCTGCTATTCCAGTTAAATTGAAACGCAGCTAAAGCAGTTTCAGTAATTTTAAATTAGCTTCCTCCGTTTCCTAGACCAATCTCTTAATCCTGATTGTAACGAGTGCTACAATGTTTTTAATTAAAAAGTATTTACTTTACAGGATTTTTTTAAATTGTGTCCCTTGAAGAGATAAATAAGGATTTTTGTACTTTTAAGTACCTAGTAAATAAATTATTTTCTTTAGTTGAGCTTTTAGTTATCCTCGTATAAATATAATATTACAGCCAATGATATTTTAATAAACAGATATGTTATACGCTCACTAAACAACCGAAAAAAGTGTTCCGCGCTGCACACATACACACTTTTCATTCAAGGTACATGTCAAAATGATAGAAAGGGGATAGTCGATAAAATCAATAAGAAAAAAAGAGACAGCTAGTGTTGTCAATTGCACGTCAATGTAAACAAACATTAGTCTAGCGACCGATGACATATCAGAATATTAGGCAAATAATTGAAATATATTAATAAATCGAAGTATACTGCGTTCTTACATGTGGTATGAGATCCCTTATGTTTTATTAACTTTGGTATCATAATTGCATTTCCTAAATACACAGGATGGCATTTTTTTAAATTTTGTAGCAGCGTACCACTCGTCGCCATGCGGTGACACAGACTAAAGGCAATACGTCCTAATTAGTACGTTTTCGAGTTTTTAAGATTGCGCGCTCATAACATATCTATAGTTAAAATATCATTGATTACAGCTATAAATAAAGTGCCTTAATAATATATACTATATATGAAAGTTTATGCTAATATAGTCAAAACTTCGTAGGAAAAATCCATTACTGTGACCTAAAAAGACGGTGTACACAACATAAGTACAGCGTATCTAAAAATAGAGCCGTTCAGCAACAAGTGCTAACCAATTGTTTACCCCCCGTGGACTGTTTGTGAAGCCGCGCCTTTTATCAATCTGCGAAAAAAGAGAGTGACATTTACTCTAACAAAATAATTTTATTACATTTTATATACTTCAGTAAGCATTTTTTTTATCTTTTATCTGTATGGAAAGATATTTCTAATGAAATTAAAACAAAAGCTCTTAGACTTTCCCGTACATTTCTGTATATTATTGTTTCGTAGTTACTGGTATAATTACGTTTAGGTCAGTTTTCTTTAGTATGTATGTGACAAATGACAATGTATCTTCTAGAAATTTTAATTTTAAAGCTGTTGATAAAATAATTCAAAAAATGATAAGTTTCGTTCAAAACTTATAAAATTTATCAAAATAACATAAGGAATTAATAATGAAAAAATATATTTCAAATACCGTTTCAAAACAGTAACAAAAATATTAAACACTCTCATATACTATGTAGGTCACACCGCATAGCAACAGGTATAGGAGTCACGTAATTTTGTCCAGCTATTTCCTTTAGTGCTACTGTTTTAACTACTCCAACCTGTATTTCCTTTTTGCTTCTAAGCAGCTCTTTGAAATTTATGTCGAATCTTTTACGAACATATCCTACAGGCGAGGCGAGTTCCCTCTTTTCGCTCGGGTACGTTACTAGGTACGTTTTAACGGTAAGTGATTCCCACAAAGAATAAAAAGTTCTGGACTTTTCGATTTACAAGCTCTTTTTATTAGGTTCTCCTTATAAAATTTAAACATCACTCGTGGCAAAGCAAAAAAAAATCTAATTAGTTCACTACTAATATAATTTTAAATATACTAGCGACTCATCCTGGCTTCGTTCGTCTCTAGATTTAGCGCGAGCGAAGACGCGGGTT
This sequence comes from Boloria euphrosyne, assembly GCA_951802675.2. Lineage (NCBI taxonomy): Eukaryota > Metazoa > Arthropoda > Insecta > Lepidoptera > Nymphalidae > Boloria > Boloria euphrosyne. Next base: position 8,643,125 of record OX637891.1, read on the forward strand.
CCGCTAGTTAAAATAGATGAAATTTCTAAAATAAAAGTAGCCTATGTTACTCTTTATAACAATAGCTATCTGCGAGTGAAAGTCCCGTCAAAATCGGTCCAGTCGTTTCAGAGATTAGCCGGAACAAACAGACTGACAAAAATTTTAAGAATTGATTTTTTGATGTTAGTACCGTATATACTTTCATATGAATTTAGTAAAAAGCTTGTTTCAAATTAAAAACATACACTTCAATTTTATTTTTATGTATAGATAAACAATCTATTTCAAAAGCCTATACAGTGTACCTTTAAAAATAAAATATTCAGTTCACTTTCTTACGGATCTTTGAATGTTCAGGTTATGAAGTAAAATACCAGGACCGAGACAAATTGCGTTTCACAAGTTTCCTGCGAGAGTCTTCAATGCAAGTTGGGTTTTATTTCCAACTGTCGTCGACAGTCGGTCAATTTGTTCATACCATTCCGCCTTGTTTTCCGTCCAATAACCTCCCTGTATAATGTTGCCCGTACTTTAACAAACAAGATGTCTTCTATATATTTTTAATTGAGTTTTAGTTGCCATATTATACTGTGTGATGATTTTTCATATCACGCCATTTTGCTTAATAATAATCGAATCGATGTTTGTAGTTTGATAGACTATAACAAAATATAATAATTTAAAATTAGTCTAAGCTAGGAATCTAATTAATACATGGTCGATATAATTTTCGCAACGTGCTTGTACGTTGCGAACCAAACCTATTGTACTCTCAATAAAAAGTACGCAGAGGTTCGATCAAATAAAGGAAATTTAATAAAAAATCCCTCATTGTGGACGAATTAAAGAATTTATTTCTCAATCCATGGGAAGATCGTAAATAATGGAACTCGGCGAAATGGTAATGCCCAATAATAGGCAAACAGTCGTAAGATCGCAATATCGCTTTCCTAAGCCTTGAGCCCATTCTTTATCGTCTCTCTTTTGGCAATATTGGATACGCAGTATTAAGAGTGTTGGTTGAAACAAAACAATACAAAAACCACTTATTTTTGGAAAATCGTCGCAAAGCTTAGATTCAATGAAGCTAAGGATAAAAAAATGGCATCAAAATGGCAGGTGCATTAATGAACAAGTAATTAGTAACAGGGTTTAAAAAGAGCATGAAATTTGTAGAGAACTATGAAAATTGATGTTTAAGCTTCTAGTCCTTTGAAACTTATAACTAATTCACTATACTATAACTTTTTCTATTATTATAAGAGATGACATTATGAGATACAGTTTTATATCTAACAAGCTAGAAATCTTGATCTTTGAAATTTGATCGATAATAAAGTCTATATCAATAAGATTTTTCCAAAAATTATTTAATGTACAGATTTGACTCAAAATTTTATAATATGTATTAATTTTAATATCTTCATCTAGAAACATACGAGTATATTGCTGACAAGAAAACCCATCAAGGTTCAAAGTTCGTTTAATAAAGTAACGTTTCTTACATTAGAGCGAAAGCAAAATCAAAGTAATATCTAAAAAGCAAGTTAAAATTTAGTAAATATTGATAAAAATGATAAGCCACTTTTATATTTCGACATGAGATAAGAATTTTCTCCGCCTATGGGGGTGCATTTTCTTAAGTGTAAAGAAATAGACGAATGCTTTTGGCTCTTTGCCAGAGGCTTGCAATGCGCCTCACTATTTAGTGCCAATTTCCACGAAGACCGACTTTAGGGATGTTTTTAACTGTAATAAGTATCCAATTACACACCTTTACTACATATTTGGTAATACGAGAATATCTTTTTTAAGTAAAGGTAGAATTTCTTAAAAATATCTTCAACGTAGCTCTTTTATTAAAAGCTTTATTACAGAAAGATTTTTAGATGTTATGTTGAAATAATTCTGTTATAATATTAAAGGCAAATAAAACGTTAATTATAATTATTAGCTCAGATCCTTTAAAAGTTGATTGTAAATAAGGAAACTATAAATTATTATTCTGTATTAATATTGCATTGACCTAGATAGTAACAATACATAATAATGATAATTGTCAATGGATGAGACAGTCTTACCGCCGCACTTATAGTCACTTAATGACCCATTAAATCGAGAATCTCCATACTAAAGAACGACTTAATGGTTCATTAAGTGACTATGAGTGCGGCGGTTAAGTATTTTTATTAAAGCAGGTTCGATTTCCGTTACAAATCTAGGCAGTAATATAACAATTTTAAAGTTATTAAGTGAAAATTTTACATGGTATTTCTTAACCATAATAGCGTTGGCTGTTTTTTTTTATTTTATATGAATATGTATATTGTATACTTTTATATTCATTATGTACTTTGTTTCTTTTTAGGTAAGTAGCTGAACTGCACATTGCTCGTTAAGAAAATCTAATCAAAACTCCAAGATGAAAACGGTAATAAATTACAGAAATAGCATGTTAAGAACTTAAGGGTTAGGCTGATTCTAGAAGAATGAATATTCAAAATGGCGAACTTAGGCAAGATATATTCATAAATAAATATAAAAAAATACAGTCGAATTGAAAAACTCCTCCTTTTTGGAAGTCGGTTGAAAACAATATATCATATTATATTATTATAATATACTTTCGACATTTGCAAAGAACAATATTATAACATAGTATTGAGATAAAATCTCATATATTTAACAGCCGAATTCAATATTTCTTTAATACTGAGTTACAATGTTGTTCCAGGTGTCGATATGTCGAGCCGTTTTTCTTGATAGTTCCAAAATCCAATATGTTAAAGACATTACGCAGATAGACACTAGATGCTCTGTTGGTGACGTAGAACGGTAGAAGCAAAGCGGTACAAGTAGAGAACACAAGAAAATTTTTGTTTTAAAATGAAATATTTAAAAAGTAAGAGTTTGCTTATGCGATAGCTTAAAGATATGTTTCGCTCTCGCTTGGATAATCGAGTGATGCGGGTTCAAATCCGGGTCTCGCACCTCTGATATTTTCATGTGCGAATCATTTCTAACATGATTACCACTTGTCTTACGGTGAAGGAAAACATTGTGAGGAAACCTGCATGTTTGAGAATAGTTGAGAAAACTTGCTAGTTTTCGAAAGACACGTGAAGTCCACCGCACTAGGCCAGCCTGGTGGATTATGACCTGATCCCCCTCGTACTGAGGGAGGCCCGAGCCCTACAATGGGACGTTCAAAAGGGCTGAAGAAGACAATAATCATAAATAATACAGTAGAATATGCATATTCTTACAATTAGAATATCTCTTAAAACGTTTTAATAACTGTAGTTTTAAACTTTCAAAGTTTAATCAAAATAGATAGAATAATATCATACTGCAATGGTTAGATACTTACCTGCTAATATTAAACCGATCTTCTACCTCACATCCTCTATTCTATGAGAAGGTAGAAAATTAACGTCCCAACCGATAATGCCACGTTGAAACTTTTTATCCTTTCTATTCACGCACTCACGGCAGTTTATTTATGACCAAGAAGCTTAAGCTTATTTTCAATCGCGATTATATTGTCAGGGGGTTTCATATTAGGACAAAGAATATTAGTTCAAAAATACATTAAGAGATGGCGTTGTATAGGATATGTGTTGGTTTATTTTAGATTATTCTGTAAAATAAGTGAAAAGTTAATAAAACTAAAAAAAAAACGTAAAAGGGTAATTTAAATATGGTAGGATATATCTTTAACTAACTTCAGTTAAAGGCTAGGTTGGTATATATGTATTGTGCTTAAAAACTAAAAATAACCTTCGCTTTATGGGAGAAGCTGTTTAACTTGTAAGCTGTGAATTCGCATCATATAAAAGTTTTATTGAATATCTACCTCTAGTGATACACGATCAAACACAGTAACGATTACTGGACTTCTTTAACGATAAAATATTTCGCGAATATAAAATAAAAAATAAAACAGTTAAAAAATAACTTATACCTAATTTTAATCTATGGTTGTATTTTTTTTTAATTGCTTATGTCAAATTTGTATTATCTAGTCTAGACAGTATTGCAACGACAGCTGTCTTCCGTATATAAATAACATGTAACATGTTAATTTGTATTCAATCTGCCAGCACTGAACTATTTCCCGTATTAGTTCGTTACTACTCTTCTCAAAAGGAATTGACTGTCTCCAAATCCATATTCAAGAAGAAATTACGTAATCAAAACACGCTTCCATTAAGAATCAGTTTGATTTTGAACTCTAATTTATTATAATAAGGTCGATATTTGAGTGAGAGATTTAAGATGAGATTGCACTGAGGTCAGTAGATTCTGTAGTCCGCAGGGAGGCGCGTGACCCGATGTTTACGATTACAAACATGTAAATGTAATGAAATGCTTTGTTCTACTACATCCGTTTGTTCGTGGGTGGTAAATAGGGTTGCCATATGGCAAAATCGTTTTAGTTTAATAATACTTTCTTAGGTTTTCGCGAATATTTGAGATTATAAATGAAACTACCTTTTCGGATTTTGTCTCCCGTGACCATGATTCTGTAAAGCATTCGAAACGTCGGGAACCAAATATCAAACTAAATCCGCGACAAAATCCGAAAAGGAAGGATCGAAAGGAAAATTTTACTGTACAGGTTATTTTCCTATTAAAATTAATTTTGTAATTACTAACTTAAAAATAGTATTATTATTTTAAATTGCGGAATATCTCAAAAAAAATCGTGCATCTCTATAATATGAGAATTATATGCACCATTAAAAACAGACAGAATATTATATAAATATTTGATTAATTAATTATTTAAAATAATTCATTGTTGATATAATTGTACACAGTATTAGTTGTAAAGTCATGTACATTATTAAAATGTACATTAAAACACTCAACACGAGTATAACTATTAATATGGCACGAGATTATAACAATGTGACACATGAGAATGTATAACAGCGTTAATAAAACGTTAATGATTATTAAAAAATTAATTTTATAGACTCAATTTCACTATATCATTAGAATTTTATGACACGCTATCTAATGGATATGCTATTAATTAAAACTCATGTGGAAGGTATCATAGTATAGGCTGATGAGGTGTTTCAAGACCTTGAATCGACTACAACGAATTAAAATGTCTTCAAAAAATAAAAATTGATACGATATAATGTTTACAGAAAATTTTTTATAGTTAATTTATTTACGATACCATTTCAACACCATGTAAGTACTAAAATGTAATAATAATACTAACCTTCAAAGGAGACAAAAGAAAAATTTGCATTGTCAATAGCCCATAGCATGTGGCGTTTTCTCTAGTAAAAGACCGTTACAATGCCTTATTAAAATATATCAGTAATCTCCCATTCATTAAAATGCACCCAACGGTCTGCCTAATCCTCGTTCCACAGTCCCCTGCCTCCGTCCCCTGCCCCTGTCCCCTGTCTGGCACGTGTCATGCGAGTTACTGCAAGGGTGACCGACACCAATTTACCTTTACATAATAGCCTCTCTCCCTCGCACATCAATCAAATATACGGGTGTAAAAGGGGAAGCTATAGATTACAGAATGAATAGAGTAATCCTTTCATTTGTTAGCCATAGGGGAATATGGTTATGTCTGTATTTATGTCCACCATGAAACCAATGCCAGAGTGTAAATAAAGTGTCATTTTATACACATTTACTTTTTTAATCAAAAGGCTAAAACGCCTCAACGGTTCGAATAGTGCATAAAACTTTAATGCATTACGCAAGCTGCTAGACTATCTGTTTAATCTATATATGACATTTGTAATAAAATTATGAGTCAAATCTGTTCATTAAATTAATCGTTAATATCGATACAAAGTCTGACGGCATTATGAGAAAATCATTGGACAAATTTTAATGAGATTGGATAAAAAAAATATATATTTAAATTGTTAGTAAACAAAGTTGCCAGCATCATTTAATCACTGTGAATGAGTTCCTTATACTTGAATAGCTTAATTTGTTGGGGCTTACGACGACACGCGTTTTTCTTGATGGCTGACTAAGCAGAAACGTTACATAAAACGAGACGTTAACAAAAGACTTTACTTATCCGACAAATCGCGCTTTACGCGCAACGGAACGCCCAATAACGCCAAAAACGGCGCGAAAAATGACAGCTTAGATTCAAAATCGCGTCAGTCGAAGGAATTACACAATTTGTCTCGCGTCGTTAAACGGGCGTTACAAATTAAAATGTTGTTAATTAATAGGCTACGCTGTGAAATTATACTATAGCTAAGATTAAATTCTTTATTAAATTTTCGTGAGAAATACTTTTTTTATTAAATTCTAAAAATCTAATATACTTACCTTGGCTGTTTTTGCAATGTTAGGCAAAAAAGAGAACTTCAAATAAGCAGTATTTCACACGAGTACACGAGTAAAGTAAGGATTACCGATGTGTCTATGTAATAACATGAAGTTGTCTGTTCAAAAGTCAAATGTCAAAATATACTTTATTCTTTTGAATCGTCACTTTTACATTATTATACGAATTTAAATCAAGTGTCAGTCTGTAAGTCTGGGACTTGGGAGTAAACTACCACCGACTCGGAATGCTGTTCTGCCGAGAAGAGTCGGCGAGAAACGCAGCAGTTGCTGTGTAGTAAATGTTAAATACTCGGTAGAAAAGCGCGTCACTGAAGTAACTACTGTTTTAGCTATTTTTTAATTTACTTGTACTTTATAGTTCCAATAAGATTTTTTGAAAAAATGGCAAATTCATAAAATTCAAGTGCTTTATTCTTAAAACGTTTCAAATTGCAAAATTCAGCAATAAATCTATTTAAATTGGGCCCAGACAATATTTTTTGCCAGTAGAAAATAAAATATTTTCCATTGTACTTTCGAGTATGTGTAATGTTGACATGTCCATCCATTTGGGAATATCGATTGAAATACGATAGTTGGGTGTGACATACGCCCCATCTGTTTGTACATAAGGGAAATAGGGTAGGGGCGAAAAAATCGAATGAGCATATTTGCACGACCAACATTAAGAATTTTTGTTTTAGCTTCACTTTTCACATATTCGTTGTGAAACTTGATTTGTATTATTTTATTATACATACATAATGTAGACCAATATTTTACAAAGCAAATAATAGTAGTCCAAATTAAAATTCTTCTTGTTACAACTTGTTTTAACTAAAATTAAATCTATAATAATTATTGTTGCTATGGTCTTGCAAAATAATAAAAATCCTTTATTAATATAGATACTTTTTAAGTGCAATATCATATCGTAGGTCAATGCCAATTCCTGTAAAGTTATAATAATGCGGGTTTGGCCTCGATGAAAGCCTTGAACTAACTCTTAAGTTTACTTCAATTAAATGAAGTACTTTAACAATTATCAAAATTTAAAAAATATTCAAGCAGTAGGCTAGGAAGCGAAAACATGCTCGCTCGCTTAACTGAATGAAGCGGGTTCAAATCCGGGTCTCGCATCTCTAACAATGTCATGTGCTAATCATTTCTAACATTATTACCACTTGTCTTATGGTGAAGGAAAAACGTGAGGAAATCTGCACGTCTGAGAGAACCTAACAAATTTTCGAAAGACATGTGAAGTCCGTCAAGCCGAACTTGGCCACAGTAGTGGATTGTAACCTGATCCCCCTCTTATTCAAGAGAGATGGGTGCCCAGCAGTGGGACGTTAAACAATTCTGAATACAAGCGAGTGGAGTCAGAGAATAAAAGTAGTTTACTAAGTATTGAGCTAGCTTGTTACAAATATAGAAACACACAAAATGGTAGGCTAACAGAGACGTCAATTCTCCCTTCGTGATCCAATCAGTGCATAATGGTTATCTGATGATACACTGTCGACATGAAAACTAAATTATTCATACAGAACAGAAGTTGTTTATTTGTGGTATTGCTTATTACTTGTGAAATAATATTGAATTTTGTTGTTTCGTGTTTTATTTTTCTAATAAATTAGACTGTTAATTGCTTTCTTTTTTATACCATAAATTTTAATTTTGCTTTCTATTTTTCCTGATTTTTCTAAGAAAATTTTTTGTATACATAATATATATTTAGTTTTCGTGTGAAATTACTAATAAAACTACAGTAAACTTAGAATTACTTGTAATTATAGCCATTTTTCAAATATAATGGTCTCCTGGGCTTAGCGAAGCTAATTTCTGTGTAAAAGCGATACACACGAGATGAAGTGGCAACATTAATAAAATTTATGTGCACGTACACACACTGTATCAACTTGATGGAGGGTTGTGCTTTGTTGTTAAACAAGGAAGGAGATACATAAATGTATGAGATGAAAGAGACAGATAATAAAGTTTCTAGAAGTAAAATATTATCCCAACTTTGAACCACCGAATTAGTTTTTGTAATACCAACTTTTTTCGCTTGTATTTGAAATAAAAAAATACATATCACGTACATTTTGTCACTGTACGTACTTTTATATTTCTTAAACTTAAAAATAACACGTGTAATAAATATATGTTGTAATACGAAAAATCCGTATCTAAAAATCAACACCTTATATTAATGGCAAAGGTCAATAATATAATAAATGTACCCCATAAAAATCCCATTGTATAGCAAGCATCAGAAATCAAACCCGCACCCATGTTGCACATAGCAACGATACAAAGTAACAGTAATAATAATTCCAGTGAAAGCGTGCCTTATATAATGATTTTATGTAACTGGGGGAATACCAGCTGCCCTCACATCTGCCTAACAACGGTTTAAACTGGATCTCCGGGCGGCTTTTTGCAACGCGTGTCACTTAAACGATTTGGCAATTATGAACTCGACACAAAGTAAAAAGATATTTTTGTAGACAGCACTTTGGTGGAGAGTACCAAAAATCTGCGAAAAGCCCCGAATTATCATGTTTGCCACGAGTATAACTATTTAACAAATTTTTTTTGGGTTTCATAAACAGTAGATTAATATAAAGAATTATATTAATATATATATATATATATATATATATATATATATATATATATATATATATATATATATATATATATATATATATATATATATATATATAGATTGAAATTAATTAGAATTTAAGTTTCAAAATTAAGTTCACTTATATTATATTATTAGAATGTAGTTATTTGAGTAGTATTTAACATATTTTTTCTTAAAATAGGATATAAAATTTGATTAATCAAACTGTCTATTAACGTTTGTTTTCACTCTTGTTAGTTGTTGATTTAAATTTACGACATCGATTTTGCCACTTTTGTAGGTAATATAGAGAATTTCCATCGATTAGTATTATAAATATGGGAACTTAAGAAAAGTCAATTTTAATAACGAAACGAGAACGCTTCAATAGTGTATTATATTTGCTTAATAAATACTTCATTGGTATTCTATAATACTCTTAAACCGTACAGTTTAATGAGAATTCGAATAAACACCGAAAATAGTCAGGCTGGCGATGTTTTTACTTGTTGGTGGTAGATTGTTGATGGATGATACGAAATGATTGATTGGACACGTTCAGAATCACCTAAAGTATTGAAAGAGGAAATTCTTTGTTACATTGAATTGATTTTGCAACGTCCCTCTTATCTTTTGGGAGGGCGTCGTATTGTAAATATTAAAGTTCGTATAACAGCACTTCGTTCTAGCAGGTGTTTTTGTTTTAAAGATAAAACTTTTCTACGTACTATTGTATCTCGATTGTAAGGAGATAACAAGTGTAATATGTGTGGAAAATAATAAATTTTATCTAATACTAGCTGACCGGACATGGTCTTGTCTAAATTTGAATAACTCGTTTTTGATCTTTAATCTTACACAAAAAACTATATAAAAATTAGTTTTTTTTAAATTTAATAGGTAGAGTTTTCATTTTTCTCCTAAAACCTTCCTATAATGAGACAAATATATTAAACAAATTGTCCAGTCATTATGACGTGTGCGTTTACCGACTATAAAGCATTTCATTTTATTTATATAAACCACTTTTATACTCATCGTTGGAAGCTTTTTCTAAAAGATTAATATTACTGTCACTTCAAACCATTAAGTAATTCTATACGTAAAATCACATCGATTTATCGACTGTTGCTTAATATAATGATAAACCAACAAACATTTAATAGCTCTTATATGGAATATTCTAAATTCTAATATATAAAATCTCGTGTCACGGTGTTGTGTCAAACTCCTCCGAAACGGCTCGACGGATTAAAATGACTTTTTTATGTATTTGGTAAGTATGAGATTAGATCGTAAATTATTTTAACCTTCCTACCCCACCCCACCCTCCATTTTTTAATTGCGATTTTAATATTTTTCTATGAACAGTAATCAAACATGGCAGTTTGCCGAGTCAACTATAGTATCTTAAATTCGTACAGAAAGGTAAATTGCATTAGTGTCATAAAAGCATATTAAGTATGTACTTACAAATATTTCAAAAGACATTAAAAGATTACAGTAAATCGTATTAACTCTTTCCATTCTATAATAACAAGGGCTTATTGGGATAAAAATCAATTTTTATGAAAAGCTCTCGTCGATTGTCGGGCTCCCTCCAGGGATTACAGTTGATTTTAGTTTTTCTACTTCTTTTTACGGCTCATATTTTATTGAAGTTATCAAGAAACATAAATGTTTGGACGATTTGTTTGATGTCGCTCATATCTTTTTTCGTGAAGTTGTTGAGAAAATTTCATCTTCACTAATTTCGCTATAACTTATGAACTTTTGTACTAAGTATATATTTTTCCACTGTACGATTATTTATGAAGTGTTTTTTGAACACGTTGCAGAGTTACCTTATTTGGTGTGCCGGCGGTCGCGAATTCGAGTCCCAGTGGCGCTATTTATATGATAAGCATGAATGTTTGTAGGTACTTCAGCTGTGTGTTTATATTTATATAACTTATATTATGGTTTGACCAAACTAACCCATATAGAACCAAGTATGAAAAATAAAAAATCGTATGAATTTTTTTATTTCAAATAACAAATAATTAACAAGTGTTTGTAAAACTAATATGTTGTTATAAAACTATGTTAATATTGATAAGAGTCAAGCAATTTAAGTAATATTTATTAGGTGATATAAACTTCAGAACTGATCGTAATCAACCCAATTTACCGCGGTTGTGTATCCAATTTAATTAGTTAATGCATCACTCGATTTGCTTTTTACGATCTGCAAAGCCACTGTTCTTTAAAGGCTAACCCGAATTTATGTCCCGTATAAAATAGTACTATAAAACTATAAAGTACCAGGCACAAATGAAAAAGGGCGTCCATAACACGTTTTTATATGGGATATAAAAATAATATCTTCTAATGAGCTTTTTGCTTAAGTCGGGATAAAATATTTCTCACCTTTTGGAAGACTGATGTTTAGTTTAATTCAAATCATTTTTAATAAAAATGCACAATCGTATGAAACAAAGAAGCTGGTTTGATTAATTAAAAAAAAGTAAATTTGTTATTATTTAATATTTTAAAATCTTCATTATAATACGCTGTCAATTAAAAAAATCATGAAAATTCGTTTACAATACATACATTCGATGGACATATAATATGCTTAGATCTACCTGTACCTTAGATCTTTATACAATTTTACATTGACTGCATTTGCTTGTTAAGATAAATTTTCTATATATAGAAAGTTATACGGTAATTCTGTTAGTACGTCCAAACTAATACGTATGCGGTCGCGGGTAAAGTCGTAGTGCGGCTGTCATATATTTTTGTTAAATCTCATCTTCCGCATCGGGAATTCTAAGAATACAGTATGAGCAGAGTAAACTCGTGGGGAAGTTCTTAATCCCTTAACGTTTTATTGGCTTTGGTCCTAAAAGTTCTCTCAATGAATTTCTTGCGACAATCCGATTTGGGTTAGCCGTAGATTGCGGTCTATTGTCTTTTATTGCAGCCTTGACCCTAGCTTTATTCATTTTACATTAATTTCTTTTCTTATATTGATTTTTATATCCTTTTAGGTAATACTGACAAAAATTGCATTGAGGTGGATGAATTATATAATCTATACATATTACATAGGTACATATAATAAAATTCTAATGATGTCGAACTGTACATGAAATATTTTTATTTAAAAATCTTAAAGTTATATAAGTTGAAACTATAAAAAAAACTAGTTTTATTAAAAAAAAACAATACAGACTTCAAAATTGCCTAAAAATAAAATTATATTTCACTCTTAGGAGCTAATTTTGTTATGAATTTATGTGGTATACGTAACAAATGGTGTGACATACTCAAAATAAAATTCATCTCAGAGGTACTTGTCCCTATTATCGAACAAAAATCCAAAAATAATAAATTGACTATAAATACTATGAGTCGGGTTTTTAATAAATCACAATATCACATCCCATGCGATATAAAAGGGAAGGCACCGATATAAATTCTAAGCTTTATCTAAAGTATTTACGGTCTGCACACATCCTATAAGAATTACTCTCACGTGGATGCACAGGCGTATACGTACGTCTATCGATTAGGTTTCATAGATTTTAAAAGGTGAGAGACTAAAAGGTTAAAGGACTTTTTTGTTATGAATCTTAAGTTACTAGTAAGATAATTTTGTTCAAGCTTTGACATTTACTTGCTTTCTATTCATTTTTTGTATGGAAAGATTATGTACGAAATTATCAGTAGTTTTATCTAAGTGGGTCTAGTTATAGATAGCAATGTGCCGTATTGCTGTTTGATTTATTGATTTTTTCCACTAATCGGAAAATGTTATTTTGTGATAATGCTTCTTAAAGTATGTATAATATAATAACATTATTTGCTGTGAAGAAAATAAGCGGGTAATTTGTTATGTGTATATATATATATATACATATATATATATATATATATATATATATATATATATATATATATATATATATATATATATATATATATATATATATATATATATATATATATATATATATATATAAATTGATATTATGTTATATGTCAATTTATTTACACTACATAATATATAATTTATATAATAGATACATTTTGTTAATTTTGATTTATAATTGAAATTTACTTCGCTAACAAGATTTCTAAACGAATAATATATAAAGGGCACAGTTGGTCTTATAAATTAATTATGTCTAAGTTTCCTCATACTACGGAACCTTCGAGCTTTGAAATATCATAATTTCAGTTCAAAACTTGAGTCATTCTGAAAGATATTCCATTACAGTCTTTAATCCTATAAGCTTAAGAGTTACTTCGTAATATATGAATCTAAGCTTTAAAGGTTTTGAATGGTTCAATTAAAAATTATCTTATTATTCCATATGTTAATTTTGATTTATGAAAGAGATGTCACTTTGTTTTCAAAGTCGTTTTCTTAAAAGACCATTATTTTTTTCTATAAAAATGCATCAATTCTAATAATTAACCAATGTAACTAAGAAGTTATCTAGATATAAAAAAAAACACGTCGGTCCCTGTCTGTATGAAGGACAAATTCGACGTGAACTTTAACATACTAACCTACTATATATTATATATACTCATATTGATAGTATTAGCGCGGTAAACATTTTTTATTCATATTTAATTATATTACTTTTTACCGGACATTTTGAGGTCACCGAAGTGAAGGTTTGTTAGCTAGGCCGGTATTATTTTGTCAGCTAACCCTGTACCTGTCTAGTTAACATTGTAACAAATATTTAAAATTCCAAACCCATTATTAAATTAATGGCTGTTTTAGAATAATATTTTTATATGTAATATGTAATTGAATTTAACAAAACACTGATTGAATATGATAAAATTATATTATGACGACACGTTTGGCTCAGTTTGTATTACCTTAGTTGCTGCGCCAGCAGTCGCGGGTTCTAGTCCCGCTGGTATTTGTTGAGCACGAATGCTTGTACTCTAGACATGGGTGTTTATATTTAAAATATGTATGTATTTAAAGTTAAGTATATATATGTAGTTTATCAACTATCTGGTATTCGTAACACAAGCCTCGTAGCTTGCGCTGTGTGTAATGTCCCAACATATTTAAAAAAAAAAACAATGTATAAATAAACATTATTACATTAGCTTTGCAGAAGCTAGGCTAGCTATTCATGCATGACTCTCGCCAAATTTTATCGAAATCTGTTAAGCAGTAAGCGTAAAAAAAAATTTACAACGTTACTTTTACATATGTATTATGATATGGATTGAAGTTATATATCATTGTAGTTTTATTGTCACAAGATAAAAAGTGACCTGCCAAGTACCAAGGCTGCCAAGTTTTTCCAATGACAGTATATACTACTTAATAAATAATAAATATATTATTTATTCATATAGTGCTTTTATATATTAAAAATACTTTGTCTTCTTCTTCTTGTGATTATTATTACATACTATCGACTGACCCTCGCTTCGCCTGATTTCGTCCACACGGTGTAACGGTCAGTAATTCTCAGACAAAATAAGCAGTTATGTTACAGTGTTTCAACTGTTTTTTTTTTTTGGGTTTTCCCCAATTTTTATATTTAAACCAGGTCAGGACCCATCCCCAATAAACAAAAATAAAATGTATTCAGATCGATCTAGCGAACTTAAAAACGGTTTAAGTTTTAGCGAAACTAACGGACGGTAATTGATTTTTATTACACATATTACAAATATTATAATTAAAATTATTTCGTATTGCCAAAGTTTTTATGATGAAATTAGTTTTATGTCGTCATAAACAAAGTATGTATTTAAATAGTATTCTATATATGAAACAGTGAAGTGTTTTACTTTAACGCAATAAATATGGCGCTCCATTAACAGTTTATTACTCATAAAATATAAGTGACTAGCAATAGAAATAAATGTTTATAATAAAACTAATTAATTGCACTTTTGTTAACTTTTCCTGTATTGTACAAAATATGACTGTATCTAAAAAAATATGACTGTATCTAAAAAAATATATTATTCATTGGCTACCTTTAACAACATAAAAATTTAAAAAGAATAATACTTTCTTAGGTTTACGCGAATATTCGACATTATAAATGAAACTACAAAAAGGTAGTTTCATTTATAAATTTAAAAAGAACTTATTAAACAGCATTCTACCAACATACAAAATAAATAAAAGTAATTATTATTATTTTAAATTTAAGTAAATAAAACATCTATCATTAATTCCCCTACAAATTATCGTTCAGTTGGCAACGCAGATGTGAAGAAACATTTGTATCCGTCAATTGTAAAGGTGGCTACACATGTTCGGTTTTTGTCACCTTCTAATAGGATACGGATATGGATAATAAATAACAAATGTGTGCGTAAAAGTTTTTTTTAGCTTATCTTAAATCTTATTTATTGTTTTTTTCCTATTTAGAAAAGGTATTGTATTTTTAATGAATGAGCCCTATATAGCCCTATACACTTACCTCTCTACCTCAGGGGAAGATGTATATTTTAAAGTTGTTTTATTTAGGGTTATAGTCAAAACTTTTGGTTGACATGCGAACAGCAGGACTCGAACCCGCGACCGCAGCCGCAGCATTGTCTAAGTATTGAATATTCAAAATTCATACTTTGAATGACGTCAATGAAACTTAACTGGCAGTATTGGACTATTCAAGTATTGCAAAGTATGAAAGCTCCTTAACAAGAATTGCTCAAACGCTACAATAGAGTGAGGTGTACTGTTTATCGAACAATCGGTTTGATTTGATCGATTATTCGATTGTCCAGCAATCACGACTCGTTTAATTATATTGTTTGCGATTGTAAAATCGATTTTATGCTTTTGATGGATTGATGTACTCTCATTTCGACATCTATATTTAACCTTTTCATGCGCATCGTTTACATAATATAAGCTTTAGCCGTAACTTCCTGTACCTATATCTAATATTTTAAATTTACTTAACATTTACATCTATATTTTATATAAAATAAAATAAAAAAATAGTGTCTGTTTTTTATACCAAAGAACAGCTTATAACTAAATGCATATGGTACGGTGTATGCATGTTAACTCATTATTACAGTATGTCTGTCTATTTGTTGCGGCGAATCTCCGATCTCCGTACGCTGGGATCGATTTTAAATTTTTGTTTCTTTATTTGGGACTTTCATTGGTAAAGCTAATATTATAAGGACTAATTTAGGCTATTTTAAGCTTCTTTTAAAAAACGTTGTGAAGTGAATGTAAGTGGCTAGTATTGAATAAAATTAATGTGAAACATTTTTACTCAATAGCATTTTTATAATTTCTCTTAAAAAATAGCTGTTTCTGTATCATTGTTTCTTAATACTATTGTTGAATTTTTCTACATATTTTAACGTTCAAAAAGTTGAGTAACTCAAGTAATATTTGGTATATTCATTTAGCATAATAAAAAGACCAAAATAATCACATTGTTAAGACCAAAGTTTGGCATTCGCCTCTAATGTAGATAATATAATCTATTAAATTTATCTCTTTGTTATAAAAGTTTCAAAAGGAAATCTTCGTAAAAAACCTCATTTTAAGATATAACATGAAAAACATAAAAACACATAATTTAATTTTTAAGCTTTCTAAGCTTGTACAACTTAGCTTTATATAAACAGAACTTTTTTCATTAAACTTACACATATTTTTAACATTTTACATGTCAACCAGAGCTTTCAAAAGCAACATAGTGTACCTAGTAAATGTAAGGTACACTGAACGTACCCAGTGATTAGCGGCTACAAAGGGTTCAAATTGTTGCGTGCACCCGCATTGCAGTGCGCATGCTGGTTATTCATACTTTTGTTTCGAAATGCCTTTACCGATTGTAATTAGGAAGTTCTACTCGAGAACTTCATAGTTACATTATGTTAGTTTCAACTAGATTTTTGATAAAATATTATAATAAATACTTTAAATCATAAGTAATGCTTATACTAGCGATTTACCATACTTTGCTTACCTTTTGTATATAACACAATTATAAAATAATAATACTATTACGTTAAATTACCTTAGCACCATATTTATTATAAACAGTAAACTCGATTATTGTCTATCGGTTTGCTAAATTTTATCAATATACGTCCAGCCGTTCCACAAAAACATAAACTTTCTCATTAAATAGTAGCATAATTAGCAATATTAAATTTAAATTTCACGTCATTTTTAAAGATAAATATAGATAAATACTTCAAATCCTATTACTGTTAGTATCGTGGCACCTATAGGGTGATATATAACCCGGTATAATTAAATCGTTATAAACTAGTACGAACTGCAATCACACTGAAGACATTCATTAATAACTAATTAATATTCCTTCAATTTAAAGCCTTACAACCTTCTTTATAGCTATGTACAATTGAATAGAGCGACCAGTTCTTCACTTCAGGACTAAATTACCATTTAAATGAAACAGCAATTGAAACTGTATTAATTGAAATCTGTGTAAGGTAAAGGAGACTATTAAAGCATATTTATAGCTGTCGATAAATTAATATCTAAACTTATATATCGTAAATCACCCAGCGGTAGTGCTATATTGGAAACTGTAAAATAAATTAAATTTTAATATACATGTATTCCTTTACTATGGGTTATATTGAAGGGTTTCTTTCAATAAGAAAGTTTGTCTGAATGTTTGTAAGTTTGTTACTTAATTATGTATGAACTGAATAAGGCTAATATTATATTATCATTTGTGTCGTTATAACAAGCTTTTACCTATTATAGATTATTGCAAAAAGCCTTTTAGGAACAATTGTTAGAAAATATTTAATCAATATTGAATTGAAGCTTTAAAGTTCTTATAGTATATTTCTTTACTACTTAACATAAAATCTTGAAGTGTGCAAAAGTTTCTAGTAGTTGCGAGCATTGTTAATAAATAAGTAGTTGACGAAGCCGTTATTTCTGTTTATTTGTTGGTGCAGATCTTTTAAATTGCGCAATTAATGATGCGGTTTCTTCATATTATTTTTTACAAAACTTTATTCGCTAAAATTATATACAAAAGTTTTGACGACTCGTTTGGCTCAGTTGGTAGTGACCCTACTTTCTGAGCCGGCGGTCGCGGGGTCGAGTCCCGCTGGGGGCATTCACTCGCTAATCACGAATGTTTGTACTCCAGTCATGGGTGTTTATATTTATAATATGTATGTATTTAAAATTTGTATGTGTAGTATATCAACTATTTGTTATCCGTAATACAAGCACGTTACGTAGCTTACTACGGAACTAGATGGCGCTGTTGTAATAATGTCCCAACATATTTATCTATTTATAATACTTTAAAAACACCATATTTATAACATAGTTTATAAATTATCATACGTTTATTCTATATTTAGCCGATTAGTAATATCCCAAGATATTTATTAAAAAAAGTGCTGTTATTATTCAAATATGTTGTTTGAACCTGTTTTTTCCATGCATATTTAAGTCCATAGTTTTATTTACCCGAATGTCACACACTCGGTTATCAATATGATTTCATGTGATAATATAAACACGACATTGTGGCGCCCTCGCTTACATAAAGGGGTTATTACGATCAATTTTGAGTCATGTATTCTAAAAATAAATGATTTAACTTTAGTTTAAAAGGTTTCATTGAACATTTAAGTTATTTATTACTGTTTATTAAGTAGAAATAATGCGTTTTATAAGAAAATCTTCAATTTTTTTTACAAAAGCTCAGGTGTAAGCTTTTGATAAAGCTTTACATCTATCAAAACGGACTAAGGAACATTGATTTTTATGAACTACTGCACATCTCATAGAAAATCTAAGTATCTCAAACCATGTAAAACAACATCGTTAGTGCTAGTATTGTAACATTAAATATTAAATTCACACTGAGCAGTACGAATCAACAAACTATTACTTTGAATTAAATATTAAAACTGTCGTCGTATTGACTGAACGGAAAATAATGTAACTTAATGTAATAAGAATAGAGTTCAAAATTGTAATAAATATTCTAATTCGTATGAAAACTAGAACTGGAGTGAGATTTGTAGGAGTTGCATTTAAATGAAATATGCTTAAGTAAAGCTGGTTTCATCATCATCAGCCCTTTTTAACGTCCCACTGCTGGGCACGGGCCTCCCTCAGTACCTACGAGGGGGATTAGACCAAAGTCCAGCGCGCTGACCTAGTGCGTGTTGGCGGACTTCACATGTCTTACGAAAACGTGCTAGGTTTTCTCAGACATGCAAGTTTCCTCACGATGTTTTCTTTTGCCGAAAATATCAGAGGTGCGAGACCCGGATTCGAACCCGCATCATTCGGTTATCCAAGCGAGCGCGTTACCGCTGGGCTGCCACTATGGCTTACATCGTATAAAAAATGAAGCAAAATAATGCTTTATTTTATGATTTTCACATTGTAACTTAAAGTACTTTTTTATCTCTAATTCAGGTCTTGATTGTTATATTTTTATTTTACATACATACGTGTAGTATGCATGTTTGTTTATGTATCGGCTTATCAATATTGTTACCTCAAATTTTATATTTAAAAATTTAGGAAGGAAAAAAAAATGTTTAGATACCGTGTTTTTACTAGTAATTTTTGGTAATTATATTATATGATGAAAATAGAAATTATAGTTTAAGTATAAGTTTTGTAATCTTTACGCTTGAAACTTGAGACCTCATGAGCTATAAAAATGGCTGCTTTTAGTCTTCCGCTTCCGGCAGGATAGAAACAATAGGAGCGTGTATAGCTATTTACCCTGTAAGGTAATCGAACCCACAACCTCCGTTGTAAGGAGGATGCTAGTTATTTACAACCGCTATCGCACACACATTAAATATCCTATTTAAAAATTCATTTCAGCTATGCCATTTCTACTCTTATTTTGATAGTTAATAATAAATTTGAGTCATTGAATACTCGTTGACTACACGTTTTAAAGCAAAGCCTATGAAATAATAGTCGGCCAATGGATGTGACAGCCCAAGATGCCATACACTAAATTAGCTGACGTGTCCCAAGCGAGTGTATGGCAGCTTGGGCTAGATCACGTCCGTTGGCCGACTGTAGGCTTTGCTCTTTGCTTTAAAGCGTTTACAAGACAATTGTATTGCAAAAATAAATTTAAATCAATTTTTTAGCCTTTATTTAAATTTTATATAAAGGTGGACATAAAATGACAATATTTTAAAGCAAAATAGAAACAGATTTTTCTAATTGTACCTAAAATCTATAACAACAATACCTACAGCTGTTGCATCCATTACTTTAACAACCCGTAGCAATTTATAGGCCGAACCCATAAAGCCATTTGGCATAAAAACAAAAC
Organism: Boloria euphrosyne; assembly: GCA_951802675.2. Classification (NCBI taxonomy): domain Eukaryota; kingdom Metazoa; phylum Arthropoda; class Insecta; order Lepidoptera; family Nymphalidae; genus Boloria; species Boloria euphrosyne. Next base: position 8,663,399 of record OX637891.1, read on the forward strand.
ATTTAAAGCTATATAAAAATCGTAGCGCGATTAAAAATATGTAAAAAAATATGGATGACGTGACGCCAGATGTTTCCGAACAGCTGATCGAACGGATATTGCCTGTTAAGGACCCGAGGATTAACAGTTATAAGGTTTTTAAGTTTAAAACCTTAATCCAGGATTGAATCTCGCTTTTTTTCTTAATAATCTACACATATATAAAAACAATTGCTGTTCGTTAGTCTCGTTAAATTCAAAAATGACGGAACCAATAAAATAATCCTTTTATTATAAATGAAAGTATCTTTTCGGGAGAGACTCTCCCGTGACCATGATTGCTGTGAAGCTTTCGAAAAGTTGGGAATCAAAAATCAAAATAGAAAATTCGAAATGATAATTACATTTGTAATGTCAAATATTCGCATAAACCTAAGAAAGTATTATAATCCTTTTTGTTTTATAGCAAGAGGATAGAAAAATTCATAAATGTTTACTTTATACGGTAATCACTAACTGTTAAAACGGACTAGACATGAATACAAGCGAAGCGAGGGGTGGTCTACTAGTTCTCATAGTTACGTAAAGGTATAAAACAGGTTAGCTTTTCGTCCGACGATAAAATTAAACTTAAACTTAAAGATACTAAAGAGGATAAACTTATAATGAGAAGCATCATAGAGTAATTGAAAAATGAAAGATTTTTTTTCTCATAAAAAATTATAAAAGCACTATATTTTCACTATAAAAATGAATTATTATAGACATTGTTTACATAATATTTGTGGAACACGTCCCTCCCTCTCAAGTTACCCTTAATGAGGTCTTTCAATCTGGTGATTTTTGTTAGTTAATCAATTTTAATTAATTAACTTGTCAAGAAACAAGGCCGATGGTTAAATTATAGCTTTATCAATTTCCTATCATATAATACTCGTATACTACACTAATATAGAAATATTTCTTAAGAATAGAACAATTTAAGAACAATTGTCAACGTTCTAATACTTAGTTGACTTACTGCCTGCTCTATTATTGGTTTGGCGGGTAAAGTTCTCATTAATGTAATTTAAGAATAATCATAACTCGAACGATTTACTTTTTTTTAATTTTGCAATTTTAGTATGATGTATGACTCGTAAGATTAATAATCTCTGGTTGAAGCATTTATTCAAGCTAAATAGTAGTAGTATCGATAATAATAATGATAAATTCAATAAGATTGTCAAACCATTTAATGTAGAGATTTAACTCAAATAAAATTTTAGTGTTTACTTAGGAAATTGAAATATGTTCAAATGAAAATATTTCGCAGATGAAAGATTACAAATTACGTAGGCTTACGTTTTCAATTGATTTCGACTACAGCAGTGCGAGGCGAAAGTAATCGTCGTAACCCTTCTAAATTTACCTCGGGCCAGTTAGAACATGTTTCAAATTTCAATTAGAAATTCAGCATTGTTTGTCAAACACAGCGTTGACTTCGGCTATTTACTTCTACTGGCATTAACAATGTAAAAAAGAAGCACTTAGGTCCTTAAGTATATTGACATTTATTTTAAAATTGCTTCATGAGAATTAATTATAATAAATATTCTCTAAAAAAACGCACAGGGTAAAAGATTTTTTTGATAAACATCAATAAATTCATCTCAAATATCTTCTAATTTCTTATTGAAAAGCTCTCAAAGAAAGTTTCATAAAAGTCACCTTAATTAGCCGCTTGGATTTATTAAGGAAAGTTTTGTGAACAAGTTCGGAATAAAAATTAAAAAAGACTGCGTAATGACGTACCTTTTGATATTAGGTAAGAATATTATAACATCATCTACGTCATATAATAGAACAGTAACTTATGGAATGCGATGTGCGCGTTTCGCTCATAAACTACTACCTACATCGATTTTACTTAAATTTTATGTAGTGATAACTTATTCCTCGTATCAAAATTTACAAATATGTAGCTATAATAATAAGTTTATTATTTTTAATGTTCTCTTTCTACTTTTGTACATAATTCATGGCTTTGTTCCAAACACCCCATATCTCGTACCAAAATTATAATTTTGTTTCACATTGAACGAATCTAAACTGCTTCAAATGAATTGGATGTAAAAAATTTATTTCCCTTCCTTTTTAATAACCTCAAGTCTTTCACTGGAAAAAGCTGTAAAATGAGAGAGCTTTCATAATAAACCTTTAGCAACGCGCTTTTGTATACTTCCATTTTGTATTCATGTGTTCGTATAATGGATTTTAATTATGTTTTTTTCTCTATTTACAGGTAAGTGTAACAGATTCTTTGGACTCCTTCTAAATGGAGGTAAATAACCTATTAAATATAATATAAATAATTCTAATTCATCATTCAGATCAACTAACAAGCGTATCCGACTTATTCGTCTATATTTTTTTTGATCGTAAGAGCGTGAAAATAATATTTTGCAACATCTTGAAACCTTGTTTTATTTGTTTTTCGACATAATCAATCCATTTAAATATTAAAAATGCGGAGGTTTGGATGGATGGATGTTTGTTACTATATAACGTCCAAACGGTTGAACGGATCTGGATGAAATTTGGTACATAGATAGATTATAGTATAGAAAAGTACACATACGTTATTTATTACATTGAAGGGTATAGTTCTAGTTGGATAGAACTATACCCTAACTAAAATTCAAACAAATGTTTGAATTTTTCGCTAGAGAAAAACGCAAGTGAAGCGGGGGAGCCCATAATACAGAATATAATTTATTTAGCAAAAATTAATTTTGGTTTGTAACTTAATATGAAGTTATTTCTTTAAATGTTTGAATTTTAGCAGAGTACAAAAGGTTTATACGAAATAATAAAGTAACTTATTTTCAATTGAAATGTACTTTGTACTAGGAACATTATACATACAAGTACATACACGTTTAATTGAATGCTAAGAGGAAATTGGCTTAGTGATTCAACATCCTGTTTTGTTAAAAGATAAATATAATAACTTATAATTAATTATTGGTCATAGAATACAAAATTAGTTTTAAAGGATGATGTAAACGTTTAATGAACCCTTCATCGAACCAACTTTAAACTCAAGTCAAACATCCAAAAGTTTCATCCAAAATCCTAACTAGTACCAAAAAATTAAGCTAAACAGAATTGCAAATTGCTTGTCTGGTCCAAATCACGAATTAACGTCTATATGAATAGTACCTAACTGTAATCCAGGAAATTCGCTGAACTATGAATGTACTGGGAGGTACTAATTTAGAATTCCGAACCTCGTTAACAGACCTTCTGCCTGGAAATTGTTTTGCAGTAATATTCATAAAAGTTAAAGTTGAATTATTAAACTATAAATTACAAGTACCAATTATCCGAAATTACGTAATATTACGTGCGTAATCATCCCTTTTGTAATATACGAGTATAATACTCGTAAAGAATACCTGAAGAATTCATATCAGTCTACTATTTATTGATTATGATGACACGTTTGGCTCAGTTTGTAGTGACCCTACTTTCTGTGTCAGCGGTCGCGGGTTCGAGTCCCGCTGGGGGCACGGCTTCTTAGCATTCAATTGTTGAGCACGAATGTTTTTACCCCAGTCATGGATGTTTATGTTTGTAATATGTATATATTTAACGTTATATATGTGTAGTGTATCACCTATCTGGATCCGTAACACAAGCCTGGTAACTTACAACGGAACTAGATAGCGCTGTGTGTAAAATAATGTCCCAACATATTTATTTATTTACATTTATTTGAAGCTATTGTCAACAATTTTCTAACTTATTGACATTTATTAATTACTTACGAGTAAAAATACAAGAACTTCAGAATGTTTATTACGTATATTTCAAAATGCGACGGTTAAATATCTCGTACCTGGTATGGTGTTAAAAGTTCTACTGCGAATTGGGTATCAGTTTATTTTGTAACTGCAATAGCGGTAAAACTAAGTTATGAAGGTTTAAAGCCATTGTCATATTTATAATGTACTCCAAAAGCTTCTATTCAATATTTTAAGCTTTCGTTTTGTTATATTCGATGAGTATATATTTACTTATTTATAATATTTTGATCAGAACAAAAGAGCTAATAAAGATCAAATTTGAGGCCGATTTTAAGAGAATTTGTCTTAAATTTTTAAGGAATAATCGATTTACAAGCAATTGCTTAAATATTTTGTGATTTATGTAAATGTAACCTTAGAAAAAGTAATATTTAAACTGTTTTGCTTTCAATATCTTAAGAGATATAAAATTTTTATCTTTTACCAATACAAACTGAAAGATAGTTACTTTGCTTATTATACTTTTCCTTGTACAACTTGGTGCTAAACCATTAAAAACGGTAGTACAGACCAGCTAATTAAAATACCATTTCGGGCTTCAACACTACATTCTTCACGCTCTTTCTACATATTTCATGGGCTTGGGAATACGCATATAAAAACAAAATTTAATATTTTGACGCGACACTCATGAAACAAATTTATATGGAATAATAAACAAAAATATGCTAAAAAAGTCTATATTTTAGGTTCACTTAGTAATAATTTCGAGGCTGCGTCCCTCATCATACATTATTTATATCGGGACGGGATTTGCATCGTTGTTATTGAACAACTTTTACATTTTGTCGTTGAATTCGAACACTTGCTTTAGCGTCTGGTGTATTTTGAGTTAATTAATTTTTGAATTAAAAATATTGTGGGTAGTAACGTGTTCATTAAAACAAATTCGTATTCAATATTATACTTCCTCATATAATTTTGGTAATTTCTCGACAGATATCGTGTTATAATTTTGTAGGACTTGTCTGTCTCACAACAAGTATAAAGTCCTTTTTATGTTAATACTATCAATTTCCGCTCTGTCCGCGTTCTAATTACTAAGTATTAAAAATAGGGATTTGAGGTAAAAGGTTTGAAATTTAGGATTCTAAGTGTTTTGCCAAATCATAAATCATAAAAAATTTAAATTATAATTTGGTCCAGATTTTTTTTTATTTTTTTTTCTGGAGAGGGCCTTATCACCTAGGGGAATAAAAATATATCTACGACCTATTCTCAGATCTATCGAATTTACACAAAAATTTCATAAAAATCGGTCGAGCCGTTTCGGAGGAGTTCGATGACAAACACGGTGACACGAAATTTTTATATATTAGTTTCCCAGCATAATTATTTATTATTATAAATATTAACAAAACGTACAAATGTTTTTGCTGCTTTGTTATAACGTAGTTTAGCTCACGTCTAATGAATATTTTTAGCCTCCATATTGGGAAGCTTGTCAAAATTAAACTCGATTTATTACACCCCCGCTCTTCGAGACTAAAATTATAACGCTACACGCATTCTTTGTAAGGAACTTATTTGTTAGTTAGTAATATGTTTTTAATGAAACGTTATAAAAAACACCGATTCGATTTCTGGTTTAGGCCGTTTCGTATTATTATTATCACGATATTTCTGTTTTTTTATAATATCGTATAGACTATTTTTAAGCAAAATAATAATGAAAAGAAAGAAAATATAAAAGAAATACAAACAAATAATTTGCAGGCTTAAATATTTCGTAAAGACTTACTCATACATCGTTTCTAAACAGGATAGACGTCACAGGTGCCATAAGCTTAGTGAATCGAAGCTTTCATGCGTTTTCCATTAAAGTAAGATAAACAAAAAGTTTTATAATATAAAACCGGAAATTGCGAATTTACGAGCACGCGCAGACGCGTAACTTAATAAGTCCCACTTTTATTCATATCCAAATTTATACAATTCCGAAAGGAAACTTCGTTTTACATTTCTACAATACGAAAACACACTAATCCTTACGTTGAAAATTTAATCCAGCCGATTACATATTCATATGAAGTCGTTGCAAGAGAAAAAATAGCATTAAGCCGCCGAAACTGCTATGTACATTAACGTGTTACGTGACGTCATAAACGCCGTGTTGCCAGTGAAAAATATGTTCAGTGTCCGCGACATTCTCATGAATTTTAACCACGCCTTCGGGGATTTAAATATCACATGGCAACACTTTGTATCCAGTTCCTGGACTAAAGTAAATCAAATTTTTAAGCGCTTTTGACTTAAATGTGGCTTTGGCTTTATTTTTATGAACGTATATTAAAACTCTTGTTTTATTTTAAATATTTTTTTAGTTCTTTAGTAAGCATTCGAACGCATAGAAAATTGTAGTATGTAGGTGTATCCTTATTTTAGTAAACGACCTAAAACTGCAAATTTTATTTTAAAATACGAAAGCAAATATACAATCTACAAACAGTCAAAACTCTTTTAAACGCAAATATTTCCCAATACAAGCTTCTGAAGTGTAAATATACTTTTACAGGGAAATGTACCTCGAAACTCGCGCACGTGTTAGAAATATGACTGTGACTTCTGGAAGCAATTTTTAGTCCTCACTGTATCCGGTGCTTGTGATAGACAAATATGGTCGTATAAAGATGTGCCTTGAAATATATGAAATGTTATTTTAGTATACAACTCGAAATAAATAGAGCTTTCAATATAATAATCTATGCGATGTTTGCTTAATGCTAACATTTATCTTAGCACATTACTTGACGTTGATAAAATTGCCCGAGATCATTACCGTTGATCCCTATTCCAGGGGGCAATTAATAAGGAATTCAATTGACCCTCCAAAAAAGAAATGTAAGAGAATTAATTTTATTCTCGAAATAATGAATAGCACGAAAATGTGTTACCCTGAAATAATGCCTTTGCTCCACCTTACGCCTGTCGGATGACCACAAATCCTGGCAGCACAAAATTCTATCAATTATGCAGCACAGACGATTCCATACCATAATACTTTGTGTTGAAGTTCAATTTAGCTTAATAGCTTACATTTCGACAATACTTTTAGTAGCGTAATCTGCTTCAGTCCGATCCCAATTAATGTGGTCCCTACAGAACAACTATCGGTATACAAAGATACAATTTACAAAACTAGTGATTCTTGAAAATTTTCCATACTTTCCCCTTGAGGAACAAGTCTGGCAAGTAGACGACGCTGACAGGGGTTGGATAGTTTTCTGGCGATGTCCTGTGGGACGGCGTTGGCAAACTTTGGCCTACAAACTTGCCAAGATCTTTGGACATTACATAAAGTTAAGAAAAGGTCGGTCGGATAGTTTATAGATTCGATTTTACCATTTGGTTACTTGAATTAAGATTTTGCCAATTGACATTTGATAAACTCATTAGTAACAAGTTTAATTAATTACTTCAGAAATATTAATATTTATAATTCTAGTTTTTTGTGCTTTCGTCAATATTATCAAACGTAAACGCAATGTTTTCGTAAAAAATAACTAAAATGGTCACTTTTATTTTTAGTCATAGTATAAGCAAAACTTGTACTTTTAACAATCCATCAGTGTATTTTATTTTCAAAAACCAAATTCTATAAAAACGTCATATCAGCTCCCAAATACAAGTAGTGCTAATAAAAATTCACCTCACACTCCTTGTACCTTAGCACTCTTGTTAAAACACCTCGGCAGATTTGTCGCAACAATAGCATACAATTTTCGGCAATTCCACCTGAAGTGCGAGCCGATACAAACGTCTCAAATTGGTTTCCCTTAGAGTTCTGATTACTTAGTGTAATTGTGTCATTCAAATGCTAAGCTCCGCTTTTACACAAAAGGAAAATATATAATTTCAGCCCAATAGTAACTGAAATTGGAAACGTATGGAATGAGTTTGATTAGATCTTAGCTTTTAAAAAAATGTTATTGTAGTTAAATTTCATATAGTGGGTTCGATCTTGAGCGAGACATGTTTTTTCATTATACAAATATTATAAATACGAATGCTTGCATGTGTGTATGTTTTTTCATTTGCATTATAACGGCTGAACAGATTTGCATGAAATAAAATTCACAGATGACTAGGATCTGGCATAAATAGGCTACTATTATCAATTAAGTCGTACCAACAGATAGCATATAAACATAAAAAGTACCAAGCTACTCCTGAGTCAAACGAGTTGTAAGCTAACGAGTTGTAACGTAAATTGCTTGGGATTGCGTTTAGAGACGCAATACATTCTGCCAGTGTCGCGTTTTGCGAGGAAGACACGAATGAGATTGAGCGGTAATTTTGAAATTTAGAAATGGAGAGTGATAATAAAATGATACATGAATGATCGGTTTAAGACATAAAATGGTACAATGAAGATGGTAATAAACACTACGTTATAGATGAATTTTATTATGAATTATAAATTTAACTAATTTTTTAACAAATGGACTAAACACAAGAGATAAAAAATTTTTGGAGCTTAGTACATTTGTAAATGCCCTTAAATCATCAAAAAATAATAAGGTATATGACATTTATATTGGAATATGTTTGTCATTTTTCATATTTGACCTCTTTCAAACCTTGTGAAAAGTTAAATAAAAGACGTATCGTCTCCAAGTCGAAGCAAAACCGAACGTGGCATTGTATGAAAGAACTATCTCGAAGCAAAAGTTATACTAGTTGTAACAACTAGTATAACAGTTATAGTACGGCAATCGATAGCGAAACAGAGGTGCAGTGCCTCAGGTCCCTTATCTAGGATACATGGGAAGATGACTTTTAAGATATGGGTGGTAGAGCTGATAATAGTGTGTTGTTACACACGCATTAGCTTTGCTGAGCATCGGACTTTGTCTGTAGAGCAATTTATTATGTATGTAATTGTAGAGATGTAGGTACGTACTTGTTTAGGGATGTAGCAGATTTATTAATTGAAAGGAAATAGGAATTACTCTAAATATAATATTAATATCTAGGAATTGATATAGTGTATTTAGTTTCTGGTTTCGTTTGCATTTGTGTACTTAGAAAAGTAAAACATTATATATTGACGAATATGGAAAAAATTAGTTTCGAGATGTGTTTATCATTTTGGAGTACTTGTCTAACTATCCCTAGCTGTGACCTAAGACATAAGTTCTTGGGGTTGGCGGAATGCGAACCTACGGTTATCTTTTCTCAAATGCATAACTTATTATAATGTAACAACTGATATGGATAACCAGTATAAAAATTCGAAGTAATTATTCACTTTAACCGACTTTAAACAAAGGAAATGGTTACGTAGTTCACAATTTATTAGCACTGATAGGCGATTATCCGTTGGCAATTGCCACTTCTATAATATAAATCTTTCCACGCTCTACAGTACATTTTGAGATAAAATATCGTCTATTGGGTAAAACTTTATATAAATCAAGAACACTTAGCTTTTGTGTCTTAATTTTTTAATTCTATTTGCAAAGTTTAGGGACTTGCGTAGCTCTATGATTACGCTATACTCGTAGTTTATGCTTGGATAATTTGGCAACTGTTTATGTCACAAATTACGGTTATCTAACAAATTTCAAACTTGTGCGTATAGTTAAAATATATTGCATTTTTGTCTTATGATGTTAATACTAACGACTCTCATTTTTGTACTGAAGCAAACTAAGACACCCCCTAACAAAACAAAAAAAAATTCAATTCAGTTTTAGCGAGACGAGTTTTAACGAACTGCAATTGATTTTTATATATTTTTCTTCGCTTGGGTTATTACTTAGTAAAAACGAAAACAATTCTATCCCACGGGAACCGTATATTTTCCTTATTCTATTAATCCTACTAACCTATGCAATTCCAGACATTAACCTATATCTGAGCTTAATTTCACCCAGATCCGTGGTTCCGTAACAAACATGCAAACATTCCCATTTATAATATTAATAGTATGTAAATATTTCGCGAAAAATATGCATTTAAATTGTGGAATACTGGTTTTTAAGTTCACTGAAATATCACAGTCAAATATAACATAACATCCTACTGTAGTATGTCACTTCAATAGATGCATCGCTTGATCGAGCGTCACTGGAGACGCGTGTAATGTATTGCCAGGGTTTACATACACCACGTAAATTCATGTATCAGTGTAGGGTTACCGATGATTCTCACCCTAAATTTTTGCAATAAATCGTAAATATGTATAAATGTCTTTTGGTATATAAATGAATAAAAAAAAAGTGACAGAATATTATAATGTATCGAAAATTATAATATTTAATAGAAAGAAATATTTCATGAACTAAAAGCACTTGCTTTAAATTTTGGCGTTTTAATAACATTAATGAAATGGTGCTCAAGTGTTAGTTACACACTTATAACATATCGGTTAATTAAATAAATTCATAAAGTAAATTTCAAGTTAGACTATTATAAAATCTATCGACACTATAACGTAGCAACCCTATAGGTTTCCAGCAAACTTGCAGCAGTCTAGAATTAGACGGATAGGTCTCGTGATGTATTGTTACGTGAATTCTGGCTTCGTCCTGTATCCATGATAATGATAAATAAATTTAATGTTGTAATATATTATATGTGACATTTTCAAGATATAAAGTAATTAAATAACTGATGATTCTTTCTGTTATAAACTGATTACATTACAGATTTTATAAGAAAGAGTTTATAAGAAAATATATATTAGAACTAGACCTTACATGTTACTGAAATGCATATTTGAAAAATATAAAAAAGTACAAAAGTAATGTCCCAACAACATCAATTTTCGCTCATTACACTCAATATGAATAAAATTAAACAATCAGTTGACAACTACGAGTATATAAAGTGCATACAAAAGCTTTCTACCAAAGCTAGTCTTTTTGATCCTCTATCACTCTAATATCAAACAATCACAATTCAATACGCATAACACTAGAAATAAAAGGAAAAGATGCGTCTAAATTCGAAATGATATAGAACAAAACACAAAACTGAAGTACGCATCGGCCATTCACCTTACAAATGTTCCCCCAACACCAAATATACCCTCACCCTAATTTAATACCCCTCGCTGGCCCTCCCGTTGCCTAGCAACGCTGTTAAAGTGCAGCAACTACACGCAGCTTTTATTGTAAACAAAGATAAATCTATCCGTTTTTGAAAGCTTTCGTTGTTTTTCTGGTATGTTCTTAAATAAATGATAATAATGAGATAATATTGAAATGTATGTTATTGTAGTTTTACTCGTATATTATATATAAAATTTACTGGTAACACAAAAAATTAAAAAGAAAACAAGAAGTTTAGTCTTTAGAGTAAACTTTAGTCTTTACTTAAGTCCTATGTAAATTGAACTAAATATCGTGATCGTCACATATTATATTTTGAATGATTTCAATCATGAATGTGATTTTTAGTTCCGAATAATCGCGCTGATGGGATAATTTGTATGTTTGTATGTACATTGTTGTATATACATGATGTTTGTTACAAAATAATACTAACCTCACCTAACTTATTCTATCCTACCCCCATTCATGTGCACCCTCTTCCCAATTTAATTATTTAATATTATTCCCCTAGCAGGGTAGCCGTTGCTTAGCAACCCACGCGTAATGTTTGTTACCTACATCTGAAAGCTCCCTGGTATTAAGCCGAAAAAAATGCACCTGTTTTTACCTATATATTACATTTTCTTCATTGCTCGTGACTAAGCGCTAGTAATTCAGAATTGTTGTACTTTTAGTATGTAGTTAGTAATCTTGTAATCGTTTTGACTACTTTGCCTATCTTCTACCTACGACTTGCTTAAAGAAGAAAAAGCTATTTAGAAGATTAAAAATAATAATTAATTATTTTATTCTCAAAATAATATATTTTTTACCTAGTGTTTTCAGAGAGAGAACCTCCAATTAACACAATTCTATACGTTATACATTACTACGTATCTAGGCTATCAGTACGAAACACTATATAAGAAACCTTCACAGCATGTATGTACAGTGGTAGCCCAGTGGTAACCCGCTGGCGTGGACAACCGAGTGATGCGAGTTCATATTATCCGGGTCTCGCACCTTTGATATTTTCATGTGCGAATCATTTCTATCATGATTACCACTTGTCTCACGGTGAAGGAAAACATCGTGAGGAAACCTGCATATCTGAGAAAACCTAGCAAGTTTTCGAGAGACATGTGAAGTTCGCCAACACGCACTAGGCCAGCTCGGTGGACTATAGCTTGATCCCCTCGTACTGTGTGAGGCCCACCTGTGAGACGTTAATAGGGCTGAAGACAAGGTTATGCCTAAAACTTCATTTTCATTTGAACACTTCGTTTCATTTCGTTTAATAAAACCATTACGTTCGGTGTTTCTGTAAATACCAATATCTTTTAAAGAAACATAATTTAATAGAAATATTACTATTATTACTAAACACTTCTCGGCAGTTCAAGTCTCAGAGACTGTTATTAATGTATTTTGCTCCCTCGTACACGGGGATCCCATAAAATAAGGGTCGCACACCCATCTCAACAAAAATATCGATTTTCTTACCTTTACTGAAGAGGGTTCATTTGCGCGAAATGTATAAAATAGTAAATATGTTGGCTTCTTTTTGTAACCAAATTCGGTTTCGCACCTACTTTTGTTTTCTTTCATCAAAGTTATTTAATTTTTTTACGTTCTAGATACGAAGTCTTATTTAAAATTAGAGATTGGAATTAAGAAAATGATTAATAACTAATTAACGTAATAAAAATTAGTACTATTTCAATATATTTAATACATTGTTTTCAAATTGCGTACAATAATTGTCGCAGCTTTGGGGATGATTTTTTTTTGATATTTATTTAAAATTTAAATTTAAGCTACGCATGAAAAATATGAAATCGATTATAATGCCTATTAGAAAATAATGCGCTAAAAATATAATTTAGAGACGGATTGTGTAAAAGAGTGATTTAGTTGTAAATGAAACTGTTTTTATACATATATTTTAAAATTTCACCACTTCCTCGATTTAGTTCCTTTCATGTCATGTTCGTGTTTCGGTTAAATACAACATTATCGCAAATATTGAAGCATCATATCGATTTATTAGCATGCACTTTAATATAGACGACCATTTACGTATCTCGTATTACCAATATGTTGGTACATAAAATGAAGTATATTCGAATCTCACGAGGCTATGCTCTAAAATGCATTTACGGTGTATCACTTACCGGCCGCACGGCAAAATGATTTAGTTCCATTAGAGATTGAACCAACTTATGAAATATTGTAAAGAGTAATGCAATATTTCATTTATTTCTTGATAGACTCCAAGTTTATACTTTAAGTTTTAAATTCTGGGAGTTATTTTTTAATACTTGAGTTGTTTTTCATTTTTTTTATATTTTTTTTGTACATCGAAAAGAAAACATAAAAGGGTACCTTAATTATTGGTGATAACGACATTAAAGATAGTAGGTAAAACAAAAAAGTTTCATCTTTACATTTTATAAATTAAAAATAAATACTTAAGTAATATTAACATTTTAAGAAAATTCTGAGAAAAAAATAAACAATGTTTCTCTATAAATATTTACAATAATTAGTTGTTGTATTAGTTGTTGCCATAGATACTACGATCTTAATAAAGATATTATATTTTTGTCTTAAATAATAATTAATGTGGCTTACTTAACTACGCATAAGTAGGTTAAGTTGTTGATGTTATTTACGTGCAAATATACAGGAAACGCCGCTTGTTGGCTTTATTACTATAACAAAGCCAATAAGATTCTATAGATACTACAGTAACAAACATACACATCGACAAAATGTCATATTTGTATATATTATTGCGATTTTGCATATATTTAAACTATAAAACCTTATTCACATTATCTATTACGATTTCGAGTACCTTCCTACCTTCTTTATTACGTAAAATTCCTTCCGCATACATAACATTTCGAGATGAGTTTTATTTTCACATTAACCACTATTACAGTAGATTCGTATTCCACAGAGAGAAGCTATTTCGATTCACGGATAGAATATTGTAAGAATTCTTAATAAATAACATTCGTGTGTCATCTTAGTAGAAATATACTGAAAATGGATACTTACTTCCTTTTCGTAAGAAATATTATTTGCCACATGTTATGTTACGAGATGGCTCTCAGGAACTCTTGAGGCGCTTTGCTTGTGAATAGGGATAAACACAATATATGTTTTTGGAATATCGATAATTTTGTTATTATCGAACTTCTTTTTACTTTTCTCTCTCTCTCCCTCTCTCTCTCTCCCTCTCTCTCCCTCTCTCTCTCTCTCTCTCATTAGATTTCAAGTTATTGGTAACTTTGCATTTAATAATTACATAAGAAGTAACATTTCCAGATTCTAAAATGGAAATCCAGTTATAAGACAAATAGAAGTAAAAAAGCAAAAATAAATAAACGTATTTATCGTATTCAATTCGCCATTAAATATATTTTACTAAGGCAAGGCATAGTACAGAATGTGATAGTGAAATATTTTTTGTATCACCCCTTCTATAATAACTTGCTGTTAATATTGCAGCTCTCACATACATTCGGGATTTCTCAGTATATTTAAGATCCTATTTTTCCTTAACACGACACGACTATACACCTCGAAATATTATTTATTTTATCATCCTCTAGATATTATGCGTTATAATAAGTTCTTGAGCGTGTAACAAAATGAACTCTACCCTTTCGTCTTCTGTGTATGAAGCCGCCACGTTCCTTTGATGTTGAAAAATATTTAACAGTACTAAGATCGTATAATACATTTATTTGACACTTATTACAATGAATGCGTTGAATTGTCGTATTTTAATACAATTTTGCCTTTTGCGTTTTGATAAATAGCGATTACGATATTGCATTAAGAAATTTTTACGCAACAATATATTACAGATTTATGTAGTTATAGTAAATGTAGTAATGTTGAAACTTAATTAGTGTCTTTTCTCTTTCCAGGGATGCCGGTTTCCTGAAGATGGCCTCACGCACCCCGTCCCTTGAGTCGCTGCCCGGTGCCAACTCTATAGGTTCCCTGGAGCGTGGCTCCTTATCGCCCTTGACTTTGAGCGGATCCTCGCCACCTGCGAGTGACTCCGCCGTATGTGACCTTCGCGAATTCGACGGCCTCGATACCACCTGCGCAATCTGCAGAGAAACATTCGTCGACCCTAAAGTGCTCAACTGCTTCCACACTTTTTGTCGTGGGTGCCTTGAGAGAGAACAGACTCATCCCGACAAAGTCACCTGCGTAACTTGTCGTGTAGACAGCCAATTGCCACCTGCTGGTGTACCTGGATTATTGACCAATCTTGTTATTGCTGCGGCTGTAGAACAAGACGCTGACCTTCTACCTTCAGCTCGTCAAACTAGCTCACCCTCAGCTCGCTGTACCGGCTGTAAATCAAAAGAATCCGACGCTGTAGCGCGTTGCGTTGATTGTGCTAACTTTCTTTGTCCTAACTGCGTCATGGCACACCAATTCATGCATTGCTTTGAAGGCCACCGAGTTTTGGCCTTCACAGACCTAAAAGACGACAAAGGCATGCTTGGATCTTTAACAACAAGTGGAGACAAAACTGCTTTTTGTCCAAGACACAAAAATGACATTCTCAAATATTTCTGCCGTACCTGTTCTGTCCCAGTGTGCAAGGAGTGCACAATCATTGAGCATCCTGCAGCTTTACATGACTGTGAACACCTTTCAGATGCAGGACCAAAGCAATTAGAACTTATGCAACAAGCTGTTAACGAAGCAAAAACCAGAGCAACTGAAATAAGGCATGTTGTTAAAACCGTAGAGCATGCTGCAGGAAAATTACAAGTCCAATACCATAAAGCTCAAAATGAAATTAATGATACTTTCCAATTCTATCGATCCATGCTTGAAGAACGTAAACAAGAGTTATTGAAAGAGCTTGAAAGCGTGTTCTCTACTAAACAAATTGCTTTGACTGTGGTCGGGCAAAAAGCCCAAGAAACCGTTGATAAAATCTATCAGACGTGCGATTTTGTGGAACGATTGACGAAATGCGCAAATATCGCTGAAATTCTAATGTTTAGAAAATTATTAGACACCAAATTACAGTCTTTGATGAGCACCAACCCCGAGCAAAGTGTTCAAACTGCATGTGAACTCGAATTTGTTTCCAACTACCAAGCGATACAAGTTGGCGTTAGAAACACATTTGGATATGTACGCTCAAGTTCAGAAGCGAATGTTGGCCCAACTAAGCAGCCACCAATAGCGCGCCCCACAAACGGTTCTCTCTTAAACGGAGGTTCTTCTTCAAGTAGTAGCAGTGTAAATGGAAGTTCTGGCAGCCTTAACGGTGGCATTCATCTACCCACGGGACTTAATGGAGTCCTAGATCGCCCATACACAAATGGATTATTAGGCCCCACAAGCCAATCAACTTCGCCATTTGATTCAAATATCATCTCGAAGAGATTCAATAGTGCCAATACTCTTGGTCCTTTCTCAACCGCTCTTGGCGATATGAACTTAAACGGAATTAACCCTTATGAGAAATGGTCGAATGGTGGCTGCGATTCTCTTTTCCCTCCAACTACTACTGATCCTTACTCGCTTACGACAGCCGCGCATACGGATCCTATTCTTGACTTGACAAACAAATTGATTTCCACTGCCATTTTCCCGCCAAAATCACAAATTAAACGACAAAAGATGATTTATCACTGCAAATTTGGAGAATTTGGTGTGATGGAAGGACAATTCACGGAGCCCAGTGGTGTCGCTGTTAATGCTCAAAATGATATTATCGTCGCTGATACCAATAACCACAGAATTCAAATATTTGATAAGGAAGGACGATTTAAATTTCAATTTGGTGAATGTGGCAAACGCGACGGCCAACTTCTGTACCCAAACAGAGTAGCCGTAGTGCGAACATCCGGAGACATTATTGTGACAGAGAGATCACCAACTCATCAAATACAAATCTACAATCAATACGGTCAGTTTGTTCGAAAATTCGGTGCGAACATTCTTCAACATCCACGTGGAGTAACAGTCGATAATAAAGGAAGAATTGTTGTTGTTGAATGTAAGGTTATGCGCGTAATCATCTTTGACCAAGTCGGCAATGTTTTGCAAAAGTTCGGCTGTTCAAAGCACCTCGAATTTCCTAACGGTGTCGTGGTGAACGACAAACAAGAAATATTTATTAGCGATAACCGTGCGCACTGCGTCAAGGTATTCAATTATGAGGGTATCTACTTACGTCAGATCGGAGGTGAAGGAGTAACTAACTACCCTATCGGCGTGGGTATCAACGCTTCTGGAGAAATCCTCATTGCAGACAATCATAATAACTTCAATTTGACAATATTCACACAAGATGGCCAACTGGTTTCGGCACTAGAAAGTAAAGTGAAACACGCACAGTGTTTCGACGTGGCGCTAATGGATGACGGTTCAGTGGTGCTCGCCAGCAAAGATTACCGGCTTTACATCTATCGCTATGTACAAGTTCCGCCTATAGGCATGTGAGCCTTCCGTGACCACAAAAGATCGAATTGACCGACGAAGTATAAGCCAAAAATGGACACTTCAAAACGTATATAAACTAAATGACAATTTAAAACGGTTCTGGCCATTGGTGTCAATTTCTAAATAGGTGAAGTGATGATTCGTTGACAGTTTGAACTATAAGGTTACGTAAGTGCAAGTGTTACAATGATTGCGGCTGTCTCGATGTGATCAATCAAACTACGGCATATATTTTGGCGTGAGATCTCTGAAGCAATTATTCGTAAACAAAACTGTAATGAGATTAGTTGTAGTATTGACATTGTTATATGAGTACCTATTTGAAGAATAGAGATTATTCCGTTAGTTCGATCCAGTAAAACGAAAGGTTCTCGACCCTTATCATTTTTTGATCTATTGAATAATATTTTTTCATATCCCACATCGTTAAATTAGGGATGAATATTAAGGGCGTTTGTATTATTTAGCCCATTTGTTGGACCAATATTTTAACTATTATTACTTAAAATTGTTAGGCGTTAAGCGTGTGATTTTACTATAATAAGAGAGCATCGAGCGGTATTGTTGTTAGTTTTAAGTCTATTCTTCGGCACAATGGCACTTCCTGTTTTTAATTAGCACTTATTCTGTGTCGATGGAAAACATGATTATGAAACTAAGAAGTTGTTACATTATTATTAGGTAAGTGTTAAATTGATTGAGCTGATATGGACAATCTTCAGTTACTACCCCTTTTAATGTAGTTACAAAATTTAGAGAAACGTGATGTTAGGGGTTTTATCAATGACAAAGTTGACTGCGGCGTTCCTTAGGCATGTGCAACGATAGGCTCAATAGTAGACTTACTGCAGCCTCATTGTTGACTAGAAAACCAAATGACATTCATCACAAGATAGCAAGTGATCGAAAATGTTTTATAGACCTCAGTCAGTTACAAAACTACTTTTAAGTTTCACCGGTCTTTTGACTACATATAACCTTGAGTATTATAAAGCATTTTAGAGTATCGAATAGCGTTGGTTGTAGTTTTTATTCTTGAATTACTGGATTGTTGGAAGACAGTTTCCTGCATCTCGACCGTTGACGTCATACCGCCTAGTCACTGAGAGCCCACGAACCCATAATTCCTCAATTTCGTTGTTTTATTTTAACAATTAGTAACTTTGGTTGGTTATAATATTATTCGTTTTTATACAAATCTAAGTAGGTATTTGAATGTTTTTTTTACTAGTAATTGGACACGGTAGTAACTAGTAGAGCACTTTAGCAAATGGTCGTCTCGCTAGACTTTTTATTACTGATATTTTTTCTGAGATTTTAAAAGAGCACCACGTGTTTGCGCGTTTGCGTTTTGCTACTTACAGGAGTATTATTAGCTTGCTCGACATACAAAATAATTATACAATTTGTTATTCTGGTAAGATATTTTTTTTATATGAAAACAACTTTATTTTTGTAGCAGTAGTATTATACGGTGCATGTGTCGTTTACTTTCTTTGTATTTTATAAATATTATGCTATTATTATTTTTTATTACATTACCGTGTGTTTGAGTGTGCTAGCAGAATTATTTTAGTTCGATTTCATTAGTTTTGATTTCTTAGTGAATAATGATTTTTAGTATTTTTTTATTTGCTGAATCTATGACAATAAAGATCTGAAACGAGCCATCGCTCCGAGATCGGAGATCGTTTAATTAATTATCGATCTGCATAAGTTTACATTTAGTTTATGCGTTACAATGTGGTGATATTCTTATTATTAAATTATCTCATTTATATATTTACATAAAAATACATTGAAGCCACGTCACGGGATGATCGCACTTGCTCGCATCATCGATCGTTTGCATACCTGCTAACATGTGCCATAAAACCATGTTGTGATTTAATAAGTGATATTTAGTGTTGTTTGTAAATATGTACCATAAACTCCTGATATATTCAATTTAATCATAAGTAAACTGACAATCTTCTACGGTTTCGTCACTTCTACATGTTAGTGCATTATAGTTGACGTAACGCAATGAATTTTATCAACTTGCATGACTGATGAATTTACTGTTACTTTTTATTTTCTACATTGAATTTCAATAGCATCTAAGTTTAAGAATGTCGACTATATTTGCACTAACCATAGAAAGTTTAGGATCAAGCTTTTTAATGAATTTATAATTAATTCTTTTGCATTTTGCAACCCACGGTGCTAGCAGGGAGCCAATCATATTGACGTGTCTTCGATAGATTCCATCAAAATCGTAGTGCATTAGATTAGGTGAAGTAGAATTAATATCCAGACCTTAGTATCCAAATTTCAGTGATGAATCACCAATGATTTTATATATAGACTGCCCTGTTCCTAATAAATTATTATCTTTTGTAAGATCGGATACATATTGTATTTCACTTAATCTACTGTGATAATAAAGTAAATTGATTGTAAAATGATTAATTTTTGCCATCGCAATGTCTGCTTCGCTTCAGATTTTTTGGGCGTAAGACTAGCTTTTATTTTTAAGAACTACGGTGTTTACGATTAAGCCTATTTACTTCGATCGCCCTTAAAATCTGACGTTTTGCTACAAACATTTGGGCTTTGATTACTTAGAATTTACCGCCCAAAATGTCTTTCTTTGAAAATTACAGATCTATTGTAATTTCAACGAAATGATTATTTTGGTTTAAACATACGCTTCTACTTAATTGAAAATTTTCAACGTATTATATTTATATTAAGTACCTATAGTGTAGTGTATCGAAATTTTATGTAAGATTATGCAAATTATGACAACTACTTTTTCACATTTATGATAAAATCTGTGTAATCCATACTATTTAGTTACTTGTCATTTGACAATGAGTTAATTATCCTGAAATTATTTTAAGTTTTTTTTTGTTCAATTTAATTTACATTCACAATTATTTTTTTATTTCGCATAATATAAGTAATGATTTTAGTGGAAAACAATCCATTCATAAAATTGCATTTCTAAATCTGAGGACTGATTAAATTTGAAACATGTTTTGTCTTTAAATATATTTTGTCGATGTTTGTTGTTATAATTATTATATTTTTTTTAATTATTTGTATAAACAATTGTTCTTTAAATTAATGTACGTCGTTTTGTTTTGAATTATTTTTGTTGTATAATTGCTTTTTTTATAATAATACCAGTTCATTGCAGTTTTACAGTGTGTTTTATTTTTTTTTATTTGCCCGAGTAGCGTAGTATTTTGGTGAAGACTAATTTGGTCTTACTAAATTAGTTTTGACTGATGGATAAAGTTTGTGCTTTTGAATCGATATCTTTATAAGATAGCCTAAAACAGTCTGTGCCTTGAAGTTCTTGATATAATCAATAATAAATCCACTTCTACGCTATAGAACGATTACATCTAAGTACATGCAAAACAGCTTCTAAAATACATTGTGAAATTAACAAAAGATTCTCTAGCACAAACATGAGTGTGGTGATAGATTTTATGTGTGTGTGAAAATTTATGGATTCACATGTGTGCATTTTTATAAGATTTCATTTGAAACAGTTGGTGTTGGGGAACAAATGTTGGCATGAGATTTGTAAGTATTGCTTTAGATTTAATACACACCTTAGAGAGGCAATTGCCTAAAGCTCTTAGTAGTGTTTTATTGCACAATACAGAAAATTGCTTAATCAACGAATTTTAAAAACGAAAATAAGTACATTGAACAATGGCGCTGATCTCAGTCGATTAGGCGGTAATCATCTTCATTTCACACGAAATATTTCTAAACTACATATTCTTATGAATGTAGGCTATAATTCTACGAGTTAAGATCTAATTGTATTCTAAAATAAGTAACTTTAATATCCCGACTAAGCTTTACTTTTTTACGAGTAGTTGAGACCGATCTAGGACTTAACGGATCCAATTTTCCATTTCCCTTCAGCAGCACTGCTTCTAAGGTTAAATTAATCGCTAACCTAATAAAAAACACTATTTCCAAGTCAATTACTCTAGGGAACATTTTACTACTTACTAGCACCTATTAGTGTAACGTAAGCACGAGTTAGGCTTACAATATTGTTTATAATTTTATACTCTGCAAATTTCTTAAGATTAAAATTAAGACACTCAGATTCGTTTATATACTTCAGTAAAATCATCAACAAATGTTTTATCTCAATATTGGCGATTATTATTAAATTTGAAAATCTGTTTCTGCTGCCGGCCACTTTCGTACCCACAATTACAGTTAATGCTGCTGTTTCCTCTCCCTGTGTTCTAACCTTCATCTTCTTGCCTTGCCTACGGTATCGGTAGTAATCATTATCATGATAAGGTCTAATTGGGAATTTTCGATCACCGAAGAGCTTTTAACTTTCCGAATTTCAGTAACAATTTTTGTGTAAAGAATAAATGGCGGATGATCGCTTATTAACAGTTAGGCCTAGTGGTCTGCGATGATCATTGATGAAATTTCAAGCTTTTACTTAGCCCCATCATAGCCTTTTTACTCATTTGGCTAAATTACCTTTGCAACCGAAATCCCACAGGAAGTGTATAAAATGTAAATATATTTAGATTAACTACATCAGTAGTTGTATTTTTTAAGTATAAGGAATGCCGGGACGTGTACAAGATGAAGAGGTTTGGATAATCAATTTGCAAATTGAATAAGCGTGAAAAAGTGTGTATTTTTATAATGAAAATTATGATTCAATGATAGATATTTCTAATATGTTATTTAGGAGTGAAGGTATATAAGAGCGATTGCAAACGTTTGGACAAGGCTCGATTTGTTGAAAAGTAGGGTTTGAAATATGAATTCAGAAGGATTAGTATTGTCTTAAGGATTAACATTAACCATATCGATAGCTATACTCTTAAAATATTGTTTGAAATCAATAATTTCGTAACAGTTATAAATTCACCTGTTAATGTATTCATCATGGTAGAAGTAATGTATCAATGTTAGCTTGTCAGATTGTATGTGGTTGACAATTTGGTCACTTATTATATTACTTAGTAGAGCGTCGTTGAATTTTATAGAACTTAACGATACGTTGATGTATAATACGGATTTGTAAATAACATTTTCGCTTCTACGTTCGTTCAGACTCCGGTTGTCACAGGCTAGCGTACATCCAGTGATTCAAGCATTTGACCCCAGATTCTTACCAGAAACTTCCCATCGCTCACATTTTTGAATACAAATGATTCACGCGTTTGTGTCACTGAATGTACCGCCGTCGCAAACGTGATCAATTGCTCAGGAATTGCATTAGTTTTCTCATTGTATTTTGATAATTTACAATATTTTCTATCATCGCTTCTAAGAAATTATATTAAGCGGCGATGTTGTATCATTGTTGAATTTAATTAATTCGCTAATCGATATATAATTTAGTGAATTGTGCACAGAATGTTGGTATTTCACTTAATTTTTGAGATATTTTCTTAAACGTGATGCATGCAATGATTTACTGCATTTAATGACTGAAGTTGAGTTTTTATAAGTCTCGGACATTGTGTAAAGCGGAACAAATTTGCATCCGCGATTAAGGCGCGGGGCTCGAAGAAGTCTTAGATGCTAGATCTAGGTTCCGAAAAGCAAAGTTGCTTCCGTTTCTACGCAAATTGTCGAAATTGTGATTGTTGTAAGTTAAGGTGAAAGTAACAAAGCACATATGAGCACAAACCTTCCATCCTCAAAGATAACTACGCTGAATGTTTTGATTGACTCACGTTTGAATTTATGATACATTTTATTATAAAAAAAATAAAATATTTTACTATCGCTTATGTTAGTTGAGACGTTTGCAAATAAATAGTATTTATTTTCCAGTAATTCTTAAAAACAAAGATTTGGATATTATCTTAGCGTATTTTTAATGGAAGTATGAATTGTACTAAATTATTGTACTTAGATTTAGATTAACTTATTCTGAGTTCTTGTCCCTTCTAGTTTTATGGCAGTCCGTAGTGCGTTATGCTCTTCATAGAGTCGCTCGTCTGTTTACCGCACTTGAAGGCTCGCGGCAACAGATGAGAGGCTCAAGTTATACGTTCCATTTGAGGATTCATTTCCCAAAGTGTGTTAGGTAATTTAATATGTATAATCGTAAGGGTGTGTGATTTTAGTTATCGATAAAGTTTTTATACACGGAAAGATTCCAAATGGAGTTGGGGAGACGGCATAGTAAATTACATATCAAAGTAATGTTTCTTATTAAAAGGAGAAGGCGAGAGTAGGAAATGGTTAGTGAAATAAAGTATAGCGCTGTTTTTAGTTCGACCTACAGACAATATGACAGTTTCTGATGTTGAAAGTTAAAGGTTTAATAGAGAATTTTTTCACAAGTTGAAACTTGACATATCATCCACATAGTGGTGTCATTGATATACTAAATTAATAGTCCAAATTCAGGTTTCGTAGGAAATGTTTTTAAATAGTGTGATGATTGAATGGAGAGGTGGATAGACAATTTGGAATCTTTCTCATTGAAGCTAGTCGCCAAAGAAGTCGCTTTTAGGTAATTAAATGTTATCGTAATATGTGTATGCACGTAAGTTTAAACTTAGTTATACGATGCTTAACTTGTCCACATAATTCGATTTTACACACATAATTAATGCCATCCTGCCAGAATATGATAAAAACACAATGCTTATGAACTAAATTTATATTATATCCTACTTAGCGTACGATGTAGTGTGTATTTTTAGATATTGCATTGTCTATGTTAGATTAGTATTTAAGACACCTTGAGCTTTGAACAGTCTGTCACGATATTTTTTACAAATGTATCGGTAGAGCTCTCCCTGTGCTCTCGACTAGTCACGATAGGGTAAGACGATGTTTCACTAAAACTCCAAGCACTTTCATTTGCACGACTTTTCGATAGCCGAAAGATATTCGTGCGTTCGCGAGCATCGAGAGCTTCAAAACTGTACATAAGGCCCGTCATTAGAATAATGGCATCTGTAAAAGGTAAATGTAACTCAGTAATATTTACTATATGTACTACTGAAACACCATATTGCGCCGTGGCCTTATATTTGAAAGGATATTTTATTCCTTTGATAAAAAATATGAAACTCAGTTGAATTTTGTACAGAATTAAGTACTTCTATGTTTCACATTCATGCATAACATGTAACGTAAGCTAATTATTGTAGTAGCCCATGTATAGACTAGATGTTGCCGTAGCGGTCTGTGTAGATGTAACTACATCCTAAATAATGTAAGTCGTTGATTTCAATACTTCGATTCGTGCATATCCCCAACACTTGATAATTGTTACCTACATTAGTTACTTCGAGACTGTTCAAAATATACTCAATCGAGTTTTCTCTAAGGGAAAGGGCTGTTTTAGCAGATATTTTTGATACAATGAGGATAATCGAAGGGAAACGATCTTGTATTGTAGATAAACAATTGAATTCGGTAATGGGTACTTTTGGATACTCCAGAATTGAGGGGTTTTCCAAAATTCACCGAAGTCTTCGCGGGTTTGTTGAGTGTCATCGTCTAGATGATCTGTTTTCTCATCTCTATGTCATAAGTGAGTATAATACATTTAATGTTACTGAAACAAAAACAATGTTGTTCTTATAAGGAATGCGATGGAATTCGCTGATAACTTGTTGTTTTCATATATTCGTAATATTTCCTTTATTTTTTGTACTCTTTAGTGTTAAGATAATTATAAAAAACTATTCAATGTTGATTACTCTAAAACCAATAATGTATGTATTAAGGTTGGTATAATTAGTTTCCCCGAGAGCCTTACTAGTGAAGAAGCCTTTTCCTTAGACAGTTAATCTTTCCTATTTCACGTTTTTAATTGTAAAATGTATGAGCAATGTGGACAACAACAAAACAGTATGAACGAGTACGGTCTTGATATGACGAAAATTTAATACAACTGTTTAAATATCATATGTAATCGTCATCTACGTACTCTATTCCTCTTCTATCCTTGAAATAGCTATTCTTATTTTCAAATTACAGTTTACCACTGAAACCTCACGCACACTGCGTGCTAGTTCAGGCCTAGTGATGATTTAAGATAAATTTAAGGATTCATAATTTCTTACTTAGATTGTATGACTCAATTTTAAGACTGATCGCAGAAAAATAAAAAAAATACCAAAAAAAAAAGACAACCTGATCCTGTAATTGTTTTGCATCGGTTATTTACCACTATCATTTCACTCATCAGTATTCAGATGACGAAGTGAATTCGGTAGAGTATTTACGTAAATCGTTAGCCAAATTTGAGTAATGGAAAATTGATTTCGTCATCTGAGCTGTGTCATGTACGTCTTCTGTCGACTTTCTGTCTTCTATTTCAAATGACGATGGTAAAACACGACGAAAGATTGGTGAAGATTTAATAACCCATGGTAATGTTAACTTTAAATATGTTGGCGTTACTGTTGAAATTGATGGATAAAAGAAAAATACTATTTGTTGCCAAAGTGTTGTTAGGGGTAAACGTGTAGTTATAAAAATCGGTTGTCACATGCATAATTAAGTTGTTCTTGAGTGGTATGAGATTAAGAGAGAAGTTGAAGAATATTTCCAATGATATATTTTTTCATAATGAACTTGAATGCTAATCGATACTTAAGGTTTATATCTGTGTAGGATTTAAATTTAATGTGTGGTATAAATATATCGTTGCCACGATTCGGTCTTATATTGAAAGATGTCCATTCCATAACTGGCCAGTTGGTATATGATAAAGAAACTCAGAATAGATGGAAAGACAAATCGTGGCAAATGATTTAGTTGTTTAGTGTTCATGTTACGTTAGATTGTATTCGACAGTTCTGCCGGTCGTTGTACCAAACGAATTCACCTGTTTCCGCCTTTAATGCACATCTCACGTCAAACCCACTCTTATTTAATGTTACAGTTTCATAAACAATGAAAATTAAAACGATGTGTTTTGAATTGTTAAATTCTAATTTATTATTATTTATTATAATTAAATTAAAAAGCTAGTCAGTGACGTTTGGTTAAGTCCAGCTTGTAGCGGTGGCTTGGCAAGATATCCAAGTAAATGAGTGTCTTGCGGTTTTTCACTACAAGTTTAGTTCGATGATAAGTTGAGTGTAACTATTGGTAATTTTATAATGTATTACGATAATTGTGTTTTGTCGAAGTTAATGCTTCATTCTCTAGTCACGAGCGACACTGAATGTCAATGTTTTTCTTTAACGATTATTTCAGGTGTTACAGCAATTAAAATGGACATTTTAAACACGAATTCTACTTACTCGTAAACACAAAAAAAAAATATGTCGTCCATTACAGTTTTACGTGTTGAGTTTTTACCAAACCCTGACTATTTATTCTATTTATCACATCGATTTATCCGATCACGATAATTAAAGTAGGCGATTCTCAAACGTGTAACGGGACAAATAAAATTTTTAACTCGTTTTTTGGGATAAAAAAACATAAATTTTATTTTGTTTTCTTCTTAAGTGATTAGGACTTTAGTTACCGTGATCTTAATTTGACGAACTTAACTTTACAAAAAGGACATTGAAATTTACCACTTGTTTGCGGTTTATGTAATAAGTAATATTAAGGTTTTGTTTCATAATTTTGATTTAGTTGATAATTTCCTTCTTCCGATTGTAGTTGATTTGATTGTTCCCGTGATTTTTTTGCTTGTATTTAATTTTATGACCACTAATTTATTTATAATGTTGAGCTAAATGTTGGAGCTTGTATCTATTTGAAATATTTTCATAATATGTAATATTAAAAAAAACCTAAAAAAACTACGCTAAATAAGTACATAAAACAGCTACATAAAGTATGTTAAAAAATCTCATATTCAAGTACAATCATGCACAGAAATCTTAAATTAAAAAAATATTTTAAATAAATAAAAACAATTAATCGACATTTTTACCATACATAATAAAGATAAACGCAATGGCTTCGAGATTCCCATATTAACACCATCAAACGAGTTCCTTCATTGGCTCAACATGGTGTTAGAACTATTTATTCTGGATTTGATTTTATACATTCCATAATTGTATTGTTAATTTTGAAAGTGTGGGTTAGACAACCAGTTTCAAGTTCCCATCGCCCCATGCTTCGGGAAGACACTTACATATTTGTTATTCAGGTAACGTAAGTTAGAAGTAAGAATTGATAAATAATATCTGATGATAAATTTACTTGTATGTTGTATTAAAATGAACACGAAATAAAGAAAGTGGTTTGAAAACGTGCGTTTTATTTAATTAGTTATAGTTTTTTCCACTGATATTACTTTGAGCTTATAAATTAATTCTAGATATTTTAAATTTATACTACCTCAATATAAAAAGGGCTTCTTGCCTTGTTTGTTTGTTTTTTTTTTTTGGTTGGAACTCGTTATCTTTGAAAGTACCAGTCCAAGGTGAAATTATTTATTAAGAAATCAGGAAAGTAATAAACTATATAAAGTCCTTAACTGCACTAATCTACATTGTATATAGTTAGCCTACGATATAAAGGTATAGAGAGAAAACTTGTTGCCAATCTCAGTAATATTAATTGTTGAGACAATAAGCTTTTTTGAATTTAAAAAAAAAAAACTTTAAATATATACTAATATTATGAGGCTATTTAAAGAGTTTGTTTGAATGCGCTAATCCCAGGAACTTCTGGTTCGAATTTAAAAAAACCTTTTAGTGTTGGATAGTAGTAGTTTATATAATACGTCAAACCTAAGAACTTGACTTCCGATTTTTTAAAATGCGGGCGGAGCCGCGGGAAATGCTAGTAGATTTATATGATAAGATAGGATTTTCTCACTATCGATACTAGGGAGGAGGAGGTCCACGTAAGCTGGAGGCAGCCGTCAAGTTCCTGCCGCCATCTTCAAGCATGCTGATTGCAAAAAAATCTTCCAAAATAAGGGATTACAAATAGCTTTACAAATTAAGAATATTAATTTATTTAGATAAAATATT
The DNA here is from genome assembly GCA_951802675.2 of Boloria euphrosyne. Classification (NCBI taxonomy): domain Eukaryota; kingdom Metazoa; phylum Arthropoda; class Insecta; order Lepidoptera; family Nymphalidae; genus Boloria; species Boloria euphrosyne. The sequence goes on from OX637891.1 coordinate 8,691,740, forward strand.
AGGAATTATTATGCAAATGTAAATTTTAAAAATATTTAAAGTAGATAGATACATAGTATTAGAAGCAAATGCATTTGACTGATAGAATCTGAAGTGAAGTATGATTTTATTACAAAATCGAGTAGTTATACCAGTAGGTCTAGGTTCGAATCCCAGATAGACAACTTTAATTTATTAGGTCTTTCTTAGGTGTTAGGAATGTTGAGTTTAAAAGTCAATAACATTTATAGTAAAAAGTATAAAATATATACTTATGTAATAAAACTTTTACGTCTAACTTAAACAACTCTAGAAAAATGTCTTACAAATGCAAAATACCATATTTTAATGAAAACAAAACTATTTCTATTGATTTTTAATCAAACATTTGTACAAAGTAGTGGAACATCAAGCTACTACAAGTAATCTGCAGTTAAATTAAAATCCAAGTTACAAAATCGTAAAATTTACTGTACGATTAAATTAACTTTAAACTTTCTCACTACTGTTACACTGTTCTTTAACATTACTTAGTTTTCTGGGTACTTAACTACATTCTTGACTTAACTGTGCTCTATAAGAACTCTATCAGAAACTTTTTATAAGTACGAATTTTGGCCAAGACATAATTTTATTTATAAAAATATTCCTGTCATTTTGTTTGTCCGCGATAAACTCCGAAACTACTTATTTTATATTCACGTTTTTTTTTCAAATGTATGATTTGTTGTAACTTCATGGACAGAATACTTTTGTTCAATTTTTTAATATTTCAATAGAAAAATTAACAGATAACATTCATTTCATTCATATCTTGAGTTATTTTTCCTGAAACGGCTACTAGCTAAAAATTCTACACTCGACCCAATATGCAATAACTGCCTAGCAACAAATTCAAATTCAAAATATTTTATTCAGCATGAAATTAATACAATTTTTTACTGAACGTCATGAGTTTACTACCAGTTCGGAAGGAAGAAGCCACTGACCTGAGAAGAACTGGCGAAAGAAACTCAGCGGGACTATTATATTTTTTTTACGGGACTTATTAAATATTAAATTGAAATGAACAATAATGCTATAGCTTGAAACAACCTGGTGGCGATCACATCATTCCCAAGGCGTACTATCTTCTAAAAAATCGTTAATCGTATAATATCCTTTAGTACACAAACGTTCTTTCACAATTTTTTTAAATTTGGCAATAGAAGCTTGTTGAACATGTGGCCGTACCTGTTGATACATAGAAATATATTATTACTTTAGGACATAATATGAATAGTGATAGAAACATTGAGTTCTTTATTTTACGTGTGCACATCAAAAACAATTTTTAAAAAATTGTAAAATATATAGTTTTATCCAAAGTAATATATCTCATGGAATCGAACCAGCTACCAAATTGGGTCTGACTGTCAACATAAGTTAAAACAGCTGAACGGATTTGAGTGTCGAAAAAGTTATAATAAACTCGAATTTATATTTATATCGAATTATTATAGCAAAGCAAGTGATCTCTGAATAGAATTCTATTGTAAAGGTTTTCATACGATCTGACATACAAGATACACAGTTATAAAAATGGGACACCCCAATTTTTTTTAAGATACTTAAGAAAGACGGTCTTAAAAATTTGTTTTTCATTTTAATAAGACGTAATACAAAACGTGTTCTTCGAAGTCTTGAATGAACATAAATAATTCTACATTATTAATAATCAAAAAAAGCAATAAAAAGTTTTAAAGCTCAAAACGAAGTTCCGTGTACCTCGTAATGTTGCAGTTGCAGTGGACGGGTAGTGACGTCACGCCTCGCATAAGTCACGTGCGGACTTGTGGCTTACTTGTGACGGACATAGCTAGTGCACTATTAACTTTAGGTAATACTATATCATTTATATGCCAGTCTGTTTGACACAGTATATTTATTATATTCAGAAGTCATTTGTTAATTTCTATTTAATACGAAAAGGGTCTAGCAGGATAAGGTAGGGTCAGCGGCCCCAGAAAGATATTCTGAAAATAACTTTTGTGCTAACATTGGTGAGATACAAATGTACCATTGCCACAATTTTAGCTTCTCATGTCGCTGCGTTTAGGAGATATTTGATCAAACAGGCGCTAGAGCGGGTATTTTTTAAAACTGATTTTTTCGAAAACTATTACAGCTACACTAATGAAACAAAAACTATTTATTAGAAGAAATGCTAGTGTATATTATATATTTTTTATAGATTTTTCCTATTGTATTTACTATTTGAAAAATACAAAAAAAAATGTTTTTCATCATTTTATTCATAGTTCACGCAAAGGCACAATTATAAAAAAAAATATATAATGTAGCCCACTACGTCTAGTATTACTACCCGAAAATTCATAAATATAAAATGGATGCAACACTTCCAAAAAAAACGTACTCTCTACTAAAACCTCTTATGATGGTCATAGGGACTAATGATGTTACACTTATCCTTTGACTAGCGACTCTCCCTGAGCCCGATCGGGCTCGTCCCTAGGTACGTTCTTACGGTTAGTATAGATATCTCAGATATGAGTTTTCTTACATTTCAAACCTAAAATTAGGCACATCAGTTCAGTTGTTAAAAACGTCAATTTATTTTTGTACATATGTAAAAGTATTTTATAGTATCAGAATACTTAAAATTAAATAAATTAAAGTATTATTTATTTTATTGCAAAATATATAATTAAAACATAGTAATAAAGTAGTATAATAACGTACAATAATAAAGTATAAGTATTATTATTCGTCATCAATGTCCTCGTTAATAACTTCGCAAGTCTCTTCTAATGTATTCGTAAATACATTGGATAATGCTTGTGCTGGACGTAATATACGAGAAAGATATCGGGCATATGATAAATAATAAATAACTGCAGCTGTATGAGAGCAACATCCCACTGTTCTAAGACCATGAGGACAATTGCAACAATACCGGCATATGCTTTCAACTGTCGTTCCCCTTGGCACGTATTCTATATAAACATAATAATTTTTGTGGTTGACATGTCTTGATCTAACATCAAGTTTTAGTATATTCGTTGTGGTTTTACAAAACTGTATTATGAGGTTGCAGTTTTCATCCATAATATCCGCTAAATATGACACAGCTTGTGAGAGTTGGTAAGAACCAGTGAAAAACATAATAAGTTGTTCCTTGTCCAATTGAGGAAAATCTAGAATTTCAGATGATATAAGTTGTTTAAAAGCTGACTTTCGACGATTCCATTTTTTTTCTATTACTTCGTCACTTAGAGTATTTACAGTACTCATTCTATTCTGCATGTACTCAAGCACCTCGTTATTTTTATGGCTATCTGAATTTAATCTCTGACCATACTTGTTTTGTAGAAATCCAACAATTTTACAAATAATTTTCAAATTCGGTATAAACTTGTTGTCTAAAGAGTTGTGTAAAAGGCGATATTTTTGGGCTATTGCACCATGAACTGCTTCTACAACCCATCTCAATTTTGTAACTCTTCTTGATTCGTTAGCCTCTTCCGTTGTTAATTGGGTCCTGTTTCCTTTTAAGGCTGGCATAAGTACTGTATAGCCTTTACTTTGTAGAAAATCAACAGCATCGCGAAAACCACGATCTAGAATAAAAATATCGTTTGGTGATAGTAATGTCTGTAAGCCACTAGAGTCTTGTAAAATAAGTTTCAGTATTGAAGCGTCGTTTTGAGTACCGTAAAATGGTCCTGCAAAGTCTATGATATAACCGTTTGTTGAGTAGATAGTGAATGGTTTGCAAAGATTCATTCTTTTCTGTCTAGAAAAAGATTTTCTTTGATAAAAATTATTTTGACTTTTTTGATGTCGTATGTAAGTACCATCGCAAATAATAACAAGTTGGTTATCAGATAGATTTAATAACTTCTTTGCCGCATTGGATGTATTAGAAATAAGATTGTGGCGTGTAATAGTACTATAACTAAAGTATTTTGGTAATATATCTCTTTCAAAACCTTTCAAAATGTCGTGAAAAAATTCTGATACATATTGTTCATATTGCAAGCCCAAAACAGCAGCAATGGTTTTATTTGAATTTCCTGTTCTTAATTTGAAAAGAAAAATAATTAAGGCTTGCGTAACAGTCCGAGTGCTTGTATTTCTCATTGAAGGTAGCATATTTTTAAGCTTGGTAATTTTTTCCCGATTAAGGCCAGTAAGAGTTTTAACTTGATTTTCTGATAATCCATTTTCCATACGGTCGAATAATGTTAAGTTAGATGTTTGGGAAAGTAAATTCAGAAAAATAACTAATTCTGATTTATTTATTTTACTTGTATTGGAACTAATGCATAAGCGTGACAAATCATCTTCGTAAATTCTATCACCAATAATATGTTTACTGCAGCAACGATCACCATTGGGTATAAAAATCATTTTTCTTGCAAAAACATCACATCGCGTTTTAAGAGATATTACTCGCAGATTTTCTTCTACTCGACATATTATGCAGAACCGATGTGTTGATACTACTCGTGGAAAAGGCATTTCTATATAATCATCTTCTTCAGAGCTAGTAATGCGACACATAAAGTCATCTTCACTTGTGTCTACACGTTCAAATGCAATAGAATCATTGTTTCTAACGGTACCACTCACAGTAGGCTTTGGAGTTAAAGTTGCCTTTTTATAGGAAATTAAACGACATTTGTTGCATATTATGTCATTTATTGAAATATACTTCTTGAAACAATCGCTGTATGTTTTAGCTTCATTTTCAGTTTTAATAACTTTTCTATACTTGTTATCTTTGCGTAAGAACTTAGAACAATTTTTACATTTACCAGACATATTTCGTTACTCACTAACAAAAAACAAAAGAATCCAAGACAATAATTGTAAATGAATTACTGTACGGTATAAGAGAGACAAGTAAACAAAACAATACACACAAGTGAGCGACGCGAAACGACAACTTTCGACTTGTACGAAAAAAGCGCGAAAATGATTTTGACTTTCGCGCTTACACTTTTAACTACTAGGTATGTAGTTTTTTTTTGTAATGGCTTAGAATTGCGTTAATAGACGCAATACATACTGCCAGTGACGTGTTTTATGGAAGACAAGAATAAGTTTTGAAAAGAGAAGAGAGTGAAAATAACAGTATGAATGAGTGATCGGTAATTTATTTAAAAAACCTCATATAATATTATGAGGTTTTTTTAAATTTACAGAATAAAAAAGTTTAATCAAAAGAAAAAATGTATTGTCATTATACTACTTACTCGTACTATAATGACTGTCATAAGAGATACGGAATTATTTTTTTCGAAGTGTTGCATCCATTTTATATTTATGAACTTTCGGGTAGTAATATTAGACATAGTGGGCTACATTATATATTTTTTTTATAATTGTGCCTTTGCGTGAACTATGAATAAAATGATGAAAAACATTTTTTTTGTATTTTTCAAATAGTAAATACAATAGGAAAAATCTATAAAAAATATATAATATACACTAGCATTTCTTCTAATAAATAGTTTTTGTTTCATTAGTGTAGCTGTAATAGTTTTCGAAAAAATCAGTTTTAAAAAATACCCGCTCTAGCGCCTGTTTGATCAAATATCTCCTAAACGCAGCGACATGAGAAGCTAAAATTGTGGCAATGGTACATTTGTATCTCACCAATGTTAGCACACAAGTTATTTTCAGAATATCTTTCTGGGGCCGCTGACCCTACCTTATCCTGCTAGACCCTTTGAATTTAGGTAATTGATTTGGGTCATTCATAGCTTCACTATCACTACATATTATAAAACAAAGTCCTCCGTCGCGTCTGTCTGTCTGTTCACGATTAACTCAAAAACTACTACACAGATTTTCATGCTGTTTTCACCAATGGATAGAGTGGTTCTCGAGGAAAGTTTTAGTATATAATTTGTCAAGTTATTGTATACATTTACTAGCGGATCCCATGGCTAAATCTAGGAATAAGCCCGGGCGGAGCAAAGGCTAGTTGCTAGTTAAAGATTACAGTAAAAAACGAGACTACACTACTTAGACCTTATACCTTTGTTTAATTAAATAAAGTTAGTAAGCTTCTAATGTTGCCAGTTGCCACTTGTTGTAAAACTACCTCGTATAAATTATTTATTACTTTGTCATCAGCCCTTTTTAACGTATGTTATGTACAGTACGAGGGGGATCAGTATAGTCCACCGCGCTGGCCTAGTGCGTGTTGGTGGACTTCACATGTCTTTCGAAAAGTTACTAGGTTTTCTCAGACATGCATGTTTCCTCACGATGTTCTTCGTAATCATGATAGAAATGATCGTACATGAAAATATTAGAGGTGCGAGTCCCGGATTTGAACCCGCATCACTCGGTTATCCAAGTGAGCGCGTTACCGCTGGGCTACCACTACCTTATGATGTCTATTATCTTCAAATAAAACGGATCCAAAGGTCATCGGTTCGAGACTAGGGTCGGGTCAAGTTCAGCTATTAAATATTTTTTATATTTATTGAGAAATTTTCTTAGTTACATTCGTAAGCCATACAACTAAAGCGAGGTCCGACACAGAACCAAGGCTTTAAGCTCTGATTATAACACTCCTAAGAATTTCTTGGCAAAAAAAACGAATACCCACAAACGACTCGACACGAGACATGAACCCAGAAGCTTCTAATCTGAAATCTATTAAATGCCACTAAACTAACGAGACAATCTAATTTATGCTTAACAGCCCTTTTGTAATTAAGATCTGAGGATACTTCATATTATGTTAAATTCCATTAAACCGTACACGTGCAAGGTACAGAGCTTGTCAAAGGAGTAAATGTATATATATGTACAATGTACATATATATACTCGTAAATAATAGTCAGAGAGATTAATCTTACTATATAAGTATTAAGTATATCTACGAGTATATATATAATAAAATTCTAACTTGTCGAATCTGTACATTGAATATTTTTGGAAATTCTTATTGGAATAGAAATTATTATCAAAACTGAGGCCGAATCTATAGTTATTAGAATTTTTGTACGTTTGTTTGTTTGTCTGTCTGTGATCGCATCACGAGAAAACTACTACACAGATTTTGATGAAATTTAGTACGATGATAGCTGTTATCTGTGTTAGAATATATAGATACTTTTTACTGCTGGACAATATCTTATTTATGAGAAATCTCAAGTAAACTTTAAAAACTGGCTGTAATCACACGTTATGTGAAATCTAAGAATTTATTTCTGTAAAACGCGAGCAGAGCTGCGGGAAATGCGAAATGAAATGAAAAGTTTTTTATATAATTTGGTTGTTATGTACGAGTATATAATGTAAAATATATCTATCTACCGAAATAAGACGAGGGATTAATTTACTCTTTAGACTGTCTAAACAATTTATATATTTAAGAAAACACGCAATCTTTACTGTACATACAAAAATATTTTAACTTAGTTAAAAGAAAATTACATTACATTGAATATTTTTTGTAAAATCTAATTGAAATCATTTTCGATACAGAGGCCGAATCTAGATAATTTTAAAAAATTTTGTCTGTGTGTCTGTGACCGCATCACGAAAAACTACTGGACGGAATACGATGAAATTTATTGTGGTGATGGCTAGTTATCTACTGAGGCACCTCTATGAGCAATATTAGATGAAAGAGGGGGATAAACTGTTCATTCTGTTCCTGCTCCATTTTCGACAATTCTTCTTGAAATGAGTAAAATTAGATAGGATACTTTTTACTGCAGAAAAATATGCGGAGATACTTACCAGTCTGATATTGGTAATATCTAGAAAAAAGTAATAAATTTACCACTCTAGAAACTACAAAAATGCGGACATGTCCATCCAGCGGCGTCTAGTCTAGAAAGATGAAAATGTTTTGACTGAACAAAGTTAAAGTCGGATCGAGTAATATAGTTCATCGACTTTACCCAGCAGACTGTGCAGACCACGTAGCGACGGCCTCCAAAATTCATGACCTCTTTTGAAGTGTAAACCTACGCCTTAGAGGAAATGTTGGAAATTTAAAACGTACAAAATATTAACAATTTAAATTTTATCTTCAAAAGCATGTTACGTTTAAAATTCCATGTTTGTTATTTACTTTGATTATTTATTTTTCTATAAATTATTACATTTATTAAAAAATTGTATCTTACATGTACTTACTTATAGAACATAATTATTCTAATACATACTTATAACATTCTTTTTTTGATTTAACTCATTTAAAGATTAAAGGTACCTGTTGTACCTACGCCTACAAAATAAAAAAAATCTAAATATTCTTTATTCAAATAGACTTTTACAAGTTCTTTTAAGTTCTACAATTATCATGTTGTATTTAATATCGAAATTACTACAGTTTTCATGAAACAATTGTATTTACTGTATTTTTTCCTAAATTTTATTAATTTCTTGACTTTGGTGACTAAAATAAACATAGTATAGTGCAAATTTATACTTATTTTACTAGTAAGACAGTACTTTACTCTCATAACTAAGCCTCTTCTATAGGCTCGAAAGATATAGAGGATTTACACATTTTCCAACTCCTGCTACTTAATTTTTTTCACTTCAGTAGTTACCCCAAAACCAGGTTCATACAAATTCCACAAAGTCAGTAAACTCACGAATTGCCTCTTTTAATCTATTTTGTATAATTTATGACTAAAACAAAGTGTGCTAGATCGCGGTACCAAAGCACTGAAATATGGTAAATGCAATGTGTTTTCACAATGCTGAGTTACTGCTTGAAGTCCATTCACTTGATTTTCAAACTAACGGAACTGCTTTTTCTACATTTATTTATTTCCCATATGTAAACAGATACAACAAAGAGTTACGATGCTCGACCGACGGCTTTACGTGTTCTTCGAGGCCCGAGGGTAGAACTTCGCCAACTTCCCAGCTCTGATCTGTTTCTAAGACTATGTATCTTCAGACAAACTCAATAAATTGACTTGTCCCGGCTCTCGAACCCAGGACGCCACATCTGCAGCCATATATACGAGTCACCACTACACTAAGGCAGAGCTTATGTACAAAAAATTAAAGCATTAAACCAAAACTTAAAGCATTCGAAACGTCGGGAACTAAAAATCAAAATAAATACGCGACAAAATCCGAAAAGGTAGTTTCATTTATAATACTTATAAGTTATTCTTCTTTTCTCGAGTATTCACTCAGTGCCTATATACTACTCCAGGTAAAATTCTATCAGTGTACTAAACTTCATCTAAATCTGTCTAGCTTTTTCAGTATTAAAATTACATACATTGAAAACCTTTAACATTCTATTATGTACTTAACTAAATAATAATACACTTTGCAGAAACATATCAACATGAGAGCTCGGGTGAGTATCGATTTACCCGGCGTTTCCCAGGGGAAAAATATTGATCACGTCATCCCCCTCTGTGCTGTTGGAGCTTATTAAATAAGACAATGTTAGAAATGTCTGAAAAGCAATACTTTAAAACTGATAAATTTATTAATTATTCTTTCTTAAGGTTACTAATAAATTACTTTTTTTAAAGGAATATTTTGCTTAATATTCCTTTTTTTATTATTTTTTATTTAATTTAAATTCAGTTTGTAGATGTCTACGTATTTACATTATTTAAAAAAAATAAGAGAAGATTAAGTGCTAATTAAGTGAAAAACTAGAAATTTTACAAAAAATCTATTATCGTCTATGAAACTACAGCATATGATGACATGTAGAGCAAATAGGTTTTATGATGTGGGGATTTAATTTACTTTGTAGGAGTGTGTTATAAAAATAATCAGCAATTTGTATGTGTGAGTGTGTGTGAGAGATAAAGAGGGTGGAACTTAAAAGAAAAATTAAAATTACTTTTATATTATGTTGTATACTTTTTAATTATAAGCTTTGATTATAAAATATATACATAAAGCACGGTTCGTCATTCTTGATGTAGGTTGATTAAAATTACTTCAGTAAAAAAAACGATAAATAAAATCGTTATACGATATACTTATGGAGCCTGACGATATTGTTGTTGAAAACCTTTATCATACAAAAGTATTATTCTTTGACAGAATTATGTCAAGCAATCATGCGTGCTCTACAAGTGACATCATTCTAAATCCAATATGGCGGACTACCAAAGATGGCTTTTAACATATTTTCTGTCTGTTTTTCTGTTTAGGGGCTTTATCTGTTTGCCTTTTTAACATATTTTTATGTTTATTTGCTTTTAAAATAATATAAAATAGTTAATTGGTAGAAGGTTTTATTTCTACAATATCTGTAAAATCTACGAAATTACCAAATTATTCTTGAAATATTATTACACCTACAGTAAACTACACGATTATGTTAAAACAGACCCTTAAGAGATAGCACATACTCGTATGTACATATTCTATAATCCAAGTACTAACAAAAAGCTAATGTTTGTATGTGTGTGTATGCAGCCCTTTGTAACGCACAGCTACGAGGGTCAGGCCATAGTCTCGTACAATGGCCAATTGCTGTTGCGGACTACACTTGTCTTTCAAAAACTTATTAGGTTCTCTTTTCTCCTCTGACATACAGGTTTACTTACGATATTTCCTTCGCGGTAATAAAATTAGTAGTAATCATGTTAAAAAGATACACACATGAAAATATCGGATTTGCGATACTCGGATTTGAACCCGCTTCACTCAGATTTCCAAGCGACCTCGTTACCACTGGGTTACCATTGCCTTTGTATATATGTTTATTACAAGTTACGCAGAAATTACTAGATAGATTTTGATGAAATTTATCACTCGGATAGACTCGAGCAGCATAATACAAGCTATGGTTAGGCACCTTAAGACGTACGCAAGAGAAGCAAGGGTAAGACGTTAGTTAAAACAACACCATTGAAGTTAAGTAACATGATAAAATAACATATTTAAGTGTGATCCTAATCTCGCCCTTATTTGCAATCTCCTTGAAGTCTGTATTAAATCATTCATCGTCCGTGAGAGCGAACGGACGCTAATTGGATTAGCTTTGAAGAATCGGCGATGTGTCTGACAGATTTATTAGAATTATCTAAGCGGAAAATAGATTTTTTTACCTTATAGGGCTTTTCCTTTAAAGGCCCACGTTTCTAAACGGGGAATTTAGCTTTGAAATGATTTGATACATAATGTGCTTATATTTAGATATACATTAAACATCTTTAATACATATGAGTCGACACGAGATTAAATATTTTATGGAAATTCTTAATATAAATCTAAATTATTATCGATACAGTATCGAATCTACAGTTTGTAGAATTTATGTCTGTCGGTCTGTTACGGCATTACGAGAAAACCACTGGATTGATTTTGATGAAATTAGTTATAATGATAGCTGGTTCCGGTTACTTACTTATATACTTTTACAACGTAAAGTATCTTATTTCTGAGAAATCTATACCGCTTAAACGTTTCTAGAAGAACACGAGCAAAGCGAGAATGTTTCGCTAGTCTTCGTAAGTAATAACGGATGATTTCTTAAGAGCTTGGTTTTTTATTTGAAAAAAAATATACCATAATATACCTAGTGTTAAATAAAAAAATTACATTGGTAAGTTAAAAATCATTACTTGCCATTTATTTTTAAAAAATTATTTCATGCAAATGTTGGCCTCCTCTACGTTTTGAATGAAATTATGAGGTACTTTTTCAAGCATATCGGCTGGAACATCACGGATAACACTTGTAATGTTGTTTTGTAGTGCTCGAATTGATAATGGCTTATCTGCATAAGCAAGAGTTTCACCCCTTATATGAAGTCCCAGACACATGATGTTAGTCCGGCTTGAGTTAAAACAAAACAGATCTTTTTATTGTAGGCATGGTATATGACCTAGGTCCTAGTGTCTTGGCTTTATTTGACGTATCGGTTTTGGGTAAATTAAATAAGCGGAAGAAATATTAAGACATAAAATTTAATAGCAAAACACTTAACATCTTTAAAAAGTATTTTTACTGCGTAATTTATATTTATATTTATAGATTAATCCACTAATTCTAAAAAGGTGTAAATAATTAACTCAATATAATTAATAATTCTATTAAATTACTTTTACACAATCATTATAACATAATATAAACAGTTACAGAACAAGGTATCACAAAACCTTTTTTTATAAAAAGCTGCACTCTTCAATTGATATATCAATTATCCGAGCTCCCGTTAAAAACTAAAACATTTTCCACGCAAAACTGCGACGTTGGCGAAATAAAATTAAAAATGCAAAATCGAAAATCCCAAACGTGATGGGAGAGTGCATCGGGAAATTCTGAGGTTCAATGGCGTATCGATTAATGTTTGAGCTATGCCTATCTAATGCATAGCTACGTGACTAGCATGTTGTCACAGCCTGTGAAACATATAGTCGGCCAACGGACGTGACAGTCCAAGCTGCCGTACACTAATGTCCCAAGCGAGTGTATGACAGCTTGGCTGGCTGTCACGTCCGTTGGCCAACTATATGTTTCATAGGCTTTGATGTTGTTATGACAGGACGCGTATTTACAAACTATGTTTTTAGTTTACAAATGTTGGCGAACTTTTCCTTTATGTTGTTTGACTATATTGCAGGGCTGTGATGGTGATTACAGGTTCTATTTTGTATTTCAAAAGTTACACGCATATGTTGTACTATGTATTTTTTTATTTCTTTTTTTAATATAACTTTAAATTCATTCAGACCTTGGACCATACTTGATGTAAAGAATTTAAAACGTAGGAAACCAATAATCTAAATATATACGCAAAAAAATCTGAAGCGTTAGTTTAATTTAAATTGTCAAAAATATTCGCATAAATCTAAGAAAGTATTATATACCATATGATATTGATTTGAAAATTGTTGTAGAAATTAGATAAATTCTTTATATTGTTATGTATAATATTTTCTATTTCATAAAGCATAACCAGTTTAGTAACTACAAAATTAAACAAATGAACTGTTTCATTACGTTCAATCAAACTTCAGTTAAAAAAGGAGAGAAAATTTCTAACGTTACAAAATAAAATAAAATACCCTGAAACCGATGTTCGTAAATACGTAGCTAGAAGCTGCCAAAAAAGAGCCAATGAAAAATTGCAGACGTCCTTTAACATACCTGAAGGGAGTATAACGGAACGTACAAAGCTAACTTCAGTCGAGCTAACGCCTTTGTTACAAAAGTTGAAGGTGGAGAGGAACAGAACGACGTAAGTGCCAAGTGTTCGATATTACCTTTATTGAAAATTTTAGAAAACCGTATATAAATAGCGTTTGTCTATTTATATAAAAAAGTTTTTTAAAGCTCGAACGAGTAAATTTATTATTATTTTTTTATTATATATATTTTTATATTATTATAGGTTATTAATAATTATTAAAATAAATAAAATATAAATATGTTGGCATTAACACAAACCACTGTCGTCCGTCTAGTTCCATGGTAAGCTACGAAGCATGTGCTACGGATACCAGATAGTTGATACACTACACATGTATAATTTTAAATACATACATATTATAAATATAAACACCCATGACAGTAGAACGAACATTCGTGCTCATAACACAAACAAATGACTGGAACCCGTGACCACTGGGTAAACAAACATGTCGTCGTATTTACCCATTATATATGATATGTAAGAAAGTAGTGAAAATCACTCAAATCTTGTTGTCAAAACTTTAAGACCACCGAATCCATAATTAAAAAAAGATGTATTAATTCATTAATGAACTATGCAAGCGGGAAAGCCTAAGTTAGTAAAAAATTGGTGAAAATAAGTTGGTGTTTCTTTATGAATCATAGCAACTCATACTTTATTTTTTTAATTTTTCACTAGTCTGCGTTACCCGGAGTAACACAAGGATTGTAACGATAGCACGAATATAGAAATCGGTTTAGGAGTTTGGAAGTAATGGTGGATTAAAGAAACTCGCAAACATACATATACACATACATGAACCCTGAAAACAACACTTTTTTGGGCAGTCCGGCAGGGCAGGGCAAAAGCTTTTTCATTTTTCCTATGAATAGGTCAAAAGAGATATTTTATTAAATGATAATTACCCGATATTAAATTTTGCTAGGTTTTATGGCGGCTTTATTACTCTTATCGAGTCATAATTGATTTTCGTCCCACGTAAAACATTGAAAGATAAATATTTTTTACTAGCGACTGGCCCTAGCTTTGCTCGGGTTCGTCCTTAGGTGCGGTAGGTTATAAAGGTAAGGTAACTATTCTCAATAAGATTTTACTTCCAAAAGATATACAAACTTTTTTGATTATGTAATATTAACACATAGATGGAGTATTCGAAGCTGACTGAAAACCTTCGCTAGTCGGAGAGGCACTTGAAGAAGAAGAAGAATATTAACACAACTGTTAAATTTTTTAATAACATATTTTTTAAATGATTATTTTTATTCCTGAAGCAAATCAAGTTAATAGTTTGTTTTAAAGAAAATCGAGATATTAAATCTAGATAAAAAAAACTTATTTATTAGACACTAAATAATACGTTAAAATGTGCAAAAACTTATACGTATAAATCTGAAAAACCTTCTAGCTTTAAAAATGACGTAATTCCCATACAAACTTTCAACCCCTTACAACCCTTTTTTCGCCTTGAAAAGTAGTCTATGTCCTTTCTCAGGCTCTCGACTATCTGTGTACCAAATTTTATTTAAATCGGTTCAGTAGTTTTGGCGTGAAAGTGCGACAGACAGACTAACTAACTTATATTAAGAACTAGTATTTGCCTGTAGTTTTGCCGGTCAAGGAGTAAAAAAAATACGTGCTCCGAATAAGTACGAATAGAAATCATGATAGGAAATTTCATCAAAATCTGTTAATTAGTTTTCTCTTAATTATTTTTCTGTTCACACACAGAAAGATAAACTGATAAAAACTCTGAAAACATATTCGGCTTTTTTATCGATAATAATAATGGCTATATCAACAAGATTCTCCAAATAATATTTAATGATTACAATTTACAGATACGACTCAGTTAGATTTATTTTATATTATGTGTACAATAAACCTACGTAATAATGATTTCGAGGAAAAAGCACTTAGTTCTCTCTAACAATCCGTAAATGCGGCTTACGTTTTTCTTTTTCTTTATTCTATTTATTATGTATTAATACATCTATATTTAGCAAGAAACCATTGTTTGTTTGCTATTTTTTGCCCGCGGATCCGATCACATAATTTATTTCTATACTACTATACCTAACTAGAACTTTTATAATTTAGTTTTAGTACTCGCAGCTAGCATCTTTACCTCAAAAGTTATTGCTGCCAAACCTTATTGTTTCATTGCAAATATAAGAAGCCGTGTGATGTACGCTTGATAAGGATCTAATCGAATATAGTGCGTATGACCAAGTCTAGTGTTCTATCTAGAAGGAAGATTGCATTCGGTATTTTGATTTTTTTTCGGTGAATCTCCAAATAAATACCTGAGTATGGATATAAATATGTAATGATGCATTATTGGGATAAGAGTGAAGGAATAGTCCATCAGTATTTTTTTTATGGGACAAAGGGGGCAAACGGGCAGGAGGCTCACCTGATGGTAAGTGATCACCTCCGCCCATGGACATCTGCAACACCACAGAGCTTTGCCGGCCTTTTAGGAAAGGGAGGGAAGGAGGAGGGAGAAAGACGGGAGTAGGCATGGGGAGTGGGCCTCCCGGACTCTCACTTACCGGACGAAACGCGACAGCATAGCTGCCACTTCACGCCGGTCTCCTGTGAGAGAGTGGTACTATACGGGGCGTGCCGGCCCATTCGGCTGCTACCCGAAGGTAACAAGCATGGCACTACCACTTGAAGTCAGTGTATCAGTGTTTGCGTTGTATTGAAAAAAAAATGGTATTAAATAAATAGTGAAATTGTATTCAATAGTACGAAAAATCGAACGTACCTATTTGTTAATTTATCATCGAACCGCTGTATTTTGCTCGTTTGTCAAGCAACATGAGCTTTGGAAGACATCCAATTAGTTGATAGCTCTTGGCTTGAAATGTCAATTTGTTCAACGACTATTTATAGTGGGCCATAATCGAATGCACTTATGGTAATAACTAGGTTTCGCATGTGCCTTCGTCTATTTGTTGTGTGAAGGAAACTGACGTTGCTTTTCCATATTTAGACCAACAGAGTTTTTGTTACGTCACATATCATATCAATACCTCCAAAGAACAAGAACGTAACTGGTTGCACTATTCCGTTAGTAAGTATTTAAACTTCTTTAAAACTGTAAGTGATGTGAAGATATTGACGAGATACCAAAAGCTCTATTAATAAAAGGGTATTTGCCATTTCATTAAAAACTAGATTTTATCACGTGTATATCACTCCGCTCGGATTGGTCCCTACATAAGTTTCAACGGTTAGCATAGATTTTTTAGAAATACTTTTACTGCGTAAAAAATATCCTGTATTATAAAAATATTCTATTGACCCGGATAACCAGCAATCATCATACTAAAATTCATCAAAATCTGCCCAGTGGTTGTCGAGTGATGCAACAGACAGACGGAAATTCTGAAAACTATTGGTTCGGTCGCTATATCGATAACAGTGACTATTTCAATAAGAACGTTCGAAGAATATTTAATGTACCTATTCGACTCAGTTAGAATTTTATTTTATGTATAAAAAGATTTAAAAATGTAATAAATTCTTTCATATCTATACATATTACGAATAGTACATAATAATTAATAACAGTTTTAGTTTTTTGTCTAAAAATTTTTAGAATAAGGAAATATTTTTCAAGAGCAAACTCAATTACAACGGAGATGAAGCCTCCCATTATTTCACAGCTTATTGCCATTGCTGGTAATATCATTTAATAAAGGCGTAATAAAAATTTAATGTGCTCGTTTAAACTGGAAGATAGGTTTTTCATTCATAGAGTATTTTTGATATTTAGGTGTTGAACGCTAGTTAGATATTTAAGAAGTCAATGACGCAAATAAAACAATAATTGTAGATACATACATATATTCATATTTTTTAATTTTATTGATTTTTGTGATCTTCTTAAGAAAGTAAAATCGTCTTTATGTCTAAGGTAACATATACTATGAACATACATAAAAATATACCTTTTTTTTGAATTCAGATAATGAATTGAAATTACTGACATAATCCTAGATGTGATTCTTATCAGCCCTTTTTACCGTCCCACTACTGGGCACAGGTCTCCCTCAGTACGAGGGGGATCAGGCCATAGTCCACCGCGCTGGCCTAGTGCTTGTTGGCGGACTTTACGTGTCTTACGAGTAGTAATCATGATAGAAATGATTCGTACATGAAAATATTAGAAGTGCGACACCCGGATTTGAACCCGCATCACTCGGTCATACAAGCGAGCGCGTTACCGCTGGGTATCACTACCAATATATTTTATAATTATAACTTAACATTGATTATTAAAAATACTATATTTTTATGATACACTTTAAAAATTATAACAACTAGCAAACACTTTCAATTTTATCATAAAATATTCTATTCAACAATATAAGAATAGGTAATTAGCAATACTAGGTGCTAATAGCCCAGTGGTAACGGCCTCGCGCCTCTGATGTTTTCATATGCGCATCATTTCCCAACATGGTTACAACTTGCCTTCCGCAAGGAAAACGTCGCGTCGTGAGGAAACCTGTATGTCTTAGATAACCTAGCAAGTTTTCGGAAGACATGATGTGAAGTTCGCCCATACCTCGCCTGAATTGAATGGAATTAAATCATATGCCCAGTAGTGGGACGTTATATAGGGTACAATATAATACAATACTATTAAATTAGCAATAATTCGCTATTGACTTATATACTTTTTAATTAAACTAATTTTTAACGTAAAGATATACATGGCGAGAATATTAAAGCGTATACCGCTCATAAATATTCATTTGACTGGCAATTAGACAGATGGACTTGCGGCTTGCCAGCATTATGCTAATTCCATTCTTTTGACCGAAAACATTAAAACCGACGATATTTCCCTGTAAAGCTCTGTTAGGTACATTCTTTCACCTGCCATTTACACTGATTTTTGCAAGCGATTTGGCGAAAGCAAACGTGTTTTCTGTACTAATTTAGTTATTGTTGACAAAATATCAATGTCTTTCTTAGAGTAAGGATTTTACTCAATTTTCTATTTATTTATTATTGCTATTAAAAGAAAGCATATTATTTTTAAAATTTGTTATTTTATTATTCGTGGGTATTAAGTACAAATTGTATCTCTATGACATTATCAGAAGTAAACGGTATAGAGTCTATACTATAGATATACTATTAAGATAAACACAGCCAATAAAGTTGTTGTAGGTACATTTAAGGACGTTTAGTTCATCTTGATCTTTTGATCTGCTATCTTGGTTTTTCCACATAATTATCTTAATTTTTTTAAGATAATTATATTTAAAATAATTTGATCTACTACCGACTCACCCTTTGTTTTACTGACCTTTGTCCCTAGTGAAAAACGAAACAAATGCCACACGGGTACTGTACGTCTATCCGGGATAAAATGTAACCTATCTGCTATCCCAGTCTATAATCTCTGTGCCAAACATCCAGATCCGTTCAACTGTTCTGGTATGAAAGAGTAAGAAAGAGTAAAAAGTATCTATCCATCCCTACAAACTTTTATTTTTATTTATCTATTACATATAATAAATCTGCAGAAGGGTCAATTCTGTACATTGAAAATATTGAAAAAATAAATAGCAGGGGGTGTTACTGGATCGATACCAAACCCAAATATGCGATTAAAAAAAATTTTGTCTGTCTGTCTGTCTGTATGTTCAGGCATCACGTGAAAACTAACGGTTCGGTTTCGATGAAACTTGGTATAATTATACCTTATTATCCTGGGCATAAAATGGGATACTTTTTATCCTGGAAAAATACGTAGAAAAAAAATAAATCTTAATTTTTATCATAGTTTGATTTTATCCTGTAGTCCACGCGATCGAAGTCGTGGGCACAGCTACTTTATTTATATATGGGAAACATATAGCGTTATTTAAGTAAACATAAATTAACTCTTCAATTAAAAAAAAAATATTAAGCCAGCAAAGTTTCCACTAAAAACATAAAGATGTGCACTTAAAATAACAAGCAAAAGAATATAGCCTAAGAATACTAAGTATCTAATTGTACAACAATGTATTCATGTTTTATGCTTTCTTTTCTAATAAATAACTAAATTTTTTGAACCCATTATTGAACAAGTCGATATCATGGTTTAGCTTATTATAGTTATTGCAAAATCTTACAATAAATGAATTGCCACAACACCTGGTTTTTAAGACAGCGGTTGAGAAAGTAGCTTGAGACCGAGTGCGATGACTAGTGCAGTTAAAGGTTAATTTACTTTTTAGGTACGGAGAGTCAACTAAATTATCCGTTCAACTGTTCTGGTATGAAAGAGTAAGAAAGAGTAAAAAGTATCTATCCATCCCTACAAACTTTTATTTTTATTTATCTATTACATATAATAAATCTGCAGAAGGGTCAATTCTGTACATTGAAAATATTGAAAAAATAAATAGCAGGGGGTGTTACTGGATCGATACCAAACCCAAATATGCGATTAAAAAAAATTTTGTCTGTCTGTCTGTCTGTATGTTCAGGCATCACGTGAAAACTAACGGTTCGGTTTCGATGAAACTTGGTATAATTATACCTTATTATCCTGGGCATAAAATGGGATACTTTTTATCCTGGAAAAATACGTAGAAAAAAAATAAATCTTAATTTTTATCATAGTTTGATTTTATCCTGTAGTCCACGCGATCGAAGTCGTGGGCACAGCTACTTTATTTATATATGGGAAACATATAGCGTTATTTAAGTAAACATAAATTAACTCTTCAATTAAAAAAAAAATATTAAGCCAGCAAAGTTTCCACTAAAAACATAAAGATGTGCACTTAAAATAACAAGCAAAAGAATATAGCCTAAGAATACTAAGTATCTAATTGTACAACAATGTATTCATGTTTTATGCTTTCTTTTCTAATAAATAACTAAATTTTTTGAACCCATTATTGAACAAGTCGATATCATGGTTTAGCTTATTATAGTTATTGCAAAATCTTACAATAAATGAATTGCCACAACACCTGGTTTTTAAGACAGCGGTTGAGAAAGTAGCTTGAGACCGAGTGCGATGACTAGTGCAGTTAAAGGTTAATTTACTTTTTAGGTACGGAGAGTCAACTAAATTATTAATTATTTTGTAAAGGAAGAGCTGATCTTTGTATCGTCTACGTATTTCTAGGGAAGGAATATAACTGAGACAAGCAGAGACAAATTTACTTTATATTCTCCTTAAAAATTTATTTTGTATTTTTTCAATTGAGTCTATGTATTTCTTGTATAGAGGATTCCGAGAATAACATTGTATCTTATTTTCAATAACAATCTAGCAGTCTTTGATTCGTAACTTAAATTATTGCCACGATAAATCAGATAAAAAATTTTATTACCTTACTATTAATTAAAAATTCAAGAAGCTGTTGTAGTACATTGTAGTATTAATTTTACTAGTGGTCGCCCTGTAAACGAAATTCGACCATAATTAAATAACTAATATGTATTATATTGTAAAATGAATTTATTATAGTTATTATGACTTTCCGTGTGTTATGTGTGTGTATGCGTGTTTTTTATTGTATTTTTATGCATAATTAAAAAAAATATTAGCATTCTGCACTTCTTTATATAAACTATAAGTGTGCGAATTTCTATACTCCTCCGTCCACGCAATTTTCGTAAAAAGGGGTACAAAGTTTTTGCTTCACGTATTAATTCTACTAGTCGACTAGCAATTCCCGCGGCTCCGCCCGCTTTCTAATTTATCTCTATTTTTTTTTCTTTAATTTTATCTCTCTAATTTATCTCTATAACATTCTAATCACTATTAAAAATAGGGATTTTCTCAGACCTACCAAAATACACAAAAAAAATCATTAAAATTGTTCAAGCCGTTTCGGAGGAGTTCGATAACAAACACTGTGACACGAGATTTTTATATATTAGATACTTTCAGTTGTTTTAACCAAAAAAATATAAACTGAAGGAAAATACGTACAAGCTAAACTAAACTCTAATAAACGGTGTCAAAGTACATTTCAATATCGATATAAGGTGATAGCAATACATAACTACCAAAAGACGTTTATGATGCATCATATCGTAGTACCAGGACCATCAATTCTATGGAGGATTTCATTGAATTTCGAACTTAATAACCTAAGAAATAAGATCACATGATAGTTTGCCATCAGCACATACTGTGTTTGCATTTACTATGTATTATGCGTGGAATAGCATTACCGGAGTCCACTCTTCAATCCAATTACAACGTCGAGTGGATGAATATTCAACCGATCGTGAATGGAAAATCGATTATAAAACAATTTTGTTCGATAAAAACATCGCACGTCAAGTAGCCCCCGGCTCCACCTGACTACGTATTTCATTTAAAATGAAATTAGGGCTTTTGACATTTCAACACCTGTTTCTTTACCACCGTTCTGTCGACAGGTTCCTAGAAATTACTAAATGGACTACAATTTCATTGAAGGACGATATGTAAGGTAAGGATAGGGATGTAAAAATCTCAGCATAAACTTAAAATGTAAGAAATCTGATCTGATCTAAATTATTGTGGAAACAAAACGTTTCATGACAATTCTACGAATTATGTATTAAATATACTTTAAAACACCAAAAACGAAAATTTAAATAATATGTTGTTTTATTTATACTCGTATCACTAATTAAGGTTGTAAATAAAAAATAATATATTATTTTATCGTTTTTTTTTATAATGAGATATTTTTTTATTATTTGTAATGAACTCAAGACATCCCTATCTTGTAGTGCTAATAAGGAAGTAAAGAGAACTTCACTCGCAACCTAATTGGTATTTAAAACAAAAGTGGTGAGCCTCAAGGGACATCCTTATTTTCGAATTAACTTCGAAAAAGGCACAGTTTTCGAAGGTAATTACAATCACTTAGTAATTTCATTGTCAAACGATTAAGAATCGATTTTAAAATTATTCATTACTTGAATAAGTTCATTTAATTAAATTAAAAATTTCATGATCACTGATGATGATACCATGTTTATCACTTTGTATAATTTTAGAGAGTCTCTCGCCATCAGCGCCATAGTCACATGTATTCGCATCACGAAAATAAAAAAATCTAGAAAGGCTTTTTCATTTGTACTTTAAGCAATTGTAGTTTAATGCAGATTTTTTTAAATATGGGACATTAATACACAGCGCCATCTAGTTCCGTGGTAAGCTACGAGGCTTCTATTACGAATAACAAATAGTTGAGAGTAGTCACTACACTTATACGATTTTAAATACATACATATTATAAAACACATCATTTAAATTATTAATCTTTTTAGGATATAACTGTATCTGATACAACCCTAAACTTTGTTAGTAAATGTTTTTCAATTCCTTCCTCTGGGATTTCGATGAATTTCACAAACTTCTATTTTGTTTACCCAACATTTTATTTATCACGAGCCGATATGTACTCGTATGCATCTGGTTTTAAATTAATTTGCTTAATAAAAACAAGCTTCGATGAAAATTAAATGAACATAAACAATTTTTTGCATATAAAAATATACTACGAGTATTACAGGGACGTACAACTTAACATCTGCACTTCCGTCTGATGTAGAAAGTACCTGGTCATTTGGTTCGATTATTACCGCTCCAACGGTAAACATTTATTTTTTTCATATAAAATTGAAACCGGGCCAGCGCGGTGGACTATGGCCTGATCCCCCTCGTACTGAGGGAGGCCCGTGCTCAGCAGTGGGACGTTAAAAAGGGCTGATGATGACGATGATTGTGTCTTGCAATACACAAGTTGTGTATTTCTACTACATCAAATTGTAAACGAATGGATGAGGTAAAGTCAATATACTTACTTGTTATTATCTATAGGTATACATATACCGACGACACGTTTGGCTCAGTTGGTAGTCCCTACTTACTGCACCAGCGGTTGCGGGTTCGAGTCCCGCTGGGGGCATTTGCTTAGCACAAATGTTTGTACTTCAGTCATGGATGCTTATATTTATAATATGTATGTATTTAAAAATTATATTTGGGTAAGTATATCAACTATATAGCATTCGTAACACAAGCCTCGTAGCTTACCAAGGAACTAGATGGCGCTGTTGTAACATGGTCCCAACATATTTATTTATTTATTATTTATTTATTATTTATATTTCTTTGTCGTACTTTTCTTTCTTTTTTTGTTTCTGTTACAATAATATTATTTTAATATAAATTCTTAAAGTTATATTATACGTACTGCTAATCTATCGTAGTATTATGAAAAGATCAAACTGTATGAACAACAAACACTTAAAATATATAGATTTAATTATTAATCTAAAAATATAAAACTAAAGAGATTACTTTTTTCATTGTGGGGAAGCGCATGTCTCTGAATCTACTGATCGAATGAAAAATCTTTTTGCATGTATATTAATTGGTATAGGCTATCTATTATCAATATACGAACGTCAGGAATGACCACATGTAACTAATCTAGATGTTTATATCATAAGAAATATTCAATCCCGAGAAAACGCTATATTCATACACACAACTTACCATCAAAATTAATTACTAAGGATAAATGGCAGTCACATTTCCACCTCAAAAACATTTTACACAGCGACATTTCGTCGCCATTTATATTTAATAATAACAACCCTAGTGAGGGTGAAACAAAAATCAATACAACTGTCTGGGAGGGCGCCGAAACCCCTGCACGTCAAAATATCTGCATTTGAATTGAGTGCACCCATACGTAGCGGCTGTATACTGTCGTAAGGACATACATACATACATATATACATACTAGACTATGTAAGTTGTACTATATGCTATATAAATAAATAATAAATAAATATGTTGGGACATTATTACAACAGCACCATCTAGTTCCGTGGTAAGCTACGAGGCTCGTGCTACGGATACCAGATAGTTGATATATTATACATATATAAATTTTAAATACATACATATTATAAATACCCATGACTGGAGTATAAGCATTTGTGCTCAACAAATGAATGTCCCCAGCGGGACTCGAACCCGCGACAGCTGGCGCAGAAAGTCAACTGAGTCAACGTATCGTCGCATGACAACGTGTCGTACATTATACATAATATGTAAGTATATCATCTTATAGTTGAAATAGATTAATTACATTTTGTTTTCATACTGTGTTTATTTTAAGTCAGTGTACTGGTAGCCCAGATGAAACACGCGCGCTTGGGTAACCGAGTGAAGCGGGTTCAAATCTGCATCTTGCAGCTTTGATATTTTCATGTACGCATAATTTCTTAAATGATTACAATTGGTTTTACGATCGAGGAAAACATCGTGAGGAAACCTACATGTCTGAGAGAACCTAGCAAGTTCTCTAAAGACATGTGAAGTCCGCCATCCCGTACTAAGCCAGCGCAGTGGACTATGGCCTGATCCCCCTCGTCCTGGGGGAGGCCCGTGCCCAGCAGTGGGGCGATAAAAAGCGCTGTTGACAAATATATTTAAAACCAATGGAAACATCGGACACAATCCCAAACTAGATATTTAATCGACTGATTCGAATCTGTAAATGAAATGTTTTTAGAATTTTTGCTGTAACTTCTACATGCTACAGTGAAGATTAAAGTTCAAGGAGACGGGGAAAAATCTATTTTAGTAAATACTACATTCAAATTAATCTATTGAATAAGCTAGTCTAGACTTTCAATTAACGTCAGTAATTAAGTATCTTTAGGTAAAAACAAAACTTGTCTGTTTGTCAATATATTTTAGTGGCTAATTGTTGAGCTTTAGTGTTACCAATAAAAAAAATTGTATTATGTAGATAGATAAATTTTATTCCTATATATTCTCCTCACATTTTCTATAATGATTATTTCGATCACTTAGTGAATATTAGTAATAAACAATTATATAACTTTCGTACCAAGAAAAAAAACTTATATAAAATTATATTGCCATTTAAAAAATCATTTCGTTTAGCATCATCCAATCACTCGCAATCGATGCGTCAACACACAACTCTTAATTCGCGCGACAGGCAATCGCGTTAAGTGCAAATTAGTGGATCGCGCTGAAGTACCGCGCGATTTTCATTGAAATCAGTAGGCTATTATCAAGATACACGTCAAATAAAAATATTTTTAACATTCATTCTTATCTTTCCCATTTTTATATAAACTTACTTATTATTAATCTTTGGTTATTGTTTTACGAATCACATCCACTTGTTCAAATTCTAATTTAAAATATTTTTTTTCAGAATAAAATTATTACAATTTTTTACTGAACGTCATGAGTCTACTACCTTGTTGTACATGTCTTGTTGTACATGTTACTTATACCTACTAGTAGTACGTAGTATAGTTCGTACTTTCCAGTATTGACAGGTAGACGAGGTTTTTTACATCCTTTTTTCTTTAACTTTAATGTATCAAACATAAAATGATTGTCAATTCTTAGCATAACTTAAAATTTTCTTTTGCAAAATGCTAAAATTCAGCAGTATTGATTACTTGATTTTTAAATATTTTATTTATTTTCTAATAATCTATCTATGACACGTTTGCGATTTGACTCATTTTGTAGTGTACTCTACTTGCAGTGCCGCTGTACGTACAAACAATTTGCTTGTTATCTTCGGGTAGCAGCCAAATGGGCCGGCACGCCCCGTATAGTACCACTCTCTCACAGAAGACCGGCGTGAAGTGGCAGCTATGCTGTCGCGTTCGGTCCGGTAAGTGAGAATCCGGGAGGCCCACTCCCCATCCCTCTTCCCGTCCTTGTACCTCCTCCCTCCCTCCCTCCTTTTCCTGGAAGGCCGGCAACGCATCTGCAAGCCCTGTGGTGTTGCAGATGTCCATGGGCGGCGGTGATCATTTACCATCAGGTGAGCCTCCTGTCTGTTTGCCCCCTTTGTCCCATAAAAAAAATCATTTTACTTTCATGATAAAATATTAAAAACAAATTATAGCATTATTTAAAACAGTGATCAATTTCAGAACAAAAAATTAATTCATTTCAGATTTTAAATTAAATTAAATTTAAAATCTGAAAGCTATTAAGTTTAAATAAATTATACAATATAACTTGTATAAAAATAAATTTTACATTTTATTATTTCACCTAATGATAAAATGTCGAATGACTTTCAAATAGGTGCCCGATCAAATTCAATATGGAGTAAATAAGTACTACATTATCGGCTTTCGTTAATGGGGCACTTGATGGAGTGCAATACGAATACTTTTTTAATTGTATTTTTTTATTAAATCAATTTATTTTAATGGATTCTGTCTGTAATAAATACACCTTCTCCATAGTGAGTGTAAAGATATATCGTAATATACATTTAAACTTAACTAGATATGTGTATGTAGGAGTCGTCATGTCGTTTGGCGCATTTTGTAATGACTCTACTTGCTGCGCCAGCGGTCGCGGGTTCGAGTCCCGCTGGGAGCATATATTTGTTGAGCACGAATGTCAATAATGGGTTTTTTACTTTTTATATTTATAAACGGCTGAAGCGATATTGATAAAATTTTTAGATATTCTTAAGAATTTCATCTGAATTTTAATTTATTAATTTAGTTATTGTTATGTACATTTTTACAGTCTTAATATGACTTAAATCAGTTTTATAAAAAAAAACCATAACTGTATGAAAAATAAAAATCTTACTTGTAAATGTAAATAAATACTCAGACCCGAAAACAACAAAATTTCCATATTATTAGTACGGCATTAGGTTAGCCAAACGAATTTTGATAAGCCATCAATAAATCTCCGAAACGAAATTAAGCGGCAATAAACGTTGGAATTTGCGTGTAAAAAGATTTATAGTCTACTAGCGTTCTCTTCTGGATTTACTCTCGCAAACTGCTTTATAAATGTGAGAGGATATTATATTTGTATAGGTCATAAGGTCAGATTCTCTATTTTGATTCCCTTTTAAAGTAAATATTTGTAACAGACACATTTGACATATTATTACAAGTATTATTATTTTTATTACATAAATTTCTACGTAATTAAAGTGAATTTACGTCCACAAGTTGAAAAATAATTATATAATACTCGTATATACCTATACCAAATTTCAAAGTCGCGTGAGAAGAAATCGTCACTAAAAACCGTCATGCCCGTGACGCTAACAATAGGTTTCCATAGTAACCTTTGTTATTATTGTATTGTACAAAAGATAAATATGACGTTTATTCCATCGCTACCTTCAATGTATATATTCGTACATCAGTTCATATAAATAAAATGAAGTGTCTGTTTTTAATTTAAAATTAACAGCTTTTCACTAAATGCTTATCACTACATAGTATAAAACAAAGTCGCTTTCTCTGTCCAGTGTCCCTATGTATGCTTAAATCTTTTTCATAGATAGAGTGATTCAAGAGGAAGCTTAATAAATAAGTTAGAGGCTTTTAGCATTTCATACACATTATATTACTCTTTCACATCAAGTAATTTAAACGAATATCTTAAGAGGAATCGTAAAAAAATTACGGACGCGACCGCCGACTTACGAATCGCCTACCGCACCGCCTAGGGATGAGCCCGAGCGAAGCGAGGGCGAGTCGCTAGTGGTACTTATATATCTAATTTTAAAAAAATTTTCTATCTATCTGTTGGTTCCGGCTCATCTCTGAAACGGCTGGACGATTTTGACGGGACTCTTACTCGCAGATATGTTATAAGGAGTGATTTAGTCTAATAGTCTTATTTTAGTAGAAAATTATAAAAACGCCCAGCGAAACTTGAAAAATAGCAGTGAGTATACTTAGTACGTACTTTATTATTATTGATTTCTATCATAGTTGAGGTATTTTTGTTTTGTTATACCAAAAAAGTATAACTTTTCCCATTCTTAGTTACAATTTTTTCTTTAGTTCGATTTGAGATTTACGAATAAGCACAAATAAAAACTGATTTGAAATTAATTCGAAAACCATCACCTGCAGGTAGCGGGTCATCAATCATTAATTA
Source organism: Boloria euphrosyne (assembly GCA_951802675.2). NCBI lineage: Eukaryota > Metazoa > Arthropoda > Insecta > Lepidoptera > Nymphalidae > Boloria > Boloria euphrosyne. Next base: position 8,719,865 of record OX637891.1, read on the forward strand.
AATTAATTAATACGTCAGCCTATCAATAAAACAATGCAACGAAATAAAAAATCATCATTTTAAAATTGATATGCAACGGTGAATCGTGTTTTAAGCTCACACTATGATGAAAAAAGCTTATGTCACTCAAAAACACATAGGATTTTTGTTAGTAACAATTTATTTCTAATTGATTCCGCAGTTTCAACGATTATATATAGGCTATTATAGGCTGTCTTCACTAGTGACTCACTCTTGCTTCGCTCGTCCGTCTCGTCGTTGGTATATTTTAATTTATTAAGCGGTGCACTTATAACTTCGGAACAAAAAAACAATATGTACATATTAGTACTTAGTTAACAATTGTTTTACTAGAAACGTGCTGGATTGCTTCCAACAAAAGCTTCATTAGGTACGTTGGCTGTCTCTACGGAAACGTTCACTGGTTCGAATTTCGTTAAGAACATTATTTATTTTGTCATATCATGCCGTATGCCATGCCAGATGTTAAGAATTGTTTGAAAAAATAACCTACCTAGGTAATATTTTAAATATCAAAGTTTGTGAGGCTATGTATGGATAGACGGACAGACGAATGTTTCATAGTCTTTCACGCTAAAACTGAAGGGATCTGAATAAAAAAATATTATACACTGTAACACTACATAGGTCATTTATCTCGGAAAAATGTACAGTCCCCGTGAGGTCGATTTGTTTTTAGCTAACTAGAAGCGAAGTCAGTGGTACTTTACATAAAATAAAAACTAAAAAATCATTCAATATGTTAACCGCAAGTGAACTTGTACTCCCCTTTATCACTCATCTTGACGTGACAGTACGGAGTAGTGTATGAATAATTAAATTTCAATTCACATTCGGCAAGAAGGTTACCTCAGCGTTATTCACAGACGTCATAAAAGACGGAAAAGCAAAATTTTGAATGATTCATATTGTGTAGGTTTCTGAGTAATACAAAGTTATTTCTCTTGTATATTTTAGTAAAGTTTCAAGAATAGAATATAAATTTAAAAATAGAACCTTAACTTGGATCGTATGCGAATATTAAGTTTTATTTTTAGGGTTCCTAAAAATCTTAAAACGGAAAAAATTTGTAGTACAACAGGTGAGTTTAACCTGGTGTTCCTTTACAGCTAGGAGTATATGCTAAGTGATATATGCTAAGTGGTTGAATGCGGAGAATGTCATAAGGGAGGCTTATGTCAAACAGTGAACAAAAGGAGGTTCCTTCAGGAAAATTGATACCAAATTAATATAGTAATTTATTTTTCTTTTCTTTATTAGTGTATTTTCTAAATTATATATTAGAGGGTTTTTATGAGCCGCCAGATACAACTTTAACAGTGGGCGTATCCTTAAAAATGCAGAGGTCATTCTAAATTAAAATTAATTCAAATCAGTCAAGCTATTTCAGAGTAAAGACCTAACGCAAATGCAAAATAAGTAGTAGCATGCTGAATGTATATATACGTAAATTATTTAGAATTAATTTCGATGGAATATAGTAGATCGTCTTTTTTTGTCTTCAGCCTTACCGCGCTGGCCCAGTGCGTGTTCGCGGACTTCACATGTCTTACGAAAACTTGCTAGGTTTTCAGACATGCAGGTTTCCTCACGATGTTTTCCTCACCGTAAGGCAAGTGGAAATCGTGTTAGAAATGATTCGCACATGAAAATATCAAAGGTGCAAGACACGGAGTTGAATCCGCATCACTCGGTTATACATGCAAGCGAGTTACCGCTGGGCTACCACTGCCTTTATAGTATAGTGCCCCATATCATCATCATCATCAGCCCTTTTTAACGTCCCACTGCTGGGCAAGAGCCTTCCTCAGTACGAGGGGGATCAGGCCATAGGCCACCGCGCTGGCCCAGTGCGTGTTGGTGGACTTCACATGTCTTACGAAAACCCCCATTACGAAAGTGCCCCATATAGTAGATACTTATTATTAATTTATTTTGTATACAACAAATTAAACATGTTCGTATATTAAAAAAATATATCTTAAACATAATTTTATTCGCAAAAACATAATACACATGAAATATAAGCGTGCCAGATGCAAAGGACGTTTAAAATATACGTTAAATACGGCCTTTCACCCTTAGCAGTACCACGTTCGACGATATTTATGTCTAAACTACGGAGTCAAACCTGCTAAATTATGTGTGTTAAGGAGGACTTCAAAGGCCTTAAAGTACCTACGAATATATATAACTTAGTATCAGCTGACTTCTTAATTTTGATTTAGTTTTAGTTCCCTTGAATCTAAGCAGCTGGATGGATTTTGGTGAAATTAGTACAGATAAACTGTAAATATAGCAGTAGTAGCTTAGTGGTAACGTGTACTCGAGAATAGAGTTTAGCGGGCTTAAACCCGGGTCGCACCTCTAATATTTTGTTGTGCGAATCACTTATAAAATGATTACTTGACGAATGAAAATATTGTGAGCAAATCTGTAGGTCTGAGAGAACCTAGCAAGTTTTCGAAAGAGATGTGAAGTCCACCAACCTGCTCTTTGCTCTGCACTCAACCTGCAGTGGACTATGACCTAATTCGCCTCGTATAGAAGGGTTAATAAGGTTATAAAGGGTTGCTCATGTCCTGCTGTGGGATATTAAAGAGGCTAAAAACAAACTACAAAATTTGGCAATATGTGGCATTGCCTGTGTAGGTATAATATGATAATATGTATATTGTACAATAACCGCGCACCCGAGAATTTTAAGGTATACCTACGTACGTATAACGCTAGTATTTAAGGCAAAGTATGTACAATATCCGGCAATAAATATTGCACATCGATCTTTGGAAACAAACCATCGGCCTATTTTGGTTTCGTAGAGCGTTATTTAATTCGCACGAAAATCTAACATATTTTTTCTCTTCTTCTTAATTTTTTTATAAGAAGGTCTTAGACGAAATATGATCTAGAATCTTAAATGGTAAATTAAAAAACAACATTACAAAAATACATTAAGGGTGGTGGAATTGATTTGAAATCAAGTGATTTCGAAATAAGTTTTTTAATTAAAAATATTTCGACTGTACACCTTCTACTCGTAGATACCGTTTCAAAGGAGAATCGCATTTCGAGCCGGTAGTCACTCTAAATCTTATTAGTTTGATTCAAAATGTGTTTTAAAAGGATTTATTTGATGCCATCACTGAAATTATAAATACCAACGTATTTTTTTTTATTCTTGCGCCATAACAATAGATTCATTTTTCATTTTTAACATATAATAGATTTTACGTTACCATTTTCTATATCCATGAGCATGGGCGTACCCAGCTTTTGGCCTAGGGGGGGGGGCAAATCTGAAATTTATTATACCAGCCTCCGCACTTGTTTTACTCTACACACTACACAAAAACACTACACGCAACATTAGGTGTATATATTATTATTATTATGCTGGTCACTTATTCTTCTTCCGAGAAGGGCACCAACCATCCCAAGGTGGTGTTAGATTTTTTATCCATAAGTCACTCAAAAAACAACGTCGTAGAGGTTGGCAGTGTGTCAGCGAGGGTAGCGTACCTTGTATTGAAAATAAACGAAAGATACTTTTTGAAGGTTATACAAGTGTATGCTCCTACGTTTACACATTCTGACGACGAAGTCGAAGCCATGTAAGAAGACATAGCTAAGGCTATGTCTCGTACCAACACCTACTACACTGTTGTTATGGGTGACTTCAATGCCAAAGTGGGAGTACAAGAAGATGGCGAATCGAGGGTTGGATCATTTGGTTATGGACTGAGGAACCATCGAGGGCAAATGTTAGTAAACTTCCTCGAGGCCCAGGGGCTTTTTCTGATGAACTCATTTTTCCAGAAAAAGTCTCAAAGGAAGTGGACCTGGCAAAGCCCCGATAATACTACAAAGAACGAGATCGACTTCATTATATCCAAAAAGTGCTACATATTCAGGGATGTCTCAGTGATTAACAGGGTTAAAACCGGCAGTGATCACCGACTTGTAAGGGGAACCCTGAATATGAACATCAAAATTGAACGTGCGCGGCTAATGAAGTCGACTTTCAGACCTACACCACTCCAGATGAAAGCTGGCTGTGAAAGCTTCCAGCTAGAACTACAGAACCGATTCGCCATGTTGGAAACCACTCAGGACATCGATGGCACCACCAATAGTCTGATGCGTGTGATCCGTGAGGTGGGACAAAAACATTTTCGACCTAGGAGAGATAGACAAAAGTCGAAACTCTCAAGCGAGACTCTGAACGAGATGGCGAAGAGACGCGAGGCTGTAAATACCACTCAGTCTAAGCGTCAGGTACTAGACAGGAATGTGAGAAGGCGTGATCTAAGACGAGCGAATACCCGAAGTATTGAGGATGCTATTGCATTTAATAGGGGCTCGAAAGTCTGCCAACTCTCACAATTCACGTTGTCACCTGACAAAGCTTAGAACCGCACAAGGTACAACCGTCTCCTCCAAACCAGAGATTCTCGCTGATGTTGAAAGGTTCTACGGGGATCTCTACTCCTCACATACACTTCCACCTGAGTCCCACCACGCGGAGGATCCACGAGCCAGACTTGTACGCCACCAAACAGATGAGCTTCCCGACACGACGTGGACGAGATTAGGATAGCTCTTGGACAACTAGGAAACAACAAAGCTCCGGGTGAGGATGGAATTACTGCAGAGCTCTTCAGAGCGGTAGGAACACCGGTTCTATTCGAGCTCTCAAATCTCTTTAATTCTGTCCTTCACAATGGCACTACACCGGAGGCATGGAGTAGGAGCTTAATGGTATTGTTCTTTAAGAAGGGGGATAAAGCCCTTTTAAGGAACTACCGACCTGTGTCTCTTCTGAGCCATGTGTATAAGTTGTGTTCAAGAGTTATCACGAACCGTCTCGCCCAAAAATTTTATGACTTCCAACCTGTGGAGCAGGCTGGGTTTCGAAAAGGCTTCAGTACTGTAGACCACATACACACACTTAGGCAAATTATTCAAAAGACCGAGGAATATAATCAGCCTCTATGCTTAGCGTTTGTGGACTATGAGAAAGCCTTCGACACCATCGTAACCTGGACTGTTCTACAATCCATGCAGAGATGCCTTATTAACTATCGGTATATTCAAATACTACGGTGTTTATACCAGTCTGCAACGATGACCATTCAAGTACAAAGGCAGAGCACAAGACCAATCCGATTGCACCGCGGGGTAAGACAGGGGGATGTTATCTCCCCGAAACTGTTTACCTGTGCATTGGAGGACGTCTTTAAAGCGCTCGATTGGAACGGACGAGGCATCAACAGCAATGGAGAGTATATAACACACCTGCGATTTGCCGATGACATAGTCGTCATAGCAGAGACTCTGATGATTTGGAAGAAATGCTAAACAGCCTTAGTGATTCTTCAAGACGAGTGGGTCTCAGGATGAATCTTGACAAGACCAAAATCATGTCAAATTGTCATGTATCCCCGAGACCATTGATCGTGAATGGCGCTGTTCTTGAAGTTGTGCAGGAATACGTATACCTTGGCCAAACTATACAATTCGGCCGGCACAACTTTGAGAAGGAGGCCACCCGAAGAATTCGCTTGGGCTGGGCTGCTTTTAGGAAGCTACGTCATATTCTATAGTCGTCGATCCCACAATCCCTTAAGACCAGGGTATTTAACCAGTGCGTCCTACCAGTAATGACATATGGAGCCGAAACGTGGACACTCACCGT